>CM070784.1:44816719-46311719 GCA_036346955.1 Dipus sagitta
CTCACACAGCTCTGGGTTGTCTGCTATTTTGCCTGTTCCCACCTTCTAGGGGATCATATCTCTACAATGTTCAAAAAAACATGGCAAATATGGACTT
Source organism: Dipus sagitta (assembly GCA_036346955.1). Taxonomy (NCBI): domain Eukaryota; kingdom Metazoa; phylum Chordata; class Mammalia; order Rodentia; family Dipodidae; genus Dipus; species Dipus sagitta. Next base: position 44,816,817 of record CM070784.1, read on the forward strand.
TTACAGACCTGTTTGGTACTTAAGGTTACCTTGTAGTTTTTTGTTGTGCAGTTAAACATTTAATTTTACTACAATCAGAATATGCAGAATAAGCAATTATTACAGCTACAGTGACTGAGATTCAACCTTTACATTCAGCAAGTTTAAACCCATTCTTAATTCTGAAACCTTATTTAATAACTGAAAATATGGGTTAGAGAGATGGATCAGTGATTAAGGCACTTGCTTGCAAAGCCTAACAACCCTAGTTGGATTCTCTAGTACCCACATAAAGCCAGATGTACAAAACGGTATGTGCATCTGGAGTCTGTTTGCAGTGGCTGGAGACCCTGGTGTGCTCATTTTCTCTCTCTTTCTTCTATCTCTCTTTGCTTGCAGATAAATAAACAAGATACTTAGAAAGTAAATAAAAATATTGCTTGCTGATAAACTTGCTCAAATACTATTGATGAATGTACAAGTCACTGATTATGCCAAAACAATAAAGATAACCACATGCTTGAGGATCACAATGTGCCAGGCATTCACTAAAAAAAATACACAAAAGTAAACAAAACTTTCACAATAAACATCTGAGAACCTGGACACTCCATTTCAATGCTTGGAAATGTTTTCATTAATATCTTAAGACAAGTGTATCAATACCTTGAAATATTTTAATTTCAAGTCACCAATTTTGCTTTTAATAACATCAGAAAGTTATGGCTACATTGCCAATGCTAGATCTGCTTAACTTGACTTAAGAGTTTAATGTTACTTAACATTAAAAGCTCACACTATCCTGAAATATATAATTTCATGCATATGGTAACGTTTAACATTCAAGTGTCAGTGTTTTTGTACTGTCTTTTGGTCAAGTTTTCTTTAAACTTTCAAAGACTCACTTTTGGGCTTACAAAAATAAATATTTGTGGGACTTGAGGGATGGCTTAGCAGTTAAGGCATTTGCCTGCAAAGCCAAAGGACCCAGGTTCGATTCCCCAGGATCCACATTAGCCAGATGCCAGGGGTGCATGTGTCTGGAGTTCTGGAGGCCCTGGTGCACCCATTCTTTCTCTCTCTCTCTCCCCCTCTTTCTCTGTCAAATCAATCAATCAATAAAATATTAAAAAAATAAATATTTGTCAAAATGTTTAATAAATATTACATAAAATTAGCAGTAAAACATATCTAGAAATCTGTCATGTGCAGTTTTCTTCTCCATTATCATTCCCATGGTCCCAAATAAATTTTAGAATCCAGTCCCATAGACAAGCTGCTACATTCAAAAGTCTCCAAAACAAAATAAGATTGGAAGTTTAAGGGCATATACACAATGTATATGTGTATACACACACACACACACACACACACACACACACACACACACACACATATATATTTGCTTTGAAAGTGCAATAAAAGAAGAACTTTGTAAAAAGTTATGGGCAAAATATACAAAAGCCTAAACCTACAGTAACTGAAATAGCACTTTAACATATGACTTCAATTCTGTCAAGTGTACCTACTTAGCAACAGTTTTAGAACAAGGTACAATATACTGGTTAATCTATTGCACTTTAGGAAGTTTTTGCCATCTCCCTATGCCAGTGTAGAAAGATTGAGTGTCTTGATCACCACATTTTGATCACAAAATGAGCCCAGAATTCCAAGTGACAGAGGCATTTTCGTGATGGACAATGCTCATCTTTAGCCAGATTTGGCATAAATAGACTATAAGAATAATGGAAACCTATGCAGCTGAAACCGACTGAGCTGCACTATGAAGCAGGATTGACACCTTGTGCAGCGATGTACATGTTTCCAACCTGTGTGGTCTCAAAGATATCAGTTTGTTCCTCTTTGGGAACCATTTTAACAAAGTCTGTAGCCAGCCAGTGTAACATCTCAATGCAGCTTGAACAGAATACCGTCAACTGGCATTTAAAATAAAGCCTCCTGCATGATTCTTCCTGTTCATCCCCTCTTGACCAAAAAACGTCATCACTAGCAGGAGTTATTAGACCAAAAATCATCCAGGGCTCTAACGAGGGGTGGCTGTCACTGTGGTCAGCCCTTCTGCCATTTCTATTTCTTTTATGGCAGGCGTTTAAAAAGTCTGAGTACACGAGTTCTCCTAAAAACCCATTTCAATGATCAGACCTTTCAACTTTCCCTGTAATCATATGCCCGCATTTGGCTAGCTCATCACTAATGATGTGCCTCAACACTGAAAGAGAATTACTGTATCTACTTGCATTAACTTTGAAAACAGTGCTTTGAATGCATGCATGTATTCATACATCACCTGGTCATGACTGGAATGGCTTGTCTAAAGACAATAGCTTCTTAATACCTCCGCAGGGTAGAATGAGCAAATCAGAACTTGAATACTGTTACTGTGCCACATTAGAAATTAATTCCTTTAATATGCTTCAAGACGTTTGTTGCTTGTTTTCCCTCAGTCTGCAAGTATCGAATGCCCTAATGCAGGCTACCACTTAAGTTGTTTCCGTAGAATATTTACAGATGAATTGTGATTCCTGTTAAGTTGTATCACACCTGTGTGCCAAGCTTTCATTTTAGCCCAAGTTCAGTAAATTTATTTCATCAAAGCAATTGGTTACTGTGCCAACAGGACATCAAGATAAAAAGTTGTCTGAAGCTAAAGACACAGTACATTAACAAACTAATGACCCCCAGTCACAAAATTATAAATGCAGTTTGGGGTAGGGCTCTTCTGACGGGGAGTTAATCCAAACTACAGCAATGAAGTCTTCAAACCCCTTTAGAACGGGGTTGCTGATTGCTTCAACTTTGCTTGTGACCTTGAGCTCCCTTCAAAAAGAAGTTCAGTGGAGAGTCACAGCTGGTACTGTGCTGTGAGTTCTTGAAGCTACACACAGGGTATAGCCTGGTTAAGTTGCATGCGGTTTCCATACTAGTTTATTTGGCAGGGTGACGTAGAAAGCAGGCTCAGTTACCCCACCAGTCAACCCCATGAGTTAGGATTTCCTCCATCCCCACCTCCGTTGGAAAGCCTCCATAGCCGCCTCCACCACTGCAGCTCTTGCTGGAAGTGCCGGGGCCGCTACTCCGTGTCTAGTCTCAGGCCCCAAAGCCTGCACTAAGTCTGCTTTTGGAGTGAACACGACTGCTCCCTTTGCAGTGGTGTTCAAAAGCCATGCTTCCTAACCATGGCAGCACTTCTTGTTTCACTTCAACAAGATCTAGTAGATCCTTAGTAATATTTGCCTTCTTGTCATTAAAGAATGAGGTGATCTGGGAGTGGTGGCGCACGCCTTTAATCGCAGCACTTGGGAGGCAGAGGTAGGAGGACCACTGTGAGTTCGAGGTCACCCTGAGACTACACAGTGAATTCCAGGTCAGCCTGGGCTACAGCGAGACCCTTTCTTGAAAAAAAAATTGACGTGGCAAGGCCAAGGCTTCCTACACATCCTCTATGGCCAATGAGATATACATATTCTTCAATATCACTAGGAAAGTTAAAATTGATATGTTATTTTAAAATATTTATTTATTTATTTATTTGTTTGTTTATTTATTTATTTATTTAGAGAGAGAGAGAATGGGCACACCAGGGCCTCCAGCCACTGCAAATGAACTCCAGAAACATGTAACACCTTGTGCATCTGGCTTATGTGGGTCCTGGGGAATTGAACCTGGGTCCTTCCTTCCTTCCTTCCTTCCTTCCTTTCTTTCTTTTCTTCTTCTTTTTTTTTTTTTTTTTTTGGTTTTTCGAGGTAGGGTCTCACTCTAGCCCAGGCTGACCTGGAACTCCCTATGGAGTCTCAGGGTAGCCTTGAACTCACAGTGATCCTCCTACCTTTGCCTCCCAAGTGCTGGCATTAAGGCATGCGCCACCACGCCCACCTAACAGCTTCTTTTCTTTCTTATTTTTTTCAAAGACAAACTCATTAGGGGGCTAAAGGCAGAGAAGAGAGAGGCTTGTGGCTTTCAGGGAAGAGGGGTGGACGTGTGGAGACCAGAGAAGAGAGAGAGAGGAACAAGTTGTAGCACCAAAACCCCAAGGTTCAGCAGGTTTTCTGCAGCTAAGCTAAAGAGCAGGGCTCCCTGTCTTTAAGGGACAATGTAAGCTTGGTCTATAAGGCTATCATGGGAGGCGGGAGGCCAGAGTAGATAGAACAACAAAAAGATGTCACTGAACGTTTGCTTTTGTGGAGGTTTCTGGGCCTTTCCATCACCAAGAGATGAAGAAAGCTTCCTAATGACGGAGAGCACCAGAGTCATTTTGATTAGGTCAGAAGACATGAAGATACTGATATGGGGCTGGGACGATGGCTCAGTGGCAAAGACCTTGCTGCACAAGCGTGCGGACCTGAGTTTGGATCCATAGAAGCCACATGAAACCACATGTCACAAACAGCATAAACGTGGGTAATCCGGAGGCTCCTTCACAGAGACGGAGGGAGACAAAAGCTAGTGCGGAGTGGGCAGCAGTGAGGGGCAAAGAGACCCTGCCTCAAACGAGGTGGAAGGTGAGGATGACACTCAAGACTGAACCCAACCTCCACCCGTGTGCTGTGGCACGTGCGTGCCTGCGCCCACACACAGACGCGTGCACACACTCACCCAAAGCTTACACAAGAATATAAAGTCAGCGTCTCTACATGGAGTCCAGTCTGGAATCCTATCTACCCTTGGTGTGGGTCAATCATACCATCAGGGAGGCCCTGAATGACCTCAGCATAGCTGAGCAACTGGTCTTGGCCCTTGTACCAAAGTTCTCAGTTAAAGAAAGTAGCAGAGGAGTGTGAAGAGGGTTACTTTATATGTGACAAAGAGGTTACATTGTCATTAATATTGCAGGTCACTGCTTTGAGGGGAACAGTCCTCGTTTTATTTTAAGATTTTTTTTAGTAGGGTTTATTCTAAGGCTTAGAACACTCAGGAGAGTCTGGCCTTCCAGACAAATGCATTTGCCTTGATAAAACACATTTGCAATTGCTCTCCAACAATGGCCTAGAGACTACTCCCAATTCACATTGGACTTCAAAAAAATTTTTTTCATCCTATTTTGAAAATGGACCAGGTTTGGGGTCACTAATTCACATAGCTACCACACCCACTCTTTCTGCCCAGAAAGTGAAGAGAATGAATGGGTCAACCAGCTGACATATTTCCATCCAATTTCAAGGATAGAATGTGTTCATTTTCTGACTAATGGCATGTCATTTTGCAGAAGCCTTTGGTCGCGAATTAATCCCGGAATCAAAACAGATTTTCCGAGGAGCAATCTTCCATCAAGTATTGATTTTTTTACACTCATGGAGTCTGTACTCCCTAATTTAACCTGACAATGATTCTGCACAATGGCCTGGGAGCACCTTGGCAGCTCACTGGAGGAACTTTTACTGTCTTTTCTTTCTGCAAAGTGAAAGGGGAAAAAAATCCACACCAGCTAGCCCACTCGGTCACAGGGGGGCACTTAGGACTTGAGTCTTCACTTCTGGTGATTTGGAATGGGCAGAGAGCTGCCTTCTAACTTTTAAGGCAGTGCTCAGAGGAAAAGCTTTGCCTTGCAGAGAGTATGTTCCAAGGAACATATTTTTAAAGCTGCCAATATTTCACACGGTACATTCTGTAATATATCGCTCAGTCATGGCCAGTGCTCTCAAATGATGCCACCTTACCGTGTCCACCAAGTGCAAGCAAACAAGAAGCATTTCTGAAGAGTTTACCTCTGAATTTCAATAGAGTTTTCTTCTTTCTCTCCTTTTTCTTTTGTTTTCTCCAAGGTACTTATGATGGATACATTCCTTGTTCCCTGTCTGATCCATGTGAACTCAAGAAACATGCTTGTGCTGGGTTAGGTGTTAAAGGAGAACTTCAAGAGCTTAGTAAGGCATAATCCCTTACTTAATGGAAATTGAGGTTAGGAAAGTGTGGATTAAAAAGCATGTCCTAAATGAAACATGGCCTACATAAACAGTAGAGTATTATTTAACCATGCAAGTGAATAAAACCAGGCTGGAGAGACAGCTCAGTTGTTAAGGTGCTTGCCAGCCTGCAAAGCCCAAGGATCTGAGGTTCAATTCCCTAGGACCCACACAAAGCCAGGCACAAGGTGGCACATGTGTTTGGAGTTCATTTGTAATAGCTAGAGACCCTGGCATGCCCATTCTCTCTCTCACTCTCTTTCTCTCACTCTCTCATAAATAATTAAAATAGTTAAAAAATTAAAAATATGAATAAAACCTGTCATTTGTGGCAACAGGGATGGAACTGGAGAATAATATGCTAAATGATATAAGCTAAGCACCCCAAGACACACACTGACTAATCTTGCTAAAAATGTTGGTTTCATGGAAGTAGAGAGTAGAATAGGAGTCACTGGAGGTTAAGAAGGATGGGGAGGGCTGGGGAGATGTTTTGGCTTTTATTGTTATTATTTTATTTTTAAAAATATTTTATTTTAATTAATTTATTTATTAGAGAGAGAGAGAGAGACACACAGAGAGAGAGAGAGAGAGAGAGAGAGAGAGAATGGTCATGCAAGGGCCCCTGGCCGCAGCAAACTCAAAATACATGGGCTCCTTTGTGCATCTGGCTTACATGTTTACTGGGGAATCGAATCTGGGTCCTTTGGCTTTGAAGGCAAGTACCTTAACTGCTAAGCCATCTCTCCAGCCCCTAGTTTGGCTTTTTAAGGTGCTTTCTTGCAAAGCTTGCTGGCTTGGATTCAATTCCCCAGCACCCATCTAAAGCCAGATGCCAAAAGTAGTGCATGTGTCTGGTGTTTGTTTGGACCAGCAAGAGACTCTGGCATGCGTGCATGCAGACTCAAATGTGAAAATTAATAAATATATAAATATTTATTATTTATTATAAATAAATAGTAAATAAAATATTGAAAAAGAAGAGTAGGGGAGAAAGGAATCATGGATGGTTAGGTAACATGCACTAAAGCAAGGCTACATGGGGCATAAAAGTTCTAATGTTCCTCAGCATAGCAGTGTGGCTATAGTTCATAACTCTTATGCATTTTATAAAGAACTAGAAGAAAAAAAAGAACGATAAGAGAAGAGTTTGAAGGTTCCCAAACAAAGAAATGGTACATGCTGAAGGAGAAGGAAATTCTAGTTTCCCTGATTTAACCCTACACATTGTATATCAAATTATTACATGGTACAACAGAAGTACACACAATAATTTGATGTCAACTCCCCACCCCCTGTGGCCCTGCCGTCCACCCACTGGTCACTGTACGCACAGGGTCAGACTCTGACTCTGCCCAGTGATTGTGTTGTGAGTTCAAGGCCTTCCCTGGCTCCCCTTGCCCATGAGTCAGCACCACTTCTCTCTACTTGAAGCTGTGCCTGAACAACTGAATAACAAAAACAAACCCAGGGCCTAGACCACTGCGAGTCACTGCTCATCTTCACAGCTCCAAACCCAGGGCCTAGACCACTGCGAGTCACTGCTCATCTTCACAGCTCCAAACCCAGGCCTAGACATTGCGAGTCACTGCTCATCTCCATGGCTCCAAACCCAGGCCAAGACCACTGCGAGTCACTGCTCATCTTCACGGCTCCAAACCCAGGGCCTAGACCACTGCGAGTCACTGCTCATCTTCACAGCTCCAAACCCAGGCCTAGACCACTGTGAGTCACTGCTCATCTTCACAGCTGCAAACCCAGGGCCTAGACCACTGCGAGTCACTGCTCATCTTCACAGCTCCAAACCCAGGGCCTAGACCACTGCGAGTCACTGCTCATCTTCACAGCTCCAAACCCAGGGCCTAGACCACTGCGAGTCACTGCTCATCTTCACAGCTCCAAACCCAGGGCCTAGACCACTGCGAGTCACTGCTCTTCTGCACAGCTGCAAACCCAGGGCCTAGACCACTGCGAGTCACTGCTCATCTTCACAGCTGCAAACCCAGGGCCTAGACCACTGCGAGTCACTGCTCATCTTCACAGCTCCAAACCCAGGGCCTAGACCACTGTGAGTCACTGCTCATCTTCACGGCTCCAAACCCAGGCCCTAGACCACTGCGAGTCACTGCTCATCTTCACGGCTCCAAACCCAGGGCCTAGACCACTGCGAGTCACTGCTCATCTTCACAGCTCCAAACCCAGGGCCTAGACCACTGCGAGTCACTGCTCATCTTCACAGCTCCAAACCCAGGGCCTAGACCACTGCGAGTCACTGCTCATCTTCACGGCTCCAAACCCAGGGCCTAGACCACTGCGAGTCACTGCTCATCTTCACGGCTCCAAACCCAGGGCCTAGACCACTGCGAGTCACTGCTCATCTTCACAGTTCCAAACCAAGGCCTAGGCCACTGCGAGTCACTGCTCATCTTCACAGCTGCAAACCCAGGCCTAGGCCACTGCGAGTCACTGCTCATCTTCACAGCTGCAAACCCAGGGCCTAGACCACTGCGAGTCACTGCTCATCTTCACAGCTGCAAACCCAGGCCTAGGCCACTCCGAGTCACTGCTCATCTTCACAGCTCCAAACCCAGGGCCTAGACCACTGCGAGTCACTGCTCATCTTCACAGCTCCAAACCAGGCCTAGACCACTGCGAGTCACTGCTCATCTCCATGGCTCCAAACCCAGGTCTAGGCCACTGCGAGTCACTGCTCATCTTCACGGCTCCAAACCCAGGGCCTAGACCACTGCGAGTCACTGCTCATCTCCATGGCTCCAAACCCAGGCCTAGGCCACTGCGAGTCACTGCTCATCTTCACAGCTCCAAACCCAGGCCCTAGACCACTGCGAGTCACTGCTCATCTTCACAGCTCCAAACCCAGGCCTAGACCACTGCGAGTGACTGCTCATCTTCACGGCTCCAAACCCAGGCTTAGGTCACTGCGAGTCACTGCTCATCTTCACAGCTGCAAACCCAGGGCCTAGACCACTGCGAGTCACTGCTCATCTTCACAGCTCCAAACCCAGGGCCTAGACCACTGCGAGTCACTGCTCATCTTCACGGCTCCAAACTCAGGGCCTAGACCACTGCGAGTCACTGCTCATCTTCACAGCTCCATACCCAGGCCTAGACCACTGCGAGTCACTGCTCATCTTCACAGCTGCAAACCCAGGGCCTAGACCACTGCGAGTCACTGCTCATCTTCACGGCTCCAAACCCAGGCCTAGACCACTGCGAGTCACTGCTCATCTTCACGGCTGCAAACCCAGGGCCTAGACCAAAGCGAGTCACTGCTCATCTTCACGGCTCCAAACCCAGGGCCTAGACCACTGCGAGTCACTGCTCATCTTCACGGCTCCAAACCCAGGGCCTAGACCACTGCGAGTCACTGCTCATCTTCACAGCTCCAAACCCAGGGCCTAGACCACTGCGAGTCACTGCTCATCTTCACGGCTCCAAACCCAGGGCCTAGACCACTGCGAGTCACTGCTCATCTTCACGGCTCCAAACCCAGGGCCTAGACCACTGCGAGTCACTGCTCATCTTCACGGTACCAAACCCAGGCCTAGGCCACTGCGAGTCACTGCTCATCTTCACAGCTGCAAACCCAGGCCTAGGCCACTGCGAGTCACTGCTCATCTTCACAGCTGCAAACCCAGGGCCTAGACCACTGCGAGTCACTGCTCATCTTCACAGCTGCAAACCCAGGCCTAGGCCACTCCGAGTCACTGCTCATCTTCACAGCTCCAAACCCAGGGCCTAGACCACTGCGAGTCACTGCTCATCTTCACAGCTCCAAACCAGGCCTAGACCACTGCGAGTCACTGCTCATCTCCATGGCTCCAAACCCAGGTCTAGGCCACTGCGAGTCACTGCTCATCTTCACGGCTCCAAACCCAGGGCCTAGACCACTGCGAGTCACTGCTCATCTCCATGGCTCCAAACCCAGGCCTAGGCCACTGCGAGTCACTGCTCATCTTCACAGCTCCAAACCCAGGCCCTAGACCACTGCGAGTCACTGCTCATCTTCACAGCTCCAAACCCAGGCCTAGACCACTGCGAGTGACTGCTCATCTTCACGGCTCCAAACCCAGGCTTAGGTCACTGCGAGTCACTGCTCATCTTCACAGCTGCAAACCCAGGGCCTAGACCACTGCGAGTCACTGCTCATCTTCACAGCTCCAAACCCAGGGCCTAGACCACTGCGAGTCACTGCTCATCTTCACGGCTCCATACCCAGGACTAGACCACTGCGAGTCACTGCTCATCTTCACAGCTCCATACCCAGGCCTAGACCACTGCGAGTCACTGCTCATCTTCACAGCTGCAAACCCAGGGCCTAGACCACTGCGAGTCACTGCTCATCTTCACGGCTCCAAACCCAGGCCTAGACCACTGCGAGTCACTGCTCATCTTCACGGCTGCAAACCCAGGGCCTAGACCAAAGCGAGTCACTGCTCATCTTCACGGCTCCAAACCCAGGGCCTAGACCACTGCGAGTCACTGCTCATCTTCACGGCTCCAAACCAGGGCCTAGACCACTGCGAGTCACTGCTCATCTTCACAGCTCCAAACCCAGGGCCTAGACCACTGCGAGTCACTGCTCATCTTCACAGCCTCCAAACCCAGGGCCTAGACCACTGCGAGTCACTGCTATCTTCACAGCTCCCTCCAAACCCAGGCCTAGGCCAACATGCGAAGTCACTGCTCCATCTTCACAGCTCAAAACCCAGGGCCTAGACCACTGCGAAGTCACTGCCTCATCTTCACGGCTCCAAACGCAGGCCTAGGCCACTGCGAGTCACTGCTCATCTTCACGGCTCCAAACCAGGCCCTAGACCATGCGAGTCACTGCTCATCTTGACGGCTCCAACCCAGGGCCTAGGCCACTGTGAGTCACTGCTCTTCTTCACAGGCTCCAAACCCAGGGCCTAGGACACTGTGAGTCACTGCTCATCTTCACGCTCCAAACCCAGGGCCTAGACCATGCGAGTCACTGCTCATCTCACGGCTCCAAACCCAGGGCCTAGACCAATGCGAGTCACTGATCATCTTCACAGGCTCCAAACCCAGGGCCTAGACCACTGCGAGTCACTGCTCATCTTCACGGCTCCAAACCCAGGGCCTAGACCACTGCGAGTCACTGCTCATCTTCACGGCTCCATGCCATAACTCCACCATGGTGTCTCCATGAAGGGACTTTAACCCTGGCTCCTCCTTTCAAAAGCATCAACACCCCTCCTTTTGTCCCAGTGCAGAACATCTGGCCTAGCCCAGTGGTGGTAATCTCTTAAGAATTGCAGTTGAAGCGGCTCTGTTCTCTGGGACCTGAAGCTTGTTACTTACTCATATTTCCTTCCATTCTAAACTTCTTCCATATCCTTCTGCTTTGTAATTTTTTCTTCCAAACACACCAGTCCTTTACTTTTAAATTCAACTTACTCAAGATCTTAGGAATGGGTAGAACATCCCAAGTATCCCAGAAACTTCCTAAGTTCAATTCCCAACAAAGTCCTCTTTCTTTTCCCTCTGAAGCTTCATAAGCCTCCACAGTCCACAGTTCCAGAATTATTTCTGTACTTTTGTCTTTAAAACCCTTATCAGAATGGCACAGTAAGCTCTGTTTATTGTATTTTAAAGCTTCTCCAGTCCAAAGTTCTATCATTCCTCCTGCAAACTAATTCCAAAAGGCCAAAAACCATATGGTTATTTAAACCATATGGTCATGTTTGTAGAGCAACGATCCCACTTATTGGAACAATCTTCTGTGGCAGTCACCTTCTCACTGTTGGGATAGAGCACCTGATCAGAAGAAGCTTGTGGGAGAAAAGGGTTTATTTTCAACCTACAGTTTTGAGGGGAAGTTTAATCATGGTCGGGAAAGCAGACAGCTGGATAGTGCATTCTCATAGCAGCATAGAGGAAGTAGAGAGAGTGAGCTACATAGTAAATACCCAGGGTGGGGATGCTGCACTGATATACCCCAAGGACCATCCCTAGTAACGCACCTCCTCCAGGCGTCCTAAAGGCTCCACCAGCTGGGGGTCAAATATGAGGCTTAATCATCAACACATGAGGCTATGGGGGACATTTTATATTATAAACCACCACAAAGACACTGGGTAAAGAAATAAAATACTATATAGTAGAGAGACATTCCATGATTCTAAATTGGCAGAATTAATATTGTGAAAATGGCTATATTACTAAAAATAATCTGATCTATAGATGCAATGTAATTCCTATCAAATTCTCAGAAGAGGAATGATCAGTCCAACGATTTATATGGAAAAATGAAGGACAACATATAGCCAATGAAATCCTAAGCAGAAAGAACACTGCTGGAGGAAGCATAATACTGGACCTAAACTGACAAAGACAACACGGGCCTGGCCCAAAATTAGGGATATAGACAAATGGAACAGAATAGAAGACTTAAAAATAAACTTAATTTTCATCAAAAGTATACACTAGAGAAAACCAGCCTATTTGATAATTATTATTATTATTATTTTTTTGGTCTTTCAAAGTAGAGGGTCTTACTCTAGCCCAGGCTGACCTGGAACTTACTCTGTAGTTCCCGGCTGGCCTTGAACTCACAGCAATCCTCCTACCTCTGACTCCTGAGTACTAGGATTAAAGGTGTGTACCACCATACCTGGCCTATTCAATAAATTTGATTCACATTTCTCATCCTGCACAAAAAATCAATTCGAAATGGGTCAAAGCCCTTGATTTAAAATCAGAAATACTGAAATCACTAAAGGGAAGTAAAGGGAATATGTATCAAGTGATAGGTATAGGCAAGGACTTTTGGAATAGGACTCCAATAACATAATAAATAGTCCCAAGTATCAACAAATGGGATTATATGAAATTAAAAAGTTTGTTCACAACAAAGGAAACTGTCAGTAGAGTGAATAGAATATCAAATCTACAAAATAGAAAATCTTTGCCAGTCATACAATTGACAGAAAATTAATCTCTGGGATATACAAATAACTAAAAAATCTAAACATTAAGCCAGGTGTGCTGGTTCACACCTTTAATCCCAGTACTAGAGAGCTAAAGTAGGAGGATAATTGAGAGTTCGAGGTCAGCTTTATACTACATCACGAATTCCAGGTCAGCCTGGGCTAGAGTGAGGTCCTACCTAGCAAAACAAAACAAAACAAACAAAACAAAAATCTAATCATCAAGAAAACATTCAAATAAAAAATTGGTTATGGAATGAAACAGAAATTTCTCAAAGAGAAATATTAATGGCCAAGAAATATCTAAAGAAAGTGTTTAACATCCTTACCCATTAGGAAAATATAAACTAAAATTACTTTAAAAATTTATTTATTTATTTGCAAGGAGAGAGAGAGACAGAGAGAGAGGGGGAGGGAGAGAGAAGGGAGACAGAGAGAGAATGGGAATGCCAGGGCCTCCAGCCACTGCAAACAAACTCCAGACACATCTGTCCCTTGTGTATCTGGCTTATGTGGGTCCTGGAGAATTGAACCTGGGTCTTTTGGCTTCATAGGCAAATGCTTTAACCACTAAGCAATCTCTCCAGCCCAATAAACTAAAATTACTTTGAGATGACATTTCACTCTAGTCAGAATAAGAAAATAAATAACAAATTCTGAAGAGGATGTGAGGAAAGAAGAACCCTGTGAAAAAATTTGTCAACCTCCACAAAATATATCATGATCATAATCTCCTCCCACCATCATCCTCTGTCTCCTTCTCCCCCATGACTCCTCCACCAGATCCCTTCTTTTTTTTCCAACAAGTCCCTGCTCTATTTTGATGTCATCCTCCCCCCCGCCATTATGCAGGTCTTATATAGGTAGCACCAGCCACTGCAAGGTCATGATTGTCACAACCACTTTGTGTCTAGAAGACAGATTCCAAAGCACTTCTCCCCTTCCTTCCTTTCTCTCTTACATTCTTTCTGCCTCCTCTTCCTCAATGGTCCCCAAGCCTCAGAGAGTGTGATTGAGACATCTTAGTGCTAAACACTTCGCAGGACTTTAGGGTTTTAGAAAAAGGGCACTTTTTTTTTCTTCAAGTAGGGTCTCACTCTAGCTCAGGCTGACCTGGAGTTCACTACATAGTCTCAGGGTGGCCTCGAACTCACAGCGATCCTCCTACCTCTGCCTCCCAAGGGCTGGAATTAAAGGTGTGCGCCACCATGCCTGGCTGAAAAAGGGCACTCTTATTCACTGTTGGTTGGAGTCTAAATTGGTACAGCCACTGTGGAAATCAGTGTGGAGGTTTCTCAAACAGCTAAAAATAGTTAAACCATATGGCCCAGCTATACCATTCCTGGTTAGGTACCATAAGTACTCTATATTTTACTATAGAGATACTGGCTTATTCATGTTTTTTTGCTGTTCTATTCACAATAGCTAATAAATGGGACTAGTTTAGATGTCTATTAAGTGATGCATGGATAATAAAAATCCTGTACATATACACAATACAATTTTATCCAGCTGTAAAGAAAAATGAAAATACTAAATTTTGGGCTGGAGAGATGGCTCAGTGGCTAAAGGCACTTGCTAGCAAAAGCCTGACAGCCCAAGTTTCATTCTCTAGTGCCCACGTAGAGCCAGACGCAAGAAGTGGCGCATGCATCTGGAGTGCTTTTTGCAGTGACCCCAGGCCCTGGGCACCTACTTCCTGTCTCCTTGCAAATATATAATGAAATTTGCAGGAGAAGAGAAGGGCTTTGAAAGTATTGCATAAGCACTGGATGAAATAACTCTGGGCTCAGAGAGGAGAGATGCTGCATGTTTTCTGTCATACGTATGCCCTCACTTGCAAGGTGGGATGTGAGAATGGCCATAGGGTATGAAACTCAATAAGGGGACAACAAGAGGGGATCAAAAGATGTTCAGAAATGAGGGAGGGCAAAAGGGCACAGGTGACTGTGTAAAGAAAGGATGCTATGGTGGGGTGAGGGCACAAAGAAGGGAAAGGGGACAGGGAAGAAGAGGGGAGTGAGGAGAGATAAACAAACAAATTTAGCTGAAAAAATGCTACATTGAAACTTAATTCTTTGTGTTAATTAAAAAAAAAAAAACAAGCAGACTTCATTGACACCACAAACTATGGAGGACAGACATGAATGAGTGGAGAGGTAAGAAGTGATAGACAAGATAAGACCACAACTATTTGGAGAAGATTTGACAAATCTTTATGGATAAAAAGATAATTGAGCTGGATAGCAAAGCATGCTATGCCAGAGACCATTAATAAATACTTACTGAAAGTCTCCTCCACACTTCAGATTCTCTTGCAAATGAATGAGGATCAGTGTGACCAGTTCTGGCCAATGGGTTGTGAGTGGAAGAGGCAGGTTTTCCTTTTACATTTAATCTCTTCTCCTGCAGTGACTGAATAAGGGGCCACTGGCTCTCCAAAGTCCAAACTGGACTTATGAGCAAACATAAATTTTTACTTTATATAACTTTTAAGGAATTTTGAGTTTATTCTATCATATCATAAATTAGGGATGTGAAAACAGATGGGTAGTACTTCTTATTTATAGACAGGAATTTTGATGAACCTACGAGTACTGTGCTCATAAGGAAGTCAGTACCTAGGTAGCTCATAGAAAGTGTGGCAGGTTTCAAGTGAAGTTGAATGATTTTATACTTACTGAGATTTTTTTTTTTTGGAGAATGGCATGCACATTTATTAGTGATGGAGAATTAAATCAATAAACTGAGAATAATGCATTGAGCAAAGTGTCCGAGTCCCTGAATCATGAGTACCCTGACAGATCAGTGTATGTTGGAAGCTATATCCAATGGGTTCAATATCTTCTACTTAAATAAGAACAAAACTATAAACTCAATGAACTTGTGCAAGTCTTTAACAACAGCACTTCAGAGGATGAGGTAGCCTGGGTTACAGAGAGAGAGGCCTAGTGGGGTAGTTTGAATGTGAATGTATGCTCCCCCATAGCCAGAGGTATTTAAAAAAAAACACTTTTTTTTTATTTATGAGAGAGAGGGAGAGAAAGACAGACAGAGAGAGCAAGAGAGAGAGTGCGTGAGAGAGAGAGAGAGAGAGAGAGAGAGAGAGAGAGAGATGCAGTCAGGTTCTCATTGCTGGTAGAAACCACCCAATCAAGAGCAGCTTGTGGGAAAAGAGGTTTATTTAGGCTTACAGGCTTGAGGGGAAGCTCCATGATGGCAGGGAAAACAATGACATGAGCAGAGGGTGGACATCACCCCCCTCCCCCCAGCCAACATAAGGTGGACCAGAGTGCGCCAAATAGTGGCGTGGGGAAAACTGGCTACAACACCTATAAGCCCGCCCCCAACAATACACTCCCTCCAGGAGGCGTTAATTCCCAAATCTCTGTCAGCTGGGAATCTAGCATTCAGAATGCCTGAGTTTAAGGGGGACACCTGAACCAAACCACCCGAGAAAGCTGGGTGTGGTGGCACACGCCTTTAATCCCAGCACTCGGGAGGCAGAGGTAGGAGGATCGCCGTGAGTTCGAGGTCACCCTGAGACTCCATAGTTAATTCCAGGTCAGCCTGGAGTAGAGTGAGACCCTACCTCGAAAAAACCAAAAAAAAAAAAAAAAAAAAAAAAAAACCACCCGAGAGACAGAGAGAGAGAAAGAGAGAGAGAGAGAGAGAGAGAGAGAGAGAGAGAGCGAATGAGAAAGCTAGAGAAAATGGGCACTCCAGGGTTTCTAGCCACTGCAAGTGAACTCCAGACATATGTGCCACCATATGCAACTGGCTTATGTGGACACTGGAGAATCAAACCTGGGTGTGTAGGCTTCACAGGCAAGCACCTTAACTGCTAAGACGTTTCTCCAGCCCATAGCCCGAGGTATTTTTGATTAAGCTTTCAACTTGGGTATACAGCAGCCTGCTGGAGGAGGGATCACTGGGGGTAGGTCTTGTAGTCCAGCCCCAAGGTATGTTCAGAACAGTTTGAGCTCTGGCTATTTGTGTTTGCTGGCTATTTGGTAGTGACCTTCTGCTGTGAATCTATGGAAGTAAGCCAGCTTCTTCTGTCATTGATGGCATTTCCCCTGGATTCTGTAAGCCTGAAATAAACCTGTTCCTCCTATAAGCTGCTTTTGGTCAGTTGTTTGTCCAGCAACATGAAGATTACTACAACAGTAAAACTGGTACAGGGACATGACTATTGCTGCAATGAATCTGACCATGTGGATTTGGTACTTTGGACTGGAGAAGACTAGCAGTGTTATAAGCCGAGCTTGATGGGCTATTCTGGTGAGAGTCTGAAAATGCTGAATGCAAAGCAAATTGTGGACTGTGAATGCTTGTCTTATGAATTTTTAAAGGGTTAAGAGAGAACTTTGTTGAAACTGGGATACTGGTATGAATGCTGGCTGCATTCTTCCACCCATGTCCAGAGAGTTTGATCAAGGTTGAAGTTAAAAGCAATTGACTGGTGTACTTGGTGGAAGGTACAGAACAGAAAGGCATGAAAAATGTATGAGTTATCACAGGAAAAATTTAAGCAAGTTTAAAGTTATTTGCATAGAGACTAGTTTCAGGATACTGAAGGTGGAATTGTTGATTACCACCACTAAGGGTGGACCAACTTTGCATTGGGACAATGGAAAAGATGCCTGAGTGTGAAATCCATCCATCAAAGGCTCAAATAAATAAGAATATAAATTCTTTTGAAAGAAGGTGGCCTGAGGGAAGACTTGTGAAGAACTATGCTACTCTTCAACGTCAAGATCTATTCCTCCCTTGATTTACACATCTGGCTATGCCACACATTTGGTGCTGGTTTTAGAAGCATGAGAAATGTGGAGAAGCAGGCCATGAAGTTTTGTTTTTTGGAAATGCACCCTGGGCAAAGTCAAACAGGTTTCAGACCCATGTGGAGGCAAAATAAGGTCATTGTATGAAGATGAACCCATTCCAGCCTCATCTTCAGCAGTGGGAAACAGGGTTGAAACCCTGTGTGGATGCCAAGTAAAGCAACTGTATGGAGCTATGAAGATGAAACATGGTTTGAAATGTAGACTTAAAGATGTTTTGGATGTACCAGGACTGTAGAATGGCTGCCATGGAGAGCTGCTCAGTTAATGCAGTTAGAGAGTTGGAATCGGAATCTAGAGACTTTCATTACTGGTTATGGATGTTGGACTTAAAGTGCAGATGTTTGATTTTTACCTGCTGGTTATTATTTGCATTGGCACTGTCTCTTCTTGTTCTATCTTTTTCAGTGGGAATGTTACTCTGTGCCACTATGTGTTAGAAGTATGTAACTTGCTTGGCTCTTACAGAGCTCACAGTTAAGAGACAGTCTTGAATCTCAGATGAGACTTGGGACTTTTGAATGGTGTTAAAGTTGGTAAAGACTATGGAGACCTTTGAAATTGGTGTGAATACAATTGGCATTGTGAGATGATCATGAGTCTATGGGAGCCAGGGTAGAATGTAATAGTTGAGAGTTAGTTTCCTCATATGTAAAATAAGCATTAAATGAGATATTTTTTCCAATATAATTAGTATAGTAACTTCCTTTAGTAGAGTATTAATCATTGCTAACCTATTGTATTGATCATTAATTCATAATACATTTATATTCCTAGTGGAAGCTCTTTTTGCTGATAAGAACATTAACATTGATTTTGTCTTAAATTATTTCATGCCATAGTTCTTTGCCCTGTTGGAAATCCAAAGTTCCAGATTATTGAAGAAATGAACATTGTTACTATTATGGCATTTAATGATTCACTTTATTTGCTTCCATTCTATTGTCAAAGTAGAGAGCCTGTTCCTACCTGCTTGTGACTTGAGTGTGAAATGACCCAGAGTGCTTTCTTGGAAGGTTTTAGAAACTTTAGGAGGTTTGGCCTCCGGAAGGAAGTAGGTTATTTGTGGTGATTGCTCTAGCCATGGCTGCAGAGATGACTCAGTGGGTACAGGCACTTGCTTGCAAAGGCAGCTGGCCTAGAGTCAATTCCCCAGCCACCTACCTAAAGCCCAATAGGCATTTCTTTGCAAAGGTAAGAGCCTGTGGTGTGTAAGTGTGTGTGTGTGTGTGTGCACGCGCGCACATGTGTGCACGCACACACACACACACACACACACAACCAAAAAAAAAAAACCAAAAAAAACCCAAATTGAAACTCCTTAGTCCCATGTTCTTGCTCATATGATGTCCTAGCACATGGTGCTAAATGACCACAGACTGAATCCTCTGAAACCAGAAGCCAAAATAAATCCTTCCTCCCTTGAATTGTCAACGTCAGGTGGTGAGAAGTAGCATGTGTTCTATTAAGAGGCAATGAATACACAATTCAAGGTTTAAGAATGTTTTGGAAATAACAATTTTTCACAAATAGATAAAATAACACCAATTAGTATTTGTGTTATTCTCAGAGATTTCCATGTTTCTTTCTTTATGCTTATAGAGTGATTGTTCAGACTGCTCACCTCTGAGGAAAGCTGCAATCATTATGCCTGCTTTTTTTTTTTTTATTTCAGTATGATAACAAAAAGTTCAAATAAGAAAAGTAGATTAAATTTCATTAGAACAATTGGATAAGCACCAAATAGGAATAAGAGTGTACAATAAATACAATATAGACATTTAGTAAAGAGATTGGGAGCTGTTTTGGGTAGGGTCTTGCTCTAGCCCAAGCTGACCTAGAATTTACTATGTAGTCTTAGGGTGACCTTGAACTCATGGAGATCCTCCTCCTTTTGCTTCCAGGGTACCTGGATTAAAGGCATGTGCTACCACACACAGCTTATTTCTTTAAAAAAAAAACAGTCTTGGAGCTGGAGAGGTGGCTTAGCCGTTAAGGAGCTTGCCTGCAAAGCCAAAGGACCTAGGTTTGATTCCCCAGGACCCACATATGCCAGATGCACAAGGTGGCCCATGTGTCTGGAGTTCATTTGCAATGGCTGAAGGTTGTGGTGCTCCCATTCTCTCTCTCTCTCTGCCTTTCTCCCCCCTCTCTCTCTCAAACAAATAAAGTTTAGAAAAACAAAAACTGTCTTGTTATATTTCCAAGGCTGGCTTTAAACTCCTGTGCTCAAGTGATTTTTCTTTTTTTTAAATATATATTTTTTATAGATTAAAAATATTTTATCTATTTATTCAAGAGAGAAGAGAGAGGCCAGTGCCTCCACCCATTGCAAAGGAACTGCAGACACATGCGCCATGTTGTGCATCTAGCTTACATGGGTACTGGGGAATTGAACCAGGGTCCTTAGGTTTCACAGGCAAGCACCTCAACTGCTAAGCCATCTCTCCAGCCCTCAAGTGATTTTTCTATCCCAGCTTCCTGAGTATCTGGGTTTACAGGTATGCGGGACTGTGGCTGGCTAAGGGCTTGGACTGTTAATCAAGTCGACTTGGTTTAACTTTTACCTTTGACATTTCCTTGGGTAAACTACTATGTTAGTCAGATTTTTGTCACTGTGGCAAGTTTCCCAGGGAAATCAACTTTAAGGAGGAATGGTTTGTTTTGGTTCAGTCCGTAGTTGCTTGGTCCCAAGACTTTGGGCCTGTGGCCACGCGGAACATCACAATGGATAGCATGCGCCAGAGCAAAACTTCTCCCCTCAGGAAAAAACCTGGAAAGAGGGGAGGTAAGGAAGGTGGGAGAGAAGGAAGTGAAGGAGGGAGAGAGATGATAGAGAGATTGCTTATAATCTAGTCCTTAATGTAAAATGGAGAAAAGTAAGTTTTTTTTTTTTTTTTGTCAGATTACTTCTGTGGGTCTAGTAGTGTGAGTTTGTTTTTCTTGTCTGGGCATTTAGAACAGACACTGCACTATAGAATAGGGAATTCTTAATTTTTTAAAAATTTCTAAACATCTGAATCTAGTATTCCTCATAGATTATTGGTAGAATCGAATTGCATTTAGATTGTTGAATTAAAAGAAAACAGCTAGAGAAACAATGATGCTGAAGGAAAGCCCAGGATCAATGGGCTCGTGTGCCTCAGTTTTCATCTTGTCAGAGGACCAGGGCTGTCGTTTGAGTGATGTTGGAAACATGCATTAGCAGGCTCGATTTGCATAGTGTAGAGAAAGAAAGAAAAGGAGAATCAGAACATTGCTTTACTCTGATTTGTCTGTTTATATTGATTGTTTTAAAAAATATTTTATTTTATTAATTTACTTTTAAAAATATTTTTATTTATTTATTTATTTGACAGAGCGAAAGAGGGAGAGAGAGTGAGAGAATGGGCATGCTAGGGCCTCCAACCATTGCAAATGAACTCCAGATGTGTGCACCTGCTTGTGCATCTGGCTTACATGGGTCCTGGAGAATCAAACCAGGATCCTTTGGCTTTGCAGGCAAACACCTTAACCGCTAAGCCATCTCTCCAGCCCTTATTAATTTATTTGTAAGGGGGGAGAGAGAGAGAGGAAGAGGATGGATGTGGCCAAGCCCTTCACTGCAAATGAACTCCAGACACACACACCACTTTGTGCATCTGCCTTTACGTGGGTCCTGGGGAATCAAACCCGGGTTGTTAGGCTTTGCAGACAAGTGCCTTAACTGCTGAGCCATCTCTCCAGCCCTTGATTATTTTTTTTTTGTTTTTGTTGTTTAAAATGAAAAGTTTTTGTTTCTGTTTAGTGGACTCAGGGTCTCTTTTGTTCACTGTTCTTTTAAAGATTCTTCTATCTTTATTTAGTAGGCAATTTGCATTTAAAATGATTATTTAAATTATATATAAAATATGTAGTTACAGAATAATAAATAATATTTAAATTATTTTCCCAAAGTCTATTATGGAACCAGGAAAAATGGAATCCCAGAAAATAAGGTTAAAGAAAATAAAACAGAAAAAAAAAAAACCACACCGAAAAACATGGTTTTCAGTCTTTCAATCAATATGTATAAAGCCTACAGTAATTACACAATAAACATTGGCAGTTTGCATGTGCCTAACATGTTTGCATTTTAATCAGAGTGTTTTGGATTCTGTCTTATCAAATACAATTTTCCTAACAAAGTTTGGCTGACTGGAACAAAATGCCTGATGTGCAACAGGAAAATAAGAATCCCAAATGTCAGAAAGAAATCATCTTGGTGGATTTAATTGCCATTGACAGAGGAAAGCTATTGGGCCGGAAAGATAATCATTGTTCAGTCAAAAAGCATTATATAGTTTGAAATTAAGGAAAAAACTCTATTAAGTTTAAACAGCTGGAAAATGCAATCTAATTAAGAAAATATTTAATTTAAATGGTTATTTTATTATCTTTCTGGTCAGTGAACCTTCTCACAGCACACATAGGACTAAATATTACATGTGTAGGAATTGATATTTGCTGATATATGTCAATCTTGAAAAAGAAAGTAGAACACGCACTGCTGTTGTTTATTTATCGTCTTTCCATACCAATCCTTTCTTTTCTTCCCATGACCTGAGAAGAGACTCGGTTCATATTACGTATAGGCCCGGGAAGGCCGTTCCCTGGGAGGCCATTTTGATTCCGCCATTCACCTGTAAAGAGGATAAGGCCAGCTGAGCCTGAGCGCGGCCAGGCTCTTGGCCAGAGCTGCCAGTGAGGCTTGCTTTTGTGCCGGTGGAGCTCCTGTTTTTCCTTCTGTCCTTCCTTCTTTGCATTTCACTGCATTTGAAGTGTCCTTAGAAAGCCCAGTCCACCACTCATTGGCAGAATGCCCCTCCCTTTCTCCAACCCTCACACAAGAGGGCCATGCCAGGTAAAGGCTTTGCTAGGTGAGACACACAATCAAAAAACCAAAACCCTGTGACGTGTTGGCACAGTCGTAGTGTGGACTGCTCTGCTGCCCACAGGTCAGGCTGCCCTCCTGTGTTCACACTCCCGCATCTGAACGCAGTCCTTGGCTCACCTTTTAGTGATTGCAGTGCATTTGAGCTTCTGTACCAAAATGTCCAGACTTGCACAATTTATAAAGAGCAGACCTGCATTTTTCATTTACTCTGGAGATGGTGGAAACTCAAGTCAGGGTAGCAGAGGACTGATTCAGATGTCTGTCAGGACTCTGTGGAGTGAGGACTGATCTCTGATTCCGGGTGGGAGGACTCTGTGGAGTGAGGGCTGATCTCTGATTCCGGGTGGGAGGACTCTGTGGTGTGAGGACTGATCTCTGATTCTTGGTGGGAGGACTCTGTGGAGTGAGGACTGATCTCTGATTCCGGGTGGGAGGACTCTGTGGAGTGAGGACTGATCTTTGATTCCGGGTGGGAGGACTCTGTGGAGTGACGACTGATCTCTGATTCCGGGTGGGAGGACTCTGTGGAGTGAGGGCTGATCTCTGATTCCGGGTGGGAGGACTCTGTGGAGTGAGGTCTGATCTCTGATTCCGGGTGGGAGGACTCTGTGGAGTGAGGACTGATCTTTGATTCCGGGTGGGAGGACTCTGTGGAGTGAGGACTGATCTCTGATTCTGGTGGGAGGACTCTGTGGAGTGAGGGCTGATCTCTGATTCTGGGTGGGAGGACTCTGTGGAGTGAGGTCTGATCTCTGATTCTGGGTGGGAGGACTCTGTGGAGTGAGGTCTGATCTCTGATTCTGGGTGGGAGGACTCTGTGGAGTGAGGTCTGATCTCTGATTCTGGGTGGGAGGACTCTGTGGAGTGAGGTCTGATCTCTGATTCTGGGTGGGAGGACTCTGTGGAGTGAGGGCTGATCTCTGATTCTGGGTGGGAGGACTCTGTGGAGTGAGGCTGATCTCTGATTCTGGGTGGGAGGACTCTGTGGAGTGAGGGCTGATCTCTGATTCTGGGTGGGAGGACTCTGTGGAGTGAGGGCTGATCTCTGATTCCGAGTGGGAGGACTCTGTGGAGTGAGGGCTGATCTCTGATTCCGGGTGGGAGGACTCTGTGGAGTGAGGGCTGATCTCTGATTCTGGGTGGGAGGACTCTGTGGAGTGAGGACTGATCTCTGATTCTTGGTGGGAGGACTCTGTGGAGTGAGGACTGATCTCTGATTCTGGGTGGGAGGACTCTGTGGAGTGAGGACTGATCTCTGATTCTGGGTGGGAGGACTCTGTGGAGTGAGGACTGATCTCTGATTCCGGGTGGGAGGACTCTGTGGAGTGTGGACTGATCTATGATTCTGGGTGGGAGGACTCTGTGGAGTGAGGACTGATCTCTGATTCTGGGTGGGAGGACTCTGTGGAGTGAGGGCTGATCTCTGATTGCAGGTGGGAGGACTCTGTGGAGGGAGGGCTGATCTCTGATTGCGGGTGGGAGGACTCTGTGGAGTGAGGTCTGATCTCTGATTCTGGGTGGGAGGACTCTGTGGAGTGAGGACTGATCTCTGATTCTGGGTGGGAGGACTCTGTGGAGTGAGGACTGATCTCTGATTCTGGGTGGGAGGACTCTGTGGAGTGAGGGCTGATCTCTGATTGCGGGTGGGAGGACTCTGTGGAGTGAGGGCTGATCTCTGATTGCAGGGTGGGAGGACTCTGTGGAGTGAGGGCTGATCTCTGATTCCTGGTGGGAGGACTCTGTGGAGTGAGGTCTGATCTCTGATTCTGGGTGGGAGGACTCTGTGGAGTGAGGGCTGATCTCTGATTCTGGGTGGGAGGACTCTGTGGAGTGAGGGCTGATCTCTGATTCTGGGTGGGAGGACTCTGTGGAGTGAGGGCTGATCTCTGATTCCGAGTGGGAGGACTCTGTGGAGTGAGGGCTGATCTCTGATTCCGGGTGGGAGGACTCTGTGGAGTGAGGGCTGATCTCTGATTCTGGGTGGGAGGACTCTGTGGAGTGAGGACTGATCTCTGATTCTGGGTGGGAGGACTCTGTGGAGTGAGGTCTGATCTCTGATTCTGGGTGGGAGGACTCTGTGGAGTGAGGTCTGATCTCTGATTCCGGGTGGGAGGACTCTGTGGAGTGAGGACTGATCTCTGATTCTGGGTGGGAGGACTCTGTGGAGTGAGGGCTGATCTCTGATTCCGGGTGGGAGGACTCTGTGGAGTGAGGGCTGATCTCTGATTGCAGGTGGGAGGACTCTGTGGAGTGAGGGCTGATCTCTGATTCGGGTGGGAGGACTCTGTGGAGTGAGGGACTGATCTCTGATTCTGGGTGGGAGGACTCTGTGGAGTGAGGGACTGATCTCTGATTCTGGGTGGGAGGACTCTGTGGAGTGAGGACTGATCTCTGATTCTGGGTGGGAGGACTCTGTGGAGTGAGGGACTGATCTCTGATTCTGGGTGGGAGGACTCTGTGGAGTGAGGACTGATCTCTGATTCTGGGTGGGAGGACTCTGTGGAGTGAGGAGCTGATCTCTGATTCGGGTGGGAGGACTCTGTGGAGTGAGGGCTGATCTCTGATTGCAGGGTGGGAGGACTCTGTGGAGGGAGGGCTGATCTCTGATTCTGGGTGGGAGGACTCTGTGGAGTGAGGTCTGATCTCTGATTCTGGGTGGGAGGACTCTGTGGAGTGAGGACTGATCTCTGATTCCTGGTGGGAGGACTCTGTGGAGTGAGGACTGATCTCTGATTCTGGGTGGGAGGACTCTGTGGAGTGAGGGACTGATCTCTGATTCTGGGTGGGAGGACTCTGTGGAGTGAGGGCTGATCTCTGATTCTGGGTGGGAGGACTCTGTGGAGTGAGGGCTCATCTCTGATTCCGGGGTCGGGAGGACTCTGTGGAGTGAGGGCTGATCTCTGATTCGGGTGGGAGGACTCTGTGGAGTGAGGGCTTATCTCTGATTGCAGGTGGGAGGACTCTGTGGAGGGAGGGCTGATCTCTGATTCTGGGTGGGAGGGACTCTGTGGAGTGAGGGCTGATCTCTGATTGCTGGTGGGAGGACTCTGTGGAGTGAGGGCTGATCTCTGATTCTGGGTGGGAGGACTCTGTGGAGTGAGGCTCATCTCTGATTCCGGGTGGGAGGACTCTGTGGAGTGAGGACTCTGTGGAGTGAGGGCTTATTTCTGATTCTGGGTGGGAGGACTCTGTGGAGTGAGGGCTGATCTCTGATTCTGGGTGGGAGGACTCTGTGGAGTGAGGACTGATCTCTGATTCTGGGTGGCAGGACTCTGTGGAGTGAGGACTGATCTCTGATTCTGGGTGGGAGGACTCTGTGGAGTGAGGGCTGATCTCTGATTCTGGGTGGGAGGACTCTGTGGAGTGAGGGCTGATCTCTGATTGCAGGTGGGAGGACTCTGTGGAGTGAGGACTGATCTCTGATTCTGGGTGGAAGGACTCTGTGGAATGAGGACTGATCTCTGATTCTGGGTGGGAGGACTCTGTGGAGTGAGGACTGATCTCTGATTCCAGGTGGGAGGACTCTGTGGAGTGAGGACTGATCTATGATTCCGGGTGGGAGGACTCTGTGGAGTGAGGGCTGATCTTTGATTCCGGGTGGGAGGACTCTGTGGAGTGAGGTCTGATCTCTGATTCTGGGTGGGAGGACTCTGTGGAGTGAGGGCTGATCTCTGATTCTGGGTGGGAGGACTCTGTGGAGTGAGGGCTGATCTCTGATTCCGGGTGGGAGGACTCTGTGGAGTGAGGGCTGATCTCTGATTCTGGGTGGGAGGACTCTGTGGAGTGAGGGCTGATCTCTGATTGCAGGTGGGAGGACTCTGTGGAGTGAGGGCTGATCTCTGATTCTGGGTGGGAGGACTCTGTGGAGTGAGGGCTGATCTCTGATTGCGGGTGGGAGGACTCTGTGGAGTGAGGGCTGATCTCTGATTCTGGGTGGGAGGACTCTGTGGAGTGAGGTCTGATCTCTGATTCTGGGTGGGAGGACTCTGTGGAGTGAGGACTGATCTCTGATACCGGGTGGGAGGACTCTGTGGAGTGAGGACTGATCTCTGATTCTGGGTGGGAGGACTCTGTGGAGTGAGGGCTGATCTCTGATTCTGGGTGGGAGGACTCTGTGGAGTGAGGGCTGATCTCTGATTGCGGGTGGGAGGACTCTGTGGAGTGAGGGCTGATCTCTGATTCTGGGTGGGAGGACTCTGTGGAGTGAGGGCTTATTTCTGATTCTGGGTGGGAGGACTCTGTGGAGTGAGGGCTGATCTCTGATTCCGGGTGGGAGGACTCTGTGGAGTGAGGGCTGATCTCTGATTCCGGGTGGGAGGACTCTGTGGAGTGAGGGCTTATTTCTGATTCTGGGTGGGAGGACTCTGTGGAGTGAGGGCTGATCTCTGATTCTGGGTGGGAGGACTCTGTGGAGTGAGGGCTGATCTCTGATTGCGGGTGGGAGGACTCTGTGGAGTGAGGTCTTATTTCTGATTCTGGGTGGGAGGACTCTGTGGAGTGAGGGCTCATCTCTGATTCCGGGTGGGAGGACTCTGTGGAGTGAGGACTGATCTCTGATTCTGGGTGGGAGGACTCTGTGGAGTGAGGGCTTATTTCTGATTCTGGGTGGGAGGACTCTGTGGAGTGAGGACTGATCTCTGATTCTGGGTGGGAGGACTCTGTAGAGTGAGGACTGATCTCTGATTCTGGGTGGGAGGACTCTGTGGAGTGAGGGCTGATCTCTGATTCTGGGTGGGAGGACTCTGTGGAGTGAGGACTGATCTCTGATTCTGGGTGGGAGGATTCTGTGGAGTGAGGACTGATCTCTGATTCTTGGTGGGAGGACTCTGTGGTGTGAGGACTGATCTCTGATTCCGGGTGGGAGGACTCTGTGGAGTGAGGACTGATCTCTGATTCTGGGTGGGAGGACTCTGTGGAGTGAGGGCTGATCTCTGATTCTGGGTGGGAGGACTCTGTGGAGTGAGGGCTGATCTCTGATTGCGGGTGGGAGGACTCTGTGGAGTGAGGGCTGATCTCTGATTCTGGGTGGGAGGACTCTGTGGAGTGAGGTCTGATCTCTGATTCTGGGTGGGAGGACTCTGTGGAGTGAGGACTGATCTCTGATTCCGGGTGGGAGGACTCTGTGGAGTGAGGACTGATCTCTGATTCTGGGTGGGAGGACTCTGTGGAGTGAGGGCTGATCTCTGATTCTGGGTGGGAGGACTCTGTGGAGTGAGGGCTGATCTCTGATTGCGGGTGGGAGGACTCTGTGGAGTGAGGGCTGATCTCTGATTCTGGGTGGGAGGACTCTGTGGAGTGAGGGCTTATTTCTGATTCTGGGTGGGAGGACTCTGTGGAGTGAGGGCTCATCTCTGATTCCGGGTGGGAGGACTCTGTGGAGTGAGGGCTGATCTCTGATTCCGGGTGGGAGGACTCTGTGGAGTGAGGGCTGATCTCTGATTCTGGGTGGGAGGACTCTGTGGAGTGAGGGCTGATCTCTGATTCTGGGTGGGAGGACTCTGTGGAGTGAGGGCTGATCTCTGATTCTGGGTGGGAGGACTCTGTGGAGTGAGGGCTTATTTCTGATTCTGGGTGGGAGGACTCTGTGGAGTGAGGGCTCATCTCTGATTCCGGGTGGGAGGACTCTGTGGAGTGAGGGCTGATCTCTGATTCTGGGTGGGGGACTCTGTGGAGTGAGGGCTTGTTTCTGATTCTGGGTGGGAGGACTCTGTGGAGTGAGGGCTGATCTCTGATTCTGGGTGGGAGGACTCTGTGGAGTGAGGACTGATCTCTGATTCTGGGTGGGAGGACTCTGTGGAGTGAGGGCTGATCTCTGATTCTGGGTGGGAGGACTCTGTGGAGTGAGGACTGATCTCTGATTCTGGGTGGGAGGACTCTGTGGAGTGAGGACTGATCTCTGATTCTGGGTGGGAGGACTCTGTGGTGTGAGGACTGATCTCTGATTCCGGGTGGGAGGACTCTGTGGAGTGAGGACTGATCTCTGATTCTGGGTGGGAGGACTCTGTGGAGTGAGGACTGATCTCTGATTCTGGGTGGGAGGACTCTGTGGAGTGAGGACTGATCTTTGATTCCGGGTGGGAGGACTCTGTGGAGTGAGGGCTGATCTCTGATTCTGGGTGGGAGGACTCTGTGGAGTGAGGGCTGATCTCTGATTCTGGGTGGGAGGACTCTGTGGAGTGAGGACTGATCTCTGATTCTGGGTGGGAGGACTCTGTGGAGTGAGGGCTGATCTCTGATTCCGGGTGGGAGGACTCTGTGGAGTGAGGACTGATCTCTGATTCCGGGTGGGAGGACTCTGTGGAGTGAGGGCTGATCTCTGATTCTGGGTGGGAGGACTCTGTGGAGTGAGGACTGATCTCTGATTCTGGGTAGGAGGACTCTGTGGAGTGAGGACTGATCTCTGATTCTGGGTAGGAGGACTCTGTGGAGTGAGGGCTGATCTCTGATTCTGAACAGGGCTTGCTGCTGCATGTCATGTGGTGGGAGTTAAAGACGCAGGGCAGGGTAAGTGCTGTTTCACTCTCAGTCACTAGTCCCATCTCTGAGGGTCGAACTCTCATTCCTGGGGCAGTGATAGGTCAAGAGTTCAGCCCATAGTATAGTGCCAGGCCTGGCGGACAACAGTGTAACCCAGCACTCAGAGACATAGATGCAGGAGGATTAGCCTCCTCTGCATAGCTAGACCCTGTCTCAAAAAAGGAAAAGAACAAAGGCAAACAAAAAGAGAGAATTTAGCCTGAGGTATTTGAAGACTGAAGAAATGTGGAAGACTGTGTTTCATGGCTTTTATTTTCTGTGTGAAGTAGGAGGCGAGTTTGGAGGCCAGAGGCAAGGTCAAGATGAAGTAGGAAAGTATAACCAGGCCACTCCAGCTCTGCATTTCTCTTTTCACCAGGTCCGCTATCTGCCACAGACCTTGTAGATATTCCAGGAGTTCACAGTGCCCTTCACCTGTTCCATGATGTCCCACACCTGAATTCCCTGTGCTGTGCAGCTCTCCAGGGCGGGGACTGCCTGCCATGATCAAGAACCGTCTTTGACTCTAGGCGGCTCTTCTGGACTGTAATCCCACCGCCTGCTCCTTCTCTGCCCTATTGCCGGCCCTCTCAGTGCTCTCTGTCAGCATGCGGAGAACTGTGCTACCTGCACCTTGATGAGCTGTAATCCAGAGAGAAACAGCTCCAACAGTTTGTACCCTGGGCCTTCTTCCTCTCTTGTGTACAGACAAGGGCGAGCATGCATTTGATGACAGCCACTGTGCTCCACGCTGTTCTCAGAGCCCCGCACAGCTCGGTCGACTAAGGCTCCATACTCAATATGAATGTACCTTACAAGAGTTCCAACTTGCAGGGATCTGTAGACCCCATTATTTTCCTTTTAAAAGGTTTATTTATTATTTGCTTAATTTATTTGTGTTTGCATGCATGGGGCACACCAAGGTCTCTTGACACTGCCATTGCATCCGATTTCATGTGGGGGGCTGGGACATGGAATCCAGGCTGACAGACTTTGCAAGCTAGTGCCTTCAATCGCTGAGCCATCTCTCCAACCCCCAGATTCCACCACTTTCCTATCATGTGATCAAAACCCCCTGCACACACGAGCAGGCGAGAGGATCATCTCTTAGCAACTCCTGCCTGATATCAAGACGGCTAGAACATGACACCAGCCATCTACACGAGTTAAACCCCGTGCTAGGAAAGTTTCTTAGAAAACTACCCCGAGAGCGAACGATATACAATACTAGAGAAAGTTACAAAATTGCTGAACTCCACACATTTCTCCATAGAGACCTTTGATTCAAATGGTAACTGTACAACATCCATATGCAATTTATCCAGCACTTCTGGGCAGCTCAGACAGAAAAGAGAGGTTGGAATTGAGTCAGCGTTAAGCATGAGCAAGGCTGGTAGAGTTATATACAATGTGAAGGGATTGAGAAAGTTTATAAAATCATTGTTGGAATGATTGATGTTGAAGCCCATCTGGGTGGGACAGAAGGAGGGGTAGCCTTAGAAATTGACAGCCATTTATTTGGCAAGTATTTAAGGATCACTGACAATATGCCAGCTAGGCACAGGAGGCATAGACTCTTAGAAAACTGCCCTTAAGAAATTAAGAAATATGATGAGTCTAGCATATCATATTGCAGTGGCTAAGTCCATATACAGAGGCTGACTTCCATGCTGCCAAGAAGCTTGGTGAGGACTGACCCCTTTGTCTTGAAAGACTAGTTGGAGGAAACGACACCTGAGAAGCAAGAAGGAATGGGTCGGGCATGGGGGGAAGAGAAGGACGGTTCCCAGCCGAGGGCTTAGATGTAAGAGAGACGGAAGATGCCAACTTCAGCAGAGGTAGACAGGGTGCAGAAAAGCCAGTGGTGCACAGCCATGGTGGGAAACCAACTGCTCTTGATTTGGCTAACTGATCCCCTCAGTGGTACGGGACCCATATCTGGAGCTGGGAAACAAGTCAGAACCATATCCAAACATGAGCCCACTCTCCATTATCAAGCTACCACCAATCATGGTCTACAAGAAGGCCTACACCTATTAAATTCTCTATAAAAAATAAGGGTTACCCCATTTGTCTGGTGCTAACTTTACCCTCTGTTGGAGAATCTGCTTCTCTTTTTCAGATAGATGCAGATCCTAAGGAGAGAGCCACCCCATCATACCTCAAAAGGGCCCCAGCTGAAACTAAGAATAATTGGCAAAACAAACAAGGGTGCTGTTTTCTTGGTGAACCTGGTACCAGCACAAGGGTGAAGGAGATCGACACAGAGAACAATCGACTCCTACCATATCAGATATCCAGAGCCACAGAGGATCCCAACACCTCATCACTGAAGCAGACCAAAAATGAACCCAACATGGCTCAGGGAAATTTTGTGGAAGAGGGGGCGGAAAGAATGTCAGAGCCACACGTTGGGTCATGATACGCAGAGACATTTCTCCTACCCATATCTGTGGGCTAACTCCACAATGCATGACCCATATACCTCAATGAGGAGGGGCCAAGGGGAGGGGGTAGGACATGGATGAGCCTAACAATGATACCAACTTGACTGTATTCACTGAGTACAAAACTAATTAATAAAAAATAAATAAATTTAAAAAAATAGAAAAGAAAAGAAGACAATGCAATACAAGCTATCAAATGAAAAAAAACAAAAACAAAAACAAAAAACCAGGGAAGCTCAGTGGGCTAGGAAGGTGGGGACATGTCAGGAAGGACCACAGGTTCTGGAGAGGACCTTCAAAGCTATACACTCACACCTGACTACTGCTGCGCTGACTGACCATCTAAGGCAGATCCCACAACGCAAATGTGGGTCACGTTCACTGCACTCTACTGACCAGCATAGGCTGTTACACTCAAGGATCACTGTTGAGCAGAATTTTTAGTTTTAAATCCGGAAATTATACAGGAAGGATTGGGGACATAAGATAGCTGGTCCATCAGTGCCAGTTTTTCAAACATCTAAAAGTTGGTCAGTGCTAATGTGCATGGGGTTCCAGTCAGGGTTTTTGGCAGTAAGCAGCGGAAATCTAGTTAGACAAACTGAAACAGAGATGAACCTGCTGGAAAAATGAAAATTAGCTCATGGAATTAAAGGGTAGGTGCAGAAGCTGGCTGAAGAAGGTTGGATGAAGAGGGCTGGGGGTCAAGGGGGGCTCAGGGCCAGGTTCAGAAGACCCTGTTTGGAAGGTGTCTCCACATTCATGCTCTCTTCATATCTCTGTTGTCGCTCTTGGTTCTGTCACCATCAGAATCTCTGGGTTCTGGACTTGGCACCTTGAGTTGCCAGGTGGGTGGAAGTAACTGAGTCGCCTGGCCTGGGCCATGTCTCCCACTCCGCAGTTTCCACGCTCTCTAGGAGAGGGGCTGTGTATTCCATAAGACTTCAACAGGATGAATAGATTCCTTAAAGAGGAAAGAATTTGATATTGAAGTTTTAAGCTATGATAAATATCCGCCACAGAGGGCTGAGATAAACTTCTCAGAACCCTGGACGTTCAAAAGAGGCGCAAGGACTTGTGGGAGGTAGGAAGTCTGCCTCTCCCCCGACGTGGTGCTACTGGTGAGTGTCACCCTTAGGAGTCATTTGGTTCCCTCCTAACTTCAATATTCTGAGAAAAATAAAAAAATGCAATGGTTTCTAGATTTTGAATTTCACTAGCTAATAAAAGTTCCAAGGGGATTTTGGGAATTAATATCAGCATCTTGCTTTTTTTTTTTTTTTTTTTTTTTGAGATAGGGTCTCACTCTAGCTCAGGCTGGAATTCACGATGTAGTCTCAGAGTGGCCTCGAACCCACAATGATCCTCCTACCTCTGTCTCCCGAGTGCTGGGATTAATGGCATGTACCACCATGCCCAGCCAGCATCTTGCCATTTTTTCTTAGTTAAATAAAAATATTATTTAAAACAGCTACCTGCTACTATTATCATTTAAAAATAATTTTTACTTACTTAGTTAACAAATAGAGAGAAAGAGCAGGAGATAAACAGATAGACCCAGGATGCTTTGCCACTACAAATGAACTCCAAACACATGTGCCACTTTGTGTGTCTGGCTTTATGTGGATACTTGGGAATTGGACTCAGGATGGCAGGCTTTGCAAGCCAGTGTCTTTAACCACGGAGTCAGCTCCCAGCCCAATCATCATATTTTAAAAATAAAATCATCTACACTTTAATCATATCAGAATAGTGATTATGGACATAGATTTAGGAAAATTTACTCTATTGGATCTTTTCTATTTTCTTTTCAAAGCACGTGTGTGTGTGTGTGTGTGTGTGTGTGTGTGCTTTCACATGTATGCAAGTGCATATGCGTGTGGAGGCCAGAGGAGAACCTCTGGCGGTTTTCCTCAGGAACACCTTGTTTTGTTTTGTTTTTGAGATAGGATGTCTCACTGGTCTGCAGCTCGCCAATTAGGTTAGGCTGGCTAGTCAGTGAACACAAGGGATCCTCCTGTCTCTGTCTCCCCGGTGCTGGGATTACAAGCATGTACCACCAGGCCTGAACTAGTAAGTGGGTTCTGGGGATTTAACTTAAGTCCTCACGCTTGCAAGGTAAGCACTTTACCGACTGAATTAACCCCCAGCCCCTTCTTCCTATTTTCCAATTTTACTTTGGTTGGAAAGATGTTCCGTAGAATAATGTTTGGGAACTGCCAGTAATATCCTTTAAGGTATTTTTCAGGATTATGATTCTTTGCAGTCAAATGCTCTACCCCTGAGCTATACCCCTACTCTAGGATTATAATTCTTTGAATTTCTGAATACTGGAGGGCTTTTTGTACAGGCATATGATATTACAAACTTTTCTCATGTATTATTTAATTTTGTATCTGTGTGTGCATGTGTGTATGTGAGGGGGTGCGTGTGCCATGGCAGACATGTGGAGGTCAAAGACCAGTGTTCTCCAGCCTTCTTTTATTATGGCTTTTCTGCTAATCTAGCTGGCCCACGAGCTTCATGACCCTCCCGGCTCTGTCTGCCATTGCTGCAGGCGTGTTGCGGTTTCACATACATGTGCCACTTTGCATCCTGCCTCATGTGAGCGCTGGGAGCACTGAACTTCGGTCAGCAGGCTGGCGAGGAGGCATCTTGACCCACTGTGCAATCTCGCTAGTCTGCAAACTGTCCCTTTTAGAACCCCGCACAAACCTTGTTTGTATGATCTTCAGTGTATGTCATACAGTCTACTTTTTCATATGCATTAAAAAAAACCTCTTGGACAGCAAGAGGCAGCCTTTGACATAGCGAACATCAACCACTTAAATATTGCTTAATGTTACTGTCATAGAAGTGCTCAGAGACCTTGGCAATGAATATGTTTCGATAAATCTTAAAAATCAGCTAATCAATATGTAGAGAGTACCTACTTTTGGGACTCACTAAATGCCTTGTCCAGCCTGACTTTTCTCATTATTGAGGAGACATTGATAAACTGGGGTTATACAAAGGATTATGGAGAAAATTCTTGCCTCTCTCTTCTTCCCATTCTTTTCAAAACCATGCATTTTGAAGGCAGCTGGGAATGAGGAATGAGGGAATTGCACATTTTGAAGGAATGAAACATGGATGCATACTCCAATACAGAGTCTGAATGCTAATATAAGGAAATAGACAAGTTATTGATGGCAGTTAAGGGCATAGGAGCGAATAATGGACCTATCAGAATGAAGGACACTTTTCAGCTCTGAGGATCTAACTTTCTAATAGTGGGGATTGTGGAGAGCCCCTTTCTCTGTGTTCAGAGCCAAGCAGAAGAAGAAAGGGTTGGACTCGGCAGGTTATGCTATCTTTACTGGAGGTTTTATATGGCCTCATATGTGGTTGTTTTTATCCCTCCCATCTGTAGGGAATTATCTTTTAAAAATATTTAATGCATTTCAGAGAGAGGAGGCAGATAGAGAGAATGATCATGCCAGGGCCTCCAGCTACTGCAAACAAACTTCAGACGCGTGGGCCACCTTGTGCATCTGGCTTACGTGGGTACTGAGGAACTGAACCTGGGCCTTCAGGCTTTGCAGGCAAGTGCCTTAACTGCTAAGCCATCTCTCCAGCCCTGATTATGGTTTTCTTTTGCCAATTTTGTGCTGGACGATTTTTTATTCCTCCATTTCTGCCTATGCTTTTCTCATTTCAAAATTCTATCTTGGGACCTGGCGTGGTGGCACATGTCTTTAATCCCAGCACTTGGGAGGATCGCTGTGAGTTCAAGGCCACCCTGAGACTACATAGTGAATTGCAGGTCAGCCTGGACTAGAGCAAGACACTACCTCAAAAAACAAAAACAAAAAAATTTTACCTTGGAAGCCCAGTTTAATTTCTTCTTTGTGATGATCCTTCTGGTCCATTGAATATGTACCCAAATTGCTCATTCTCTTATTCCTTGCAACTCTCTCTTGCTGGCTTGGGTGCTAGCCTATTTCAATGCGATGACTATCCCACTGAGGAAGGCCCTCAGTGGAATGGGGTCATGGAGAAGGGGAATGATAGCAACACATGATGTGTCCATACCAAGTTTCTACTTAATTAAAAAATTATTTTTTTAGCTCACCTTTCTTACTTAAAGTTACTTATTGCTATCTTCTTTTTTTGTTTTTATTTTTATTTTTTTGATGTAGGGTCTCACTCTAGCTCAGGCTGACATGGAATTCACTATGTAGTCTCACGGTGGCCTCAAACTCACCTGGATCCTCTTACCTCTGCCTCCCCAAGTGCTGGAATTAAAGGCATGCGCCACTGTGCCTTGCTATTGTTATCTTCTTTTAAGAAGAAGCTCATGACTAAGAACATTTGGTCGATCATAATAGCACAGTTCTTTCCTGTCACTTCCCAACCTGGCACGCATGCATATACAGGGTCTTTCTTGTGGCTGCTCAGGACTCTGCTGAGTCTCCTACTGGATCCTTCAACCACCGTCGTATTAGCTACATTCTGTCAAGGACAGTTCTCTTCCTTTTCAACCTGGGCCCCAAAGCAAGCCCCAGTTTCTTAGGTCATTAGTATAGATTAAACCTCAATTTGTTATTTATTTATTTTGTTTTTTTTCGAGGTAGGGTCTCACTCTAGCTTAGGCTGACCTGTATTTCACTAAGTAGTCTCAGGGTGGTCTTGAACTCATGGCAATCCCCCTACCTCTGTCTCCCAAGTGCTGGGATTAAAGGTGTGTACCACCACGCCAGGCTTCAATTTGTTGAGAGTCTTTTTGCTGTGTAATCTCACTCTTTTATTTTATTTTATTTATTTGAGAGAGGGGAAGAGGAAAGAGAGAGAGAGAATGGGCACACCTGGGCCTCCAGCCACTGCAAACAAACTCCAGATGCATGCGCCATCTTGTGCATCTGGCTTACGTGGGTACTGGGGAATAGAATCGAGGTTCCTTTGGCTTTGCAGGGAAGCGCCTTAACCGCTATGCCATCTCTCCAGCCCAATCTTACTCTTTTATTCAGAGAGCAGTAGGGACTTCTCTCTGAAGTCTATGCATTTCCTGGCCATGGGATTCTGACTTGCTTTCTATTACCAGATGTGAGTTCTCTTTCACTGAGGCTGCTTTACTAAGGAAAGTCTTCTAGGAACAGCTGACCAAGGAGTAGAGACCAGTACAAGCGAGGAAGGTGATTCATGCAGACTTGAGGAGAGCGAAGCTTTAGCCAGAATCCCTGTCTGATCAATCTGGAATGTGCACAGTCCTCTGCAGTGCCCAGGCCAGGGGTTGGAGGGTCTGGCAGGTGCCAGGAGATGAACACAACCCCCCAGGAGCATGAGGCATGTGCTCACAACACAAAAGTGACGCTGGAAGAACATCTGAGATGGACACAAACCCCCAGGAGCATGAGGCATGTGCTCACAACACAAAAGTGACACTGAAGAACATCTGAGATGGACACAAACCCCCAGGCACTTGAGGCATGTGCTCACAACACAAAAGTGACGCTGGAAGAACATATGAGATGGACACAAACCCCCAGGAGCATGAGGCATGTGCTCACAACACAAAAGTGACACTGGAAGAACATCTGAGATGGACACAACCCCCCAGGAGCATGAGGCATGTGCTCACAACACAAAAGTGACACTGGAAGAACATATGAGATGGACACAAACCCCCAGGAGCATGAGGCATGTGCTCACAACACAAAAGTGACGCTGGAAGAACATCTGAGATGGACACAAACCCCCAGGAGCATGAGGCATGTGCTCACAACACAAAAGTGACACTGGAAGAACATCTGAGATGGACACAACCCCCCAGGCACTTGAGGCATGTGCTCACAACACAAAAGTGACGCTGGAAGAACATATGAGATGGACACAAACCCCCAGGAGCATGAGGCATGTGCTCACAACACAAAAGTGACACTGGAAGAACATCTGAGATGGACACGAACCCCCAGGCACTTGAGGCATGTGCTCACAACACAAAAATGACACTGGAAGAACATCTGAGATGGACACAAACCCCCAGGCACTTGAGGCATGTGCTCACAACACAAAAGTGACACTGGAAGAACATCTGAGATGGACACGAACCCCCAGGCACTTGAGGCATGTGCTCACAACACAAAAGTGACACTGGAAGAACATATGAGATGGGCAATGACAGCCTCCAGAAGAACAACATACATGATTTGAAGAACCCCAGACATTGAGGCATGGCTCACAATCAAAGGTGCTGGGAACATCTAGAGACACACCCCCAGGGAGATTTTGACGTGGAAGACATCTGAGAGAAAGGGCACTGAGCATGTCTCAAACAGCAAGTTCATGGGACATTGGGGACAAGCTTCTGGGCATACACCAACTCAACACAAAAGATCATGAGTCAGAATATGACACTGGACAAAACCACCAGATGCATAGATTTGATAAAAAATTTGACGCTGGAAAACACTGTGATTGGACAAACCCCCGAAAGCCCACAACAAAGTACATCTGAAGTTACATGAAGTTTGGACACACCCCGCACTTACCACTGTGTCTACCAACCCAGTGGTTAAGAATATGAATGCCAAATTAGGCATTGTTCACAACCTAGGACATGGATAGACATCTGGATTGAAAACACAGGCAACGAGGCATGTGCTCACAACACAAAAGTGACACTGGAAGAACATCTGAGATGGACACAAACCCCCAGGCACTTGAGGCATGTGCTCACAACACAAAAGTGACACTGGAAGAACATCTGAGATGGACACGAACCCCCAGGCACTTGAGGCATGTGCTCACAACACAAAAGTGACACTGGAAGAACATATGAGATGGGCAATGACAGCCTCCAGAAGAACAACATACATGATTTGAAGAACCCAGAAATTGGAAGCCCATAGAGGGGTGTGGGGAACATGTCTACGAGAACCCCAGGGATTTTGAGTGCAGCCTTGAGAGTGGCACTGCAATGTTCAGAAGGCAGGTTCATGGGCGATGTGGGCAGTTTCTGGGCCCTACACCAACTCAACACAACAGATCAGCAGTCAGTAAATGACAGTCTGTGGGACAAAACCAGCAGATGCCTATTTGATAATAATATTTTGTTGGAACACACCTGCTGCTTTTGAGCATGACCCCGAAAGCCCCAAATATTTAATTTATCTGAAGTTTTACAGGAAGTGTTTGGCAGCCCCTGTAATACCACTGTTGTTTTCTACCTCAGCTCCAGTGGTTATTGGTTACATTCTCAAAATTAGGCTTTTTCTGAGGACCTTGGAAGTGGATCAGACTTTGGATTTGAAAACAGAGGAGAAGCGACAGGTCGAGGGAATACAAAACTAGAAGTAGTGTACTTCCAGGGTGAGCTCTGGACAAAATTGTGTCCAAGAATGGCAGATTGTCGTGTATGGGTAAGTGGGTAATGCCTCTCCATCTTCTAGCTTTGGAGAAAGTCAGCACGAAGTGTTAGACTCTGGAGCAGAGGAGGAAACAAAAGACCTGGAGGAGAGACAGGGCCTTGTGGGTTCCCGGACAAGGGAAGAGCAGCTGGCATGGGTGTTTCCCCAGTTTTCTGTTCCCTTTGGGAAGTGTGAGCAGACTGCTCAGCGGTGAATGCCCTGGCGGGTATTAATGGAGAAACTTAGAGCTTCTGTTACATTTGCTTTTCTTCTCTTTTCCTCTAGAGGAATCTGATGTTTCTAGAAGCAGAAGTAAAGAAAATATACATGTCTATATTTGAGCCCACATTGCTGTTTTGAAATGATTTGTGCTTTGACCTCCAGGCAGCAGAGCTAGGAGACCTGTGGAGACAAAGAAGCTTAAAATTCAAACCAGGAGTCTGAACATTGGTGGCTCAGTGAGCATTTGTTTACAAAGTAAGTGTGTGGCTGTGCTAATGGAAAGAAATGGAAAATGTTTGTGTATGGGCATCTTTAAACAAATGAGATAGCGAAGCGTGGCTTTGATGCATTTAAGTCATTGTGCTTAATCCGTGGTTTAATACAATTCTTCATCCAACGTGGCCCAGAGAAGTCGTG
Source organism: Dipus sagitta (assembly GCA_036346955.1). Lineage (NCBI taxonomy): Eukaryota > Metazoa > Chordata > Mammalia > Rodentia > Dipodidae > Dipus > Dipus sagitta. The sequence goes on from CM070784.1 coordinate 44,856,443, forward strand.
GCTATGATATTATACCAAGTCTGACTCCTTGTTAAGTAGGTGTGTATAATGCTTAATTTGTGCATTATGAATTTTGAAAGCATTGCTATGAGGACCAAATCATTCTCTGAATGTGAGGCAGAAGGTCTCCCCTTAGGAAGGAGTCCATAATGTCGCCCTACTTTGTACTAGCAGGTGCATGTTTGCATGACTGAAACCTACTCTTCTTCAGCAGTGGCTCTTTACTGGTTGCCAAAGCTGTGTAGAAAGTGTCTTGGGCATCATGCCTCCCCCCCCAGACAGCATGGGCTCTTGACTTTCCTATAAGTTGAGCAGCATTGTGGATCTATTTAGGATTCTGCATGAATCAGTACTGAGTTTGACAACACACCACTGTGGCATTTCACAGAGTAAGAACTCAAGATATTTGAATTCCATTTTTGATTTCCTATTTACCTGCTGTACCTAAAGTTCCAAATTATCTCTTAGAATAGTCTTTAGAAAATAATATAGAGAAAGACAAAAAGTAACTGAACCATGCAATGACATTCTTAAGTAGCATGCAAACTACGGCATTATAATATGCTTATGATTAAAATGTTATGTTTTCTTTTTCTATTCTAACTTGTCTACAATAATGATCAGTTACTTGTACAGAGCAAAACACTTTGGCAACAACGAAAACTATGATAAAAACAATAAAAAACAATTTCCAATGAATATCTTTTCCTTCCTGTTTGTTATAGGTGCATCCTAAGTGGTGAGCAGATGCCTTGACCCAAAATAAACCAGCTTGAACCCCAGTTACCCACCTCAGAGACACGTTACTTAAGGACTTTGTGATTCTTCCTTTGTGAGGACAATTATTAGTAGTATAACTAAGCAAGCCTAAGATCTGAGATAATAGAGCCATTTGAGATGAGGACCATATTCAAGAAATGGTGGTCTCTTTCCTGCTTTCACCCAGCATCTCAACCAGACCATCTTCGAAATGTTTCTGTATTGTAGTTCACCCTCACTGGTGAACTTGCTCCTTGAAGTTCAAGCTACTCCAGCGCATGATCTGTTGGTTCTTCTACCACTACACATGCGCAAATATCCAAACCTCCTGGAAACATCTTCTCTTTCAGATGATGAGCCATTGAGTTCAACAATAAAGCCTAGTAATGCGTACAGGTTCTTTCACGCTTACCACTCACTCGTGACACAGGCAAAGCAATGGGAGGCCTATGATTCATGACCAAGTGGCCATCTCTGCAGATCTGGTGAAGCCAAAAATTCTTGACTATCAGAAAGAAAACCACAACTCTTAAAGGTGGCATGGGAGAAAGTTCTGCAGTGACCCACTGGCCCAGGCCCCAGGACAGTTTCCTGTTTTCATAGACACTGCATATTCCTTACTGTGGGAGGGATTAGTCCAATAACCTCTAGGATCTTCTGGCTGTCTCTCACTTTTCAGTTGGCTTTAAACTCATTTGCCTTTGGAATTGTGGCTGCCTGTGTTTTTATCTGAGTTTCTAAATCTCAGAGATATGGAGTGAAACAAGGTAATTAAATTTTTTATCATTTTATTTATTTATTTATTAGATACAGAGGGACAGAGGGAGAGGAGGAGAGAGAATGGGCACCCCAGGACCTCTAGCCACTGCAAACAAACTCCAGATGCGTGTGCCACGATGTGCATCTGGCTAACGTGGGACCTGGAGAATTGAACCTGAGTCCTTAGGCTTCGCAGGCAAGTGCCTTAACCACTAAGCCATTTCTCCAGCCAGAAACAAGATATTTAGATAGCTCTAGTTTTCCTGCACATATATTTTACTATTTCTATAAAACTCTAACAGTTCAAGGGAATTCCTGTAGAGTGGACTTTATAATTAACTAATTGGAATTCATTATAAACACGGTGACTGTCTAACGAACTTCTAGTGTGTATTGGATATTGTACTTTTTACTGCTAAGTCAAACACATGGCGCTACCCGATAACATTTCACTGTGGTTTGACATGTATTCACTGTGGTAAATGTTGTCGTTCCAAATTTATTCAAATGTCATCTCTACCTATGAACTGTAGGATCTTGACTAAGCCTATCATCATTTATGATTCTTGTTTGCATCTATAAAATAGTAGTCACCATACTTCTATGTACTTATGTTAGGAGAAAATAAAACAATGCACTCGAGAGCAGTTATAAATCATACAAACACATGATCAGTGTTACTTTTATTAGGAAATAAAGATGTCACATACAAATGCCAGTTAGGTAAAATATCATGCCAATATGTTATCCTTACTGGCACACAGATCATTCAGATGTCTGTGCAATGCTTTTTAACAATGGTGCTAATAAATGCACCAACTCCATAAGGATTGTGATGAAAGAAGCAAAAGCATGGCACATATTTGTGGAGTTGGATAGTGTTAGTAGGTAGGTAGACATTTGGTCTTGCAGCTTTGTAGTGGATGGATATTCCATGCACAGGCTCAGAACCAAAACTACTTTGACATAGGTAAGATTCATGAAGTGGGTGAGGACGGGGCACAACTGCATGAACTAGGAAGTGATGAGAGGTCAAAGGACCAAGTCACAAAAAGGACTGCTTGTTCTGTTGTTCATTAGGAAGGCAATGGAATCTTGGAAAAATTTTCACCACAAGAGAAACGTATTCATTTTGGAAAATGGTGGCAAGTGTATGCTGGGTAGGGAGACTCAGAGGAATGCATCACGGTGATCCAGCTGAAAGGCAGGTGGGTCTCATCTGAGGACTAGCAGCAGGAGATGTAGACCAAGAGACAGACTCCAAATGCAGACTAGCTAGGACTTCTGTTTTATGTGTGCACATGCATATGTGTGCATGCATGCACATGGACATACATGTGTGTATGCACATTTAGGGCTTCAGGTGACGCCTAAGCTTCTGCTTTGGGTGATGGATATCTGTTCATTACCAAGGATGAAACAGACATAAGGTGACCAGAAAGGTTAAATTATGTCCACAATCTGCTTTAAGAAGTATTTTCCAATTAAATATTGGAAGTCTTTAATATGTTTTAGAAATAGTTCATGCAGTATATTGAAAAATCTCCTAGCTGTCATCCTTTCCCCTTGATTATAGATTTCCTCAACATACAGTAGATGAGCCTGCTGGGTTGACTACCTTTCAAGGAGCAAGACAATGGACAAGAAGCCTAGAGCTTGCTTTCTTCGGGAAGAACTTATTTTATCACTGCCTTTTCTACATACAGTGCACACTCCTCAGCCATGGAGTTTTCATCAAATTCATCAGCCATTGTCTTGCTACACTTGCCACTGAATATATTGTGCTTCTGTGGTTGGTCTACTAGAAAATTATGGTCAGAATAACATCTGGAATCATTTAAAAGCACATACTAGTGATTGTCCTGTATGGCTACACATTCATTTTTTTGAAGTGAACCCAGAACTGTCTATTGTCATTTCAATTTTAGGATTTATTTTTATTTGTGAAATGTTGTGGTATTATGGATGAATTTTAATTTCAGAAGAGATAATATTGAGTTTTGCACAGTGAGAGATCTTTTTAGAGATAGAAATGCTATTTCTGAATCATTTGCACATAGAATTTTCTGGCATACAGAAGATATTTGTGGAATATGGGATGATTGAATTAGTTATTATCTTTTTAAAGAGCACATGTTGTGTCCCACCTGCATCAAACATTTCATAATGATGAGCACAATCATTAGCAGGACTTTGCTCAGAATATTTTAAGTCTTTTATATGAAAAGAAAGCCTAAAAATGGCATTTTGGTCTTTTCTCACCCATGAGGGCAGAGGCAGCAGTAATTTTTTTGGCCTTTCTTAAAGGCCGTCTTCGAGCTCCCTGGTCATGTTTTTGCCCATCTGTAATGCACTGGTAATCAGATCCAGCTGAAGTGGAAATGTGGATTTCCATGCATGTTCCGTATGACATGTCTGCTGAAGGTCATCAAAATTAAGGACTATGATTTTCAATTTTATTTTATTGCTCTTTTTGGCAAGATGATCCTATCCTACCTTAAAATTGGTACATCATATTCTAAAATTTAAATCCACTTCTCCTAACAGCATATTGTAGCTATGAAATATTTCTAGAACATGACATTACTTCAGAACAGCCAAGCACCATCTCCGAGTAGAGAGTTGAGCAAAGCCTGACTCCCTGGGTATGAGTAGCATCTATTCACTGGCATTCATCACTATCTCTGGGTTCTGGGGGAGACCCTTCGTCCATTCTTATGACCCTGCAGTGCTGTTAGCATGAGGCCTCATACTCCCTTCAGATGGAAATGAGCCTATGACCTCAAATGCTGATGTCAGTGCACCATCCCCTAGCACTACAGCTCAGTGTGGAGACAGGTACATGACCGCAAGCCCTGGGGTCGATGGTTAGAGAAATCAGGGTGAGAATGAAGGCAAGCGAGACTGGCAGATGACATGTTTGAAACCACCGGGTCCACAGTGCTTGACATCCACACAGGGCGGTCCACTGAGTCATACACCACCAGTCTATGTCTTGTCAAGCTTAAGGAGGATTTACATAACTAGTAGTGAAAGCACCTTAATGAATATAATATGTCCTTCCGTTAACTTTTGGAGTTGTAATGTACACATATAAATGCTTACAATCTAAGTGACATACCTGCATGTAAGACACATTTAGCTCAAAGCTCATGTCAAACGATTCTTTATTTTTCATGGTACAAATTAAAAGTGACAGATTTGAAGCTGTTAAGAAATACACAAAGTGCAGCTTTACCAATCATATATGGGTATTGCTCTAGGTTAAGCACAGTTTTTACTTTTCTAAGCGTTAAGCAGCCTGTGCAGATAAATCAGCTTTGGTTTCAATGTTAGAGCAAGTGAGGAGCTTTTAAATATCCAGTTTGGCTTCTTGGTCACAAGTCTATCATGTCAATATCTTGTCATGATGATTTTTCCAGAACAACCCAGTCTGTTTTCCTGCCCTGCTCCAGGCAAGGAGAAGCAGGTCTCTGACAGTGCCTCTCAGTGACCCTGGTGACCAGTCTAGATCACAGCACACAGGACAAAAAAGAAATTTAAAAATCACTTCTTAACAACAAATAAACAAATGTGCCTCACATCATTTTAAGTTGAAGACAAGCAAATCACATGACAAAAAGCTCATTACAAAATGTTATCCAAACAGATTTTATAGTCAAATGTGGAAATGAAAATCAATTTCCTTTTCCTCCATTTTTTTTTAAAGCTTGGTCATTAACTGGGTACAAGTAGAGTGCTGAGGTAAAAAAATTGATGAACAGTTTGTATTTTTCTTAAAATAGTAACAGTTTAGTATTGCGAGATTGTCAGCAACATTTAGCCATGTCTGTACAATGTGCATATACCTACAAATATTGAGCTTTGGTCCAGCATAGAGAAGACGAGCCAAGGCAAGGTATGATTTCTTTTTGGTTATAGCTTGAGTTCTTTGATATGCCTCTACTTGTTTCATTTGCTTTTTCTTTTCCTAGCTCCTTTAGCTTTTTTGCTCTCTCTTTTGTGTTGGGTTGTTGTGTGTGTAACTGTATGATTATGACATAAAGAATCCAAAACCTTGCAAATGCAAGTGAAACCTTTAGCTGTTCAACATATTTTCTTGATTTAAAGAGAAAAAGAAAACCCTCACAAACCAGTGTAAAATACAATGTCCATTGTCATTTTTCATCAAATCATGAATAAAATGAAGATGACAATAATTTAAAAGTATGTGAGAAATACATTGAAGCTTGAAATGCAATCACATATGCCCAAAGTGGTTTTTATTTATTTTTTGTTGGTGGCAACCTTAACCTTCAGTTCACAGAAACATAAAAGACACATAAATGTTACTGGCATATGAAGTTGTTTACAAGGGGAAATAATTATAATAAAATTAAGCAGTAGGTGTGGTCCTGAAGACTTATGTGTTACAAGTATAATTTATATTCCTAAAAATCTGTTCAGGCACCTTTTTATGCCTTGTAGCAAAAAATTCATCTGTAAAAAATTAATATAAGAAGCATTACAACACTATATAAATAATTTATAAAACAATACAAGATTATAAAACTATAAAAAAAACCACTGCACACGAATGGTTTTACCACTGTGGAATGAAATTATTTCTTTTTTGTTCTACTCTGGACGATTATGTGTACTTTCTATTCTCGTTGTCCTAGTTCCTTCCCAGGTACAGATTTCAGAATTGAGCAGGCCTTTACGGGCCTGCTGCTGGCATGGGCTTAACGTTTAGCATCCATCATATGTTAGCTTGTTAACTTTTCTTCTTGGGAGCTTTTCTTGGTGGAATTTGGAGCAGATCCTAGGAGAATACAAAATCTGTTTTAATGAAGTTTTTGGCTTTTAGGTGGCTGGTGTTTGTGCAGCTTGTGTGGTGGTGAGATGGGTGTCATGATGGTGTGGCACTGACTAGACTGGCTGTGGTCCCCTGGCATCAGGCTTCACTAACGACTACTTCCCTTTCCGGGGTCTTCTGTTTTTTTATTTTTCTATTTTCCCTGTTCGTAGTCTCCTACTGCTGCATGAGTCATCTGAGGGGACAACTGTACTGTCCCATTTACATGGCCAGACAAGGAGCCGAGCGAGGGAGCAGGCGGAACCTCTGGCTGGAGGAGTGTGCCGCAGAAAGGAGACAGCACTTCCATTCAGCTGGACAGCGTGGCGTGGGATTTCTCTTTCCCTGCTAGGACTTGATTTTAGGTCACACACGAGCATGATGATTAATTTTTTTACTGGTGACAGCAGGCAAATAGATGGGTCTTTCGCCAGCTCCTTTGAGAGAACACCTTCTGCCCACACCCAAGTGCAAACGTCACCTGTGGTTCCCGGAGTTCACAGGCCCGCCATCCCCACATCTCAGCATCTCTGTGCTTCTTGGGGTCTTGGGCCACAGGCGTCTGGGGGAATTGTTTTAGATTTGAACTAACTGGCTGTTCCAACAGTAAGGGCGCTCTGTGTTTTGTGAGCTCCTTCTCGTATTTAGTGGAGACTGTTAAAGCTTTCTTGTCACCAATTGGTAGTTTAAATTTACCGCCATTTTCCAATCCCCTTATGTATCCCAAGAACAGTTGCCCGGAAGGTCACCCCTACAAGTCTGCCACCACTGTCCCATGACAGAAGTAGTGGAAAAGCTCAGGTTAACAGGACACTAGAGGACACTCGGTGATGCAGGTGGCGGTCACACTGTGGCCTCGGTGAGGGGTGGGTGGTTGTGTACATGCCTGTGTATGTTTTTACTGAAACCTTGAGACATTTCTTTGGCTATCAGACTTCTGAGAGAAATTGCTTTGCACAGAAGCATAACACAGATTTAAGTATTGGACCAAATGTGCAGTTTATGTTTATATTACAAAATTCATTTTGGTCAGCTCTCCATGTGAGTGGCTAACAGACTGAGAAAAAAAAAACAAATCCCAAGCTCTGGTGTGGACACTGAGCACGATCACAGCTCCTGACAGCGTTGACAGTTCCCCAAGCGAAGCCCTAGTCGTTCGAGAGGCTCTTCTGCATTCCATCAGGATCTGAGCGGCAAAGACGCGTTTCCTCCCCTCCGCCACCTTCCCTGGCCCGAGGCCGTGTGCCCGGGAGATGGAGAAGCGGGGCAGCGAAACGGAAAGCGCAAGCTCCGGTTTCTTTCTCAGACCCACGGCGGGCGAGGAGCGGCTCGCCGTCCGGGATGTCCCCCACGCCTTAGGGAACCAAACCAAAGGAACAAAAAGACAGAGCAGGAGAGAAGCCACCTCATCTGCCACGAGACAAATCGATAGCTTTACAGAACGGCTTCACCAAGGGCACCCACTCCGGGGTCGGAGACAAGAGGTGGGGAAGATGGGAGGGAAGCGTCCTACTTTTCCATCAGCACAAGCGTAGAATCCGCGCGCAGCTGCGCGCAGAGCCCAGGGGAGCGGCGGCTGCTCCCGACTTTGGTTAGGTTTGCAGCGATCCGCGCTTGGTCCCTGCAGGGCGCCCTCGCGCCTCCAGGGGGCAGGCTTGTACTCGCCTTGGACACATACAAAAGTTTGTGATGTTTTTTTGGTTTAGTGTTTCTTTTTTTTTTCTTTTCCTTTCTTCCTTAAAAGGTGTTCACATTTTCATCATATACAGAAAAAGTATATAGTTATTTGGTTTCCTTAAAAAAAAACTGGCTTTAGGGAGATAGGTGGAGGAGGTGGTGTGTTTCTTGTTTAAAAATTTGCAAAAGAATTTATTTGTTTATTTACTTATTTATTTATTTTGGAAAACCAACGGACATGTACAAACCATTCTGTCCACTTGGTAGTTTTCTTAGTTTTTTTTTTTTTTAAACATACGAGGATGGTGATGGCTGAGGTGTCTTCAAACTTTTTTCTCTTTGTCTTTTTCTTTCTTCCTTTCTTTTAAAATTTCTGGTGCAGTCTCAAGGGTGCTGTTTGGCTTCTGGGGATTGCTGTGACTCTGGGTGGGCATCTCTTTATGAGTTTTCTTCCAGAGAGTCTGTGAGGGGCTCCAGGGGGGCTGCCGACGTGGGTTCGTGCTGTTTTAAGCGTTTAATCGTGTTCTTCAGGGCCTGTCTCTTATTGCAGAACCAGACTCTAACTACCTCGCGGTCATAGTTCAGCTTCTCAGCGATTTCGGTCATTTCCTGCCCCGAGGGGTGAGTGTTCTTCTCAAAGTGGGCATTGAGGATCTCAAGGGCCTGGGGTGTGAAGGAGGTGCGGCGCTTGCGCTTTTTGGACGGCTCACTCCCGATAAAGTCGGTGAGGTTCTGCACACCTGCGCGGTGGCGGGCCTCAGCCTCGGCCATCCACCGCTCAAGCACCGGCTTGATCTTCTGGGCACTTTTAGGGGTGATGTCCAGCTTTTCAAACCTGGCAGGATACAAAAGGCCAGGGTTCAGTTTGGCTGTGAGACTGCTAGCTATAGTGTTCTCTTGGGCTTCCTGTGGTAGGAAAAAGTGGCTTCTCAGGATGGTGTGTCTGGGGGGAGAATTGAGAAAGAACAGTCTTACACTGGGTCCGCTGCCAGGGTGGGCCTCCTGCCTGCCTGCCTGACTGCCTGGCAGGGCCAAGTCACTCCAGATGCGCAGCCAGCTGCAAGGCGCCAGCCCCGCCCCAGCCAGTGCCACCCTCCCAGCCAGCGCCATGCCAGGGCATGCAAAACCACGGTGCACACAGACAGACAGGGGAGAGGACACCACACACACACACACACACACACACACACCATCGCCAGGGGAACACAGGCACCTCCCAGGCCTCTCCCCTCTAACCTGTGATGGGCTTCAACTGAGCCCCAATCCTCTGTTACCCCAGGCCTCAGAATCCTTACAGCAACAGTGAACTCAAGAAAGTGGCATTCAAGACAACGGTTGTCTTATTCTTCTATTTAAAATGATGATGTTTTCATTTGGTCTATTCACATTCCCCCGGTTGTGTTGGCTTTGAGATTTACAGCTATGAGTTGACAAGTCTCTCTTTATGGCTCTTCCCTCTTTGTGTGTGATTTTGACTTCTTTCTCTCTGGTGACAATTTTCACCATAAGTAAGGCAAAACACAGGCTAGGTGTTACCTTACAGTTTTGGCCCAAAACAGCTGGACACATTGTAATGACCATGGAACACCCCACCCTGCATCACTAAGGCCACACATGTCGTCCAATCACCACCCAGGGTAATGGGGCACTTTTGTGCCTTGGCATCAAGCTGTGTTTAATGTGCAATATCTACAAACTGCACTTGAGTGACATCATTTCCTGTAATGAGGTCTTTGATGTGTCAATTGCCACCAGCAATTCTTTGCTACATTGACTTAAAAAATATGAAGCATCCTGGACAAAATTACATAGAGTTTTATTTAGGAGGTCTTCCTGGTACCAAAGCCATTCTCTCAGTGAAATATTCTTTTTTTTTAAAAGGACCAGTTCCTGTTATTCATTTATTTTTCGATTCTAAATTGGAATTCTCCTGCCTCCCCTTTGGAAAAATTTGGACAGAGAATTCCCCTTTCTCTTTTTAAGTGTCTCATGCCATTGCAAAACAGCCCTGTGATGTGCTTTATGAAAATGCTTACAGAAGGATAGACAAAGAAACTCCCTTTATGTGCCAAAATCTTTTTACTGGCTTGTGTATGTATATAAGGGTGTGTGTGGGCATGTGTGCATGTGGAGGCCAGAGGTGGATGTCTCCTTAGTTGTTTTTTATCTTGCTTTTTGAGACAGTTTCTCGCTGAACTGCAACTCACTGATCCAGCCAGACCAGCCAGCCTGCCTGCCCCAGGCATCCTACTGCCTTGTGCTGGCAGATCTCAGTGTGGGTGCTGGGGACAGAATTCCGGTCCTCATGCTTACGGTGGAAGTACTTTATTGACTGAACCATCTTCCCGGCCTCCTAATCTTACTTTTCTTTGTGTATTTTTAGATCCATTATGTTGTAATAAATAGCACAAGCGGTTGCAGATTTTAATGAGAATTCTATTGTTTAACATTCCATGTAGAGTTCAAGGAAGCATTTGTTTAATTTTCAAAGATATAACTTCTGGTGCTGACCAAGGAGGAAAGCAGTACATTTGCTTTCAGTGCAAGATGAACCATTCATTTAGTGCTAAAGAGTTTGTCACTTAGGACGAGCTCCCGCAAAGCCCTCATTGTGATAGCTAGTCACCTTCTGCATGTTGTCATCGCCACAGAAAAGGGTCTGAACTCCGATAGCATCAGAACTGGCTTTAAAAGGCCATGCCACTAAGGGACAGAGCTTGTGGGAGGGATGTTCAGTGTCCTGGTGGCATAATAATTTTCTGTGGCTCTGATAAGGAGGGACACACAGCACCTAGGAGTCACTGCAGCTCATTAGAGCACAGTGAGTGTGAAGGCTCCCAACACACACCACTTCCTTAGAACACAGTGAGAGTGAAGGCTCCCAACATGCACCACTTCCTAGCTTCTGAACTTGTGGAGATTGTTCAGGTGGAAGACCGCCCTTGCTCTCAAGACTCCTTATCAATTAACTATTAGTTACTTAATTAGGACAGACAGCTCCTAAAATGACATGGCTAAACTCTGGCAGCTGAAGAGCCTGCTCTGCAGTACACTAAAACATTCCTAAGCTTTCTGCATTCCACAGCTTTGCTTTTTTAACTTTGCTCTGGGGAGGACTTTACAAACTAGCCTATCTGATTGGGAATGCCTAAGAACGTCCAGGTGTGTGAAGTGAAACATTAGAGATGTTCCAGTCAATAAAAGGAAATCACATCTTAGGGCTAAAAATAAGCCAAAGAGGAATTTAGCAACAATGGCAAATCGGCAACAACTTAAAAACCTGTGGCTGTCTTTATCACCAGGCTGTCAAGACGAAACAAAATTAGTGTCTCCCACCAGGGAGCAAAAGTATTCATATCATTGATGCTCCTTGTTAGTGCTAGTGCCTCTGTACATGTCTGGAATAACATACAAGCCTTGAAACAAATTTCCCAGCAGTAGTATCCTTGTATAGACTGAATAAAGGTTATTTTCTACAGGGAGGTATCTTATAAGAGAAAACAGTAGGGGAGGCCATAGCAGTGAGAGCATCCTATGGCGCTTTTTGTATTTAACAACAATCAATGGGTTTTATGGAAAATCATTGAGCCAAATGTGAACTGCAAGCTCCTACCCCATACTGATGTTATTTATAACCTTAGTCTTAAACTGCAGGAAAAGTACACTTCCGTCCTTCAGGGAATACATTAAAAGTATAAAGAGCAGATAAAAAGACAGCATTTCATGGATCACCAAGAACAAAATCCACTTAAATGAGTTTAGAGTTGGTTTCTTGGCTTTTCCTGATGGAAGAGGACCTATAAGGTACTGCCCATGAGGAAAAAGCTCTTTCTGGAGGGAGTGCCTTTGTTACCTCATGCATGTACGTGGGATTAGCGCGACACACACATAAACATGCATGGGGTCTGCTCCTGACCACTTAACCCGGATCAACTTGAGTACAACCAAGGCTGGATTTGGTCATTTACTTATTCAGTTGTGGGGTACTCTTAGGCTGAATCCTCACTACCCTTCTCTAAGCCATTAAGGCATTTTCTTTTTTTTTTTTTTTTTTTTTAGGTAGTGTCTTGCTCTAGTCCAGTATGACCTGGAATTCACTATATGGTCTCAGGGTGGTCTCGAACTCATAGTAATGCTCCTATCTTTGCCTCCCACGTGCTGGGATTCAAGGTGTGAGCCACCACACCCGGCTTTCTTTCTCTCTCTCTCTCTCTCTCTCTTTCCTTTGCTTTTCTAAGCTGGGTCCAGGATGGCAAGTTAAAAAATTCCTTCGAGGTCATAAGATAATTTTTTTTTTTTAAGTTTAATGTGTGTTTTCTTGGAAAATCTTTAAAGTTATGTCGAGCTTGTTAACCACAGTGAGGCGTGGGTTCCCACTTTCTGCTTAGGATTGCTCTGTGCACTAAGAATTGGTGGTGCTTGGCCACACAGGAGCCCTGTGGGCTAGCAGGGAGGCCCTACCCCGGGGGGGGGGGGGTGCATATCCCGTGAGCCAGCCTTGGTAGTTCTCTGAGAGTTGACAGGAGTTATCAAGCCAGGACCCCTCAAATCTGCTTTCCCACCAATCCCAACACACAGCTACCCCAAACGTTGTCACCATGCTCTGCCCCTTCAGCTTTGTTCCCTCATCCCCATCAAGGAGAAAGGCTGAGCCGCAAAGACAAACAAGGCCCAGGCCAGCCACGACAGGTGACAGCATGCAGCGCCCGTTACCTGCAGATGGCCGACTGGCTGTATGCGGGGCCCTCTGTGGCACTGAGAGCTTGTCCCACCTGAGTCTGGGTCAGGCCAAGAGACAGCCGTCGTATTTTAAAAGCTTTGGCAAATTCTCGGATCTCTTCCAGATTAACCCCATCCACCTCACCCGCTGCCGTTTGAGGATCTGTGGAGATGTTTTTAAAACAGGATCAATACGCCAACACACAACCAAGCAGTGTCTGTCCAAGCAAGCGGCTCTGATGGCAGAGAAGGGAAACCAGCCTTACAGACAGCCCCTGTCTCCCAGGTGGGGTGCCACGCCTCACCCTCAAACACACACTTCATCTAGACAAACCTTCCTTCACGATGCTTCTCTCCCAGATAAAAGTGTGTTCTGCTTATCCTGCCGCTTCCACAAAGCAAGCGCGTGCTTCTAGAGGGCTGAATAGGTAACAGCCATCAAGGAGGGGCGCTTGCAAGGATGTGTGTGGCTCCATCTTGCTCATAAACCCGTTCGTGTATTGTGCAAAATTATAAACCAGGAAACGTTTCCATTAGAAACATCTTTTAAAAAATATTTTATGTATTTATTTAAGAGAGAGAGTGGGAGAGAGAGAGAAAGAGAGAGAGAGAGAGAATGGGTGTGCAGGGGCCTCTAGCCACTGCAAACAAACTCCAGATGCATGCGCCACATTGTGCATCTGGTTTTACGTGGATACTGTGTAATTAGGCCTGGGTCCTTTGGCTTTGTGGGCAAGCACCTTAACAGCTAAGCCAGCCTCCACCTTCCTAGAAACATCTTCATTGGAATCTTTCATGCTTTGTTTTGAGTTCTTCTTTTACTGATCCTGGCTTAGCCAGGCTAACAGATGCTAATGTTGCCTCAGGAGAGCTTGCTTATGCCACTAGAGACCAGCACTGTCTTCCTCCACAGCAGTTTACTGACATGGCTGCCTTTGTCCCCTGAAAGGGCACGTAATTAAAAATGCCTGCCACGGGAAGGCTCCCTTGGTACAGGAAACTCCATTCAGGATTTGTCAAGGGGAAAGACCCCCGCCCCCACCCTCTACTGATCCCTGGAGAAATGAAAGTGTGCTCCAAGCCAGGGACAGCATGGGCTGGATTTAGTGGGAGGTTTCAAAGGACTGCTCAGTCCTGCCTGTCCTGAAGCCAGTCACTTCTATTGTTCTTTTCCTCACTCTTTGGGCTCAGGTGAAAGGTTTTTTTTCCCTCTTTCTGCACAATAACCCATCAATTTCAGTGAATTTGAGTTCTTGTGCAAGGACTGTGGGTTTCTGGACTCAGGGCTAAACAGACATTCTAGGCGTTATGGAAAGAAGCAAGCATTTGTATCCAAAATATTGTTATTTATTTATTTACTTATTATTTATTTATTTACAAGAAACACAGAGAGAGAAGCAGAGAGAGAGAGGAAGAGAGAGTATGGGTAAGCCAGGGTCTCCTGCCACTCCAGATGCACATGCCACTTTGTGCCTCTGGCTTTACATGGGAACTGGAGAATTTAACCCAGGTCTTCAGGTCTTGCAAGCAAGTACTTTTATTATTATTATTATTATTGAGGCAAGCCCAACAGACTGGCCTTAATTTAATTTAATTTATTTATTTGAGAGCAACAGACAAAGAAAGAGGCAGAGAGCGAGCGAGGGAGAGAGAGAGAAAGGGAGAATGGGCACGCCAGGGCTTCCAGCCGCTGCAAACGAACTCCAGATGCGTGCGCCCCCTTGTGCATCTGGCTAACGTGGGTCCTAGGGAATCAAGCCTCAAACCAGGGTCCTTAGGCTTCACAGGCAAGTGCTTAACCACTAAGCCATCTCTCCAGCCCGCAAGCAAGTACTTTTAACCCCTGAGCAATCTCTCCAGCCCCCAGGTGACAATTTTGAAGAGCTTTTAAGTGAGAAAGTTTTATATTTTGTTGAGGGTTTGGAGTTCCGTGTCTAGGTTCTCTTAGTGTTGGGAAGGCTCTCCTCTACCCCATGGAAGTGGACTCTCTCTGTCTGTAGAACCAGCAATGCAATAGACACTGCGCATTTGACTTCACATCAACAAATCACAGCAAAGCTCCTGGACACACATGGGGGCACGTACTGGTAGGGCAGCTAGCTGGCGGGTTGAGGCAAGAGGACCACTTGAACCTAAAGAGAGGCAAGAGGACCACTTGGACCTAAAGAGTTCAGGGCCAGCCTGGACAGGATCCTATTTCTTAAAAACATTCTATCAGATTTTCATATCATTAGCTACAATTTTATTGTAGAGAGGTAAATAGTGGCCTGACCACTGCAATCAGTTCATAAGTAGTTTTAAGTGACTGCTGGGGAGGAGGATCCTGAGCGGAAGAGACAGGTACACACAGTGTACTGGGGGCCAGGGTTGAATATTAATGCATGGAAAAGAACTACAGTCAGGCATGGTGGCTCACATAGGCCTTAAAAAACAACTTTTTTTGGGTTTATTTATTTATTTATTTATTTGAGAGAGAGAGAGTGAGTGAGTGAGTGAGAGAGAGGCAGATATATATATATATATATATATATAGAGAGAGAGAGAATAGGTGTGCCAGGGCCTTCAGCCACTGCAAATGAACTCCAGAAGCATGAGCCGCCTTGTGCATCTGACTCACTGGCTTACATGGGTTCTGGAGAATTGAAACTGGGTCCTTTGGCATTGCAGGCTAGTGCCTTAATCTCTAAGGCATCCCTCCAGCCCACACTCAGGCCTTTGATCCCAACACTGAGGAGGATGAGGTAAGAGGATTACAATGAGTTTGAGGCTAGCCTGGGCTAAAGTGAGACCCTATCCTAACTCAAAAATTAAAAAAAAAAACAAACCCAAAAACCCTTGCTCAGGAGCTCATGCTCAGAGTGGTGAATAGTCCAGTGTGGTACATTGAGAATCTATGAAATGGGCGGTTGGAAGGTTGCTTATAAAACTGCTTTGCTTAAGTGAATTAGAGTCCTGCTCCCCTTGCACGAACTCCTTTCCAGGAGACTGACAACACTTAGTTACTGCAGGATCTGTTTGTTTTGTCCATGCTACAGGCTTTCTTCTGATTCTTTAATCCCACCAGCACATGGCAGGGAGTGGCTCCCAGGGCTCGCTGAGGATTCAGGGAGGCCGCTTCTGCACATGCGGCAGCCTTAGAACTTTGTCTCACTAATTATCCCCAAAGCAGGCATTGTGAACAAGCAGCATGGGAAGAAACCTTGTTTTCAGTGCTGACAATTTTTTAAGTTACTTGCCAATAATGTCAACATGGATCTTTAAGGAAAAAGCTCGAGTCTCCATGTTCTTTAAAGAAAAGCTAGAGTCTCCCGCCATGTTCTTTCAGGTGGGCTAGATCCACCCTCGCAGCCAGCAATGCCTGGCTAGTTGGAACTGCTACTGGCTGCCCTTCAGTTCCTCTTGTTCCTTTCTCCAGCTTGCCTCAGACCTGCTGCTTGCCCAGAATGACCTGCATTTAGACCAGTCATTTCCAGTGAATTGTTCTGGGGCAAGGCAGGACAAGGCTTAGGTACCATGGTGACTGTGGCTTCCCAAAGGGTCACAGTATTTAAACAGGCCAGGTTTGCAGTGGTATTAAAATTTTATGCTTATAGGCGGGCTTAAGAAAAAAGTGTCAAAGAGCTGGGGAGAAGGTTCAGTGGGTGAAGTTCTCTCTTCCCAAGAGTTAGGATGAGAGTTGAGACGCTCAGACTCCACAGAAGGCTGGACGGGAGCATGTGTCTGCAATCCCAGTGTGCCTGCAGCAAGATGGGAGGCTGGGACGGGAGCATCCGGGGGAGCCTGTGGGCTAGCTAGCCTGGCACGTGCAGAGGCCAATAGGAGACCTGCCTCACACAGAGATTATCCTCTGGCCTTCACCTGCACGCACACCCCTCCCTAACAATGATTGTTTTTAATAATTTTTTTTTTCGAGGTAGGGCCTCAAAAGTTTTAAAAAGCCTACTTGCTAGGGTAGAGGATTGCTTAAAAACAGATAATAGTTGAGAAGCCCTGATTTTGAGCAAAGAGGAGCAGTTGGTATAAAATAGTTCAGTGAAAGGCCTGGGCATTCCCTGGAGAGAGAGGGAAGAGGTGTTTGCTAGCTTTTCAAGTGACTATGGAGTTCAAAGCTAAAACAACAACAACAATAACAACAACAACAAAACCCGAGTTTTTCTTTGTAAAAATCTGGCTTTTAGAACTGTGGTTGTCATGGTGGCACATGCCTTTAACCCTAGCACTTGGGAGGTAGAGGTAGGAAGTACTGTGAGTTCAAGGCCAGCCTGAGACTACATAGTAAATCCAGGTCAGCCCATTAAAAAAACACCCACAAAAAAGAACTGTGGTTTCCTTGACAGGCATTAAGAGTCACTTGGTGGGGCCCAGGGTAGACTGTGTAACATGCAGCCCAGGTCTTCTGAGGCAGGGGATCCACTGCACTGAGCATGTCTTTCTCTGGGTTTCTGGTGTCACCAAGCATAGGTGTCACACACTCTGGTTCACTGTCTTTCTGACCACTTTCCTGTTATCCCTCAGCGGATATCACAGCACAGGTAGTTGGAGAAGGGCCCCTGGGCAGGGCCACCCTTGACCTTCCCTCACCTCTGCACCACGCATGGCAGTGGCCAAGGTCTGCAAAGGAGTGAGATGGGCAGGTCTGTGGTTTGGGGGAGGGCTGTTTCTCTGTGTAAAGCTAAATAGCTCTGTGGTAAATGAACTTTGTGCTTTTATTAGCCCCCTTCTAGATGAACCAGACTTAGTTGTGTTAACCATCACAGGAAGGACTGTTCTTTCACGGGAAGGCCCCCACAGCCTACTCCAGTAACAGGGTCTCTGCTGCCAGCACTCAGAAGTAGCATGCAAGGCGGGTTTAGGACGTGGGCTGCTCTTTTATGTACATGTGCCTATCATCTTCCTTCTTTTCCTCTGCTACTTTTATTGCCTGTGTCTCCTTGCTAATTCCCGAATCTACAAGTTAAACGTGTACATGTGATGGTGCAGGGTTTTCCCCCCCTCTTTTGCTAGATCATTGATAATAACCAGAGCTAAAAAAAAAGTTGTGGACTCTGAGCTCCCATGCATTGAGAAGTGTCACTGTAGATGATCAAACGTTCACTTTGGAGTTCAAAGAAATGGGTCCTGACACCGCATAATAAAGCTGGAGCTGAGCTGGACGCTTTCTCCATTCTGGCTGGCTGTCACAGTGCTCGAAGGTGCCCTGCAGATTGCCGTGGGAGAGAAGTCATCAGCAGTCTAACCCACTAGTGGACCCTGCAAGCCATGTAACTAGTCACCCAGGCAAGATGTGCCCACTGGTGTAAGAGTGGCTTGATACTTATGCAAGTAACCAACCGCACTCTAATTGGATATGAGGCCCACTCCTTGGGAGGGAAATCATGCCTGATGCTGAAAATCTAGTCAAAAACCCATGTCCTGAAAGGTCATAGGCCCCAGTGGGGAAGCTACTACTGTTGTTTGGTTATATAAATATGTTGTGACCATCAAATAGTTCTCTAAATATGTCCATAGATTACTGCTACTCTCACCATTTATTAGAGAAGCTTCTCTTTGCCGATGGTGGTGACCACTGGGGAGACTAAACTTATCAGTGTGACTTTGGGGTGCTAAGCACTAATGAGACATCTATGTTGTCCCCTCTGAGACTCAGAGAACAATGTAAAAGGGAGGCAGAATATAAGAGCCAGAGGATGAGGAAGAATGCTGTGGCAGGTCATCTTCCAGGCTTGACATGCCATTGCATTCACGGCCTCACAGGGACTGTTGTAACCTGTACAAGACTCACATAATAGTGGGCCCATCCAGTATTATGGATTATGGGGGAGGCCACGAGGCATCCCTCCCTCCGTGAGGAAGTATAGACAGTTAATGGTGGCTAGGGGAGTGTGAGACATTTTGTGCAGTGATCTAGCCTGTGGTAGGACCCATACGCTCTGGTAAGCAGTCCTTCCCCTGTGCCCATTCAGGCAACCCTAATTAAGGCATCAAAGTAGAAGAGGACTAGTTTGGAAGGAAAATGGGGTTCAGCTGAAGGGGAATGGAAACAGGCTCAAGAAAAGGCAATAAGAGAGTATTATGATCAGAATACATTGTATATATGTATAAAAATGATCCACAAAGTAAGAAATGAGTGCTGAGCCATGAGCCCAGTGTCTTTCATGAGACCCTAAGGAGCACTTATCACATCTTACTCTCTTCTCACATATGTCCCCCTCTTGCCTTTTCTCCTGGTTCTATATACAAGATGACCAGAAGAATTTATTTGTTTTTGAGACACAATCTCACTCTAAAGCCTTGGCTGGCTTTGAACTTGGACTTGAAATTTGGTAGTGCCTCAAAAGCATCACAATGACAGCTCCCACATCAAATCTGGAATGAATGGACTGAAAAGTAACGGAGAATTTTGGCAGCTAAATGCAGACTGTAAAACACATGTGTGGTGTACACACTGGTGCATGGGCTCCGGGCCTGTGCAGAAGTGAAGCCTCAGGACACAGTGGGACAGATGCTTTTGTTTGTTGTTGTTGTGTTGTACAGTTAGGTTCTTGCTGTTAGCCGTGGTGTCTCTGACAGGGTTGCTGATGGGTGGACAGTCACCATGCAGCGACACCCTCCTATTAACCCTGTACTGGGGTTGCCATGCGTCTTCTGAGAAGCTTCCAAAGCATGGATTAATTACTCCAGGTCAACATGAGCCTCTAGCTGGTTTTCAGTGCCATTCTCATGGTAACTAATGCACACACTTACCAGATACTTCTAAGAACAAATTAGAAACAGTTTGGGGATATGAACACAATTATTTGAGAAGGGAACATACTTGTGCTGTGTTGATGTCATTGGGTTGTGAGAAAGCACACGGATTATGAATCAGAGGTCTCACTACGCTATAGTTTTGGGTTAGGGGAACTAACTAGTAGGTCCTTGCTATCTAAGAGCCAAGCTTACAAGTCAGGGATTTCTAAAGAGTATAGTGAATAAAGTACTAAAGATAATTAGAAAAAAAAAAAACCCAGCAGTGAAATCCCCAAATCTACCTCTTTAAAATAAATACACTAGGAATTTTAAATCAAAACACATTTAGATACTTTATTTGACTTTTCTTCTAGACTTTCTAAAAATCCAAGTTGATAGAAATATCTACCTGTGACAACTATGGAGACTGAGCCAAGGGCAAGGTATGCCAGGGCTATGATGCTCTAACAAAGATGCTTATCTGGAAACTCTGAGCCCAGATGTGGTGTTTGCTGCATATGAAGATCATGTTGTCTTTACAAGTTATTAGCTTGGTATTCCTTTGCCTGGAATGGAGGATGGTAGGATGAGACTTTTTGGCATATGGCAAGTTGACAGTGCTGTAGAAAACTCTTCCATTGTGACTTTGATCACTTTCAGTGATATTGTCATATAATGAAATATATTGTTTTGGTCTGTTTTCCTGATACCTGGCAGTGTGTGAAGTAGTAAGTGCTATGATCATTGTTCTAACAGTTGTCTCGTGATTCTGACATGGAGCTCCTCAACCGGTTGGAATTCTTTTGGATGATAAGAGAATCTTTCGTCCTAGTTAGGTGATAATTGGTGGGCTCCTGGAGAACTTCCAAGAAGGTCAGGTCATCATCAGAAAGTCACAGAAAGCTGTTATAAAAACTTGGCATGTGTGTGTGTGTGTGTGCGTGTGTATGTGCGTGTGTGTGCATGCGTGTGGCAGGGTGGTAGTCATTGCTCTCTGCTTCCTCTCTGAGCTGAATGTGACCGGCTGCCTCAAGCACCTGCTGCTGTGTCTTCCTCACCATGATGGACTGCAGTCTGGAATGTGCTGGAATTCTGGCCTGCACTAGCACATCCAGGTTATACAATGCTGGACATGTGGGCCCAGGACCTCCTGTGTGCTAGGCTGAAGGCACAGAGCTAGTCACTCACCCTGACCTGCATCACTGACCTTGGCCTGCAGTCATCTTAGGCCCCAGGAACAGCAGACCCTTGCTGGACAGACCCCCATTCCCACATGAGGGTGATCATCCATGATGGCAGGCTGCGCCCTGCAGCAGAGGCGATCGCCTCCTGTGAACCAGACTGACCCCTTCAACAAGGACAATGGCAAAGACTCCTTTGCATAACCTTACAGGGCCAGACCTGAGACAACAACTAACCAGAAACGCTTTGACCAGAACTGCTTAGCTATGCAAATCTCTTGTCCCCTTGTCCCAATTCTTCCCCTGTTTGCACCTAAACCTCATGTCAGTACAATGAAGATGAGCTTGGGGTCACTGGGTCAGCTAGTCTTCAATGCAGTTCTTCACAGACCTTCAATGCGAAGCCTTTTTGAGGTTTAACTCAGAAGGCTTTTTCTCTGTTTATTTTTTTATTTTTATTTATAAGGAGAGAGAGAGAATGAGAGAGAGAGAGAGAGAGAGAGCCAGAAAGAACGCAACAGAGAGAATGTTAAGGCCTCTAGCCACTGCAAACAAACTTTAACCATTGCAAACGAACTCCAGTTGCACGCGCCTCTTTGTGCATCTGGCTCCTTGTGGGTACTGGGGAACCGAACCTCAGTCATTAGGTTTTGCAGGCAAGCACCTTATCCCCTGGGCCATCTCCCCAACTCCCCTTTCTCTCTTTCTTATCCTGCTACTTCCTCCTGGTGGCTGCTGAGACTTCATGCTTGCCTGCCTTGCTGTTCTGGTCTCAAACTCGATAAAATTGTCCTTGAGTTTAAAATAAACCTCCTTGGGGAGAAAGGAGTTGGAGATTGAGTTAACAATTAGTTACGCTTATGTGATAACGCTTCCCATAAATCTCCCTGGGAGGAAGGGTTCAGAGAGCGCCTGGGCTGGTGGTGAGCACATTCGTGTGCAGGGAGGATGGCATGGTCCAGCTCCATGGGACAGAAGTTCCTGCATCAGGACCTCCCTCCTGTGTGTGCTTTTCCTCTTGTAGCACATCCATACACTTTGTCATGCCCTCTGTAATAAACTGGTAAGTAAGCGTGTCTTCCTGAATGAGACATTATAGCACATGACTGAATTAGAGTGATATTATCATAATATGTGACTCATACGTTCCTTCTGTAGTTGGGTTTTATGACAGAAGAGAAATAACTAAATGACATGCTCAAAATCTGTAGTGACAGTAAGTTCAGCAATGGGTCTAACTACACCCCACTGGTATTTAGTAGACTGTCTTACACAAAGAGACCTTGAGCTAGTGTGAGCTCCTCATTCAGGTTATGCATACAAGTTTGGAATTTTGTGCTTCAAATGCATGAGATAAAGTGTCTCTCTCTTAGGTATTTATATTTCTATATTTTAAAATTATTTTTATTTATATGTGAGAGAGAGAAAGATACAGAGCAAATGGGCACACCAGGGCCTCAAGCCATTGCAAATGAACTCTAGACACATGTGCTACCTTGTACATCTGGCTTTATATAGGTCCTAGGTAGCTGAACCTAGGTTCTTTGGCTTTGCAGGCAAATGCCTTAACCACTACGGCATCTCTCCAGCTCTTTTAAACTATTTTAAAAGTATTTTATTTATTTATTTGAGAGAGTTGAGAGAGGGGGAGAAAGAAGTCGAGAGAGAGAGAGAGAGAGAGAGAGAGAGAGAGAGAGAGAGAGAGAGAATGGGCACACCAGGGCCTCTAGCCACTGCAAATAAACTCTAGACACATGTGCTACCTTGTGCATCTGGCTTATGTGGGTACTGGGGAATTGAACCTGGGGTCCTTAGACTTCTCAGGCAAGTGCCTTAACTGCTAAGCTACTTTCTAGCCCTAAATGCTTTTTAATATTTTTATTTTTATTTATTTATTTGAGAGAGAGAGGCAGATAGAGAGAATGGATGAGGTCTTTGTATTTCAGACCACTGACCTTGTACCTAGAACTTAGATGACCCATAAGGTACCATGCAGTTGAAGTTCCATTTGACTCATTAAGTAGCTTTGTTACTGATTTCCAAAACAAGGCAAATCCTTCTGTGGCCAACTTGTGACAAACGACTAGAGATGACCCACTTCCACCCATCTGTCCACCTATGTAGCCATCTCTCCATCATCTAACACGTGTTGAGTAAAATACCTTGTGCAACTAAAGCAGAGCTTGAATATTTTCTCACATCTCTGCCAGGATTTCTTTTTTTTAAATTTTTTTTGTCTATTTTTATTTATTTGAGAGTGACAGACAGAGAGAGAAAGAGGGAGAGGGAGAGGGAGAGAGGGAGAGAGAGAGAGAAAGAGAGAGAGAATGGGCGTGCCAGGGCTTCTGCAAATGACCTCCAGATGCGTGCGCCTCCTTGTGCATCTGGCTAATGTGGGTTCTGGGGAATAGAACCTTGAACCGGGGTCCTTAGGCATCACAGGCAAGCACTTAACTGCTTAGCCACCTCTCCAGCCCTCTGCCAGGATTTCTTTATGGGAATAAAATAAAATTAATTTTATTCCTATTTTATTCAAGTAAGATAAGGGATTCTGGCCCAAATTAACAGGGGTTTTATATCTAGAGGAATTGAGGGAAAACTATGTATGTGAAACTGCCTGGTAGTGAGACACATTGAAGATTTAGAGTACAGGCTAGCCCACTGTAGTACCTAGGCATTTTAATATCTGTCAACAGGTGTCTTCTTCTATTTTCATCCCACCGAAAGCATCTTTCTTGCCTGACTTCCTATATTCTTGAATCTATGTGCATTGCTTTTATTTTTAGTGAAGAGGTACTCTTCATGACCAGGTTTGTTCTATACTTTGTGAGGATGACCATTGTTCTTTTTATTTTATTTTATTTTTTGATTTTTTTAAACCAGGTCCTTATTGTTCTTACCTGAACATGCATGTTTTCATTGTATGACAAATGTTAGAATTTTGGTTCCTACTGGATTACAATCGATATACATGTTGTCTGATTTTATGGAAGCATTTAGTAAAAGTTGTCATTTAAGGTAAATAAGAAGCATTTAATCAGACCACTGTCCCACTCATCTTAATATGTTTCTATTTGCATGTGATCAAAATGTTATCTTTGCCTAGGGTCGAATACCGTTTCCAAAACCTCATATACGCACACACATGCACATATGTATTACATATATGAATATGTTATTGTGGGAGCAGACTTTCCAGCTTGCTTATTTTATGAATGGTTGTTCGGAGACTTCCCATCTGATAGCAGCTCACACTGCATCCCCACCTGCCACTGGAGGCAGTTCTCTGTGCACACACAACCGCCTACAGGCAGGCTCTCTTTCATTCCTTCTGACACCTGCAAACAGAACGGCAGGGGACTTCAAACACTTAGAAAGGCAGCAGCTTGACCTGAGTGCCTGCTGTTGGTAATTCCAGCTTGGAGCTGTGTGCTCCTGCCCTGCTGATCGGTTTCTACAGTCAGAAGCCATGGGTCTGACTCAGCACATCAGGATCTCCTTAAAATGGAGCCTGGCCCCTTGGCATGCACAAATCCAGGGGTGGGCTTTGGGGAGCAGTTGCCCCAAGGAACCATCTGGTCTTGGACACAGATGTCATCCCAATATTGGCTTAACAGCTTTAGAAGATGTGTGTCTGTGTGTGTGTGTGTGTGTGTGTGTGAGAGAGAGAGAGAGAGAGAGAAAGAGAGAGAGAGAGAGAGAAAGAGAGAGATTGCAAAAAGGCAACAAGAACGTCACCAGGATTAAATGGAGCAGAAAGGATACTTACTGCTGACTAACTGGCCCACACTCAAAGCAGAAGAAGAGGAGGAGGAGGAGGAGGAAGAGGAAGTCTGCCGAACAGGACTTTGAGACATGGATGCTTGGCCATGAGCCAGGTGCAGAAGGCTGCCTTGGGAGCCTGCTTGACCCGCTGACGTCTGGGAGGGTTGGTGGAACTGCACAGAGGATGTGAAAAACACAAAAATGAATGAAACATTAGTGGGGGAATGCCAAGGAACAGAAGTTTCATCTGCGGTTGCATCATTTTATTTCCAAGAATATGCAGTATACTTCCTGGGAAGAGCATTACACTGGAAGAAATGTTTATTTATTTATTTTTGGTATATAATATGTTGTCTCTTGCTTGACAGGTACTTTATTAGTAATTCTAAATATATTATTAATTACATACTCGACTCTCTAGAACACCCAGGTTTTGACATTTCTCAGCCAGGCTGTACTGACTCTGCCTGTCCACACAATTGTCACACAGCTGGCAGGATTCTCATGCAGGTATAGATAAAATGTAACACAGTCAACTTGAATACAAAACTCAAACTTGAGGTGCGTTTGTGCCCCATCATTTCATGGGAAAAATTCCAATTTAGACTGACTATATAGGGGACTTTCTACTTTCCCAGGCCCAAGAGTCTGGATGGATTACGGCAAAGTGGATCCTATACTCTGTATATCATCTAGAAAATTAAGAGAGAATGAGAGGGGGACAAATATTCCAGAACATGTGCAGCTCTCCGCCGCTGCTTTCTTTGTGCCAGCCACTGGGTTAGGGGTGTTCATGGTCTCTCATTTAATTCTCACACTATTGTTTCCCTTCTTACAGGTAAGGATTTTTATGGGTTCAGTCCCTTGGTGTGGGGGAATTGGTCTTTGGACATGTGAAGACTGCAGCTAGATCCTGATCTAATAGTCACAATGTCACAAGGAAGAATTGATTTAATTTGGTTTTGAATTTTGTGTGCCTTAAACATGGTTGTTTTTCTGCCTATTTACTTATTTCTCCTGAGAGGAGAAAGAGTTTAGATGAGGAGGAAGAGGAAGGGAAAAGAAGACCTGGGGGGTGGGGAATCTCTTTTTTCCATCCCAATATGCACTTCTAGAAAGACAGGCCTAAGCAGGTGGACAACCGGCCTCAGGGGTACCCCACTGTCAACTGACTGAGAGTTCTGTGGTTCGCACAGAGGCATGGTGAGGCATTGATATGTGGGATCAGCCTGGAGCAGAGTCAGCCCAGGCCCTGAACTTGGGCGGGGGAGCCGCCAAACAGGCCCTGTCTGTGACTGTCTGCTCAATAGCAAGAGCTCACCTTGGGCATTCCAACTTCACATCCGTCACTGCTTCCCTGGGTGGATGTTCATTTACCTAGGCCATTTTCTTTGAGGTATAATTTATACATAATAAAACACCCCTTTAAACTGGGCGTGGTGGAACACGCCTTTAACCCCAGCACTTGGGAGGCTGAGGTAGGAGAATTGCTGTGAGTTCAAGGCCAGTCTGAGACTAATTCCAGGTCAGCCTGGTCTAGAGCAAACCCTACCTCTAAAACCAAAAAAGAAAAAACCACCACCACAACAACAACCAAACCCACCCACTTAAGCATAGTTTGATGAGTTTTGTCAAATGAATATATTTGTGAAACCATCACTACAATCAACAGAGAAAACTTTCTTATCGCTCCACAAACATTCCTGTTCTCTGTAATCAGCCTCCACCCCAGCTCTCGGCCTTGACCATGGCAGTTCTGCTTTTCTCTCGCTATCAGCATGCTTCTAACATGAGGTCAAAAGACACATGCGGTTCTAACATGAGATCATATGACACATGCCTTTTTTGTATCTTTGGCTTCTTTACAGGACACCCATCTTATTTGTTTCTTTCTTTGTATTCGACCCACCATAATGTCCTGTCCTCTGTTAGTAAGTATTTGGTCTGCTTTTAGTTTGGGGTTACTATGGAGAATATAGTCAAGAAAACTGTAAAACAATCATGTTCAAGTCTATATCTACTTGTTTTTTGGTATTTTTAGATTTTATTTATTTATTTATTTGCAAGCAAAGAGGGGAGAGAGAGAGAATGAGAGAGAGAGAGAGAATGAGAGAGAAGAATGGGCATGCCAGGCCTCTAGCTGCTGCAAACGAGCCCCAGATGTATGTGCCACTTTGTGCATCTGGCTTTAGGTGGGTACTGGGGAATTGGACTTGGGTCTAGGTTTTGTTGTAAGTGCCTTAACCACTGAGCCATCTCTGCTAAGCCATCTCTCCAGCCCAAAATAAATTATTTTTAAAGATATTGATGATTACAAAAAGTACATATATTTTCATTACATAGGTATTGGGAAAACTATATGTATATAAATCCCTCAATATAACTAGCCACAGAAATTAGAATAGTTCACAAAAGAAGGAAGTTAGAAGGAACAGGAAGCATGAGAGAAAGTCAGGTTCTTCTTCCACCCCAGAGAGGAATGCAGACACTGCTGTAAGGGGGGGGGGGGTCTCTTCCATGCCTTAACCTTGACAGGCCGTCTCCTCTGACACTCCTCACTGGTCTCTTCCATAACCTTGACAGGCCATCTCCTCTGACACTCCTCACTGGTCTCTTCCTATATGTTTTGTGTATATTGTTTTCAAACCTGGAAATACTCTTTTATTTAAAAAATATTGATGGTGTTTTATCAAAAAGGAAAGCAAAATTTAAAAATTTTAAAGACTGGTGGAGAGATGGCTAGCAGTGAAGTCACTTGTCTAACCACCCAGGCTTGATTCCCCTGTTTCTATGTAAAAGCCAGATGCACAAGGTGCATCTGGATTTCATTTGCGGTAGATGGAGACACTTCTGTGCCCATTCTTTCTCTCTGTCTTCTATTCTCTCTTTGTTTGCAAATAAATAAATAAATCAGTTCTAAATTTTAAAAAAAGATAATAAGAAATTGGAAATAGCTTATATGTCCATTAACAAATAAATGGATAATTGAAATACTGTATATATTCATAAGAGAATTTTATTTAGTCATAAAGAAAAATTAAATAATCAATTTTCAGGAAAATGGATGAAACTAGATAATATTATATTAAGTTGGGTATGCATCCCTGGCTCAACAGCAAACACTGTATGCTGATATGTATGTATGTATGTATGTATGTATGTATGTATGTATGTATATATCTTAGCTTACAGGTTTTTTCACTTTTATTTTTGGATCTGGAATTCAGTCTGTAGTCCCAAGCTGGCCTTGAACACACAGCCATCCTCCTACCTCTGCCTCCCAAGTGCTGGGGTTAAAGGCATGTACCACCACACCTGGCTAGAAATTATTTTCTACAGGTCCCAAAGTCTTTATATTTAATATATTGAAAATAACATATATAGTGCCACCTGAGGACACATCTTATATGAAATTGTCTACAAAGGTTGTACTTTGCTTGACATAATTAATTCTAGTTATCTATAGTATTCACAACTTATTTTTATTACTATTGTACCCTTTAAAATTTTTTTGTTTATTTTTATTTATTTATTTGATAGCGACAAAGAAAAAGAAGCAGATATATATATATATATATATATATGGAGAGAATGGGTGCACCAGAGCCTCCAGCCACTGCAAACGAATTCCAGATGCGTGAGCCCTCTTGTGCATCTGGCTAACGTGGGTCCTGGGGAATTGAGCCTCAAACTGGGGTCCTTAGGCCTCACAGGCAAGCGCTTAACCACTAAGCCATCTCTCCAGCCCATAAAATGTTTTTAAAAAACAATTTTAAGGGCTGGAGAGATGGCTTAGCATTTAAGGTACATGTCTGGGAAGCCTAAGGCCCAGGTTCAATTCTCCAGGTCCCACGTAAGCCAGATGCACATAGTGGTACATATGTCTGGATTTCATTTGCAGTGGCTGGAGGCCCTGGTGTGCCCATTCTCTCTCTCTCTTTCTCTTTCTCTCTGTTGGTCTCTCCCTCTTTTTGTCTCTGCTTTTTTTTTTTTTTTGTTGTTGTTCTGTGTTCTTTGAGGTAAGGTCTCATCCTGGCCCAAGATGACCTGGAATTAACTATGTAGTCTTAGGGTGGCCTTGAACTCAACAGCAATCTTCCTATCTCTGCCTCCCAAGTGCTGGGATTAAAGGTGTGCGTCACCATACCCAGCTTTCTCTATCTCTAATAAATAAGTAAAAAAATTTAATCTTGAAAAAAGATATAAAAAACATTTTATACATTTTTTTGCAAGCAGAAAGAGAGAAGAGAGACAGACAGAGAGAATGGGTATTCCAGGGCCTCCAGCCACTGCAAACAAACTCCAGGTGCATGTGCCGCTTTGTGCATCTGGCTTTACCTTGGGTACCCGGGAGTGCAACCTGGGTTGTTAGCCTTTGCAGGCAAGAGCCTTAATCTCTGAGTCATGTCTCCAGCCCTTGTGTCCTTTTTTCGTGAAACCAAATATTGATTTACTCATGATTGCCCCCACTAGACTGTCCAAGCCTGTAGTTTACCTGTGTCTCGGTTCACACCGTCACTTTCTTGCCCTTTCAGTGTTGGGAGCCAGCAACAAGGAGGCTTGAGAGCACAGGGAGAAAGCGGGCTAGGAGCCCTCAGAGGCTGGAAAGCTCCTTGCCTCCTGCTGGGACCCACAAGCTGGTCTGTGTCGGTGGGTGGTACTGCCTTGGTGTTGCTTGTATTCAGTCAGAAGAGGCTGAAATGCTAGTGCTGGGAAAGGTTTGTGATTTTTCTGTGGCAGCGTCCTGCATGTCCTGTATGTATGATGCAATATCTACTTAACAGTGGTTTAGTTTCTGGAGTGAGGCACCTTCTGATTTAATCCATGACGGATATAAAACCAGGTGTGGGGTGGCAAGTGCCTTAGAAAATGAAACAACGTGTACAGTGTGCTGTTAGACAAGTTGGAAAAAGGAGTGCCTAGAAGCAGTAAGATCCAAGTGGGGTTAGATATACTCATTTGGGAAGGAGAAATTGTCCAAATCTGCAAAGTCTAAGAAGGAGCCGTGCGTGGTCTGTTTGAACATGTCAGTAGCAGCAATGGCGTTGAAGGATCCTTGGTGTGGCCCAGTTGCAGCCAGGCTTTCCCGAGGGGCATGAGACTCCTTTCTCCCACTGCCTGGCATCTTTGGGAGTGACACATGCCTTAGAACAGCTTGAAGAGAAATTGAATCAGGATTCTCAAGACCTAGCTTCATCAGAACCCCCCGGAGTGCTGTTCAAAGCCAGGTCTCCAGGCGCTGGCCTGGCTGGTAGGAACCAGTTTGAGGTTTAGGCCTTAGGTGGGGCCTTTATACCATAGTTCTCAGTACTGTTGCTTGCTGGTAGACCACACAGTTTGAAAGGGGCTTTTCTTGGGAAAAAGGAAAAGAAGGTGGATTGCTGTGTCTAGACAAGAGAAGTCCAAGCCCACACACGTTAAGAAACAATTTCTATTATGGAGAATTTAGTCATAGCCTGAGTCTTAGTGAGGAGCTCATTGTGAAGGATTAAGGGCAGGTATTAAACATGTGAAAGATTTTTGGGTTGACATTGGCATTATCTACCTTGGAAAAAAAAAGTGAGGACCTGGAGTATGTCAGGGGCAATTTTAGCTGCTTTATTCGCAGTTTGAAAGAGCATTGAGGAACCTGACCCTGTTTTGAAGGGGATTTATAAGCCTGTACCTTCCAGCTCTATTCTATGACTCTGAAACATTCTTTAATCTGAGCAGGAACATAAGCAAGTCAGAAACACAGTGGCCTCAAGACACAGAAAGGAAAGCCCCTCTGCCCATGCCTAGATACATGGCTGGAAGGTCAAGGGCTGCTATTTGGGTATCATTCGTATGCATTGCATTCACTTAGGGAAGCCTGCACCATTTTAGATTTCATGTGAGGAAGTGTCTTATTTATGTTCCATTTTGTATGGCACTCAGAAAAAATAGAGAGCCAGTGATTCATTCAGGCCAGGTGTGGGAAGAGCAGCTGATTTTTAAAAACTGATAAGTAAGAATATTTTTGTATTTATTTTAATAAATGGATTAAAATGATCACACTGATTTATCAGAGAGTAACATAAAGATTACTTTTTGAAGAAAATATGACTACCTTCACTTTAGAATATTTATTTGTGTGTGTGTAAGAGAGAAACAGAAAGAGAAAGAGAGAGAGAGAGAGAGAGAGAGAGAGAGAGAGAGAGAGAAAGAGAATGAACCAGGGCCTCTTGCCACTGAAAGCCAACTCCAAATGCATGTGCTACTTTATGTGTCTGACTTTATGTGGGTACTGGGGAATTGAACCCAGACCAGCAGGCTTTGAAAACAAGCACATTTACCTGCTAAGCCATCTCTCCATCCCTGCCTTCACTTTTGTAGACTACTTGGATGGAATCTCCAAGTGTTATAGTTGTGGAATTTAATTTTTAGAAAATATCAGTGTTTTGACTTTACAAGTTGTAATATTTTCCTTTGGAATATCACCCCTTCTATGATACCACAATGTTCCCCTAACATTGATCACGACTTAGTCTGAAGAAGAGAAAACGTCCACAAATGGTTGCTGTGTATCATACAAAGAAGTCATTAATTCAGTCAGAGGACAACCAGGGGATATGGTTCTCTGAGCTGCAGCAGCTGCAGGATCTGGGCTGGGGAGACAGAAGGTTACTTTGAGCTCTGCTAAGTATTTTGTACTAACTCTATGCAATAAAGATTTTCTCTCTCTGCTCTAGCATTTTTCTGACTTTTATATTCTTGACTTGCTCAAGGATCTCTGATGTGGAAGGTACTAGGACTATTGGGTCCTGGTATATTTTTCAAAAATACTGTTCATATTTCAGATAATAACTTTGAGGATTCCTCTCAATCTTTTATCTCTAGGATAAAGCATCATCAAGAATGGTGGATACTCCTTGCTTAGATTTTATTCAGTTGCTTCCAGTTAGTTTTAAGCGGATATAAAACTTAAATTAAGGTAATAATTATTATTTTAAAAAGAAAGCTGAATCATTCCAGGTCATCTGACCTGAGAGCCTTGTAATTCACTTCCTAAAAGTGGACTGCATTCTGAATAGAGGTTAGGGGACTCTCTGTTCCTATAATTTACGACATATTTTACTGTCAGACTATGCTCTCGTGAGGTCCGGCATTTGCCATAAATCACTTGAAAAAATAAATTGAGAAACTTCTCTACTGGATGATAGAAATCCTTTATATTTTAGTGGTTGTCCGCATTATATTTCTTCAATGTAGAGGGTAATATTTAAAGAAAAAATTGAAGATCCTATTTTTATACCTCTGGTTCTAAGCTTCTAGCTTTTGACTGGGAATTTTATGATCCTGAGAGTGATAGCTTTTCTATCCAGGAATCAGACTTGCATGTTTCCTGTTGATTTGCCCAACTTGTTACTTTTACTT
Source organism: Dipus sagitta (assembly GCA_036346955.1). Lineage (NCBI taxonomy): Eukaryota > Metazoa > Chordata > Mammalia > Rodentia > Dipodidae > Dipus > Dipus sagitta. The sequence goes on from CM070784.1 coordinate 44,888,264, forward strand.
TGGGTTTTGAAATGTTTGAACCAGAGCTGATGCCAAGAAATAAGTCACGTGTTTACTCCCACCATTTCCCCACATGTCTGATCAGGTTCAATATTGCTTCTGTTTGTTTCTAGGACCAGGACAGATTCTGACCTTGCTGTGAGCAAGAGGCTCATGTGTCTCTGAGACGTGAGGGTTAGGGACATTTCCCACATTCTTTTCAGCGGTGCTGAGTTCTCTTGGTGTTCATGCACATACACGAACTGTAATGAACACGTATCTGCAAAGAGAATCCCATTGTTCAGGATGGTGGTGGTGATTGATGTGAGTTTGCAATGTACATCCCCAGGAAACTGGCATTTCTTCCCTGAAGCTCTGGGCTGGGCACTAAGAGCAGTTTACAGTGGCCGCATCAGTCGGAGGGTCAGCTGTCCTCTCAGGAGTAACATTGTGTCATTCCAGGAAGCCTGGTCGAACATGAAAAAGTTCCAGAAGTGTGTCTGAGGGAGGCCGTGGAAATGGGTTACTGTTAGGGGCTGTGTGCGTAGGGTTGAAGGGGTGGCCCAGCCCTTGCTCGGGGCATTTTTCCTAGATCACAGTCAGAACTCCTCAAACCCAGAGCTACACTTTTATGTAATGGCAGTATTCTGTCGTCCACACACCCAACTGTTTTTTGCATGTGCGTGCATGTGTGGTGTGTGATAAAGGGTGTGCTTGTGTGTGGGGTATGCACATATATGTACAGATGCTGTGTGCAGGCCAGGGAAGGACTTCAGTCCTTTAACACTCGTCAGTGTATTTTCTTGAGATGGAGACTCTCTCTCTCTCTGTCCAGAGTTGCCATTTTCGGTCAGCTAGCCCTAGCGATTCTCTGTTCTCCAACTTTACCCCCGTCTCACGGATTGGAGTTATAGGCATTGTGGCCACATCCAGCTATTTATGTGAGTTCTGAGTGGTTTCAGGCTCTGCCAGGCCCTCATGCTTAAGCCCCAAATGCTCTTAACTGCTAAGCCATCTCTCTATCCCCTGCCAACCACCTCTGACATTCAAGTTCAGTGTGAGAGCTAGTATTTATATTAAATACTAATAATTTACTTTTTAATTTTTATTTATTTGCAAGCAGAGAAAGACAGACACACAGAGAGAGACAGGGAGAAACGGACTCACCAGGGCCTCTAGCCACTGCAAATGAACTCCAGATGCATGCACCACTTTGTGCATCTGGCTTTATGTGGGTACTGGGAGATCACACTTGGGTCATTAGGGTTTTGCATGCAAGTACCTTAACCACTGAGCAATCTCTCTGACCCCAATACTAATAGTTTCTGACAATTCATTACATTTGTGGAACTTTATAATTTGACTTTGCTGACAGATATATATATATATATGAGGTAGGGACTTACTATAGCTCAGGCTGACCTGGAATTCACAATGTAGTCTCAGTCTCAGGCTGGCCTCAAACTCACAGTAGTCTTCCTACCTCTGCCTCCTGAGTGCTAAGATTAAAAGTGTACCACCATGCCCTGCTAGAAATATTTTTTTAAAGAAGATTATAAGAAAAGAGAAAGATCCTAGTTTTCTCTCTTGAGGTAATTATGAGCACAGTCGGAACAGGTAGACAGAGGGTTCATGAAGCCAATGAAAGAGAGAGAAGCTTGTCTTCTCTTTCTCTTTGGGAACTAGAAGGCTGAGGGTGGGGAAGCCTGTGATGGTAAGTCTGTGCTTGTTCCTCTTTTATTCTGCTGGTAAAGATCTGGAAATTAGCAGGGTGTGGTAGCACACGCCTTTAATCCTAGCACTCTGGAGGCAGAGGTAGAAGGATTGCTGTGAGTTCAAGGCCAGCCTTAGACTATGTAGTGAATTCCAGGTCAGCCTGAGCTAGAGGGAAACCCTACCTCGAAAAACAAAAAATAAACAAACAAAAAAATCTGAAAATTAAGGATATCTAGTGTAGATGGTCACTTTCTCTGTTATAATTTAATATGTTCCTGTTTTTACATTGGAGGCTATCTAAGATACCACCTATATTCCCTAAGAAGAAAAATAAAGCTGTGTGTAATTTTATAGGTTCTGATATGTTAGGTTTGGTGAGATTAAATATTTTGTAATGTAAAAATTACTTGTCATTCATTGAGAGCAAAGAGGAGGTAGAGAGGGGTGTGATGACCACTGAAACTTTGTATGGAACCTTACCTGCTGGCCTGGCTTGATGGGGGACAGTGTGATGCCCTGGGTGTTGATCACAGGCAGGATCTGGTTCCCAATGACCGTGGCGATGATCTGGCCCTGGGCATTGGTCAGGAGCTGAGGGGTGATAGGCTGCACTTGGAGGCCCTGAGTGCCGCTCACTGCTTGGCTCGATGGCCCTGGGTTAGGCATCAGTGGAATGGTCCCGATAATCTGCAAGAGGCAAGTGCAAAGGTGAGGAGCTGGCTTAGTTGGGGGACTGCTCATGCCCACAATGTCCTGGCCATATAGCATGCTGCCTGGGAGCCCACTCAGACTCTGTGGGGCCGGAGGTGCGAGGCGTGAAGTAAGGCAGCCAGGCACGAGCTTTCAAAGAGCAAGCTGCACATGCACTGAGCTCACTGAGGAAAGAGGAAAGCAACCCACTTCAAAATAAAACCAAGCATCGATAAATTCATAAATGCACAGTTTCTGCCAGGGCTCTCTCCCAGGACAGAAGAATGGGTTTCTTAGCATCGGAGGTCTTTGATGACCTGGGGTGCTGCATCCATCTCCTGATGAGGCTCTAAGTGTTCTGACCTTTGGGGACTCTCCTGTCCTAGTCAGCTTACTTAAGTGCTTAAGTCCTTTCCACTGCCCTGCCCTGCCCTGCACTGACACTCTGTCTGACTCAAAGTTGGGGTCAGTTTCCTGTCCTCTCTCCACATGAGGATCAGGACTCTCAAGTAACCTGGCTTGTATGTGATTGAGAGAGCAGGTTGTGAGGCAGGGAGACAGGATCCTATTCCCAGCGGGGTCATCTACTAGACATGTCATATTTGTCAAAGGACTTCAGTCTTCTGAAGGATTCAGTGAGTTGGGATGATAAAACTTGAAACTCTTTAAACAGAGGCAACTGAAGGCAGAAGTCAGCAAAAAAAGTGCATTTTATTTTTAAGTATTTATTCATTTATTATTTATTTATTTGTGCATATTTGTATGGGCATGCCAGGGTCTCTTGTCACAGAAAATGAATGCCAGATGCTTGTGCCACATTTTGGCATCTGGCTTTATGAGGGTGCTGGGGAATTGAACTCCAGGTCAGCAGACTTTGACGGCAAGTGCCCAGTCCTGAACATGTGATTTCTCAATGATGTATTTTAAACTAGGATCTAAAGGCTATGAGTTCAGGCTTCTGTGGCAGGGCAGGGCAGGGCAGGCTCCTGTGCTCCAGTGGCTACTGGCTTCAGTGAAGGGGTCCTGTGGACTGATTGCAGGCGGAGCCTTGGTTGGATACTGTTACGATGGGAGGAGGACATACCATGGCCAGGAACAGCCAATGTCTGGGGTATCTACAGAATCTGCAAATGCAGACCTTACTCATACATTTTTGTTGACAGATTTAATTTGGAAGAGACTCAAAGTACACAACGTATTTTCAAATGTTGTAGAGTCACCTGCAGGGAGTCTCGGGGCTTGGAAGCAGATGCGGTTGTCCTGCTCATACTGTAGGATGGTTAGGCAACTCTGCATCTCAGGTTGTTACCAATGGCTGCTCCCCAGATGTGAGCAGTGGTAGCCTGGCTTAAGGGGTCACCAACAGTAATGATACTGTGTTGGGAGGTGTTTTCATCTCATATTCTCCTTTCTCTTTCTCTCTCTCTCTCTGCATGTGCCTACAGACGTGTGTCTGTGTGTAGTGTGTGATGCAGTGCATCCACACGTGTGTGAAGATGCATGCTCTCTATGAGAGTGCATTAGACTCCAGAGGGGAGCGTCAAGTGTCCTTCTCTTATGCTCTTCCTAGCATTTCTTTCCTTGAGATGCGGTCTCTCTCTAAACCTGGAGTTGCTGTCCCTCAGCAACCTCAGTGATTTTTCAGTCTCCAGCCCCTGTAGACTGGGGTTACAGATGTGTGTGGACACACCCAGCTTTTCATGTGGGTTACGGGGAGCTAAACTGGGCAGTCTCTGGCCTTGGAGGCCCTCATGCTTAAGCAGTAAGCATGCTTAATTGCTGAGCCATCTACTTAGCACTCATGTCGTATTCTTACAACAGCTTTGCCAGCTAGGGATCAGTCATACCTCCACCTCACAGATCAGACACGGAGGTGGAAAGGATCTCTGTGATGTCACTTCAGGGAGCAGTTTGTAGGTGACGGAGCTGGAACTCGAGTCCAGATCTAATTGTTCCCTACATAACTGGCTTTTCCATTCGCCTTCTGCCTTCACATGCCTGGAGGGAATTGGACACTGGCAGATGTTGCCTCTCAGACAATACCCTGCCTCCAGGTTGCAGTTTCCCACTGGATGATTAGCAGCATGTGGACTTGGTTGACAAATGATACCTTTTTCTATTCCCACAGTGCCCATACAAGGTTTTGAACATGTCCTCCATTAACTGGTTTTTCAGCAAATGGCTTTTGGACTCATCTATCACTGGGATTCCAGTTACATTTGGAGAACACCAGACCACAAGACTCGGGGACAGGTGTGCTGGAGCAACCCCCACCTTGCTTGGCAGTCATCCCCACGGAAGCCCGGGCCTGTGTGGACGCTGTGCACCAGTGGCAGCTGTAAATTGATGCTAATGAAGGCTGAGCAAATAGCATGAGACTGGCCAGTTGTCCTTAGGGAGCACCTGAGGACCTAAGTGCTCTGAGCAAGCCTGCAATGTCTGTCTCTCAGCACCAGCAACGGATATGTCCCATCAGAGCACGCCAGGTCAGTGGGAGCCACATCAATAGATCACAGTGCCTAAGTACCTTATTGATGAGTGTTCATGTGTTAGCCCAATGACCAGTTCCTGTGACTTTCCGCACACATTGTAAGCAAGGCCTTCTGTCTTAGGCTGTGTTGGATACAACTCCGTTGCCACATACACAGTGAAAACTTGGCAACAGACCCACCCATTCTCTTGCCTTTGCCTCCGTGCTCCATTTGATTAGTGAAGCTGAAAGCCTCAGGAAGCTGGGTGCATTTAGGTCGGGTCTATTTTAGGGTGCGTTTAGGTGGGGTCTATTTTAGGGTGCATTTAGGTGGGGGTCTACTTTAGGATGCATTTAGGTGAGGTCTATTTTAGGGTGCATTTAGGTGGGGGTCTACTTTAGGATGCATTTAGGTGGGGTCTATTTTAGGGTGAGTTTAGGTGGGGTCTACTTTAGGATGCGTTTAGGTGGGGTCTATTTTAGGGTGTGTTTAGGTGGGGTCTACTTTAGGGTGCGTTTAGGTGGGGGTCTATTTTAGGGTGCATCTAGGTGGGGTTTATTTTAGGGTGTGTCTAGGTGGGGTCTACTTTAGGGTGTGTCTAGCTGGGGTTCTATTTTAGGGTGAGTCTAGGTGGGGTTTACTTTAGGGTGCATCTAGGTGGGGTCTACTTTAGGGTATGTCTAGGTGGGATCTATTTTAGGGTGCGTTTAGGTGGGGTATATTTTAGACAAGTTGTCAGAGCACTTAGAAGCTTGTGGGACTGAGCAGCCTGAGAGAAAGCCTCTGAGTGAGGCATGGCACATGACAGCTATAGAGCACACTGTGATATAGGGAGAGACATCTATCCCTGAGTTGATTGACACAAGTCTGTGCTGCCTCCATGGTAATGAGATGAGCTTTTGGATGAAAGAAGAAGCAGAAAGGCAAGTCAATCCACTCACCGGTCTTCCCCAAGCTACAGCCTTCCCTACACTGTGCTGTGACCTCGCTAAACCATGTGTCACCATGCCCTCCCACTCCTCTTTATTATTTTTTAAAGTTATTTTTTATTATTTGTTCCAGGTCTGAGCATACTCATCATGGATAGGACAATAGGGATGCTGGATCCAGAGGTCTGGTAGAGGAGCCCTTTAACAGGAAGAGTTTAGCTGTGAGGTGGGGTGTCAGGGCAGGAGTGGACCTAAAATGAGGAAGCCTTCAGTGAAGTAAACATTTTTTTCATTTTTGTTCTCCTTTCACGGTCTCTGTGTCAGCATGCCAAATACTCGTCAGCACATGTACAGAGTTTTGTCATAGTCATCCAAGCACTGGAATCCCCTCATGTCAATTTGCTCCCATTGGCTGAGGGGTGTAGAAGATCTCACACTGGGTTGTCTACAAATCCTCTGTTGACTTCAAGCTTAGGCTGGCTCTGGCTCCTCTGAGCACTCCCCACACCGAATTAGGACTTGGATTCCACAGACATTGTAACAAGGGAAGAGAGGAGCTAATGTACAACGATTGGAGACTTTCCTTGCTTGTAAAACATTGTCCATTTGCCAATGGAAAGTGTATTTTAAATTATAGGCCTCCTGAGTTCAAGGGACATATCTGCATCTACTATTTCAACTAAATCAAGAAAAAAGTGAGGTCTGACAGGGCCATAGGGCATCTCTGGCTTGAGAGCAAGAACAGAGAAAGGATTTAGCTTTAAGATTGGATCCTGGCATAGTCTGAATAGCCAGCTCTGCAGTGCTAAGGATTTGCTGCTAGGAGAAGTGCTGGTGGAAGCTCATGTTGCTGAATACACAAGGCAATGAGGTCCCGACTCTCACTGAAGCCATCTAGTATTTGAAGTAACTCACACCCTCTAAAACAATGAAGATCTTGCAAAAACAGCTACAAACCCATGACCCTTCTTTCTATAAACCTTGTCATGGAGGGTGACAAGCTGCAACTGGGACAGGGCAGGGTTGACATGGCATCAAATGTAAAGACTACTAGTTCAGGGCATGAAATGAGTATTAAGTGAATGAGCAAGGCAAGGCTATCTGACATAAATCTCTATACTCCTATGGTTGGAAGGTCCAGAATGAATGAGCCACTTCAGAAGGAAGGCAAGGGTGTTTCAAGAAGGCCCTACAAAAGATTCGAGAGCTGTGTAGGGTCTTGGAAACAGGGCGGGTTTAGGGGGCAGTCATTAAGAGGCTATCCTAAAGGCAAGAGACATGGAGAATGGTGAGCTAATATGTTAGCGTTCAAGAAGAGATTGAGACAGGGTCATGAGGGGATAGGGTCAGATCACATCCACCCAACAGTTATGGTGAATGGATTTCTTTTCTTTTTATTTCTGTAGTGAGGAACAATTCTGAGACAGGGTATTAGTATGTGAGGGCTGGTTCTGAACTTGCTATGTAGCCCTGGCTAGTCTCAAGCTCTCAATTTTCCTGCCTCAGCTTGGTGAGCAGGGATGACAAATGTATCTCACCATGACTGGCCATGGGTGGGTTTTGATGGTAGCTGGGGAGGATGGCTGCCATAGAACCACTTCAGGCGCAAATATGATGACACAGAAAGGATGGACTCAAGTGGCAGGAGAGTTCAGACTGGAGATCAGTCACTGGGATGCTATTGTGGTCATCCAAGTGTACAGCAAAATGCCCCAATGAATCCTTGGCATGGAGAATGCTTGATTCACTGGCTTGTACTTCAGTTCACAAAGCATGGCCTCCTGCATGTCCAGCTTAGCTTGCAACATTAGACATTTCTGAGTGAAGTTATTGCTCCATCAATCCCACAGCAAATAGCTCAGGCATCATTAGCGATGATCTTCTATGTCATTGCCCTGGCTCTCCACAAGTAATGATTCATCTCTGATGAATGCTTTAACCAGGCTGCGGCCCATACTAGTATTATAATGATAATTTGTAACCTGAAAGAGCTCCTGCTTCTCTGACAGTGGATTTATTTGGCTGTTGTTTATATCCTCTGACTCTTTCCTTAGATGAGTTAAGAGCAAGAACCAGGACTTCATGTAGCAAAAACTAGAATTAATTCAAATGATTAGTGCTCATTAGCATACTTCTTTAAAAGATCCAGATTTTCATACAAACTTGGGTGACTTGCATCCAACTAAGACTACCATTAATTCCACAATGGAAGATGCTATTAGGAAAGACTAGTTCATAATTACAGCAACCCCCTCAGCTCAAAGCCATGCAGCTCTTTTGAGGCCTCAGCCTGTTGTTATTAAGCTACTGCACCTGAGGCAGTCTGAGGCGGTCAGAGGTGTGAATCAGGATAGAGAGTGGAAGTGCCCGACTGCACTCACTATACGGTTACCATGCAGGTGTCATTGGAAGCAGTCTTAGGGCAGGGACACAGAAACTGAGGCGCCCAGACATCTGCTGGGCCACATGTTGTCACCATCTGTGATAAGCCATTAAGCTGCCACGAGAATGTGACTGCTGATGTCAGACTGACAAGTAAGTAATTTTGTTGCTTGTATCTTTAAGAACAGGAAACCAGTCAATGCTATAAACAGGTGACTTCCTGGGGTCTCTCGGTGCATTAGCAGAGATAGTGCCTTTCTAAACATTTGTGTAAACCTCAGCACTTTCTGGCTAAGTGGTTTTATTAACACTAGCATACTTAGCCCATACTTGAACAAAGATCTCACTGTGTCTGGGGGCCAAGGAGCCGGTGAGGAGCCATCGCTGCATGGAGGGGCCCATTGCCTTCCCCTTTCTCTCTGGTCTGACCATGATCCTCTCCTACGTTAAGTGATAATTTTGTCTTTTTTTTTTAATGTCACTGTTTGCCCAGGTTTAAGATTAAACTTCTTGGAGGCATTTGGCAGCTCTGCTTAGTACACGGGTCCTACAAAGAATAAGAGGTGCTCTGGCTGAGACCCCAGGACAGCAATGGGAGGGGTATGAAGGCAAGCAGGTGGGATTGTGCAGCTACACGAAGTCTTGCAGGCGGTTCTGTCTTCCTGGAGCTCTGGAAGGTCCCAGATTGAGAAAGAAGTGCCAAGATGGACTCACAGCATCTGCCATGGGCAACCAGGCAGTGAGGCCAAAGGGGGCATTGCTGAAGCCCAGGACTGCAGCTCAACCACCCTCATCCAGCTTGCAAGCAATAAATTGACACATTGTTTTACAACTGAGAAACTGTGAGAAAGACTCCTTCCAGGTGTTCATTTCAAAGCCTTTATTGTGGATAATTATAGGTACTGTGCCCTTGGGAATACTCACCTACATGACGTTATCCACTGTAAATTAGAATTAGAGCCTCCCCCCATGCTCTAATGTGTGGTTTCTACTTCAGAAACAGACAGAGGTAAAGAATATTGGAGCTGTTGGGATCTTTAAGCACTGTCTGTAAAATGATGGGAAGAATAATTGTATGAAAATGTTTGCAATCAAAACGCCAACAGCAGCAACAAAAACAATCCTATCCACTGAGATATTTTTAAAGCCATTAAATGTAATTCTCCTTAGTGAGTTTCATATTTATATACAGAAAGTTAATTCTTCCCTGGCTGGGACTGAAGCCATGTTTTGCTAGTGACTAGTGGGAGATCACTGGTGAAGGCTGCGCCTCGTAGAGTTCCAACCTGCTCAACTGCAAAATGGGAATCGTGTCCACCGCATAAGGTCATTGTGCATAAAAAATAATGCATGAAAAGTAGGAAGTCACAGGCTCCCTTTTGGATTCTTTCCTTCCTCCCTTCTTTCCTTCCCCCTCCCTCCCTCCCTCTGTCTTTCTACAGAATCTCACTAGGTAGCCCTAGGCTTTGAAGTTGTGATCTTTTTGCCTCAGCCTTCTGGGCATTAGAATTATAGATCTGTGCTAACACACTTGGCCTTTGAATCTTTTTGAATGTTATAGTATCACCATTGAAATAGCTTATAATTAAGAACAGGCTTATCATGAAATATAACTAAATCTTTCTTGCTTTAAAATAGAATGCTAAGTTGAAAATTTCCATGGATGCATCAGAATTCAAAAAGGAAAGGCTTAATATAGAGAAGGAGTCTCTGGAACCAGTTAGACAGTGCTAGAACCCAGAACTCCTCAGGAGGAGGACACAGAAAACTTTGAAAGCCCAGGGGCAGTCATGGGGAGTGTTCTCCTTACCTCAAGTTTAATCAAAGTGGCTGAGTAAATACAGTTTCTTCAGATTTAGGGGACACATACTTGAAGAATATAAACATGAGCAGCTACTGCTTTTGAAATGAGAGTAGGGGAGATAAGAAAGAAGGAGGGCAGAAGAGGAAAAGGAGGAAGAGGAGTAGAGGAGAGTGCACACCTGTACCCCGGCACTGTGGGCATGCCCACTAGCATTAGAAGCAAGGTGTGTGTCTCTAAAGAGCTTGGGTCTGAGCCATGTGAAATGCTGTGGCTGTGTGTGATAGCGCACACGTTTCATCCTAGAACTCTGAGTGCTGAGGTAGGAGGACTGCCATGAGGCTCAGGCCAGCCTGGGCTACAGAGTGAGCTGCAGATCAGCCTGGGCTACAGTTAGATCCTGCCTCAAAACAAAAGAAAAATCCTGTGCTGAGCACCCCCTGGGGAATGGGCACGTGGGCAGGTGTAGAGAAAGCTTTGAGTAGATTTGGAGAAAACCAGTTTGAGATGGAAGTGGGCAGCTAGAAGAAATGTACCGTCCAGCCCGCAGCACCATGGTTCTGGAAAGCCCTAGCTAGCCTCAGAACTGGTCAAAGTTTCACTGGGAGGTGGCAAGAGCCAAGTGCTCTCTGGGGCTGGGCTCGTTATTTCCCTACCTCAACTGGAAGTGTCAGAAACCTCATGAGCAAGCTTGGGGTGGAGGGGAGGCAGTCAGTGGGAACAGAGAACCCTTTCCCACACAGACAGCAGCAGGATACGGCGGCGGCTGCTGCTAGAGTGCCTTCAGCGTGGGCTTGAAGATCTGATTACTGTGGAACCAGGAATCTTATTTGCAATTTAGAGTGACCAGAGAAGATTGCATTTCACAAGAATGCCAGAGAAGCCATGGACCACTATTACCAAAAAGGATTAGAAGGGCCACTCTCCCCTCAAATATCAGAATTTTATAAGGCAAAAAGAAGTGGAAGAAGAGGTGGAGGGGATTTAACAAGACATCTGAGGTAGAGAATTTAAAATTGTGAGTATAATGAACGTGGTTCATTTCTGAGAGAAAGTTGCTGCTGTTTATAATAATGAGCATTCAAATTTCAGCTGACTTAAAATGGATATTATTTCAATATAGTAGTTGTTAAAGTTTCTCTGAAGTTTTTTTGAAAATATTAAAAGTATAACAGAGAAAACCAGTGCCTAGCAATGACAATATCTAAGGAAGGTCTGAAGGGTGAGGAGCAATTGTGACCTGGTCATTTGATGATTACGTAGTAAGGTTATTCTTAGGAATAACTAGCAATATTTTAAGGTATAATAAAGATGTACTTTTGTGGGTCTTTATTTTTTTCTCATCTTTAACATATAAAACTATTCCAAACTCCCAGACACAATCTTAGTTGGTCTTTCGTTTATTTGTTTTGTTGTTGGGGAAGAAGAAATTGATTGTATCTGCCTGTGTTTTCCAATGACAAACGACAAGGGTGGAGTGCGGGCTCGTGGCTCTTCGTGACTTGGAAGGATGAATATGCTCCACTCCGAAGGTGCTTCATGGGACAGTCTGATCACTGAGCTCGGAGCAGAGGCTGGACCCTAGCTGTGCATCCCACTGGCAGCCTACCTTGCAGAAGAATTTCCACATCTTAGGGAGCTCACAGGCCTCTCAGGTAATAGCCAACTTGACTGGTACAACAATCACTCTTATTGGACCTGAATCCTTCCCCCGTCCTCTGACTAAACACAGTTAGCAGCCCTGGCCTGGTTCTGCACAGCTGAGCAACTACAGAAACGCTGTGGCTGGCTGAGTCTGGTGCACTCCACACCGTGGAGGCAGGCTTACTGCTGGTGTTTTGTCTTTAACTGCATCATAATATCTGTACTAACATGTGCTACTGTTAATTGTGAGATTTTTTGTGGCATTTGCTATTTGCTATTTTTCTTTTATGTGCGGTCCACAATGATAGAAAAGAAGATTTGACTTAGCATACAATCAAATGATTAAATGCCACAAATGATGTCCATTGAGCTGAGAATTAAACAAAGAGCCAGCAAACTGTCTTTGTGGTTTGTTCTTAGAGCGAGTGATGAGTGGAAAGCAAAGTCAAGTTCCATGGAGGGAGTTCACAGGAACAAATTCATGCCTGGTACTGAACACCTAGTCAAGAGTCTATGGCTGGGTAGGTCATGGCCCTAGTGCGGAAGCTACTACTGTTGCTTGGTTAGATGTTTATGCTGTGCCCATCAAATTGCACTCTAAATATTTATGTTTGTTCCTGTAGATTAATGCTGCTCTCACTTTGGGCTGGTGGCGGTGACTACCAGGGAGATTCACTTGTCGAAGTGCTGAGCATAAATGGACTATTGAGTGCTCAGCACTTAATGAGACATGTCGATCAAACCTTCCAAGGCTCAGGGAACATTATAGAAGAAAGGACAGAAAGAACGGAAGAGCTAGAAGATAGGGAGGAGTGTTCTGGAACACTATTGTCCAGACATTGACTACTGCATTCATGACATCAATGAGGCTGTCGTTACCTGCATAATATTGGGCCCATCAACATTTCGTCATGGATGATGGAGGAAGGCAAAAAAATGTCAAAATAAAAGAGGGACTAGTTGGAAAGAAGAAGGGAGATGGACAAAGAAAGTAATTGGGCACAATTATCAAAATGTATTATGTACATGTGTGAAAACTGTCAATAAAAAAATTAGTGTCTAGGAAATAAATTTTTTTCTTGAACAAAGTATGGGTGCCCACCATTAATACAAGTTGTGACATTACATCTGGTTTAGGCTTCTATTTTGGATTTTATTATTATTTTTTTTGGCTTTTCCATGGTGCTAGTTGTTACTTCCACTAAGCTATATACCCTGTTTTTTTTTTTTTTCTTTTTGAGAGAAGTAAGGCCTCACTGTAGCCCAAGCTGACCTGGAACTCACTCTGTAGTCACAGGCTGGCCTCGAACTCATAGCAAGCCTCCTACCTATGCCTCCTGAGTGCTGGGATTAAAAGAGTGCCACCATGCCCAGCCACTACATACTTCTACTCATCTAGAAAGTGGGACATTAAAGACAGGAGAGGGGATAGTCAATTTTGCAAAACATTATCTCTAACTATTGCCAAAGTCCAGTCAGGCATTTCAGCAGACTGAATCTGTATGCCTCCCCAACACATCACAATTGAAATCTATTTCAAATGTGATGGCATTTAGAGGTGAGGTTTTGGGAAGTGGTTAAGTTAGATCACTGGGCACACCCATGATGAATGGGACTAGTGGTCTTTATGAGAGACCTTTATTTCCTACCTGTAGAATTCTAATGGGAATTTTAAGAAAATGCACATGTTATTCCATAGTAATTTATTATAAGAACAAATGTGATATCTTGTAAAAGTGAATGAAACCACATGACATTGGTTTTAATAGGTACCTTCTCACATTATTTCCCTCTTAGTTTTTATTTACTGGAATATTATTTATTCAGTGGAAGAAAGTAAAAATATTTACAGAGTTGATCTCACACTTAAGTTTCCAGTACTCTTCAGTGGTAACATTTTCCCTACGAGTCCACTAGAAAGTCAAAGGAATCAAAAGTGATGACAAATTCTTGATGAGCTGGAAACATTTTGTGTTGTTGTTTCTTCCTGTGTCCATTGTTTCAAATGAAACTATAAGTTCTTTTCATTTTTCTCCATAGTTGCCAAAACTGCAGAATTTCAGAAACATTTTTTTTTCCTTCAAGAGTATCACAACTGTGGTGAAACCTTTGATTTTCAGAAAGACTAACTTTGTAAGTTGTTACATAGCTTTACCTAAGACTTGAAGTTTTAATACCAGTAAAAGGTATTTAGAATTTGGAAAAGCATTTCTACTTCTGCCTGTTGCTTCCAGATGAAATGACTAAATCAGATTAAAGCTATTTATTGCTTGGAAGAACAAGCTTGACTCACATCTTATCCGAGAAGCTTTAAGAAACATCCCTAAATTCAGCCTTTTAGCTATGAACTGTTTATTTTATATTTATTTCCAAATCGTAGGAAAAAAAAGAACTACAGCAAAAACAAACAAACAAATGAAAAACAAATTTGGGGCGGATCATCTCCAATATTCCAAATTTACCCTTCAATGAAATCAGTCCTTACTCCACAGGAATTGGTGAGGGAAGTTTGGCAACTGCTCAAGAAAGTGCTTGCATATTTACATCTGCAGTTCCAGTGGTATAAAGATGAATTTCAATAGGACAACTGACAAAACAAACCACCAAGGAAAGGAAACAGGGTGGGGAATGAAGCTTTCCAAGTGCCCTTAAAGCCCCTGTTCAGGTGTCCCGGATGATTCCTGTGAGCTGTGTGTGTTTCGTGATGAGGATGTCATTGTTGTGGCAAAATTAAATGTATTTTGATACATGCTTGTGAAGTTTATCTATCTGCTCAACCAGAAAATAGTTGTCCTTGTCACTCTTTATTACTTTTTCAATTTCCTGTTTGTAATGTTTCCTTAATGTTCTTTTGGGTGAAACCACAGACCTTCTCATTTCTCATAATAAGGATGGAAGCTCATTCGAATTATGCTGATAAGTTTCTCTTACAGAATTGTACCCCATTTTCATAGGTGGCCAATCTGCACCCTTGTCTCTAGTGATCAGACAGGTTTTGGCAGATGTCGACCTCCAACTATGGCTTCTCATAGTTTTCTTACCCTGCTTTGAATCACCCTCAGAAATACACATAGTTAGATACTTTACATCTAGTCCTGGGGAGCTAGCCTGGGGAACTGTTAATAAATTGTTAACGTGGCAATTTTATGGCTTCTTGAATGCTTAGTGATTTGTAATTCATGCCAAAAGCATGAGTTTTGGAATTTTTAAATTTCAAGTTATTTTGAACTGTACTTTTAACAGAAATACTTCTTCACAGATGAAGTCATTTATAAACAACACATATATGGTTAAACAATAAATGTTCTGACATAATGATATGTAACATAAAAAACCTGAGATATTTGGTTGCAAAACAGACTTTTGCTTTCATAACTGCATATGTATTGGTAAGAATTAGGTGTAAGTCAGCTTCCATTTTGTAGGTAGGTAGTAAAAGAGAATATCAGCATTGACAAGTCCAGAGAACAGAGTCCAGGAACTGAATTCCAAAAAGCCCTGATTCACTGTGACTTACCAAGGTGTCTGCTGATGTTAGCCCTTGTGTTCTTGCCCTTTTTTTATTGAGTCCCCAGATACATTCAAAATAGCCATCCAATCCACACTGACCTGATGCCTGAAGTACAGCTCCCAGAATAGAACCCCCATCTACACTCAAAGTAACCAACCTGCTACACTCTGACTGATGTACAATTTACATCCCTGAGGGTATAAGAACCCCTGGTACCAGTCACTAAGTGGGTTACAGGCGCTTGGGGCCCCTCCCAGCTGGGGAGCTTTCTGCTTCCCTTTCTAAGAATAAAGCTTTACTTAACTTGCCTTTCTAACTTTGTCCACTCCTATCAATTCTTTGCAGGTTATAAGACAACAGGAGAGAGAGGGGGTGGGTGGGGAAGACTGGTTTGGGGACTCCTAATGAGTTGAGAGAGTGAGAGCGAGAGACTTGCTTGGGAAGTCCTAGTGAGTTAAGTGTCCGCCACTCCAATGCCAGACAGAATGAGCTCACATCTTGCTATTTCTAGCAGGGTGGTTTCAGAAGCCTCTGGATCTGTACAATGGGCACAGACTGTATTGCTGAGTGGTGGAAGAGATGAATCAATATAATATGTCAAGGGCCAAGCACTGCTTGGCACATGTTACTGCTCAATGTGACAGTCCCTTGTTAATTTTATTATCGTTGTCCATGCTATTACTGCCAGACAACCCTGGCTGAGGAAGATGAGATGCTGTGCTTGGACTTGCAGAGCTATGTTGGAATGTAGACAGAATTTAGGCCTTGCCAATTTGGTTTGAAAGCCTGAGGTTTTTGTCATGGGATCTCTCACAGGTAAGGACATAGGCATTCACTGTCTACCTGTGTTTGTCAGTGAGGATGGGTAACTGTGAACATGTGCTTACCAGTATCTCTACTGATGAAATGAAGGAGTAAGCTATACTTTCTTTGTGGATACCTATGATGTAAAAGCCTTCTTTTCTGTAAATTTGAACTTGAACTTGGCCCCGTCTCACTGCTCTGAGTTGTGAGTTTTCCACTCATCTCTATCTCTGATCTATTTCTTCTTTCTTTCTAGTTTGCCTTGAGCTGATGACACCTGACATCTTTCAGGGTACTCATTGGCTCACAGGCCAATAAGAAAGTTAAGTGCACTTTTGGGACATATGATATAGTAAATGATATTGCATGTTTACTTAGAGTATGAACATCTCTCCCATAGGAAGTTAATGTTTTTCTGTGACTTATAATGCTCTGCTTAGTAATAAAGATTGCAAAAAAAAAAAAAAAAAAAAAACCTAGGAAAGCTAAGTCAAAATTCAGCACTTCCTTTCTTTGTCCTTCCTAATAAAAACACTCTTGTTTGTATCTGCTAGTTGGAAAGACCGAGGCATGAATAGTTTCCAGCCTCATTCCTGACTTTTTCTAAAGACTAAATATTAAAAGGGGACCCAGTTGCTACTTCACTGGAGGAGCAGGTCTCCAAGGGGGAAGGTCGAGAAACAGGAATCTAACCACACTTGGAGCTTCATCAGTTCCAAATACCCATTTGCTGTGTGGCAGGACTATGAAGTCCAGTGGAAGACACTGGCATCGGGTTCTTTTCCCGAGCTCTGAAAGGCTCACCTTAGTGACTTCCATCTGTAGTACCTCCCTGCTCTTCTTTCATTATGGCTAGCATACCCTGCTGGGGGCAGGACACTCATGGCTCCCTAGGCCCTGACACCCTGAGGCTGATTTTCTCTGGCAAGTGGAGGTGCAAATCTGGGGGAGAATCTTCACATCTGTCTCATCAGATTCTTTGATTAACAAAAATAAAAGTGGTGAGACTATAGGCTTAAATACCTTGTATTTACTTGGGAAGGTTTCTATCTACCCAAAGTTTTATAGCATATCTATATAGACACTATATTAATAATTTTCTTGTTGCTGGGACAAAATACTTGACACAAATCAGTTTAAAGGAGCAAGAGATTTTATTCAGCTTACAGTCCCAGGCTCCAGTCCATCAGAGCAGGAAGGCAAGGCAACAGGAGCGAGAGGCGGCTGGTCACATTCAGCACAGCGAGGAATCGGGGTGAAGAAGGCTGGTGCTCAGCTAGTTCTCCTTTTCATACTGTTCAGGATTTCAGCCCATGGAACCAGAGTCAAGATGGGTCTTCTCACCTCAATTAAACTAATCAAGATATTTCCTCCAGGCATACCAAGAGGCTATCTAATGTAGATAATCCCTCACAGGTGAGTGTAAATCCTGTCAAGTTGACAGTCTATAGAGACCATCACAAATCCACTCTCTGTCAGCTTGATAAACACACCATGTTTAAGTCCTAAGCTTCCACCTGTTGTCTCCATGGGTTTATGGACATCTCATAATGCAAAATACATTCAGCCCTACTTGAAAAATCCTCATAGTCTTCAACTGTTTCCACACTGTTTAAAAGTGTGATTATAGGGCTAGAGAGATGGCTTAGTGGTTAAGTGCTTGCCTGTGAAGCCTAAGGACCCCAGTTCCAGGCTCAATTCCCCAGGACCCAGGTTAGCTAGATGCACAAGGGGGCGCATGTATCTGGAGTTCGTTTGCAGTGGCTGAAGGCCCTGGTGCACCCCTTCTCACTCTCTGTCTGCCTCTTTCTCTGTCTGTCACTTTCAAATAAATAAATGAAAATAAACAACAACAACAAAAAACTTTAAAAAAGTGTGATTATAGAGTCTTTACTGAGATTCAGGCAAATTCTTAACTGTAAGCTCCTATAACAAAATATGTTGCGTACTTCCAACATGCATCAGCACAAAATGAATATTCCCAATGTAAAAGGAAGAATGGGAGCAAAGCAAGACCAAAACTCAGCAGGTAAAACTCCAAATATTGAAGCTCCAAGTCCAGTAGCTGTGACTCCTGATGAAACCCTCTGGGTTCTAAAACCCCATCTCTTCAACTGTCCTGTCTGGAGTGGGCTTTGTCGGCCATGAGCCTGCAGCTTTTCTGGGTGGATGTCCTTTGACTAGTACGTCAAGGCCCCCAGTGCATCTTCACAGCTTCGTAACAGGCCTCCTTCAAAGACTTCAACACTGCTTCATGTTGCTTAGCCTCCATGAGTTTCTGAAACAGTGGTGAAGTGTTTCACGATTCTGTCCATATTGAATCTTTTATTTTTCTAAAAACCAATACCATGTGGGCAATGTTGCCAAGTTCTGCTGTCGGATCTGATTAATCCTGGCGCCCATGGAACACATCTGTAGCCACCTCTGAATGTTGAATCTGTGAAGCAGAGACCTCCTTCAGTACTCTTCCTTCAAGCATTTTCTTTGCAAAAGAATTTGCATGGTTACTAGCTTGAGCCTTCAATTGGTTGGGTCTTACCCTCCAGGCATATTTCCTATTGTTCCAGAACACAGTTTATCTTTAATAATGGTAATCTCTTTAGCAAGTACAGTGGCCATTTCTGTGCCCAGGGCTTTAAAGTTGTTCACATTTCATTCCATGCCAAACTTCCTATTTTTCTGCTCTGGATTTTCTTCTCTTCCACTGTAACTCTGAATCAGAGTACCTAAAAGCATTTATGCCACAGATTCAATGCTTTTGTGCCTTGAAACTTTCATCTTCCATTACTTTTATGTTCAACTTTGTTCAGGTCCTCAGGACATGGCAGCGTGCAGTAATACTCTTTGTCAGGATGTCATGTGCACTGCCTCTGGCCCAGTTTCCAATAGAGTCCCTTTCCCCTCTGGAACCTCATTATTCAAGCTGCCATATTCTACATTTCTCTGGGCCTTTTTTCTGGTCTTTCACTTTCCCACCAGAATGGCCGATTGAGCACTACTGATAGCGTTATGAGGCTTCTCTAGCCCAAAATTTCAAACCCTTGCTCATTCCTCCTGCAAACCCATTCCAGAAGACTAAGAAGCACATGGTCAGGCTTATGGCTGTAATGGTCCCACTTTTGATACTAATTTTCTGTATGAGTTACTTTCTCATGGCTGGGACAAAAATATCCAACCAAAAATGGCTTGTGGGAGGAAGAGGGTTTATTTAGGCTTACAGCTCCAGAGGGTCGAGTGAGACAAGGCAGGGGCAGCACGGCAGGAACAGTGAGCTGGCTCACAATCATCACATCAGCAGGCCGGAAGCAGAGCAGCACAATGGATGCTCACCCAGCCTTCTCCTTTTCATAGAGTTCAGGTACCCAGTCATGGGATGGTACTGCCCACAATGGATGCTCACCCAGCCTTCTCCTTTTCATAGAGTTCAGGTACCCAGTCATGGGATGGTACTGCCCACAATGGATGCTCACCCAGCCTTCTCCTTTTCATAGAGTTCAGGTACCCAGTCATGGGATGGTACTGCCCCCAATGGATGCTCACCTAGCCTTCTCCTTTTCATAGAGTTCAGGTACCCAGTCATGGGATGGTACTGCCCACAATGGATGCTCACCCAGCCTTCTCCTTTTCATAGAGTTCAGGTACCCAGTCATGGGATGGTACTGCCCACAATGGATGCTCACCTAGCCTTCTCCTTTTCATAGAGTTCAGGTACCCAGTCATGGGATGGTACTGCCCACAATGGATGCTCACCCAGCCTTCTCCTTTTCATAGAGTTCAGGTACCCAGTCATGGGATGGTACTGCCCACAATGGATGCTCACCCAGCCTTCTCCTTTTCATAGAGTTCAGGTGCCCAGTCATGGGATGGTACTGCCCACAATGGATGCTCACCCAGCCTTCTCCTTTTCATAGAGTTCAGGTACCCAGTCATGGGATGGTACTGCCCACAATGGATGCTCACCCAGCCTTCTCCTTTTCATAGAGTTCAGGTACCCAGTCATGGGATGGTACTGCCCACAATGGATGCTCACCCAGCCTTCTCCTTTTCATAGAGTTCAGGTACCCAGTCATGGGATGGTACTGCCCACAATGGATGCTCACCCAGCCTTCTCCTTTTCATAGAGTTCAGGTACCCAGTCATGGGATGGTACTGCCCACAATGGATGCTCACCCAGCCTTCTCCTTTTCATAGAGTTCAGGTACCCAGTCATGGGATGGTACTGCCCACAATGGATGCTCACCCAGCCTTCTCCTTTTCATAGAGTTCAGGTACCCAGTCATGGGATGGTACTGCCCACAATGGATGCTCACCTAGCTTTCTCCTTTTCATAGAGTTCAGGTACCCAGTCATGGGATGGTACTGCCCACAATGGATGCTCACCCAGCCTTCTCCTTTTCATAGAGTTCAGGTACCCAGTCATGGGATGGTACTGCCCACAATGGATGCTCACCTAGCTTTCTCCTTTTCATAGAGTTCAGGTACCCAGTCATGGGATGGTACTGCCCACAATGGATGCTCACCCAGCCTTCTCCTTTTCATAGAGTTCAGGTACCCAGTCATGGGATGGTACTGCCCACAATGGATGCCCACCCAGCCTTCTCCTTTTCATAGAGTTCAGGTACCCAGTCATGGGATGGTACTGCCCACAATGGATGCTCACCCAGCCTTCTCCTTTTCATAGAGTTCAGGTACCCAGTCATGGGATGGTACTGCCTACAGTTTGGGTGGGTCCTCACACCTCAGCTAATCTAATCTAGAAAATCCTTCACAAACAAGAGCAGAGATTGTTTCCATGGTGATTGTAAATCCTGTCAAGTTGGCATACAGAGACTAACCATCATAAACACCTTCAAGAGAATGCTGTGAGACCGACAGGGCAAGAACTACAGTCCCATCTTCAAGATCGAGAAATGAAGGCTTTGGCATTTCTAGTATGTTTATTTATGGGGTATCTTGGAAAGTACACAGATCTTTGAGACAGAGAAACTCAGGATGACATGGGGGCAAAGGTGTGTGCTTTGGGATCAGATCTGTGCCCTGCTACTTATAAAGATGCTGTCCTAGCCGGGTGTGGTGGTGCACACTTTTAATCCCAGCACTTGGGAGGCAGAGGTAGGTGGATCGCTTTGTGGTCAAGGCCACCCTGAGACTACATAGTGAATTTCAGGTTAGCTTGGGCTAGAGTGAAACCCTACATCAAAAAGCAAAAGAAAAAACCAAAACCAAACAAACAAAACAAAAGATGGTGTCCTAGGGAGTCATGGAACTCTGCCTGTCTGGAGAGGTTTGCCCATCTTCACAGCTGGGTCCATCAAACCTTCCATGACCTGCTGAGGCAGATTACTGATGAAGCCAGCCAGCTCTGGGGGGGGGGTGGGGGAGCTCAGTGCAGTGTAGATATTATTTTCATTGTTCTTTTCTAAAGGTCACTTGGCCTGAAGGGGCATTCAGTAAAGTCTAGCATTCCTCCATGATTATTCATTAGTGATACTTTTTTTTTTTTTTTTTTTTTTTTTTTTTTTTTTTTTTTTTTTAGGAGTGCAACTGACTGGACCCGGAATCTGCTAGGGAGCAGGGAAAAAAACCTCAGTGTAGCTCTGACCAGCTCCTCAGGAGCTGCAAATGACATACTGTAACTGACTACCTGTTCAGAATTATAGTTGTCATTGGGATGTCCCTTTAGGCAGAAAAGATGTGCTCTGTCCTCACCCAGGTGCCTACTGGAGAAACCATATCCTTGTACCCAGAGGATGGCCAAAGGCTGTAGTGGTGAGAAGAAAAGTTGCTGGCACAATTCAGCTTTAGGTGAGAGAGGAGGTTCCCTGGCACTTGGATTTCAGGATGAATTCTCTGAAGGCGGTTTTCACTGTGCCTCGCTGCCCACCTCTTCTATTGCATGTAGCAGTTTGTGTGGCCGCTGAGCTCGGCTGGGGAAGGAGGATAAAAGGAAAGACTCCTGAGGGGATCTTTTAACCTTCTTTATCTTGACTACCTCATTCCAGACCATAGGAGTGGTGTGTGTGTGTGTGTGTGTGTGGTGGGGGTGTGTGTGTGTTTGAGTGGGGTGTGTGTGGGGGGTGGAACCAGGTTCCAGGGGACAGTAGCTGGCCTCTGTGGTTGCAGTCACCCCACAGCCAGGCTTCCTTTGGAGTCCGGCACCAGCACCAGGGCTTAAAAGCACCATTTACCATCATGGCTCCAGATGACCAGGGTCTGGCAGACCCCACTGACTCCATCCCCTGGCCGCATGGTCTCCACCTCTAACCTGTATTTGCAGGTTACAGGGCTCCAAAGAAAGCGCTGCTTCAGCCAGGGCTTTGGGGCAGCCTAACATCAATTTGCCAGTCATTTACATATTTAGAATCTCTGGGGATTCTTGGGATTGTTTGAGACCCATATTTCTGCAAACACCTTAGTTAAGCTTCAAAACAGTAGCTCATGCCCCCTCCCCTGGAGGAAGTTATTTTCTGATTTCAGCCATCATTTTACATTTAAATCATGGACAGGAGGGAGTGTGAATTAATCGCAGCATCATTTTCCTAAACCTGTTTTGCCAGCGCACATTTCATGAAGTGCTGGCTGGGGAACTGCGGGATTCAGAAAGTTCAACTCAGACTCAGGCTCAGGCCCAGTCTGCCATGACACCTCAGGACAGGGCCCCTCTGACTTTGAGGGCCTTTAAGGCAAGCACTCAGGGAAACTTTGTGGAAATAAAGCTCTTTTTCTTCAATGTATTTTTTATTTTTATTTATTTATCTGAGAGAGAAAGAGAGGGAGAGAGAGAGAGAGAGAGGAGAGGAACAGAGGGAATGGGTGCGTCAGGACCTCCAGCCATTGCAAATGAACTCCATACACATGTACCACCTTGTGCATCTGGCTTATGTGGGTGCTGGGGAATCGAACCTGGGTCCTTTGGCTTTGCTGGCAAGTGCCTGAACTGCTAAGCCATCTCTCCAGCCCCGAAATAAAGCTCTTAACTGGGCTTCCAGGGCACAAAGGCTGGGGTTGCTAATTGTTGTCTGATCTCTATCACCTAGACTAAGGAAGCCAGAGTAAAATTCTTATAATGTTAGGAACCCACAAACATGTATTTCCCAGTATCTGTTCAGAGTCAATTAAAAATGTTCTATTAAAAAGTTGTCACTTGAAATACAATTCATTCAAACGGATTTAATTATTACACCTTAAAAAGAAAAACAACTTCCCATCACGACATCTATAGATGAGAAAATAAAGATTTAGTCAGAGTTTGGATTTTGGTTTAGAAAAAGATCTTAGGTAAACAAATTGCTCTGCTGATAATTATGAGAAAACACTCAGATAACAACTCTGAATTTTCACTGAAAAGTATTTGATTCTTATTTATGCAAAATGTCTAGATACATTCTATTGTTTTTTAAATTTTAAAGTAGCTTTTTAAATGTCTTACATTGTTTTTAATTTTTTAGTAAAAAGAACATGTTCAGAAAAGAATCACCAATTTTGTCATAGTAGTCACCTTTGGGGTGGTGAAGAGGGAGTCAATTTCATTTGTGATTTTCTATTTCTTTTAAAAATGAGTAAAGGAAGTGAGGTCAGTAGGGAAAATGTAAGAAAGAGTAGCTGTGTTTTTCCTGTTAAAAGCTATGGTTATGCCCATTCTGTATGCTTCTCTAGAAGTGACATGAAGGAGCTCTCTGCTGGGCTAGGTTGACCATGTGTCTGGCAGGCCTCCTTCACAGCCAGAACTACCAGGGTACAGAGGGCTTTTACAAATGTGTGTGGTTATGGCTTTATTGGCTGTTTAAGCAGACCTAATGAAACCCAGAGAGGCTGAATAGACACTGTTGAATAAATTCATTACCTCTCTCTTGGTCCTACGGCTGAGATTAGCGTTTATTATAACTTTATCTAGGGTCATTTTACAGCTATTTGTGCAAGAAGATTCTCATATCTCCATTTAAACCATGTACTGAAGTCCATTAGTAACTTATATCAGGGTCAGTTGCTGGATTTTCATCCTCAAAAGAAGAACTGTAATTTATTAAATGCCTTGGACATAACAGGGACTATGCTAAGCATTTTTCCTATTATCACATTTAATCCCACAACAAATACATGTGAGATCTTTTCATCTTTCGTTCACAGGCCCCGAGGAGCGAATAGTAACCAAGGCCACACAGTAAATAAATGGCAGCGTTTATGTTTCATTAAAAGCTCAGGTTTGACTCCTCCAGGGCCGCTGGCTTATCACTAAAGTTCAGGAAATATCTCAGGGCTGGGGGCCAGAGTTGCCACTGCTACCCCACTGTGGATCCCCTTCTCCACAATGCACCCCACTCGTGTCAGTAGATTACTTTGTCTGTGATCACTGGAGGAGAGCCTTTCCTCCCGCTGCCTTCTTGGTCAGCTCCTCCCAGTTTTCCTTTAGTTGTGTAAGAGATTTTGTGTTGTTAAATGAAGTGCTGGGTAAGTATTGTTATTTTCTTCTTCTTTTTTTAATTCATTAAAAAAAATAAAGTCAGAGAGTGACTGCATGTGGTGACATACACCTGTAATATCAACACTTGGGAGACTTAATATGGGTGGGTGGAGAGACCCTGTGCTAAAAAAACCCAATAAACCAATAAACCAAAAAACAAAATGCAAAACAAACAAACAAAAAATACCAAAAACTGCAATGTTTATTAGTTTGGCTCCTGGCTAGCTCTTCAAAGAAAAAGATGGAGGTGTTTTGTGTTACTTGGTTGAGGATTTGATTTCATTAGGGAACTGTCTTGAGCTCCAATTAAGATGTAAAGTGCATTCCTAAATCCCAGGATAGAATACAATCTCACTTTTCTGTAATAATGCCAATAAGGAGATATTGCTGGTGGCACAAGGGAAACCAGCTCAGCAGCTGGACAAATTGAGGGTAAGGCTACTTGCTAAACCCTGACTGCACTCGTGTTAGGAGCACACTTCTACTCACTCATGTCCACCTCCAGTGGCAATATAGGGAAAGGATGGGTGTCCCGAAGGTAAATTAACACCCGACCTCCAGGTTCCATAGACTGATACTCTTTACTCATGCACAGACTTTTGAAAAGCTATTTATGAGAAGTTACCAACTGAAAACCCCTGTCACCTTAACAGGTAGCATTTACTGTTTGACAGCACTGAGATGACTATGTGACCCCCTTCTAAACACTTTAATCCTGGTAGTTGGCATCACTATTACCCCGAATTTCAGATGAAAAATCATGGCACGGAGGATAAGGAAATGAACCTTATGGCTAGTGAAGGGCAGCTTGGCTCTAGAACCTTCTTTCTGCCTGTGCATGATGCTGCTGGTCTAGTTCTAGAATAGCTCTCTGCCTGAACATTATACTACTGCCTCTTATTTCACACCTAGACCAAATATAGTTTTCCAGAAGATTCTAGACAAAACTATGAACAACGATGATGATGGTGGTAATGATAACTATGGCAACCATTTATTGAATCTTGACGTGTGTACTTAAGCATCACAGTAGGTGTTTTAAACACATCTCATTGAATCTTCACAACACAGGGCTTAGATGTTATTATCCATATTTTGTAGCCAGAAAAACAGGCTCAGCGAGGTCAGGGAACTTGCTCAAGTCATACCTGGAGTTCAAAGTCCATCACTCTGCTTGTTCCTTTTCTACTTGTCTCGGATGCAGCAAGTAAAGAGAACTAGAATGCTCTCAGCAGCTCCACAGCCAGTCAATTTTATGGCTATTAATTACCAGGAGGACATTGGCTACCTCCCCACTGCAGAGTGTAGTTGAGGTTGGTGTAATTTTAAAACACCTAAATCCCTGGGTGAGACAGGTGCTTTGTGACTTTAGAGTATAGCATTTCTGTTAGAATTGATAATTCTATTGACTAATTTCCTAGGTAGGTCTGAAGTCTAAGTCATTTTCTTACCAACTGTGTGATCCTGACTTGTGCCAAAAGAATCTTAGCAAGCAGGGAGCAAGGATTAGGATGGTCTACTAGACAGAGCCTCTGCGTGATGCCTTTGGAATAGACCTGTCTGTCTGGGCAACTATCAGTCAAACAAACTTTGCAAACTTGGATTTTAATGTAGCTACTCTTCCATAAACTTCTGTTTTACAAAAATTATTTTTTCTTTACACGTATTTAGTTTTGGTTGAACTCCCCCCCTTGCATATACTATTTTCAAATGTGCGAAATAAAAGAATCTCTACATATACTGTTTTCTCTTCATGTCTATCTGGGAGAATGAGATTTTGAAAAGAAACCAAAAATGGGCTAGGTATAACAGTCTTAGTTCACAGGATATTTTGAACAAAGCTAATTGTGTAAACCTGGTTCCAATATATTCTTATCTTTTCTATCACATTAACATAAGACATATAACACACACCACATCAAATAATTTTTGCCTTCTTTTGGTGGTAAGCATTCACTTCCAGAGATTTGTTATTATATCCAATAAACTATCTTAACACAATTTCTAAAATAAAAAAAAATCAACTCTGATTCACTGTGTGTATAACCGCAGCTAGTCTCCAATGTTGAATTCTTGTGAGCGTGGAGAAATATACAAGGTGTAAACTCTAGCCCCTAAGCATCTGTCATTGGCTAAATAAAAGTGCAATGATTAATCAACTGAAGAGTTGGCTTTTAATAATTCCCTCCAAACAAT
The DNA here is from genome assembly GCA_036346955.1 of Dipus sagitta. Taxonomy (NCBI): domain Eukaryota; kingdom Metazoa; phylum Chordata; class Mammalia; order Rodentia; family Dipodidae; genus Dipus; species Dipus sagitta. Next base: position 44,914,848 of record CM070784.1, read on the forward strand.
ACAACATCTTCTCCATCAGCCGTGCTCATGTGGTAGACATATTAGTGCATTTTATTTGGATGTTAGAATAGAAAAATCAAAGAGAAATACCCATCCACAAATGGAAATGGTTCTGTCTTGAACTCTTCAAATTTACATCTCAAGGGCCACCTGCCTGGCAGCCTTGAGCGGGTGGTGTTTTATTCTAGGCACAGCTCTAAGAAACAGCTTCCAGCATGGACCTGATGTGTGTATGAGTTATAGATATTAAAACCAACTTTTCCTTCACTCTAATACCCCAGCCCTTCAGAAATCTTAATAGGCTTTTGAGAGTCTCCATTTAGAGCTGGCTGCATAAAATGATCCTTTGATGAAAAGGGATTGGAACAAGGGTTAAAGCAGACATTGAAAGGTTACTGTAGAGGGCACAGTGTTCATACAACCCTCCTTTAATATGTGTGGTGTGCACCTGTGATAAGATGATTCATTACATGGGGCCTCTCTTTGACAAGCTCCATCGTTCAGCCCTCGGGCTTCTGACGGGACAATCCTGTGCCTGCCCAGGAAATGTAACAAGGTCAGCTTTTTCTTTCCCTGGGACGTAGATGGAGATGGCTTAGCTTATAATGTGTCTTTGTTTACATAAAATCAAAAACCCCACCGAGTTTACGACATTGCAATACTTGCTCTCTACAGAGAGTATGTAAACACACTGCTGGGCTAGGAAATCACTCTCTCCCCATGCTCATGGTCAGAAGCAGTCACACTGCGGGACTGAGGGCACTAACCACTGAGCTGGGCTCTGGGCCAGGCCTTTGACTGGAAGGTACCACTTCAACGTGGCCTTTTATGTAGCTTTTAGGTTTATTGGTTCGCCTTGGTGAACATAACATGGACAGGTGTTTCAGATAGGACATATCTGCTGATGTGTTCTCAAGACATGACAGACAAGCCTGCAAGAGACCTCCCGAGTCCTTGAGAGCCAGCAGGAGGGGGAGGGAGCAATGGGCCTCAAAATGGATCCCGTTTTCTTTGTTGCTTGTATAGGACTTTTCATCAGCTTCATGTATATTCAGAAGTTGCTTTATTGAGGCTAGTTCAGAAATCTTACAGTTATCAAGAAAGGGGATTTTCCCCACTGTATCTCATTTCTTTTTGCATGAGTGTGAGTGTAGTATCTGTGATGTGTTCTATGTGTGTGGTATGCACATAAGTGTGCAGATGTGGTACCCTGCGCACATGTGGACAAAAGAGAAGATGGGCGCCTCGTCCCTTGCTCATCCCCTCTTTTTCGAAGCGGATGCCCTGACTCCACAGCTGCGGCAGCTTCACAAGCCCAGGTGCTTCTCTGCTCCCTGCAGGCCGGGCTTACGATGCGTGTGGCCACACTCAGCTGTTTACATAGATGCCGGGGACCTGAACCAGAGGTCTCAGGCTCCCTCAGGCTCTCATGCTTGCACAGGAAGCACACTTAAGCACTGAGCTATCTCTCTAGCCCTCCCCATTATATCTAATTTTAAGTGAAAAATAAAAATATCAAAATTGAAATTTTATTTATAAAATTAAACCTTTGTTTGGTAAAAGAAAGGCCAGTAAAAAAAAAAAGGCACTTCTTTAAGGCCATAACACTAGTCATCATACAGAAATAATAACAAAATAAAACTTTGACATTTTAGGTGAATCGAAAGAAAAATTTTGCTTCTAAAATATAGAAACACTTCCCAACCCTTCTATTCTTGACATTGCTTGTAAACATTATTTATTTGCCTCAAATATATGTGGTTACATATCACTGTCATGCAAAAGAAATTCATTTCCTTTCTGTGTTCAATCTGCTATAAAAATTCACTCTTGCTCCCATCTCCACTCACCTGTCCTTGTGCATTAGTAACTAGTTGACCTGTGACCCCCTGAAGGCTGGAGAGGGCATTGCCAAAGGCCTGGGAGCTCGCTATGGAGCCCATGGCTGCTGCAGCCGCGGCGGCCTGACTTGCTAGAGGATTATTAACCAGCTGCAAAGAAAGAAAAGATCAGGGTGAAAACCACCGTGAGGCAGAGGCAGAGGCAGAGGCAGAGGCAGGGGCAGAGGCAGAGGCACGGCACATGGACAAACACTGACTCAGGGGATGCAGTTCTAACCCCAGCTCACGCAGCGCATGCAAAGGGCCCTGAACCCATGGAGGGGCCTGGTGGACGATTCCTCCGGAGCTCTGGGAGGAGGGACATCAGGGGTGAGGTTGGAGAGAACTTCTCCATCAACACTAGCTATTTAGTGCAGCATGGGCTGAGGGTCAGTCCAGGAGGGAATGACCCTGAGCTTGAGGAATGACAGAATGAAACTTCAAGGAAATGTCTGCATTCTGTGACATCATCATAACAGTAAAACAGGAGGGGACAGGAATGGCTATCCAGGACATGAATCTGGCATTTCCCCTATGAACTTCACTTTCTCTCAGGGGCACTGGGTGAGGCAGGTGTCCTACCTCCCCTCATTCTTGGAGGGAAGAAGCAAACACCAGTCAGCAGAAGTGGACACCTCAGCTTCCGTGTCCCTAGAGGGCGGCCCTACAGCCAGAGGTTTGAGGACCATATTTTGACAGTGGGGTGAAGGACCTGGAGCAAGGTCTTTCAGTGAACGGTCAGTTGGCCTCTGCTTGCATGTTGAGCTCATGCATGGCCTTCCTTTGGCCTCTTTCCTGGGACAAGAGTGAAACAGGGAGGAAGAGACTGAAGCAAGAGAGAGACTGGCCTGAGGAGGAGGTTATGACTGCCAAAATCTGTTTTTCCATGGAGACCAATTCAATATTCTTTATCCTGCCAATTTTCCACACCGCAGGTTTTCAGGCCTTCTGACCATGAGGCAGAAGTGTGGCTTGAACTAAAATCTGCATTTAGGTTAATGACTAGATATAAATTCAGGAAACATTTAAACTATTTTCACAGTATTGGTTTTGATACATGAATTTCATTTGTATTTATTCTAGGGTGTTATTTTTTCCTCCGTCTAGTTTCTCTCAAGTACAACAATTGTTGTGTATAATAATGCATTTCCATCACCAGTTCTCACACCCATGAAATTCCCGCATTTTAGCAGAATCCTGCCAGGACTAAGATTTGGTGGAAAAGAATTAATGCCATATTTAATTCAAGCCCTCAGAAGCCCTTTTAAAATGTCCTTTTTAAACTTTCTTTCTTCTGTATTCTTTGTCTCAATCTTTTTTCCTTTCCTTCCTTCTTGCTCTTCCTCTCAACATATGTTTTAATGACTCAATTCATTTGGAAATTGCATAGAGTTTACATCATCTGATATGGAAGGAAATAATAACCCGAGAAAATAAAAAGGAATTTAATATTTTTTAGTAATTTAATATCCTTATCTTATTGGTTTCTTTATTTATATATAATAAAGTCACACAACCAATTCTTCAGTAAATCCATTGACCCAGCACATTGTTTTAGAAATGAAAATATAGGGCTGGAGAGATGGCTCAGTGGTTAAGCACTTGCCTGTGAAGCCTAAGGACCCCGGTTCGAGGCTTTACTCCCCAGGACCCACGTTAGCCAGATGCACAAGGGTGCACACGCGTCTGGAGTTGGTTTGCAGTGGCTGGAGGCCCTGGCACGCCCATTCTCTATCTATCGCTATCTGCCTCTTTCTCTCTGTCTCTCTGTCACTCTCAAATAAATAAATAAATAAATAAATAAATGAAAATATATTCTAAACTCAAAACTTCATGTCTTTTACCTGTATCTCTCTTCTAAGAAAAAAAAAAAAGATTCTCTTTTTTAGGTGGGAGATTTCTCATTCTTTGGCTTAAGAAAAACTACGTCTTATCCCAGATTACCACCATAAGACTTAAAATTCAGGTTGGTCTTGATCTTGGTTTTCTGAGTCTCTTTCTGGAGTGGCTGTGAAGTGAGTAATGGTATGTGCAATGAGGAAGCTCTCTTTGTTCTGCTTGACTATCCACAAGGAAGAGCCCATATTGTGTTCCTCCTCTCACATATAAAGTGAGAAGACAGCCTGGGAAACAGGAAGCCCTAACACCTCGCACAGACATTGCACATTGTAGATCGTTCTTAGTTCACCTGTCAGAGCATGTTTACTTCTCTTTTATGCATTGCAAGTTGAACTCATATAGAAATCCCTGAGTTTCAGGGAGGTCACAAAATACATTTCTTTAATTAAAAAAATTACTCTATGTATATGGTTGACAATTTTATACATATATAGTGCCAAATAAACTTTTTTGTTTGTTTTTTTGAGGTAGGGTCTTACTCTGGCCCAGGCTGACCTGGGGCTTCACTGTGTAGTCTCACGCTGGCCTTGAACTTCCGGAGATCCTCCTACCTCTGTCTCTCGAGTGCTAGGATTAAAGGCATGTACCACCACACCCAGCTCTCCATTTTCTCTCTTCTTTTTTCCTTTTTGCCAAATAAACTTCTTAATCCTCCAAGAAAGATTAAATTATGTGCACTTTGGTTTTTGTGCTGAATAGATAATCTTGTCCCTGAATTTTGGGTGAGAATTCAAGTCCGTACATAAAAATGCTCTCTGAAGAAGATAAGCAGTTACTCCTATTTCATAAAGAGGATGTTGTCTGTATTGACCTATCTCTAGGCCAATCAAGAAGGAATCGTGTAGGAAAGGACGGAATTACTTTCTGGATGCAACCCAGTACCCAGCATTAAGAATGCCCACGTTTTAACACACCAGTAAATAGCTCAGCAACAGTCCTGTGCGTTGGCTGAAGATTCAGATATGGCACAGAGGGCAGATAATCATTTTAAATATAAGGCAATGTGTATACTTAAAATTTGGTTTCTGGGCTGGAGAGATGGCTTACCAGTTAAGGTGTTTCCTGGAAAAGCCAAAGGATCCAGGTTCAATTCCCCAGGACCCACATAGCCAGATGCAGAAGGTGGTACATGCGTCTGGAGTTCATTTGCAGTGGCTAATGGCCCTGGTGTGCCCATCCTCTCTTTCTCTCTCTCTCTTCAAATAAATAAATAAAATAAAATAAACATTTTAAAACTTGCTCTGTCTTTGTGTTTGAGGTTTAGACATGGGTACAGTTGTTTAAACAACTGCTCATCAAGCTCACGTATGTCACCTGTGTAGGTTTTGTTTACTGACACTGTTTCATCTGTGTCTTGGTCTGACATTGGAATCTAACTTGTTCTTTATTTTGCTGCTTTTCCATCTTAAAGGGACCAAAGCCAATTTGGAGGACTCTTGTTCTTCTGTTTTGTGAGATCCATTGCAGGGCCCTGTACATGCTACGTAAGTAGTCTGGCCCCGAAGTGCACCCCCAGCCCTGGACTACTCTCTAACTTCCCACCAAGCTTTCTGTTCTGTTTTTGCAGAAGGTACCTGGGCCCTATGGAGATTTCTGGCTGGCCCCTGCTCTTGAGCTAGAATTGGCTGCCTGGCTCTTCTGTCTGTGATGGAGAGGGTTTCACGTGCATTGAGTTAAGAGGCAGGGAGGGGAGGAGTAGGCCAGGAAGCCACCGTGTTTTCTTCATCACCTCGGGTCATGTCACTCTGTGTTATCTCCAGTCATGTCACATTAGCAGTGTTTCTATCAATATTTCTTCTTGATTGGAAACTCAGGGTAGATTTGGACAGCAGTGAACTTCTGCACAATAAATGCATATAATGAGTGTCGTCCTGTTCTGGGGCCAACTGCATGTTCTGAACTTGCTGCTGAGGTTAAGCCTTCCTGTAGCTCTCACTGCCTAAGCAGTGAAGAGTGGCTCAAATGAAGCACAACTGCATCCCATGGCCACGTCTTCAACAGATCAGTTCACAGGTGTGCTGAGTTCTAGTACATGTTTGCTTATTAATGTTGATACTCTCAGTGTAAGGGCTTTGTTCTTATGTTAAATCCAAATGGATTCTGGGCCTGAACATACTAAGTTTATTCTGGAATCCGTAACTGGTCTAAAAAATCTTCACAAACCATTGATTTCTTAAGACATTTTCCTCTTTTTTCTAGCAGTTTACAGAATAAAGTATTTTTAAACATAGTTTTATAGCAGTTAAGTAGGGGACCAAATCTTCTCTTCCTCCTGCTTAGACAAGAGAGCATCAAGCTCTGAAACCAGACTGCCTGGGTGACTACAAGTGGCCCAGGTCATTTTCTCCTGGGTAAAATGGATATGAAGAGAATAGCACTTACAGGATTATGATGAGAATTAAATGAGAGAAAGAACATAGGCAACATCTTTAGAATACTATCTAGCATATGTCATCGTCTTTGTTTTTGAGGCAAGCCAGGCTGACCTAGAACTTACTCTGTAACTTAGGCTGGCCTTGAACTTATAGTGATTTTCCTACCTCAGCCTCTTGAGTAATGAGATAATAGGTATGAGCCACAATGCCTGACTGTATCATATTCTTTTTAATTTTTTTTCTGATTTATTTTTATTTATTTTATTTTTATTTTTATTTTTAATTTTTTGAGGTAGGGTCTCATTCTAGCCCAGGCTGACCTGGAACTCACTATGTAGTCTCAGGATGGCCTTGAATTCATGGTGATCCTCCTACCACTGCCTCCCGAGTGCTGGGATTAAAAGCATGCACCACCACACCTGGCTTTATTTATTTATTTTAGACAGAGAGAGGGAGGGAGAGAGAGAGAGAGTGTGTGTATGAGAATGGGCACACTAGGGCCTCCAGCCACTGCAAACACACTCCAGATGCATGCACCACCATGTGTATCTGGCTTGTGTGGAACCTGGAGAACTGAACCTGGGTCTTTAGGTTTCACAGGCAGGTGCCTTAACTGCCAAGCCATCTCTCCAGCCTGTATCATATTCTTAATAAATGATTGCTAATACTCTGTTTATTTTATTTATTTATTTATTTAAGAGAGAGAGAGAGAGGGAGAGAGAGAGAGAGAATTGGTCATGCTAGGGCCTCAGCCATTGAAATTGAACTCCAGATGCCTAGTGGGCATGTTCGACCTTGTGTTTGCCTCATCTTTGTGCATCTGGCTTAGGTGGGATCTGGAGAGTTCAACATGGGTCCTTAGGCTTCGCAGGCAAGTGCCTTAACTGCTAAGCCATCTCTCCAGGCCTCTCTCACCGTTTATACAGTGCATATAACTATTTTACTTTGGAAATAATATGAACAAGGGTAATTTTATTTTATTTTTTTGAGGCAAGGTCTGGCCCTTCAATCCAGGCTGACCTTGAATTCAGGATCATCCTGCCTTACCCTTTATAGGTTTGTGGGTACAGCCATGTTCCACCATGCCTGGCTCTTTTTTATTTTTTTATTTTTTAATAAGGGGAGCTTGAGGGAAGCTACTAGTCAACTATCAGTAGTGTATTATCAGTCAACTGATATGATGATTAAATGGATTGAATTTCACCATTTGAAGGATAATAATAGAGGGTATCCAAAGCAAAACAAAACAAAACTAAGAACTATTGAGAATAAGGTGTCACCTGCTCAGCTTGGTTCTTTCTTGTTTGATAGGACCTGCACATTGTAGAGAAAACAGCATTTTGATTCTGAAGTCTGGATTGGTAGGTGACAGATCAGTGAGCAAAGACATGACTTTCTGCACAGTACATTATCCTCAGACGTAGTGTGTAACATTTGTTAGCTTTCATAAGGACATTTATTTTATAATTTAATTCCTGCTTCATGTCAAAACATTGTGGTGTAGTTTATTGTACAGTTGCTTATTTGATAGTGAAGGCATGCAATAAAATGTGAGAAAAAAAATACCCCTTAGGTAAGGTTTGTAATGATTTTTTTTTCTTTTTCTTTTTAAAGAAAGTATTTCATGTGACTGAAGCTGGCTTCAAACTTGCTATGTAGTCAAGGTTAACTTTGATCTCCTGATCCTCCTGCCTCTACCTGTAATGATCTATTTCTATGTTCACATATCAGCCAGTATGGTTTTTGGGTGTGCTCATCTCATAATGAGATTAAAACCATATTTTCAAATCTATATGGTTTATAAATGTCTGTGGACATTAAATGGTGATGAGAAAAACTTAATAAATTATCCTCAGGAACCATCCTTTGATCGTATCATATGTATGATAAGCTGTAGATGTTATTATTATAGATGACATCACCATATGACAAACTAGTGCTATTCTAATTCTTGCCCCATATTCTTTCTCTGAGAGTCTCTCACATCATACATCTTGGTAAAGAATTCATGTTTCTTGAATGTTGAGTATATTATTGTATTATTATAAATATAGTTTACAAAAACCTATGGTAGTACAATGAGGCAATTTAGCTATGGTGTTACAACTGGTGCCTATAGTCCAAGAGGGATTTATGAATATAGGAGGCTCAGAACCTTTCTTTTGTTCATGACTGCCCATGATCTATGTTCTGTCAATCTCTTCATGAGCTTTGAGGATCTTATAGAGTACTGGCCATGATCTATGTTCTATCAGTCTCCTAATGAGCTCTGAGGATCTTACAGAGCTATTCTTTTTGCTACTAGCTTTTCAATTTAGAGCTTTGGAACCATGGTGCCATTTCACTTGAAATGGGGACATTTGGACACATTTATCACAATATACTCCCCCATTTAAGGTCCAAGTTACTGTCAGTGGCTATGTAGAAATAGCCAGGAAAATAGAGTATTTTTAAATTTATTTCAATACATTAAGATATTTATTTTCCCTGTACCCACTATGTGTGAAAAAGCATGTCCATGATCTTGGGACTCTTGACCCAATCTGTACTTCTACTGCATGCCCTCAAGTCTTCTTGACTGGAGGTGAAGGAAACACCAGTGGGTTAGATAGGCTTGCATGTTCTTCTCAATGATCTGCTTGATAAATGTTTTATGTTTCTAGCTTCCCCCTTGGTCACATGATTGCTATTGCGTATGGAACCTTTATAGCTGTTGGAAGCCAGTTTCAAACACTTCAATCCTGAACTGCACTCTGGTTCTTTGACTCCCTTTCCTGCAGAGATGGCAACATCCTAGATGCTGGACATTCAACTTTCAGCCAAGCAACAAAAAGTGTCCAAAGTGCCCACTGATGCTGTCAGTGAAGTCTATGGGGTGGGGTGCTTGAGACTTGCAGTGATGACTCGGGCAATGCAGCATCCCAAAACACTTGGATTCATCAAGTAAAATCCCATCCATTTCTAGATAACTTTTGGAGTCAATTATATTTTATTTTCATAGTGAAATGGTTGGTACACTAACTTGTTATCAATGCTCCCATAAATAGTCATCTCATTTATCATCACAAGAATTTTCAAAATAATCTAATGTTTTTGTTGGCATCTCTAGAAACAGAAGGGGAAGAACAGAACCTTGATCCTGCAAGGGTTCTGGAAGTTGACTTGGGCCTCAGAGATGTTCCAGCCCATGACCAGGGGGCTTCCACCCTCTACATCTGACAGGTACTGGTTCATGGCCTAAGCATGGCTGGCCCTTTGTTCTTGGACTAAAACAGATTCTGCAGCCCAAAGAAGTTCTTGAAAGGTGCTGGTTGTAAAAGTTCAACAAAATGATGGGAACTGCTCATGAAAAGTTGGAATTCCAAGGGATCCTAGTGAAACATTATGATGCTGTGACATAGTCACAAGCACACATTTCTCCACCCCTTTCTAGGCACATAGCTCCTAAGTCTTGGGGATCTCTGAGTAGTAGGGGTAAAAAGAGTCCTTGTCATTTTTTTATAATGCCCTTTCAATTGCACCTGAGATTATGCTAGAGGTGGTTCTAACCACTGTGGTCTGGCTGCTGGAGGAGCCATTGAGGTGTGTGATTACAGGGCTGGAACCCCAGAACTCCAGGGAGGGGACAGGGACTGAGAACTGAGCCACTCACCAATGTCAGAGGGTTAGTCATGCCTTCATAATGGGGTTTGGAGAGTTCCATGGATTGGGAGGATGTGGCACCCCAAATTGCATAGAAGAAACTGGTTCTGTATACTCTGCATCTAATTGTTCATAGGTGTCTTTTACAATACCTTTTATGATGAGCCTTCAAACATGCTTCCTTGCATTCTGGTGAGCTAATATAGCAAATTAGTTGTGCATGAAAAGAGTGACAGAATCCCTGATCTCAAGCCAAGGGGCATAAAAGCATGAGTAACTTGGGGATCCACTACTTAAAACTGGCATAGGAAGTATGTGGGTGGTCCTATGGGGCTAAGCCCTTTACTTGTGGGGACCTGTACTAACTCCAGGTAGTTAGCGTAAGGACTGAGTTAAGCAGAACACAATTGTTGGTGTCCACAGAGAACTGGAGCATTGTTTGTTGTGGGAACATACCATTGCATGTTGGGCATCAGAGTTGTTGTCAGTAGAGAAGCAGTTCTTTGTTCCTTTAAACATTTACGTTGTTTCCCACAGTGCAAACACCATTCCCTTTTCAGTTATTAATTTCTTTATCCTGCAAGCCTTATTCAGTATCCAATATTTTTAGGACACTGTGTGACAGGCGCGAGTGAATGACAGACTAACATACTCCCTACCTCATGGGGCTTCTATTCCAACAGGGGAAGATATTTGGGTAAGGGAGGAAGGGACATAGGAACAGACAAGCCAGCTAGTAGTCTCCAAATCTAGAGAGCGAGGTGGCATTCTGGGACTGGGGTCAATGAGAGAAGAGGGGTGGGTTCCAATAGGTATAGAAAGAGCAATTGTGAGTCGATGCACCTGTTTCTGCTCAGAGTTGCAAAGAAATGTGACCCACACTGAGCCCTCCTACCTTGAAAGAGGAAAGAGCACAGTGTAATGACTGAGCACTTGAACTCAGGAGTCGGATCCTAAAGGTGTTCTTAGCTAGCTGTCCCTTTTAGTTTCTTCCATTTTAGTAAGATGGGAATAATGACAATGATTTTACAAAACTGTAAAAATACATGATTCAAGACTGGGGATACATCCCAGCGGTAGAGCATGTACTTTAGTATGCACAAGGCCCTGAGTTCAAATTCTAGCATCACAAACACACAAAACAACAACAAAAACCTATTCATTTGAGTGAATGCAAGTGAAAAACATTCTCAAATTTTGAGCCAATATAAACCCTTCCTTGCATAAGTTGTTTTTGCCAGGCATTCTGTCAAAGCATTAAGAAAAGTAACTAATATACATTTCTATTGTCTCTCCATTTTTTCTCATTTCATAGGATTTATCAAAAGCCGATATATTATTTATTTTCTTATTCTCCTTTCTTCTCAGATTAAAAATGTTGGTTCACTGCTGTGTGTTCAGTTTCTCCACAGTGGTGGGCACTTAGGAGGCCCCCCATTACATGTTTATTGAATGGCTATCTGAAGGAGTAAGATGGATCTATCTCAGTCCAGAGGCCTTTTGTCCAATATTTGAAAAAATAATAAAACTTGTTCACATTTTTCTGTTTTAAAAGAGATGGTCCAGCAGTTAAAAGGGCTTGCTTACACAGTCTGATGGCCCTGGGTTCTAGTCACTAGTACCCATGTAAAGCCAGGTGCACTAAGTGGCACATGCGTCTGGAGTTCATTTACGGTGGCAAGAGACCCTGGTGTGCCATTATGCTCCCTCTCTGTCTCTCTCTACTTGTTTCTGTTTCTTTAAAAAACAAAAAGGTAAAAAACTTATACTTTATAATCTCCAACATCACATTGGACTAATCGATCTTAACTTCAAGTGTGGAGTGACAGTCCTGAAGGGTTATGTACAATCCCATGGATGTCAGTCACCTGGTATCTCAGCACCAACAACTCTAGTGAGGCGGGTAGAGTCCTGCAAGGTTAAACTGGTTCTGGATGGTCTCTCTGACAATAGTTGGGAATACTGCAGATAGAAAATCTACAATGGTGACATGCAAAGCAGCTGTAGCTCTTCCTTGAATGTTTTGGACCAAAAGCCACTATTATCCATAGATATTGTAAGCCTGAAAGTGGGTGAAGACAGGGCTGGACAGTGATTTAATCACTTGGCTTGAGCTTTACAACCACGTGTTTTGTAATGATGTTTTGGACAATGACGTATTACATATGCAATGATGGTCCCATAAGACTGTAATGGAGCTGAAAAATTCCTTTCACCTAGTGATATTACAATTGCATAATGTATTACTTATGTGTTTGTGGTGATGTTGGTATAAATGAACCAATCATAAGAAAATAAAGTACAGCACTTACAGTTATAGACAACACATAATACTGTATTATATTAATATTTGACTGTGTCACCAGTTTATGTATTTATTATACTATATTTATTGTTATTTTAGACTATCCCCTTCTAGTTATGCAAACCTTTTCACTATGAAAGAGTATGCTGTGTTTATGGGGAACAGCCTTGTCCATCTTTGTTTACTGTGTCTCTTGATTGCATTAAGACTTCATGACTGAGCTGGAGAGACAGCATAGTGGGTTAAGTGCTTGCCTACAAAGCCTATGGACCCACATAAGCCAGATGCATAAGGTGATGCATACATCTGGAATTCATTTGCAGTGGTTGGAGGCCCTGACATACCCATTCTCTCTCTCTCTCTATCTGCCTCTCTTTCTCTCTCTCTCAAATAAATAAATAAACAAATAAATAAATATATTAAAAGTTGGGCTGGAGAGATGGTGTAGTAGTTAAGGCACTTGCCTGCAAAGCCAAAGGACCTCAGTTTGGTTCCCCAGTATCCACATACGCCAGATGCATAAGGTGGCACATGCGTCTGGAGTTCGTTTGCAGGGTGGGAAGCCCTAGTGCACCCATTCTCTCTCTCTTTTGCAAATAAATAAATAAAAATATATAGATATTAAAATATTAAAGGAAACACAAAACTTCATGACCAGGTCTACCAGCTGAAGGGAGATGGAAACCAAGTTCTGGCACATGCTCCAGCAAGCATGGGGATCTCCATCCAGTCAGCTGAAGATAGACAGAAGCCAGGCTCCAGCACACGAGAGATCCAGCACATGACCAGTAGAAGGCAGGCCCCCTCTCCAGCCCTCTCACCTGGCTGGCAATGGAGAACTCTAATCACAGAGCCACCAGTCTTCTACCAATGAACTGTACTCAGGGTCACAGTATAAAGGGTACTAGAGCTAGGCATAACCAGATTGGCTGATAAAGAAGATGTGAACATAACTGACACTCAGCCTAAATAGTTGCCAGATGAGGAACACAATTCACAGTGGAGTTGCCTGTAGGAGGCCCCACAAAAGACAAAGCAGACCATCAACCAGTACTGAAAAGAGGAGTAAGCTGGGATCAGATGTGAAAACCACAGCAAAGAAACACAAGGAATATGAGGGGTCACCCCATCTTGACCCATCCCCAGCATCCCAACTCCCCTATAACAGAAGCCATAACCACTGAGATAGGGGAAATGTCTGAGAAAGAATTCAGAATCCTATTTCTAAAAACAATCAGTGACCACACAGAAGTATCAAACGAGCAGATGAATGAACTAAGGAAGTCCATTCAAGATCTTGACAAGAGTTCCTAAAGTGAACAAAACTGCAAACAGATTGGAGGAGAATGTCTTAAACACGGAAGATAAATTCAACAAGGAAGTAGAAACACTAGAAAAGGACCAAACAAAAATTCTAGAAATGAAAGAAATAATCACTCAAGAAACAAAACAAAACAAAACAAAAAACAATGGCAGAAAGTATCATCAATGGGCAAGAACATGCCTAACACTGAAATTCAGAGATGGAGACAAAGTTGATACAATGATCTACACAGATACATAAAAAGTAAAAGGAACATAATATTTCCAACAAATCTAGAAAATATTCAAAAGACCAAGCCTTAGAACTCATGACCAAGTTGCCTACATACCAGGGACATAAGGTTGATTCAATATACATCAATGAATGAATGTAATTTACCTTATAAATAAACTGAAGGAAGAAATCATATGATCATTTCTATAGAAGCAGAGAAGGCACGTGACAAAGTCAAAATGCCTTCTTGATGAAAATTTTGGAGAAATTAGGAAATATAGAACTTTCTTCAAAATAATGAAGGTTGTATGTGACAAAAGTATAGCCAACATTTTACAGAATGGGGAAAACGGGAAATATTTCCTCTAAAATCTGGAACAAGGGCTGGAGAGATGGCTTAGCGGTTAAGCGCTTGCCTGTGAAGCCTAAGGACCCCAGTTCGAGGCTCAATTCCCCAGGACCCACGTTAGCCAGATGCACAAGGGGGTGCACGCATCTGGAGTTCGTTTGCAGAGGCTGGAAGCTCTGGCGCACCCATTCTCTCTCTCTCTCTCTCTCTCTCTCTCTCTCTCTCTGCCTCCTTCTCTCTGTCGCTCTCAAATACATAAATAAACAAAAAAATTTAAAATCTGGAACAATACATGGTTGTCCATTTTCTTCATTCTTATTCAATATAGTTCTTAAAGTCTCAGCAACATCAGTAAGACAACAGAAAGACACAGAAAGGATAAAAAATGGAAAGGAATAAATGAAAATATTCCCTCTATGCAGATGACATACTTCTATATTTAAGTGAGACTATAGACTCTTCCAGAAAAATTTAATAGGTGCTTTCAGCAACATTGCAGGACACAAAGTCAATGCACAAAAATCAGTAGCATTCATATATTTCAACAATGACCTTGCTGAGAAAGAAATTAGGAAAACTATCCCATTCATAACAGAGTCTCCCAAAATGAGGTACTTAGGAATAAACTTCCCCAAGGATGTGAGGAAATATATGTGGAAAACTTTAAGACACTGGTAAAAAATAAATAGAAAAATATACCAGACGCTAGAGAGACCTCCCATGCTCCTGGATTGTCAGAATCAATTGTTACCAAAAGTTATCTAAAAATTCAATGCAATTCCCACCAACGTTCCAATGACATTCTTCTCAGAACTATAAAAAACAAACAAACAAACAAACAAAAAAAAACCCAAAAAGCAAATCAAAACAATAACAGTCTACCAATTCATGTAGAAACAGACAGGCCCATGGTTAGCCAAGGTAAATCTCAGTAGAACTCACAGGGCTGCAGGCGTCACCCTGCCAGACGGGAACTCATGCCACAGAGCCACGCGAGAAAGACAGCATGACGCTGGCACAGAAACAGATATGTAGACCAATGGAGTGCAACAGGGAACCTGGAAGTATACCCACCTCATTTTTAATGTCAAAATATGGATCTTTTTTTCCAGTTTCCTTGAGGTGAGGTCTCACTCTAGCCCAGGCTGACCTGCACCTCACTCTGTAGTCCCAGGCTGGTGTTGAACTATCTCTCTCCTCCTAAGTGCTAGGATTAAGGGCATGTGCCACCATGCCTGGCTTGAAAATATTATGTATTTATTTATGTGTGTGTGTGTGTGTACGTGTGCACACGCCAGGGTTTCTTGCCATCTTTTGTACCTAGCTTTGCATGGGTGATGGGAAAACAAACCCTGGTTGACAAGCTTTGCAAGCAAGTGCCTTTAACTGCAGAGCCATCATCCCACCCTGGTCACCTAATTTTTGACAAAAACCTACAATGGGAAAAAGACATTCCATTCAACACATGGTTCTGACAAAAATGCATATCTACCTGAAGAAGAGTGAAATTAGACCCACATGTCTCACCCTGCACAAACATCCATTCACAATGGATCAAACCCCTTTATGTAAAGCTAAAAGGTTGTAAATGCTAGATTAAAACATAAATGATATGCTGGAAGTTACAGGTATAGGCAAAAACTTTCTCAAATGGGCTACAAGAGCACAAGAAATAGTCCCAAGAATGAACAAGTGGGAGTACAAGACATTAAGTTTCTTCACAGCATAGGAAATTATGAGCTGAACCAATAGGAAGCCTACAGGAAAAGAGGTCTTTGCCAGCTATTCCTCTGACAAAGGATTGATATCTAGAACATATAAAGATTGCAAAATCTAGACATCAATAAAACAAAACTGCCAATCAATAAATGTACTTATAAAATGAACAGATAGCTCTTGAAAGAAAAGAAAACATGAATGGCCAACAGATATTTAAAAACATGTTCAACATCCTTAGTCATCAGAGAAATGCAAATTAAAATCTCTTTGAGATTTCCTCTCACCCCAGTCAGAATGGCTATCATCCAGAAAGTAATGACAACAAATGCTGGTGGGGTTGTGGGGAGAGGGAAGCATGTTCACTGTTGGTGGGAGTGCGAACTGCTTCAGCCACTATGGAATCAGGGTGGAGGTTTCTCAAAAAGCTAAAAGTAGAGCTATCAGATGACCCAGCTGTACAACTACTGGGGACTCTGTTCTACAGAGATACTTGCACATCCATGTTTACTGCTGCTCTATTCATAACAGCTAGAAAATGGAATAAATCCATATGCCCATCAAGTAATGACTGGATAATGAAAATGCGGTACATATATACTTTACTCAGCTGTAAAGAAAAGTAAAGTTACAGAATTTGAAGTAAAATGGACTGACTTGGAAAAAAAAAATTATACTAAGTGAAGTAACCTAAGCCTAGAAAAACAAAAATCACGTTTTCTCTCACATGAAGAACCTAAATGTTTATGTTTCTATGTATGTAAATAAGGGTATGTTAAGCTGAGTAAGAACTATGTGTTGAGTAGGTGACCACAGAGGGGAACAAGAGGTGATGAGAAGTGGGGAAAGGGCGTAAGAAAATGTGTACTATGAAAGCAGAAAGGAGGCTAAGTTGGGGGGAAGGAAAGGGGAGGGTGAAATGGGGAAAGGAAAACAATTTGTTTTAAAAAACCACAATGAAACCTCATTCTTTGTATGCTAATAAAAGATTGAAGAAGTCCCACAATTCCCATGGGGATAACCAGCATCCACAATGAGGAGGGGGGGACAGAGATGAGAGTAAGGATGGTACCAACATGTGCTGATTACATACTGAGTATGTCCATAACTAATAGAAAAAAAAAAACATTTAAGAAGAAAGACTTCATGGTCAGTGACTGACCTACACCACCCAGGTTTGTGAAGGTGCACTCTATCATGTTTGTGTATTAACTGACAGACACATTTCTGAAAATGTATCCCTGTCAGTAAGCGATGCATCACTGTGTTTGGAAGTTGAAGGTTAAGGTGGTGGTGAAAGAAGCCTTTGGTTTTACATCACTGGGGTGTGGTGGTGAATACAGAGGTGTTACTTTGGGAGTACATCCACAAGCCCAGCCTTGTGGGCTAGAACAATGCTCCACAGCAGAGGTTCCAAAGGGAAGGATGAATTCTGTGTGCCCCTGGGCACGAACAGTGCAGCTTGGAGTAGCTTACAGTGTGACATCAACTAAGGGGTAGAAACTGCCTCCTTTGCACAGCGTCACTGTGGTTCAGCTTTATGCAAGATCAGGCTGCTTGGGCATATAGATAGTTCATGGCTTGTGGAGGTCATTGGATGCAGAGTCAAACATGAGGCTCCATTCAGCTGGAATTATATTACAGGTAGACAGAAGAGGTTCTCCCTGAACACACGTGGACAACCTAGAGAGTGTTAGTTATGCTGGGGAACGAGGGAGGTCCGGCAGGGGCCCTGAGCCCACACTGTGCGGGACAACCGCTGAGATCTGCACCCAGGGAGCCCAGGAACAGTAGATGGAAAGGAAGGAGATGAGTAGGTCTGGCAGACACACTGTAATTTGGTAGCACACTATTAGAAAGCTCGCCAAAGGGAGGCATTTCTTTTTTATTTTTAAATGTACTGATAAAATAGTCAAGCCCAGGGTTGATGCAAGAAAGCAACTTTCAATTTAACACAATACATTGATTTTATTTTGAAGTAGAGAGGTCATCATTATGGGAATATACCAACTCTAAATCAGATTTTATCCAAGTTATATGTAGACAAATACAGCGTTACTATAAACCTACACATCTCATTTCCTTTTCTGTCTGGTCCTCCATTTAATAAGCTGAAAAATCCATCTTTTTATGGAGTTTCATGCTATTTTCTTACTTACATACAAGCGTACTACTTACCAATTGCCTATAGTCATGGCACATTAGTTAGGTGAATTTGTTGATATTTTACAATTACTCTTCCTGTATTTTTTTTATTGTATTATCCAGTTAAAACAAATGATTGGGTGCATTCCTGTGATGAATGAAAAAGGACAGGACTTTTTTTTTTTAAATAAACAGTTGCCATGGTATAGTCACTTTATCCTTCCAGTCTGTAGTGATTAAAAAGCATAATGCACCCTGTTTGTTTAATGTACTTGCTAGTTCCCAACACTTGTTGAGTCCCCACATGGGTGTATAGATGCTACGGGTGCAGAGGAAAGATGAGAAAGAATGAGAGACTCAGCAGAAGCTATAGTACACTTCCTGCCTTTGTGAATCTTCAGGACAATTTCACACATCAGGTTCTCCTGGTAACGACATTGCAGGCTCTGGGCCAGGCCCAAGGATACAGAAGTGAACAAAACAAGTGTGTCCTGTTTGGAGTTCAGGCTAGACACCTTCCTGACATAACAAGGGCTGGGAGAAATAGGAGCAGGAAACCCCGACAAAGGCCTGGGGACATGGGTGATTTCTTTGGAACTGAATTTTGAAGTATGGATAGGAATTTTGTAGGTGGGAATGAGAAAAGAGTAGTGAAAGGCTTGTCATCCTAGGGAGTCCCATAGTCAACAATGAAGAGTCGAGAAACAGGATTTTGTGTATGTGCTAGTGTGGCATTTAAAAAAATATTTTAAAAATATTTCATTTATTTATTTATTTGAGTGAGCAAGCGAGAGAGAGAGAGAGAAAGAGAGAGAGAATGGGTATACCAGGGCCTCTAGTCACTGCAAACAAACTCCAGATGCAGATGCATGCACCCCCTTGTGCATCTGGCTTATGTGGGTCCTGGGGAATTGAACTGGGGTCCTTAGGCTTCACAGGCAAAGCTTTAACCTCTAAGCCATTTCCCCAGCCCTATATTTTAGTATTGATTAATTTGAGAGAGAAAGAGACAGAGAGAGACAGAGAGAGAGAGAGAGAGAGAGAGAGAGAGAGAGAGAGAGAGAGAAGGGGTGTACCAGGACCTCCTGGAATTTTTTTTTTGAGGTAGGGTCTCGCTCTAGCCCAGGCTGACATGAAATTCACTGTGAAGTATCAGGGTGGCCTCAAGCTCACGGCGATCCTTCTACCTCTGCCTCCCGAGTGCTAGGATTAAAGGCGTGTACTACCACGCCCAGCTGGAATTTTTTGATACTTGAGGAACACACCATTATAAGAGGAAGACAGCCAATGGTGTGATTAGGAATGTACTTATGGGGCAAGGATTTTGCATATCAGTTTACGGGCCTGCCTTTTCCTTTTTCTTCCTAGGCAAGGGTAGAACATGATCAGATCTGAGATTTCAGATAATCACTTTGGACTAAATTGGTCTGGATAGGGGCAAGTCAGATCGAAGGCCAAGGGGAGCAGGAAGCAATGAGGAAGAATGAAAGTGAGAGAGGTTCATTACGAGGAGGAGTTTGCGTCCAGGAATGTATTACCATTCACTCACTCATCCAGCCATTCCTTTAGCAAATGCTGAGCATCAACTGTGTGTTAAGTACAGCCTCTCAATAGACAAGCCTCCAGTCTGTGGAGCAAGCAGATGAGAGAACAGACAACTAAGAACCAATGGGAACAAGCCAGGCTAGAGGTATATGCTCAGTGAGACATGGAAGTACTGGGGAATTAGCAGGTTCAGTGAAGAGTAGGGACGTAAGAGCACCTTCACCAAAGAATCAATGGGAACTCAATCTCTGATAAATCTCAGTTTAGCTTGGTTGAAGAGAGAAGATAGGGAATCAGAGCAGAGGAAAGGATAAATGGGGTCATCAAACATTTCCGAGTGTCCAGAACACAGTTAGGGCAGGAGGTAGAGCAAGAAAACATCTCAGTTGGGTGTGAAGGCAGGTAAGGAGGTGGGATGCATACATCCACAGGCGCACATGTGAAGCAGTGTGCTTGGGTTCATGTCGTCTCCTGAGTGATTCGCTTCAGAGCTGCTGCTATGAAAACACCTACATAATAATATCCACTTGGATTATTACAGAAAGCTTCCTAATAGCTTTGCAGCATGGAAAACAGCACTAATTCACAGTCATTAAGTCCTAAAATACTTTCATCTACTTTATATAAAGGGAAATTTAAACTGCTGACTATTCAAAATTAGAAATTAAATCTCCAGTAATAAAAGCAAAGCCATCATCTTTAAAATATAGAAATAATCTTGTTTTTAAAAGTTACAATGATGGATTGCAAAGGACCACTCCATGTTTATGGCTGTGTCCATGTATTAAGACAAAAATATAATTTCATTAATTAGAAGGACTAGTTCATAAGAAGAACTTGGGTCTCTGAGAATCTTTCCCAAATGAATAAAAGTTTTATTTACTTTGGGCTTATTTTACTTTTGAATATGTGAATTTTCTACAGATTCTAAGTTTAGTGAAATTGAAGAATTTTTTCATAAATCTATATAATTAAATTTATCACTAAAACAGAACAAAATTGATGCCTCTTTTTCTTTCCATCCCAATAGTCACATTAGTTTAAAAAGTTCTTATAACAAGTGTTGTGCATAATATCTTGGTTTTTATCAACCTATGGACAAATGGAGAGTCTTGTATAGGCTGTTTCTGAGTTTCTTTATTGTGCATAATGACTTGATTGCCTCATAAAATTTATTCTCTGAATAGCCATTATTGACTCATAGGATATAGTATTCTCACCAAACAATACAATGCTTAGGCCAGTGCATAACCCCCCTCCTGCCAAGGTCCAGTCCATTTGTTGTTCTGCCAAGAAACCTTAGAACATCTTTTTTGGATTCACAATAGGATGAGCTATTGCGAATTTAGGCTATAGAGAGAAGAAAATATCATTTCAGGTCACGTCACACCCTCCTAAATTATCTGCATGCAGCCCTGAGCCAATGCGGTTGAAGGTTCCTGCACCAGGAAGAGGAGCAGATGACTCAGGATAGGGGCTCTGAGCATGCAGGCAGGAGCTGCCACACCCGTGTCAGAGATGCTGAGAGCGAGAGCTCCCTCATTAGGAAAAACAAGTGGTCCAGGTAATTAGAGAAGGTACAAGTGCAGAAATCAGATAATAAGTACACGAAAGGGAAGGAGGAAAAAAACATGATCAGAATGCTCAAAGGTAAACACAGCTCTTCTGTGCTCACAAAATATATTGCTTAGAGGTTGTTCTAAAATCATTAAGCTAGCAATAAGTATCACCACCTGTAGGAGCTGTAAGTCAAAAGAACATAAAAAAGTTGCATAGATCATTTGGAAATTTCCCATTAATAAAACTGAACATAGGTTTAAAAACATAAAGGTGAGTCTCATCAAGAGCAGAAGTAGGGCTCTGTTGGCATTTTCCATATGTAGGGAGCAAAGAGCGGGTACTCGGTGATCGCAGGCAGCGGCCTTTCCAGTCAGCACAGAGAACGTTCAAAAAGCTTCCCCATATTGGCCAATACCAAGCGAGGACTGTGCACTTACAGGCTCAAGCTAGGTAATTATGGGTGTGAATGGGACTGCACACTTGCCAGAAGTCAGGGCTCTTGGGTTCTTTTCCACCCCACCCTGACCTGCCTGAGTTTGTCCGTATGTAGCATGAGGAGACTGGGCTACATCAATGGTTTTCAAATGTGGTTCTGATGGCAGAGAAGCCACAGTGAGAGTCTGAGCAGGCACCTTAAAACTGGGGATATACACTGAGGTTCACCAATTAACCATCCTTTGTGTTAACCTAAAGGACTAGAGCCAGTCAGATGTCTGCTTCCTCTAGAGCTCCAGAGCCAGCTCCAGGAATGCTTAGCTTAGCTTCCTCAGAGGAGGCCAAGAAGAAAGGGCTTGCAGGCTGCAGCTCTGAGTGTAGTTCTGAGCTCAGCTTCACCTGACCCAACGGAGCCTTAAAACTGCAAATCCTTAGTTCTCCCAGCCTCCACCCATTGAGGCAAAACCAGAGATAATCAGCTTATAAGAAACAAGGCTTATTTTGGCTCATGGTTTCAGAGGTAATTTGGGACTATAGTAAAGTTCATTATGGTGAGTATTTATGGTGGAGGAAATTGCTCATTTTATGCTGACTGGGAAGTAAAGAAAAGAGGGGAGACTAGGGTCCCAGTAACTCCTTCAAATGTGTGTTCCCTGTGTCCTGTGACCACCAGGCCTCAGCTACGAAAGGGTCTAACACCTCCTGATGCTACCACAGTTGGAGACCAAGCTCTAAAGCATAGGACCTTGGCAGACATTCAAGATCCAAACTTTAGCAATGATGATGTTAAAATGGAATAAAGTTGGAAACAGTGCTGTACATTTTTTGTTTTATAAGAATTGCTAAATAATGGAATGCCTTTCTTGCCTTTCACCTTCTTCTTCCCTCCCTGCCCTTCCTTCCTTCCTTCCTTCCTTCCTTCCTTCCTTCCTTCCTTCCTTCCTTCCTTCCTTCCTCTTCCTTTCTTTCTTTCTTTCTTTCTTTCTTTCTTTCTTTCTTTCTTTCTTTCTTTCTTTCTTTCTTTCTTTCTTTCCTTTTCTCTCTCTCTTTCTATAGGGCCAGTCTGGGGATTAGGATTACAGGGTGGTCCACTGAATATAATTCTCTAAATCTGCTTTACCAAGTGGAAACATATGACTGAAAGTCACTGTTCATTGAGTCAGGGAATACAACAAATTTCTAACACACTGTGGTGGCTTGCCCATAGCCAGCAGCAGTAGGTTTGTGGCTACCATTAGGCTAAAATTGGGGATGGAGGATTTTTTTTAAACACAATCATAGCTATCACAATGTTTCAGCACAGGGAATAATATAATTTTAATAAAAAATTTCCTGTTGTCAAAATATAAATAAAAGAGCCTCAAAAAGTCCAAGAACTGAAGCTTCTCACTTTTGTCTGTATACTTAAGACTGTCACTTTAGGACGGGAGAAAAGAAAGGGCTCACTATTACTAGATCTGAGCAGAGATACAGCTTCCGGGGATTTGTATAACCTTAGTATAAAATTCTACGGTATTTTGGGGGTGGGGGAGGACATGTTTTTGTGTCTGGATGGTAGAAAGCCTTATACATGTTTCATTTGGTTTTCCAATTTGTTCTTTTTTGTGTATCACTTCTCAGAAAGTGAGAGCACCGATGCTTTTCAGTTAAAGTACATGGAAGAAAAATAAAGCCCAATGGCTCAGTGTAACAAAGAATGAGAAATAAAACATACAACTTTAAGATCAAATTATTGTCTAGGAAGCATCATTAAGATACAACATCAAAATAGAAAACAAAAGTGTTAAACATATTTACTTTTACATCATTTTTACTTCAAAAAGGTGAACAAATTGACCAAGATAGTCACATGAGTTTTAAGGGGAAAGAGAAAAATATAATTTTGAAAATATGCATCAAAGTAAAATGGAAATCCTTATGGGACTTCTTCTAAGTCTGTAATTCTATCTGTGGCTGACTATGTTAATTGAGAATGAGACTCCACGCTTTTTTACACAGATGTGCCTTAGTATAGAGAACTGCTAAGTGGCTCCCAACACTTTCATTTTATTTATAAACCTCAACTTAAAACAATGGTGTTTGTTAATAAGTAAAAGCAAGAAACATATATTGTAGCATATGTAAGATAATACAGTGAGGGGCTGGAGAGACGGGTTAGCAGTTAAGGTACCTGCCTGTGAAGCCGAAAGACCTAGGTTAAATTCCCCAGTACCTACGTAAAGCCAGATGCATAAGGTGGTACATGTGTCTGAAGTTTGCAGTGGCTAAAGGCCCTGGTTCACCCATTCTCTCTTCCTCCTTCTCTTCCAAATAAATAAGTAAAATATTTTTTTAAAAAAGATAATACAGTGAAATTTCTTCATGTTAATAAGCAAATTTACATTTATCATGCCATGTTCTTTAGCGTTCAGTACAGCTTTTTATTATTGAAACTTAGAAACTCTGGTGGGTAAGTTTCTTCGTATCTACAGATTAGTTACTCCATAATGGCAAATGGGAAAGCGATTTGAAGATGTTGGTTTGGTGATGTTCAAAGTTTTGAAAGAACACAAATTTCCTTAACACAACAGATATTTTGTAAATCATAATTAAATCTTATAATGAAAAGTCTGTTTCTAAAATAATTAAGTAATTTAGAATTTTTCCTTGGCAAATTTGTTTTATAGCATGTTAGAACTGTCTGAGAGAAGAATTATTCCTTAAAATGAACTCCTTCTATAGCAGTGGCATGTATAATGACATGATTCTATCTTTTCCCTTAATTTTCACTTGTGTGTGTAGAATAGTGATATGATATACTGGCTTGCATATTCCTAAAATGAATAAAAGTGTGTATGTTTCTTATGACCACTGTTAGAAGAATATGTATGTATATGTATGTATGTATAATGTTTTCTCAGTGAAAAGCATCTCCTCTAAAATGGAGAGGAGGTGTCAATAACAGATATATAGAAATGTCCATATATTATCCAAAGTAAAATCAGCAAAAATTGAATTCCATTTCTGGAAAATTTCGAGACAATTCTGTAATTTTCTAAGAATTTATAATGCATTTCTCACTAATGAACTTTGCTGTTCAGACTTTACATAGTAATCAATCACACAGTACATTACAAAATAGGTTATTTCAAGTAGAAATGGTTTCAGACATACAATGGGCTTCATGTACTAGCCACTAATTGACCAGAATAGAGGGAAGATGAACTTGGCTATAAAATGAGCACCTTTTCTCCTGACTTTTTTTTTCCTTAGAGGCCTGGAGAACTCAATTTATAATTCCACAATGGTTTTTTTCCCTTTGTTTCCAAATAGTTTTGATTGGCTTTTTGGTTGTAGTAATATGAATTTGATCTCCTCTGTGCTTTTTCATGGTTTGGTAATTTATTTCTTTTTAGTGGTGAACATTCCATTTGAATATCCATCTGAATATTCCTGATGAATCGTTTTAGTTATTCATTCACTTACTTAACAATGTCTCAGTTCCTGCCAAGTTTTTATAATTATGTGTGAGACTGCTGTAAATCTTCAAGGGTGGGTTTGTGTGGGGATGTAAGTTTTCAATGTCTTTGAATATTAATAGATGAAGGAGCACAGCTGCTGGGTTGCATAGCAAGAATATATTTAATTTTGTAAGAAAGCACCAAATTGCCTTCTAATGAGGCTGCACCATTTTTTTGTTTTTGTTTTTTCGAAGTAAGGTCTCACTCTAGCTCAGGCTGACCTGGAATTCACTACGGAGTCTCAGGGTGGTCTCGAACTCACAGTGATCCTCCTACCTCTGCCTCTTGAGTGCTGGGATTAAAGGTGTGTGCCACCATGCCTGGCTGAGGCTGCACCATTTTGCATTCTCGCCAGCAATGCCCGGTAGCTCCCACTGCTTGACGCTGTGGCCAGCCTTGGGTGCTAATGTTCTGGATTTAGGCCATGTAATAGGTATGCCATAGCTCATCAGTAAGTGGAAGAAGTCACATCACTGGGAAAAGACCACACAGTGTATGATCCCAATCACTTGCTCTTGTAGAAAAGGCAGAACTATGGAGAAAGAAAGAGGAGTGTTTGCCAAGGGTGAGGGGAAAGGAGGGTGAGGAAGAGCCCAGGGGGTTTTCAGGGCAGTAAACTCTGTGGGTGCTGTCATGGTGGGTGTACATCATGACTATCTGTCCAAACAGAGTCTGTACACCACCAAGAGTGAGCCCAGTGTGAACTGGGGCTTGGGTAATAATGCCTTGATTTTTGGGTTCATTTATGACAAATGCACCACTGTGGGTCTTTGCTGGAGAATGTTGTTAATCAGGGAGGCTATATATGTGGGAGGAGGGATCTATGGAAAAGCTCCAGATGTTTTTTTTTTTAAACTGTTTTGCTATGAACCCAAAGCTGCTCTAAAAATGAAAGTCTAATTTAGCTTACTTATTTTAATTAACTCATTTTTGAAAATTCTATACATGTATATAATATATTTTGCTCACCTTCACCCACATTACCTTCTCTTGTTCCCACTGCCACTGAACCCTCCAACCAGATCCCCCTCTACTTGGATGATCTTGATGTCCTTTTTTGTTGATGTCTTACTGAGTTTAATAAGGGTGAGTGAGTGAGCATGGGTGGGGATGATTTATCAGAGCATGGGCCACTTACCCGTAGCTACATGTCTGAAGAAAATGTCTACTCCTTCCTGAGTAACTGTTAACAGGCAATGGCTTCTTAGAGTGAGGTGGGATGTTACTAGCTCATGAGAAAAAAATATATTTTAATATTTTTTATTAAAGTAAAAACTCTACCCCAGTATCCTGAATGGACATTCAGACAATTTCAGTTGATTACTATTATTGACTGGATCCTGAGAATGGTTACAGAAGTTCCCTTGTATGGTTCCCTCCTTACACTTGCCCTTTTGCTCGTACATAAAGGCTGAAAACCATCTACCTTGCTTCTTCCTGAAAAGGATCCACACAGGACAGTCACAATCTGCCCCAAACACATGACCACTCCGCGTCTGCTCGGGGAAGTAGGTCATGTGGTAGGGTTTTGGAGTACTGCTGTGTACATTCTAAATGATGCCCACTACCCTGTCACTTTGGCAGGGTTCCAGGTGGCTTTACTTAGAAACAGACTCTTGGAATGTGGGATGCAGGATATTATTGAAGGAGTGCCCTTGAGACTGTGCCCTGAAGAAAGGAGTGAGTGAAAGGAGGAATGAACAGAGATACTAAACTTCGATGTATGTCTGACATGTTGGCTAATCCCACAGGGATGTTTTGGAGCTAGTACAGTCCATAAACACTATGTAAGCTGGACTTTGAAACTCCGCTTGCATAGGTGGCTGAATACGAGCCATCCTGCACAGGGAACCTGACCATGGATGAGGCTTAGAGAAAGAAGGTTCTTTGCATCTAAGCACATTTTGGAGCGGCTGCTGACAGCAGACAGTTGAGCCAAGGACACTCCTAGGCAGTCATATCAGAATATTATCCTTTGAAGGGGGAGTTCCCAGGGCACCATCATGTCCCCCACACTTGGCCTCTCAAGTCTCAATTTCTTTCAGTGTTCATTTTGGAGCAATGAAGGCACTGACTTCTGGGCATCCTTATGCAGTCCAATGCATAGGCCTCAATAAAGGCTCACAAAAGGCTTTAGTGTAGGATTGCCACAGAGCTCTTAATGCTGTAGCTATTCTGGAAAATTTATTTTTTCTACCATGGAGCCTTGGACTAGACTACTTCTCTTCATCGGTTACTTTTAAACCCAAAGTTAACACACAGGTCTTTCCCTCAAAGTCCTACTCCCAGGCAGTAAATTGTACCCTCATCTGATAGTCTCACAGCATGTGTATGTTATCCTAATTAACACTTGTCATATTATAAGTAACTATGGTCACATCTGATTTCCCCTCCTCACCTCCTAGGACCATGAGCACTCCAGTAGAGACTGATGCCCGTCGGTCTTCTTTACTCCCTTGTGTCACTTGTTAGCACTGATCATCCCGCCTTGTTAGAGAAACCACAGTGTTTGTTGACTCAATGAACACACAAAGGGAAGGCTCAGTTATTTGTCACATGCTGGTTCTCTTCCTATCCAAGCACTGAGATTCACATCATTACTTGGTTGCTAACTTCACTCTTGGGAAGTCCAGACTTAAATTTAATGAGCAATTATAGAAACAGTATGAGTCTGGCTATTTGGTACCTTATTTTCCTTTCACTCTGCATTGATATTGGTGTTTGTTTTATTAGCTTTGCTTATGCATGTTATATATATTTTTATTTGTTTTCAAGAAGAGAGAGAGAGAGAGAGAGAGAGAGAGAGAGAGAGGAGAGAATGGGTGCAACAGGGCCTCCAGCCACTGCAAACAAACTCCAGATGCATGTGCCACCTTGTGCACCTGGCTTATGTGGGTCCTGGGGAATTGAACCTGGGTCCTTTGGCTTTGTAGGCAAGTGCCTTACCCACTAAGTCATTCCTCCAGCCCCCATCCAGTTTGTTTTTGCTGAGTGCCTGTCACTTGCTATTCTGTGTACTAGAGATACAGCCAGGAACAAGATCCATGCAAGGGCAGTTCTTGCTATTGCATTCTTGTAGAAGAAGAAACCAAGTCAATGAGCAATCAACAGATAATTTTCAGTCATGGGAAGTGCTAGGAAGGAAATAAGACAGGATGCTATGAAGGAAGAATTGGTGAGAGGAGAGAATAGAATGGTAGATTACATGGCCAGGAGAGATCTTAGAGAGGGTGAGAGGGAGACAATCCTATAAGAATATGGTGCCTGGCAGGCAGAGAGACAACAAGAAGTGTTATGAAGTGAGCCCTGGGCTTATGAAATATTTAATCTATTTGGATATTTGTTACTTTAATGTATTTTTGATATGCATGGCAGACTGACCTTGCTAATGTTTTTCATTGGTCACCCTACATTTCTATAGATTTCAGACATAATCACCAACATGGACATATGTTCAGACTTTTAAAAACTTCACATACACTTTAACATGGCAATCTGTCACTGCTACTACAAAAAGGACACAGCCCAGTCATGGTGTCTGGTCCAAGCCCTGGAGCATTTGGTCTGAACCAAATGCAAGTGCTTCCAAGGATGGAAGTGCCTATTACTTCATGAGATGAGACTCAGCCAATAAAGTTCCTTCTCCCAACTTGAGAGGAACAAATGAGGTCCCGGGAGCTCGTTTCGAGGAATCATACACTCTCTGACCTCTGAGCAGGCAGTGCCTTGGATTATTAAATCATCCTTCAGAGCAAAGATCTTTGAGGTTTTTCTGTTTGAATTATTTGTAATTTACTATTTTTAAACCTTGTTGTGGAGTGCCACTGCTCATATTTAAATTGAGCATTCTGGGAGAGAATGAATTGAATTGAATCATCCTGTCTTTGCAGGAATGGGTCAAAGAGAACCACCAAAACTGAGGTAGCATTTCCATGTGTCACCACGTGGCAGAAACACAGGAGATGGATGATCAGCAAATGAAGAAACAGAAGCTCAGAGAAGTTGCTCAGCTCTTACAGAGGCAGAAAGTCCTCATGGCCTCTCTACAGCTTTCCACCGTCATTTACTGACGACCCTGGTTTCCTTGTCTCTGATGGTGATTAGTCTGCCACGGGCCGAACCAGCGCCTTCAGCACGGTTTTGCTGTGTGACTGTGGACTCCCTCACATCCGTCCCTCTGCAATTTGGTACAAGGACAAGTGTCTCTGGGGGACTTTTATGTATCTGTCATCACTCTGACTTCCATATAGTAGTGAAGGCAGAAGAAAGACGTAGTTGCTCTTAGTGCTGATCTAATCAGTGTAGCAAAGAAAATTAACATTTTCCTTATAAGTAGCCTCAACTATCATAGGAATAGCGATATAGAAAGCTTCTGTCAGACAATGCTTAGCCTGAGGTTCTCATTTCATAGGCTAAGGAAAATTTCCGCTGTCGGAGGCCTCTACAGGCACAAATTCTATCAGCTCTCCAGGACTTCTGGATGCTGAGGAGTTTTAAACTCATGCAAAGAAATACTAGAACATGCATGGCTAGCTTCATTGCCTCCTTTTACCTCTCATCTGGATTACTCATGAAGTATGTGCTCACTATTGGAAACCAAGGTAATGGAGATAAGCAAAAACACAGGTCATAATCTGAGTGATAACAATGCTAACATTTTGCTTTCTGTTTTGTTGGACTTCTTCCTGATACATATACATATACATATACATATACATATACATATACATATACATATACATATGCATATGCATATGCATATGCATATGCATATACATATACATATACATGAACAATAATAGGAACACAATCTAAGTGCTTTGGACTGAGGACAGTAATTTTACTTTTACTAAATTACTGATAAATCATATCTCTTGTTTTCCTAAACTTCATGGAATTAAGCTAATTTTCTTGATGACTTCAAAGAATTATGAAATCATGAGTTCATGTGAACTGCTGTGCGTTTTGCCCCTCGCCTTGGCTTCATGGTGTGTTCCTGAGTTTTGACTTGAGGAAACTTTATGCTCTCAGGACAGTTGCTCACTTAGACCCCTCTCTGACTCAGTGCTGTAAACCAAGGCTTCCCAGCCTCCCAAGGGAGTGTGGGTCTATCTTGAAGCGCCGACTCAGCCTGCACACATGGGCTTGCATGCCTGTGTAAGAATGCCTCAGACCAGGGCCCCTCTTGTCATCATATCTGCGGCCAGGCTCAGCCCCTTCCGATGCCTGGGTTTACGAGGGCTGGCAGTGCCCTTTTTGATATTGATCTTTGCTATTTCCTAGAGGTTCTATGCTCTTCGAGTTACCTGTTTCTACCCATTTGAACAGGCAGCATCATTTGTCTCAGTATCTCTGGGTCTTCACCTAAGGTCACTTCTTTCTCTTACTTGTTGTATTTAATCTGCAGTGGATTTTGCAGCCAGAAAACCATTCTGATTTGATCTGTGTATGGAAATTTTGACAAAGCTCCAATAACTTGCATATTATTATTATTGTTGTTTCTCTCTTTGTTTCAGAGTGTTTGCTGGACAGAGGTGTTTCCAATAGATCAGTTACCCTGGTTATAAGTGAAAAATTTGTTTTTCTTATACTTGATCATAAAATTATGTATTTGTTATTTGGAAGAATTCTTAAGGACATACATACATGCTCTAGAAAAGTTTGTATAACTTTGCTAAAGATATAAACTTTACAAAATGAAAATCAGGAAACTAATCAAGTGATTATTGTAATCCATCTAATAATTAGGTACTTTTTTTTCTGATTCAGTTGAAAGAAGGACATAGTCCCTTGTAATCATGCAAATATCTTGAGAGAGAGAAATACCTGTTACATACAAAGCAGCGTTCTGCAACCCACAGTGAAATAATTCATTAAGAAACTTTTAAAAGTAGGCTTTGATAGGCGGGGGAGAGGTGATTCAAGGTGACATGCTGCGTGCCTGGGAAGCAGAAAGGGGCTTCTCACCAAGTACACAGAATCGGGAGCGATGGGGAGGCTGGACTGCTGACTTTTTCCTCCCATGTCCCTTCATACCCTGAACTGTGTGGGTGAATGTTGACTTTCCTTGGGGAGTGAGGTCATCAATGGCTATACACTGTTCTTCCCTGTATGCTTCACGGTACACCTGGCGACTGCAGGAGAGAATGATGGTTGGAGTACAAGTCAAACTTTAAGTGGATGGGCACCTTGATGCAGGGTTTGGGGACCTATTGTGAAACCTGTTTCAGCAAAGACATTACTAAATGCCACAGTGAAAGTAACCTAAAAGGGTACAACTCCTAGGACAAAAAGGACAAGAGGCAGTGCACAGGCAAGCTCAAGTTGCTTTGTAGTAGCGATACAGATATTTATTATAATAGTAAAATAGGTAAATAGTAAAGTAGGTAAAGGTGGTTTAATTTATGATGATGCAAGCATCTAGCATTCTCTCACACACAGTTCTCTTATTTTATGAGATCTTTAAAAATCTCCCATACTGGACAATATAAGCAGTACCGGGCTGAAAATAAAAGGGTAAAAACAAGGCATCTTCTTATCAAGCTAGCAGAAAAATCCATATATCCACAATATTAGAGGGATAGAAAGATTCATGGAAATATTTTATATCTGAAATAACATCATATAATGTAGTAAGTACTTCATATATATCATCTCGTTTAATGACACAAGACATTGCAAAACAGATTATATTATGCCCATTTACAGAGGAAGAAACTGAGGTGAAATACCTTGCCCAAGGGGCACGAAAGCAGCTGAGTTAGAATCTAGGTCTTCTTCCCCATCCTAAGGATCACTCTGCCTGTTTGCAGTATAACAAATAAAACAAAAATTGAAGGCCAGGTTTGTACAGCTCAAATTAACTGGAGCTGTGAAAATATTTAGTGTGAACACTTATACCTCTCTTGTGAATAATATGGCATTTTCTAAGTTATATATATTTCTTCAATTGGGTTGGAATGAATAGATCATTTCTAAATAAAACAGGAGTGCATAAAAAAAATGAAATGGATGGGCCCAATCCCAGTTGAAGCAAGAAGAGTAAAATACATTTCCCTGCTTGAAAGAAAATGATTCATCTGCTTGAGGTTATACAAATGCCTTCTTTCAGAGAGTCACACAACGTTGTCTGAGAGGGCATTTTACCCCAGAATGACAGGGGCTTTCATTTGGAGAAGGAATATCCTCTACATATGACCCAAGTGAACAATTCTCTGAAAATCAGGAGAGTTAGTATTGGTAAAAAGGGGGAGGGCAACAGCTCTGAGGAGAAACTGGCCCTAGATTCCTGTGTGTGTGATGTGCTTAAAGTAAAAGTAAGAATAATATAAATCATGTGAGAAATATTAGAGCTGCCTGGGTCCTCAGTAGGATCACAGAAATGGAGGTCATTTTACCTGAATAGCATTTAGTAACAGGCCATACAAAAAGAGAAATGGAGCTAATTATGTATGTATACTTCCCATCAACTCAAGAGGGTTAGAACTGAAGCAAAGATGAGCTATGCTGGTGGTGCACACCTATAATCCCAGCACTCAGGAGGTAGAAACTGGAGGATTTTTGGCAAATTTAAGCCCAGCCTGGCTTGCATAACGAGTTCCAGGTCAACCAGGGTTACACAGCAAGATCCTACTTCAAAACAGAACAGAACAGAACTGAGCTGAACTGAATAGACAGACCAACAGAAAGCAGATAAATCTATGCCATAAGGAATAAGGGTACTGGGTAAAGAGGAATGGTGGGCACTTGGTGACAGAGCTAGCTAAGAACATGGACTTCAAATATAATAATGACTAGAACACCAAAAATCTGAAAGCATGGGGATTGATTAGTGGACAAGGAGCGAGGTGACAAAAACCGTCTTTACTTCAGGAGAGATGTTAGTACAGATAGGGTCTAGCTCCATCTTGTCTTTGCACTGTTGTCATGTTGATGATATGTAGTGCACCCCACCCCAGCACCCCTTCTCCCCAGTGCCCGAGTCCTGCCTTCCTGGCTCCTCTCTCCCTCCCCTTTGAAGTTCCATCAATGACTAAATTATTGTCATTTTTAGCTTTGAAGAGTTATCCACTCTCTCTTCTCAGATGCACTCCGGCTGTCTCAGCTATGGTTCTCATTTCTTTACACTTGGGCTATTGCAAGATCATCCTCCCTTCACAAAAATCTCAAAGAACTAAACAAATAAGTCACAATATGAATATCAGACACTTCTGTGCTCAGATGAATTGTTAAGGATGGCTTAGTTCTTCAAATGGTCAGAAATAGTTTAAAATAGGTATTAATTGGTGCTCCTAGAATTTGAGAAGATTGGCATTTTTTTTTTGAATGCAAGTGTCAATGATAGTAACTCCTAGAGCTCTCTTGCTAACTGCTATGATGTTGGAGAAAGAAGTCTTTCAGAAGAGTGATGGAGTCATTTTTGTAAGTGGCAACTGAGTCTCAGTAATGGTGACATATTTGCAGAGAGACACAATGTGGCCTTGCTGGAATTTTGTCCTCTGACTCTTTGGGTTCATGCTTTTCCATGCCACAACATGCTAGACCAGCTATGATGAACGGAATGAAATGTCTCCATAGGCTCATGCATTTTGAATTCTTGGTCCCTAGCTGGTGGAAATTAGAGAAAGTTGTAGAACCTTTGAGAGGTGCTAGAGGGGGTATGCCATTGAGGGCAGACCCTGAGGTTTATTGTTCCTGCCCACTGGGCGTTCAGAGCTAGTTCTTTTCAACTACTTCCTTCCCTTGCTGCTGTGCCAGGATGTGCCACCCTGATGTCTCACTTGTGCCATGTTTTCCTTGCCACGGTGGGGCTTCTGCTCCAGATTGTAGGCTGAAGTAAACCCGTTCCTCACCTAGGTCACTTCTGATTGGTGGTGTTCTGCAACAGCAGTGAGAGGGTAACTGGTATACCACGCCACCAATATGTTTCTCCACAGCATCAGGAAGGAGACTCAGTCTGTAGCATGGATTGGGCAGGATTTGAGGAAAACATCCACTTTGGAAGAATCCCTGGGCAAGGTCACAAAGTGCTGGTTCAAGAACTATTACATCCTAGTGTCATCCAGAAAGGTGGAGGAGAGAAGGGAGGGAGTTAAGAAAGGGAACTATGATTCTGCACTCCTACACCTCATTTTTGCTCAAACATGCTCTTGGGACAGAAATTGTCTATACTGAAATGCATTGTTATCATTACAAGAGATGAATTATTTTCCAAGGTTGTGGTCCTAAGTCACCTGAGTCATAAGATGCTAGATAAATCTGGGCTAGGAGATGTGCCATTTCACTCATTCGAGCCACTGGGCCAATTAGTTGCATGGACAAATGAGAAATGCAGGTCCCTTGAATGGATATTTGGCTCCAACGGAGAGGGAGAAGAAAAATTCCTCTCCCCAAACCAGCTTTTCCTTTCTTCTCTTCTCTTCTCTTCTCTTCTCTTCTCTTCTCTTCTCTTCTCTTCTCTTCTCTTCTCTTCTCTTCTCTTCTCTTCTCTTCTCTTCCTTCCCTTTCCTTTCCTTTTCTTTTCTTTTCCTTTCTTTTCTCTTTTCTTTTCCTTTCTTTCCCTTCCCTTTCTCCTTCCTTCCTGCCTGCCTTCCTTCCTTCCTTTCCTTCCTTCCTTCCTTCCTCCCTTTCTTTCTTTCTTTCTTTCTTTCTTTCTTTCTTTCTTTCCCTTCCTTTCTTTCTTTCTTCCTTCATTCCTTCCTTCTTTCCTTCTTTATTTTCTGTTTTTTCTAGGTAGAGTCTCATTGTAGCCCGGGCTGACTGTGTAGTCTCAGGGTGGCCTCTAACTCACAATAATCGTCTTACCTCTGCATCTCAAGTGCTAGGATTAAAGGCATGCACCACCATGCCTGGCGCCCCAAACCAACTTTTTTTTTTTTTTTTACAAGTGTTTACTTTTAGTGGATTTGGGGCATATTATTTATTTATTTTTAAAAGCTCATTTTATAAATTAATAAGTTCTTTTGTGTCTTCTCTTGCTTTTTAATATTTTACTTTGACAACTTTCTACCTTGCTACCATACCTCCTCCTAAGTCTGCTTTTGGTCCTTTGGAGAATTGCCAGGTGTGGTGGTTTGAATAGATGGCCCCCAATATATTCAGTTGTTTATTTGTTTGTAGTTTGCATCTGCAGCCACCTGGCTGGAGGCAGTGTCACTGGGTGGATCTTAAGGTGTGGTGGTGGGTTTCAGATTTCAATCTAAAGATATGCAAAGTGTGCCTAGCTGGAGTTCCTGAAGTATGCTGTGCTGTGTGGCTTTTGGCTTTTTGGCTGGTGCTTTCTTTCCCTCAGCTTGGACCTGTGAAGGCAGGCCAGCTCCTTTGGCCATTATGGAACTTCCCCTGGATCTGTAGGCTTCAATAAATATCCCTTCCTCCATAACTGTGCCTGGTCTGGAAGTTCATCTCAGCGAACCTGAAGCTGTCTGCTACACCAGGATTGCTCTCGTGTGCTGCAGGCCATAAGGTTGTGTCTGAACATGAGCATTAAAGCAGGTATATTCATGTTCCTTTGCCTCAAGATTGCCATAGGCTCAGGGGGTGATAGGCTGCTGCTAGTGGTGGTGAGACAGCTGGTCACTGACATTTGTGGACTTGATGAAGTTCTGAAGGTCCTTCCTGAAAGCTACCAATGCCTGTACGCTTTTGTGAAACAGTGGAGGTGATTCCAGAAAGAAAATCCTGGAACTAAAACATTTCCATTTACTAATAAAATAAAATAAAATAAAATAAAATAAAATAAAATAAAATAAAATAAAATATTTTGCACATAATTAAAATGTAAGTACACATACTCAATTTGTCATTTTACTTGCTCCATACATCATTTCAATATAATTATAATACATAGTTATCTTTGATACCTATAGGGGATTGGTTCTGGATGTCCATGGGTACCAAAAGCCATTGATGCTCATTTCCTCTATAAAATGACATATTTATATGTAAACTCCATAAATCCTCCCAAATGTACTAAATACTTTTGAATTACTTATAATACCTCATACAACTAAATGTTATGCAAACAGTTGTTACATTATTTAAGGACTAACATCAATACCAAATATCTGAGCATGTTTAATACAGACTCAGTCATTGTAGAGCTGTTTGCAGTATATACACTGAGGTTGGTTGGATTTGCAGATGTACAATCCATGGTACTAAAGGGTAACTATGTGCACTGACTAACTATCATTTTAATGTATACTATTATATACATTAAATATATTATATATAATTATAAACATCTATGTGTAATACATACATGTATTTATGTTATTTACTGCCTATGCATACATATATCAAATATTCTAAATAAATATTACCTATGCAAGTGAGTATAAATATACTAAATAGTAAACACACTAACAAGCATTCAAAACTAGCATTTAAACAGAAGAAGAATACCAAAAAGTAATAAAATCTATTTCATCACTTTAAATATATTTAAAGTGTCATTTTGAGCTTTGAAATTTATTCTGGAAACTAGAAGCTTCTAGTATTTTGATTACTACTTGAAATAGCAAACGGTTGAGCAGGTCATGACTCGAGAGCTGGAGGGGATCTCTGGGGTCCTGTGCTTCCTGGCTGATGTGGTATCAGGAATTCCTCAGATGCTGAGGACCATAGTCATCCATTCTGCTGGACAAGAGAGCTGGAGAATGCCACCTGGGGTCCAGGCTAAGTCACTGGAGCCCTCCACAGAGGGCGGCACTGTTAAGCACACACTGGATTTCTCTCTAGAGCCTCAGATGAGCTGCTGCCCTTCCCCATCTCTTGGCCTTTTGAGCCCCCTTGGGACCATTCACTTCTCTGTCATTGTGTTCATGTGCTTGTTTTCACACTTACTGTGACAGCCTCCTCCACCCACCCCAAAAGCCCCCGAAGAGAAAGGGTTAGGCCACAGCTGTCTTCATTTGGTCCCAAGGTGAGCATCAGACAGCACCTTTACAGCATATCAGTAAATGGATTAACTGGAGTTTTTCCTGATATGATATGATAGATTAACCATGATTTTCAATATACTTAAAATGTGCAGAATTGAGTTAATAATACAACCTAAAAATTATTAAGGCCTTTTATTTAGGACACACAGAAGGCATCATACTGAGTGGGGTTTTTCTCCCTTCAAATTAGAAAAGCCTTTGAAACAGGCAAGTGTCATAGCTCTGTTTTTTTGAGATGAGGAAATTGAGACGCAGAAAGTCTAAGTAGCTTGTCCAAGGCCGCAGAGCCAATGTGGAGAAGAGTTGGGTTTGATTCCACATAGGAAAAGCATGTGGTGAACATGCCAGGAGCAAGGAAACAG
This sequence comes from Dipus sagitta, assembly GCA_036346955.1. Taxonomy (NCBI): domain Eukaryota; kingdom Metazoa; phylum Chordata; class Mammalia; order Rodentia; family Dipodidae; genus Dipus; species Dipus sagitta. The sequence continues at coordinate 44,952,043 of CM070784.1, forward strand.
AAAGGAGCCTCTCTCAGCCTGGACGGAGGCGACGCAGGAGAGTGCCAGGATGTCAGGGTGCTAGTGGCATGGCCCAAGTGTGGGTGGGATGTTGAAGTCCCAGTGCTCATCACCTGAGTAAAGGCTGGAGAGTAAATGAGAATAGCATCCCCAGAGAAATCTATTTATTCATTTAATGGCTGAAACAAAATGCCATCTCTGTTGTGATAACAAAAGGTTTAAAGTGTGTTTCTGTCGTTTCTCACTACACTTGTGGTCTGGCTTGCAGGTCATACAGTGCAACGGTCCATGTAATTTCCTGAATGGAAAAAAATTAGGCTGCAAGTGCCAAATGGACAACCACAACATAATAGCAGGTAAAACAAGCATATTCCTCCATCCCCCAGCCCCTTTCCAAACCTCCCAAATGTTAGAGAAATAGAAAGAAATCCCAGTCATTTCTCATTACTGTGAAGGTCAGCCTGGCTGGGAAAATTGTTTCTGCTTTACAATTCCCCAAACTGTAGAAAGCAGTTAGACTTCTGGACAAAAACTAATGTTGCATTCAAAGGGAAAAGAGGCTGAGACGGCATGCTGCAGTAATAAGAGAATTTTTTACTCTTTCCACTTCCCTGTGAACCTAATCAACTGTGACATGAGAAAATATACTGGTTCACCCAGCCAGAATCTGACTGCCACCTGAAAATGTCCTCAATATTCCGCTGCTTGGGACTTTACAATGATCCTTCCGACATCAATTTTGTGCATGTACATCAAAATGCCATTAGAAATGCCTCCTCCTTCTCTGTCCTGGCACGCCCTGACCCCCCAATGCAGGTCTTCACTGCCAGGGGCTCCCCGGAGGTTTATGATGGCTCCTCTTGGCTACACCTTGCAAAGATTTACTTATACAGAGCAGTATCTTGGGGGAAAACAGGAGATCTAAGGCTCTGTCTGCTGAATGACCCCTAAACACTCTTGGTGTGTGTGGCGAGTAGCTGGTGCATGCACATGTGCACACAGATGCACGCATGTCGTATACATGTGTGGAGAGGTCAGAGGTGAACTCGAGGTGTCCTCATTGCTTATTGGTACTCCCTTGAGATGAGGGTGAGGCCTTCCCCTCAAGCTCTATCACCCAGCCCCAGCGACGCGCCGGCCTTGTCCCCCCTCTCCCACTCCCCAGAAGAGTTACAAATGCAGTAAAGGGGGACAGGTCCAATGAATGCTTCTATTTCTTTGTGAACCCAGAGTGTCTTCTGGGCTCAGACACATTCACATGCATAAGTGATGCACAGCAGTTTTTGACAAGTTCCAGACATATATAATGACATTTTGCTGATGGTTTTATTATTTTTCAATTATGCAAAGTTGTACCAATCTAATATGACTCTCATGGTGGCATTATTAACTTCTTCCTTGCCCTAATATTTACAGAAATATTACAAGTGTTTGACATATAAATTCAGCATTCGACTAACTTTAATAACCATGTGATCAATAAGAAGTGATATTTTATGGTCCAGGTTCAATATTTAAAGGAACACTAGTACAAATTTTCTCAAAGCAATGAGGCCAGATCTTTTATTTTCCAGCACCCATCATTTCTCTTCCAAAACATTCCCTTTAGAATGACTACAATTAATACTTAAGGTGGCAGTATTTACAAAGGGAATGGGTACAAATATGTATGTTTGCTTCTGAATGGCTTGAGATTTTGGATTCTTTTCTTTTTAAGATTTTTTTTTTTTGAGGAAAGCCCAACAGACTGGCCCTTTTTATGAGAGAGAGAGAGAGAGAGAGAGAGAGAGAGAGAGAGAGAGAGAATTGGTGTGCCAGGGCCTCCAGCCACTGTAATTGAACTCCAGATGCGTGTACCACCTTGTGTGCATGTGCGACTTTGTGAGCTTGTGTCACCTCATGCGTCTGATTTCGGTGGGATCTGGGGAGTCAAACATGGGTCTTTAGCCTTCACAGGCAAGTGCCTAAACTGTTAAGCCATCTCTCCAGCCCAAGATTTTGGATTCTTAAGAGAAATTCAACATGTTAAATGTGGAGAAATCAATCAACTTATGTAAATCGGAGAGCTTATTCTTTCTTATTGAATAAGTCATACAGATCCCCAGCCTCTCTGGAAAATTATTGCTTCTCTAGGAACTTGCTCAGCTACAACTAGGTAGGTAATTCCAGGCTCCCTGTGTTTTAGCATCAGCAGGTGTCAAAGTCATCTATTCCCCTGCCCCATGTCCATACTCTTCCTAGGCTAAAGAGTCTTCAGAAGAAAGTCAGCGTTAGTAATCTTGCTTATTGGGCCACAGTTCTTGGAATACATTTAACATGTATGTGTGTGTGCATGCACATATACCATAGATAGGGAAAATTTACTTAAGGGAGGGGCTCATATCACTGGTGGTTGGCAAGTCCATTATCTCTAGGGTGGACTGATAGACTGGAGTCCCAGGGAAGAGTCAATGTTAAAATTCAAGTTTAAAGTCTGTCTGCTACTGCATTCCCTCTTGCTTACATGAGGTCAATCTTTGGTTCAATTAAGCCTTCAACTAATAAGATGAAGCTTACTCCCTTTATGAAAGGTAATCTTCTTTATTAACTGTCCATCAATTTAAATGTCCATATTCTCTGAAATCTTCCTCACAGAAATGCCTGTAATAAAGCTATACCAAATATCTGGTACCATGGCTCAGTCAAGCTGACAGGGAAAACTGTCATCACAAAACCTAGGTGGGGGTGAGGGGTGGTAAGAACTGTCTAAGGCTGTGGTATACATTTGCCGCAGGAGAGAAATCAACACATTGAGTGTGCTCTGCTGACGCAGACATCAAAGACCTTAGCGCATAGGTATGCCTCTAGCTCTTCCTGGACTCTTAACCTGCTACTAGAACTTGACCACCCTGCTCAACCTCCACCTCGTCATCCTCCCAAGCGCCCTGTCCCCAGTAGGCTCCTCTCCCAGCCTCTGAGGCCACCTGCTGCCTGCCCACCCCGTTTAACTCATCATGTTCTCATGTGGTGCATGCTGCTTATCTTCCGGAAGACATCCTTATAATCTGTATCAATGGTAATGACCTAGAGTCATCCGGAAGTTGCAGTTAATCTCTTTCCATCCTCATTAGACCTTTCACACTTCTGTCCATCCACCTCACCACTCTGTTACATTTTTTAAAGTACCTACATTACTACGATGCTGGGGGATAATATGAGATAATGTTTGTGAAAGTACTTTGTAAACCTTGAGGCCTCATACAAATAGGAGGTTTTTATTACTATGATACTTGGCTTAAGAAGCAGGAGATGGGAGTAAAATGCTTTTAAAACATTTACATTTTCCAAGTTTTGTAGTGCTAGCACTAAAAGGTTTAACCCTTACCTCTTCTGGAAAAACTCAGCAATCAAGAGGAACTTATTTTAGAGTGCTAGATAGCCAAGATCTATTTTTGGTTATTCTGACATACTTTGATCATGTGTCTTCTCAAGTTTGTATGCATTTTCAGCATTTAAAACTATATTTACGTACCTGACATACATGATCAGCTATTATGAAGATGGATTCTCAGGCTGGAGAGATGGCTTAGTGGTTATACGCTTGCCTGTGAAGCCTAAGGACCCTGGTTCGAGGCTCGATTCCCCAGGACCCATGTTAGCCAGATGCACAAGGGGACACATGCATCTGGAGTTCGTTTGCAGTGGCTGGAGGCCCTGGTGCACCCACTCTCTCTCTCTCTCTCTCTCTCTGTCTGTCGCTCTCAAATAAATAAATAAAAATAAACAAAAAATTAAAAAAATAAAGATGGATTCTCAGATTCATCGTGTATTTGAACATTTAAATATAAATGTACTTGGATTTTCTGAAAAAGGCAATTGGTTAACTTTTTAACTTAGTCAAAAATAAGGTGAAATTCAAATAATAGCCAAACTATTATTGGTGGTGTTGGTTAAGTTAACAGAGATTAATTCATCAGTTTTTTTTTTAAATTTTAAAATTTATTTTAATTTATTTACTAGAGACAGAGAGGGAGAGAGACAGAGAGTGAGAATGGGCATGCCACGGTCTTTAGCTACTGCAAACGAACTCCAGATGCATGTGCCATCATGTGCATCTGGCTTACGTGGGACCTGGAGAATTGAACCTGGGTCCTTAGGCTTCACAAGGCATGTGCTTAACCACTAAGCTATCTCTCCAGCCCAATTCATCAGTTTTCTTGAATAGTATTGGCTATTCAAGGCCCCTTTCCTAGGCTCCACCTCTATCCTTGAGAGTGAAAATGATCCTTAAACTGTGTGTCTCTGGAAAGGCCTCATTTGAAGCTCCCACCATGGGTTGTAATGAGGAGCAAGCCATGCTGTCTTGTGTGGGTCATGTCAGGAAGCCCCCAAATCTCATATAATTAGTATTCTTTCCCATGTGGGTCTGCACACCTGTCTCTCTTGACTCTTTAATCACAGAGATTTTTCTGCTGTGGTCTCAAATTCATGGGTCTTCATCAATCCAATGGCCCAACTCTGCCTCTTCTCAGCTATTCTCTGCATCTTTTGCCTCAGCGGAAATTTAGCTCTTCCTGAGAACATTGCTTCCCTAAACACCTCAACATGGTGGCTACTCTCCATCACTTCTCCTACTCTGGGCCTGGAGAGGGTGTGGGAGTCTGATTGCTCATCATTGCTGCTCAGGCCATTCTCCTTTCCATGTCCTGTGTGTGTGTGTGGGGGGGGGGGACTGCTTTGAAGCTCAGCACTTGGACTACAGCATTTGCAAACCTTTGTTGCAAAGGTCCTTAAGTAGTTACCCACCTCATTGCTTGCAGTGTTTTTATTTTATTTATTTTTGCACGTGTGTGTGTGTGTGTGTGTGTGGTATATGCATGTATATGTTCCCTTGCCCCACACCCTCGCCTATGGAATGTTGGGTGTCCAACTCCATTGTTCTTCTGTCTGGTTTTGTTTTTGAACTGGAGACTCCTTTTTTTGATTCCAGAGCTTGCAGAGCTCTGCTGTTTGTCAGGGCTCTGCTTCATGGCCAGGTGTTTTGCATAGTATGTGGAGATTTGAACGTGGCTGTCTCAGGCGCCCTGTGGCCCTCATGCTTGCCCAAGAAGTGTGCTTACTGCTGAGTCCTCTCTCCAGCCTGGCTTGCAGGTTTTCTTCTGGCTCTATGTAACTCTGAAATTAAGACTACTGGTGTGTGTGTGTGTGTGTGTGTGTGTGTGTGTGTGAGAGAGAGAGAGAGAGAGAGAGAGAGAGAGAGAAGAGAGAGAGAGAGAGAGAGAGAGAGAGAGAGAGAGAGACACTGAGAGACATTTTTATAGCCTTCTAATACTCTCCTCTGTCAGTTACTTGTCCTTACTCTACCTCAGCCATCTCTCAGAAGGCCATGCTCTGGTATAGGCAATCTGAACACCCCTTCCATTGTCTCAGTTACAGGGATCTTACCATCCCACTCTAACTTCTTCTTCTTCCAGTTTCCAATTTATTCCTTCAACCACCTAAAATTCCAACAATTCTTTAACCTGCTGGAATTTATAATCGTTGAATCTTCCCACCTTCCTGCCATCCCTTTCCTTATCCACTTCACAGTCCATAGCTCCACTTCCCACCTGCTCTTCCTGCAGCTGCACAGCTGACTTTGGATGAAGAAACATTGCTTACCACATTAATAAGTGTACAAACACTAACTTCAAGGAGGTTCAAGATTCTTGGTATCACCAAGCAACACTATAACATTTCCCTACACCCAAGAAAGAACATTTTATATCTTCTCATCTCTCCTTATACCTCCACCATCTCATATCTCATTCTTACTCCCAGCCACCAACATGCTATTTCTGTCACTTTAAAAGCAAACTCAAATAGAGGAGAACATGCACACTGTTCATTGCTGCAAATACCCACCCACATCCTCTGTGTGTGTGCTGTGTTCCCGTGGATAAACACACTGAGCTGCTCTCTAGAGAAACCCTCCACTAACTCAACAAATGGTGTCATGCCGCTTGACTATTTAAGAACCTTCTCATTTGTTTCGTCAAGTTGCCCACCTCTAGAGGAGGACTGCCACTAACAAATGAAGATGACGCCACAGTTTCATCTTACAAAGCAAACTGGCCACTCTACCATTTGTTTACTTAATTTTAGAGCAAAAGTTGTCTCCCCCTTTGGGCATCAAACTGAGGACCTCAAACGAAAGCTTTGTCACTGAGCCTGGTCTCAGTCTTCAATTCTTCATTCTTTCTCTTCTGAATCCACTAATAATAACTCCAGTTCCTTGTCACTGCACTGAAGCGCTGGTCAAAATTACAGCTTACTTCCAGGGGAAGAGGCCAAGGGTTACTTCTGGCTTTTACCAAAACTAGTTGGCATAGTTTGAAACTATGTGATTGTTTCAAAGTTTTACTTTGAAATACTTGATTTCCATTGACTTCTGGGCATCCCCATTCCTGTCTCCCTGGCTTCTTTTCAGTGTCCTGAATTCGGGGGCTCCAGGACAAGCGCTTGAGACTCTTGTGAGTGTACTTACTTGCATCCAAGCTTCTACTTTTGCATGCAGCAATACTCTGATAAACTCTCAAGTTAGTTTCCCTGCCATGTATTTTTTTCCAGAACTTTTATACTCAACAGGCCTCTCAATATTTCTTCTCAGACAGTAAGTACTCTGTCGATATGACCTGTTCCAAACTGACATCCTAAAAACAAAACATGTCTGTGAATCTACTCTTCCCATAGTCTTTCCACACATGAGATACTGCATACCTCCAGTTTCTTAGGTTGAAATCATCGGAAACAGTGTTGACCCCTCTTTTTCTTACACCTCCAAAGCAATATGTAAGCAGATTCCAACAGCTTTCACTTCAGGCTCTATGCTCAATCTATCACTTCTCACATTTTCTGTCAGGCCCAACCTTGGACAAGTCAGGAGCATGCTACCTGGCAGCTTAGCTTGCCTCTGAGCAGACTTCCTGCTTCTGCCTGTGACTCCTGCCAGTCATTGTTTCCATAGCAACTGAGAGGCTTCCTGTTTCCTCCTGAGTACAGCTTCAGTTCCCATGTTCTGGCCTCTGCTTCCTACAGCCCCATCTCCAAGCACTCCATCCCCCCACCCCCCATCCCCACCCCCAAACCCCGACCCTGTTCCAGCCTGGCTGCCCTTTTTCTCTTCCCTGGACCTGCCCGAGCATCCTTCTAACTCAGGGTTTTGCACTTCTCTCTATTGAAGTGTGCTCACTCCGTTTGTTGGCATATGCCTCCCTCAAATGCAGATGCCTTCTCTGGTGAGCTTACACCAAATAGTAACCCGTGGTCTAGCACTTTCTTTGGCTTTTACCTCATTCATCCTCATTACACCATAGACATTATAATGCTTCATTCAGCATGTGGACTCCTAACTTCTGCCAAGTGCTATCAAGACTAGCACTTGGTAGGCACTCAATCACAGTTGATGAATGAATGCATGTGAATGAATGAATGACTGTCAATGAATGATTCAAAGGATTATTATTATTATTTTGTTTTTTCGAGGCAGAGTCTCACTCCAGCTCAGGTTGACCTGGAATTCACTATGTAGTCTCAGGGTGGCCTTGAACTCATGGCGTTCCTCCTACCTCTGCCTCCTGAGTACTGGGATAAAAGGCATGCACCACCACGCCCAACTTATTATTACTATTTTTGAAGCAATGTCTCATTCTAGCTCAGACTGACCTAAAACTCACTGTGTAACACAGGCTGGCCTTGAACTCCCTACGATCCTCCTACTTCAGCCCTGGAATGCTGGGATTTGCCACCACACCCAGCTAATTCAAAGGATTAAAATGATGTCAAAGATATATTCAGAAATCTTATTTGCAGTGCTCTTAGGAACCATTAAAAATGTTCCTGAGATGATAAAGTGTGGCCATTTTACCATAGGATCTTTTGTGAGGGTAAATGTCCCATGAGTCCTTCTAGCCAGCCCCTTCTAAGCAACTGACCCAGAAAAGAGAGTCTTGGTAGGTTCTCTGTAGGGCCACTCAATCTTTATATGAACTGGAATAGATGTTTGCGTTCCCCTCCATTTCCCCCTCAGGATATTGATAGATTTTGGAAATAAAAAAAGTATTGCCCAAATGGCATACTATCTGAAATTTTGTCTGGACTAGAAATTTCAAGATGTATCTTTGTGGAAGGTGTTTTTCAAGCAATTTGACTAATTTTGTACAGATTCACTGAAACTTTAAGCCCTGTGTTCTGACACAGGGAGACAGCTGCAGAGGCAATGTAGGCAGAAGAAACTGAATAATACTTCACGTGCTCAGAAAGCTCCAGGGGACTGCTCAGGAGACTGACACTATCCACTTGCCTGGTTGACAACTTGGAAAGGCACTTTCCGTCGCTCCCCTCCCCCGTTCTGATCCCTCCCTCCCTCATCCTGTGAGTAACCTCAGATTCCTTCTAGATTAGAGTTTGGACAGTGTTGGGTGTTCTTTATTCTGGTAAGAACTGGCCGTTTCACTGGAACCCTTCCAGCAGCGAGCACGGGAAAAGCAGACACAGAAATGCAGCTCTTAGTGCTGTTTCTCGGGTTCTGAGTAAGTTACATAAAAAGAAAACAACAAACTTTAAAATGTTTGAACTGTCATTTGATAATGTGTTCTGCAATCTTCAGAAAATAGGTCCATGTTACTACCGCATTAAGGAAAGAATAAGTTAAATAAAAAATTCAGCAGCAAGTCTGAAAGCTATCATAATGTCACTCAATAATTGGTTTCTGAAAATTCCCAAATGCATTTTAGTAGGTCTGCCATCTTTCAGCTTTCCAGATTACTTACAATGCACAGTGCACCACAAAAAAAACAACTGATGGATAATTTGGAAACTAAAAAGGTGAGCCATCTTGCTTTTGATGGTAAAATAATTAGTCTTGCCCTTTCTTAAAACTTACTGATTCTTATTCTTTGTAGTGGGAAGAATACTTGCTATTAATTTCAGTTTTAAAAGTTTTAAAAATTAGTTTCAGTTTTAATTAAGCTTTAAAAGATACTTTGATTACTTCACTCATACTCTCACCTGTAAGTCAAGAAGACTGCTTCTTGGAGCTTATGCCACAACTGCTCAGTAAGTTTTGACTTATGAGATAAATCAGGGTTGAATTTATCTTCACAAGTGGATACAGAGAAAGTAAGTTTTGCCATTGAGATCATCACTACAATAAAATATATTGCCCATCTGTGGAATTCTCTTTCTGTCCTGTTGAACTTTTGAGCGTTCCAGGCCAGCAGGAGAACACAGACCCTCCTCTACTCCCCACATGCTTGCACCTCAGGAAGGCTGAGGAACACCTGGACAGGACCTGTGCAGATCCCAGGTATGGAATCCTCCAGAGTCAACCCAGTCTCTAGGATGAAAGGCTCGTGTGTGTCAAACTGAACTGTCCACAGAGGAGAGCGGAGAGAGGGAGCTGGACTGGATTGATTCCCGGACTACCACAGTCTTGGTCCTGAAAGATGTTTTATGTACACTATTTCATCCCCATGACAGATGAACTTACAGTGTGACATGAACCAGTTTGAGGAAGTCTCAAAATCCTTACATATGACTTCAGAATTTCTAGTCTTTGGACTTGGGTCATGTGCCTCAAGTTGAGGGCAGTTGTTTATTTTCTGTTATATTTTCTTCAGATTTTAATTTTTATTTCTGATTGTATGTTGATAATTTCTGACTGTATATATTTATGAGGTACAAAATGACATAACTCAGGAATATGGTATAAAATAGTTAAATCACGCTAGTTAACATAACCATAACATCAAATGTTTCAATATTGGGATGATAACTTTTTAAAACTTACTCTTTTAACAATTTTTGAATGCAAAATACTGTTAACTATATTTAGTATGCCATGCAATAGACTGCAAAAGACTCCTATTTCACTTAGTTTTTTACCTTTTAACTATCATCCTCCTGTGAGCTCAACACCCCCAAATCTGTAACAATCCATCAGTTATTTTAGATTTCACATGTGGGAACATCCACTATTTATCTTTTTGTACATGGCTTATTCCCTTAGCAAATTACGTTCTCCATTTTCATACCCTATCAAATGACAGGATTTGCTTCCTTTTAGAACTAAATAATATGCATTGCGTTTATATGGCATGCTTTCTTTTTTATATTTACATTTTGTTTATTTATTTGAGAGAGAGAGAAGGTGAGAAAGAGAGAGGGGGGAGAGAATGGGCATGCCAGGGCCTCTAGCCACTGCAAAGAACTCCAGACAAATGCACCACCTTATGCATCAGGCTTACATGGGTCCTGAGGAATTGAACCTGGGTCCTTTGGCTTTGCAGGTAAGCACCTTAATGACTAAGCCATCTCTCCAGCCCTAGCATAGTTTCTTTACCTACTTGCCTGTTGAGGGTCTCTTAGCTTAATTCCATAATAACTTAGCTATTGTGGATAGGCATAGTGCTATAGTGAACATGAAAGTGTAGACATTTCTGCGACAAACTACTTTCAAGTCTTCCTTATAAATAGAAATAAGATGATTGATTAATATGTCAATTATACTTTTAGTATTTTTTGAGGGTCTTCCATACAGCTTTTTATATTATGCATACTAATTTATATTCCCATCAATGGTATACAAGGATTTTCTTTTCTCCATAACCTCACTGACACTTGTTATCTTTCATCATTTTGAAAATAGCCATTCTGACAGGTGTGAGATGATGTCTCATTTGTGGTTTTAATTTACATTTCTTTAATGAGCTTTTTTCATTATCTATTAGGCATTTATATGTCTCATTGAGAAATGTGTATTCAGGTCCTTTGCTCATTACAAATGTTTTTGGTTGTTTTCTCATTATTGAGTTTGTATTCCTTATATATTTTAGGATATTAGTAGCTTATAGTATGTAGTTTGAAAATTTTTTCATCTAATCTGTGTGTTGTCCCTGAATGTTGTTGATTATTTCTTTTGCTGTGCAGAGTTTTTTTTTCAGTTTGATGTAATCCTTTCTCTTTTGTTGCTTGCTATTTTAACAACTGAATAGGGCTTATGACTAATCTCTCTCTGTCTCTGAATTAGAAAATCAGACTAACATTAACTAATACTACTTGATAAAGTCCTAATTAATAGAGAACTGCACTGTGAGCAGTATATCTCAAAAGGGGCATTTTCCCTTGCTTAATATTTCACAAGTACATTAGCAGTAGGAAGATACTATATGAAAATGCAATTCTAAATAAGGATGTTAACTATCCTCTTGTAAAGTGCCTGAATACTGCACTGCAAACAAATCTTGCACATAAAATATAGAAATCTTTGTGTTGTATTTGAAATCTGATAAATATTTATTATCAATGCTGTTTGCTTTTAATTTGTTCAGGATATCATTTCTCCAGCTTCTTAGTGGTTAAACAAAAATGGCATTTACATTACAATATTGCTTGCCAACAATCTCATTTTCTGGTTTAGTCAGCAGCCCTTCATGCTTGATTAGTCTTTAATTATACAAATACCTACATATTTAAAAAGTTTTCTTTTTTCCATACTTTGAACATGTAATTATTTTCTCTTGCATGCAATAACCTTTAATTTTAGGATTAAGCAACTGACTCTTTTTAGTATGGATGGGCCTTTTCAAGTGTTAAAACAAATTTGGTTATTGTATTATGAGAAAAATTAACTTTGGGAAACCTCTTGTCAGTGAGTTTGGCAGCTCCATGATCAACTATTGCAGAATACATGGGGCATGGGAAAGATAAAACAAGACTTTATTCTGCCAGCTTCTTATTTCTGCCTATATCTTTGGTCTAGGAATGTCAAAACATAGTCAGTTAAAGCCTGCAATGTACCTACCTCCCTACTTCCATAAATAGGGCTAAGAACATGTTTTACATAATGTTTTAGTACATAGGCTATTTATAGTTTTTGTTGAGAGTCCCACAAACAGTAAACTTTGGTAATCAAAGGTCCGTCTACAAGAACCCACAGATGGTTGAAAAGTAAAGGAGTGGCTTGCTTGGTTACTGGTGTTTCTCCCCGCATGCTGATATTTGGGACCAAGTCAGCCACGTGGGTGAAGAGTCTTTGCTGCACCCATTAACCCACTGTAATACTTTCTCTCTTCTCATCCCAATTCAAGGAAAATAATACTTCCTGATGAGAATCATCGTAAGAAACAAGTGAATCTGACAATATCTCAGTATCAAGTCCCATAAAATGTGCACCATGTTCTGGGGTCTGCATCAGGCATAAAGGACACAGAGGTAAGATTCAGGAGCCTTAAGTCATGTCTGCACTGTGTTTAAAGAGGTGCCCAGAAGACATGTTGACTTTCCTCCATCACCTGCTCCAGTGTTTAATTCTCCTCTGATAAAACCACGTTTTTGCCTTATCCAGTTCTTTTCACACAGAAACATAACTCCAGCTCCTTTTGTTTGCCAGGGTTGGCCACCGAATCTTAGAGTTAAACAGGAACAGGAAGCTCTTCTAGTCCAGCCACACTCCATTGCAAGAGAATCACCAACGATGCTCTACTACAAGGGCATCACCAGAGTGGCCACTGATTCTCCTTGAGGAGACCCCTTGCAGCTCCCCTGACACCCTGACAGCATACCCCACTTTCACACAGATCTAGGAAGCTTTATGTTGTAGGCTGAACTCTGCCTGTCCTGGTTCCCACACTGTTTTTATTGTTGGCATATAGCTGAAAATAAGACAAAGTCCCTGTGATTATTAAAATTATAGTCTAGTTGTAATAAGAAAATAAACAAGCAGATAATCCAAGAACTAGAGCTTAGAAGATAAGCTCAGTGGTTAAAGGCCCTTGCTTGCAAAGCCTGCCAGCTTGGGTTTGATTCTCAAACCACTCACTTAAGCCAGATGCAAAAAGTGGTACAAGTGCCTGATATTCATTTGAGGTGGCAAAAGGCTTTGGTGCATGAACACACACACACACACACACACACATGCACACATGTGTCTAAATTTAAAAAGAGCAATAAAAATGGAATGGCAGAGATAATCCAACAAGTATAACACGTGGCAAATAGGTTAAGTCCTTTGAAGAAAGAGGTTTGGTATATGTCTTCAAAGTATAGTGATGAGGAAACAGAGCCTTGCTAGACCTTTAAGAAGTAACCAGGTGGAGACACAGTGAAAACTAGCATACCGAGTACAGAAATTTGGTCAAATAGTGGTGTAACCTACACACACCACCACCACCACCATCCTTTACCTCATACCTACTTATCTTTGGAATTATTTTCTGAAAGTTTTAAGATTTTTTTTTTTAGCATTTATATCCACAATTCTAAATAATATTCTTATATTATTTTCCTGTTTGCTACATTTGGTCATTGTCTCTGGACCTCCCTATTGAAAGATGAAGACTGAACAATTTCCTGGCCTCTGACTACTCGTTTATCCTGCTAACAATTGGTGGTTGCATTTCTTCTTGTGACCATAAGAGTACTGTTATTGCTGAGTCTATTCATAGAACAAACTACATTCCCTTTTCTATTGCCTCTAGTCTTCTTTCTGTCCATCATCTCTTCAAATACACCTCAGGTATAGCAACATCTCTGTGAATGTGCTTCTCTGCCAGTGCAGTTATCTGGAAGGCCAGTCACATGGATTAGCTTCTGTCCTGCCTCCTTCTCTCCCTCCCCCACTTCTCCAGGGAGGGCCTTTTCCATCCTCTTACTCCAAGATGGACCCAATGCCTTTTCAGCTGCTGTCAGTCTGGGATTCCCCTTGGTAGACCTCCAACCTTCTGTTTTCTATTTTTTTTTGTTTACTGTCTTGTTTGGTTGATGAAGGACATATGAGTGATCTAGGGAGGTTTTCCAGAGACTCTGTATCTGAGTGTTAGTGATCTTCATGTTTGGTAGGTAGCTAGGCAGGATATGAAACCACAGGAGAAAGTCGTCCCCCTGGAACTGAGCTGGCATGGCTCCATTGCTCCTCAGCTTTAACTTGCTTTTGAGGCCCAAAGCTATTGTGATTCCTGGTTCTTGGTATTTGACTTGATATTTTGCCCTCCTTGAGAATGCTTACAGCAATGTGTCTGTCTGTCTTCCTGAGATGGGCTGTACATTCAGTGGAATGTTCAGTGAGGCAATGTCCTCTCCTGAGATATCATCTCCATAGCTTCTGATCTGACAGCCAATGGACCTTTTGGACTGATTTGCTTTCTTTCCATTTCACTTATTAGTTGTTTCCTTTCCGTTCTCTGCTCCCCTTTCTAGAGATTTTCTTAAGCTTCTGCATGTTGAACTTTTATGTCTGGTACGATCATTTTAACTTTGTCTCCATGTTCTCTGTTTCCTTCACAGAACATCTGCTATGTGTTTTGTGGATGCCTACTTTTCTCACCTCCAGAAGGATATTAACATTAAGTCCATAACACGCTTCTCTCCTTCCTGTGTTGTGTCTATTTCCTATAAATTCATTCATCCACACTTGTTTTAGTTTATGATTTCAAGCAAAGGCATTTCTCAGATATCCATTCTTTCTTCTCTATTCATATGTGAGAATGAGGCATGGTCCTGGCCTTGATGTGATTGGAAAGCCCAAGTATCCCTAACTGGATCTGTTATCTTTGATCAGCTGGGGAGTTTCTCCAGAGAATAATCTGGCAAGTTCCTGAAGAAGAGGTGAGGTGATTGTAGCAGTTACTTTCTTGTTGCTGGGGCAGAATACCCGACCAGGAGCAGCGTATGGAAGGAAAGGGTTTATTTGGCTGACAGTCTTGACCAGGGCATCCATCATGGCAGGAAATGTATGGCGGAGCAGATGGCCCACATCATGCCAGCAAGGAGGAGATAGGAAAGCTGAGCTGACTGAACATGCAAAGAGGAGCTGGACTACAGAATCCCGACGCTTTCTCCCAGTGACACACTTCTCCTTGCAAGGCTCTACTTTCAAAAGATAACATAACATAACATAACATAACATAACATAACATAACATAACATAACAGTATCACCAATTGGAGATTAAGTATGCAAACACATGAGTCTATGGGGGGATTTTTAAAATTTTTGTTCATTTTTATTTATTTGTTTGAGAGTGACAGACAGAGAGAGAAAGAGGCAGATAGAGAGAGAGAGGAAAGAGAGAGAGAGAGAGAGAGAGAAGATGGGTGCACCAGGGCCTCTAGCCAGTGCAGACGAACTCCAGACGCATGCGCCCTCTTGTGCATCTGGCTTACGTGGGTCTTGAGGAATCAAGCCTCAAACTGGGGTCCTTAGGCTTCACAGGCAAGTGCTTAACTGCTAAGCCATCTCTATAGCCCTATGGGGGGTTACATTCCAACTGCCACAGTGCATGAGTGGCAGGGAGATGGTAAGTACCTTAACTTAAATGCCTACACAGAGATATAGATAGTCCAGTTAGGTCAGACTCATTACTTAGATTGCAGACTCTCCCTAGATATTTCTAGACAGAATAACATAGCCCTGCCATATATCTCCAAGTCTAGAAGGTCTCTCCTTGTATTTCTTGTAAGTGAAGCCCAACAATGAACCAGTTTCTGTGTCTTTTCATCTACAGATCCAATTCCCTTGTTCTCTCTCTTCTTTATTCTCCTCTCCCTCTCTGTTTGTTAATGCAATCCTTAGACATGGTTTGCATGTGTGGCCAACCTACTGAAGCATCCCATGGGTCCACCTAGCAAGAAGAAAGCTGAAACAGTCAGCATTTTAGGGCTCCACTCATATTTATGAAACTTTTGGCCATTTCCCTCCACCTCACCAAGCAAAGCCTCTACTAATGTTGCATTTTGGCTCACAATATATTTATAATAATTAACATTTCCATGTTATTGGTAAATTAAGGAGTCATCTTAAATTATCTGTTTGGTATTGACTAAATACAAGGAAAAGCAGTTTGGATAACTGCTGGAGGTGGTATGGTGAGTGTGTGCTTGGATGAGACGGCTGAACAACAGACGCTTTTCATGCTAGGTTCTTTCTGGGGGTTGTTATCTCCAGGAATCCCCATTTTGCAATTTTAGTTCTGGAATTCTCCAGAACTAAAATAGCATATTCTTCTCTCTAAACTGAAACTTTCCAAAACTTTTATCCCCACTCTCTTCCTCTTAATGGGAGCATCAACTAACATGTCTTTTCTCTTGTTGGGACCAGTAATAGCCACCTCTACTTTATCTTCTAATAGTTCTTGCTAGCTGTAAAATCTTCCATCCCCAACACCCTACTTCCTTCCTCCTAAGGGCCTTATAACTACCCTAGTCTGTGAGCAGACTGTGGACTGTGGACTATGGAACCTCCACTAGAAACCTCTCCACAGGTGTTTACCACAACACTCTGCAGTTGTTCAACTGGTCTTCATTGCCTCCCATTCTCTATTCCCTGGGCCAAACTTGTACCTTACAAGGGCAAAAGGATGCTTCTAGCAATTTCACTGGATGACAGACATGTATAGAGACTGTCCTGGTGCAAAGTAATGTGAGAGCCTCTAGGTTGGAGCCAGACAGATGGCTAAAAGCCCAGCTCCACTCACAGCTTTTGGAGTTTTTGATGAGGTACCAGCTTCTCTGAGCCTTGGTTTTCTTATTCTCACAGTAATGCAAAGAAAATATACATGCAACACCTGATGTGTACTAAATGCTAGTGTTTTTCTTTTTTCAAGTAGGATCATTGCTTTTGTGCTGGGAGATTCTGCATTTGTCTGCTCTAGCAGGAGGATTTGGGCAGTCACAGCAAATTATGTGAGACTCTCAGGTATCCAGTGGTTAACAGTTAAGGTGGGAGATCCATTTTCATTTTCCTTGGATCTCCTGGTCTGCTTAATAATATTTATGTGTTTTGAAAAACATGATTTAACACATATAGCAGTTGGACTCTAATATATTATTAATAAGACCTAGTCCTCTATTATACTCTAAATACCAAGCAACATCATGTGTTGGTAACAACGTGGTGAAAAGGAAATAAATTAATTAGAAAATGATGGTCCTTGCTTTGGTATATTTGCTCTCAAATTAAAGAAGCTGATTTAGGGCTGGAGAAATGGCATAGCGGTTAAGGTGCTTGCCTGAAAGAAGCCAGTTGAAAGCAATATAAGCCAAGCATGTATTCTCTAAACCCACTGAAGAGACTGCAGAGGGGGATGGGATGAATAATAATAATCCTAATAAGACCTAAGAGGAATAATAATTCTAACAAGATCTAAGGATTTTTTTTAGCACTTATCCTGTGTCTAGCATCATTCTAAATATAACAATAAGGAGGAGGCATTTCTTTCATTAGTAATTGTTATCTTCATGTAATTCTGTAAATACTTTTAAGATGGTCTGATAATAGGCAGTTGCATGTGTGTGAAATGAATAGCTGTTAAGTGAGAAGTCATCACAACTTAGAGCAATTATTGCCAGTCTCGTGATATCAGAGGTATGAGACATAGTGGCTATTTTTCAGCAGTTTGTAATTCAAGTAAGATAACACATATAGAAAGTGATGGGCAAAAAGGAAATGAAGTACCCAATGTATGGGTTGAAAGAGAGAACAGAGCAGTCACTGTGAGCCAGGCCACGCTGGGCGCTTTGTGGAAGCAGTAGAAAGGGGCAGGCAGTCGCAGGAGAAAAGCAGAGCTCCAGGTGACACAGAAGCCACCAGCAGAGCCTCGAGCTGGACTGCATGGGAGACAGCGGGCACAGGGCGAGGTTAGGCTGAGCGCAGCAGGGGACAGGGTGGCACAGGGCAGGGCAGGGCAAGACAGTCTTGGCTGTAATGGCTAAAGGGAGAATTTTCGCCTCAAACATGTCCCCTGAAGCTCATGTGTTAGGAACCCTCAGAGTAGCTGTGCAAGGTGAGCTCTTCAGAGGAGAGTGGGCCGTGAGTTTCCCACCCTCACAAGTGAATTCACAGGGCTGTCACCATGATGGGTCTATTGTAAAAGGAGAGTGGATACATCTTCCCCTCTGGCTTTCTATCTTGCTCAGCAGTGCCTTCACCATGCTCGGACACAGCAGGAGGGCCCTTGTCAGATGGAGACCTTGATCTTGGATTTCCAGGCAAATTCATTTTTTATTCTTTGCTACAATTACCTCAACTTGTGTAATTTAGTCAAGCTGAACAAAGCGGACCAAGACAGAAGTGATGTAACAAAATATTCTTTCAGGGAGGTACACTAGATTGGAGAGAAAACAGGAATAGCAAGATCACCCAGGGAGAATGGTAGCACACTCCGAGGCCAGATTAGGCAGGAAAACAGAGCCATTCTAGGCACCCTCAGTGGGACTTGGTAGCTTCCCCCACCCCGCCCATTTCTCTGTCTAGGTTTCTGTGGACTTCTATTGTACCTCCATGGGGGATACAGCTCTTTCTGGGAACCTACATTAGACACTCACTGTGTGGTCCTTTGCTTTTGTCCTATCATTTCTTTCCTCTTTTGTTTTCATTTTAGAGCTATCCACTTCTTTTTTGGCAGGACTACTCTGTTAGCTTTTAATATATTAGTCTTTCAATGTATTAAACTATTAATTTGATATACGTTTTAAAGTGCATCGGTAGTGGTGCATTGTTGAATCTTCAAGTGTTGAATCTTTATTTATTTATTTATTTATTTTATTAGTCAGTTCTGTATTCAGCAAATACAGTCAGTTTGGTACCATTATTAGGCTCATCCGTGACCTACCCCCTCCCCTTGGCCCCTCCTTGTTGAGGTATACGGGTCATGCATTGTGGAGTTAGCCCACAGTTATGGGTAAGCTAAATGTCTCTGCATATCATGACCCAACATGTGACTCTGATATTCTTTCCGGCCCCTCTTCCGCAAAATTTCCCTGAGCCATGTTGGGTTCATTTTTGGTCTGCTTCAGTGATGAGGTGTTGGGGGCCTCTGAGGCTCTGGCTCTCTTGACTTGACTGTTAGTGTTTGGAGTTTAGGAGCTCACTGTTACATTATATGACTATGAAATCCTTTCTATGTCTATGTTAAAAACTAGGTATTTCAGAATAGAATTTTTGAAAATTCTTCTGTCATTGTCCATAGTGAAAAATACATTTCATAATATCTAAAACATAGATACAAAATGTGCATATAATCACATATTCAATATGTTGATGTGTATACATGCCTTTATGAGTATATCACAAGCAAGTGTCAAGAAAAGCTTTACTATGTGTGCTATGCCTTTCTATTTTATTTTTTGTAAAAAAATTGTTTAGAAATCACTAAACTGATTTAATAGTCATTCATAATGTCAGGGTAGAAGACAGTGTATTTTCCACTAATCAGGTTCATGGTGTGACCTCCTAATTCGATGTAAGATTTACACAAAGTCCAGAGGAACAAAACTTTCTTGACCCCGTATGACTGTTGTTCTTCCTTTCCCTAGCTATAAACTGTACTAGATTCATTATGGAGGGGAGGTAGGTCGGATGTGTGTGCTGCAGGAGGGAACAGAGGACACAAACACCAGGGGGATCTCTAATAAGTGAATGGGCCCAGAGAAGGTACCATGTGGTCACAAAGCCTTCCAGCTCCAAAGGAAGTGGTCTACTGGGAAGGACAGGACCCTTCCCCTGTTTCTTTAGCCTCTGTTTACAGCTCATTCCCTCCAGGAAAGGTACACCTGCCTTTACCTACTTTCCTAATGAAGCAGATGAGGTGAGAGAGAAGTCCTATAAAGCTTCTAACACCTCCCTTCAGAGCTCTACACTGGGGTGTATCAGGGTCTCAATCCTGTCCCCAATGTTT
The DNA here is from genome assembly GCA_036346955.1 of Dipus sagitta. Taxonomy (NCBI): domain Eukaryota; kingdom Metazoa; phylum Chordata; class Mammalia; order Rodentia; family Dipodidae; genus Dipus; species Dipus sagitta. Next base: position 44,971,733 of record CM070784.1, read on the forward strand.
GCTAATACTGGATGAGCTACAATCAAATGAGGACTGGGCAGTGAAAAGGCCTTGCTGCTCAAGCAGGAATGCCTGAGTTCAGTCCCCAGACCCAGATAAACAGGTGGAAGCCACAGTGGGCTTCTATAATCCCTGCATACAACAGTGACATGGAAGGCAGAGCAAGGAGTGTTTCCAAGAAGCTCCTGCAGGGGAGGGAGGGAGGGAGAGAGAGAGAGAGAGAGAGAGAGAGCGAGAGAGAGAGAGCGAGCCTAAAATCAAGTAGAAAGGTGAGAGGCAACCCAAAAGTTGTCCTCTGACCTCCACATACCCATTGTGGCACCAGTGCATGCATTCACATGCACATGAACACACACACACACACACACACACACACACACACACACACACACAAGACAATAACTTTCTGTACTCACTTCACCTCTCTAGCAAGGTATCCTGCAGTGTTTATTGTAGAATCATAACCAAGGACCATCGTCACATAGGAACAATCAGCTTTACAGCCTAGGATTCTTGTTCCTTTCATGACGCTTTAGATTATTTCAATCCATGCCCCAGTTATAGAGACAAGTTGGCAAGGAGATGTTTCTAAAGGTCTTCCCATCTCTCAGAGCCGTAGGTTCTGACCTCTGACCTTTTGATTCCCATTCTGCATCTGATCAATGCCAGGTCACCACGAGGAAAAATACAAGGAGGTTAAATGGAAAACTGGAGCGCACCACTCTGCACCCACCAGGCCCAGTTTTAATGCTCACCATTTTGAAATAGCACAATAGGACAACTGCTTGGGTAACAGGATATTTCTTGTTTACTCCCCACCCCCGAGTTGTTTGGTGCCTGATTTGTTTCTAGTTGCAGCAGGGAGGTCAGAGCAAGCCAGGAAAATGAATGGAAGCAGCCTCCTGCTGCCGCCTGGAGCAGGCGGGTGCTACAGATCAGCGTAAAGCCAGCTTCCTTTTCAGGGCCCAGGCCGATGTAACTCACTGGAGTGGCAAATTACATCAGACCTACAGCTGTAACCCGACATTATGATTAATTTGATCAGTAATTTCTCCTGTTTTTCATTTTAATCGGTGTGGCTATTCTGCTGTGGCAGGTCTTTCAGATCTAATTAAGATAAATTTCCCCGTAAAAGACTTGGCAGACTTTCCGAGTCAAATCCAGGCATCAAGTGTGAAGACCTGCGGGCTCAGTCAATCACCTTCAGGGAGGGCTGGCCTCCAGCTCCGCAATCAACCATTCAAACTTAAGCAAATTCTTAATCTCCAGCTCTGCTTCGTCATTCTCTCACAGCATCCCAGGCAGAAAGGCAGGAAAGAAAAGCTTCGACAATGTCATTCTCTTTCCCATGCCCACCCTCCACTGCTTTGCCCAAGCCATGTGGATAACCCCATGTTAACCCCATGTGTGTCCACAGAACCCCTGAACTGATGCTTCTAAAAAAAGACCATACATAAATATGTGCATATAGGTACAGATACACCTATTACATACTAATACACAAAATTGAATAGTCCATACCCATAACTGGCAGCATGTATATATGCATGTATGTTACGCAAATACATAAATATATATGCATATATGCACACCTGCCTATATGCACATGCCTATAGATAGATAGGTGATAGTCTAACCCTTGAATGCAAGTGCATATCCATATCTCCAATTCATTTTATTTGAGGTCATCCCAGCTCTACATCTGTGCATCCTAAGACCGGTCTTTGACAAGCTCTGTCAGGTTTCTGTTCTTGGAAGATGAAGGTGTTAATGAGATTTCTTCTTCAAGCCATTTGATCAGCAGGACCTGCTTCGCCAAACCGGTTGTCTTCAAACATTGGGTAGGTGTTAAGCAGTTGTCTAGATTGCTGGGTTTATATGCCACCTTTCAGGAAATAGGAAAAGACTGGCCCAGAACTTCAAAAGGGCAAGTAGTTTTGAAGATGCCTCCCCACATCATTTTATTATGAACAGATTGTTCTACAGTGATAACACCACTCCCAGTTATTGTAATGTGAACTCCCTATCTAACCAGAGTGGTCCGTTTGAAAGCAAACATTGACTGCAGTCAAGGTGTGCTTGCATTTCAGTTTGTACCCAGAGCACCTCAGTCTCCATTAAGAGGGTAAACTATTTCTTCTGACTACCACTCTATGATCTAAAATCCAATAAAAAGAAACCACACCATGACAGTGTAAAGTCTTGGCATTCTGAGGATGACGTGAGACTGTTTTGCATGTGTCTTGACTTTTGCTCCTGACATGTTAATGTGATGATGTCATAGAAGCCTTCTCCCCTTCTCCAAAGCCTGGGTTCAGTTGCTCTGCTGTATGGATGGTGGTTTGCATGTATATAGATTTGATCGTCACATCCGCAAGGAGATTTGGGGCCTAAAAGTGAGTGTGAGGTCTGTGACTTTTCCCCAGAATCATGTTAGTTATTTCAGATCTAATTTAACTAGTAGTCACCGACCACTGTAGTCTTGAGGCATTAGTAGTCTTGTTGCTATGGTTGAAATGACTTCAGCAAAACTAGTATATGACTAAAGGAAGAAAAGGAAGTGTGGGGTACTGGTGCTTGAGCAACAATAAAGTCATAGTTAGATTAGAAGAAAGACAAACTATAAGGTAGACTAGGCAGTTGGAGAATTTTTCTTACAATGGAGCTATTTACCACCATCTTCATCTGCGAGGAAAGAAATGATGGATTTTAATAAGACCTCTCAAAGGTGAAAATTCCATAATAAAAAAGAAACTAGTAGCAAAATGGAATAGGTTTTTTTTTAAATGTGTGTGTGTGTGTGTGTGTGTGTGTGTGTGCATGGGCACACATGTACCATGGTACATGTGTGGAGGTCTGCAGAGGATGAGCTCAGGGTGTTTGTCTTTTCTTTTCACTTTGCTTGAGACAAAGTCTTTCTTTCTATGTATATTTTTTGTTACATGTGCCAGTCTAGCTGATCCATAAGTTTCTGCATTCTTCTGGCTCTGCCCCCCATTGCCATAGGCACGTTCAGATTATAAATGTGTGCTCCACTTTGTGCCTGGGTTTATGTGGGAACTAGGGAATTAAACTTGGGCAGACAGTCTTGTGAGCAAGAGCCTTTAACTGCTGAGCTACTTCCCAAGCACTGGATGAGATTGTGATGCCAGAGATCTCATTTTAAACCCTGCCTCTTGAGGGCCTCGCATAGAATTCTTCATCTGAGAAAAGGAATTAGTTAATAGGTGATGGCTTCTTTGAGTAGAGCTTTGTTACTCAAAGTGTGAGCTGAGGACCAGCACCTAGAACTGGTCAGACAAGCAGAATCTGTCTATGGCCACACCACCTGGACACACCTGATCTTCTCTTATCCCAGAAACTAGGCAGGGTCAGGCTGAGTGGGCACTCTATCCTAGAATCCCAAATGAGAATCTTCAGCTATAAAGGTCCCTGCGAGATTTGTACATAATCAGAACTTTGGGAAGCTGTAGTATAGAGACCAGCTTCTTAATCTGCAGGTTGCAAACCCCACCTGGGATCATGTAATAGAATGTGGGAGGTCAGAAAATTTGGCAACAGTAAAGGATTTTGAATATGTGGTAACCACAAGTTAATTCAAAACCAAATGCATAATGTATCTGAGGTGTTTTGGGTAGTGCTTGCATATACTGTATCATATGATCTCACAGTTGCTATGTTACCAAGCAACACCAACAAAAATGTCTACCTGCAACACCTTGACTCAGATTCAAGACTATTGGATGTTATGTCTTATAGAGTTTTTACTGTACATATAAAGTTTCCTACTCTTACAGACTGGTTTAATTACAGAAGAGGAAGCTTTGATATTGTGCTACCATCGGTCTTCAGCAAGTAAATATCAAATTAGTAAGTCCTTATATATTATTATATTAGAATTTTTGATTTTTAAAAATTGCTGTTTGAAGCACTGGCAATATGGCTTTTGGCAAAGTACTTGTCTAACATCCACAAAGCCCTGGGTTTCATCCCCTGTATCACATAAAACTGGGTGTCATGTTGTGGCACATGTCTGTAATCCCAGAACTGTGGAGGTGGAGTGAGGAGTATCAGAAATTCAAGGTCATCCTTAGCTACACAGTTTAGGCTACATGAGACTCTGTCTACATACACATATATTACATACATGCATACATACATACATACTACTATCACCTTACATCTAAAGAGATAGAGAAAGGGGGAGGGTAGGAAAATGGGAGAATACTTTTAGTGTATAATATGTACTTGTATTCAAATGCTCTTATGTAACACAGTACCATGTGCAATGAATATATACAATAAAAATTTTATAAAATTGTTGTTTGAGTTTCTGACTTGAGTTTTGTATAAAATTATCAAATGAATTTTGGCTTGGGATTTAGGTAGAATATTCAACATTTTCTGAATACACTTCTGCTATTTTGTATTTAATATTTATGTGAGGTAGTGTTGCAGTGTTCTTGGCATTGATAATTATCAAATCCAAATGTTCATGAGCTCTGAAAAATGTTGAAGATGCTCCATGTCCTTCCGTATTAATAGTCAGCTGAGATTGAGTTCTTATGTAAAAATAAGCAAGCTCTTCCATCTCATTAACATACAATGTGGCTTTCATTTTTAAGAGATGGTATGATTATATGTATGCAAAATAATTATTTTAAAATAAATTTCCATTATGATTTAGTATCAGTAAATTTATTATTTGCATGCCTATTTTATATACTTATATGCCCAGGGATGTGCAAAAAGGTTTTAGGCAAAAGAGGCCATTCATGAGTGGAAAACGTTTACGAAAGTCTGGACTAGAGGAGGTGGCATCTGTGGCAGAAGGGCACCTAATGACCTCTCACTTCTTGATTTGAGATGGTGCTAATGGTTATTTACAGGTGTGGTGGTTTGAATGTGAATGTATGTCCCCCATGGCCTCAGGTATCTATATTTATTCTTTTATTCTTTTTTTTTTTTTTGTTTTTTCGAGGTAGGGTCTCTCACTCTGGTCCAGGCTGACCTGGAATTAGTCTCAGGGTGGCCTCAAACTCATGGTGATCCTCCTACCTCTGCCTCCCGAGTGCTGGGATTAAAGGTGTGTGCCATCATGCCCGGCCAGGCTATTTATTCCTAATTAAGCATATGCTTATTTCTTAAGTGAGTAATCTTTAGAGCAGCTTAGGTTTACAACAAAATGAGCTGAAAGTATATTATTCCCATACAGCCCCTCCTTCCTCCTCACCTTCTCTTGCATTAGTTATAATTGTTGCATAATATGAACACATTAACTAAAGTCCATGATTTCCAGTGATTCATCCTTTGTGTTGAGTGATCTGTGAGGCTGGCAAATGTAAGGTTAAGCTTCAGGCTTACGTCTCCAGCAGCCTGTTGCAGGGGTGTGTTGCTGGGGGTGGGTCTGCCTCCAGCACAAAGGTGTGGAGAGGTTTTGAGCCGTGTTTGAGTTCCTGTTTGCTTGCTTTTTGGTATTTGCTATCTGCTCGTGGTTTTTCTCGCTGTTTGGTTGTTTGGAAGTAAGCAGCTTCTTCCACCATTGATGGGACGTCCCTTGGATCTGAAAGCTTGAAATAAATCCCCTCTTACCATAAACTATGTCTGTTTGAGTGTTCATCCCAACAATGTGGAGCTGACTACAGCAACGGGTTATTTATTTACTCTATTATATTTTAGGTGTCAGATATAAATCACTAGTTTTGAGATTTTTTTCTGTAGATATGGGGCTATTCACATACATGTAGACTTTGGGTGAGGCCCAGGTAGCTAAAAGGGCTCAGATTCCCTGATGGCAGGAAGGCAGAAGTGACAATGGCTCATTCTTCTTGACATGAAGACTTAGTCTTATGATGTTATAGAAGAAGTCAGGCCAACTCATGTAGCCAGTTCCTGGAGTAAAATGCACTTTGTATAAACAAAGGTTAGGGATTTGCTCTTATAAAAATAGTTTTATTTATTTATTTATGATAAAGAGAGAGAGAGAAAGAGAGAGAGAGAGAGAGAGAGAGAGAGAGAAAATGAGCACGCCAGGGCCACTGCAAACAAACTCCAGGCGCATGCACTGACATGTGCATCTGGCTTACATGGGTTCTGGAGAGTCGAACCTTGGTCTTTAGGCTTTGCAGGCAAGCGCCTTAACTGTTAAGGCATTTCTCCAGTCCAAATTCGCTCTTTAACAATAAAAATATGGACTCTATTACTAAGACCATGAATGGTTTTTCATCGTAGCTACACTTTGGGGTCTCCTTGGAAGTTTAGCAAGTGCTGATGTCCAGCCTCACTTAGAACCTCTGGATGGGACTTAGACATTGACCTATTTTCGCATATGTATTTGTGTGTATGTGTGGGTACCCATATGTGAGGGTGTGCATACATATGTGTGTGTGTGTGCCTGTGAGGACAGAGGTTGGCTTTGGGTATCTTCTCTGATCACTTTCTACTTTATTTAGAAAGGGTCTCTGACTTGCACCCAGAACTTATCAATTCAGCTAGTGTAGCTGGCCAGCTTCCTGCAGGGGTCCCTTGTCTTTGTCTCCTGAACACTGGGATTGCAACATGCCCACCTGGTATATGCAGGTTTGAATGTAAAATAGTCCCCATAGACTCATGTATTTGAATCCTTAATCCTTAACAGCTGATGGTGCTGTTTGGGAAGGTTGTGGAACCTTTTGGAGGAGGACCCTTGCTGGAGGAAGTCTGTCACTACTGATGGGCCTTAAGGTGTTCCAGGCCTGCTTGCCAAGCTCTTTTCACACCTTCTCTGCTATTGTGAAGATGTAACGCTACTGTCTGATCCTGACATACTTTTCCAGCCATGATGAACACTTCCCCTCAACACTATAAGTTGAAATGACCCTTCGTTTTTCCATAGCTGCTTCTGGTTGGCATTTTGTCTCAGCAATGACAAAGGAACTGACACATGACATTTGCATGGGTTTGGGGATCTGAACTCTGCTTCTCATACTTGTATGGCAAGTGCTTTATGCACTGAGCCATCTCCCCAATCCAGACATTGGTATTAAAAAAACAAAACCAAAACAAAAAAGGTCCTCACTGATCCGAATGCACAGTCACTGTTGAGACCAGCTGCCATAAGAGTTTGGAACTTTCCTCTTGAGAAAAGCAAACAAAGGACTTGGAGCTCTGAGTGCGGCTATAGGACATTGGGTCTGTCAGGCTTGTGTTAGATAAGTAGGGGGGTAACTGTCAGGATGGCAATGTCCCAGTGGCCTGGAGACCTTCTGGTTATAGTGCTGGAGAGATGGCTTTGCAGTTAAGGTGCTTGCCTATGAAGCCTAAGTACCTAGGTTTGATTCCCCAGAGCCCAAGTAAGCCAGATGCACAAGGTGGCACATGTGTCTGGAGTTTGTTTGCAGTGGCTAAAGGCCCTGCATGTCCATTCTTTCTCTCTCTTTCTCAATAAATAAATAAAACTAAAGAGAATATCTGATTATAGATAAGGTTTCTTTTCTGGAAGAAGATGCACACTTCATCACTGGAGAAGGCTGAATAGCAACGGAAGTGGGATGTAGACTGTGCTTTGAAGATAAAATGGATTCCATGTTAGGGTTACAATGTAGGGGCTTGGACAACACTCTGTCTTTGCTTTTTGCATCTATTGACTCTAGGCCTGTTCTGATTGGCTCCAAGGCTCACTTGGCTTTAGTCCTAGAGTGGTCCTTCTGAGCGCAGAAGACAAAAGGTGGCCATACTTTAAGATATTTTGCTTTTTAGGGCTATAGACAGGAGTACAAGGTATTTTCCCTCATAATCAAAAAAAAAAAAAAGTTGAACTCTGTGATCCTTACAGACCCTAAGAGTTTTCTCTGGGAGAATCAAGAAGGCTCCTTTTAAACATTCTTCTCTCTGAACCCTTAAATGTTGTTTTGTCCTTTGAAAGAGCCTCACTCCCCACCTCACAGTACAAGACAGAGGTCTCAACTCTGGAAGGAGCAGCCAGCATTTGCGAGGGTATGGAGCCCAGCGGAGTAAAACAAGCTTTACTTGTTTCTCATGACACTTCAATATCTTCAGGTATACAAAACTCGGTGACAGTGCTGGGCTGATCATTGTCAAATGACAGTTCAGATAAAATGTGCCTGTCCAGGAATGTTGTATTGGTCGGAACTCAATTGGGCTTTCAGGCTGAGACACTGGTTCTGAGAACTAAGCTGTCCCTCCAAACATCCACCTGTGGCCTCGCAGGCAAACCCTACTGAGTGGTTCAGAACTAGAGAACTGCCCTTCCCAGTAGACAGCCACTCAAAGAGGCATGGTGCCTTTGTTCTGCCAGGGGCTCTTCTGCCTGATAGCAGAGATTAGGCTAGTACTCCCAACATAGCACCTCCCTCTGTCCTTACTTTGACCACATGGAGCCCCAGTGTTCAGTTCTTAATAGTGAGGATGGAAATGGAAGACATGGAACATGTATTTTATTCACAACCAACATGGGCATTGCAGAGGTGGTAAAATATGAATGGAGAAGATCTGAAGTGAGGCCAGCTTTGGACCACGACTTCAGCCAACTGTTATGATGCATTATCAGCTGCTTTAATTTTTTGAGACTCAGTTTCTTTGGAATTTTGGACAATACTTGTCTCTGCTGGGTTGCTGTGAGCAGAAAATGAGAGACTGAAGTTAGTTGCATAACATAATTAGTACATGATGTGGATTATGTTGTTATACATGTGCTATTATTTTTCCATAGAATTAAAGCCATGTTATCTGTGTTATTCCATAAATAGAATGTGGAGCTGGAAAGGACTAAAACATCACCCGATGTCAACTTTTCATGTACTAAATGACACAAATAAGACCCAAAGGGATTAGGTAACTTGCCCCAGATCCTAATGCTACATCCAGGAAGACCTGGGATCATCAAGCTTCTCTCTCTTTACCTGAATGCTAGAAACCATATGGGGATGATAAAAGGAAAAATGATTTTTGGCTCTTAACAATATATTTTTTGCATGTGTATGTATGTGTGGTTGTGTGTGTTTTCATGTTTGTATGTGTGAGTGCACGTGTGTGCATGACCAGAGGCTGTGGTTGGGTGTTCTCCCTGATTGCTCTCCAACACTTATTGAGAGACAGAGATTCTCACTTTAACCCAGAAAGCTCACCAACTCGGTCAGTCAAGCTAGCCAGCTTGTTGTGGGGTTCCCCATCTCTCTTCCTAAGCTCTGGGGTTACAGGAGGGACACCATATCTGCCCAGGATTTTATGTGCCTGGGGCTCTGAACTTGTCCTCACACTTGGGTGGCAAGAACTTTACCAACAAAATGATCTCTCTAGTCCCAGGTTCTTAATAATATTGATGGTGGAAGTGAGGCTATATTGGTTTAAGTCTTTAACATGACATGGTCAGTCAAAATTAGTATTGCACTGGGCTGGAGCTGTTGCTCAGTGGTTAAGGCACTTGTCTGTAAAGCCTAATGACCTGAGTACCTATGTAATGCCAAATGTACAAAATGGTGCATGTATCTGGAGTTCGTTTTCAGCAGCTGGCTAGAGGCCCTGGTGCGTTTTCTCTCTCTCTCCCCTGGGTGTGGTGGCGCACACCTTTAATCCCAGCATGCAGGAGGCCAAGGTAGGAGGATAGCTGCGAGTTTGAGGCCAGCCTGAGACTACAAAGTGAATTCCAGATTAGCCTTGGCTAGAGTGAGACCCTACCTTGAAAAACTTAACAACTAACTAACTAACTAACTAACTAACTAACTAACTAGCTAGCTAGCTAGCTATCTGGCTGACTAAGATTCCATGGATGCACTCTCTTCCTGTTCCAAGCCTTCTAGAGACTCCCACCACCTTTGTGAAGAGGTTGCCTTTAGAAATCTCCCTCACTTCTCTGACTCAGGCTCACATCAGAAAGTAGCAAGACCCGAGGAGATAAGCCACCCATTGCACTTCGGCCAAGACCCAGGTGAAACCACAGAGGAAGTGGGGAGACAAGCAAGAGTGCCGCTTCCATGATGAGCCTGACTATCAGTGCCAGGGTGAAGGAGACAGACACTGAGGATACTCAACACTTACCAAAGAAGAAATCCAGAGTCTCCTAGGAGCTCATCACTGAAGTAGATATAAAACACAACCACCATGACTGAGGTTATTTTGTAGAAGAGGGGGTGGAAATATTGTAAGAGCCACAGGTTGACATGTCATACCTAGAAGCATTTCCTCCAGCCCCAATATCTGACTGCTGCTCCCACAACACAAAACCTACAACTTCATGGGAATACCAGCAACCTCACTGAGGATGGACCCCAGTGGAATGGGGGCAGGTCTGGGGGAAAGGATGGTACCAACACATGATGTGTCCAAACTAAGCATGTCCATAATCAAAAAAGACAGACAGAAAGAAAATTCCTGTGACATCATTATGCATGTGTGGATTCTGACATACCACGATTGTGAGCTTTTGTTCGAGGGTATTGTTCTCATATAGTCCTCCTGTGGCAGTGATATCTGTAGTCAAGGGAGAAAGAAGCCCCAGCTCACTTTCATGAACCAATCAAATGTTTCTGTACAGATCATCTCAATCCCCACACTGACACTCCAACCAATGAAGAAACAGAAGGATGGGCTTACTTGACCCATGGGTCCAGCAGAGTCAGTATCAGAATCCAGTATTGGCTGTTTGTAAAGACCGCATTCTCTCCAAGACACCGCTTTGTTCTGCAAACCTTCCCTAGTACACACCATTCTTGCTCACTAATGTTTGCAACTATTGATAAAAGTACTTTGTATTAGAGAATATGCACTTGCAAGTCTATTCAAGTTGTTGCAAGTCAGTTTAAAAGCCCATGGGAAGTTTATTTCAAACCTGTGGGAAATGAGGCTAAAAGACAAAGAATAACATGATAATAGATAATTATGTTAAGTTCACATAAATACTAAGTTTTGCAAAGTATAAACCAGCACACTTTGGGCATCTCAAATTTCTGACAACCCATACACATATCTATGAACATAAAGGTAAAATGTCTCAGCATCTTTGAGCTCAACTTTTTTTAATCAGCCACTATCCAGTAGTTCTTGGACTGGGTTGTATGTGTGGCACCAGGCTCTCTGCCAGATCGCCATTATGATCGGCGTGGTTCTATTTTATCAGAGACCTCATAACTTACTATGCGCAAATACTACAATGATTTCCCACCCCACTCCTGGCATTGGAACCCTTTCCCTCCACTGCTACTTGATATGAGCTTCCAATGTCAGCAGTGAGAACATGCTGCCGAAGTTAAACCTTTTCTCCATGAGTTGACTAATCTACGGAGCACAGGGCTGGTAAATCCAGACAGTGACAAAGAGACTTCAGTATGTAAGTATACACTTGATAAACTAATTCTTTCCCCTGCCACTCTCAAAGCAATATAAACTTTGTTGTTCCTCCCGGATCTCAAATGTTTGTAATAAATTCTTTGAAATGTCAGTAATGTTGAACTGAGGGTTTTTTAAAAAAGAGATTTTCTTTCTTTCATAAAAGGGAAAATTGTCCCTTGTAGAATATATGGGTAAATATATTTTGTTTATTTTATTCAGCACTTAATACAGTTGGGTAAAGGGATTTCCATTTCTCACCCGACCTCTTGCTGCATGAGTGAATCATGAATGCAGGCTTCCATCTTCTGGAAACAAATTCCTACTCTTTCATAGCTTTAGACTAATGGACAAGCTTATAGCAAAGGAAGCTTCTCCATTGGATAGATTTCCTCACCTATGATCATAAAATATTCTTGGGTTATTTAATTCAAGATGAAGTCTTAATACGGCTTATGTGGACTCATGGTATCCAAATGCCCTCGTTTAAACTGCTGTGGGAGAATACTGTTTACATCATGATAACACCATCATTTTCACCAAACTCACATAATTTCAAAAGTCTTACAACAGTTCAGTAAAAACTATCAGCCAAAAGAGTTATTTGATTGTCATGAAACTTCAGGTTAATAAAAAATGATTGGTTTATTCCAGTGCAATTAGAAAGATAGATTTGTAACCCCTTTTCTTGCTGCAATCCATTATCTAACTGGCACTTGCTTTCTTACTATGCAAAATTTGGTACATTTCCAAGTTCAGCTAGAAGTAGAATCAAAGACATAGTGAAATTACAGTAGACAGAATGCCATTGACCTTGGAGAATGTTTGGTAACTAGTTCATTTACACACCCGCAGCACAACTCCAATGGTAAGAGTGAGGAAGTCCTCAGCTCAGGGACCACATTAACACTACGTCCCCAAAGCACAGCACTCAGGACCAGTAAGAGCTCATCGCAACATTTCAGCATCAAGACAACTGCTCCAAATGTAGGATCAACATGTCAGTATTACTGGCTTTTACCCCCTTTTGTTTCAGACAGTATAATTCAAATCCTCCAAAAATTGAAATTTTGTTGATTATGGAGCTCTGCCATTTGTTTTGATTTGTCAAAATATTGCATTAAGATATTACCCATATTAGTTGGTGCATTTTGGGTGTTTCCTTAAATTTTGCATTTGAGATGAATACTATAGAGCCTCTCCCTTAGTCTGGTCTCAACTAGAGTTCTCTAAGTGATTCAAAGCAAGTGGGATTTTAGAGACATTTCTGTTGAACTAGAATTTATAACAGACATACAAGGGGTTATATGAGTGCGTATGTGTAGGTCACCAACATTGCATGACTTTAGAGGTTTGTAACATAAAACTCAAAAACAACTGAAAGGATTTAATTTTACCCTCTCACTTCACGAATGAAAAAAAAAAATCTTACTTTCACAAAGCCTTATGCTAAACTGGTGAAGACTAACATTGGAAGGAAAGAATCCAAAACACAGACCCTGACCTGTGGTGGGGGCGGGGCCATGATTAGACAACATTAGAGGAGACGAAAAGCCATGTAGATGTTATTGCTTCCGAGGGTTTGGGTTCTGTTTTAAAGTGATAATAAACTACATTTCTCAATTACATCTGTGTGTTGGAACCGAGAGCTGTTTGTCATTGGGAAACCATCTATGATAAGATCAGAAGACCTGGCCGCTGTGTAACAGAAGTGGAGTTCTGGTTCACTTTTATTGAACTAGCCTGAATGGTGACCAGACCTGCATCTTAGCAAATGCACACATCTGAGAACCGATTTTATGCTGTATCCCAAGTACCTTCGGGGAGGTGACCATGTCCCCATCTCTCATACAAGCACAGCTAGTTTTCTCCCTCCTGTTTCCACTGATCTCTTTCTGCCCCTCTGTTATTTATTAAAATGTGCAATACAATAAGAAAAGGAAAAGATTATCCACTTCCTGCTATGCAGGACAGTATGCAGAAGGCCAAGGTTAAATGCAGCATTTGCTTTCTTAAGCTTCTCTAATGTATAGGTATGGAAAAACAATCTGGGACCAGCGCTTATAGTGGTGACTTTCTGGGGATAAAAACTTGACTTTAATTTGGACTCTCTGGCTAAGATGAAAATCTGTTCTGCTATCATTATCCCACTTACGTTTGTCTTCCACTGTCTTTCCACTCTGCCACCCAGCTGAGTGGGAAGAAATTCACCTGACCTTGAAGAATACGAACAGAATCTTCAAGACCATAAGTTTTCAACAGCTAATAAAATCCCAGACACCTACCAACATTTGATGCATAGGCCTAAAAAAGACTTTAGAAGTCAACATTTAGCAGATTAAAACAGAAATTCCAGGGAGCTATGGCAACTTGTCAACAGCCATGGGTTAGTTGGAGGCAGTGTCAGAACGAGAAAGACACCTCCAGCACTCCAGGAGTCCATGGCAGGCACCAGCCAGGCCCCTTTATCTCCAGACCCCTCTGGTGAGTCACATTAGACGTTTGCAAAGTGTTTGGGATGTTTCTGTATACATTAAAACTTCCAATGACAATTATCAGGAAAAGCCATTTCAAAAATGATGAAAAGAGAGCATTAATACCACAATTCTTATGTCATAAGGTCTTCTCCAAGTCAAGTTAATACTGAGATAAATTTGTCAAGGTTTTTTTTTTTTTTTTCCTATCCAAGAATGATCAGATCAAGTCCCCCCTCCCTGCTGAGCAACTGCTTGTGTTTATTATTTCTGATTTGCTTCTCTCCAACACAATCTAGGTTTCTAGGTTCTGATCCTGGCGTAATGTGTTGCAGGTGGGCTCAAGCAAAATCGAAGCACTTGGCCTGAAGCTCATACTGAATCCAAGGCCTACATTCAGCTCACAGAGACATTGTCTTTGTCCCACACACCATTTGCATCTATTTGATTTGGTATTTTACGCCCATACCAACTGACTTGCCTTGCCTGTGCAGCTCCTGCAGACTTGTGCCTTTGTATTTTCTGCATAGAACATCTCTCCTCTAGGCCTTGAGGCTCAGTGGGGAATCCAGACAGATCCGCAGGTGTGGCTTCCGGTTTCCATTCTAGACTCCTGTCCTCCCATAGCCCCAGTGATCAGAATTAATGAACAACATTATTCTCCTACCTAGGCTTTTGGAAAGGGTAGTACTTTAGACTCCTATCTGCCTTAAAACAATGGTCTGGACTTTAAAATGCAATCTAGTTCGTGGAATTGAGTAAAAGAGTAAAATAAAATTATACTGCAATTTTACAGAAAAGCCTGCCAAGCACTATTTGGAGAATTTTTGTGAGAGTGTTCCTACCTGCTGGCACTATTATTTCTTTTCTCATCTTGAGAAATGACATGACCTCACCCAAATATACCTTCACAACCTACTTTCATTTATTACTTGTTTCTGAAGACATCACAGTATCTATACAGCTTTAGAAATAATTATTATCCTTCAAAAATCTCTTTTGGGCAAAATAAAACCTCACAAGTCTTCTGATGTATTAGCTTTCCCTAATAATCTATATTGTACAGTTCAAAAATACTGCTTCTCAGATGGATTTTGAATAATATGAAAAGATAAAGCCTACATTAAAATAATAAATTATGAAATTAAATTTGGGTTATCATACATGAATTTATAATGATCATTACCTTGGAGAATTCAATATCTGCGCAGTTCCTTTCACTTAGTATGAACCTTCCATGTTCCACAAACTCAAAAGCCCTGCAGCTAGTCTCGAAAAAAAAAAAACTAAACATGAAGTTCTCCATTTCCTTTACACATGACTGTACTAAGGGAAAATGTCCTTTTATTTTTATAGACATAGACCTATTCAAATTTAATTATATATCCACTCAATAATGTTTTCAAAATTTAAACAAGGCACCCTTTCAGGCCCATAGCAGTTAGTATAGTGTCTATACTTAAACATAACTGTGGGGCTGGGGAGATGGCTCTGTGGGAATGAGTGCTTGCTGCATATCCATGAGGTGGCATGGTTGTGCACACCTCTAATCATAATACTGGGGCGTGGGGTTAGAGAGATGGGGATCACTAGGGCTTTCTGGTCAGCTTGTTTATGCAGAAAATGGTGAGCTCTGGTGAGAGATTCTTTCTCAAAGAAACAAGGCAGAGGAGTGATAAAGGCAGATTCCTGAAATGGTCCTCTGGCCATGTCACATGTGTGCAGGGGTTTGCTCATCTGCACACACACTGAAGAAACAGGAATGGATCCTAAATATATTGATTACTTTTATAAGTTAAAACACTAATAGTGGAACATTAGAATATTGTCTCAAGGTCATAAAGTAAAATTGTAGCTCTGAACCTGCATGTATCTGCAAAATGAAAAACAAAACACAAAGCAAAACAAGCAACACAGCCTCAGATATCTGTGGGAGGGCGTTAGGGGAAGTTTTAGAACTTCTAAAATGCTGTCAGTGTTAGGGCTGGCTGACAGCTACAGAGCTCCAAGACGGTTTTTACTGAATGGGAAACAATCAATGCTGGTTGTATACAACTCAGGGCAGACATACGTAATTCCACTTCTGAGGGCAGGACAAGTTTTTCTTTGGTGATTTTACTTATCTGAGAAAGAAGAAATGTTTCATCACATGGTGTCATTGTTTGGATATGAAGTACCCCTGTGTTGGTCAGTTTTAGCTGTCAACTTGACAAAAAAATACAATTGCCCAGGAGACAAATTCCTGGGCCTATCTGTGAGGACATGCCTAGACTAGGTCGACTGAGGTGGAAAGACCAGTTCTGAATTGGGTGGCACCATGCCATGGCCTGGGACCCCAGAGTGAGTAAGGCAGAGAAAGCCAGCTCTGTTTCCTGGCCGAGGCTGCAGTTTCACCACTTGCTTCACACTCCTGCTGCCACACCTTTCCCACCATGATGACATTCTCAAACTCCAAGCTGAAATTCTTCCCTAAGATATTTCTTTTCAGTTATTATGTCACAGCAGTGAGAAGAGTAACTTACACAATCTTCTTCAGATTCATGTTTTGGACCCTTGTCCCTCACTGGTGGTGCTATTTTGGAAAGCTCTGGAACTGTTAGGAGTGAGACCTGGCTGGCAGAAGTAGGTCACTGGGGAAGGACCTTAGAAGGATATGGTCCATCCCTTGGTTCCTGCCTTGGGCTCCTTCTTGGGCTCCTTCACCACGTGAACAGCCTCTGTCAAATACTCCTTCCCCTGTAGACTGAGCTACTCCCCAACTATGCCCTCTCTGCCACCCTCTAAAGTTGTGAGCTGGAATAACCCTAAAGTTGTTTTAGTCAGGTACCATATGGCTATAGCTATGTAAGTTACAATTACACATGGGCACAGGCACCTCTAATTTAACTATTCCTAAAAGGCATGGAATTCTCCCTTTGGAAGAACAGAGATGAAGTCCAGATGCTGAAACCATTAAGGTTGGCAAAATTGTGCATCTTCCATATTGGTTGTATCTAATCTTTATTAGATTTCAAGCGTCCACTGAAGACAATTCTAAACTTGTAGTCATTTCCATCCCATACCAAAGATATTAAGCTGTGCTGTCTTTCTGAGATTTGTAACATAATTATATTCAGATCTGACCAGGTCTCTCGAGTGTCTAGAAAGTCGCATTTGCTCACATCACCCAAATGCTTTCGTTTCCAGAAAACTTTGAGCTACTCTGAGAAACCAAACCTGAAGAGACAAAGATAACAACCAAAAAAGCAAGTGACTCCCCTGCAACTCTTCATCTGTCTGTTCACTAATCTGTTTGTTTGGATCTTGTTTGTTTTCCTGTTTGCTACCCTGACTCCATCACTATGGTAATCCTTGGGATGAGGAGGGTGAATCAAGGCCCACCTTTAAGGAAGATGGGTGAGTTGGTGTATGGAATGAGTGTATAAGCTTTTCAGTCTGTTGGCCTCCATCCCTGTATTAAAATGCACTGGGTTGTGTGGACTGCCCCCAGGAAAAGTATCATTATGTCAGAGAAAGAGCAGGTAGCCCCGCTGAACCATTCATCTGTAGATATGATGTGTCGACATCACAGTCATTATGCTTGGAAGCTAATCTGTTTGGAAGGCATCTAAGTGAAGAATAGCTTTCTGCAGTTTAAAGGTAGATATTCTATTATATATTCTCTGTTCCCTCTCAATGACAGTAGGTTAAAGATGAACTTTTGTGATTAACCTGATGTATCTATTTTGATGTCTTAAGCCTCAAATAATAAAATAAATATATAGCCACTTTATTCTTTTATAAACGTGCATATTTTCTGATGCTCTGAGCATGAATTTAGAGTACTCGTTATTCTGTGGAGTAATGGTTGGAATCTGGGACATAAGACTGGGGCTAAATTTCTTTGCCCTCCTAACCCCAGAGAGTCTTTAGAAAAAATAAAAACAAAAGAACAGAAAGTACTCAAGGTAAGACATTGTTGTATTCATAATATAGAGAAATAACCACCGTACCTCATGGACAGTAGATGCAGCTCTCCACGGGGCTACAAAACTGTGCTAGTAATAATTTTAATTGGATGCTATCTTTGCTGCCTTCAAAAAGTATCATAAACTGGAATTATTACCGTCTGCAAGTGCACTTACAGTGCTGGCCTCTCACAGAAGGAAAGATAACGCTTATTCTTCAGAGGGCAACAGCAACGGGCTTCTATTTGTTTCGTTTACATGCATCCCCAGCTGTCTGCTACTTGATTCCTCTTCCCCATGCCTCAGAGATCAATCTGAATTAGACGCGCTGCACTGGATGCTAAGTTTTGCTTGCCCTCTGCCTCTGGGGACTGCACAACATGATGATGGGAAGGTCCTGATGGCCCCGGGGAGGACGAGAGCATACCTGCAGAGGGTTGGGTGGTGTGAGCGGTGATGGAAGGCCATGTCCTGGAGACTGGCTGGGCTTCTGAGGGGGGCTTGAGCTCTGCTGGGTTGGAGATGGCTGGTTCTGGTTCTGGTTCTGGTTCTGGGGGTGGGAGTGGGGCTGGGGCTGTTGGGGCTGTGGCACCGGCTGCAGCTGGCTTGGAGGAGCTGGAAGCTGCTGGGAGGCAGGGGCTGGCTGGTGGGGTGGCGTGGGCTGTGGCTGCGGGGGTGCCTGGGGGGCTGGCTGTGGGTGCTGGCCAGCTGGTGGCGGAGGAGGTGGCTGCTGCTGCTGCTGCTGCTGGAGCTGCTGGAGCTGCTGGAGCTGCTGCAGGTGGGAGCTCAGTGATGAGGTAGCTACAAGGAAAGACATGGAGGGTGCAGTGAGACAACCGGACAGACAGACATCTTGTGTCTTGATGGCTTGTTTTGAGCATGCTGAGAGTGGTCTTCTTTGGCAAGCATTTGACCTCTTTAGCACTGAAAAGGTTTGTGAGACCCTAGCAGAAACAGAACCACTTCTTGGGAAGTTTTTACAACTTAGAATCAGAATGTAACACGTTAGATATTCCTCCGACTTGTAGTGAGTGTGATTTTAAAAGCATTATCGTTAAAGGGCTGTACAAGGAGTGGAGATTATTTGAAGCACTCTGTCCCTCTTTCCCCTCTTTATCACCTATAAAATACACTCATATTTTCAAGATTTGATTGAGATTTCCAAAGTTTGACCAGTTTAATTTGTTTGGTAAATGCTTGCCTGGAGTTAAGAACAGAACACTAAATTGTTTGTAATCACCTTTCCATCCATCAATGCTGTTAGTGGCATAATTTTCACTTGCCATTTTAGACCTCCACCAATTGCTTCAGGCATCCTAGTTTCCACAGTGTGCTTGGCTTTGTATTTTCAAATTTTAAGATAGCACAGGTTTCTCAGTTTTGCAGAGGCAATAGCTTGTGTCTGAGTTCTAATGTTTTTGCCTGCTGATCAGAGACAGAGCCCTAAAATGAAGGGCATATGGCTGGTGACTGGGAATGGGATAGAGTGATGGGTAGACATATTAGCACCTCAAGGAGCTAAAATAATTATCCTTTAAGGTTTATTCTTTATGTACAGGCAAGATCTGGAAAGTGGTGAAGCTGTCAGTATTCAACATGCAACATTTGTTCTTGCATGCCCATCAGGCACAGTATGGTCTCTGCAGTAGGAAGTCCAAGTACAGTCTAGGGTTGCTACTGCTGAAGCCCAAGTTCATGTCCTCCTTTGCCTAAGTCTCAGTTTAAAAGCTTTCTAACAAGTCTATGGATAAATAAAACATAAGGATCAATTTTGAGCCTAGTCTTGGCTGAAAATTTATCTTGCTCTTCTCCTATCTTAGTCAACATTCCCAAAGACATCAGTCCTGTTTTAATATTAATCCTTATTTGAAAAACTTCTCACTTAAAAAATCTAGTAAAAATATAAATACAATGGCATGTGATATACATGCCTTCATACAACAGATGTTCTTGGGCACCTGAAAAAATTTCCCCTATAAGGAAGTTAACTAGTGGCTATATTTTGTAAGGAATCATTTTATAAGATGTACTGAATGTCAGATAGGTATTGATAAGGTAGCTGGGACTATGTAAGATTTAAGGAGATATAATCCTGCCTGCAGGAAGCTTATAGTATATTTGGTGAAATAACACTCATTCATAGAAATAATATGGTTTGGAAGTACCTATTAATTATAGGATCCTGTTAAAAGGGTAGGCTAGATGCATCACTATTAATTTATTGACTATTTAATAGTGCAAATCTGATGAAAAGAGCTAGGAGAGTCAAGAGAAGGGGAGTGTGCTATGGCCTGACAGGTGAAGGTAATACCATGGTGGGTATGGCGTAGGTGGAGAAGGTTTTGGAGAAAGAGGTGCAGAAATCTCCATGGCATCCCTGCCTGGAGCAATACGTAGAATCACCATGGCCTGGGTCACACTTCTGGAGAGAAATACTGAGCAGGACTTGTAGTCTGAAAGCAGCGTTGAGGAAGTTTGGAATGACCTAAACTGCTGAGGAGGTCGGGAGCCCACCTACTGAAAATGGCAAGAAACTGGAAACTCCTAATTAACCTGTGGTGTAAGTCAGATTTCAGACATATAACTCAGCTGTGTTTCAAGAAAAGTGTAGCTGTTTTGGTAATATTATAGGTTGACCATTCCCTGGGCCATCCAATACCAATTCTGGGAGCACAGGTCACATGTTGGGTGTCTACCACAGGTGAGTTGGATAAAGTCCTCACTAGGCCACTGAATTACTGTAGGTTTGTACAAACAGTCCAAGGTATGCACCAGGATGCTCTGAGGCTTGCAATGTAACTCTACAGAAAGAGATGGGCTAGAAATTACTCAGTTATCTCCTTCATTATTGCAACTTTGAGAGGAAGGTCTATTTTGCCATTTTCCTCATTGTTCTTATCATACAAAGATTATATTTCATTGAAGACCAGAGAACCCATCTTAATTCTGACTCCAAAGATCTCTTATAACCTGGGGGCTGTGAGAAGTGGGCTCTCACTTCTCCTTGGGGTGGGGTTTCAGACACTGGGAACCTATCTGCACCTCTGTGACTCAAACCCAGCCTGTGGTGGGCACATGGACCAGTGCTCGTTTTCATGGTTAGCTTCATTTGGGTTAGAATAGCATTTATCTAAATCAGCATTTGGAAATAGGAAAAGACTAGTGAATATTGGCAGATGGATATCGGCAGACAAGTGTGCAACAGACCCTAACCTGCTAATGGGATGGGGCCCCAAATGTGTCTTTGATGTTTTATATCAGCAAGTTCATAGTGCTTGGACATTGTTTTCCTAAGCAGCAACTTGACTGGAAAGCCATAAAGCTAAGCTAAAGCCTATTGAGTTCCATAAACTAATTTGGTGTCCATAAGCAAATGATGACAGAAGATCAGATGTGTTCAGGTCTGTAGTGGGTGCACAGAAAACTAGCAGGGAATGTGCAAGAATGCGACTCTGTTCTAAAAAGTGCCCAACTATCTGTCCAATGATAAGAAAATGCAAAAGTATGTGCATTTAAAAGAGTCACTTTATAAAGCATAACAAAATACAGATATAAAGGAATAAAAAGAAGATAAGCTGGGCATGGGTGGCATGTGCTCTTAATCCCAGCACTCAGGAGACAGAGCTAGGAGGATCACTATGAAATTGAGGCCAGCCTGAGACTACATAGTGAATTCCGGGTCATCCAGGGCTAGAGTGAAACCCTACTTCACGGGGGGGTGGGGCGTGAGGGGGAGGAAGATAAGGAAATAGGTAAATAGGAAAGTTCAAAACCATATTTCAACTACTAAAATATTGCAGGTAAAATGTTGCTTTAAGGGGGTAAAATTCTAACCCTAGGCATAAGATTAAACATTTTACTTTTTTCTCTGGTATGTATGTTTTTTTAAATGATTTTAATGCCTGGTTACTAGGCACTGTATAGGCCAATATTAAATATGAAATTTAACTACAGTAACGGTGTATGTACAGTAACAGGCTATGAAAGAAAAGATGCATAGACATACATCTTGGAAATTTAAGACCTTAGAGTTTTGAAAAGGAGACACAAAACAAAATTCCTTTAAATTCTCAATTTCCTAGGAGAGAGAGGGTGAGAGTGAGAGCGAGCACTATGCCACAACCAGGTGCTGGAAACCTCCCTAAATAAATAATTCAGACCCTATTGCTGAAGACTCCACACACTTGGGCTGTAAGGCCACTGAGAAATCCTGCTGGAATTGAGCTGATAACCTCCTCCATGTAGACCAGCTGACAGAAAGCTGGAAGAAGCCATTCTGCATGCAGTTCAATGGGAGAAAGAGATACCATCAGTGAAGATACTCAACAGTGGACACTGCAGGCCTTATAACTGGCCAGCCAGGCCAAATGAGCCAACGGGTGCAATAGTGGCATGTCTGTCATGGTGGAAACCAACTGCCCTCCAACTGGACTGGAGGCCCGCTCCAAGGGAGGGAATACATCCCTGATACTGACAACTGAAAACAGGGGTAGTCATGAGCCCTAGGGGTGTAACATCTGCTGATGTCTGGAAAAATGTATATACTATGCTTATCAAACTTCCCAGTAAGCACTTCTCTTAATATTCATACCCTTATATTAATGCTACTCTCACTCTGGGTAGAGAATCTTCTCTTTTCAGATGGCAGTGACCTTGGGACGACTCAGAAGGTATCATGGTGCTGGAAAGAAGTGACTAGAGTACCGAGTAACATCTCGATCACACCTTCCAAAGCTCAGGGTCTAATGCGGAAGAGGTGGTGGAAAGAATGTAAGAGCCAAAGGAAGGGTAGGACTCCTTACAATATGCTCCCTCCAGACATAAAATGGCCTGGATATCCATGACCTCATAGTGCCTGACACTACCTACACAAGACCATCATAAGAGGAGGGAAAGATCATGACATCAAAATAAAAGAGAGACTTATTGAGATGGGGAGGGGATATGATGGAGAATGGAATTTCAAAGGGGAAAGGGGGGAGGGAGGGTATTACCATGGGATAGTTTTTATAATCATGGAAAATGTTTAAAAAATTGAGAAAAAATAAAATTAAATTAAATTTAAAAAATAATTCAGTACGACAAAGGGGTAGTGAGATTCTTATATTTCTCCATTTGTTCAGTTTCTACATTTTGGAAACACTTTTTCACTCTGAATGTTTAAGATTTCCCAAGTTAACTTCACACTTAAATAAGACCACACTACCATTATGTTGGCTGGGATTTACATAAGATTACTTCCAAAGCATGGAGTGGAAAGTGGAATATATATATTAATCTTAGAAAAGAGAAAACAGAAATGGTTAGAAACTGAGGAATTTGAAAACGTGCAAGTGGTAAAGACTTGCTAGGAAATCTGCTCTCATTCTCATTTAGGAGAGATTGAGATAGAGAAAGAGAATAAGAATGGGTGCACCATGCCTCCAGCTGCTGCAAACAAACTCCATACACATGTGCCACTTTGTGCATCTAGCTTTACAAGGTTATTGGGGAATTGAACCCAGGTCATTAGGCTTTATGGGCAAGCACCTTAACTCCCAAGCCATCTCTCCAGACCAGGTATTAAGATTTTTAATGTGTATGTGAGCATCCTCACACTCCAATTATTATCTCTCTACCATCCTTCCAGGTCCTTAGACATTCCTTCCAGATTCTTACTGAGTGCCAATCAGGATGAAAAAAACAATATCAGAACACCAAAGATAAAGATATTTTAAAATCCAAAAGGATTTTGGAAAGAAATTAAATGGTCACCTATAAAGAGCTGTAAGTGACATTGGCATCATTGCCATATGATTACCTCTAGTTCATTTAACTACTTAAAACCAGAGCAACAGTGCCTTCAAAGGTCTGAGGGAAACTTATCCTTTATCAAGAATTCTTTTGTTAGCTAAACCATCTGTCAAAAACAATGGCAGTAAGGCCTATTTTGGAGCTTAGAAAGACATAGACTCCTTACTTGTGCATGATTTTTATTACAAAGTCAATAGCCACTTTGGTAAGTTAAGTTAGGAACCAAGACAGAAGAAGACTTGGGACCCAGGACACAGCACCTGTCACCCACAAGAGCCATCAAGAACCCCAGTATGATAGCTCTCCAGTATTCTACAGAGCAACATGTCCACATCAGGGCATCGAGGGTCTAGATGAAATATTGTCAGAGAAAAAAGAGATTCCAAAAATGATAAAATACTAAACACTTTGAGGGATTTGAGAATGTGAAAAAGCATCTAGAATCCTCAGGAAAATAATATCTATTTTAAAAATATTTTATTTTTATTTATTTATTTGAGTAGGGAAAGAGGCAGGTAGAGAGTAAGAGAGAGAATGGGAATGCCAGTGCATGCAGCCACTGCAAATGAACTCCAGAGGCATGGGCCACCTTGTGCATCTGGCTTATGTGGGTCCTGGGGAATCAAGCTGGGTCTTTGCAGGCAAGCACCTTAACCGCTAAGCCATCTCTGCAGCCAATTAAAAAAATTATTTATTTAGTTATTTGAGAGGGAGGGGACAGGTAGAGAGAAAGAGAGAAATCTAGTTTTGAAAGTCACAATCCAGATATGGAGATGCTATTTACAGTAGAACAAGAAGATCACAAGCATCAAGAAAAACTGAATGGTTTCAATGTTGTGGTGAGAAAATAAGATCTTAGCAGATGTTAAAATTCCTTCCTGAGGGAGGTATACAGTGCTTCTTATAATTAAAAAAAAAAGAAGCGCAGGCAATAAGAAACTGAAGATACAGCAAGTAATATGAGAAAAACATAGTTTTGCATGTGCATCCATATCTGATGATCCTCTGGTAAGACAATGGTTTCCATGGAAGTGTCCTCCAGCCAGAGACAGTACTGGCAGAAGGATAATCACATTAGGTCGCTGCAGCAATTGCTGTCTCATTGCTGAGATAAAACACCCAAGCAGAAGCAACTTAGGAAGGAAAGGGTTTATTTCAGCTTACAGTTTCAAGAGGAAGTTTCATCAGAGCACGGCAGGAGCAGAGCAAGGTGTCACATTGTATCAGCAGGGAGGAAGCAACAAGAGCCAGCCCTTGAGCACTGGCAAGTGGGGCTGGCTTGTAATAACCTAAGGCGCACCCCAGCGGCACACTTCCTCCAGCCACACTGCGTCTCCCAGTGATTCTCCCAGCTGGGGATTAAGGCTATGGGGGGGGGGGCATTTTGCACTCAAACCTTCACAGTTCCCCTGAAAATAGATTTTCTGTGTAAACTAAAATGGACATTCTGGTTTTATGGTCTCTTTTGGACTACATCAATGTTGTGATGCTTGATCCATGCAGAACACTGAGTTTCTTAAGTTCTGTGGGCTGAGACTCAGATCCAGATAGAACCAGCTTCATTGATGACACCATGTCTAGTATGAACCTTCTTTAAAGAAGTCCACAAAACAGACACGTGTTTATGGTAGTCTGAGAAATGTTCCCAAAGACTATTCCATATATGCTAGTCTTCATGAAAATGTGCTCTATTGCTAAAAAAATGAGAGATACCATATGACAAATCATGGTTTTGGAGATCCACAGTGAGTATTAGAATATTAATGGGTAGAATTTCAGCCTGGTTAATATTTTTCATCTGGGGCTGAGAAGATGGCTTAGTGGTTAAGACACTTGCCAGCAAAGCCAAAGGACCCAGGTTCAGATCCCTAGTACACACATAAAACAGATGGACATGGTGGCACACATATCTGGTGTTCGTTTGCACTGGCTAGAGGCCCTGTATCACTCTCTGTCTCTCTCTTTCTCATCTCTCTCTCTCTCGTAAATAATAAAAAAATTGTTCAACTGAAAAACTTATTTTCCTTTTTTTTCTGACACAAACTTATATACATATATGGACCTAGGGCTGTGAAAAGCTCACTGACAAGAACATACAGGTGTGATGGGGAAGGCATGAAGGCCAGTTTAGTCAGACCATGAGCACTGTATACATGAGGAACTTTTATATATGTGAAGTACACATATGAGTATATATGTGAAGAATATAATTTATATCAAAGTGTATGGAAGAAGTGATGAGTCACTTCCAACAACAATATGTGTGACTCCTAATGAATTACTTGTTTACCCCCAATAAACCTGCATGCATTACTCCATCTTGTTGGCTTAGCTGATGTGGAACACTGATTAATTCATACATAAGAGAATTTGAGTGCAATAAACATCTGTGTTAAAAATGTAGCCATATAAGAAAGTACATGCAAATGAATTTGTTAAGAAGTAG
This sequence comes from Dipus sagitta, assembly GCA_036346955.1. Classification (NCBI taxonomy): domain Eukaryota; kingdom Metazoa; phylum Chordata; class Mammalia; order Rodentia; family Dipodidae; genus Dipus; species Dipus sagitta. The sequence continues at coordinate 44,997,715 of CM070784.1, forward strand.
AGCTTTTTTTTTTTTTTAAGGCAAATCCAACAGGCTGAACTTAAAAAAAATTTTTTTATGGTAGAGAGTGAGAACAAGAGTGAGTGATAGAGAGAACAGTTGGCCCAGGGCCTCCAGCCACTGTAGCTGAGCTCCAGACACGAGCATCACCTTGTGTGCATGTGCGACCTTGTGCGTTTTTGTCACCTTGTGTGTCTGGCCTATGTGGGATCTGAAGAGTCGAACATGAGTCCTTAGGCTTCGTAGGCAAGTGCCTTAACCACTAAGCCATCTCTCTAGCTCTAAATGGAGCTTTAAAAATCATTTATTTATTTGAGAGAGAAAGAGAAAGAGGCAGAGAGAGGGAGAGAGAAGGGGGAGAGAGAGAATTGGTGTGTCAGGACATACAGCCATTGCAAACAAACTCCAGATGCATGCTCCACCTTGTGTATCTGGCTTATGTGGGTCCTGGGGAATCAAACCTGGGTCCTTTGGCTTTGTAGGCAAGTGCCTTAACCACTAAGCCATCTCTGCAGCCCCCAAATGTAGCTTTTTTAAAGGCAGATTCTCAGAAGTCTGATAGGGAAGGAGCTAAAAAAAAAATGTGTAAAAAGGTAGAAAACCAGAGCTGAGGCCTCACTAAGCTCTCCTTGGCTCTGGGAAGACATCACTGCTGTAGAGTGGTAGCTGTGAGGAACCTGAGGGGCTTCACCTGCTTCTTGGTAAGCCTGGAAGTAGCACGACAAGGCAGGAAGATGAAGTTCCTCTGATAGTGAGCATAAGGTGCTCTTTAATTTAATAAAAAGGTCTACATAAGCCTCTTCTGATTTTCTCTATCAAATTTCCAGGTTCTTTCTTTCTTTCTTTCTTTCTTTCTTTCTTTCTTTCTTTCTTTCTTTCTTTCTTTCTTTCTTCCTTCCTTCCTTCCTTCCTTCCTTCTTTCTTTCTTTCTCTCTTTCTTTCTTTCTTTATTTTTTTTGGTATTAATACATTATCAATTCAGAAGACCAAAGATGTGAGCATGCCTCCTTGACGACAGACTCTATGAGTTCCTTGACTTTGGTTGATTGACGTTTGTATGCCTGTAGGGAATCCACAGCCTGCATATGGAAAATTGATTCTTGATTTGAAATCCATTTGTTCAAAAGATCATGCCAAGTTTACCCATCTGAAGACTTTAATCCACAATTACTGGGGTCCTTGTGGCATTTGACATAGGCTTGGTGAGGAGTCTTGCAGAAACAATGTTTCTGTTCTTGTGAATGATTGCTCACTCTCCAGCATGTGGATAATCGAATTGTTTGGTTGAGAGGTCTGAGCCTCGTAGTACATCACTGTCTAGGCCTCACTATCTTGATTCCGCATGAACTTGGGGACAGAAAAGACATTCAAGTGAAAAAGGAAGTGGCTCAAAGAAATGTGCATGCAACATTTCACCGTATTAGTTCTCATGCAGAAGGAAACGTGGAAAGCAGTTGTCTACATGTCTTCATAGAAGCCAGGCTACCTTCCACTGAAGGTTAGGTTAGCATTTTCTCAATCACAGCTAACATTTACTGAGCAGGAGTTTTCTAGGGAGCATTTTACCTCCTTCATTAGGGTAGAAGAGAAGCCATATTCACCAACAGTGGTGCTAACGATATAAGGAAAAGGAAGAGGTCTGATGGTTTTAACTTCCTACGTTAGTAGCACAGAAACATCATTCGTCATGTTTAACAAACAAAGCAGGGTACACCCTGGCTTTCATGGTGTCCGTGTTTTCCTTTTAGCACACATGATTTGCAGAGGAAAACATCACAGGCAATTCAGTGGCTGCTGGGTCTGGTTTAAACAGTGCTACGTTCACTCTGATTTCTTTTAGGCCACAGACACATGGGCCAGCGCTTATTTTCATGGTTGATTTAATCCATCCGCTCTGCCAGTGTGGGGATTATTCCCTACGGTTATTCTCTGGTGATCTGTCGGTTCAGATGAGCAAATGTGAAGTGACAGAGATGTGTTGGCCGATTCCTCAGGAAGCTCTGGAAACTGGAGTGCAGAGCAAGGGAGCTCCTCGAAGAACCTGACTGGGTTCTACTCTTTTTAATTTTCTTCATATCAGCAGAAGCTTTCCTTATCTAGGCTGAACTTTAAACCACCTAAATAGGCAATTCAATTTTGTTCTTATACAGCAACTTCAGGTTTGCCAAAAGCTTAATAGATCTGGCTGCATTGTATCTTGCTTATTTCTTTGCAAAGAAGGGCGTGTATATATTTCCCTCACTTTACAGGGGTAGAAATCTAAGACCCAAGTCTACGGCCATGTGTATCCCGGTTCTGCTTGACCTTCAAAATGAATTCTTCCCTGAAGCTACATTGATTTTTTATATTTTGAGATATAAGAATTAAAAATTCCTCCTTGGATGACTTACATTTTTATTCAAGACTTTTGAAAAAAAGTTTGCCACACAGTGGCTTTAGTTGTCTAGCAAAAACTGTTACTTAAGTAGAATATTAAAAGTTGTTCATATTATATAACAAATATTATCAGTATTCTCATTCTTATTTTCTCTTTTCCATCTCTTCAGTTGAATTCTTTAGTAAGAAAAATGAAATGCACTATGCAGATAAAATTTGGTTATTTTGTGTTGCTGTGCAATTAGCAATCCAATTCATACAATGAATTATAAATGTATAATTTCATATATATGTAGCTCATATAGTAAGTTATATGGCAACTAATGTTTTAATGAATCAATTATACTGTTAGTAAACTTGATGAGAATAAAGAAACTCTTAGGGTAAAGATAGGGCTCAGCAGTTAAAGGTACTTCCTTGCATAGCCTGGTGGCCTGGGTTCAGTTCTTTAGTACCCATGTAAACCTAGATGCACAGAGTGACACATGTGTCTGTAGTTCATTTGCAGTGGCAAGAGGACCTGGTGTTCCCATACTCTCTCTTTTTCAAATAAGTAATTAAATAAGAATTATAGGAAAGTTTATTAAAAAGCAATAGATACCATAATATTAATAAGTTTACGATGCCATATAGTCACATCACCAAGATGAGTGAAAATGCTTTTCAAATAGTTCATAAATTTCTGCCAGCCTAGTTTATCTTGCATATAGGATGTAAAATAGTATTATTTTTTACTTTATCTCTAATGCAGTATGAAAGAAATAAGCAAGTACACAGAGCTAGAGAAATGGCTTAGTGGTTAATGCAAAGCCAAAGGACCCATGTTTGATTTCCCAGGACCCATGTAAGTCAGATGCACAAGGTGATGCATGCCTCTGGAGTTGGTTTGCAGTGACCGAAGGCCCTGGTGCACCCATTCTCTCTCTCTCTCTCTCTGCATCTCTCTCTCTCTCAAATAAACAAAGTAAATAAATATCCCCAGAAAGCACGTCTAGTGTCAGAAGGTGCTACATGAGCAACTGGGGGAAAGTGACCAATATCTCTCCAAGCAACTCATGGTCTAACCTACTTAGCAGCAAACAACTTGACATGATGCTCACACAAGTGCAAGAGTGGCACACAGCCAGGGTGGGAAACCAACTGCTCTTGATTTGGCTAACTGATCTGCTCAGTGGAATGGAACCCACAGCTGGAGCTGGGAAACAAGTCAGAACCATACCTAAAAATGAGCCTGCTCTCCATTATCAAGCATCCACCAATTGTGGGCTAGAAGAGGGCCTACACCTATTAAATTCTTTCTAAAAAATAATGGTTATCCCATTCATCTTGTGCTAACTTTACTCTCCGGTGGAGAATCTGCTTCTCTTTTTCAGATACACGCAGATCCTAAGAAGAGAACCACCCCAGCATACCTCAAAAGGGCCCTAGCTGAAACTAAGAATGATTGGGGAAACAAGCAAGAGTGCTGTTTCCTTCGTGAGCCTGGTACCAGCACAAGGGTGAAGGAGATAGACAGAGAGAACAATCAACTCCTACCAAACCAGATATCCACAGACACAGAGGCTCCCAAGACCTCATCACTGAAGCAGACCTAAAATGAACCCAACATGGCTCAGGGAAATTTGTGGAAGAGGGGGCGGAAAGCATGTTAGAGACACATGTTGGGTCATGATACACAGAGACATTTCCTCCTACCCATAACTGTGGCTAACCCAACAATGCATGACCCATATACCCCAACAAGAAGGGTCCCTGTGGAGGGAGGAGGCTAACAATGGTACCAACTTGACTGTATTCACTGAGTACAAAACTAATTAAAAAAAAAACCTGAAAAGAAAGAAAAAAAATTTAAAAAGAAAGAAGCAAGCAGAGATGTGTCAGCCAGTATGGGTTTTAGCACATACTACAGTAACAGCCACCTTAGAACTGAATGCTAAACCATAAATTTATTTCTGCCAGATTTGCAGGGTGGGGGGCTGAGTCATTGCACACCTGGGTGCCTGCTCCAGCGAAGCAGTTACGACCATGAGCATTGTCAGGATGGGGGCGGAAGGAACAAAGGCTTTTCAGGGTGGGACTGCCCAATCCCAAGCAGACCAGAAACTGCAGCATGGAGATGGGAAAATGTACCAGATGCCTTGATGATCTCCACAAAGGCACCTCAGAGAGTCCACATACACACCACCTTCTTTCCATTTTTATTTCATGTACTTTAACCTCATTGCACCTTTTCTGAATCATTGGAAGGGCTTACAACTGGCCTCTGATATCATGTTTTCCTTATTTTCTTTCTCTCCCCTCTCTCACTCATTAAATCAGCTGTTAATCAGTCCTGTGCCAAGTGCTCATCAACACCTAGGATTTCAAAAATTCTGTTCAGATTAGTGATAACACACTGTATGTGTTATTATTGTGTTGAGATAAGATTTTTTTAAGTAAATATTTTTTATTTATGGGAGAGAGAGAAAGGGAGAGAGAAAGGGAAAGAGAACGGGAACATTGGTTTTAGTGACTACAAATGAACTCAAGATATATGTACCACCAAGATTTAGTAAAGTTTCCCAAGATTTTGCTGGACACATTATCCATGTGTCTCTCTCTTCTGAGTTCTACAAGTCTGTACCACCATGAGTAGCTCATCTCAATGTACTTTTTTAGGAGACTATATGATAGTTCCTGTAGGCAAGAATTATATCATAGTGCTCAGCTTGTGCTGGCAAATGAATGGACTCTGACTCCAGCCCACATTTCCAGACACATCCTAACTGCTGTGAGAACCCTCACATCTAGTCCAGAAACAGAAGCTGGTGGTGTATGACTGCACACAGCCAGAAGACAGGACATATTACCCTTACACACATGAAACTAAGACATTAAAAATGTTTGAGTTGATTGACAGGACTGAAGAGTCCGGATAGCTTCCATATATATGCATAGGACATTTTTCTATGTAGGCCAACACCGCATCCACCACACATCTGGAGCTATGTCCTAAAAATTCTATAGGACAGTTTTGTTTCTAAACAAGTAAATGAGGATGTGTGCTGGTCTGCTGCGTGCACACTGAGAGGGAAGAGTTACATGTGGATGTGAGGTCTTGCGGTTTAGTTACCATCTGCAGTTCATGGACACACTCCACTCCTCATCACCAGCAAATGTGTTTCTTTTCATTAGTGAAATCAATCAAAAGCAGGGGATAGAAGCCAAAATCAGTTATGGCATAACAGCAGTTAAGAGATGTCTTCTGCTATAATGAATTATAACACTAAAATTCCAATCCTAAGCTAGTGGGCAACTGTTGGGAAGATCAGGGTTTGAAACTCATCATCTCAGAACTTTCAGTTCCTCCATGAAGCTGTCTGTTGTAGTCACCTTTCATGGCTAGGATAAGAAACAGGCCAAAAGCAGCTAATGAGAGGAAATTATTTATTTTGGTTTACAGTCTTGAGGAGAAGCTCAATGATGGTAGGGGAAAACATGGCATGAGCAGAGGCTGGACTTCACCTCTGCCACAGCAGGTAGAAAACAGCAGCAGGGGAGTGAGCTGAACCCTGGCACAGGGGAGCTGGCTATAATACCCCTAAGCCAGCTGCCAAGAGCACACCTCCTCCAGCAAGTTTCCACCTCCCAAGCTGTCATCATCTGGAGACCAAGCTTCCAGAACCCATGAGTCTGTGGGGTACACCTAATTCCACCCACCATGTTGCCCATTCTTGCTTGTTGGGCTGCAGTGTCATCCTTTTGTTCTTTGTTTCTCTCTCTCTTTGTTGCACTGTCCTGAACTCTTTACCCCCCACCTGTCTTTCTCCTCCCTTTGTGCTTTCTCTCACCTCTATTTGTTTCCCTTCCTTCCTTCCAATCCATATCTTCCTCTTAATCTGAAAATGTATTAAGCTGCATGGCAGGGGGTGCACAGAAGCTAAAGCCATAACTGTACATTAAAGTTTGGTTCTGGTTTCACATACGTCATTCATAGTCCACCTGAGAAGACAGACCCACGAGTGTCCAACTATTACATGGTGTGGCATGTTAGCAGTTTTTCCTGTTTAATGATTTTCACTCCCTCCCACTTCTTCAAAATAAGTACACACTCTTATTCTTTACATTATTATTATTATTATTATTATTATTATTATTATTTGAGGTAGAGTCTCACTCTAGCTCAGGCTGGCCTGGAATTCACTATCTAGTCTCAGGGTGGTCTCGAACTCACGACAATCCTCCCACCTCTGTCTCCTGAGTGCTGGCATTAAAGGCGTGCACCACCTGGCCTGGCTATTCTTCACATTATAATCCTTCAAAATATAACCTCAACTTCACCTTCCAGTTGAACTGTGTGCACATTGCTCCATGTTCACAATTGTAAATAGGATCTTGTCATGCAGTCCAGACCAGAATTCATGATCCTCCTGTCTTTGCCTCCCAAATGCTGGTATTACAAGTGCAGCCCTGTGCCTGGCCCACACTTGTCTCTTGTTCACTCTTTGCTCCGGTTTCTGAGATGGTCTCCCTCACTTGCGTTACCCCTCCTTCCCCTAACCCCCACCCTCACTACTTACCTCTATGGTAATGCTGCCTGGATACTACTAGACTCATGATGGGTTCTTTCCCAATAGACCCATCGTACTGTCAAATGCATCAAACCCAAACTACCACACAGATTAGCACAGCTGTGGTGGTTTGAATGTAAAACGTACTCTCTAGCCTTAAGTGTTTGTGATTAAGTTTCCTTAGAGCCCAGCTTGTGGAGATTTGGGGAGGTGGAGCCTTGTTAGAGAAGTTGTGTTTCTCGGGGCAGACCTTGGGGTGGATTAGTTTAGCCTGCTGGGTGTTCAGAGCCAGCTTGCTCTTGCTGTTCTCACTCTGCTGTGCATTTGTGAGGAAGCAAGCCAGGTTCCTCTGCCGCGATGAAGCTTCCCCTCAAAACTGTAAGCCATAAATAGATCCTTTCCTTCATAAACCACTCCGTTTCTGTGATTTGTTCTAGCAACGAGAAGCTAGCTGCTACAATTGCCTTTCTTTAATATGCTCGGGATATGTGCCTGGGTCTACACTGGGGCCAGTCATTTATTTGTAGTGCAGTGCTGAGAATCTACTGAACATCATAGCCCCATGGTACACTATGAGTAATGGCTGCTTCTCACAAGCTTATGTGGCTGCTCAGATCTGTGACTCTGCTGCTGTCCAGCGTCACAAGAGGATGACACTGCCTGGGGCAAAGACCAGGTATAAGGTGTCATCTACTGAGTACATATTACTCTCACACCGTCATCACACTGAAAAGCTGTAAATGATGCCAGGTTGGGGAACATCCGTGTGCCTTTTAGAACTCCGTTTCTCTTTTGTGCAGTCTGTTCTCCTCCCACCAAGCACACGGACAGTACAGTACGGCAGCCGCCTGGCTGTGGCAGTGAGCGTCCTTTTCACAGTTGCGGACATCGCGACTCTGTTGTCATTGCTCTGTGGCTATGATATTTTGGGTCATGAAGACTTTTGAAAATCTGATAAAAGTATATATACATTCCCGAGATCTTATTTAAATTTATGAACCTATTTTAAGTTTCGGAGGGTTCCAGACTCCTCTGAAGGTCACCAAGAAACACCCATGGAAGCCTAGGTCCATCTGCAGAGAGATCAGGTTACAGAGGGTCAGAGGGCCCGTGGATGTGCCTGAAATGCCTGGCATGTGCTGTGCACAGACGGGTTCGGTTTGTTTTCTCACAGATGCCTGGCATATGCTGTGTGCACAGACGGGCTCAATTTGTTTTCTCACAGACTCAGAACTTGGAAGGTAGCCACAAATGGGGCATTCTTGCTAATCTAGGTCAGGTCTTGAGGATTCACATTTCTGCTCTGAGCCTCCCAGGCGGGAAGACCTCTGTCATGTGGAGAGTCACTCTGAGTGACTCCAAGAGTAAGCCACTCTTTGTATCTGAAAGGACTTTCTTCTAGAGCTGTGGTAGGCCAGGCGGAAGTGTTCTGGCTTAGTCTCGCTCTGTTTTGGGGGTTTAAGATGACCCTATAATGGCAGAGAATAGTTGCTACAGGGCATTACTGACAAAAATACAGACTATGAGAGGCCATCTGAGAACTAGGTACACATCTCTACTTCATGTAGATTGTAAAGAACAGGAAGTTAGTGTGAATCTTTGGTGAGTCCTGCCTTCTTTGGGAGTAGGGGACCAGAAAGAGGAGTCTCCATGGGACACTGCAGGGAGTTTGTATAGTCTTTGCTTTAGAGAGACAAATCAGACCATGTTGACCTTCTGCTAGAAAATGCCAAGGGTTACAAACAGTCTGCTTAGTTGCCTAACAGGGAATCTAACGAGCGATGTCAGCTCTTGAGATTGGCAGGTGAGGTGTGTGTGAGTTTCCATCATACTCGGTGTGGGCTATGTGAGTGAGACAGTAATGGCATGGGCTCCTTAGCCCTTGTCCTGGGGAGAGGTAAACATGTCTCAACAAAGAGGTCCTGGAGGAGTGCATTGCCTGTCCCAGGGGTCTACACTTGAGAAGTCAGGATTGACAGCTGTAAAAAAAAATGAGAGTATCCTTCAGAAAAAGAATCGTCTATAAAAGTCTCTAAGTCCACTGAGCATAAAAGCAGCTGACTGTAGTGTCAGTCATTTTTCTTTTCCCTAAGATGGTCAGACACTAATGACTGGGGAGGATAAACTGAAACTTTATATAGAGGATGAGGAGGAGGGTTGACTGGCAACAGGCTTTCTGTGCTGCAGGAAGGCTGTGGTAAGAGGAACTGAAGCTTCACATCAAGTTGGAGTATTGAGGACTCCCTGCATCGGTACATTCCACTCACAGAGCGAGGTGAACAGGAGCTGGACTTAATGACTGGGAGGTTTTGGGATACCCTTCAGTTGTCATGGGAGCAGGGGAAGGACCAACCCTATCGATTGAGGTTACAGTGGTAACTTATGTTTGTTAAATATGTGCATAAACTTAGCAAATCTGATCCTTGATTTTTTTTCCCCCTGAGAACAAATAGGTTCCTTTGCAGCAGATTCTAGGAACTAGGGGCTGAATACATCATTTTCTTAGGTCTTATTTTTTTTCCCCCTTAGTGTTGTTGCCCTTGTAGTATAAGACCCTTGTTGGAAAAGAGTTTTCTTTTGTAAATGTTTATCTGGCATGCAACACATATTTATTGACTGTTTATCTCAGAGGTTATCAAGCACATAGGTGCAGAGCAATCACCCAGGATGTTAGTAAGACCGCTGGCTCCGGAGCTCTACTTCCACAGGTTCTGATTATATTGCTCTCCAGCAGGATGGTCAAGGGGCACCCTTTAAAAAGCTCTGATACAGGGATCCCTGGCTATGCCTAAAGAGTAACTTTTTCCAGGAGTAGGCACTGGTCTGGGTGCCTAAGACGCCATAAGGAGCCAGGTGTGTTTCTTACCTTCAAAAATGAAACAGTATGCTGGCATACACATATAGTCATGAAAATATTGGCATATTTAATCAAGCATTTTTTGGGGTATTCTAAGCGTGGGGCAGCAATAAAGTTAGTGGAGAGAGAGAGGGAGGGATAGAAGAAAGTTTTCTTAGAAAGGTGAAGTTTTCAAGAGACGCACTCAGGCCAAAGAAGGAAGACTCCCTCTCCAGCCTTCTGTGAGATGTACAAGAACTGGAGTGGTCAGACTCCTGGAGCTCAGTAAACCCAATCTTGCCCCTGAGAAGTAAGGACAAGGAGACTCAGACCTGAAATGTTTTGCTCAAGCATGCACAGAGGGAAAAACAGGAATGTTCACTCATACATTTTGGGACATATCTTGAATCAAAGAGAGTCTTTTACTGGCTTAGATTTCTAGAGATAGTTCCGTACTTACTCTTAAAACTCCCGTGAATACAATAAATGATTAAATGAGTAAAATAATTTAAAAGGTTAGCGAAAAATTTTAAAGAACTATTTTATTGAAAACAATACAAGCAAGTGACAAAAGTCCCTGTGGTAATTTATTATATCTCAGCTTTAGACCATAAATTATTAAAACTGAAAAATATCATTGGCACAAAATCAGAATTGTGTATATATCTTCATTTGTTCAGATAACAAGTTTTCACTAAGTGCCCGTTTGTTTGAGGAATTATGATTACTTTCAAGCAAATTTGTAATATTAAAGAAATAGTTGGGGCTGGAGAGATGGCTTAGTGGTTAAGGAGGTTGCCTGTGAAACTTGAGGATCCAGGTTCAGTTCCCCAGAACCCATGTAAGCCAGATGCACAAGGTGGAACATGCATCTGGAGTTAGTTTGCACTGGCTAGAGGCCCTGGTGCCCCTATGTTCTTTCTCTGCATTCCCCTCTCTTTCTCTTTCAAATAAAAAATAAATAAAAACATTTAAAAAAAATGAAAGAGTTACTTACATTAGAAAAGACTGCCATTCTCTGGATGATTGCAGCTCCCCCCCCCCTTTTTTTTTTACTAATTACCAGTGAGTGCCAGTCATGTAGGCCTCCAATTTCTAGCTCAGCCTACTGGGAGTCAGCTTCCCATGCTGCTGAGTCAGGTGGCCCACTGGGAAATTCTCTTTCTAATACATTTAAGGCTTATGTTGTGGTTTGAATGTAAAACATCCCCCACAGACTCATGTGTTTGAACACTTGGTCCCCAGTTGGTGGCCTGTTTGTGAAGGTGCGGGACCTTGAGGAGGTTGGAGCTTTGCTGGAGCATGGGTGTGTGGGGGGGAAGGTCTTGAGGTTTGATAGCTCATCTTACTTCCTGTTTGTTATCTGTTTCCTGATTCTGGTTTCAGTGTAATAAACTGGCCTGTCTTACCTTCCCAACTATGGTGATTATACCCCTGTGGAAATTTAAGGGAAAACCAACACTTTACTTCCTTAAATTGCTTCTTAATAGGCATTTTGTCTCAGCAGGGAGAAATTAACTCATATACCCTGATAAAGCAACTTAGCAAAACTCATTTCCTTCTAGAACAAAGGATGCCTTGTTTCACAGGAAATGCCTGTTCTGGATTAAAGCATATTCATTACTTATCTTGGAAAAGGGAGTGAGCTCCTGATCTTCTGGGAAGGGAATCTTTCCTCTCAGAAGGAGACAATCTCGTACTAACAAGAAGCTTTTGAGATCTCAGGCTATGCTTGATATATTTGTCATCTGGGTTAAGCTTTCAAGTGAAAGAATTAAAAGAAATAAGTATTCTAAAGGATTCAAGTCCACATTAATCAGTTTTTCTCTAGTATTGTTAGGCACCTAAAAAAATCAAGTTCTATTCAGAAATACATAATTGCAACAATGTCCCAAGTTCCTCCAGTTGCAGCTAAGAACTATGCAGTCATGTGCCATGTAATGACATTTTAATCAAAACTGAGCTGCAGGCATGATATTGTTCTCATGAAGTTCCATCATTGTGGTAGCCATCTTAGTTTGCGTAAGGATATTTCATGAAGTTCCTAAGGGGACATCTTTCAGAATGTAGTCTCATTATTGAGTGATGCATGACTATACTTGCAAAGTCTGTAGATCCAAAGATAGAATGATATTTAAGAAATCTAGTCTTTCAGAGGAGACTATACATAGACTAGCATACTAGAGTTACTAAGGTGCTCTCAAATTCTAAGACTTATGTGGAAAAGGGCACATACAGTTTTCCAGTATGTGGACTGCTTGTGTCTCCAAGCATAATTCACTCATACTACAAAAGTGTGTTCTGGGTAGAAGGAATTCAAATATGTCTCTTAGGTTATTTCTCAGCCATATCATATTGCCTGACTCCATTGTCCTATTATATTAGTTACTTTATTATTGCTGTGATGCAATATCTGACCAGAAGCCACTTAAGGTAGGAATAAAGGAAGGGTTAATTTCAGCTTACAGTTCAAGATTACAGTCCATCATGGCAGGGAAGGAATGGAGGCAGGACCTGTGGGCAGTTGGCCACATCCAACCTGCAGTGAGGAAGTCAAGGGTGATGAATGCTGGTGCTGAGCTCTTCTCCTTTTTATTCACTTCAGGACTACCAGCCCATAAAATGGTCCTCTGATGTAAGAAAATCTCTTATACCACAGCACACTATTTATATGATGTTTGCTGAGAGGATGTTCCTGCTCACAAGTTACCATCCACATCACCAATCCTTCTATTTGTTCTTTTCCCCTATAGTTAAAATTAAGGCAACCATTCTATGTTTTCACTCAACATATTTTCTTCATGCTGATTCAACTCTTTCATTTTTAGATATATTTAGATATATTATATATATTAGATATAGATATATTAGATATATTTAGATATATTTTTTTCTATGGCATTTGTTCTCTTCAGAAAATCAATTATATTTATGTTGGATCACCAATCTTTGTGTTCTAAATACTTTCCCTTCTAGCTACTTTAATCTATGGTTTCAGGTCTCCTAGTTTCCCAGCATTGGTGCAGTGAGATATTCAGTGTTGTAAATTCTGTTTTCGGCTATGTGTATTTTGTCACTGATTATTTTAGTGTATTAATCCTTTGTTTTGTATTTTCCTAAAAACCTTTTATTTAATAATGTCATGTTTATTATAAAGTGCTTCTATAACCCTTAAATTCTTGAAAAAATGTGCCATCCCTTGTTACTCTCTCCTCTTTGAGGTCTTGTTTTACTAATTTCATGCCCTCTTTCATTTCCTTTATAGAAATTCTTTTTTTCATTCTGTCAGGATAAATTCTTTGCTAAGCTTTTGTGTTCTTTGTTTTCTCACTTTACATTTAGTCCTGAGTGCCTCCCTTTTTATGTGTGGCTTTATGTACAACTATGGCACTTTCTGTCCCTACCTCTATCCATAGCCGCACTCACACAGCCAGCTCGTAGTATTATTTGCAATGTCTAAGGCAACAATAGCATTCACAATCCATTAATTATCTGATTAGTCCAACAACTACTAACTGACCACCTAGTATGTTTCAGGCACTATTTTGGGTTCTAAAGATAAATCAGCATTAAAAAAAAAAAAAAGACAGGCCTGGAGAGATGGCTCAGCAGCTTAGAAGGCACTTGCCTGCAAAGTCTAATGACCCATGTTCAATTCCCTAGAACCCATGTAAAGCCAGATGCGCAAAGTGGTACATGCATCTGGAATCTGTTTGCAGTGGCTAGAGGCCCTGGAATGCCCATTCTTTCTATCTCTATCTGTCTTTCTGTGTAAGTGTCTCTCTGCTTGCAAATAAATAAATAAATAAATAGACAAAACTCATTCCTATGGCATTTATACTATAACTGAGTGAGACAGAAAGTAACTAACAAGCATGATCAGGCAGACTGTATAATGCAGTAGAAGGTAATCAATATTATTGAAGGTAATCAATGTTATTGGAACATTTGTGGCAAGACCAGGTGACTAGGACAGACATGAGTGCCTCTCAGGCAGTTTTGAACAGCCTATGATAAGCCTGGGTGTATTTTTTTTTTTTGTAAACAAAGACTCACAGCTGCTTTTTACATTTATAACATATGCCCCAGGTGGCTGCTCTCCTCTGTGCTTTCTTTCCTTATTGAAGATCATCTTCCCTTAGAAGTCTGGTGAAACCTGGGCACTTCATTGGTTGAGGCAATGAGAAGGCAGAAGGGGCTAACTGCAACCTTGAACAGCCACTGGGTAATCTCCTCTTTGTCCTCTCTCCATGATACACAGAATATATCATGCTTTCCCCTACCCACCCTTATTCACCCCAATTCAGGTTGAAGACCCTTTCACTGGAAACAAAGGAAGTCAACCTCAGGTCTTTACTGCCCTACATTTCTTCTTTCTCCCTTCCTACTGTGCTCCAGATATAGCTTGGGTGGGTCTCCCAGTGTTTCTCGTATTGAAAGCTTGGTTCTCATTGTCGTGGTGTTGAGAGGTGGTGGAACTTTTAAGATGTGGGGTTCATTGGAAAGTCATTGGCCGTTGGGATGTTACCTTGGAGGGGATTAATGTAGTTCTTGTGGGATCTTGGTATGGTCCCTTGGGAGAGGGTTGTTGTAAACCTGCTTCATTTCTTTCCATATGCAAAATCATAAAACCAGTCTAAGGGAGGAAGGGTTTATTTCAGCTCACAGTTCCAGGTTGCAGTTCATCATAGCAGGGAAGACATGGTGGCAGGAGCTGCTCACGTTCAGTCCAACGGTGAGGAAGCAGAGTGATAAATGCGGCTGCTCAGCCAGCTCTCTCCTTTTTGTATAGTCTAGGACCCCAGCCCATGGGTGATGCCACCCACAGTTAAAGTGGGTATTTCCACCTTAATTTAAAAATCAAGGTAATCCCTCACAGACCTGAACAGAGGCTAACCTAACGTATGTAATCCATCACAAATGATTCTAGGCCCTATAAAGTTGTCAATCAACATAAACCATTATAGATCCATCCCTGCTAAGCTTGACAACCAAAAATATGTTTAACGTAGACAACCAAAAATATGTTTAACATATAACTGGCAAAAAATATCCCTTGTCTCCATATATCTATGGTCACCTCATAATGCAAAGTAAATTCAGCCCCAAACTTCATAAACTCCTCAAGTTCTTTAATAGTTCCAACACTGTTCAAAAGTCTGAAGTCTCAACTGAGATTTAAGACAGTTGCTGAACTGTGAGTCTTGTCAAAGCAAAATACAAGTTACACACTTCCAGCATGTAATGGCAAAGAATGAGCATACTAATTACAAAGGGGAAGAATGAGATCACAGCAAGGGAAGATTGGACCAAAGCAAGACTGAAAACCAGCAAGGCAAACACCACATCCTGCAGCTCCATGCTCAGACTCTGGGACTTGTGACAGAATTATCTGAGCCTCAAATGCCTGGATAGCTCTGTCTCCCCAGCTGTGCTCCCTGTAGCCTCTCTCCTTGGCTAGATCTGCTCTAAGTTCACAGCTTTTATTGGCAGATATCCCATGGTCCTTACATGGTCATCTTCACAGCTTCCCATATTGTCCTTCTTACGGCCACTGCACAGGCACTCTTACCCAGCCTCACGATTCTTAGCATCAGAAACAACTATTTCTGGAACTGGGATTAAATATTCCATGACCCCCTGCATCTTACATCTTTCATTTTTCTAAAACCAGTACTATGGGGCAATGCTGCCAGATTCTGTTATCAGATCACAATGAAGCCAGGAGCCCATGGAACACAGCTACAGCAGCCTCTGTTTCCTGACCGTGGGAGCAGAGACATCCTTCAGCATTCTTTCTTCAGGCTTTTTTTTTTTTAAAGAATTCACATACTTCCATTGAGCCTTTAATGGGTTGAGTCTTGTCCTCAGGACATCTTTTCTATTCCTTCAGGGAAAGCCAGCAGACTTTTTTTTTTTTAAATGGTGATAATCTCTAATAATTGCAGCTAAATCAGCTGCAATATCTGGGCCTGGGACTTTAAACTTGCTTACTTTATTTTCAGGTCAAACTTTTTATATTATTCATATTTTTCTGCTCTGTATTTTCCTCTCTTTCACTGTAACTTTGCAAAGGGCCTCAAAGAGAAACAACATCACAGACTCAGTGCTTTTCTGCCTTAAAATTTCCTCTATCAAACACATTACTCCATTGCTCGTAAGTTCAACTTCATTTAAGTTCTTGTGACACAGGCAGAATGCGGCCAGTTTGCTTGTCAGCATATCACATGAACTTAGCTAAGCCCATTTCCTGATAAAGTTCTTTTTCCCTCTGGAACCTAATGATTGCCTCCACAGTTCACATGGCTTTCTGGTCTTTCAAACTCCCACCATAAAGGTGCATTAAGCTCTGCTTATAGTACTGTAAGGACCCTCTAGTCCAAAGTTTCCAACCCTTCCACATGCCTCCCATAGGCGGTTCTAAAAGACTAAGAACCACATGGTCAGGCTTATGGCCACACTTCTTAGTGCCCATTTGCTATATAAGTTACTTTTTCATTGCTAGGTAAAAATACTCAACCAGAAGCAACTTAACAAAGAAAAGGGCATATTTCAGCTTGCATTCATTATGGCAGGGAAGGCCCATCAGGAGGGTATCACCACATCAGCAGGGAGGATGGGGCTGGGCTTTCAATCCTCAAGCCATGCTCCCAGCGACACACTTGCCTTCAGCAATGCTCCACCTTCCCAAATTCCATAGCCTTCCCAGAACAGAAACACCAACTCGGGATTAAGTATTCAAACACATGAGAGATGGGGGGCTTTTTAAAATCAACCACCAAAACATGTGATCTCTTCCCTATGCATCACTCTCATATTATATCCATGCAGCTCTCATAAGAGGCCAAACAGATAAGACCATTGATTGTCCCCCTTAGAGCCTCCAGAACCATGAGTGAACTTATCTTTTCTTTACAATTTACCTGTACTCAAATATATTAGTTATTTTGATATGACAACAAAACATGGATTGTCAGGATACTTTGCAAGGAGCTGTCCTTACTTTTCTCCTATTTGGAGGGTGGGGAAAGGAAGGAAGCTTGTGGGAGAGCCTACTCTGAGGTGGGCCACGGGACTTCCATTATGGCTATTTCAACTTGGTGGTTAATTCATGTGTTTTCATTTGCTTTTAATATATACAAACCATGTGTTTGGCTCTGTGTGATTATACTAATCCTGCCTTCCTCCTGCCTGTAGGAACAGAAACCAGCATGGAGTGCACATGTAGTTTTGCATTGTCTTTTATCATTGTAAAGTATAAACTGATAAGAGGTGGTATTCTTAATTTTGACAACAGTCCTGCTTAGGAGGATTAATGTTCATTTTTATATCAAAGACAATGACAAATGTTTTGCACCAATATCTACACAGCTGGATTTCTATTCCAAAATTAGTTGTAAGAATGAGTCTTTTATTGAGCGTGTGCTTAAATTTACGTATTTTTGCTACTTTCAACCTTAAAAAGTTCAATTTTTCTTTCTTCAGATTTTGATTCAATGCACAGCTCTGAAATGTTTCCCATCCCTTACAAGATTTTGTTCTTTTTTGGTTTATCATAAAACACTGTGAAGTAGTGTGTTGTGGGGCTGTATATCTGGATTGCCCTAGATTCAGAGAATTCAGAGCTAAGGTCCAACAGTAACCTTAACTTTGCCTTCTCGAAGGGTTATAGCAGCCTTTTGTTATGTGGTCACATCATCCGAAAGAATTAAATTCTGCACTGCTCATCTGCCATCCACCTATAAAGCCCTCTTTGAAGTTGATGGGGCTCCAGACTCCAAGGGGCCAGACATACTGTGGGAGAACTTGGCCTCATGCATTCACAACTGTAAAATGACACACATATATGCATTTCATATCTGCTAGGAAAGGTTTACAAGGCCACAATTTAGCTACCTGATGGTACCTTCTGGAGGCACTGTATAGGAGAAAAGAGTTTCAGCTCTCCCATTTATGTAAGTCATATTCTATGTCATGTTACCAACTCACTCATATATAGTTATTGAATTAAAGACCTCAATTGTGCAGAAAAGGTAACCTTGTAAAAATGACAAACATAAGCTTCTTTGTGTTTTGTGCAATTTAAATGTTAACCTTGATATTTTACTAGCACTTCAGTGTTCTTTATATGTCCTTTAGTTTGAAAGCTTGGGGATTTTTTTTTAAGTGTAGACTATCTACAAGAAGATCCTCCTTTTTCTTGCCTATGCCATCTGTATGGATAGCCATGAGGATTGGCTGTCAGTCAGTGGTGGTAGCTGCTGTTTGGGACTTCCTTCACCATTTTGGTTCTTTCCTTTCTTCCAGGTAGTTCCTGTCCCTCTTGTCAGCCTCTTCTGCTGCTGAGCATTTGTAGGGGTAGAGGAGGGCAGGGACGAAGTGAGTAGTGAAGGCTAGTCTTCCAAGCATGACACTGGCACACAGACTCCTCTAATCTTTTCACTTATGGAGGGTCCTGTATTGATCCTTGGGGAAAAAAAAAAACATAAACCTTGGACCATCTCTGATTTCTGCTCTTCCTTAAACACAATAGAATATTTCTTAGTTCTTTATGTATTCTGTGACCTGCTGCCTTCCCTTTGCTCTTATCTATAAGCAGAAGTGCCTTGTCTTTTATCTCTTTAGGCATGAAAACAAACAGGAGGGTGAGTGATATGGAAGGTGCCTTGTGAACAGTGGCATCCTTTGAGAATACACCTTGTAAGAGTAGTGTGCCTATAAGCACAGGATTCTTCAGAGACTTGGAGAGAGACCCCTGCACTGCCCATGTGAGGCCATGCTTTACAGAACTGCTTCAAGTGTACATTTCTAAGTCTGCCATTGGTCTGTTTTGGCCTCCATGCCTGCTCTTATTTCAACATTTTATTTTGGTAAGAAAGCAGTAGGAATGGCTGCAGGCCTTTGAAGGAGAGTTGGAGCGTATTGCTATATACAGTATTGGTTTAGTGAGATCTCTTTATGTGGCCAAATGATTAAGTCAGTGCTGGTATCTTGGTGTAGGAGGGACATAGTGCACTATTCCTACCACACATCTTTGGGACATGAACAGCTATTCCACAGGTGGCTAATGAGTAGTGTAGGCAGCAGTCAAAATGTGCAAAGCCAGAAGCTAGTCTGCAAAAGATTCTTCCAAGACTTACCATTTTTGTGCGTAGTGCTGCAGATTGGACTCAGGACCATGCACAGATTAGGCAGATGTTCTCTTCGGTATCAGTAGCTAACAAATTTCATAACTTTTACAATGAAAGAATCTTTATAGAGATATTTTCTCAAATGTGGTAAAAAAAATCCTAAAAATTCACATTACCAAAGATGAAGTTCTAAGAAATGCTTAAAATTTTCTATAATTTAAAAAAATGATAAACCAGGTGTGTTTAATCCCAGCATTCAGGAAGCAGAGATAGGAGGATCACTGTGAGTTTGAGGCCCCCTGACACTACATAGTGAGTTCTAGGGCAGCCTGAGCCAGAGCGAACAATCCCATGTCTTCAAACATCTCATTAATGAGCCATTCTTCTAAATCTCTTCTAACAGGTCCTTTCAAAAGCTATGCCAAAGCTATGACCAAAACTTTATAATAGTAAAGTTTCTTAAAAAGAAGAGGGGAAGAAGTTATCTAAACAAACGATGTATTTAAAAGCCATATAGTCACCTACTTCTTCATTAGCTAATTAAACAATATTTTATTTTAAAAACAAGTTTAAACAGAAGTAACCTGTGGGTTGGTAATGCTCCCAGAAGCCATAAGTTACAGGGAAACCCAGTTCCTGGGGTGAGATACCTCCCAGTGAACTGTTGGTCAGAGAAGTCCGGGAGTTCCCCCAGTCAAGAAGACTATTGTTAATGCTAGTATCCAGTCACTATTTTGTGGGGAAATTTCTTTCCAACAAGGTGAAAATATTTAGGTGTCTGCTGGCTAGCTCTCATAGTGCTGGAAAGTGCTCTGCAGCCTTCTGGGGCAAAAGGTCATCAACAGTCTTACCTAGCAGTGGGTCTTGTGAGCTGCACAACCGACCAACCAGATCCACTAATGTCGTGGTGGCATGACTGTTATTGGGGTAATCGACTGCTCCTACTCCATGGGAGGGAATTAATGCCTGGTACTGAAAATCTAGTCAAAAGCCTATGGCTGGGGAGGTTATAGACACTTAGAGGGAAGCTTCTACTGTTGTTTGGTTAAATGGATATTGTGCCAATCAAATTGATCTCTAAATATTCACTTCTGTGTTCATAGAATAGTGCTGTGCTCACCTTTGGTCAGAGAAGCATCCTTTTGCAGTTGGCAATGACTACTAGGGAGACTCAAAACTCATCAGAATTGCTGAAGAGATGGCTTAGTAGTAAAGTGAGCTTTCTGTGCAAGCCTGAGGGCCCGAGGTGGTCTGGGACTGTGTGAGCTGGAATCTCGGTGCCCACATAAAAAGCTGGGCATAGCCACACATGGCTGTAATTCTAGTCCTGTGGGAAGCAGAAACTGGACAGTTGCTGAGGCTCACGAACTGCAGCAGGTGGGTAAGAGCACTGGGTGCCCCCTTGCTCACCCGTGTCTCTTTGTGACGAGTCTTACTGATTCTGGAGCTTGCTGTCAGTGAGCACATGGGGTGTTGCATCAGCATGTACATCTGTGCATAAAGCACACACACATCACAGCACACGTACTATGCACAGGCAAACAAAAAAGTCTCGTCAAAGTACTGAGAGTCAGTGAATGTTGAGTGCTCAGCACTAAATGAGACATCTATATCACTCCTCGCTAAGGTTTAGGGAACACTGCAGAAGAGGGGAGCAGAGAGAATATAAGAGTCATGGAATGGGGGTGGGTGTTTTGGAACATTGCCATCATGAGTATGAAGCAGTCCTTGAGTTCATGACCTCCCAGCAGCTGCCATCATGTGCACAGTGTTGGGCCCACCAGCATTTCTGCCCTGGATGGTGGACGAAGGCAAAACACAATACTGCCAATGGCATCAAAGTAGAAGAGGGACAACTTGGAAAGACGGAGTTCAGTGGAAGGTGAACAGGGGAGGGGGCAGGAACATCAAATAACAGGAGAGGATTATAATCAAAATACATTTTATATATGTATGTATGTATGAAAATTGAGGTACTATGTTTCCCCAACCCCTGCAGAGACTGACTGTGGCCTCTTGGTCCCCATAATGAATACCAATAACCCCACCGAAGGAGACTCTCAGCAGAATTGTGGCAGGGGAGGCGAGGGTCTAAGAGTACAACCATTTTATAAACAAGCAATAAACGAAAAAGTGTTAAATTAATCATGAAGAAGGAAATGAAGGAAAAACTTAGCTAGAAATAGACAAACAAGGGCCTTGTGATATAGTGGATTGAAGCCATAAGTTCCAGTCTGGGTGACTCCCCAGTCTGAAGATGAACATGAGAAGGGATGTCCCATGCACACCGAGAACACGTGTGACAGACACAGCTTTCTGCGTTGAAGGGAAGTGGCTCTACTTTGGTGTTCTTCAGGACAGCCTAAATTCCTGGCCAGTTTTTCTGAAATGAGTGGGATATTCAGATTATGTAGTGATACCAAAAGCAAGAATAGAGCTAAAAAGCCAGAGACAATGTTTTGGATAAAGGAGAGAGCATGGTGGCACACTCCAGAAGAGATCAGAAGAATGCCACCTGGTACCTTACGGGGTGGTAATAGTGGTGTGCTGGAGCAGTCAGGGGAGCAATGGCGTGAAGGCTCCAAGACCTCCTGGTCCTGGCTTTCCTCGTCCGTAAGCAATTTGCTGGGACCTGCCTGCAAGGATGCTGGGAAGAATCAACATGCCCAGAGAAAGGCTCACCACAAAGCCCAACAAGCCAGGTTCAATTCCCAGTACCCACATAAAGCCAGATACACAAAGCAGTGCATGCATCTGGAGTTTGTTTGCAGTCGCTAGGGGCTATAGTGTGCCAATATTCTCTCCCCCTGTCTCTCTCTTTCTTGCTCTCCTTGCAAGTAAATAAATATTTTAAAAAATTAAATAAAAAAAGAGCAGAGTGTAGTGGCACACTCCTTTAATCCCAGCCCTCGGGACGCAGAGGTAGGAGGATCGCCATGAGTTTGAGGCCAGCCTGAGACTACATAGTGAATTCCAGGTCAGCCTGGGCTAGAGCGAGGCCCTACCTCAAAAAAACAGGAAAAAAGAAAGAAAGAAAAGAATCAGTGTGATGCTGCGTGTGGGGGGGACTAGTTGGATACTGTAGATGCTATTACTTCTCCTGTGGACTGATGCCACTGCTGTTGTTCGAAGGTCAATGCCATAGCTTCATCAATAGCAGTTACTTTTATAATCAAGCATGACTTTACTTTCAACAACGCTAATTTATTGGCTACTGGCAGGCTGGCTGTTCTTGTTGATTCAATGTGTTGAGTTCACTCAATTTGTTAACCTGATTCCTATTGGTTAGAAGGCTGAGATTTTTAAATGTTCATATACTTCATATGAATATATGTGAATATATATATGAATATATATATGTAAATATTAAGTATAAATAGAGAAAAAGAAATGAAAAGGAAACAGTTATGATGATAATGAGGATTCTTCTCAAAAGTAAAGAAACAGTCTTTCTTGGGTGGTTAAAGAACTTAGTATTCTAGCCTAAGGGTAAATTTAGTTCATTTTTCTTTTACAAATATTTAGTGAAAAATCACATACATGATGTATAAAGGTATCAATCATTCTGATATTCTTAGCACATGTTAGTAAAGACCTGTATACTACCCAGCATTTTCAGAGAGGTATAATGTTGGCAATTCAAGCCAACTACTTCCCTTCAGGTTGCACTTGTGTATTCTCATTGGAATTGCATAATGAGTAGCAGGGGCTGTTATACACATATCTACATGTAAGAATGATACTTGAAAAATCCCAAAAATTCAACCTTAAGCATGAAAACTATCGATAGAAACCCCACATGTCAATAACTATTCAGGTCCATCATGTAAACGCTATGACTGTGGCTGGAACACGTGAGTGGTCGGTTTCCTCTGGACACATACAGGCAACCTGATGTCCCCTGGAAGTCTGCTGCACTGATCACCCCGTGGTGAATACCAGTGACCCTGCTGGGCAGGGCCCTCAGTGGACGTGGAAGGATGGGGTGTGAGAGAGGGATATAGGAAGATAATACGTGGGAATGAAACCAACACATGATTGGTTCATACAGCAAAGTTCCTAATGAATAAAATATTAAAAATAAAATAAAAAGATAATTGTGTCCTTGCCCACTTTTTCTTGTGATGCATCAAGGCTTGTATTGTTGATTTTCAAGACTTTCTCTGTATGTTGAAGGTACTTCTTAGTCTGTCAGATATGTTGCCACTATATAGCTATATTATTTATCTTTTCACTTATTTGTCGTTTAGATATGAAGGTATTTCCTGTTTTATACACAACACATGAGATTTTTAATTTTTTTTTTCCTGTAGTATTTATTTACTCTTGCTTTCCAAAGTGCCTGGTTTCACTTGAGATAAGTATCCCTGAAGGCACTTGTATTAAGAGGATGCCTTTATTAGGACTGAGTTTAATGAATTAGTTTTCTTCCTTATTTGGAATAAAGTGGATTAAGGTGAAATAAAGAGAAACTGCATGCGATAATTTTAGCAAGAAAAATTTTTTTTAAGGTAAATGGCTACAGAATGTTCAAAACTGGGCAAAAATATTTCTATGAATTTTCCACCAGACATCTTGTTGGGAAAAATTTCTTTGGAATTTAACAATACCTTGAAATGTTTGAGAAATAGCTGGGTGAGGCTGGAGAGATGGCTCAGAGGTTAAGTGTGCTTCCTGCCGATGCATGAGGGTCTGAGAGAAATACCTGAGTGACCAGTTTTTCTTCTAACCTAGACATTCCAATGGATTCACAAAATTTATGAGCACCTTGATTTCTATCAGTTTCCAGCCCTGGCCTTGCCTTGCCTCAATACTGCTCATCTCATGCAATGCTAAACTGCCCGTAGCCACTGGTGATAGATGGCCACGCCCACTCCAGGGAAGACAGCTTATTCAGCTTACAGATGAACTTGCATGTTCCTGATACGCTGCTTGTTACTTTTTTCTTTTTTAGTTCACAGAAATAACAAAGATCTGAAGTCGGTGGTCTTACATGAATGACATTCCTTCTTTTACTGGGAAGAATTTAGAGAGACAGCTTCTTGCCATTCATTTAACTTATCTCTCCTCTCCTTTCCTACAAATATACAGGTCACCTGTTCATTCCTAAGTCTGTAGCTTGGAGAGACCAAACCATGCCAGGTGTGCTCTATACATCATCACACATGTGAGTGTTGGGATCAGAGGTTTGCTTCCATCTTTACTAAAGGAAGGAGAGCCAGTCTAACCTCCATAGCATCATTCTACCCAACTCAGTCCATAAGATCAACTCCGTTTGCACCTTCCACCTGCTGCGGAAGTAGGGATGATATAGAAATAGAGACGATAAGAACAATTGTAACCTAGGATGGGAGGTGTTTTTGTCCATCCATATTCAGTAGCCATGCAGAGGAACCAGAAAGTGGCGCACAGATCTCTGCAATTCCAGCAGCTGTCTTTCCAAGTGGCACACAGAGTGGCTTCCACACCCATGGCTCTTCCCCAGGCCAGCAGCCTCAGCTTCAAGCACAAACTTGTTGGAACCTAAAGTTTCCGACAGGCTTCAATCAAACCAACTGCTAGAAAGCTCTAGTAAGGTGCAAGTTGGAGGAGCCCTTGGATAGGTAGACTTCCTTTTTAGGCTCTAACTCATTACTGATAGTTACTTCCCACTTGTGTTCAGTTCTGAACCATACATAAAACAGATTTTACTCAGTTCTACACACATGCAAGTGCATTCGTGTTCATTCCTCCACACATGTAATGCATTTTGTGTTCAGTTCCACGCATGTAATGCAGACTGTGTTCAGTTCTACACATATATAATATATTTTGTGTTCATTTCTGTACATACATAATACAGTCTGTTTAGTTCTACACACATGTAATACACTCTGTGTTCATTTGTACATACATGTAATGCAGACTGTTCAGTTCTACACACAAGTAATGCAGACTGTGCTCAGTTCTATATACATGTAATTCATTCTATGTTCAGTTCTATACACATGTAATGAAGCCTCTGTTCAGTTCTACACACATAAGGAATTCTGCATTCAGTTCTACACATAAGCAGTGCATTCTGCCTGTACAACACTCTGCTAGATGCTTGGGCTACAAAGGCAGAAAGGATACAGAGACTCACGTGCCTTAAATAAAAATGTGATTTTGATTTTACTCCAGGCTCTTGGCTCTCTATTCTTTCAAGTTAAGGTCATAGTACGTATAGAGATTCTGCATGTTCTGGGCTGTAATAATCTGTATGGAGCTCCCCAAAGATGATAAAATATCACCTCTGTTGCAACTACCTTCTTGTTGCTGGCACAAAGCACCTAAACAAAGACAGCTTGTGGGATAAAAGGGTTATTTTGGCTTATAGACTCCAAAGGAAGCTCCATGATGGCGTGGGAAGGGATGGAGTAAGCAGAGGCTGGACATTACCTCCTGGCCAATATCAGGTGGACAACAGCAACAGAAGAGTGAGATGAACATTGGAAAGAGGGAGGTGGCTATAACATCCATAAACCTGCTCCCAAGACACACATCCTCCAGCAAGGCTCCAATTCCCTAATGGTTACCAGCTGGAGATCTAGCATTTAGGACACATGAGTTTATGGGGAGCACCTAGTTCATACCTACACAGCCTCTGTCCTCAAGAATCGTACGGTTTCTTGGGAACACACTGAACAAGCAGGGAAGAAGCAGAGATGGGGGAAAGCCAAGTACAGAGGCCCTCCTCCTACTGTGAAGCTATGTACAGATAACATAGGAATTGTCAAGGAAAAGAATTCCTCAACATTAAAAAATAATTTATTTATTTATTTGAGAGAGAAGAGAGAGGCAGATAGAGAGAAAGAGAGAATGGGTGTGCCAGGGCCTTCAGCCACTGCAGACAAACTCCAGATGCATGTGTCCCCTTGTGCAGCTGGCTTATGTGGGTCCTGGGGAATTGAACTGGGGTCCTTAGGCTTTGCAGGCAAACACCTTAACCGCTAAGCCATTTCACCAGCCCAAATTCCTAAAAATTTAACAAATTTAACCTGCTGGACATCACAGCTGTGACTAGCTAGTTCACACCTGTGGAGAAGATTCACACTAACTTACAGTTGGGCAAGATCATCTAACACAAACCCCTTTGAATAATAAGGCATTAAATAGCTCGTATAACTTATTGAAAACATCCCCCTCCCATGTCTAACTGTGTGTTGCAGTTCGCTTGCTGCTCCATAGCACTGAGAGAAGGGATCACACTGCAGATTGGTAACACAGAGAAAACGTGAAAAATTATAATTTGTAATATGATCTTTACTGGTTGAAAATTGTTTTTGTATCATTGTAAAATCAAATATCTTGCAAGTCAGAGATCATCTGTGTTAAATAAGTGAACAAACATGAACAAGTTTCTTCTTTCCACTCTGCTAATCCTCACTGATGACTTTACCAAAACATTCTGGCATTGGGACAAAACCCATGAGAGAATTGAGCTGGTGGAGATAACTGTCACTCACATTCTTGTATTAGGTCCACCTGTTTTACATTTTGATGCTGACCCTGAGCAGCCCCTCTCTGTGGTCATGCATTCACTTTTATGACAATCTTCAGGCTACTCTAGCTTGAAGCCTATTGGACAAAACCGGCCTCTTTGCCTTTTAATTTGCACAGGGTAATTGGGTATATAATCAGGAAGAAGATGGCTTTTGAAAATTATGAACTGGAGAGATTAACTTTATTCTTATGTAAAACTCAATTTATACATTAAATTACTAGTGAATAACTGATTTAAAAAGGACAAACAGGAGCAGAGGAGGCACATGTTAACTGCAAACAAATTACTGGGAGGGATTCTTCACTTTCTTTCTTGAGAAACAGCTTTGTAGATTTGGGGACACTTTGAATGAATTATTACTATCCTTTGTACTTTGGAGGAAGAGTCAAGAACATCGCTAATCTACTTTAGTTAGGTGGGGAAAGTGAACCACAGACTAAGCAAACCCATGGGGCAACACTCAAAGGCCTGTCCTTGTCCCTTTTTATTTATCATTTTCATTAGTGAGAGAAAAAGGCGCAGAGAGGGGACAGTGACTGCAAGAGTGAAGGTGCAAGCTCATGACATCCGTGGTGATGAAATAAGCCTGACAAGATACAATATAATGATGAGTAGTTAGCAGTTCATGTGGTGGTTTAGACACACATGCACAGAAGCACATGTGTGCACACACAGTTGCACACATACACATGACCCTGAAGAATTGCTAGGATGGGGATCCACGGATAACAGCAGACACATTAAAAAGCCTTTCAGGTTCTGATGACAGTGAGCGTCCGTGCAGTCAACAGAGTGATGGAGTCGGCTGCAGCTGATGCGATCAATAAAAGAACAGAGCCTGGAACAAAGGTTGTAAAATCCCCTGCACACGGGCTGGCAGATCCCGGTGGGGGAGATTGTGTTCAGTATTGGATGGCATGATTTACAAGAGGTACTGAGCAGAATCCTACCATTGTGTGTGTTTATGTGGGGTGCGTGTGTGTGTGTGTGCGCACGCACACACGTGTGAGCCTCAGGCATTGCTCTTTAGGGGCTGTTAAGAGAGGATCTCTCACTAGTCTGGAACTCAATTAGGCTAGACTGGTAGGCTAGAGATGTACCTCCTTCTATCTACCCAGCAGTGGGATGACAAGCGTACACCATCATGACTGGCTCCACCCTTCAGGTTATTTATTTATTTATTGGGGGGGAGAGACAAAGAGAGAGAGGCAGAGAGAAAATGGGTGCACCAGGGCCTCTAGCCACTGCAAACAAATTCCATACACATGCACCACCTTGTGCATCTGGCTTTATGCGGGTACTGGGGAATGAAACCTGGGTCCTTTGGCTCTGCCGGCAAGCACCTTAGCTGCTAAGCCATCTCTCCAGCACTGCTTTTTGTTTTTTTAATATGTGAGTTCTGAGGGTAGCATTCAGGTCCTCATATTTGCAAAGGAAGCACTTTACTGGCTGAATTCCCTCCCCAGCCTTATTGTTTCTTCATGATGCTAGAAGGCTCTGAAATCAGTGAGACTAAAACTTCTAGAAATGTCAATCCTAATTTCACAGAATAGCCAGAAAAGGAATCAGCAAACTATTAAATGGACACTGGAAATCCGTTTTGAACCCCAGGCTCTTCACCTGGATGACCATCAGGGAAGATTGAGTTGTTCATGCCTGAGAATAAGAAGGGCAAGTTTACACTACAACCTTTCATCAAAATACAAATGGGCACAGTCTTCCCTATGGAATTAGAAACAACATTAAGGAAAATGACTTTCCAAAAAGGAGACAAACTTTCTAGTAAGGACATTATTATGAGCTAAATTTTGATCCTTAAAATTCATATATTAACACCCTAACCTCTTTTGCCTCAAAAAGTGGCTGTATTTGGAGGTTCACTCTTCATAATGAACTTTAACATGAAGTCATTATTGTGGCTGTAATCCAATAAGCCTCATGTTCTCCTAAGAAGAGGAAGTCTGAACACAGACAGAGACAGAGAGAGGGGAAGAGGACGTGAAGACAGGGAGAAGGTGGCCGTCCACAACCCAGGGAGGCCTGAACAGGTTCTTCCCTCAGGCCTTGCGACCAGCTCAGCTGACACCTTGGTCTTGGACTCTCAACCCCCAATCCTACAATGGCTTTAGACACGAAAGCAGCCGTGCTTGGTAATGGCAGGTAATGGCAGCCCTGGCAACCAATGCAGAAGGGAAGCGAGGGCTGAAGACAGTGGCTGTTTTGCAGCCCAGGCATTTGTCATTGCCATGAGCAGGGCTGGAGCTGTCAGCCCCTCCCCGACAGGTGACGACGACCACTCAGAAGCACCTTGTACAGTGCAGGTGCTCCTCCCTGGCTTTGTGGGTGAGTGAACTCTGGTCTCTGCTTTGTCTCCAGCCATCACTGTTAAGATAGCCATGGAAAGGCTTTAAGGCTTTATAAAGTCTGCTTTTCTTGAGATTTTTTTTTTTTCTTTTGTGAAAGAAACCATGCTGCACTGGGCTTCAAACACTTCATTAGTGAGGTCCTCTCCAATTGGGACCGTGGCAGGTCCCTATCCTCCCACACGAGGCCGGCCTTTGGACAGCGGTGTCGGGTCTGCCTCCAGTCTATACCGGATAGCTTCTTGGGGCTGTTAGAAAAGCGGAGCGCTGGATGCGGGGAAGGCTCTGGTTCTCGGCTGTCAAGATGAAAACACACAGCTGACTAGCAGCAAAAAGTCTCAAGGATGTTGCCTCCAGCAGCCGCTGTGGCTAGGAATTCCTCCCCCACAGAATTCTCCGAAGCCTTTCCTGCCACAGGAAGAAGGGCATCATCAAAGGCTCTTTGGAGCTGAGCGAGGACAGACATGCAGAAACAGCACAAACACCATGATGTCATTTTTAAGCAAATGCCACCTAACTCTACCGTGTTCAATTCTCACGGCTCTTAGATTTCAACATGCACAGGTGTATGAAGCCCATACCAAACTTGAGACATGAACCCTCATGACCTGGGTAGTAGTTTCCTGTTGGCCTCCAGTTGTGAAGTTGACATGCTTCTTAGCTGCTTTTGTTTTGTACATTCAGAGTCTTTGGACAGTATCGGATGCTGAGGGTACAATTCAGGGAACTGGATTTATTAATCATTTGCCTTCCCTCCAAGAGGACCCAGTAGATAATTATAAGATAGATGAAATGCACAGCTGGAGCCAGAAATATCAGCAGATGAGATTGTTTGCTTATTAAAAAGATGAAAAACAAATGTGAAATAAATGTTGAGAAATTAAGCTACAAGTACCTGACAGCCTCAGAAGGCAGGTGAGAGGATCATGTTTTCTAGAGGTATCAGTCAGCACACAAGCAAATCTGGGTTCATCAAAGGAGACATTCGTGCCACATCTGTTTGAGTCCAGCTGCAGCAACATGTGCCTAAGCAATGGATTTCTGGTCCTCAAAATGGTCAGAGAAGAGCTTAGGGAAGGCAAAACTATGCAAGTGTTCATTGACTAGGAGTTGAAGACAGAATTAAAGCTGCATCCTCACATACCTATCCTACTGAATAGCATGACGCTGCAATGCCGCACCTATGAAGGGCCAGATGTGCACCTCTGTGAAAGCATGGCTGAGTGGCTAGCTGCAACTTCCCAGCCTCCCCAGAAAGGACTGGACCTGTGCTAACCCAGAGAAAGACCTAAATTCAGAGGTCAAAGTATTATTTCTAGTGAGCATGCATCGTTTTCACCATATAAGGTGAAAAACTCCTAAGTCAAACTGACTGCTGGTCAGGAATTATCTGTACGTACCAAAATAAGACTGTCTGTTATGAAAATGTGACCAGTATCATCACTTGATAAAATCACTTGACAGTGATTTTTATTTTACAGTGAAAGTAAAAGAAAGTAAAGGAAATTAGCAATGGTTATGGTTGGTCTCACTGGATAAAGTTCCACACTTCCTACGGATGTGCTGGACTCAGTCTAGGAAAATGGAAGGCAAGAGGGTGAAAGTGGGAAAGGAAGAGGGAGAAAAGAAAGAGCGAAAGAGATCCTATGAAAGTTATTAAGCACAATATTGAAAAATATAAGTTTAATAGGATTTCCATCAGAGATTTTTATCCTAATGCTGAACTCCTTTTTAAAAATTGTTTATTTATTTATTTATTTGAGACAGAGAGAGAGGGAGAGAGAAACAAAAAGAGAGAATATGGGTGCACCAGGGTCTCTAGCCACTATTAATGAACTCCAGATACATGCGCCACCTTCTGCATCTGGCTTACGTAGGACCTGGAGAATTGAACCTGGGTCCTTAGGCTTTGCAGGCAAGCACCTTAACCGCTAAGCCATTTCTCCAGCTCTGAACTCTTCTTAATTACTGCTTAATTTAACTCTTTTCTGATAAACAGATCTATGCTTTCAAAATGTTTTGGAATAAAAAGCTCTCTGTGTACCCTAGGTTTCCAATTCAGAGATCTGGTATGTTTTACTGGAACTGTTCAAAAGACAAGTTGACATAAATATTTTTACAAGAAAGAATTGAAAATAATCTTGCTTTGAATACAAGATTGCAAACTCTTAAATGGAGTCTTTGATCTCATAGTAGTTTATGGCATGACCCACAGATAAGAATCCATTCATAATCTCTTTTCACAAACTCACGAAGTGCTGTGGAATACCCTACTTCACCTTCTTGATGAAAGGACCGTGCTCTTAGACCTGTCTCAGCTCACATATAGCATATTTCAACCTGGCCCAGTAATGTTCACATATTACAGACTCAGTCCAGCAAATGTTCCACACAGGTCTTTCCTAAAGTCAAATACAAGTCAGTCTTTTTTTTTTTGTATGGGTGTGGGCTCACAGTGTGTGCATGAGTATGAACATGTGTGTCGAGACCAGAGGACACCTTTGGATATTATCTTCAGGAACACCATCCACTCTGAAAGAGTGTCTCTTATTGGCTCAGAGCTCTCCACTTGGAGATGGAAGTCTAGTGGCACAGGTGTCACATGCCACTGGGCTGGTTAAACATGAGCCACCTGTCTGGAAGTGGTCTGGATCTTCCATCTGTCAGTAATCCAGCCTTTCTTGAGCCCTGGAATGAACCAGGGTGCATTTGGTGGGCACCATTGTCATAGCAAGCCAAATAACATTTTCCATTCACAAATTCAAAGGCAAGAAATAGGAACTAGCTTGTCTTCCACATGTGGATATTGAGTTTTCCCAGCACTTCTTGTTAAAGAGTCTGCATTTTTTTTGCGTGTTTTTGGTATCTTGATATGAATCAGATGGCTATCATGGCATAGATTTATTTCTAAATTTTTTTTGATGCTATTCCATTAGTCTGTGACTGATTTGTGCTCGTATTACACTGTTTTGTTACTGTCACTTGTCTGAGTAATTATCTTACACCACACATTAGAAATTAATTCAAAATGGATCAAAAACCTAAACGTTAGCATCACAACGGTGAAGGAGATAGACACAGAGAACAATCAACTCCTACCAAACCAGATATCCAGAGACACAGAGGCTCCCAAGACCTCATCACTGAAGTAGACCTAAAATGGACCCAACATAGCTCAGGGAACTTTGCGGAGGAGGGGTTGGAAAGAATGTTAGAGCCACACGTTGGGTCATGATACACAGAAACATTGCCTCCTACCCATAACTGATGGCTAACCTCACAATTCACGACCCATATTCCACAACAAGGAGGGTCCCTGCAGAGGGGAGAGGTCAGGGAGGAGGCTAACAAAGGTACAAACTTGACTGTATTCACTGAGTACAAAACTAATAATAATAATTTAAAAAACCTGAAAAAAAAACCTAAACGTTAAGACCTGAAACTCTAAAACTACTAGGGGAAAATGTAGGAAAAAACACTTCCAGATATAGGCATGGCAATGACTTTTTGCAACGGGCTTCAACAGTTCAGGAAAAAGACTAAGAATTGACTAGTGGTATTTCATCAAATTAAGAAGCATCTGCATAGCAAAATCAATGATGTGTAGAGTGAAGAGACAGCCACAGAATGAGAGAAGAACCTTTGCCAGCTACTCATCCAACAGGAGATTCATACCCAGAATATACAATTTTTTAAAATTAAACAACAAAAGAGAGCAAATAATATAATCAATAAATGGGCAAATGAATTGAACCTTTTAAAAATGAAGTTCAAATGACCAATAACAACGTGAGGAAAGTCAAATCAAAACTACCTTTGCCAGGCATGGTGGTGCATGACTTTAATCCCAGCACTTGGGAGGCTGAGGTAGAAGGATCACTATGAGTTCAAGGCCAACCTGAGACTACATAGTGAATTCCAAGTCAGCCTGGGCTAGAGTGAGACCCTACCTCAAAAAAAATCAAAACAAAGCAAAACAAAAACAAACAACTACCTTAAGATTCCATCTCACCTTAGTCAGAATGGCTTTCATCCCCCCCCCCCAAAATGTTGGTCCGGATGTGAAGGAAAAAAAAGAGCTTATATACTACTAGCGGGAATATAAATTAGTTCAGCCACTATGGAAATACATATGAAGGGCCTTGAAAAAATTAAAAGTAGAGCTGCCATATGATCTAGCTATTCAATTTTGGGACATATACCCCAAAAAATCAAAGTCAGCTTGCTGGAAAGCTACCTACTTACCATAGCCACATTATGAAAACAGCCTAGGTGTCCAACAATTGATAAATGTGTAAAGAAAATGTGGTACTTATACACAGTGGAGTTTATTTAGCCATAAAAAGGAATGAAATTATGCCCCTATGGGAGAACAGATGAGACTGATGATGGAAGATTGCAGCGTTCTCTCACATGTGGAGTCTAGACAGGAAAAAGGATAGGCAAGTGAAAGGGGACAGTATAGGGATGTGGAAGGGAAAATGGGAAGGGAGATAAAAAAGGACAATAGGGCTGGAGAGATGGCTTAGTGGTTAAGGTGCTTGCCTGCAATGCCTAAGAGCTCATGTTTGAATCTGCAGGTCTCACAGAAGCCAGGCGCACATTGACGAAAGCACAAGGTCGTACATGTGCACAAGGGGGTGCACATATCTGGAGTTCATTTGCAGCGGTCGAAGGCCCTGGCATGCCCATTATCCCTCTCTCTCTCTTTCTCTCTCTCCCTCTTTCTCTCTTAAAAAAATAAAAATAAATAAAAAGGAAGGACAATCGAGGGGTGATGTGACAAAGTGGATTATGTGCATGCATAGGAAGTCATCATGAGCTCTCTTTGTACATCTAATGGATTCTAAAGACAATTCAAAGGTAATATGAACTCTTTTTTTGTCTTGTGTTTTTTATCTAACAGAGATTAACTTTGCTTTGTGATCAGATAGCTTGAGATGCTTATTTCTTCATGGCTTTGTGAGTTTACCCAAGGAGAGCAAAGGCTAGTGTAGTTTTGTTTTTGTTTGCTAATCTGAGTTAACTCTAATTTGTCTTACAATTTTTCCTTCTCCGCTTTCTCTTTTCATTTATTTTTTTTGGGGGGGGGGAGATAGGGAAAGAGGCAGATATATATAGAGAGATAATAGGCACGCCAGGGCCTCTAGCCATTGAAAACAAACTCCAGACGCATGTACAACATTGTGCATCTGGTTTATGTGGGTCCTGGGGAATTGAATCCTTTGGCTTTTCAGGCAGGCACCTTAACTGTTAAGTCATCTTTACAGCCCCCATTTCTCTTTTCAAATCCTTTGTTCCATTCTTAGGCAAGCAGGCCAAGCTGTTCATTCCCATCAAGTCTTCCCTGGTCACATAGCCACAGTGGTTGCATATATCTCAGTTTCCCTAGGAAGGGAAAATCTACCCCACTTTATAGAATTGTGACAAGACAATTCACTGGAGTGAAAAGGGAACTAGCCTTTAAGAACAAATTGTAACCAATTTCTGTCTCTAAGTTGGAATTTTTAATTTGTTATTAAGATGTTACAGATATAATATTTAAATTTTATATAAAGTTGATCCAAAATCAGCCCATGTAACCCTCTCTTGTTACCATAGTCAAACATAGCCCACAGAACAGCCCACCAGGCCTTAGAAAGAAGTGGGCCCACTCATCTCATCTAAGAGGAGGTCCTAAGTGATAATGTTCTATGTGGCTCAGGGAAACAAAACAAAACAAAACAAAAAAACAAAGGAAAAGATGGACACCAAACAGGATGAAGAAAGGAGTAAATTCAAAGGAAGTAATGGTGGGCCTCAAGTGGCCTTGTTATATGAACAGCCTGCAGATAACTGCATCTTCCCTCAGCACTGTTTCATAAATTCTGTCATCTTGTTAGGGTTGTCAGAAGCACACTGACCTCACTTCCTCCATTAACGAGCTCACCCTATTTTTGAGGGGAGATTCTTTATGAACACACAGCCTAGAAGCACATAAACAGCTTGTCAGCCTTGTAATTCTGGAAGCAACAGAAATGAACTCCATGCCAAGGAGAGGAATGGCAGCTCCTGAGAGCCTAGCTGGCCAGTAGAAGTTGTGGTAGAGAGGTGGCTGGCATGTAACAACTGGACACCTCCTAGGCTTGTGAAGAAGCTAGAAGCCAGAGTTAACCCTTGCAGGCTCAGAAAGATGTCATGGAGAGGCTGGTGGCTTTGCATGCAACTGCCCAGGTTCTTTCTGTTTGTCTGGATGCTTCCTCTCTTATGAAGACAGGGGCTGGAGTGTTTGATTCAGTTTGCAAGTGTGCTACAATAAAGGTTAATTTATTTACAGCCCACTGTGAGGTTTTGCCTTTGTTTTTGAGAGCTACCACAAAATTTCATCCCCACCCACCAGTCCTCCAACCGGTTTCTCTTAGTTTAGGCTAGATGAAGAAAATAGCTTTACATTCCCAGTGATCCAGGCTGGATTAAATGGCCAGACATTGCATTCCATTTCTTTGAGACTGAGGTTTTTGCTGAAGTCTCTAGTACAGTCATGAAAAGGAATCGCGACTCTATAAAAGCAAGAAAATCTCCCCATGGTCAACTTATGCACAAGGCAAGCTCCATAAAGCTGCTCTTGCTGACTGGCCTGGGTTTTAGTGTCTCAAGACAAACTGCGTTAAATTATATATAAAAATAAAGCATCCCAGACACTGAGGAGGGCCTTATCCCCTATTCCCAAGGCGTTCCCTCCCATTCCCCAGCCAGCCACTCTTCACCGGCTTGGATTTACTCTTTCTCCATGGATAGGAAGGAGGACCGAGCACAAACTGTCTAGTGCTTGCCTTGGTGTCTTTAACAGAGAATGCAAACAGCTCAGTGTCCTGGACTTCCTGCCCTTTATTTCCTCTAATCGGAGCTCATGGACAGGTATGAGATTCATCAAAATTCACAGGATGTATATTGGGGTGGGTAGAGGTGGGGGTCAGAGACCAGGTCGGAAGGTGGGCTCAGTACTCACTCTCCCTCTTCTGCGTTTCTCATTGAACACAGCGCTAGGGAAAGGTGTGTGGAAGGCCATCAGTTATTTCTACTTGCTATTTTGGTCTGCCACATAAAAAATCTCCCCGACAGCCCTGAATTGCATGTATAAACCATTTCATGGCTGTTGGTCTTCTTGTTGGGCTCTCTTCTCTCTCGGCCATTTTTCCCCTTCTGAGTATCCCATATTTCCTTCTCTCTGCTATATCCAACATAAACATTTATCTTCTGGGACCATGTATTCAAAAAAAAAAAAAAAAGGCAAAGGGAATAGTAAAAATACAGAGTCAAATGTGAGTGGCAGCACCATAATTCTTTATGAAGTAGCAGGTAAGATTGATTGTCAAGGGTCAAAAGGCTAGGTCAAACCCCACTCATTCGTCAGCTGAATGTCATTTTTGTTTTTCCTGTCACCAGATAGCTTTAAAAAAATTGCAACTCCTTCCTCATTATCTGGGACTTGGCTCCTTTTCTGCCACCCAGTATTAATGAAACCGTGCTTCCAGCCTGGCCCTCACCTTCCGAGGCTCTCTTCTAGTGCTGCCCTGTTCCCTGAGCCCTGCAGAGGAAGCGCCATTTCAAAGGCTATTTTCTCACACAGACACGATGGGAAATTGCCACCAGAGTGAGAGTGATTGGAAGACACACAAAATGTAAGTGTTTGGATGAACAGAAGTGTAATTAAATCGTAGCAGGTGGAAAGCTCATGATCCAAAGTCTTCAGATGGTGGCAGCAGCATCTTTGCATCTCATAAAGGGGACAGAATAAGATGTAATAGCTGGAGGCCATCTAAAATTGTGTATTGTAAATAAAATAAACTCTCACTTATAATTTCAGCGAGCCACAACAACCTAATGTAAAGCTGAAAACAATGTGTTGATTTTGTTGGGCATCTAACATGACATCCACATAGGTCAAATATAGGTTAATATTGTCAAACAGTTTCACCTCTGAATGACTCATGTCTAATTATTCTAAGGTAAAAATTGACTATTAGGTGAGGATTTATGAATTCTTGAGCCAAATGCCCTAAGTGATCAGCTAAAAGGGGCAATTCATGAAATACAGATTAATATCCATAGCTATATCACATCAAACCTGTCTATGCTATTTTTCTTCTCTGACTTCTTTCTCTAAATAGCGTTTGTGCAGAGACTTGGACCCAAGTAGATGGATAAGTCTAGATTAGCAGCAACATAGTTTGGATGAATTATTTGGGAATTTTATTAGTCCATATCTTCTTATTGATTGACAACTTTCTGGTAAAACTGAAGTCTCTAATAGGTCAGTGAATTTTTCTCTTCATTTCTTTTTCATGATCACTTACCCAGAATGCCTGGGGTTTACAAACAGGATGCCTTGCTAACTCTGTAGATTAACCCACACTCTCCTTCCAGAGAGCAGGAATAATCATGACAAGCAAAACTCTCTCATGAAATTCTAGGCTCATTTCTCTTTGCCCAGAAATGCTGACTGACTTTGAGTTCAGCACTTGATGTTGTAGCACAACATATCTGGTTCTTAAAATATGGCACCTGCACCCGAGTTCAGCTTGAGGCTCTTGATTAAAAGGGACATTACACCAATGCAGAGAACAGTTCTCTACAGGGAAGTGTCCTGGAGGGAGACCTTCTTCAGTAGCCTGAAGCTTTTAACTACCCGACAAGGTAGTCGAAGTGAGAGCTCTAGGAGAGCAAAAGACCAGGGAGCGTTGTTGGGGAGGAGGTGGAAAGAGTGTGAGTGCTGCTCTCATTGCTGGCCAGAGAAGCTTCTCTGTGGAGGTGGTGGTAGATAATGAGGAGCCTCCACATTCGTCAAGGTGCTAGAAATATGCTGGTGAGAACTCAGTGCTAAATGAGACATCTCTAGCACTCTCTCCAAGGCTCTGAAACACCATGGAGGAAGTGGGGAGAATGTAAGAGCCAGTGCATGGGGAGGCATGCTTTGAGGCACTGGCCTCCGGACATGTAGTGACCAGTGCATTCATTACTTCACAGTTGAGGTTGCCACCGCCATAAGACTACCCATAACGAGCCCATCAACATCTTGACATAGATGACGGTGGAGGGCCTAAGAACAAAAGATTGAGACTTGGAAGGAGGAGGGGTTCAGTGGAGTGTAGATGGAGGAGAGAACCAAAAAATGGTAATGGGAGGGATTATGATCAAATTACAGTGTGTTCATGTAAATTCTCAAGTAAAAAAGAGAATACTTGGATGGGCATGGTGGCGCATGTCTTTAGCTGCAGCACTCTGGTGGCTAAGGCCAGCCTGGTGAGTTGCAGATCAGCCTGGGTTAGAGTGAGACCCTGCCTTGAAAAACAAACAAACAAACAAATAAATAAAGACTCCCATGCATGTAATTTGGATTTTGAGACTGGCTGAGTGGCCCTGGAGATAGGGATGTGTGATTCTCTAATGAGGAGATGGGAAGTATGAAATAGGAAGTTAACCAGATAAAATTATAAAGTGAATTAAAAAAAAAAAACTCAAAATCAATGTAATGCAAGAAAGGGCCTGGAATAAGCTATTGAGGTATTATGTGAAAAATTTTATTTTTCTTTAAGTCATATTCTTCTGACTCAGTTGTGTTTTATTTTATAATTTCTAATAAGAAGCAGTAGCTTTGCCATCTATTACTCTGACTCCCACGTCTTTTCTTTGAAAGTGTCAGTGGGACATCTTGGGGGTTCCTGTGGCCAAGTACTTATTGCTGAGTGAAGGTGGCTCAACAGCAGCAGCACTCACAGAGCTGTAAGCAGGTAAACGGCCCAGCGGTGACGTGATGAGACCCGTGAGGGTTACACGGCCACAGGTACAGGAAGCCAGCATCTCTGACTCCAGGTGAGCTGGATTCCACTCCTTGAGGTTGGAATATATAGCAGAGGATTTTTTTCCCAATGAACCATCCAAACCAAGACCAATGATTTCAAGATCCAAAAAGAGATTATTGACGAAGACCATTAAACATTGATTGCATATATTTCTCCTCTTTCAGAAGGATCAACAACCATGCTAGCATGGCCAACAGCGAGGAGCTGGTCGTGGATAGACATGTCAGTAAAAGATGACAGCTAATATTTTTCAGCAGTCTGGAAAATTTTAATGTTGGCATTCATGGAAAAACTATAAAACCCTATTTTTAGGTAAAATGAAATCATACTACTGTAAACCCTAGAAAACTTGGATTAATAACAGTCCACTTGCCATAACAAAAGATCTGACTTGGCTATGAGATGGCCATATAGTGCATAGTTTCATGGCTGGAATGGAGACTCCACCAAGGAAACACCAGCTCTTATGGGCCTTGCTGTCTAGTTTCCAATACAGCAGCTGGAGAGGTGTGCATGTGCAGCCTGGGTGAGGATTTCAGGAGCAGCGGCACCCATGGCCATGCAGAACCACCTGCGGTGCTTCCCAGGGACCACTGAAGGAGCAGCCACAGTGGGAGGAGGGTATAAAGGCTGTAATGAAGAGAGAAGGGACATAGAAGTGCTGATTTTCCATATCTCAAGATGTTCTCATGGTAGCTTTAGTTTAGGGCAAGATCAGAAACAATACTTGGAAGTGGAGGAAAGCAGACTTGGGGCCTGTGGTGGTTTGATTCAGGTGTCCCCCATAAACTTTGGTGTTCTGAATGCTAGGTTCCCAGCTGATGGAGATTTGGGAATTAACGCCTCCTGGAGGCAGTGTATTAGTAGGGGTAGGCTTATGGGTGTTATAGCCACTGTAGCACACAGCTTCAGGTTCACTGAGATGAACTTCCAGACCAGGCGCAGTTATGGAGGAAGGGATTTATTGAAGCTTACAGATCCAGGGAAAGTTCTAGAATGGCAGAAGAACCTGGCCTGCTTTCATAGGACCAAACACAGAAAAAGAAGCACAAGCCTAAAAGCCACACAGCACAGCACACTTCAGGAATTCCAGCTATGCACACTTTGCATATCTTTAGATTGAAATCTTAAACCCACAACCACACCTTAAGATCCACCCAGTGACACCACCTCTAGCCAGGTGGCTGCAGATGCAAACTACAAACTGCTGAAACAGTGAATATATTGGGGGCCATCTATTCAAACTACCACAGCCAGTTTCCCCTTGCCATTGTTTGGCACACTCTCCTATTGCTATTATCCACCTTATGTTGGCCAGGGTTGATGTCCACCCTCTGCTTATGCCATCGTTTTCCTCTGCCATCTTGGAGCTTCCCCTTGAGTCTGTAAGCCAAAATAAACCCCCATTTCCCCCAAAAGCTGCTTTTGGTCAGGTGATTTCTGCCAGCACTGAGAACCTGACTTCAACAGTAAAGGTGGTAGTGAGAGTGGTGTTGCTGCTAGACACCTGACTGTGTGGCCTTGGCCTTTTAGAGCTGATTTTCAAGAGGAATTTGGAAGGATTTGAAACCTTGGCCTAAGAGATGCCTTGCAGTGCTGTAAGTACAGCTTGATGGACTATTCTGGTCAGAGTTGAAAGACCTGAATGCAGTAAGAACTATGGACCATGTGGTTGGGCTTGTGAGAGTGAGAGAGAGCTTTGCCTGGACTGGGCTAGAAGCAGTTTGTGTGAGAGGCTTGCTGTTATTCCTGTGTCATGAGAATTTGTGCAGGGTTGCATTGTGTAGAAATGGACTGGTGTGAGCAGAGGTATGTGGCACAGAAACAAATCTTCAGGCCCAAACTGCTGCCTGTTCAGCTGCAATTGAGAGATTACAACCATTGAGATTGGGGCAGCTGACCTGCATTGGGACAACAGAAAGCAAGCAGTTTTTTTAAGGGGACTGAATGCTAAAGGAGTGTCCTGTTCTTCAAAGTCTGCTTCCCCACCCCACCTGAATTAGCAAATTGGCACCCTACCTGGTATTATGAAGTATAAGAGTAAGGAAAGAGAGGGTCATTGAGTTTTCAGCACAGTCTTGTGTTTTGGAAATGGCCATGGGCAGTGTGAAGCAGGTTTTCTGGATGCCTGCATGAAGACCTAATGGAGCCATGAGGATGAACCATGGATTGCAGTGGAGACCCAGTGGAGATGCTGGGACCATGAGATGGCTGCTAAGGAGAGCTGCTGGTCCCTGATGAAGTTTTCTAGAACTGTGAGTAGCCTAGCTGGAGGGCGGAATTGGAACTCCAGAGACTTGTTGCTAGTTAGAATTATCAGACTTGGAGACTTTTCACTGACTAGAGTTGTTGGACTTGGAACTACAGAGTTTGATGTTTCCCTGTTTAAATCTTGAATTGGTTGAATATTTCTTTGCTATACCCAGTACCATCTTTTGCAGTATTAGTGTTTATTCTGTGCCATTATGGTTTTTTGGGGGAATTTTTGGTATTATGGCTCTGTTAAAAGTCCTTGGATTATGGGGATGTTTGAACATCATTAGGAGTGATAAAAAATGTGGGGACTTTTAAAGTTGCAACAATACATTCCATGTTATATCATGCATGGTTGTCAGTTTATGGGGGTCAGGGGCAGAATGCTGTGGTTTGATTCAGGTGTCCACCATAAACTTAAGTGTTCTGAATGCTAGGTTCCAAGATGATGAAGATTTTGGTATTAATGACTCCTGGAGGCAGTGTATTGTTGGGGGCTGGCTTAAGCGTATTATAGCCAGTTTCTCCTTGCCAGTGTTTGGCACACTCTCCTCTTTATGTTGTCCACCTGATGTTGGCCAGGGGGTGATGTCTACCCTCTACTCATGCCATCATTTTCCCCTGCCATCTTGGAGCTTCTTCTTGAGTCTATAAGCCAAAATAAACCCTTTTCCCCCCAAAGCTGCTCTTGCTCATGTAATTTCTGCCAGCAATGTGAACCTGACTGCAACAGGGCCCAAAAGGGAAGAAAAAGAATAAATATGGAATTGCTTTACTGTAGTTCATTGAACACCTCCTTCAAGGGCTGTATAGGGAGAGTATGAGTTATCACCTGCAGAGAAAGACGTTCAAATCAAGTGGTGGCTTACACTAGATGGCCTCTGAGGCTGACATAAATTAGTTCTATTGACTGACTGTTGGGAAAAAAGCAATTTCCACTGGGTCATCACCATCATGAAGCAGGGCTTTCTGTGATGACCCACAGAGCCACTTGGCAAAGGACCAGCAGGATAGTACCATAATAGTCAGGGTGTATGGCGATGGGAATGTGACTGTGAACACCCCTCATAGACAGTCATGGACCCTCACCTAGGATCATAGCCATTGCTCCTTACTGCTTGCAGGCTACGTGTGGTCTTGTGGAGGGGTGCTAGAGTGCACAGAGAATGGAAGGTGGAGTGAAGGTAACACAGCCTTCATGTATGCTGGGTTAGCACTTTTTGGTGGTACAGCTGATTTTGGCTTACCCATGATCCTGTGAGTAACACTTTACGTAACTATGCTTCTAGAAGTAAACCCAATATACTAATTGGTTCACCAAACTGCACTCAGAGGATAGTTTATTCTGTCAGCAGTCGGTGGTCACCTGGGGTGAAGAAATATTTGTTCACATGTTCCTAGGGGAAATCACACCATTATTGATATTGACAGCATCTTTATGCACCAGGCATCATCATTTCTTGAAGTATCTGATGTTGCTAGAGTACAGTGATGCATTGAGTCAATCACTTTTCATAATATTGGTAATTAGAGAATTGATTGAACTTGTCCCTTTGCTGACCATTGATACAGACCTCCTAGGGCCAGTGGTTCATGAGTGGTGCTTTAATGGTGGGCTTGCACATCAGTGAACAAGATAGTGACGTATCTGCTACAGTTTGGATGTGGATTGTGTGTACCCTAAGGGTGGATGCTGGAAGCTTTGTCCCTATTGTGGTGACATGGAATGGTCACAGCAGCTTCTCATGTGCTAGGACTACAAGCATGTGCTACTATGCATGACTTTGCATTATGGTTTTCAAGAAGAGAAAGCTAACACATGGTGAGGAATGAGGGACCAACATCTATTGAGTGTCTTGTTCTTGTGACTCACTAAGCTAGGAGCTGATTTGTTTTTGCCCTCTGAGATAAGCATTACTATGCGCCTATTACAGGTTAAAACTTTGGAACTCAGAGAGGTGAGGTAATATGCTGACATCACAAACCTGTCTAGAGGCAG
The DNA here is from genome assembly GCA_036346955.1 of Dipus sagitta. Lineage (NCBI taxonomy): Eukaryota > Metazoa > Chordata > Mammalia > Rodentia > Dipodidae > Dipus > Dipus sagitta. The sequence goes on from CM070784.1 coordinate 45,040,590, forward strand.
AGCTGAGCTTTGAACTCAGGTCTTTGTGTCTGAATGCAAAGATGAAACTCTTGACACTCTTACTGCTGCTGAGGATAAAGTACTTTAGCGAATTCTTAGCATCATCTCACAATGTAAAGCTTTTTTTCTTTCTTTTTATTTTTAGAATGGGTGTACCAGGGCCTCCACCCACTGCAAACCAATTCCAGATGCATGTACCACCTTGTGCATCTGGCTTACATGGTTCCTAGAGAATTTAACCTGGGTCCTTTGGCTTTGCAGGCAAGTGCTTTAACCACTAAGTCATCTCTCTAGCCCACAATGTAAAGCTTTGGTTGTGATTGAAACAAGATTAAATAATTAAAAAGCCATTCAAAACAAAATATAGTTCTAAAGCTAGGTCTTTAGTCACCATTTATTGTTTAAAATGTATTGACTATTTATCTTATTTAGGGAAATTGTGGTAAGTGCTTTGAGGCAAGCCCAGTCCCATCTACTTAGAATGTCTTTGGCTACAGGATTTTCTAATTAGACATCTCCCCAGCTAAGAGGTTTTATGCAAGTTCAACTAATACACATTGGTGTTGGAAACCCTACTGAGCCTTTGCTATGTGTAGAATGCCAGCATGAGCACCTCTAGGCAAGTATGTCTCAGTACCTGTGCCCACAAATCACCTGGGGAGCTTTAGAAAATGAATCTTCCAATCGAGTAGATCTGGGCTTTGTGAGTTTCCATTCTTAACGTGCTGCAAAGTGATCCAGGAGCAGCAAGGCTCCTGTGAACCAAAGACTGACAATAGACAAGTAATTTTTATATGCTCAGATGATGGACCCAAGCCCCTACCACAACCCCTGTGTACGTGTGTGCTCATACTCCTATCTTCTGCAAACTGAGTGTCAAAGGCAACACCAAATACTTAAGAAGGAACAGTGCTCAAATAGAAAAGGAGATAAGAAAAACCTCAAGTAACACTCACATAGTGCTTTGAACATATCACATCTGATTTCCAAAGAACTTCATGAGGTTGATCAGCCACGACTGTCCCTGCTATGCACAAAAGGAAAGCAAGCCACAGAGAGAGAATGGAGCCAGTAGCAACTTCACATCTGAAGTTTAGCTTCAGGCTGCTGTGAGTCAGGAGAGGCCTTAAAGCATACAGAGAAGAATGCAGGGAAGAGAAAGCAGGATGCTGAGCAGATTGTAAGGTTGCACCACAGAGTCTATGTAGTCTGAATCTGGAACTCATCTTTCTTATAATTTTCTTTACCGATGTGGAGTTGTTCTGTGGAAGACAAGTAAAGTTTATTTTCTAATTTTTAGATAATAACTTGCAAACTTTGCCTGTTGGACTACTAATCTTTTAAAAATACTTCTATTTATTGGTAAGCAGAGAGAGAGAGAGAGAGAGAGAAGAGAGAAGAGAGAGAAGAGAGACAGAGACAACGGCTGTGCCAGGGTCTCCAGCCACTGCAAAGGAACTCCAGACACATGCCCCACTTTATGCATATGGTATGTGGGTCCTGGGGAATCAAACCTAAGTCATTAGGCTTTGCAGGCAAGTGTTTTAACTGCTGGGCCATCTTTCCAGCCCCCTGGACTATTAATCTTAAGGAAAATATTTCTTTAGGGAAGCAGTGGTGCTATGGACACAAGGTTTCTCCATGTTTGTTCCCTGAGAGATTCACAGCATCTGGTAGGCTCCAAAAGACTCTGAGAAGTCCCCAGACCAGCAGGCTGGCTTGACAATGTTCAAGTTAAGAATTCCATTCTCACTTGATCATAATATCCCCATCTCCCTTAAAGCATTTAACTCTTAACATTAACATTCCATGAAACCAATTAGCATCCTCAGGACACACTTTGGGAAATGCTGATGTGAACAGAAGAATTATAGCCAATGGGTGAAAGTTTCAGAGATTCTGAACACAGTCCAACTATTTGATCTGCCCAAAATAATAATCTCTACATTACCAGGAATGTTCAGAGAAGTCAGAAGACTGTATTTGAGGGAAAGTTAAGCAAATCTTGAAAGACATGTCATTTTTCAGAACATGCAGCTGTTACAGAATACCACCTGCATTTTGTATAACAACATTGTTGACTTTTTCCTTAATTTGATAATAGGGTTAAACCACACTTTGGCACTAAAACAATGACATTAGGCCATGGTTATTAAAGAAGGCTATAAATAATGAGGTTACTGTAGATTCCCTGCTGAGCTAGGATGTTTTCTCCTTATAGACCATATGCTCCCCAGGCTCCTTGCTACACAAATGATTTTTGCACTCCTTGGCCTGGGGTGGGGGGTAATAGCTATAGAGTCTGTCAGCTGAATGCCTTGTAAACCACAATTTCAGGTTCCTTCCCCACTCTCTTCCTCCCATGCATGTCTTTCAATGGCTCTTTTGGTGCTTAAAAGCCCTCTACCAAGAGAAAAGCTATGCAGCCAATAGTAGAGATGGTTTTAAGTACAACGGATAGTGTGAGGGGTGACTTATTGATGCCTACTCACTCATTCATTAATCAATTCACTCCATCAATCAACTGTTTTAGAGAATGCACAAATGTCCCTGTGATGAGAATACAGAGCTATACGCTTCTTCTTCTCAGGGAATCAGTGCTAAGGTCACTTGCACTCCCAAATGCCTGCTTGGATCGTACAATGAGTGCAGTGGTCAGGAAAGAGAGACACAGAGATGCTGGGGTGCTGTTGCAAAACTTCAGCATCTCACAGAGAGTTTGAGGCCAGTCCTTAAGGGATTTCACATAACTTCAGATTTCTTTCCTTTATGACTAACTGGGACTTTTTCTCCCCCAAATCTGGCTCACATCATTTAAAAATGGTCTTAGTTCCTTATTTGGGAAGAATTTTAGTTTTACAAACTGTGACCTCTGACTTTGACCATCAGGGTTTTGAGGCACTAGGAAGCAACAGATGTGCTTTTTACAAGTGTCAGTTCTCAAAAAACACTAGCAACTCCACGTGTACTACCAAGTAGGAGTCCCTGACCCTTTGATACTGGCTGTGGAAACAAACCACTCCTTCAAGAGGCTGCATTGTTACTCTCAGTTGGTCATAAAACTAGGGGTAGTAATGTCTCTGTTACAATGGTGGTCACACATCCTAAGTTCCTGGGGCTATGTTTAAAAGTCTTCTGTTCTCTTGTTAATCCTTACGTCATACATGGAGACTACAAGTTCCCAGTGGAAATGTGGTATCTTCACTGTGGGATCAGGAGGAAGAAGATGAGTTATAATCCTTATAGGAAGAAAATCCAACCAATACTAACTGTGACAGAAAAAAAATGATGTTGATGTGGGATCTGGAGATCTAGGGTGAAGGCAAGCTTAGTCATTTCCTGTGAGATTGTTCTATGTTCCAGGTGAGCCCCTAGTACAGCCTCAGTTTCCTCCTCTGTGAGATGATGTTACTCCCAGGGAGGGCTGTCCACTATGAGCTTGAGAGCTACATACAGATAACTTGGATAGGAGTGAAGCTTCTAGACTTCTAGTGGGTCCCAGAGGCCTAGACTTTGAGAAACAATGGCTACCTAGGCTAATGCTAATTTGGACTACATTACATTCAGAGACTTCATATGGTCAGAGGAGGAAAAGTCAGTCACAAAACCACTAATGTGTTTTTTTTTTTATCATGCCTGTATTTTGTATAAGTGTGTATGATGTGTGTGTGCATGATCCATGTGTACAATGTGTTTGTACAATATGTGAGTACACAATGTATGTATGTGCACTGTGTGTGTGGGTGTGTGTAGGCATATGTATCCGTGACATGAATGTGGAGGTCAGGACAACTTTGGGTGTTGGTCCTTACATCCACCTTGCTTGAGGAAGGTCTTACATTCTCTGTACTGCATTTGCTAGGCCCACAAGTTTCCAGGAGATTCATCTGTTTCCACTCCCCATAGGGTAGTAGGGAAGCTGGGATTGCAGATGCCCACTATAGTCTACAGCATTCAGCTTTTGCTTGAGTTCTGGAGAACTAAACTCATGCACTCACCTTTGCACAGTGAATGATTTATACACTAAGCCATCTCCAAAGCCCTCATGGTAGAATTTGATTTAGGAAATATAAAAGCCATTTCTCATTCCTTGAGTGGCATGGAGAAACCCAAACCTATTAAGACTTTAATGTCATATACACTAAAACCCCAAGCAGAAGATATTTGAAAGCTGAACACAGAAAGTGAGGTATCTATTTCTCCAAAAGATAGGGTATCTTATATCACTTCTTTTAAAGAACAAAGATTCAATTCAATGTTCAGTGCTACCATGAGCTAGCAATAAGTTTGTCAGCATAGTTATAAAGAAGTCATAATTTTCAGTTTTCCAGATAGCTGGTAATATGTACATTGAAGCAGTAATGACAGTCATGGCTGAAAACCGCACAGAGAGCCTAGAGCTCACAGGGTTTATTGTGCCCCGTTCTTGTCAATTTGCTTCCTACTGTGAACATTTTGGGGTATAGCCATGCAGCCCAGAGTCATGCCAGCCCAGCCTAGGATGTGATCAATGAAATGAACCAGATATGTAATACATGTATGAAGAATCTCATGTGAATAGTAGGACAACTTATCTCGCTATGAAGTTCCCCTGGCACAGGAGTCTGGCTTCCTCAGAGTATAGATGCTGGATAATGCAAGGAAGCTTGCAGAATGGCATCGGGCAAGGGCTGAGACAAAGTGGCAAACAGACCTCATTTTCAGCATGGTGTCCTATTTACTACGTGGGTACTTGGGCCGGTCCCTTCTGTGGTCTAAGCTTTGTGTCTTCATTTGTAGTAATAGTGCACACCTCACATGTTCAGAGTGCAAGGGGCCTAAGTTTTTAAGAAGTTAGGAATACAGATGAGTTGAGTGTCTTGTGGCAGAGTTATCCACAAACAGTATTCTTCACCATGTTCACTTGAAAATATCTGGGGGTCTTGGGAATGAGTTAAGGCAAGCTTGAAGTGTCATGATTTACTCAACAACTCAGAGGCAGAGATAACCCCTGTGTGTATTAATTCATGGATGGGTAAAAGAAATAAGTGTATAATACAGCATAATGTTATTTGGTCTTAAAAAGGAGATTTCAGGGTTGGGCATAGTGACTCATCATCTCTGTACTTGGAAGGCCGAGATAAGAGGATCACGCCAGCCCCTGCTACAGAGTAAGTTCTAGGTCAGCCTGGGCTAGAGTGAGACCCTGTCTTAAGAAACAAAAGACAAAAATGAAAAGGATATTTTGACATGCACTATAGTATGATTAAAAACTTAAATACATTAGGCCAAATAAGGTGAATCAGTTAGAGAAGGACATACTATATAATTCTGTTGATGAGAAGTACCTAGAGTAGTCAACTTCACAGAAACAGAGTAGAACAGTGGTTCTCAGGAAGTGGGGGCGGAAGAATGGGGAGTTTTGTTTGATAAGTAGAGGTCAATTTGGGATGATGAAGTTCTGGGGACAGCAGAGGTCTTGGAAACACCAATGTGAATGTATTTACTCTCCTGAAACATCCACCTGAACATGGTTGAAATATTTATGTGTCTATTACCATGATTACAAAGCTCAATACACAGAATCTCATGATTTGTAAACATATCTGCTTTTGTATGCCATCTTCTCCATTTGTTTCTCTGTATTTTTTCCATTAGTAAACAACAAAATCTTTAAAAGATGCACTTGTCTTGCCAAGAGTCCTTCAGTAAGTACTCTTTTGCACCAGAAGATCTGGATTCTAGCAAGGTCATGAATATCTGGAAATTCACTCATAGCTGCCAGTCTGTGAGGATCAACTACCACTCCTTTGGAACTGGAAGGAGTGATGTCCATGACTGCTTTGTAAGCAGGAGATTTCTTCCCTCAGGGCCCTTTTGACTGGCTTTAGTTGAGAGAGTCTAGTGAAGTCCAAAAGCATTGGCAGTTAACTTATTTTCTATTAATTGCATTACTATAAATATATTATCATGGTTATATTAGTTTTCTTTCTCCACTATGCTATACTTTCAGTAAAAATACCCTACCTGTTCACATTGATTGTCCCCTTCAATCACGCATAAGGAATAATACATCACTTACATGAGTTCAGATAATAGTCACGAATGTTTCCATGATCAGCACACAGCTGTAATTGCTTCCTCGTCAATATTCAGACACAACTGAAAGGAAAGCCCCAGGGACATGATCCATGGGGTGTATTCTACCCAGTGTGCGTCTGACTGTGTCCAGATTCCTTTTCCCACTGCCAGGCCACTGGTACTCATTATATTAGCACTTTCACTTTAACCTGATTACCCATGTAAAAACACTCATTTTAGGTAAGGCCGTATTTGGATTGTTCCAGAATTCCTCTAGGTCAGGGGTGAGCACTTGGGGAGAGGGAGAGAAAGGAAGCAGACCCAGGAGGCTAAACATCCACTTGGACTGCCTTGCCGACCTCAGAAGTGTGCCTAAAGGCAGAGTGGGCAGGCCACCGGCACGCACTGTGGGAGCAGGGACCCTGACACAGCACAAATGTCCACATGTCTTCTTTGTAATGAGTTGAATTAAGTTTACTCAAAAAGAGATGTTGATGCTTTGCCTTCAGAATATAACCACACTTAAAAAGAATGTCTCTTACATGGGTAATCTCTTTTTAAAGTGAGGCGCTCTAATGCAATGTGTACAGTGCCCCAATAAAGGGAAAATGTGTACACAGATGGGCATACACGGAAGGAAAACAGCAATGCAAGTATAAGACAAAGAATGGCAAAGGTTTCTGATGAATCATTTAAACCCAGGAAGAGGGGAAGCCTTTCATAGGGATTATGATCCTGCCCCTACTTTGATTCTGGACCCTAAGCCACCAGCACTATGAGACCAGCATAAATTCTATTGTTTTCAGCTACCCAGTTGCTGGTACTTTGTTCTGGTATCCCTAGGAAACAAAAGCTATGTTGAATGTCGTGTTTTCAATCATCATAAGGGATGAGCACTATTACATTTTTCCTTTGCTGTGTGTGTGAAAAGCGAGGCTTAGAAATACAAGGGCTAAGCCAAAGGTGGTATGAATGCCATGCAGCCTGCAGGCAGGCTTACTGGATGCATCTGGGAGTGCTGGCTCGTGGCATCTGCGTCAGACTTGGATTATGAGGAGATGTGTGCCATGTGGGGAAAGCAGTGTGTCCCCTAGTGACCTGCAGACAGAGGGTGCTGCTGGTGAGAAGCGGGGTGACAGGAGAGCAGCATGTGTGGCCGGGAGGAGCAGGAAGTGAGGTGACTCTGAGCGGGTGTGCACGTCATGCCAGGTAGTTTGGGGAGACTTGTCTGGGGAGAATTTGGGTATCTTTCATGCTAGTGGAGGCCTATGTGTGGAATCCCATCACTTGGGAAGCACAGGCAAAAGGGTTTATGAGTCTGAGACCAGCTTGGTCTCAAGCACAGCAAGATCCTGTTTCAGAGTAAAAATGAGAATAAATTATAAGGGAGCAAGAAATGACTTTGGGTATACCTTCAAGATAGGTTCTTTTTTTATTTATGAGAGAGAGAGAGAGAGACAGAGAGAGACAGAGAGAATGAATGGATGTGTCAGGGCCTCTAGACACTGCAAACGAACTCTAGATACCTGTGTCACCTTGTTCATTCTGGCTGAAGTGAACCTGGGTCCTTAGGCCTTAATTTAAGGCCTTAAGGCAAGCACCTTAACTGCTAAGCCATCTCCTCTGCCCCACCCAAGATAGGCTCTTTAATGTGGCTATTCATGGGGTTGGAAAAGGCTGGTGATGAGGGAGAAGGTTGGAATCTGAGCTCTCCAGGCTAAGGGACCTGTGAATGGGGATGCTTTGACTGAGTCAGGTTAACACACAAGATGAAATGCTCAGAAAAAGAAATTTATTCTCTTTATGAATTAACCCACTCTCTGGTACCCTTTTGTAGCAAACAGACTCAGTTGGACTAAGTTGGGCAATAATGTGGGTTCTGCTACCTCCGTCAGGTGGGCCAAGCACACAGTGGATATCCAGATTAATCTGCCTGCACTTTATCCACACTGAGGACGAGACACTGACCACCATCCTTAACTCATACACCCTCTCCTTAGAGGACAGGTCCTCATGCACTGGAGTGGAGGAGCATTGAGACCTGGGTTGTGTGGATTGCCTGACCACTGAGGCAAATGAGGAAAACTACTTATCCCCAAAACATGTGCAAGGTGACCTCAAGCAGGCTTAGCCCCGCTGGCCTGTATTTCTGGGACCTAGATATCTCAGGAGTGTCTATTTGTAGCTCTCAGTTGGACAGTAATACTGACGTGTCTCTCTGCTCCTATCTCAGGAATCTTTTTCCCCCTTTCTTTCCCTTCCTTCCTTCCTTCCTTCCTTCCTTCCTTCCTTCCTTCCTTCCTTCCTTCCTTATTTCCTTCCTCTCCCCTTCCTCCCTCCTTCCTCTCTGTCTCTCTCTCTCTCTTTCTGGAAAGCCCAATAGACTGGCTTTTTTTTTCTTGTTTTTTTTTTTTGAGGTAGGGTCTCATGCTAGTCCAGGCTGAACTGGAACTCACTATATAGTCTCAAGGTGGCCTTGAACTCTCAGCGATCCTCCTACCTCTGCTTCCCAAGTGCTGGTATTAAAGGTATGCGCCACCACACTTGGAAGACTGGCATTTTTTATGTGGGTGTGTGAGAGAGAGAGAGAGAAAGAAAGAGAGAGAAAAAAGAGAGAATTGGTACATCAGGGCACCCAGCCACTGCAATCAAACTCCAGATGTGTGCGCCTCTTTGTGTATCACTGTGCATCTGGCTTATGTGGGATCTGGAGAGTTGAACATGAGTCCTTAGGCTTCTCAGGCAAGCGCCTGACCTACTAAGCCATCTCTCCAGCCCTCAGGAACCTTTTTGAAATGGCTGCCTCTCCTTTTCCCCAGAGTTTTTCTTGTCATGTGGACCCACAAGGGATTTTGGTCACTCACAGTCCCTGCCTTGCCCTGGTAAGACTGCCTGGTTTCCACAGATTCCCAAAAGAATGTCTCTCCAGTCATGGGGATGGTGGCACTCATGAAATTCTATGGGGGAATGTTAACCAGGGAACTTCTGGTCTTTTCCTGCCTAGGTTGGCTTTGGAGATATTAGTCATTCTCCCCAAGGGCTACTGTCCAGTTATGGGTGCCAGAGATTCAATCTTCCATGCGCCTCTGGTTATGTCCACCTGTTAGCTGGCGGACTTGAAAAGTAAAGGACTTTCTATTTACTTTTGTTTACTTGAAATTGTGCTGTTTCTTGAATCTTATGGTTTTTTTTTTTTTTTTTTGTTCGGTTTGAAAGATAGCTTTTCTAGAAGTGCAATGCTTCAAGCTATGTTTTGAAAGAGAATTTTATATATGGTTAGCTCAAAATAAATGCTGGTGGGCAACAAGAAATATATTGGAGAGCAGTTTGAAATTGAACTGAAGGGGTGTCACCAAGTTCTTGAATATGGTTATTTATATTAAGTAAATAAAATTTGCTGGCAGTAAGCAAGTGTTCAGTTATTATAGTCTCATTTTCTTTTTTACCCTTTACAATTTACTTTTGAGAAATAGTTTAAGTACATAAGCTTTTACTCATTTACATTTTTCATTACTTTAGCACTGTAATTTTGTTGCTAAAATAAACTTTTATAAACTGGATTTAGTAACTAAAGCATTTCATTGATAATGCAGTTAACAAGTTGTGATCTACTGGGAACTAGTTAGTATTTACTTCTTCTCTGCTGACACACTCTCTTTTTAAATGTAAATTCTAGACTTAAAATATCAGTTTCCAGGGCTGGAGAGATGGCTTAGTGGTTAAGGCACTTGATTGCAAAACGTAAGGGCCCATGTTCAGTTCCCCAGGTCACATGTAAGCCCAATTCACAAGCTAGCACATGAGACTGGAGTTCACTTTCAGTGGCTAGAGGCCCTGGTGTGTCCATTCTCTCTGTTTTTCAAATAACATATTTTTTTTAAAAAAAAGAACATAAAAATCAGTTTCCTGTGGATAGGCTCTTCCTGTTTGAGGACCCAGTGCCAATTACCGACATTCAGCTGCCTGTTCTTCCCAGCTGCCCTCTGGTCTGTAGCAGTTGCTTAGTCCTTCCATGTTTTATATGGCCTTAAAGTTCTGAGGAGTGTCGGTTAGAAATCCTGATGGCAGTTCCTCAGTTGAGGGTTGCCATATCTTTTTGCCATGCTTCAATAGGGTTAAGGGCTTGGGGAGAGAACCACATATACAAAGTACATCATATCCCAGTGTTCAAAGCAGCCATGCCTCCCTGCTCATGTTAGCCTTTGCTTGGCTGAGGTAGTGTCTGCCAGGTTTGTTTCTTGTATTTCTATTTTCCATTCCCACTTTGCTACGAGGGAGCAAGGCACAAATCTAACCCACTCGATGGGAAAGGGTGTGCAGAAGGAAGAACTAGGCTCCACCTGCTGGAGGATGGGACTGGACACCAAATGTTATTTTAAATTCTTCTTTAAGGACGATTTGAGACTTCTTTCTATCCCATCCCTCTTTTTTAAGCTCTCGCTTGCTCAAGTTAATCCTTTAGTTAGGGTTTATTGGTTAATATTCTTCAGACTATAATATTCTTATATTCTACCATGTCATTTCCTAGTCTTTCTTTAAAATGCTTATAGTCTGCTTAAAGTCATATTTTATCCTTACTATCAAGGAATTCTAGGGGACCAGTGGCTCCAACTTTCTCACTGTTGTTTAATGGGAGCTGAGTTTCTGCTTGTTCAATAAGTACAACCCAAGTGCTAAATCCTCTCCTACTAGTTATAGAAAGGAAGGATTTGGGAAAGGAAGGAGAGATATATGGTTACTGAACACATGTCTTTTATTTAAGCATTGTTTTTTCTTCATAAAAATAAGTCTTTGTGGAAATAAGTTATTAGAGATCCAAAAGGACAGTGCAACAAATTCACTTATTTTTTTTTAAATTTTGTTTGTTTTTATTTATTTATTTTGAGAGTGACAGGCAGAGAAAGAGGGAGGGAGGGAAAGAGAGAGAGAGAGGGAGAGAGAGACAGAATGGGTGTGCCAGGACCTCCAGCCATTGCAAACGAACTCCAGGTGTGTGTGTCCCCTTGTGCATCTGGCTAACGTGAATCAAGCCTCAAACCGGGGTCCTTAGGCTTCACAGGCAAGTGCTTACCTGCTAAGCCATTTCTCCAGCCCCAAATTTACTCATTTTGCATATGTTTGGTTGTGTGTGTGTTTTTCTTGTGTGTAGCATGTATGACGTGTTGTATGTATGGTGCACACGTGTGTGTACATGGAACACCCTGTACGCCTGCATGCAAGAGCCAGTGGAGAACGTCAGGCATCTTCTACACACAGCTGTGTGTTTCTTTGATACGGAGTCTCTCACTTCACCCGGAACTGCTGTTTTCAGGCAGACTGGCTGACCAGTGAGTTTCCCCAGTGATATTCCAGTCTCTGCCTACCCACAGGTCTGGGGTTACAGGCATACATGGCCATACTCAGCTACTTACGTGGGTGCTAGGAATCAAACTCAGGGACAGTCAGGCCCTCCAACTTGTGCAGCAAGCTCTTTTACCCACCGAGCCACCTTTCCAGCCCTTAGTTCTTGTTGCATTCAGAAATATTTGAGCAACTCAGTCTTGAAACCTAAGTTACAAGAGGCTTGGTGTTATGCTACTGAGTATATTTATTTTCAGAAAGCTCCAAACTCAATGAAAAGAGCCTTTTAAACCCCAAAGTAGAGCTAACTAGGTATTTGATTCGGTTTAGCAAGCATTGAACTATTGAGTGGCTACCATGGCTTTGGTCCCAAATTAGTCCTTGAGTTTACTGAGAACAAAATGGAACCTTAGTTTTCGAGGGCTTCTAGTCTAATAGGGAAGGAATATGAGAGAGCCTCCTAGCCAGAGGGAGGAAGCTGGCTGGTATGACGTCAGCAGCTGCACTGGGGCAGACCTAACAGTGTTACCCTGGACTCTGCGCCTCTCTGGCTTGGAGGATCATGGGTTGACTAGTTGTCAATAAATTTCTATTTGATATTTTGGCCCATCTCTCTGAGAGTAACTTTAAGTGTCGTGTTTTCTTAAAAATCACAGAAAAGCTTCCTGCACCTCACTTGAGATCATCTCTAGACTTTGCCTTCAGTTTTCTGTGTAGCCACCATAATATTTAAATTTAAAATCTCAGTGTCTTTCAGAACCACTGGCTTTCCCATCAGCTGTTCTAATGATAACCGCAGGCAGGCTCACTCCTGGCTTTCCCATCCGCTGCTCTGATGATAACCGCACACAGGCTCACTCCTGGCTTGTCCTCTTCATAACCTTACAGGTCCCACAGACCCAGTCCCCTCCTTGGTCAGAAATAATCAAATATTCTGATCTTTTATTTCCACTGCAAATTGGTTTTGCTGAAAACATTTCAATTTCCAGGATTTTTTAGTTTAAAAAGGACAAAATAAATAAAATGACTGGTTGAACTGCTCCTGGATGTCTCACCCTGACATTACAGCAAATTATCCCTCCTGGCAGAGATAATGTTTGAAAATGAGCATTTAGGTGTGTTACTGATGGAAAGTTGTGGCACATGGAGCCGGTTTCCCGAGCCACGAGAGGGGAATTTTGCAAAGCTCACACTGCTGTGATAATCTGCTGCTCCCCATGGCTTCCACAGCCACAAAGCCACTCTTGCAGACACAGTGCCAGGCCACGGGCATCCTATAATTTCTTGACTATGGGGATGGCTGCCTGGTCATGGAGGCTATTTGTTTCATGGCTGAACACAGAGCAATACCTGGATTTCTTTTGTAAAAAAATAAAAAAATAAAATCAACCTGGAAAAATGTCCTCTTGCTCTTCATTTAGATCCAGGGTCAGCCCAGCACCACACTGAGTCTTTGTTGAATCTACTCAACTCAGCCACTGTGTGCAAAAGCAGCTCCAGACAAAGTGAACAATCAAGCGAGGTGGGCTTCCAATAAAACTCTTTGTGGACACTGCAATCTGAATAGCATATAATTTTCATATATCATGGGAGACTGTCCCTTTTGATTTTTAACCACTAAGAATGTAAAAGAAAAGTTTAGATTGTAGATATATTAGCCAGGCAGTGGCTGGATTAAGCTCACTAGTCATAGTTGGCCAATCATTGATTTAGACAAATGCCAAGGGATGCCCAGACAGACAGCCTAGGAGCAATTTTAGCTCACATCTGGAGGAGAGGCCACTTTGACTGACTCAGAACTCTAGAAGAGAATCCTAGAGTCCCCATGGATGAAGGGGGGGGGGTCTCAGAAAATATTTTTTAAAAGCAACCTTAAGAGGTTAGGAGAAGAAATCATAGAGAGCTACTCTGATGAAATTAACTAGCTGATTGATCTAAAGTTAAACAGCTAGTTGGGATTAGAATGCTCTGAGATCTAATAGTTTTCATTATACCATGTTTGCAAGATAATCGACTGAAAAAGATTGTGTGGCAGAAGGGAATCCCATAATCTTCTAAGCCCCATAGTGACCGATATATTTACTACCAGGACAAGAGTCAATAGGCACAGTGTGCCTTCAGAGTGCCGCCTACCTGCACAGGTGTGTGCCCTTCCACTCCAGAGAAGAAAGGAGACTGAAATACGGGACAATATCAGCTACCACCTACTAAATATATTTCCTTGATGTGATAGTGGCTTAAAAGTATTATCTTCAGGGCTGAAGAGATGGCTTAGCAGTTAAGGCGCATGCCTGTGAAGCCTAAGGACCCCGGTTCGATTCTCCAGGTCCCATGTAAGATAGATGCACATGGTGGCGCATGCATCTGGAGTTGGTTTGCAGTGGCTAGAGGCCCTGGCGCACCTATTCTCTCTCTCTCATTCTCTCTGTCTCTAATAAATGAATAAAAAAAAAAATCTTAAAAAAGTGTTATCTTCAAACTACCTTGGTCCAAATCCCATCTTATTGTGTCCTGCCTACAGGATTTGGGTGGGGGGGTTCCTTGACCACTCTGTGCTTCTGTCTCCTTGCCTATTTAGTAAGATTGTTTTGAGAATGGAGTGAGTTCATGAGTACAGAGCTCTTAAGATAGCATTTTGTAGACACCATGTGATGACACAGGCATGTAATCCAAACACTCACAAGGCTAAGGAAGACATTTTGCAAATTTAAGGCCAGCTTTGGCTGGACAGACAGTTTTAGATCCATCGAGGCTACGTAACAAGACCTCATGGTGAGCAAGCATGCATGCAAACAAACAAAGCCAGACCTGTTGGCAAAGACCTGAAATTCCATGTACTCGGGAGGCTGAGGCAAGGGGACTGAAGTTCATGCCAGCCCGGGTAACATAGCTAGATCCCATGTCCATATGAACATCAGTAAAATGAAGGGAGGGTGGTTGGAGAGACCGCTGCAGGGCAATGACTTCCCCAGCATGTGCATAGCTCCGGATTCAACCCTAAGAGTCAGCAGAGAAAGACGGCGCTTGGTGTGGACCGGGCGTTTCTCTTCCCCTCATCCTCACAAGGTTTGATTAAGTACGTGTCACATATGGTGGCACCAAGCCTTGGAAAAGTGACTCATGGCTCCACCGTGAGAATTGGAAGCCAGGTCTGTTCGCCATCTCAAGTGTGATGCTGCCTGTTGGCCATGGAGGACCGACTGGGAAAGAACAAGGAGGGCAGCAGGCATTCTCCCCCACACGCTGCTGTGGAGCGAGGCTTCTTCCTCTTTCTGAAAAATACTGACTTTGCATCCATTTTTCTTGGCACTTAAATTCTAGCTTTGGTGAGTTGAGAATAGGGTCGCATGATTTTATTTTCCCTACTTGACTTTTGTGTGATATGTGCATATGTGTGTGTTTGTATGTGTGAGTATAGGTACACACAGGCCACAGAGTGTTTGCAGAGGTCACAGGAAAACCCACGCTGGTCCTTGTCTTTCACCTTGTTTGGAGGCAGCGTCTCTTGTTCACTGCTGTGAGCTCCAGGCCAGCGGGCCCATAATGCTCCAAGATTTTCCCATCCCCACCTCCTATCTCACCATAGGAGGCTGGGATTACGGATACTTGTTACTGTGCATAGCTTTATAGACGGTTTGAGGATCCACACTCAGGCCATCATACTTGAGCTGCAAGTGCTTGTGCCCATGAGCCATCTCCCTAGTCTAACAGGGTTTATGATAGGAGCAAAATGTAGACAATACATCCCATGACTACAGGACCCCCATTTTTCCCCATGCAAGGGGTACATAATAGCACATTGCAAGTCCTGCTTTTGTACAAGGGACTGAACTAAAGCCTGAGCAGATTGTGCTCCAACAGGCTCAGGGGTGATAAAGGCTCCAGGAAAAGGTGTGCCAGGCAACCAAAGACTGCTCCCAGCTCCACAAGGAGGAGGCTGAGTAGGCCTGGGAGAAGGAGCTGATGAATACCATGGTAGGATGAGGTGATGCATGGTGAATTCAAGGGGGTCGCTCATGCATCCCCTCCTCTCTTGCCAGGGCTCTGGTGGGCATTCAGGACAGCAGATCACCTGTATCTGCTGGGAGGGACTCTGTCATGGGGCTGAGAAAGATCCTTTAGAGAACCTAGTGAGGAATGAGGCCTTCCTCCTGATCCCAGAAAGCAATGCATTCCTAGAGTAGTTGTTGTCCAGGAAGAGACAATCCCACACTGAAGTGAGATAGCTTTTGGCTGCAGGTGTCTGGTCCTGCTCCTGGCTCAACATGAGTGCTGCCTCTAGACCAGCTGGGACCTTCTTTCTCTTTCCTTGGCTAGACATGTCCCATCCACTACAATTTCTTTGTCACGCATTTTATAACTCATCCTTACCAGTCTGAATTGCAATAGTGTAACTACCTACATCCATACTTTCTAATAACATTTTAAAAATCAATATATTCATAAAGAAGAAATAAAAGGAAGACAATTTTTAATAAAATAACATGAATTTCCACCTGTAAAAGCTAAGGCACGGCTATAATGAAAGTCTTAGTGAAGTTACATTTGAGTAGAATCCTGTGAGGATGAGAATGATACAGGAGCGAGGGATCAGCAATTTAATTACTAGCAGCAACACTGGAATTGATAGATTCTTAAGGCAATAGAAAACTCTAGTAGATCTTGTGGCAAATCTAAACAAAATACAGATTAGCTCTCCATCGATGCCAATGGGAACTGCACACCTGGTAAATTCAGTGTGTGCATCTCTGTACGTAAACTCACTGGAATTTCTGTGTAAAGTAGATTTAAGGCTTTCAGCTGAGAATACCATCAAAGGCATTTTCATGAACATGAATGTCTGGCAGGACATTGGAGAGTCCTGCTGGGTCAGGGGCGATTCTTCACCGTGCAAGGCTGGCCCATGTGTAAGCGTCTCTGTCCTCCACCTATTATCCCAACAAAACACAAAGTGACAGAGGAGTCTTTTAAATACTACCATTTGGAATGCTCCCATCGACCCTTCTGCTTGGGAAAGTTAACAACTGTTCTATTTCTCTGCTTGAAAAAAAAAGTCTACTGAAAGTCATCAAGCTCCTTTTGCCTCAGAACTTCCCAAATGTCTGTCCTGTCCCTGGTGTCAGCCCTCACCTGACATGTTTTGTATGATTGCCTCACAGGTATGCACACTCATAAAGATAACATCAGGCAGGTCTGAACTGGCTCCAATTAGTGTCTGTGCTCTGAAATTCCAGCTTGGGTGGGTGCAGAATGGGCAATGTGATTTTATTTTATCTACTTTCCATTATCTTTGATGGACTTTACAGCAGTACAAAATCAGCCAATCTGGCACGTGACTCCATGACTTTCACACTCTGTTGCCACATCTCCCTGTGCACACAACACATAAAAACAGAGCATGTTATCACAGAGACTGAAATTGGAAAAGTCTGCAAGAGTTAATGTGTCTCTGGAATTCATGTAAGAATGCTCAGCCTTGCTATGGATCCATAACTCCATGCTATGCATGACCCATCTTGTTTATTTAAAAAACAATATGGGGACAAAGGTTTGGAAGGACAAACCTCTTAGTAGAAAAAAACGTTGAAAAAAATCTGACATGAGGAATTATAGTGTCAGCAGCAAATTACGGTGAATAGTATGTGCTCAGTTAACTTTGTTAAAGTCAACAATTATTGCTTATCAATTAAGCATATTACTTTATTATACGAATTACAGAATGTCATGGGAATTATCTTTGTGTTAGACTGGTCACAAAGTGGCCCCATACAGTAACAAGCAAAATATTTGAGCCTCTTGTGCCTGCCAGAGCCCAATATGTGGCTTGTTCAGGAGTCACGTGGCAGATGAGCACACATGAAGTAGACACGAGTTATTCATGAACTGGGGAGCTCAAGCCCAAAGAATGTGAAAACTGCGGTAAACCACGTGGCTGTGCTCAGACAGCTGCCAGCCAGAAGTCTGCTTTCCTCAGTTTTCCCCCCTCAGAATATTTGTGTGTGCCTATGTGTGTGGTGACAGGTGCTTTCTTTGTTTTGTTCTCGATCTTCCCTGTGCATTGCCATTCGCCTAACTTATCTCATTTCTTTGTCACACTTCTGCCTTTGTTACGCTCATTACGTCACTCAGCAAGTGCACCACTCTTGCCAAATATTTTTTGACCCTCTTCATAATAAAATACAGGGAAGCTTGTTTACAAACCATGAGGTCTTTGTTTCAAAACCCATTACACTGAAATACAAGGAACCAAAGTCGGGGCTTGGCTGAGGGTGGTCTCTGAAGGCTAAATGGACAGTCAGGAAGTACAGCCTAGGTCTTGGGCCTTCTGCGGCTCTGCCTCTTCACAAAAGCCCATTTTGAGCATTCCTTCTCCAAAAGATGTGAGGTCAGAAGGGGTCACAGTTTAGACCTTTGGGGGTCATAAAGGGCTGTCTTGGGAATGGGACTCAAGTCTAGACATGAAATTCATTTGTCTCACATACACCCTGTACACATACACGATGACCAGAAGGTGATTTTATACATTTTTAGTCTATCTGTGTTTGGCCGTGACCCATCTCACGAAGCAGGGGTGGAATTCTTCATTTGTGGAGTCATGTCAGGACCCAGAACTTTGCAGATTTTGGAGCAGCTTGGATTGTGATGCAGAAGGATCTTGACCTTAACCCCTTTATTCTGGTCAGTGCAGACACTTGTCTGACCCTGTTCTTGTGGATTTCCTCTATCTCCAATCAAAATTCTTTCTCGGTAGTTTTGGCCATAAAGCTGTCATTAAAATCTTCTGTGTGTCACTGTCAAGAGAATTCAGATGAGGGATCAAACACAAACCCAGCTGGGTTCCGATCTTTGAAAAAGGCCCTGCGAATCAGTTTCTTCACAGGGATTCTTCCTTCCCAGCAGGGTGAGATACTGTTACACAGCTGAAAACCTACACTTCCAAGAAGGCAGAGAGCCTTTGTCCTCCTGTTATTGCTTGAGATGGTAGCAATCAGAAAGTGTGTGAACTTTTGAACATGAAGGGTTAAATGGGATTCAATTGGTAAAGGGAATTCTTTCTGGAAACTCCTTGGAGACACTTGTAATTAATTTGATCTTCTGCAGTCATTAACTCAGACTCATCGTGACTCGTCTGCACACTGCTCTATTAATTCACTGGAGATCACTTCCTAGGATTCATTTAGTTAAGCAGCACTGTTGGATTACATTTTAAAACCTTTAAAACTGGTTGGAATTGATGTCTGTTTACAGAAGTTTACTTTAATGGAGTCCTAGTGGGATAGACAGCATGCAGACCAGACTCAGAGGCTACCCTACATACAGCCCAGCTTCAAGGGTTCCAAATTGGATAAAAGCACTACAGATGAAATAATAGTTATTAAAAGCTTTTTATATCATGTTTTTCTTTTTTGAGGTAGGGTCTCACTCTAGCTCAGGCTGACCTGGAATTCACTATGCTCAGGGTGGCCTCGAACTCACAGTGATCCTCCTACCTCTGCCTCCCGAGTGCTGGGATTAAAGGAGCGCACTACCACACCCGGCTATATCATGTCTTATATTAATAACGGACTCTAACCTGTGAAGCATTTCATTTGTAACAATTGGATGACTAATGGAAACCACTCTCCTTTTGAACTGCCCATGTACACATCTGCAAATGTATGTACTTGCTGTAAAATGCGAACACAAGTGATAATTATGTGGGTAAAGATTTTGTGAAGGAAAGCATGGGCATGACAGTTTATGAAACTTCTCCCGCCCCCATCCCCGAGAAAGTGGGGGTAAAAGCGCACTGACGCCACCTTTACTTTCCCGAGTGGACTTGCTCCAGGCCGTGCCAGGGCAGGAGGGGCGGGGCCACGCGATGGGGCGGGGCCAGTGGCTTCAGCATCTTGACCCCACACTTGGACCTCTTGGATTTCAAACATAATCAGAACCAGAGGATCCCTGCATTTGTGCTAGGGTGGAGCGTGAGTTGGGGGAAGGTGTCTGTTTTTCTATAAAGCAGCGAATCAAGAAGTGCCCCAGGTGTGCATTTTGACCTTTTCTGTTTATTTCACCAGGCCAGCTTTTCTCTGCCTGGCCAAACCTCACCTTTCCTTCAAAGTGCAGCTTATGTCCTAGCAGCTTCTCAAGTAATCCTTCTTTGACAATAAAAGCAAATACTTTTCTGCCTTCCTTCCTTCCTTCCTTCCTTCCTTCCTTTTTTTTTTTTCAGAGACATTTGCAGTTTTTTTTTTTTTCCAATCAATTCAGGATAGGATGCATTCTTTGATTTAGGACTTGGGAAGATTCTTTATGGTATATAAAGGGCTATATATGTCATCAATACATTCATCAGTGCACATACATACACACACGTACATAGACAGATATGTAGCTGGTCCTCTGTATCCAAATGTTCCATGGTCACAGCTTCAACCAACTATGGGTCAAAAATGTTAAAAAATGACAGCTGTATTAAACATGTGCTGAAATTTTTAGTTACCACAATACAAATATTTATATGGTGTCCACATTGTGTGGGGCATTATAAATAATCTGGAGATAATTTTGAAATATGCAAAGACAGGGTGAAGATATGTGAAAAGACTGTCATTTTATTTAAGGCATCAAGCAATTGCAGGCTTTCATATTCTCAGCAGGATACTGGAGCCAATCTCCTGTGGAGACCAAGGAATGATGGTCTTTTGCATATATAGCCAACATCTTCATTGCACAAGCCATTATGAGAACTTGCTCTGCATCGGGCCCAGTTCTAGGTTCTGTGGATGCAGTAGTGAATTAAACAGTCCTTGCCTTGTGGAACACTCACCTACCTGTTGGGGACTTGGGGAAAAAGGATAACAAATAATTTACAGTCTTCTTTCAGCTACCATAAGGACAATGAGAAAATGTGAAGTGGAGCAAGTAGTGTGTGCGTGCGTGCGTGTGCGTGTGTGTGTGTGTGTGTACATGTACTCTTCTATATCCAATGAGTATAAACCACAACAAGTTCATTCTAAGTGGAGATATTTTTGTCAAAGAGCACTTAATACCTCTAACTGCACATTGCACACCTCGCCTAGTGACCTAGCCACTGCAGAGGATCCATTGTTTTCCCTGGCAATCATGTTATTGGCTAGATCACGTTACTGTAGCTTAATGCCTAACCAGCACTGAGAGAAAATTACATTGAACATTGTTAGTCTGGGTAAAGGTCCTAATTCAGTATTCAAATTAAAGTTTCTGCTGAATGCTTATTGTTTTCACACCATCATGAAAGTACAAGTCAAGCCATAATAGCTGAAGTAGGTTTCACAACTAAAAGGCCAATATACATTGTATCAGAATCTCTTCTTCTGACCTTTTCTATGTTCCTTGTTCAACAAATTATATTCAAGAGATAGAAACATTATATAACTATGTTGCCCTAAATAATGAAATACATGATCTTCTAATCTTTAAAAGTCTATGGAAGCCCAAAGCTAAGAGTACAGTTTAAGAAATCAGTTCATAATAAGATGCTATAACACCCTAAGATAGCAGACATGATTTAAGCCTTTAAAAACATAAGGCAAATTATACGTGATTCGATAAAATATTGAACATTGTCAATAGTTTACCCTGAGTTGTAAGATCATGGGTGATTTCAAAACAAATTTTTTATTATAGTAATACAGAAAAGATAAGGCAGGACACAACATCATTAATTTCATGTCAAATCAGGTTTGATTTTCATTTTATAAATGCTTTTCTGTATTTTTAAATTTTTTAAATGTGGGACATCTTTATTATAATAAAAGGTGCATAAAACATCTCTAAAACTGTGGTCTGGATTCCTAGGGACAGCATGTGGTTTCACAACAAGAGAAAAACAAATTGCCACAATCATCTTTAACGTGATCTCATCTCAGATGAAAAGATCACTGTACCTTAGGAAGCTCATAGAAACTTGTCTGTTTTCAGTCAAATAAAAGTGAAGGGAAATGATGATTTTCTGAGCAATAGCACTCTTGTTGTCAGAACAGAAGAGAAAAGGAGTTGGGTACTATTCACAGAAAATGCACTGGGTAATTTTGTTAAGTATATGTTATAGGTTCCAATGCATTTTATATTTTTTAAAAAGATCTAACTCCATGATTCATGTAGGTTGGAAAAAACCCACAAAACAACTACATCTCTGCTATAAATAAAATGCCTACTCTGAGATTTGGAAGCAGTTTATGGTCTCTATGAGAGTTCTCCATGTTTCTGGGCTGATGACTTTTCTCGGTGTGGTACTGATCAGTGTACTAATATATATTTCTTAAATGTTGAAAATGAAAAATACGGTCAGTTATAAGGCAAAGGGGCATGCATCAACACTACAGCTGCACAGTTGCTGTGTGGGCTAGGTGCTTTTGTGCTAGAGTTGAGCAGTAGTCATACGTGGATTCCATCAGTGAACTTTTACTGCATGGAGGCCACCGGGGAAAAGCAAAGACTCCCAAGATTGAGCACCAAAGACATCTGATGGGACATGAGCGTTTCAGGATCTCCATCTACTATGGTCATGGGCACATGGACATAGCACAGGTTCACGCATTCCTGTCTGGGAAGGCTGTCCTTTTCCCAAATGTTTCTGTTGGCTCTTGGATCTCTTGTTGGTGTCCCACTGAAGCCTTAAAAGAAGTTTGTATCCTACCACAAACGGGTATCAGCTCAATTCTGCATGCATGGATCAGGGTGAGCTAGACACTAGTTTAAGGTTGGAGATTTCGAGCCATTGAAGACCTGCTCAACCTGGCACCATTCAAGACTGTTTTTATCCCTTTTCCAATCTCCTTCTACCCTGGGTAATATTTCCCATAGCTGCCAATTTAGAAAACACAGCCCAAGCTCCCCTCATCTCTGGAACCCAGGAGCGAAACCAGAGAAAATACTGGGTGTATTTTAGGTTTGTGGGCTCACATCCACTCTGATTTCCTAAAGGCATAAGTACGAGTGAATATTCTGGTAAGTAAAGCTGCATAAATCTGACAAAAATAAAAATTTGTTTACCTGAACAACATGGTAAGAAAGAGAAATCACAGAACTTCAGAGATGAAACGGGCCTTAGGGGTTATGAGCTTCATTTTGTCATTTCTCAGTCAGCGAGTGGCTGTGGTCATGTGCAAGTGAAAGTTCCACCTCTGCCACTAATAAGCTATGTGGTTTGAAGAAGTTACTCAGACATTCTGTACCCAGTTTTCTTATCTGACAATATTAATTCTGTAGAACAGGATTAATAACCAGATGTTTCAAATAAAGCATTGAGAATGATGTATGGTGAAAATGAGGGTTAGAATAGTTGATTCTTTGTGATAATCAAAAATGAAACCTTAACTCTAAGCAGAGGAACATGTAGAATGGGTTTGGCTATATATGAAAGGGCAATAATTAGAAGTATATACTTTAGGGCTGGAGAGATGGCTTAGCAGCTGGAGCGCTAGCCAGCAAAGCCAAAGGACCCAGGTTCGACTCCCCAGTACCCACATAAAGCCAGATTCACAAGGTATCACAAATAAATAAACAAATAAACAAAATATTTAAAAAAGAACTATATACTTTAATAAAGCGGCATAAAGGGTTAGAAAACCAGTCACGATTGGACGTTGTGGAGGTGCCCGGTGAAGGAAGCCGAGCTGGTAGAGCAGGAGGAGCTCCCTGCAGGACAAGTGCCTGGCGCACGTCTCACTGCCTGCAGCACTTGTGCTGATGGAGCATCGTCCATATAAAGATCCCAGGCAGCTGTTATTGTTGGCTGAGAAAGGCGGGAGACAGATCTGTGCCATAAAGTGTGTTTGCACATGTGTGGTACACGTGTGTGTGTGTGGTTTGTGTGTGTATGGTGTGAAGATTATGTGTGGTTGGCTATATGCTATGTGTGTGTGTCTGTCATATGAATATATGTGGGGTGTGTGGTATATGGATATGCTATGTTTAGTGATATGTGTGGCATGTGTGTAGTGTTGGTGCAGTGTGTGCTGTGTGCATCTCATGTATGATATATGAATGATGTATGTTCACATTGTTTGATGTGCATTGCAGTGGGTGGTATGTGTTTGGTTTTGGTGTGTGTGCATGCAACATGTGTGGTGTGTGGTATTGTGTGAGATATGTGTTTGTGGTATGTGATATGTGTACATGTAGTATATGATGCATGGTACGGTGTGTACCATGAGTCTGTGGTGTGTTGTATGTGTGTGGTCTGCTGTGTAATGTGTATAATGCAGGATTATGTGTGCATGTAGCATGTACTGTGTGTTGAGTGTGTTAATGCGTACTGTGGTGTGTGCTGTGTGCCTGCTAGAAGCTGTGCTTGCACTCATATGCTGGGTAGCTCTGGGTGTCTAAGCTCTGTGTAGCTTATAATAAAGCCAGGAGCTGTATGGAAGTATCTGAAATGATCCTTCCTTCCTTCCTTCCTTCCTTCCTTCCTTCCTTCCTTCCTTCCTTCCTTCCTCCCTTCCTCCCTCCCTCCCTCCCTCCCTTCCTTTCCTTCCTACCTTCCTTCTTTCTCTCTCTTTCGTTAATGTATAGTCTTCAAACGACTTTGCTTCTGTGGTTTCTAGATTAGAACCCAACTTCTGATAGAGTGAGGACCCAGTAACACTATCAAATATCAATAATGATTAAACAAGTTACCTGAGTCCTCCCTCAGGCCCTGAAGCAACTTCTCTGAAGGGTAAGTTTGTCCTTCAAATGGCATAGGAAGAAAAATATTTCACGTAATTCACCCAGGACAGGATGTTGTACTCTGAGAAGCAGAATGCTTTATCCTAAGAATTGTTAATGGCCTACAACTAATGTTCTTTCTTCTCAGCTTCTTTCCTTTCCTTTTTATTTTTGCATTAATTGTTAGTGAAGCAAGCAAGGTAAATAACAGCTGTCACAGTGGTTTCGTGTTCCTGGACCACTTTTCAACATCCAAAAATGTTCTGCTGCCCTCTACCCATCTACTCATTTATCTATTTATTTATAACTTTTGTTGTGGTTGATTTTTTGAGGCAGGGTCTTACTCTAGACCAAGCTGACCTGGAACTCATTCTGTGGCCCAGGCTGGCTTCAAACTCAGGGCAATCCTCCTACCTCAGCCTCTTGAGTGCTGGAATTCAAGGCATGTGCCACCACACCTGGCTTATTTATTTATTATTTACAATCTAGACACATAAATGAATCACACAACAATTTATAGCTGTTGGTGGATTTTATATCTATCTGAGTTGTTAAAAAATTTGTTAAAAACTAATTTGAGGACCGAAAAAATAATAATGAACAATTGCATTACCATACTAAAGTTTGTTCTGAAAGGATTTTTACAAGATTAAACAACCAAGACAAAAATGGGCTGAATAATATATTACATATAGAATCTAGGCATCAGATTCACAAAATGTAAAACTTGGGCTGCCTACCAACTACTGATAATAATGAATGACCTATAGTAGCATGGAAAAAATGCTGCCAAAATCAAAGCTCCAGAAAAAAGCTAATTCCTATTTTCTCACACTCAGATCTGCTGCTTTCAAATCTCTCAGAGTACAGTGTAATGTTTTTGCCTTTGGGTTATTTTTCTATTTTGAGAGACAAATAAATAAAAACATAAAAATATGTCACTAGGGGATAAGGAGCTATCTCCTGGATAAAGTACTTGCCAGTTAAGCATGGACACCTGAGTTCAGAACTTGCATAAAAGCCAGACATTGTGGCACAGTGACTGCAGTCCCAGCCTGCCTGAGGTGAGAAGGGAGGCTGAGGGAGAGGAATCCCCTTGGGCTGTGAACCAGCTACCCAGGTAAATGGAATGGTGAACAACCGGGGACCCTGCCTCAAAGGAGATGGAAGGGGGGGACTGACACCTGGAAGTTGTGGTCTGGTCTCCACACATGGGCTATGGTATACATGTGCCCCCATACACATGAAAACGCACACACACACACACACACACACACACACGTATGTAACTGCTCTTTTTCTTATGTTACAGCTATACCCAAGTGGCCTGGATGGTATTCTCTGAATGCTAGTTCTACTGCTGGGCATTTGGTAGCTAATAGTTTGTGATGGAATTATTAGGTTTAGTCTCAACTTGCATTATAATTCTTTCCCCCATAAAATCTGGTATCACTATGAAGTGGGAGGGCAATGGTGGTTACCTAATAATTTCATTTCACAAGTTAACATAAATAATCTTGAACACTGGTACTTTCTTTTAAGGAGGCTTTGTTTCCTTTGTATAAAAGTTACAGTTTTATGGGGCTGGAGGGATGGCTCAGCAGTTAAGGTGCTTTCCTGCAAAGCCTAACAATCTGGATTTGATTCCCCACTACCCATGTAAAGCCAGATGCACAAAATGGCACATGTATCTCGAGTTCATTTGTAGCAGCTAGAGGCCCTGGCATGCACATTTTCTCTCTCTCTTGCAAATGAATAAAAACATTCTTAAAAAGTTATAGGTTTATCAAAGCTTTGCTACACTTGTAAACTTATATGGAAGACAATAAAAACAGAGTAAGGAATACAAGGCATATATAAAATTTCCCTGTGTGCACACACCCTCATAAGAGAACAGGGCTCAGTAACGTGAATTTCCTCAGTGGAATTTGTGTTGTTTCAGTCATGTACATAAATATTAGGTTTAAGTGTTACAGGTTGGTGTTGGAAGGTCAGAGCCATTCTGAGGCCATTTCTGTTGCCATCTTAATTGTGTTCTTTATTTCCAAGTAGGTAACTTCCCTGAGCCACATAGGTGCATGCGAAACCAGAGGCGTGGCTTTACATTCACTTCTGTGGAGACACTGTGTAGGCAGTTCAAGGAAGTTGATTATGTGTTTCTCTATTTAATGATTTTTCAGATGGACAACAGCAAAAATAAAAAAAATTGAATATGAATAGGAATTTTAAATTTCATTGTGTTAGGAAGATGTTTTTTCCCCTTCAAAATGTGAAAATTCCCAGACACATTAAATTATTTGAAATTGTAACCAGGCTTTACAATGACTAAAAAACACTTTTATTTCTTCTTCAGATTTCACCTTAATTCTGACACCAAGTACATACATCTTCCCAAAGTATTAGAGACTCTTATCAATGGCAAGCACCTAGGGGAGGAGTTTCAAAGTCTTTTCTTAGGTCTTCATGCTCCATTGTTAAGGCCTTTTCCTAAAATACAAATACATGGATGTGTGTGGCTGGTAAGCTGAGCTTGGGCTTATGGAACTTGGTAGATGTGACAAACCTTTACCTGAGAGGGCCAGTGGGGTTTTGTCATGAGAGGCCAGTCAGCTCTGAGCTAGGTGAGTGACGCCAGTTCCCATGAGGGGTGAGTACGCACTTGTGGTGACGCAGTCCTGCAGATGACACACCACACAGATTTATTGCACAGCTTTGGAGGCCAAAGTTCCAAATGGGTTTTACTGGGCCAAAATCAAGGTGTCAGCTGGCCTGTCTTCTTTGCTCAGAAACTCTATTAAGAAACCCTTTTCAGGATGCTAGAGGGGACTGTGGATTTGGTTCTGGGCCGGCTCATTGCCCCTTCCTCCTTTGCTCCTCAGCAATGGCTGCTCCCGCATCTGCTTGGCTTCCATCATCGTTCCTTCCTCCTTGGTGCCTTTCCTGCTGCCTGGTGAGCTTGTAAGGCTCTGTGGTTGCAGTGGGTTTACCCCACAGTCCTGCACAGTCTCTCTCTCTTCAAGCCAGCAGATTAGTTGCCACGAAACACATTCGCTACTTCTGCATATTGGATATTAGGGTGTGGATTTCTTTGGGAGAACGTGATTGATTATTCTTACCAGATACACAGAGGGTGTAAAGGGGAATGCATTCTACGTTGGTCTTCTGACTCTAATGGTTAGTAACTCTCACCCTCCTAGCCTTATGGCATTATGGAGACTTCAGTGCCCTCTTTGTTAGCTCACTGGCCTCAAGCAGTTTGTTCTTTTGTTCCTTCAGGTTCCATCCTTCTTGTGCTCCATACAGTCATGCACTGCATAATTTCTAGGACTTAGGCAATTTTGTCATCTTACAAACATTAAAGTGCGTTTTATACAAATGGAGATACCTACAACAAGAAGTCTGTGATGTCGCTAGGGGACAACACCTGGCAGTGGTGTGGGAGCATCACTGTACCTGCAGGCCAGGTGGGCTGGCGGGCCATTACGCACCACATGACTACTTGCAATATGGCCGACTGCGGGCAACGCCATGTACTTTGTGAGACAGACACAGAGGTCTGCAATGACAGCTAAATAAGGGCAAAATTACAGGGTCCAGAAAAGAGCAGGACACCAGATTATCCCAATTTGTAATGAAAAAGCACACCTTTAATCCCAGCACTTGGGAAGCCAAGGTAGGAGGATCATTGCAAATTCGAGGCCAGCCTGAGACCACATAGTGAATTCCAAGTCAGCATGGGCTAGAGCAAGACCCTACCTACCTCGAAAAAACAACAACAACAACAATAATAAAAGAAATAAAAGCATCAAAGGGGAATTGAAGGAATTTACCACAAGGAGCAGAAGTAATCTTGTACTTCTGTTCTCAAAGCAATCAATTCATTGGTAAGTATACACTGTAATCCTATTCTATGCTCCTAGGTAAAATTTCTATTTGTGTGTGTGTGTGTGTGTGTGTGTGAGAGAGAGAGAGAGAGAGAGAGAGAGAGAGAGAGAGAGAGAGAGAGAGAGAGCTCATACATGCCATGGCCCATGTGTGGAGGTCAGAGGACAATCTCAGGGAGTTGTTCTCTTCTCACTTTGTTTGAGACATGGTCTCTCTTATTGCTTCAGATTAGCTGGCCCACGAGCTTCATGATTCCTCTGACTCTGCTTCCCACTGCTGTAAATGCACTGAAATTACAGATGTGTATGCCACTGCACATCTGCTTTCCACACGAGTGCTTGGAATTGGAATGCTGCTCAACACCCTTGTGGAACAAGTGCCTTTAACCACTGAGCAATCTCCCTAGACCTCTATGTGATTTCCAAATAAACTTTTTATTAAAAAGAAACACAAACATACCTCAGTATACAAAGCTGACATATATGTCTACCATACTGTCATAGAGTCACACACCTTTGGAACAACAGCCTGGATCAAGTAACGAGCATTCCAGAAGCCCCATTTGTGTGCCTTTCACACATTAATTTGCTTTTCTGTTAGGCTGTTAAATTTTTTTTTCATTCAGCAAATAGAGAGAGCATGTGGAGGCTGGAAAGGCAGGAAGATGTAGTAGCTGCTCTGCTGGAGACTAAGGCCAGTGTGGGCTGGGAATGTTTTAAAAGCAGAGGGAGGAGACACACCTGTACACTCACCTTTCTTTCCTTTTAAAATATTGTTTGAGGGAGAGAGAGAGAGAGAGAGAGAGAGAAAGAAAGAAAGAATTGGCATGCCAGGGCCTTAGCCACTGCAATCAAATGCCAGATACTTGCACCACCTAGTGGGCATGTACAACCTTGTACTTGGCTCACTTTTGTGCATCTGGCTAAGGTGGGTTCTGGAGAGTAAAACATGGCTCCTTAGGTTTTGTAGGCAAGTGCCTTAACCACTAAGACATCTCTCCAACCCTGCACATCTTTCTTTAAGGAAGCCTTCTGATATCTCCCATAGTTCTCTTCACTTTAGTCATGTGACCTTGCATCCCTCACCTCACTGGGGGCTATTCCTTCTAACGTTAATTTACTGGTCACCTGTGAACTCATTGACTATTGGTTAATGTGAACCAGGTATTTGGTTGATTTAATTTTTAACTACCTTGAGTTAAAATGTTTATACTCTCTAAGTAGTTTACATTTTGTTACATTTTCCAAAATATTAACAGCAGAGCCATTTATTATTAATTCCCCAAACATACTTTATTGATCATCAAATGTGTCAGACTATAGTCAAACTTCATTTCATGAAATGTATTCTCAAGCAAAGATATGCTTTTATCATGGAGCATTTTGTGTTTAGGTCTTTCAACACTTTAATCACTATGACTTTCTAATTTCTAATGCATGATGCCCAATTCAACATTGTTGAACAACAGTGAGAATTCCATTTGTATTCACTATAAAGTAGCCACAGCTTCTTTTATAAAGTTTCAATAATTTAATAAAAGTAGGAGCAATTCTAACTAATGCATCTATTTGTATACTCAGTTATATATCAAATAATTACAATGGGGTCACATTCTCAAAGTTCTCCAGACACCTTGTAAACCTACCATGTTGTTTTCATGTTCTGTAGATTAATCTGTACACTTGTTTGGCTGCAAAAGTGATTTGGGTATACTAGGTAGAATCACCAGATGCAACAAGCCTTGTTAAGACATTATGCCACTACCAAGGTTCTGAAATGACACCACTTTCTTCATGAATTTTCACTGGTATTCCACCTCTCTCTCTTATAATATGTGTGTGATGTGGCCAAAACAAATGATCATGGCTAAACATACTTCTGTCTATCTGAAATTCGAAACTGGGTACAGAGACTTTTAGCAGTGGGCACTGAGGCTGAAGAAGGTAAGGAGCCAGATGGCAAAAATAGCCATGGAAGCCAACAGTAGAAGACATTGTAACCAAAGTCCAGTGGTTTAGTGAGTGCTGGGAACAGCAGATAGGTGCATGGAGAGAACCAGAGGTGCTGGATACAAAGCACAAGACCACAGGAGACCCCATGGGTACCAATGCTTTCCAGGATTGATTCTCCAAGACTTGATTGCCTGCAGTGTCTTTCTCAGGTTCCCAGGAGGTCCTTGTTAGTTTTAGTGGATTCCTTTTTACTGGAAGCAAGGGGATGAGACTTTTCTTATTTAGGAAGAGTCAGACTCACATGGAAAAGGGTTGAGCTTATTTAAGATGGTTCATTTCACAAACCTTGATTTTCTTATTTGACAACTTTTTGCAATATAATACAAGAAAGAAGTAAACCTTATTGTAATTGGCCTTCAAATCATCCAGCTTTCCATGTCTTCCAGCCATGCTTGCACAACCTCATTATGTGAATGGCTCTTCTAGAGGGAGTATTGTTGCTTGAATGTGAAATCTCACCTATAGGTCCATGCGTTTGAAGACTTGGTCCCTAGCTGGTAGTGCAATTGGGGAAAGTTGTGAAACCTTCAAGAGATGGAGTCTTGCTGGAGGAAGTGGGTCACTGGGGATGGACCTTGGGTTTTCATCGTTTGCTCCTCCCATTTCCTGTTCAAATTCTGCTTCCTGACTTCCAATGAAGTAAAAAGCTGCTTCAAGTTCCTGCTGCCACACTTTCTCTACCACGAGGGACTGTATCCCTTTGAAACGTAAGCCAGAATAAACCCATTCTCCATCAAGTTGTTTCTTGTCAGGTATTTGGTCAGAGTAACAAGAAAAATACCTAATGTAGAGGGTCTCACAGTCAGAGAGAATACACCAGTGCTTATCCATGAGCTGCCCAGAAGCTGCCCAGCATCTGGGGAAGAACAGTTAGGAAGACTGGGTAGAGACAGGAAATTGTAACATGAAGTGGTATATGTAAGGATAGATGCACAGATCTGTGAGTAATTCCCTTGCACCAATTTCCAACATGCTCTAAAGTATGTCTGACTTTCAAACAAGTTCCTTGTAATGTGTTATATGGCTTTTACAATATGCAGCCTGGGCAAGGTAAAGTTTAATGAATGGAGATGTAAATATAAGGTTCAGAATGTTGACAATGAATAAACTTGAACAGAAAATGTGTGGCGGTCTAGATGTGGTGAGGAGGCAGCACAATGAGAGACAAGGAGTTAAACATCATCCATACATTTAAATCTAAAAGGAAATGCGAGTCTCTTTGCAGTGCCCCATTGTCAATGGTTGCTGCAGGCATCTCCCCTTACCTACACTTCATTGCACGACCCCGCCTCCCTGGCCCACTCTTCACTTGCACGATGCTGAGGTCCCCGCCTCTCAGAGCAGTGACCGATATTACATCCTTTCCCTTTCTGTGCAGTGGTGAGCGCGGCTGTTGTGCACAGGTTGGTAGTGTTTCTGTAATTTCATTCTCTCATTAGAAGCTGTGTGTTTATTTATTAAAGCTGCACACTGCCCAAAGGCAATGTACAAAATATATAGAAATACCAAAATTAAATAAAGGTTATTATTGCTGTTATTTTTTTAAGCTTGTCGATCACAAGGCTCTATGTACAAGTATAGGATGGAAGCTCTGTTAACCAGGTCCTATCCAGACAACAGTCAGCAAACTTGGTACTTGTGTCCTGCCTCTGTCAGTACACAGGTCCTCAGGTCCTCTCCATTTGAGGCTCTGGTATGAAGCAAGAAGATAATGCTACATCTAGAATATTCTAGAAAAATCCTCAGCCTCCAAAGCGCTCCTCCAAGCAGCTCCCTAGAGGTGCTCTGCAGAGTTCAAATGCTCCAGAGCAGCATCTCATCTTCAGGATCACTGCCCTGACGGAGCTCACGTTGCTTGGGGGAGGCAGAAGAGGATGAATGTGGTGTTGAGAGCAAAGGCTAAAAATCAGGCAAGAAGAGGCCACACAAGGTGCCCAGCGGAATGGGAGTTTTAGGACTCTCTCTATAAAGGGGTTCAAGAAGGTCTCACTCATGGGACGTCATGGACATAGAGCCACGAGGACCTTTAGGGAGAGCGGTCTGAGGGAAGTAACAGCAAACACAAAGCTCGCAGCTGCGAGCAGAGGCAACCATATGTTGACCTCTGCAGACAGGAAGCTCATTAAAAACCTGGTACTAAGACCACGTCCATGTGATTCCTGAAGCATACTTTTATTTCATTCTGTCAAGGACATATGCCTTTCAAGCTGTCAGTTAGATTTGTTTCAGAACCCCTAGCCCTTATATTGGAGCCAGCGTCAACTTTGCCTCAGCAGACTGCACACGAAGGCCTGGCTCTCTCCTCGTTTTCTCCTAAACTAGCACCAATCCCCACGTCAGGAAGTGGCGGGGGCTGCTCCTGCTGAGGTGAAAAGAGCACGAGTTTGAACTTGGAGAGACCAAGATGCAAATCCTGACTTTCTACTTTATTGGTCAATACATTGTCAAGTCTCTTCCTGTAAGCCTCAGGTTTTCATCTATAAGTAAAGAGGTGCTATTCAGTGTGTTATGAAAATTAAATCATCATTTGTAAATACCTTACACCTTGCCTAGCACTTAAGAAACAATAGTGTGCTACCTCCTCCTTGCCATCCCATGTACTCCACTACTCCCATCATCTAGCTGGGCTGGGATCCGGCTCTGGGAAGCTGTCTTGATGGCATCCAGTGATACCCATTCTTAAATACCCTGAGGCGTTAGGAAGGCTCCTCCTCTTTTCCTCCAGGTTAGCAAGCCTCCAGGCAAATATTATTGTTCATCCAATAGTTATACAAAGAGAGAATGCCCTTGCAGTTACTCAATGGAGCTCGGCCATGTTAGGTTCTACTATTTTTATTTGAAAAAAAAAAAAATGATGGTCTGTTTCTGGTTGTCTTTATCAGACCAACAGGGACTCTCTCTCTCTTTCTCCCCCCCCCCCCTCTCTCTCTCTCTCACACACACACACACACACAGACACACAATTCCTCTTAGGTTAACTCAACTTAATCTTGAGATTTCTTCATGTCATATATGAATAATTACAGGAAGTGGCTGAAGTTAATGTCATAGGGCATAGCAGCAATGCCACTGCCTGGGATTGACATGGGCTGAGACCCATGTAGACATGATCCTATTCTCCTCCCTTATTTCCATTGGTAGAATTTCACAACAGAACGACTGCACTTCAAAGAGAGCATTTGCCATCAGGGCATGAGAGCTGCTAATGGGTTGAGGAGATCTCACAGGGCCAAAGTGGGTTAAACGGAATGTGGTTGTTAAAGGGGTTGTTTTTCCTTGTATCTGTATACCAATGAGCCACATCTGTAGATAAGACTTTCTCAGCAGGATATCAGATTTTATCAAATGTTGTTACACACTATTTACTCTCCTGGGTGACACAAAAGAAATGACATCAACTAGTGAAGGTGACAAACAGCATAGAGTAAAAACAAGAAGGTGCAGCCATGACCATGAAGTGAAGTGCTGTTCCCAAAAGAATTTGGAGAGAAGAGGAGGGGAGGCAGTGCGGGAAGAGGGAGAGAGAGAAGAGAGAGAGAGAGAGAGAGAGAGAGAGAGAGAGAGAGAGAGAGAGGTGTCAGGGATTTTTTGAAAGGAGATGTGAAAATATGGGCGAAAAGTAGGAAATGAAATTGCACCCGGGCTGGGCTGCCGAGATGGGCATGGTATTTGTTTGCGCAGTCCTGGCGAGGCGGCGTGGCGGCGAGGCACTCTCTGGATCCAGCTTTTGTCCTTCTGAGCCGAGCTTTAATGACTGCAGGTTGGCCGTGCACTGTTATTATATAGTCCTCATGCTCACATCATGTGTCGTCCGACCAAAGGAGAGTCTACAAAGTGAAAGGCTCATGCAAAATTTATGCTTATATGGCTGTTTCAGTCAGTGGAAAAATCAATACTGCAGGCTCGATGCACAGAAATGACTGAGTACTCTCTGACTGACACTAAAAGCACCAGGAGATGGAGAGCTGCATTTACTGTGCAAGGGATCGAGTGTATTCGGGCTCTCGTAATAGTCTGCTCACCTTATATTAGCCTTTCCGTGGGATTATTTTTTGATAACAATTATGATTGTGGGGTTTAAGGCAATTACACTATTACAAAGAAAAAGGCTGCTTTTTATGTCCTGGGAAGCTGTCATATATTTCATACCACAACTGCCTTCCAATTATTTTGTTACAATGCACTTTGGAAGCAAAATGTCCTAACTGATATATATTAGTCTTTTATGTTTTATATATAAAAATCAAAGCTATAATGTAATCCTTCAAAACGAGCTTCTTACTTCCACCAGACATGATGGTAGAAAGAGCCGAGCGGTGACGAGTGCTACACTTTGAAGGAGACACATTACAACATTTGTGGTTCCATGTGAAGAACCCGTGTTCCAGGGATGCTCCCCAAGATGGGAGGGACTGTTAAGTGTACATCTGTTAAGTAGAGGCAGAGGTGTGGGGAGACTTACAAGTTGGCCTTGGTGAAGCAAAACAATCCTTGAAATTAATTCAGTCAGAAGGGGACTCAACAGCATGTTGTGACAGCGCTTTCAGCAGGCAGTAACGACACAAATAAGATTTCTTCTTCTCCTTCAAGCCTTGTTGCAATGAAGACTTTATAGCTGTGCTGGGCTCAGATGTCAAAGGGGGTAGGAGTGGGGGAAAACAGAGGCTTGCAGAGCAGCAAATGTGCATGAGGTAGAAAGAAAACTTACAGGCTAAAGTGAATCATTGTGCTAGGGACCTGGGGTTAAACTGTGATGTGAGGAAGCAGAGAGGTGTGAGCGACAGAAAAGCACGTGTGCGTTGCTCCAGGGGGGCAGGAAACATCATTATCTCCTAGTCTGAAAATCAAGCCAAATGGGCAGAGGCAGCTCTCTGGGGACTGGAAGTCTTCCATGTGGCCACTAACAAAGCAAACCAGGCTCTACTACCCTAGTGATGTTCCACCTCTGAACTCATTGTGTGAAGGTTATGTGATGCTCACGCTCCAAGCAAACAGCAGCGTCACCCACCAGCTAAAAGCACAATGGTTGCTCTGAGAAGGACACCCAACTCACCTGACTTGTACCGGGGATGTACTTCACAGAATTACCTACCAAATAGTTTTATCCATAAAGCATCTTTGAGCTGTATAAGGGCATATGTGTCTGTAATCCCAGGGACTTGGGACCCTAAGTAAGAAGTATTACAGGAGTTCAAACCTGGACAGCAGTGGAGACCGTATCTCCTAAAATAGGTAGTAAGTAAAATAAGTTAAAAAGCAAAGTAGGTCCTGTGCTTTTTAGAAACTCAATGCAGACAACAGCCCTATGCCCACTGGCGCATAGTGGCATAGCTTTAGGAACGGCCTCCTGCTGGGAAGGACTAACGATGGGGGCTAAAGGAGGTAGCAAGCAAAGGCTCCCCCAACTATAGCTCATCGTTTGGAAGTGCCTTTCTTTCTATTACCTCCCGGGTAAGAATAGTTTGCAAAGTTTTTGTTTGCAGCTTGTTTTTAGTTGAGAAGCTCTTATTTTAGCAGGTTTTCTGTGTGGATACTTAGTCTGAAAGTAAGCTCATTGGTCACAGGCTTATTTATTTTATTTATGTGTGAAAGAGCAAGAGAGAGAAAATGCATATGGGCACACAAGGGCCTCCAGCCACTGCAAACAAACTCCAGATGCACGTGCCACTTTGTGTATCTGTCTTTATGTGGTTACTGGGAATTAGACCCAAGCCATTAGGCTTTGGAAACAAGCACCTCTAATTGCTTAAGCCATCTCCTCAACCTCCAGAGATAATATTTTATTAGCACCACACACAAACCAACTGAACTAACTCCAGGCCAGAGAGAATATTTTAGGTTTTTTTTTTTTTCTCAAGGTAGGGTCTTGCTCTAGCCCAGGCTGACCTGGAATTCACTGTGTAGTCTCAGGGTGGCCTCGAACTCACATAGATCCTCCTACCTCTGCCTCCTGAGTGCTGGGATTAAAGGTGTGTGCCACCACGCCTGGCTCAGAGATAATATTTTAATTTCATCCCATTAAGTATCTTTCTGGCACTTGAGATGTCAGCAATAATAAGCCAATATGTCTGCTTCTCCCACATGTCAATGTCACTATGCTGTTTCCATAGAAAACAGCTGTTGTGAGTTCTACTGAAAGCAACATACTAAATCCTATCTTTACTATTGGACTTCCACAGGAGACACATACTAAGGAATGAAATGTACCGATAATTTCTTATGTAAATGATCCATTCCAGGTCAGAAGGAAAGAAATACCTAGAAGCAGAGGTGGAAAGTAAAAAAATCCTAGAAGTCTTCTGAAAACACAAGAACTTCTTATCTCTGTTAGGGTAAACACCTACTAGCTATTCTTGAATATTGCATTACTCGTGACCATTCACTGAAAAGCCTTTGAACTCTTGGTCTTGACTGCAGCAAATGCCAGCCTGGTGAAGAGAGCAATTTATGAATTCCTTCACGGTCTCTTATGAGAGTGACATTACTCATTAGACAGGTGTTGATGAATACCAGGTGTAATGGATACCTGATGCCTTGGTGAGTAGATCTGAGTGGAAAAAGCTTTGGATTTAATGTTCAAAGTCCTCTATTTGAATATTTCTCTAAAATGTACTATCTGGGTGACACTAAGAAAATTCCTTGAGCCTCTTGAAGCCCTGTCTTTCATCTGCATAGTGGAAGTAGTAGTCTCTCACGAATAATGGTTGTGAAGTAGATGGTAGCATGTCATGAGATTGTGCTTGTCATAGTTCTTGGGCTACCAGAAAGGCCTGGAAGACATGCTCACTTTTTTTTAAAAGCTGTTCTAGGCCAAGAAAAGCCTTACCGGGTTTGGGTTGAGCTGGAATGTCTCTCAGAACCAACTCAGGAGTAGGTTTCATCTATCTCTTTTAGGCTGCAAGCATCCATGCAAAAACTGGCCAAGAAAATCCTAAGTGGAAAAACTATTCCGCCTCACAAGATTCCCAGCCTCTCAGCTTAGTACCACCGTTCTGCTCCATCCTCCATGCAGAGGATGGCACCCTGACTGACATTCAGCAAGTATTTGCAGGCACATACTCATTCTCAGAAAGTCATTCCATCACCATGAGATATAAGCTGTTTTGTCATCCCAATTTTGCATGGGGGAATCAAGGCTCAGGCAGGTTAAGTAAGTTGGTCACAGCCTAATGTCTGGGGCTGGGATTGACACATGGTACCAGGCAGCCTGGCTTAACCAATCAGTCATCCATTAGCATTCTTTACATCACTCAACAGGAAGGGGGTCAACCTAAACTATATCAATTTAAACTGTATTTCCTTTACTTTTTTTCCTATCCTGACACTATGTCTTGCCCCTCATAGTGCTTATAACAGTTTTTAATTATATGCTGTTTGAGCATATCTTTGGCTTGCTTTCTTGGTAGAATGTCCCCTTAGAAATCATATTTCTTGGTTCTTAATTATAATTCCTAAGTGTGATAGCAATGCTTGTCATGTAGGAGGGACTCAGAACATATTTACTAAGAAATCCAGTCATGGCTTTGCTGGTTACATACCTAAAGGTTGACTGATGTTAAACCACTGAGGGTTCTGAAGTAGTAGGTGAAGAGAATTCCTAGGTTCCGTTTACATCATGTTAAAGCCTTCTTTCCTTCTTTCCTTCCTTCCCTCCCTCTCTCTTTCTTTCTCTTCCTCTCTTAGAAGTTATCCACAGAATCACTTATTATAGCTCTCTGAAGTGCTCATGTAGAAGAAAGGGAAAAAGCCAAATCATAAATAATAATTCATGTCTTCTCTACATACCTGTTCTTTATCCCTGAAGGCCATCTGAACTTTGCTCCCTCCACCATGCTAGTAGGAAAGGGTTGGAAATAGTAGTAAAAGGCGCTCATAAAAGTTATCAGAGCCATGGTCTGTTTGTGAAATACTTTATCTTCCTTCTACTCTTCAAGGATTATTTATTTCTTCATTGGTGCCTTCTACTGAAAAATCTAGATGGAATATTGTGCAGTCTGTTGTAATACTGGGGAAAATCAACATTTTTACTTGATATGATAAGATTGTCTGGGAAAATTAAACTATTTCTAGATGGAATATGCCTGGCATTTGTTCTTGGTCTTGATCCAGCATAAGCCTGTCAAGCAAAGCACATGGAAGGGACAGTCTCTGTGCTGTGGTGTGAGGAAAGGTGGACATTCGATCAAAGGCTTAGGCAGAAGGGCTTTCTATGAAAATGATAGATATTGCTATTGGGACAACTTCTTGGAATAATGACTCAGCTAATAGTCTCTTAGTTAATCTGCATAATAAAAAATGGAAGGTCTCAAATTTCTATGATTTACAGAACCAAAATAGACTTTAGCTATGCTTGATGGTAACTCACACAAATGAATTCTTAACACAATAGTTCATTACCTAAGCTCCACAGTATTTCTGTGAAATACTTGCAATGCTAAAGGTTTTGTACATCCCCAAGATATCATTTTGGTGGGATGTTGTAAAGTTCAGAGATACCACATTTTCACCTGGGAAAATTAAAAGCTGCTTGGAGTAGGTGCCTGCTATTGGTTGCTTCTGACTCAGTAAAATGATGAACATTTAGAAATCCACTCCTTTACAATAGAAGAATCATTTCTGGGCAAGGGGCTGCTGCATGTAATGCTGAGGAAGGTCTGATGGAAATTAAGATCCTCTGGGTAGGAGATGATGATTCTGTGGTTAGAAAGTATGAGTGGTATATTACCCTTGTAATTCTAGCACTTGAGTAGCTGACACAAGAGAACTGCTTTAAGTTTGAGGCCAGCCTGGACAACATAATGAGTTCTAGGATAGCCTAAGTTGCAGAGTGAGACCCTGTTTCAAAAAATTTAAGAATATGAATATAAATCATAATTTGAAAAACAAAACATGGCTGGGCTAGAGGGATGGCTTAGTGATTAAGGCACTTGCCTGCAAAACCTAAAGATCCAAGTTCAGTTTTCCAGATCCCACGTAAGCCAGATGCACAAGAGGCCAAATGCATCTGGAGTTCATTTGCAGTGGCTGGAGGCCCTGGCATGCCCATTCTCTCTTTCTAATAAACAAGTAAAAAACAAAAAAAAAATTGCTTTAAAAAAAAACATGGCTGAGAATTTGAGCCTTCATGAGCAGAGAATCTTAGGCTATGATTTATACTATCATATTATATAAAGTCTGTGATTACAGTTTATATGTGATTCCTTCATATTTTGTGATATTTTAATTTTAGGAGAAAGCAACTATTAGTAAGTTAGTGGTCGCTCTCTCCTAGGTATTTTCTACTCATTAGCATATTTCATCATCACAACAACCCCAGTATAAACATTCTATGCTCCTTTTATAGATGAGGAATCCCACTCTTAGAGAAGAAAGTCCGATATGATCATGTGAGCAGCGAGTGGTACCAAATCCCAAACTTGCCATAGAATCAGATTGTTTTCCACAGCTAACCAAAAAATGTAAGTGGGAGGCCTTCTATAGTATGGGCATATATTGAAAATAAAAATGTTACCTTCAATTTTTCTTCTAGGAGCAAATAAGAAGATACTTATATCTCAGAAAGTCACCTCACTACCTAAGATAATGATAGCAGCTGGGAGTTACTCTACTGTCTCATCAAAAATTGAGTTTTACATGTCATTTAATTTCATTCATGTTTTTCTGCTTCATAGTTATATTTTACCTAGAAATACAATAAATGAAAAAAAAATTTCCTTGAAAGAATCTAACTCTAATAAAATAATGAGCATTACCAGGGAAAGATTATGTAATTGATAGAAATTTGGGCTGGGCGTGGTGGTATACACCTTTAATCCCAGCACTTGGGAGGCAGAGGTAGGAGGATTGCCATGAGTTTAAGGCCACCCTGAGACTACATAGTGAATTCCAGGTCAGCCTGAGCTAAAGCTAGAGTGAAACAGTGAGACCCTACCTTGGAAAACCAAAAAAAAAAAAAAAAAAAAAAAAAAAGAAAGAAATTTATCCAACACTGTTATCTTTTTGATCAAATACTTACTTCAAGTTTGTCTCAGAAGCATGTTGTTATAAATTTAAGATTGATGTGGTTCTTGAACTGGTTTGTTAACTTTCTGGTCCCCTCCCCCAAATAGGCATGACCCCTCTTTACTTCCACGCTCTCACTGTCCACCTACAAAACTTTTCTAGAGCACAATATATTTATATCAAGTGCCTGCTTTGAACAATGTTGTAGGTAAAGAAAAACAAATTTTCCACTCCCTGACTGCGTTTAACACAAGTCAAATGGATTCTAGGGACTTCATTTCTGGGATTACTGTACTATACTGACAAAGCTGGGCTTTTCACACTCTTAGAATATAAAATCTCAAAAACATGTCCATTTTGATCTAGTAGTGCAAATTTTCTTGGTTACTAGATTAAATTATTGATGCTACAGTTATCCCCTCTTATTTCATCATGGGGGACTCAGCAAAATGACTTTTGTACAGTGGGCCAATGAGCAAGAAAGGATAGAAAGCTCTTTGCTATATTTTTTGTTTGTTTTCTTTTATTCACTCTTGTTCTGCAAAAGTAGTTTCAAAGGTGGGTATTACCATACTCTTCAGGGACCCAATTGTTGTAAATAGGGCTGCTAGGTCTTCCCTTACAGTATGGAGGAGAATGAGCTGGCATGTAGCTCCGTGGAGAAGTAGCTCGAATATGCACTGAATTAAGGGAGGCAGAGCGCCGGAGAGTAATCTGTAAAGAACTGTGTCTTTGGTCGGCTCATCCATCAGCAGGAGGACAGAGTTGTGAAGAAACCACAGAAAACTGGTAATGAACATGATAGTTTGCTATGACTGGGGGCCATGACTCTTGATCCAATTGGATATATAAGGAAGTACATTGCCATTTTGTTACTGTTCAAATAATATGGTATATGTGCTATGAATGATGGAATAGAGATATGCTTGATATTTTTGTTAAAACAGTTTTTTGATTCTAAAAACCAGAACTATGAAATAGGTATATTTCTTGATTTTTATTTTTTTATTTTTATTTTTATTTTATTTATTTATTTATTTTTGGGTTTTTTTTTTTTTTTTTTTTGGTTTTTCGAGGTAGGGTCTCACTCTAGCCCAGGATGACCTGGAATTCACTATGAAGTCTCAGGGTGGCCTTGAACTCATGGCAATTCTCCTACCTCTGCCTCCCGAGAATTTCTTGATTTTTAAAAGAAATACTTTTTAGTTTTAACTGATGCATGATGATTCCAACATATTTCTGTGGAGTGATATTTTTTTGCAGGTTGGATAAACATTGACAGTGGTACATGTATGAGACAGTATCACACAGTGATGTCAAGGGCACATTTAGTTTCGCCAGCTGCCACTTCCTAGCTCTCTAATCTTTAATATTAATTCTGCTCCTCATATGATGAGCAAAGGTATGACTAGAAGCCAGTGCTGGTGAGAAGATGAGGGGGTCTGTACCTGTAAAGAGCACACATATTCCTGCATGCGTCTGGACATCATAAGTGATGCTGAACATTATATCCAGTTCCAGGCAGGCATTGTGCATGGTCTACTCAATATCTTAGGGCAAATACACTGTTTAGAAACTATACACCCAACACCAATTGTGCCACTTTGTACTTGACTTATGAAGTGATCTCCCATTTGATGTTTAACACAGAGACCCTGACTCCAGGCCCAGATCTGCCCTTTTAGAGCCTTGATTTCACCCTGTCACAATCCTGGTAGGAGGAAATTAAAACCTTCCTCTTCAGACATTCTTCCAAAGAAGATATAGAGAAGGCACATGAGTATATGAGATATTCAGCAATTTTAGTCATTATAGGAAAATTAAAGTCACACTGAGATGACACCACATGATTTTTAGAATGGCTAAAAAATTAATGAAAAGGAAAGGGGGAAAAAATCCCAAACTGATACCACCAAGTGCTGACAAAGATGTCAAGTAGCTGGAAATCTTTACACATTGCTTGTGGGATTACAAAGTGGCACATAACTTCAGAAAACTGCTTGGCAGTTAACGTACATCTACTAACAATCCTGCTGCTAGATGTTACCCTAGAGAGCAGAAAACTTATGTTTACACAAAAGCCTATGTCCAAATGGCTCCATTCATAATTGTCAAAACAGAAGAGCATTCAAATATCCTTTGGCTGGTGAATGGAGAAATAGACTGTAGCATCTCCATATGATGAAATCCTACTGAAATTTAAAGGAAATAATCCTCCACTACACACAATATGGTGTTTCAAATGCATATGTTAAATGAAAGGAGACCAACTCAAAGGGCTACATATGTTTATGACGTTCAGGAAAAGGCAAGGCTATTCAAACAGAAAACAGATCATTTGTTGGTGGTGGAGGGCCAAGGATGACTAACCACAGAAGAGAAAAGGAGAATGTTTGAGGAACAATTTTCTACCTCAATTGTGTGGCAGTTATAGAGGACGGTTTGTTTGTCAGAGTTCATGGAACTAGCGTATACTAAAAAGGTATGTTTCAGTTTATGTATAGTTCAATAACTAAGAAAACCATTCCCATTACCATTAGTACAAGGTTTAGTCAGGTAGCCAAGCAAGAAAGCCTATTCTTCCAAATTGATCCTTAAATACTGTCCCCTAATGACATCTCCTATCTTTATTAAACATTGTTCTTACCAGTAAAATACATTATGTATGTTTTTAGTTCTTCAAACCATTCCTCATATCAAATGATCACCAGCATTTGGCCCATGTCCAATTCATCCATGTAGCCCAGGTGATATTATCTCAGTGACACTTTCTGCTCATAGTAGTCCACAGTGACATTGCCAGAAAATTCCTCTGCCACTATTCTTTTGGTCATCAATTTACATCTTAATATTTTAGTTTTAATCTACAAATGTTATTTGTTTGCCCACTCATCCACTCAGTTAATTCTTTGAGTTATGTGACAAATATTAAATACTTACCTAAAGAGATAATTGTCACTGCAGCATTAACTGTCAGTTGATGATGTAAATGTATTCCTCTACTTACTACTTTCTGGGAGAACACTGCTTTGGTTCAGGGAACCGAAAGACTAGTCCATTCAATTATGAATCCCAGACCTCTAGCAAAGAATAGGCTAAGGGTGGTCATGTGACCTCTTTTTGGCCATTAAGAAGTGAGAAGTCTGCTTAAAAGGGTGACAGGGCTCCTGGAAATGCAGCAGGAGTTTCACACCGTAAGGGAAGCCAGTCCCAAGAAAGCTAACCTGTTAAAGATTGCATGACATAGTGTGACAAACACTTGGGCCTTCTTTGTCAACACTACTGAGCCCTGAATAAGCTGATTGAGATACTTTCTATTTTTTGAATTCCTGATACTTTCCTCGAGGCATTTTTTGCTATGTATGTCTTGTTTAAAATAAGATTTTAGGGGTTGGAGAAATGGCTCAGTGGGTAGGAGCGCTTGTGCAAGCACGAGGACCTAAGTCTGATTTGCCATATAAAAAGCCGGACATGGGCTGGAGAGATGGCTTGGTGGTTAAGGAGCTTGCCTGCAAAGTCTAAGGACTCATGCCAAACTCTTCAGGTCCTGTGTAAACCAGGTGCACAGTGACGCAAGTGCACAAGGTCACATGTGCACGTGATGGGGTACACATGTCTAGAGTTTGATTGCAGTGGCTGAGGCCCTGACATGCCAATTCTCCTCTCTCTCTCTCTCTCTCTCTCTCTCTCTCCCTCACTCTTGCTGTCTCACATAAAAAAGGCCAGGCTGGTGGTCTTGTCTCAAAAAATGAAAAAAAGAAAAGCCAAATGTGTCCACACACACCTGTAACTCCAGTGCTGAAGGGGTTGGAGACATGAGAATTGTTGAGGCTCACTGGTGAGCTGATTTGAATGAAAAACAGCAGCTCCTGATTCCATGAGAAATTTGGTTTATAGA
Organism: Dipus sagitta; assembly: GCA_036346955.1. Taxonomy (NCBI): domain Eukaryota; kingdom Metazoa; phylum Chordata; class Mammalia; order Rodentia; family Dipodidae; genus Dipus; species Dipus sagitta. The sequence goes on from CM070784.1 coordinate 45,084,462, forward strand.
AAAAAAACATGGGAGAGAAATAGATAATATGCAATGTTGTCCTCTGGCCTTGGCATGTGTGTGCATGGAGACATGCATGCTGCACGCACACAGATACACACATTGCACACCCTTACACATACATGTACACACATAGCACACACACATGCACACCACACACATATGCACACACTGCACACCCATACGTACATATACACACAGATACCATACACCACCCCTGCTAGACACACACACCACAAAGATCCTTTTCCTTTCAGTGGTCTTTAACCAATATTAACTTTTAATATTTATTAAAGATGTGGTATAAAAGAGTCACTTTTGGCTTGAGAGATAGCTCAGTGGTAAAGTGCTTGCCTCATAAGCACGAGGACCTGAGGTGGACCCCCAGTTCCTATATAAAGCAAAGAGAACGGTACCTATGGATGTCATCACACCTGGGAACATGCAGACAGGCTGGTTGGGCAGTCAGTGTAGCCTACTTGGTAAGTTCTAGGCCAATGAGAGGCTCTGTCTTAAAGGAGACAGAGGAGTGTGTGTGAAGGCTAGGAGACAATGTCTGGTGTCTTCAGGAACACTATCCACCTCCTAAGCTTCCTTGGAGCTGGATCAGAGACCACAATTAGTAATGACTTGACTCTTTGTGAAGAGCTTTGCAGGACACAGGTACTGTTTCAGTGCTTTTGGACTGTTATTTCAATCTCATAACCTCCATGAGGAGGGTTCAAGTCCATACCCGTTAACCTGAAGCACTTGATCCAGATGCTTTAGAATTAAGGCACTTTTTTTCTTCCTTACACGTTATAAGGTTATATGCCATTATTACATAATAAACCTAGTAAGGTCCAGGTTTGTAGAAGATATTAGTAGTCCTGCAATCAAACCTCTCATTTTACATACAAAGTAGGTATGGTGGTTTGAAAGAAGTATCTCCCATAGGCTCATGTGTTTTGAAGACTTGATACCCAGCTGGTTACAGTTTGGGTCGGTTATAGGGCCTTTGGGCAGTGGAGCCTTGCCAGAGAGCTGTGTTGCTGGGGGTGGGCTCTGGAGTAATAGAGCCCAGCCACACTCAGTGCAGACACTACCTCGTTCCTGCTGCTGTGGAGATGTGATCACCACTGGAGGTCTGCACTTGTCCTGCTTTCCCTGTCATGACTAAATTTCCCTTCAGAGCTGCAAAAGCCAAAATAAACCCTGTCCTTTCACAAGCTGCTTCTGGTTGGGTGTTTTGTCCCAGAAGAGAGAAGCAAACTGCTACAGTAGGATCAATAAAAACTATACATTTCCTGATACAAGGTAAGGTCAGTTTTACCACTAAATGGATTGTGGAAAACATCTTTGCTTTTCTGAGCTTTTTTTCAAGTGTAAATAAGGACATTCATAAGAGCTGCAACTATTTAGTTATGTTACAGTGTAGGCTATCGAGGCACCATCAAGACTGAAGACACCTGCTACAAGTTCTGTAACTCACTGGTGGTGGAGTCAAACCCTGAAAGCCTCAGGTCAGAGCCCCTCCACTCTCACCTTATCTCTCTCTTTCTCATTCATTATTATAACTGAGACATACATACCATATTCAGTAACCATTCTAAACATAACTAATCAACAAACATTTCCTACCATCTTGACCTAAGTAATGAAGGTATAGAGCATTTCAACAGCCTAGGAATTTTCTCTAATGCCCATCCCTAGGAACCCTCCTCTCCTACGTTCTAACTAGTACCACCACGTATTAGTGTTAGTTTTGTATTTACTAGCACTTTATTATCCACATGTGACCATACAGTATGACCCTGCTATATCCATCTTCCCTTGACGCATCCACATTGCTTGGATATGGTAATCATTTGTTCTTTTTATTATCAGGCTCTATACAAATAGTCCATATTTCATTCAGCCTTCTTCCTCTTAGGGGATATGTGACTTGGTCCCGTTTGGAGGTAGATTTTATGATCACTCACTCCTAGTATTTACGTCAGGTTCAACCTCCATAGGGCACCATCAAGATATGGTAAAGAGATTCTCCCAATCAAATGACCTTGATGCATGCCAACAGCTCTAGAAAAGGCATCATGCAAGGCGTGCTTTTTCTGTAAAGGGCCATGTAGTAAATAGTTTTGGTTTTGTAAGTCATATAATATTTATGAAAACTACTCACTTGCCTCTTCCATTACAATGAAAAAGTTTTCTCAAATAATATGTAAAGAAGAGAATGTGTTGAATTTTAATAAATCATTAGTTATAAAAGCAAGAATAGGGTGAGATGGAGTCACTCAGTTGAGGCTTGCCAAACCTCCTGGGAAGCTAGACTAAGAGAAGAAAGAGAGTGACTGAATAGCTCCCATGTGCTGCACAATTTGTCTTCTGACTCATTGACCCTTTAATCTTCACAAGATCCTGCTTTTGCTCATTTAGATGTTGACTGGCCCCCAAAGTCCTTATGTTAAAGTCTTGGTCCCAGTGTGACACTCTCAGGAGTTTGTGGAACTTTTGAGAGTTGGGGGCCTAGTGAGAAGTTGTTAACTGGTCAGGGACTGTCTCTCGAGGGGATTGCAGGAGAATGGCTTCCCTTCTGTGTTCTTTGATGCCTACCTTGTGAAGTAAGAGGGTTTGATTTGTCACACGGTGCCTCATCACACCCCCAAAGCAATGGTACCAAGTGGTCATAGCCTAGAGTCTCTGACACTGTAAGGACAGAGAAGCCTTCCAACTTTATAAGTTACTCAGTTGCTTAGCTGTAGTGATGGAAAGCTTAGTAGCATACCTCTTGGGCAAGTATTACTTTTATTCTTACTGTGTAGATGCCCAGACTGAGTTTGGAGACACTGAATAACCTGTTTATTGTGGCTAGTGATTGGAATTAAGCCCTCCCCATGACACATTCAGATCCCCATAGGGGAAACCTCTGTATTTGTACCATCTGAAATTACATGCTGATATCCATATGTCTCTGGGCATATGATTTTTTTTTAGAGAAGAAATTTGTAACTTTAATTACCATCTCAAAGATGGTTTGATCCAAAGAGCAGGAAGAATAGTATCAACATGAGCAATGGAGAAAATCAAATGACTTGTTGCCATATATCTATAGTCAAGACGTTATTCAGTGGCTGCTACTGATGATAAATTTAAGTTCTGCACCCAAACCTATAATTTATAAAGGACATCCTCTTTAGAAAAAGAAAAGTGGATTTTCATCAGAAAGATATGTCCCTTTTGTGTGAGCACACCCTGCAAGGCAGAGTCCAGTAGTGTCCTATTTCCATGTAGATAAGCAAGCATGATGCTGAAATACGCCATAGGACACTTCTGCTTCCAAAGTTCAATACTCCTCCACAAATAGGAATATCTGTGACTCTGTATTTATATCTTTATATAAGCGCAGATGGCCACATTCACTTTGTAATGGGGTACTGAAAAGAATAGCGAGATGGCAAACATGTCATTGTTAGCTCTATTTCATGTTCACAATTCCCTTGAGAAAGTCCTAATTAGTCTAAGTAGTGTTTAATGTAAATCAACTTTCACTTTCAAAATTCCAATTGCCCATTCTGACAGAATGTAGATTTTTTTTAATGCTACACATAAAACATGGTTGCTAGTAAAACATTGTAATGACAGGCAGCAGAAGAGCAGAATCGATACATGGAAAGTTATTGAAATGAGGTAGGCCTGACCTCCTGGAGGAGCGTTGGAAAATAACCCACAAAAACCCGACTTCCAGGTAGTCACTTAGAACAGGAGTGTTCTGGCTTTACACTCAGTGCTGCACACTTTCTCCAGCCTCATTCCAACATCTGACTTACTTCAGTTTTCATATAAGACAAAGAGAGAAAAGCACAGAAGTGCTTCCCTGTATGAGAAGCATGGTGCTAAACATCCCTTGGGACATCCTGAGATTTCATGATTTATTTAATAATATAATCCAATTATTGACAATAGACTGTGTTGTTAGTTTTAAATACTCTCATTTATCAAATCACAAAGCCAGATGCTTTCTATTAATGTTAGCATGTAGATAGCAGGGTCATAGAGAAAATATGGGGGAGGGTACTTACAGGTTTAGTATGAACTATGATTAATTTTTATTAAGAGGATACATTTATATATCATAAGATGACAATTTATCCAAGGGTCTCTTTTTCCTTGTGAATTGGGTAGTTCTCTGTGCAGAATGCAGAAATGTATAAGATGTTCGAGTGTCTAAAATGATGTGTGATAAATGAAGTACCATGCTACTTATATGCTTCTCATGGTCCCTGACTAGCAACAGGTTCAGCAAAGGGCACAGCCAGTAAATGAAATTTTCCACCAGGACAATATATCATCACAAAAAAATGTATGCGCCGGAAACTTACAAGCTTGCTCAAGATGCAGACAAGGTGTGAAATGGTAAAAAATGAAAAGCAACCACATCATAGCTCAAATTTCAAATTCAAGTGCATATTGAATGGGGCTGATGCTGTAATTGTTTCAAACCACAAGGATGAGGGGAAAGATGCAAACACTATGTGAAGGTAGGACTATGCTTCTATTATTACTCATACTACAGAAGCAGAGTATAGGTTATAGAAATGTATATAACTGTTATGATATTAATTCGAAGGAGAGACATTTCAGTCATATTTTCTGAGGAACCTTCACCACACTTAACCCTAACAAGTCTGTTAATATTTCTGCATCTCAATTTCTCTAGGCATAAGTAAATGGTAGGGCAAATAATTTCTAAAGTGTGTTCTATTGAAAGAGAATTTTGTGGTTCTCTGATTTTTAGTTTGAGCCCTCAAAAGAAAATGGTCAGGGCAGACTGATTTTTCAGTCCATATTATATTAATAGTTTCTTGGGTGAATGTTGTAATTTCATTTTCCTACTTAACCTAATAATAAGAAATCTACCTGAGGGAAGTTCAAAAAATGTAGATGTGCCTGTGTAATATTTTCTTCAAATTATCATACTGCAGAATTTATTCCTGCTATCTTTGATTTCCTTCAAAGTCACCAAACAATGAGCCTGTTAAAGAAGATATCTGCGAGGTACATGCTAATTTCCCCAGTGCACGTGGGCATCAGGCCCTCTGTTGATGGGTGCCATGCATATGATTTCCCTTTGCTAGCTACTTCTGGTGACAGTGGAAAGTGACAGTTGCAAGGGTGAATTACCAGCAGGTAGTGTCAATAGGTATAAATTACAATAGACCTTTGTGACAGCTATTCTAAAGAATGACTCCCTGTATGTTAAAAAGCTCAGTAGAGACAATGCCCAGGGAGTAACGGGGGGGGGGGGGGGAGGGGGATGGTGGTAAATGTAATCTGATATAAACCTAGTCTTGTCAACACCAAGGACCTCAGCAGGGAAACAAGATGAAACTTTTTGACATGGAAGGGGAAGGGCAGTATGACAGTGAGGTGGGGATACAGTGGCTTGAATCTCAGCTTCATCATTTACCAGCTATGTGACCTTGAATGAATAAAAGGGAGATCACGACAACTACCTTGCAAAATCACCACGTGTGTGAATGACATAATATTTGGGAAGTCCTGAGCATGGTAGTTTTTGTTTGGGAGTGATTAGTAGTATGATGTGCACTGATTCTGCTTTTGTCCCGTCGTTTTCTAGAAATAAATGGCAATTGATCCTGGTTAGATGAAGGCAGGCTGCTAAAAGAAGTGAGCAAATGAGAAGTAGGCATTCAGCTAGTCAGGAGAGGAAAAGACAGTGTGATATTAATTAGGGTAGTAAAAGTAACTCCTTTCAGAATATAAGAGGCTAACCCTGAATCACCATGTTGGTGGTATACAGTTTAGCTAAACAAAACAAGCAAACAAAAAACTCAGCAAGGCATGGATCTATGATGTATTAGAAATTCATATGGTTTGTTGCATTGGAATGAATGACTAGGTTTTCAAACACAGTGAGAAAGCCAAGCCTAAAGAGAAACAGAGAAGATAGCTTTTGCTAGAGTCTGGCAACAAAGTTGCTGGATCTGGATCTGGATAGTTTTACTTCTGGAAAGATGTGTGTCATAAAAATAGATAGACGATTACATTAATGATGTATGTAAAAATCAATATGTTGATAAGAAAACTGACATTAGTAGAAATCAAGTTTTTTTAAAAGTCTCCATAAATAGAGGTATGATATCATTTGAATAAAAGACTCCCTCCCACCTAGAGGAAGGTTGCTATGAAGCAGTCCATAGGCAGACAAGACCACTGCATTGCAAACTGTCCTTTACTTCTGGCATCCTTTGGGGATAGCACTCAGTGATGAGGCTACATTTTGTCTTCACCTAGAAAAAAAATGACCAAATCCAATAACCAAGGGTATGTCAAAAACCAGAGACGCTAAGGCTCAAGAGCTTCCAGTGTCACAGTACTGTGTGTTATAAGGGACACCATTTATACCATGTTCTCAGGAGGTGGGTTGACAGGTGGTGTGTACTTAGAATTCCACAAATTCTCAGTAGGGCAGTTTATTAGCCAGGAGGAATGGGACCAATGGAATGAATATGTATTACAAGGAGAATTTATTAGATTAGCCAACAGGATATAGGCTGGGCAGTCCAATCATAGCTCTCTGCAGGATGGAGGGCTGAGAACAGGGGAGCTGCTCAGCCCACAAGGCTGGATGCCACAGCAGTCCCAGCCTGCAGTGAAGGCCTTTAGGATCCCTGGAGAGCTGCTGGTCTTCAGTTCATACTGGGAAGTTGTGATGAACACATCAGCAAGTAGCAACAGCTTCCAGGCAAAAAGCTCTGTGTTCTCCTAGAGTTCCTCTGGGGAAGGGCTACCTCCCTCAACAAATCCTTCCTGGAAAAGGCCCCAGAGACACACCTAGGAGGCATGTCCCTTAGTTTATCTTTAATGTGATCCAGTTGACCATAGAATTCAACTATTACAGGAAGTAGTAAAAGCAACTGTGAGCTACTCAGAGGCCAGGGAATATTTTCATTTAGGTTCAGTTTTTTCCTTAAGCAATCTAATTTTAATTATAAGAAATTCTGAGCATACTATCCTATCCAATATTTGATCATTATCCAACATCCTATCCAACTTAACCATTAAATGGGAGGCACGCATTTATTTCTAAGAGAAACACGACAATCTCCTGGGTTAATTGTCCATGGGATGGAGCTCACATGTGCTGTGTACTCAGCATACAGTAGAGACAAGGTTTCCATGAGATTTATGCTAACATAAGCAGGGCAAGAGGCCCATATATCTATGGGTAGCAGAACATTAAAGATTCAACAATGCTTTTCTCTCTGCTGAATACCACTTAATGAAAAATCTCAGAGGAAGTATCCACATGCTCTGATTTCAGAACTGGGAGCCTGGAAAACACAAATGGGGGACAATTGAGCAGATGAATTGAAATAATTAAAATCACTGGGTTTTATGTATTTTTAAAGACTCTGCTGTGTAGAAGAATGTCAGTCACCAGGAAGTGCACTAATGCTACAGTGTTGTGGGATGACACTCACATGCTTCCTTTCTGGAGGTGGCAAAAGATCACAGCATGCTGTCCACCAGCATTAGAGGTGTGACTGTGGTGGTTTGAATAGAATAGATGGCCCCCAATATATTCAGTTCTTTATTGTTTGTAGTTTGCATCTGCAGCCACCTGGCTGGAGGCAGTGTCACTGGGTGGATCTTAAGGTGTGGTGGTGGGTTTCAGATTTCAATCTAAAGATATGCAAAGTGTGCCTAGCTGCAGTTCATGAAGTATGGTGTGGCTTTTGGCTTTTGGCTTGTGCTTCTCTCTGTCTCTGCTTGGGCCTATGAAGGCAGGCCAGCTTCTTCTGCCATTATGGAACTTCCCCTGGATCTGTAAGCTTCAATAAATATCCCTTCCTCCATAACTGTGCTTGGTCTGGAAGTTCATCTCAGTGAACCTGAAGCTGTCTGCTACAGTGACCATGTGGAACAGTCCTGAGAACTACATCCCACTTGCAACTTGCCATGCCCAGCTCACCATGGGCCCTCTGGATAGAATGCCTCCTCTGTCCAGTAAGGGAGGAGAAGGCATTTTCCTTAGGATGAGCTCTTTCTTACCCATAAGGGTATGGAAGTTGCACATAGTGAGAATCTAGTAGTGCAAGAAACTTTGCAGTAACATATTTATATAAAAATTATTAAACTGTTTACAGCATTGACTACAAAGGCAAGTAGCATGAACACAATACTGAATAACGAAATAATACTGCATTCAGACTAGATACCACAGTATTGAAATACTTTTTTGATAATATACCATTTATTTCCCAATTACCTGTTTTATGCTGTATTTTCCCCAATAAATAATGATCTATTACCCATGTTGGAATATAGTCCTATTGGGAATGTGTGTCACAGTACCACAAAAATGAAATCTCTGAGGACAGCATTGAAGTTACTTAAAAGTTAATAAAACTTTTTAAGGAATAATAGAATTAACTAATAAGTTGCACACATTTGTAAAAAATTCTAAACTATGTAAGTTGCAATGTTATTTATAATAAATAAATTAGTCACTTTCCTTATTGCTATTTCAAAATATCTGACACAGAGCAGCCTAAAGTAGGGAAAGTTTATTTTGGTTTATAGTTGCAGGGTATACAGTCTAATTATGGAAACAAGGAAAGCATAGTGGTAGGGGCATGGGACAGCTGGTCACATTTGGTTCACAGCTAAGAAACAGCAATGCATGCTGGTGATCAGGTGACCTTTTTAAAAATTTTTTTTGTTATTTTATTTATTTGAGAGTGACAGACAGAGAGAGAAAGAGGCAGAGATATATAGAGAGAATGGGCACTCCAGGGCCTCTAGCCACTGCAAATGAACTCCAGATGTGTGCGCCCCTTTGTGTATCTGGCTAACGTGGGTCCTGGGGAATTGAGCCTCAAACTGGGGTCCTTAGGCTTCACAGGCAAGCGCTTAACCACTAAGCCATCTCTCCAGCCCTACTGTCTCCTTTTTAATCAGGACAAGACTCCAGCACACTAAATGAAACTGCCCACAATTAGGGCATGTCTTCCCACCTCAACAAACCTAATCTAGACACTCCCTTACAAGATTGCCCAGAGCTTTGTTTCCTAGGTGACACTAGATCTTGTCACTTTGACAGTCAGTAATAACCATTACAATAAGGTAAAAAATCATTGATGACAATCTTAAAAGTCAAGAAAAATCATCACACAAGAAATGGAAATATTATAGGCAGAGTCAAGGTTTCTCTGAGAGAGCACAAAACTTCATTACATGGATAAATCCTTAGTTTAATGCCATAGAACCCACACCTGCCAATTTTTTGGCTTTTGCATGTATATTATTTAGACAAATGACATAGGCCATATACATTTTTGATTTTAGCATGACTAGAAACTTCAAATGATTGCTATGATAATAATGCTTATTCCATTTGTTGAGTTTAATAAAACTATTTGTAACTCATAGAGTGAATGGGACTTGATTGGGACAAATGTGTAAGTTTTAGCATTTGGATTCTCTTTAGGAATCATCTTCCCTTCATCCCACACAGAAGCACACCACGCATCATTGTGGGACCTGATAGGGATGGTGCAGAAGTCCTAGCACCCATATTCCTACTATTGTGACTGGGACCAGCATTCAGGTTCCAGCACTTGAATTCCCCTCATAAATCCACTTCTCTTCACCCCAGAATCACAGATGACCCGCCACTGGGGCTATGACTATTTTTGGGTTCCAGCATTCAGATTTTCTTTAGCAGTCCTTCTTTCTTTGCTGAGAGGACACTAAAGAACTCCCATTTTGGTTAAGACGCAAGTGTAAGTTTGAGAATTGCTGCAATGAAGTTGAGACCACCTTCCGTACTCCATCCACAAAGCAGTACCAAGTCTTCCAGGATTGAAGTCTAAACACCACTAAATAGAGCAAAGACAAGAGGATGCAAAGAAACACCAAATACTGATTCAAGTAGTTACTTATTACAGGTGCCAGAAAGTCCTGACCAATGTGCTATTTCTCTAGATGTTTAAGTCTCAATGCAAAACAGATACCATGAAAAACCAACTTAATGTGTTTCCCTCCAGAAATACCAATCCAATAGTAGAAAACACCCATGAAAGCTACCCAGGGGAAACTAAACAAAGAACTCAAAAGAATGATTATAAATATGCACAAATAATTCAAAGAATACAGAGATAGACACATGATGAAATCATGAATAGATTCAAAGAAAACACAAATTATTGCCTAAATGATTTCCAAGAGAACACAGGAGGGAATTCCTGCCTGGTACTGAAAACCTAATGAAAAGTCTGTGGCTGGGGAGGTCATAAATTCTAGGGGAGGAAACCACTACTGTTGTGTGGCTAAATGTATATTTTTATGTCCACCAAACTGCCCCATAAATACTTATGTTTATATTCATATACTAACACTACTCTCACTTTTGGTTAGAGAAGCTTCTGAAGGCGGTGAAAAACTGGGGTGTACAAAACTCATCAAAGCACTGAGAAGTGACAGTAGAGTGTTCATCACTAAGTGAGACAACTCTACCTTACCTTCCAAGACTCAGGGTCCATTAGGAAAGAGGTGGCATGAAGAATGTAAGAGTCAGAGGAAGGGGAGGTGTGCTTATAATACTGTCTTCCAGGCATAAAATGGCCTTGACATTAATGAGCTCACAGTGGTTGATGCTACCTACCCAAGACCTACAAAATAGGAGCAAAAAAACAATAATGACAACAAAATAGAATAGAGACTAATTAGGGAGAAGAAGGTATTTACTGGGTGGGGGGATTTAGGAGGGAGAAAACAGGGTAGAGGGAAAGGACTATGATTATGGTAGCTTGTCTATACTTATGGAAGTTTTCAATAAAAAGTTTTTTAAAAGTGAAAAAGAAACTTTCTCTAAAATAGATCACCAATTAAGACACAAAATAAGTATCAACACATTTAGGAAAACTGGAATAACTGCTTTCTCCTTTTATTTTATCTGGCCACATACCATAAAGTAAGAAACTGAAAACAAGAGAAACTACAGAAAGTGCCTGAACATTTGAAATTTTAAAAAGCACACTACTGAATAATGGATTGGTATGGAAGAAATCAAGAAGGAAATCAAAATGTTGCTAGAACTTAATGAAGTTGTAAACACACCATGGAATAACCTACGAGTCACAGTAAAGGCATTCCTAAGAGGGAAGGTTATAGCTCTAAATGTCTATGTCATAAACACTGAGAGATCTCAAATAAGTAACTTATAGTTGCATCTGAAGGCCTTGGAAAAATAAGAACAAACCAAATTACAAAAGTACCATATTGAAAAAAAAAAAAACCACCAAGGTTATAGGAGGGTGGGAAATTAATGAAACAGAGTAAAGAAACTCAAAATTAAAAGAGTTTATGTAACAAAGTGTTGGTTCTTTGAAAAGATAGACAAGTTTGATAAACCTTTAGTCAAATTAATGCCAAGAAAGGAGATGGAAGATCAAATAAAAAGTATTAGAGATGAAAAAGGAGATACTATAACAGATACAGATGAATTGGGAAAATTAGAATGACATACCTCAAAAGCTTACATTCAACAAATTGGAAAATCTAAAAGAAATGGATTACTTATACATGCATATGATCTACAAAAGCGAAACCAAGATGCGACAAATAATTTAAACAGACAAATAACAAGCAATATGATTACGTAGTAATAAAAAGTATCTGGACCAAATAAATATCCAGATCCAGGTGGGCTCACTACAGAATTCTATCAGACCTTTAAAGAAAATATGAAACTATTGGTCCTCAAACTATTGCTTAGAATAGAAAAGGAGGGTGTTCTCCCAAGCCCTACTATGAAGGTAACATGACACTAGTACCAAAACCAGTTAGAGACACAACCCAAAAGAAAACTATAGACCAATATAATGGATGAACATAGGCACAAAAATCCTCAATAGATTATTGCAAACAAATTCAAGAAAGAATGAAAAATCATCCACCCCAATCAAGTCAGCTTGGTTCCAGAGATGCAGGAGGGTTCAACATAGGTAAATCAATAAAAATAAATCATTTAAATAGACTCAAGGTCAGAAATCCACATGATCATCTCAATAGATGAAGAAAAGACCATTGACAAAATCCATTCATTCATGTTAAAACACCGGAGAGACTAAGAATGGAGGAAATATACCTCAACATAATAAAGGTTATACAACACAAATTCGCAACTAACGTGTGCTAAATGGAGAAGAACTAGATGTATTCCCTCTAATATCTAGACAAGAAAAGATTGACCACTCTCTCCATGGCTTAAAGTCATAGCTCCAGTGATAAGATAGGAAATAAAAGGAATACAAATAGGAAAGAAAGAAATCAAATTATTTTTATTTCCAGATGATAAGGTTCTGTATATAAGACATCCTAACAACCCCACCAGAGAACTCCTAGAGCTGATAAGCAAAGTGGCAGGATACAAAATGAGCATGCAAAACTCAGTTGCCATCCTTTATACTAATGAAATACTGAAAAGGAAGCCCGGGAGAGTCACATCCATGATAGGCATAAAAATTCAGACATCTTGATGTGTCTCTGACCAAAGGAGTGAAAGACTTCTAGAATAAAAACTGTAAAACACTGAAGAAAGTAACTAAGCCACCAAAAGATGAATAGATCTCCCATGCTCATGGGTCAAAAGAAGTTATATTGTTTAAATGGCCACCCTACTAAAAATAATACACAGATTCTACGTAATTGTAGTCACAATTCTGGTACTGTTCTTTACAGAAAGAGATAAAATATCTTTAAAAGCATGAAAGACTCAAAGTAGGCAAAATCATCCTCAGAAAAAGAATACAGTTATCGGTGTCACCATATCTGACTTCAAGTTATACTGCAGAGCCATAGTAATAAAAACAGTATGGTACTACACTAAAACAGACACAGAGATCAGCAAAATAAAATTTAAGAGCCAGGTATAAGTCCATATAACTTCAGCCATCTGATTTTTGACAAAGATGCCAAGAAAAATACATTGGAGAAAAGATAGCATTTTCAACAAGTTGTATTGGGAAAACTGAATATTTATATGTTGAAGAATAAATCTTGACCCTTTTCTTACCATTCACAAGAACAAACTCCAAATTGATTAAAGACCTTAATGTTAAATCTGAAACCTTGAAATGACTAGAGGAAAAAGTAGAGAGACCATTTCAAGGTATAGGCATAGGGAAGAACTTTCCACATTGGACCCAGGTTGCCCAGGAAATAGGCAAATACTCAACCAATGGCACTTCATGAAGCTGAAAAGCAATTGTACCTCTAAGGAAACCATCAACTGAGTCAAGAGATAACCAATGGAATTAGGGGAACATTTTTGCTAGCTATACATCCGATAGATGACTAATATCTAGAATATGCAAAGAACTCAAAACAAAGCTATAAAAACATCAAACAACCCAATTAAAAATATGAGCCAAAAAACATAACACAGTTATCAAAAGAAGAAACACAAATAGTGAATAACTATATTAAAAATGTGCAACATCTTTGGCCATCAGTGAGGTGCAAATTGAAATTGCTTTGAGATTTCATCTCACTCAGGCTAGAATAGCTGTCATAAAAAAAATCAAATCAAAGGACATCCAGGTGTGGTGGTGCACATCTTTACTCAGACTAGAATAGCTATCATCAAAAAAAGTCAAATCAAAGGACAGCTGGGTGTGGCGGTGCACGCCTTTACTCCCAGCACTCTGGCTGCAGAGGTAGGAGGATCACTGTGAGTTCGAGGCCAGCCTGAGACTGCATAGTGAATTCCAGGTCAGCCTGGGCTAGAGTGAGACCATACCTCAAAAAAAAAAAAAAAATTAAGGTTACAAACAAACACTAGTAAGAGTGTGGGGAAGCAATGAGCCTTATGCATTGTTAGTGGGGCTGTAAACTTACACAGTGATTCTCAAATTGCTAAGAATAGATCTACCATATGACCCAGGAATACCACTCCTGAGTATTTACTCTAAGGATTCCACACTTAACTACAGAGGTATTTGCTTTGCCATGTTTATTGCTGCTCTATTCACAAAAACGAGGAAATGGAATGAGCCAAATGCCCACCAGCTGATGAATAAAGACATGGAACATCCACACAGGGGTGGAACACTCAGGAGCTGTAGATTGATGCTAGAAAATTTTCAATGCCAGGGATGGGATACCTTCCAGTGAGTTGTTGGTCAGGGAGGTCCCTGATGCCCCCAAAACATTATAGGCCATTGCCGAGGCCCTTTGTTTCCCACCAGGAATAGATGGTAAGACCCTATTGCTGAAGACTCCACATACTTGGGCTGCAAGGCCACTAAGAAATCCTGCTGGAAATGAGCTGATAACCTCCTCCATGTAGACCAGCTGACAGAAAGCTGGAAAAAGCCATTCTACATACAGTTCAATGGGAGAAAGAGATACCACCAGTTAAGATACTCAACAGTGGACACTGCAAGCCTTATAATTGGCCAGCCAGGCCAAATGAGCCAACAGGTGCAATAGTGGCATGTCTATCATGGTGGAAACTAACTGCCCTCTAATTAGACTGGAGGCCCGCTCCATAGGAGGGAATACATCCCTGATACTGACAACTGAAAACAGGGGTAGTCATGAGCCCTAGGGGTGTAACGCCTGCTGATATCTGGATAAATGTATATACTATGCTTATCAAACTGCCCAGTAAGCACTTCTGTTAATATTCATACCCTTATATTAATGCTACTATCACTTTGGGTAGAGAATCTTCTCTTTTCAGATGGCAGTGACCTTGGAACGACTCAGAAGGTATCATGGTGCTAGAAAGAAGTGACTGGAGTGCTGAGTAATATCTCGATCACACCTTCCAAGGCTGAGGGTCTTATGCGGAAGAGGTGGTGGAAAGAATGTAAGAGCCAAAGGAAGGGTAGGACTCCTTACAATATGCTCCCTCCAGACACAAAATGGCCTGGATATCCATGACCTCACAGTGCCTGACACTACCTACACAAGACCATCATAAGAGGAGGAAAAGATCATGACATCAAAATAAAAGAGAGACTGATTGAGATGGGGAGGGGATATGATGGAGAATGGAATTTCAAAGGGGAAAGTGGGGGGAGGGAGGGTATTACCATGGGATATTTTTATAATCATGGAAGATGTTAATAAAAATTGAGAAAAAAGTAAAATAACAAAAAAATAAAAATATTATAATTAAAGTGAGAAGAAAACCCACCCCTTTGTTAGCTAATCAAAAAAAAATATGATTTTTCTTTTAAAAAGAGAGAATTTGGGCAGAGGCACTCTGTGGGTGGAGAATGCTCCATCCAGAAACTACAGGATGTTTCAGAAAAATTCTCATGTTGGGATCAGATACTTCCCAGTGAGCTTTTGGTCAGGGAGGCCCATGAGGCCCCCCCAAACAAGGTAGGTCATTGCCAAAGCACTTTGTTTCCCCCTAGAAGTAGGTGGTAAAACCCTATTTCTGAAGGCACCACAAGTTTCAGTTGCAGAACACTGAGCAATCAAGTTGAAAATTGGCTGGAAGACACTGCTGGCTAGCTGTCACGGTGCTGGAATGTGCTGTGCAGGCTGCTGGGGGAGAAAAGTCATCAACAGTGTTAATCAGCAGTGGGCCCTGTATGTGACACAACTGGCCAGCCAGGTACGATGTGCTCACCAGTAAAATGATAACATGATTATTATACGGGTAACCGACCGCTCTCTGGTTGGATTTGGGGCCTGCTCTGTAGAGGGAGTACATGCCTGGTCCTGAAAACCCCGTCAAAAGCCTGTGGCTGGCGAGGGCCTGGCCAGGTTTGAGAGTACTTACACTATTTTGTGGAAAAACCATGTTATGTCCATCAAACTGGCCTTTAAATATTTATGTTTATGCCTATAGATTAGTGCTGCTCTCAATTTTGGTTAGAGAAGCTTTATTCTTTTACAAATGGTATGGACTACTGGTATCAAAACTTGTCAAAGTGCTGAGAAGTGACATTTGAGTATGTGCTTAGCACTAAATGAGACATCTCTATCACATTCTGCAAGGCCCATGGAACATTAAGGAAGAAAAGGTAGAAATAACATAAGAGCTAAAGGATGGGGCAGAGTCCTTCAGAATTCTTCCAGATACAGTTTCCTTTGCACTCATGATCGCACAATGGCTGTCATTATGTACACAATATTTCTGGCCCATCATGATATTATCATGGATAATGGTGGGGGGTGGGAGTGAAAAGAAAGACATCAAAATAGAAGAAGACTAGTTTGAATAAAAAGAAGACATTCAGAGAAAGCAGGATGGGGGAGGGGTGACAAAATAATGGTATAGGTTATGACAAAAATAAATTGTGTATATGTATGAACATTGCCAGTTAAAAGTTTTTAAAAAGGGCTGGAGGGATGGCTTAGTGATTGAGGTGTTTGCCTGCAAAGCCAAAGGACCCAGTTTCGATTCCCCAGGACCCACATTAGCCAGATGCACAAGCAGACACAGCATCTGGAGTTTGTTTGCAGTGGCTGGAGGCCCTGGCATGCCCATTCTCTCTCTCTCTCCCCCCTTCTTTCTCTGTCAAAATGAAATAAATAAGTAAAAATAAAAAGTTTTTAAAAAGAAGTTATTGATAGCAAGACATTAAAGAGAACTTACCAATAGTCAGCTTGTATTCATTCTCTTTAGATCTTACAATTTTGTAATAAGACAGTACTATTGAGATTCATTCAGTATTTTTTTTTTTTGAGGTAGGGTCTCAGTCTAGCTCAGGCTGACCTGGAATTCACTATGTAGTCTTAGCGTGGCCTTGAACTCATGGCGATCCTCCTACCTCTGCCTCTTAGCAGGGATTAAAGGTGTGCGCCACCACACCTGGCAAGATTCATTCAGTATTTTAAAATCTACTCTATGCTGGAGGAAATGACACACCTTCTTATAAAACTGAATACTTTCTATTGAAGAGTTCTCGTTCTAGTGCCCATGAGACAGACTTCCTATAGGTATTCCCCTATAATTGTTCCCCTACATTTGGTCTCCAAATAAGAAATGCAGTGACTTGAGGTTTTCCTTGCTGTAGGAAGGAGAAAGGCTACAAGCGAAAGTGTGAGACTGTTCTAGTTAATCTTCCAATCCCTGCACGCTTACCAAGCACACCTTACTGTCTCTGCGTACCAGACCTGTGTGATCAACTAATGCTACCTGCAGCTTTTTGTAGACCTTGTAGGAACCGTATTAAATCTTTCCAAAAACTAAGTAAAAATTTTATGCACTGATTTTTCCACCTTAAAGAAAATTATAGGCATCATTTTTACCTATTTCTTGAAAATAATTTGCAGTTATTTGGAAAAGGTTAATAATATTTCACATGAAACCTAATGCAGTAGTTATGAATTGGTGCTTTGGGATGAGAAAAGCATGGACTCAGATCCCAGATTACTTTACTCCTTAGGGCATACCACTTGTTATAAGAAAAAGAAAACTTTAACTTCTTGGCAGCTAAATTATCATTTTTTACTTTTATGCTATTGTATAGTGAAAGGCAATAAAATGCAGGCTGCTCCAAGCCAATAGCAAGAGACCATGACTCTAAAGTTCACATGTTTACTTTGAACTTTCAGTCATATCATTCTGGGAAGATTTCTTAATCACATTTTTAGCCTGGTTGACCACTGAAAAGTGGGAGGCAGGAAAATGCCCATTCGAGAGTGCTTGTAGTGAGAAGAGTTTCACAAGTGTTCAGTGTGTAGTATGTTCTCAACAAGTGTCCACTGGGTTTGTGGCAGTGTATCAACATTAAAAGCCTCAAAATGTTTCTGTTAGAATCCTGTCTTCCTTCACAATGCCCAGGACCACACACATTGTTTAGGCCAAAGATGACAGATAAACGGGAAAACACCTGTTGTTAATACAAAATGCCAGCCTATGTCACAAGTATGTTATTCATATGAATGGCATCTTTCATGTAAATAACATCAGATCCTTTTGAGATAACCTTGGTCAACAGTGGTTCTTCATACCTCAGCCAAATAGTGAGAAAATCAATCAGGGGATTGATGAAGATATCAGGGCCACTTTCGTGCATATATCTTGTTACAAAAGTAATTGGACCACAGGAGTAGGATAGGAGTCTCTTTCCTCCAAGTCTAGTTAAAGAATGCTGGGTGTGAGTCTTTGGTTTCCTATGTGTCTGGAAGGACTATGAGAAACCATAACTCTCAGAGAGCAGGTGCATCGGGACCTGTCCTGAGAAGAGGTCTGGACTGAGCAGAGGCGGCACAGTTTGCTGAACCATTGATACCAGGGAAAGGGAAAGTGATTGTGTTTGGAAAGACAAAAGAACCATGAGCGCTGAAACAAACTTGTTCAGTTTTCTCTGTGGCTGAACTTTCAAATAGGATATTTTCCTGCTGTTTGTCTCCTGAAGTAGGGCTGGAAGGCACACAGATCAAAAGCCATCCTGTCATTTTTCTTTCTCCAGCTTTTTTACATACTCACGGGTAAATGTCAAGAGGGTTGCTATTCTAACCAGAGCTATCAATCTACCCCAAGCAATATAGGAACTTGAGGCTGAAACAGATCTCAGCATCTTATCCCTCGGTGGCCACTTACACTTTGCGGTCTATGGCGATGGCTGATGGAGTCCAAGGGAGGAACTTGTGGTTGGGAAGAGATGGGATCAAAAGGCTTTCAGTGTCCAGCACTGGTCCCCGAGGTCTGTTTACCCCACTGACACATTCTGCAGAGCCCAAAAGATGCTCCCAGGACAGCCACTGTGAACTCATCCGTGAGCTAGGGAGCAAGGGACCCAGGCGTAAGCAGCTATTAATTAAGGTAACTATTCCCAGGGCTGCAATTACAATTCAGAAGATCCCACTGGGCATTTTTTTCAGGAATCTCTTGTTTCTATAATGCTGATGTCTCTAAAAGATTCATTTGCGGCCACTAACTGACTACATTTACTCCAGATTATCGTTTCAGATGGACAGGATGGGAAGCCAATACTGAATATTGACCTTGGTGGCATCCTGTGATTACCTAGGCTGCTCCAGCTATCATTAACCACCCCGTTTTATTCTCTGAGTGCTACAAACATGGCTGATGACAGATCTGTGAACTTTTTTTTTTTTCCCTAGAAATGTTATGAACGAAACGTGTGGCAGAAATGACAAGAGCGATGGATGTCAAACCGGTGCTTAAATGCTACGTCAGCTTCCACAGCAATAGTCTTGGGTTCTGACATGAGGACATTTTGGTGAGAGGGCTATCTGTTTTCCATTTATATAAAACAGCTAAAACCCAACCTGAATGATGGACACAATGATCACACTGCCTATAAAGGCAGATGTCTGGGCCAGTTCTCAGAAGTAAATTTTTTTAAAAAATTTTAAGTTGGGAGAGAATTTCAATTTTAGTCATCACCATACATACAAAAAAGCCAATGCATGCATAATGTATTTAAACATGTGATTTGAAAATATTATTAAGTATAATTTTAATATAACACAGAATGCCCTTATAATCTGATTGTATGTATGTATATTTAAGTAGAAAGCATGAGTCCAAATGCTGTGGGTCAAATCTCAGAACATTAACGCTATAGACAGGAATGTAGAAATGTGATCTCTATACAAAGGGTGAACCCAGTCCCACTTCCCCAGCTCTCTCTCCTTATCTCCTATACTTCAAACAAGGTGATTTCACAAAGTTCCTTGCAGAGCTGTAGTCTCAACTCCTGCTGTGCACTAACCTATAAGAGGCAGTTTGTAAAAGGCACCAATGTCAGGATGGACCCTGAGCCCATTAAGTCAGAATTCTGTGACAGGACCTAGCGACTGTTATTCTTTTCCCCAAGCTTCCAGGTGACTGTAAGAGGCAAGTAACTCCAACTAAGAAACTGCATTAAAAGGTTATCATCTGGCTGAAATAAATAAAACCCAAGTATAACTTACTGAAATAACTTGTGATTTTCTTATTAGGGAAAAATAGAAAAATGATAATGAGGAAACCTCACAGATGAAAATCCTTTATGAAAATAATTAAAAATACAAGAGGTAGTCCAAACCACTAGCCCTAAAGGTACTACTTACAATACTAACTGGATTTATTTAAATGTAGTGCTAATATCAATTTAGTCAAAGATCTTAATTTCTAGATTTTTTTTGAGATAGGGTCTCACTCTGGCCCAGGATGACCTGGAATTCACTATGTAGTCTCAGGCTGGCCTTGAACTCAAAGTGGTCCTCCTACCTCTGTCTCCCAAGTGCTGGGATGAAAGGCATGTGCCACCATGCCCAGCAATTTCTAGATTTTTAAAAAGAAATTCTACCTACAGTCTTCTGTGCTTCATAGAGAGATTAAAAAGAGAGAAAAGAGACAGAAAATGGATTTCAAAATTTTAAGGCAAATAATTTCATGGCTTATGCTTTGGAACAGTATCAAAGTATTTAAAGCATATTGAATATTTAAGGTATGGTAATTTAGAAATTAAAGACTTGAAAAGTCATAGGAATATAAAGGGGAGAGAGTAGTATATGGAATTAAGACTGCCCTCATTCCATTTTTCTAAACTCTCACCAACAGAAAGACAGGCTTGTCTTTTCCTTCCTCGAATAGACTTCTCTTTTCACAGAAACAATTTTAGTTGCTTTCTCAAAATTTGGAATAAAAAGGGAGACGAGTGGACTTTCGAATGATGCATTTGTAGGAAGATATACATTTACCATTTTGCTATCATGTTCTAGGTTTTGGCAAGGTGATGGTCATAGTTTGAGACAACAAAGAAAGTGGTTTAAAATAAAAACTTTACATTCAGTGCACTCACTTGCTTCTTTCATGTGCATTTTGAAGGTTCTTTCTGGACATTACCTAAACAATGCAGAACTAAGGAGAGGCTGCAGCATTGCTTTTAAATGTGCGGTTAGATTGTGTTTGTGAGCGTTTATGTTCTTCTTTAATAACCTCAAGTAAAAGGCTGAATGCATTCAACAACAGTAGCTGAAAAAAGTGCAATGAGTCATATTATAGGAAAATGGAGAAAAGGATACAGGCCTCTCCACTGAACACGATCCTGTATTGTAGGCAATCTGTGATAACACCCTTTTCATTTCAGTTCAGTCCCATAAAATTACCACTAACATTACAACTCATGCAGAACACAGATAAATGTAAAAATGTCACAGAATTCTTCCAGATGGGACTTTTAGTTCCACCAGATCACCATCTACTTTTTTTACTTGTCTAATATTTCATTACAACCTTCCATAAGTTAATTTTCTTTCCACTGACCATGTAAATCACAAATCAATTTTCATTTAAAATGCCTGACTACAGATTGCTCCTGAAAGCTCAGAGCATATGCTTCAGTGAACTCTCCAAGGTCCTTAATGTACATTAGAGAATTTTTAAAAACTTTTTAAAAGGAATTAATTCTACATTAAAATCTGGCATGAAACCCAAAGCATCCTGTGTTTTCCCTGCCATGCAGAAGTATTTTCACATGTGTCCAAACATTTGTTATGACAAAAACTAATAAAAATAGCAGTGCTTTGTACTAGCACGAAATATAACCAATTTTAATAGAACAAATGCAATGCACTTTCATATATCCATTTTATATAGATGATATAGATAGATATGGATATAGAAAGATATGAGACTAAATGGTTTAGTTTTGAATAACAAAATTATCAATGAAATTTTAAATAAAATCTCTTTCATATTTGATAATTGTGTGACTATTAGAACTTAGACTTTTTTTTCCCATAAGAGTTACATGCTTCGAAGTTAGATTTCACTTCAGTTGGGTAGGAAAGAATTCAATCTTGGCTCTCAGAAATATTGAGACAGTAAAGTCATCTTCTGCTTTTGATATGAGCATGTGTACTATCCCGATTAAAACACTCTTAAGTTGGAAAGAGCTGGGCAACAAAAAGCCTTGTGAAGTCAGCCTCTTGGGTTTTAGCACTATTACTTAAAATGCCTGAATTCAATGGCATTCTGAAGTCAAGTACACTTTTATGTAAGAAAGCATTCTTGATTCTTCCTGCTTTTGAAATTCAAAGGTTTAAAGTTTTGTTTTTAAATTCATAATCAATGTTTACATATGAAAACAAGATCAAGATATTTCAGGAGGAAATTTATGGTCTCATTTCTAGAATATATTTGGCAGATGGTTATGACCAAAAAAATCATGTGGTCACATGATAATTTGCAGTGTATGTGAGGCAAGTCCCAACATGGAATGTTGCCTCAGGTTCCACAGAGAAATCAGTCACATTTACCGAGAATGCTCAGAAGATAGAAAGGCATGCCCCTTGTGCTTCCTGTGGGAGTGAGCACTTTGTCAGTCATGTGAGGGAATGTGCTGTCAGTCATCATAGGGATTCCATGGCTTGATCAACTGAGGTGGGTTATTTTTGCTAGTATCTGCATTTTTTTGCTTACACTTCCTAATATTTTTGTTCTTGTGACCAATACGTTATATTTTCAAGTTTGTTAACTAGAGTAAGGTAAGGCAGCCAGTTGTGTCTCTAAGGTGTGCATGCTGGCTGAAGCATGAGAATTGAACACCCTCATGAACATTCTAACCAGCTGCCTCATTTTCATTCCCTAGGAATTGTGGGGGTTTAGCTAAAATGCTTTACTGGCTCACCTGGGATTTCAGTAGCTACTCTGATCTTTTCTTAAAGTAAAAGAATATAATGGCATCACTTTTCTCAGAACAAAGCTTTATCAGGTGCAAAAGTACCACACACAACTTTCTGACTGGATGTTGGCCAAAAATTAATTCTATTTTATGACCTATTCATTAATCTCCTGAAAAAAGTATGTGACACCATTTTATGAGAGGCTCTTTTCTCCTGAGGTGACCTGTCTTCCTGATCCTGAGGGTTGTCTTCTGCCAGCGCCTGAGGCAGGTGCCGTGGAAAAGAAAAGTAAACAACCTTTGATAGAAAAAATATAGTTCTACTAATTGCATATAATATTTGCCTTAAATAAGACCAACCTCGTACACATAAAAATCATAAAAACAAAATGTGATGGAAATGTCTAGGTAGTAATATATAATCAGTGTGCTTTTGTTAATATTTCTTGAAGTCTTTAATGACATAAAGTTAGGCTGAAGTAAAATAAGAACTAGAACATGGAATTTTCTAGAAAAGTCAATACTATATTCCAAGTTGGCCAGGAAGCACTTCCTCCTATGGAAGCAGGGGTTGGGTAGAAATAAGCATGGTGTCCAAATCAGAGAAGATGACAATATTCTGGCATGACAAAAATTCTTAGAATTTAAGTAGGCATTGAAATAATTCTCAAAGAAAAAGTTGATTTCAAGGTTGGGAAAAATATTTTTGTGAAGGAAAAGAGAACAGTGTGCCCAGTAGACATTGCTTAATCATCTTTAAGCACATTTATCGCATATCTGTAGATAGTTTTTGTCCAGTGAAATCTTTAACTATTAGAAGTAAATAGAGAAAGCCTTTGTATAACAAAAATTTCTTTTCAGAACCTTCAGAGAAATGCAGATTAAAACCATTTTGAAATTTAATCTCACTCCAATCAGAATAGCTATTATCAAAACAAATCAGAATATGTGGGTGTGGTGGTTTTATTCAGGTTTCCCCCATAAACTCAGGTGTTCTGAATGTTAGATTCCCAGCTGATGGAGATTTGGGAATTAATGACTCCAGGAGGTGGTGTATTGTTGGCGGCAGGCTTATGGGTGTTATAGCCAGTGTTCCATTGTCAGTGTTGGGTACATTCTCCTCTTGCTATTGTCGTCCTTATGTTGGCCAGGGGGTGATGTCCACCATCTGCTCATGTCGTCATTTTCCCTGCCATTATGGAGCTTCCCCTCAAGTCTCTAAGCCAAAATAAGCCTTTTCTTTTCCCCACTAGCTGCTCTTGGTCATGTGATTTCTGCCAGCAATATGAACCTTAGTGCAACAGGATAATTGGTATTGAGGAGTGGTTTCATTTGCTGCTAGACACCTGACCATGTGGCTTTGGCCTTTCGGAGCCGATTTTCAAGAAGAATGTGAGAAGATTTGAAACCTTGGCCTAAGAGACATCCCACAGTGCTCTAAGTATAGCTTGGTGGACTATTCTGGTCAGAGTTAAAAGACCTGAATGTAGTAAGAACTATGGACTGTGAGGTTTGGCTTATGAGGGTGAGAAAGAGCTTTTCCTGGACTGGGCTAGAAGCAGTTTCTGTGAGAGGCTTGCTGTTATACCTGTGTCTTGAGAACTTGCGCAGGGTTGCCTTGCATAGAAATGGACTGGTGTGAGTAGAGGGATATGGCATAGAAATGAAACATTTGGGTCAAAACTGCTGCCTGTTCAGCTATAATCGGGAAAATACAACCTTTGAGACTAGGCCAGCTAACCTGCATTGGGGCAACAGGAAGAATGTAGACTCTTTTAAAGGGCCCTAAGTGCTCAAAGAGGGTCCTGTTCTTCAAAGTCTGCTTTATTCTCCCCCAAGTTTAACAAATTGGCACCCTGCCTGGTATTATGGAGTATAAGAAATGCAGGAAAGAGAGGGTCATTGAAATTGCAACATAGTCTTGTGTTTTGGAAATGGCCATGGGCAGTGTAAAGCAGGTTTTCTGGATGCCTGTATGGAGACCCAATGGACCTCTGAAGATGAACTGTGGGTTGCAATGGAGACCCCAGTGGAGATGACGGGACCACGAGATGGCTGCCAAGGAGAGCTGCTGGGCCCAGAAGTTTTCCAGGACTGTGAGTAGCCTAGCTGGAGGGGTGGAATTGGAATTCCAGAGACTTGTTCCTGGTTAGAATTTTTGGATTTAGAGACTTGTCACTGATTAGAGTTGTTGGGCTTGGAGTTACAGAGTTTGATGTTTTCCCTGTTTAAATCTTATATTAGTTGAATATTTCTTTGCTATTACCATTGCTATCTTTTGCAGTGTGAATATTTATCCTGTGCCATTATGGTTTTTTTGGGAATTATTTTTTGGTGTTATGGCTCAGTTAAAAGATCTTGGATTATGGGGATGTTTGAACATCATTAGGATTGTTAAAAAATATGAGGACCTTTAAAGTTGGACTGAATGCATTGCATTTTACATCATGGATGATTATCAGTTTATGGGAACCAGTGGCAGAATGTGGTGGTTTGATTAAGGTGTCTCCTATAAACTTAGGTATTCTGAATGCTAGGTTTCCAGTTGATGGAGATTTGGGAATTAATGCCTCCTGGAAGCAGTGTATAGTTGGGGGTGTGTTTATGGGTATTAAAGCCAGTGTTCCCTTGCCAGTGTTGGGCACACTATCTTCTTGCTATTGTTTACCTTATGTTGGCCATGGGGCAATGTTCCCCCCTCTGCTCATGCCATTGTTTTCCTCTGCCAGCATGGGGCTTCCCCCTCCAGTGTGTAAGCCAAAATAAACCTTTCTTCCCACCAGCTGCTCTTGGTCGGGTGACTTCTACTAGCAATGCGAACCTGACTGTCATTGTGGGGAAAGAGAACGCTTATTTACTGTTGTTGGGACTGTAAACACATGCAGCCACAATGAAAATCAGTGTGGAGTTTCCTCAAAAGTTAAAAATAGGGCTGCAGAGATGGCTTAGAGGTCAAGGTGCTCGCCTGCAAAGCCTAAGGACCTAGGTTGAATTCCCCAGTACCCATGTAAACCAGATGCACAAAGTTGCACACATGTCTGTAGTTTGTTTGCAGTGGCTGGAGGCACTGGGATGTCCATTCTCTCTCACTCTCTGCCTCTTTCTCCCAAATAAATAAAGTATTTTTTAAAAGCTGAGAATAGGGCTGGAGAGATGGCTTAGGGGTTAAGGTGCTTGCCTGTGGAGCCAAAGGATCCAGATTTGATTCTCTAGGTCCCACGTAAACCAGATGCATATGGTGGTGCACTCATCTGGAATTCTTTTGCAGTGGCTATAAGCCCTGGTACCCCCATTCTCTCTCTCTCTCTGTCTCTAATAGATAAATAAAATAAAACTAAATCTTTTAAAAAAGCTAAAAGTAGAACCACCATATGACCCAGCTATACTCCTGGGCATATGCACAAAAGACTATATAGCATCCCACAGAGATACTTGCACATCCATGTTCATTGCTGTTCTGTTGACAATAGCTAGAAAATGGAATCAACACAGATGCCCATTGGATGACTAATGTGTGGTACATATGTACAATGGAATTGTACTCAGCTGTTTAGAAAAATGAAAGTATTAAATTTTCAGGAAAATGGATAGAGCTGGAAAAGATCATACTGGTGAGGTAACTCAGGCCCAGAAAGATAGAAATTGTATGTTTTGTATCATATGCAGACCCTAACTTTTAATGTTTGTGTATATGTAAAGAAAGGGAAGTGACAAAGGGTAAAGGGGATGAAGATAGATAGGAGACCATGAGGGGAAGAAGTATGGAGAAAGGGGAATGACAAAACATCATGTGACAGGAAAGTGGAAGAGGAAACATGGGGAGGGGCAGAGTTACAAGTCAGGGAGCAGAGGGGATAAAGGGAAACCAATAATTATAAAAAATGCTACATTGAGGGCTTGAGAGATGGCTTAGCAGTTAAGGTGCTTGCTTGTAAAGCCAAAGGACCCAGGCTCAATTCCCCAGGACTCACATAAGCCAGATGCACAAAGTGGCACAAATATTTGGAGTTCGTTTGTAGTAGCTGAAGGCCCTGGTGTGCCCATTCTCTCCCTCTTTTTCTATCTGCATCTCTCTCTCTCTCTTTCTCTCAAATAAATAAAAAGTAAATAAGAAATTTAAAAATGCTATAATGAAATATAATATATATTTATGTGCTAAAAATTAAATTGAGCAGATTTTTTGTGGTGAAATTTGCTAGTGTTTCCCTGTATATTCAACATGCTTGCATATACTTGAAAATATATGTACAGTTGTAATTATTTAAATATATCCATTAGGATGGCTGCTATAAACCAACCAACCAACCAACCAACCAACCAATAACACAAAGCAAAAAAACAGAACCCTACAAAATCTATGCATGGTAGTTCATACCTTTTAATCACAGCACTTGGGAGGCTGAGGTAGGAGGAGCTCTGTGAGTTCGAGGCCAGCCTGAGACTACATAGTGAATTCCAAGTCAGCCTGGGCTAGAGTGAGATCCTATCTCTAAAAACCAAAAATAAATAAACAAACTTCAGGCTGGAGGGATGGAACTGGGGTTAAAGTGTTTGCCTGCAAAGCTTAATGACCTGGGCTTGTTAAGCCAGATGCACAATGTGGCACATGTATCTGGAGTCTGTTTGCAGTGGAAAGAGGCCTTGGTGTGCCCATTCTGTCTCTCACTCTCTTTATTGCAAATAAATAAATAAACAAATATCTTTTTTAAAGAACAATAACAAAATATTAGACTGACTTTAATTGTGTTAGTAGTTCATTTTAGGTGTCAATCTGCCTCAATTTAAGGATTCTCAGAAAGATGGTAAAGAATTATTTCTGGGTATGTCTGTGAGGATGTTTATGGAAAAGTAGTGTGGGTGGAATCCAACTGGTTGAGCACTGAAAACTAAGAGACCAAGTAAAGGCAAATTCTCCTTCCAATCTCCTGAAGCTGGAATACGCTTGAGCATGTAAACTCCATGTTCCACAGTTTGTTCAGTGCCCTTTTCTCCCAGATCGCAGGCCTTCAGTCTTGGCTGCAAGTTGCATCATCTAAGCTTCTCTGGTTCTGAGACTTTCAGACTTGGATTGGGCCATACTATTGGTTTCTCTGTCTTCCCTGCTTGCAGAAAGTCTAGCATGAGACCTGTCACTGTCTATAATTGTTCTGTTTCTCTTGACAACCCTTACCTTGACCTAATATGGATATTCTCCCTATTTCTAATATATAAAAAGTATGGAAATATATCAAAAATTAATATGCAGGAAGAATGGGAAATGCTCACAGATCAAAATGAAGACCAATAAGTCCACTTATTGAAATCCTGGGCCCCTGACAGAAGATACAGATATAGGGTATTGCTGGGGTGATGCCAACTCAGACATCAGGACACCTGTGCTCAGACAAGAAGTGGCATCTGAACCCGCCATCACAACAGTGAAGAGATAGCACCATTCCCTAGCTCAGGAAATTAACAAAATTATTAAAAACTCTGATTAGGGAAAACATGTTTGAGGGAAATTGAAACCTGGGTCTAAATAGTGCATATGGTGCATCTTCACTGTTTAAAAGATTCTACAGGAAAACAATCTCTGCTTAAAGTGAATTAAGCATAATAAATACTGGCAGAGAAACTAATCCAATGGAAAATAAACAATACTTAGTAAGATACTCTTGTACTTAGGCTAAAAGACAGTCTGAAGAGGTAAACAATATCAGCGTATATAAATGATTAAAGAGAACTGAGAAAAAGTCAAAGAAAAACTTCTAATAGTAAAATAATGTGCTCTGAAATTTAGAGTAGGTTAAACAATAAACACAACTGTAGGGAGAATCAGTAAACTAAATGATAAATCTAAGGAAATTATACAAAATATTATAGCATGAAATAAAGACAAGAAAATAGACAAGGGAAGTTAAGAGACTGAAAAACTAGAATAAAGGATCCAATGTACATATAATAATAGAAGCATAAATACCAAGTAGGATAAATACAAATAAATCCATGCACAGGTCTTTCATAGTGAAACTAGAGAATCTCCAAGAGAAAGAGAAATAATTTTATTGAAAAACAGTTTAAAAGGGCACATTAGGGACCTGAGAGATGGCTCAGTCAGTAAATACCTTACTGTGTAAGATGAGAACCTGAGTTTGGATCCTAAGCACCCATATCAAAGCTGAGTGTGGTGTGAGGGTGTCTATAATCCCCATGTGGGGAGGAGGAGACAGGAGAACTTTTGGGCTTGCTGGCTTTCTAGCCTAGCTGAGTCACTGAGTTCTGGGTTCAATGAAAGACTGGCTCAAACAATAAGGTGGACAGAGATTGAGAAAAATTCCTGATGTCCACCTTTGGCCTACACACACACACACACAAAGCATGTGAATATATATGCACACCACATATTCATGCGCTCATAAAAACATTTTATTTATGAAGGAATGACGATTAAGTTGTATAATGCTTACTAATAACAAAATACTGATGCCAGAAAATAACTGGTGTGCCCATTCTCCCTCTCCCGCCTCTCTCTGTCTCATTCTCTCTCTTAAAAAGATAATAAATAAATAAAATATTAAAAATATGAGTAAATGGAGTATTTTTAAATAAATGGAAATTTGCTATTCAGAGCCTTAGGTAAAGAAGGAAAAAGTTCTGGAAATAACACAAATGGAACTCAATGATAAGCACACATGCACCTGTAACTAAGGCTGAGTGAGAATGTAAGTACAATAATTTTAAAACTAACAGATGTGGGAAACAGTAACATAAAAAATGAGAGGGGAATAAACTGTCATTAGCATTTGGGAGGAAAGATGAAAGTACTAAACAGAGTCCTGAAATTAGCAATAACTGAAGGAGTAAAAACAGCCTTCTAAAAGCTATTAGAATTGGAAAAAGGGGATACAAAAATGCATGGTTAAAAGAAAGTCCCACAAAATAAGAAGATATAAATAATTCAAACATAGCATCCTCTGAATATATCCATAGGGATAAATCTCAAAAACAAAATGGAAAAATGGCAAAATACAAAATACATCTACAGTGTGGTATCATGTAAAATTTCCACACATTCAGAAAGTCTGTTTTTGTGTGTGTATGTATGTATGCATGCATGCATGTATGTATGTAGCAAAACTATAAATATGTTAACCAGGTGGGTATTGGTTACTTCTAGAAGGGAAGGAATGTCATGGAATGTTTCTGGGTAGATATGGAGATGGTTTTTACTAGTATTCATAGTTTCATTTGTGGAAAGATTGTAAATAGGACAAATAAGAACCAAGTATAATGACATATAGGCATCATAAAATCCATCACTTTGTAAGATAACTTCAAAATTGATGAAAAATGATTATAAGCAAATGAAGTAAAATATGTGAATATATTATATATGTAAATATATAGATACACAGATATATGTGTGTGTTTTAAATATTTCAAAGTACAAAGTGTGAGTTTTTGAAAAGGAAACATAAATTTAGATTTGAATCAATGGGAGTTGCTCATAAAATCCAATCCTTTTTCTCTGTGCACATAAAATCCCCAAGTGATTCCTAAACTACAGCAGCAAGCTTACAAAATGTCTTCTCTCTGATGTTTGCTATCAAAGTGGATCCCTTGTAATTTTCTGCTTGAGGTCCCAAAATTGAAACATATGCTAATTATCCTGTTTAGTCAACATAGCTTTTAACCAGTGCAGCACATCAATGAGATGTAGGTAGGTCCTTTAGGCCAGCACTGCCCACAACATACATAAGGTGATGCATGCATAGGAGTCTTATATGCAATGCTCAGTAAACAATGAGCAGGGGAAATTAATTTTAATGGTATCTTGTTTTTAACTTAATAAGTCCAAAATATCATTTTAACATTTTATCAATATAAAATGAGATAATTTACATTTGTGTGGACTTTACATTTATAGCATATTTCAATTTCCACTGCCCCATTTTAAATGCCAAGCATCCATACATGGCTGGTGTGTGGCTACCATATTGGACTTTCAGCTCTCAAGAATAAAAGCAGCTGTCATTCACTATGCACTTAGTGGCAGGCTCTTTGCTATGTGTGTTTCTATACAGCATCACATTTAATATTTAAAACATAATTTAAAAATAGCCCAGGAAAACCAATCGGATATCAACATAACGCTACTGCTGCTGCTACGCTCACGCAGCCAGCAAACAGTTGGGCGGGGATGAAGGCTGGCCAGTGTGGTTCACTTCCCGCTCCATTAACCACTGGGGTTTGCCTCAGGGCACAGACTTTGACCTAATTAATCCTCTCTTGACCACTTAGCTTTCTTATTAACTGAGCACCTCAAATCTTTTCCTTACCAGACACTTGGAGTTTCAGTTAAATAAATGCCTTATCTGGATGCAGAGCCAAGGCCAGACACACCCCTCTCTTCTGCCTATCTCTTTTCGAGGGGCTGGAAAATGGGATCCGACGCTTGCTATGTCTTCAAATCACTTTAAAATGAGACAAAACGCACTGGAGCAGCAACTTGCAAAGGGAAAGGATAAGGATGTCGTTTAGCTCAGCGCAGTTGCCATTGAGAGCCTTCTGTCGGCCTCCACTGTTCAACGATTTGGCGAACTTCGATTTCTCTCCTCTCTGCGAAGGTGTCCCTAGTTGGGGAGGTTGCACACCTTTCGTGCTTTCCTCATAAACTGGAAGCAAGGAATGGCACAAAATCAAAGGAAATAAAACTGCGGCTGCTGTAGCTGCGGGGGTGCCTGCTGCATGTGGCTTCTACCGTATTTCATCTGTGCTGACACCTTTCACTCTCAATTATTTGGCTGCTGTCAAAACAAATCAATCAAATTATAGCACTGCGTCTTCACGTTAGCATTCCATTGTAAGTTAGCAACATTAGCTTTGAAATATATGGAAGTATAAATTTTATCTCTATTATTTATTTAATGCAACTTCTCCTGTGTGAGTTGCTTTCCAAATACAGTAAACTCAAATTATCTTTTGTCAAATACTGAATACACATATATGTTCTCACAAGAATTCCTAACATTATGGCACTCAGGGGAACTGAGATGCACACATTTGTGTTAATGGACCTATACATATGTACTAATCCTTATCTAGTGACAAATGGAAAAATACTATATCCTTTTTTTTTTTTTTCCCTAGTTTTGAATGAAACCTTGGTGAGAATAGTTGTCAAATATATTTTGGAAAAAGATTATACTGAACAAAGCATAAAGATAAAATGGATTAACAATTTCAAATATTAATCTTGCTTATAATAAGACATAATTTTACCACGTAAATCATTTTAAAAATTATATTTCTTAAGCTGTAGTTTTACATAGCATATATCTTCTTCTGCAGTACTAGTAACTAGAACATTCCGGTGTTCCAGTCACTGACCTATGTGACTACAGCAGGAAGACCCAAAGAAGAGAGAAAAAAAAGGCTTCAAACATGTTCATTTTGAGAATTTTCAGGCTATAACTTCATTTTTTAAATAATAGATTTAAATCAATGGAGTTATTTTACAGCAAAAGAGCAAACACTGTTGAGGCTTTTATGTCCAAGTTCTTAAAATAGCTCCTTTATACATGGGAACTTGGAAGTCCTCAGAAGATTAAAAAGCCAACTGACAGATGTACTTTCTTTAAAACTGTCCTTCTTGCTGCATTCTATCTAAGAGATAAGCAACAATCAAAGAGTCCAGTGTGAAGGTGTCCATTTTGACAATAAAAGAGAATGGAACACAGAAAAAATTCCAGGAGCCCCACTTTCTTCCTTGGCCTTCCCCCTTCAGAGCCTGAATTGTGGGGCTCCTTCGATGGCCATTCCTCTCCCAATAATATCAGCTTTCTCTGTCTCCAGTCATATATGTTGATGGTTTCTAACACTGGGATCTCAGGCACAAATTCTACTCTACATTCCAGTGCCATGAATTCCCAGTGGCTACTGGTTTCTCTTTTTTAAAGAGCTCACTGGGAACTTGAGCTAATCATCTTTAACTGGACAAATGATGTCCCTTCTCTTCTCCTTATCCCTGTACAGTTAAACTGTCACTGAGTCTCCGAGTCTTACTAACCTTGCTTTTTTACTGCCTCCTGCATCAGGACTCTGTTCCACACCACTGCCCCAGAGTCTTTGGTCCTGGATTACTGAAAATGGCTCTTGATAAGATTGGGTGCCTACAAAAGTAGCTGGCAAAGAGCAGATCTTTAGGAAGATTTTATGAATTAGAGCAGTTGGTGTCTGGGCATAGCTCATGGTGGGGTGGTGGAGGTGGAGGTGTTTAGCTTTTCTCTGAAGGGAGCTGAGAAGGAGTAACCGTGCCCTCTCATTGCACATCTGTTCTAGGAGAGCCATGAACATATAGATGATTTTCTTGGGAAACATTAGCTCCCCATTCTTTTTTAAAGTTTATTTTTGTTTATTTATTTATTTATAAGAGAGAGAAAGAGAGAGAGAGAGAGAAAGATAATGGATGCACCAGGGCTGCTAGCCACTGCAAACAAACTCCAGATGCATGCACCATTACTTTGTGAATCTGGCTTATGTGGGTTCTGGGGAATGGTCCTTAGGCTTCATAACCACTAAGCCATCTCTCCATTCTCTAAACAATGGGCAGAGAGGAACTGGGGGCAAGGGTGGCATCTTCATTGTTTTCAGTACCTCTCCATTTGCCAAGTCCGCACCTCTCTCATACACAGAAGTCTGTTTTATTTTTATCTCCATGGGAAAGGCCAGAAGGGATACACTTTTTTTTTTTTTTTCAGTTTGGTGATGGAGTAAGACTGAGAAAAATGTCCAGGTCTTTTCCTTTTCCAGGCAGGTGTTCATGCCATTTTAGCAGTGACCGTCTTGGGAAGGAACGATTCTCTTTGCCAGTTCTCAGGGCTGGCTTGGAATGTGATCCAGTTTGCAAATACGACAGCAGACACATTCCTAGATGCCGTGGAGAGCTCTGGTGGATTTACAGCAGAACTATGTGAGACTGGGGATCACGTTACTTTCCTGCCTTCTGCTTTGAAGATAATGCTTTGGCGTCACTCTGACATTTGTGTGGCAGCTGGAAACCATTATTCTTTGACAATGCTTTATTCCATTGACAGTATCTCTTAAATGCACAGGATGCTGGTCACACTCTCATTCTTGTGTTTTTTGTTTAACCCATGTCCCCAGTGCCTCAATGGTGCCCACTTCAAGGGTAATGTACTGAAGAACAGGCTTTCCAGGTGATGTCAAGAAAATGTCCAAACCTTGGAGACACTACAGCTCCTCTTCATGACACTCCTTTCTCTCATTTCTCTCTTCTTCCTTCCTTCCTTTTCATTTCTCTTTCCTTATCTTCTTTCTTTCTTACTTACTTCTTCTTCTTCTTCTCTCTCTCTCTCCTTTCTTTCCCCTCCATCCTTCCCATCCTCTTAATTCATTGCTTGGGTAAGTGTAACGTGGTGCCTGCGTATCATGTATGGGCCCATGACACATCCTCTGCCTTTGCTTGCTGTGGCTGGAGCAGGATGTTGGGTGCCCCTCGCCATCACTCTTCAACTTGTTCCTAGGTGAGCCAGAGTCTCTTACTGATCCCAGAGCCTGCCACTTTCTCATAAGCTCAGTTATTCTCCCTCTGCCCAGGGCTGGTGTTAACAGACACATGAGGCTGTTAACATGAGTCCTGGGAACCAAACTGGAATAACTCTCAGACCTCCTCTAGCCCTCATGCTTACACAGGAGGTTCTCTCAACCACTGAGCCATTTCTTCAGCATCTTTGTAAATTCTTGATGGCAGATTTGGTCTCGTTGTATGGCATGTCATGTGGGGGCTCTTCTGAATCCCACTGCAAATGTGAATTTATGCTCTAGGTTTTTTTTTAAACATTGCGCGTGGTGACAGCCAGCTATGTATCATTGAATATTAAAAGCCCTTTTAAATATCTCTTTTTCTCATTCTGCGAGAGGCGCTGCACTGTCCTTTTATTTAAGTAGTATTAAGTCTCTGCTGTCATGTTCCTGGTGTCACTCAAGAGGGGTAGCACTAGGGCAGTACAGAAGTAGAGCATAAGGTGAAGCAGTGTGCAAGAGAACCTTGTCATCAAGAACACTATCAGTGCTCAGTCACGTGACCATTCCACCCACACTACAACCTTCAACCAGTATCACCGACATGCCTAAAGACAATTTCACTAATACAAAATATTTTATTTTGAGAATTAATCTATTTTGAGTTAAGAGGTGCTTTTCTAAAAAAAAAAAAAAAAAAAACAACAAGGTATAGTAATAAAGTTAAGACAACAGACCCACAAATCTAACCTTGACAATGCTGGTAATGACATTCTGGTATGATCTTCCACTCCAAAGTATAGAAAATATTCTGAATTTTAAGTTATAACTACTAATTTAGACACTTTTAAATATTCAGATAATGAAAAACTCATTTATAATCTCTCAATGTGTAGAGCCTATCAATAGCACTGTTGTGTATAGTTGGTCTTTCATATTCATAAGTTCTATATTCTCAAATTCAACCAACCAAGAGAGAAAATGTGTTTGTACATGTCCTGGACTTTGAGTCATTATTGCCTAACAATACAGTATGGTAACTATTTCTATAGTGTTTATAGAATAGCAGGTAGTACATGTCATCCAGAGACGGCACGAAAGTATGTGTTAGGGTGTACATATTGCATAAAGTTTCATATGAGACTTGGACAGCTGAAGATTTGGGCATCCTTGGGGGTCCTCAAAGTAGTGTTCCATGGATACTGGACCTGTGGTGTTTACCTTTTCTTCTTTTGGTGTGGGGGTGGTGGTGGGCTTCTTTTAAATGACTGGGATAAAATCACATACATTTCAAATTGTTATTATTTTTGTGTTATTTTCTGTTTCTGAAAAATGGAAACAGCAATCCTTTAACAAGGGCTTCCTAGGAAGCATTTCCATTAGCAGGCTTTGTGCTCAGGCTTTTTGTCTTGTTTTTATTTTTTACTATTTTTCTGTCAGCTCACACTCTGAAATATCACAGCATTTCTCATCTAAAAAACCTGAAGAATATTTTACACAGAGTAAAATCCCTCCTTCACATGCAAAACCGACAAGCATATAGTTGTGTGACTATTGCTGTGGTTATAAAAGAACAGGTGTGTCAGAGATTCCTATGTCTCTTTTATGGTCATGTCCTTCAGCCCAACCTTGGCCACTATCAATCTGCATTTAGTCCCTTCAATTTTACCTTACCATGAATTTTAGATAAAGTAAATCATAATTTCTGGAAGTGCTAATTTGTTCTTTAATGTTATTCATTTATTTTTAATATATATTCACTTATTTATGAGGGAGAAGAGAGAGAAACACGAACTGGTGCATACCAGGGCTTCTTGCCACTTCAAATGAATTCCAGATGCATGTGCCTCTTTCTGTATCTGACGTTATGTAGGTATTGTGGGCCCAAATCTTGGCCAACCAAGGCGGACAAGCTTTGCAAGCAAGCACCTTCAACTGCCGAGCCATCTCCCCAGCCATAATTTTATATCTTGAATAGTTCATGTTTGTTCCAGATAATTATCTAATTTTATATTCATCAGTTGAATTCTATAACTTAAAGAAATTGTTGATGGTTGTGTTCCAATGAGCTACACACACAGTCTATACAACCCAGTGGGTTAACCTAGTGGAATTATAGAATCTCAGTGGTGGAAGAAATTTTAAGTTATCACCTAAGTCAAATTCTCTGCAGTTTATCTTCCATGCTATGCTGTTGAGACAATGTGGCACTCTGTAATATAGTTCTAATTCATACTCCTCTGTCACCCTTTCTAGGTGTTTCATCTTGATCCTCTGTGCCACTGGTAGCAGGCCTGGCTGAATGATTTGCCTGGCTAACATGACATGAGTGGAAATGGTGCTCCCAGCCACGTTCCAAGGCTTTAAAAGCCTCTGGGCTCCTGCCATTCTAAGAGAGCCCTCCCCAGTGAGACAGGCATTCTAGGGGATGCCGCCTCTTCAGCCTGGGTCCTAGAGTCAGAAAGAGGTCAGCAGAGTTCCGGCCCAACACAGACATAAGCCAGATAGGAACTGGTTCACAGCTCATGGCACTGTTTTGGGAGCTTGTGGAACCTTTAGGAGGTAGAGCCTACCTGGAGGAAAGAGATTGCTGTGGATTGGGGGGGGACAGGCCATGGGGGCTACAGTCCTTTTGCCACCTGACATTGCTAACACAATGTGACCGATTGCTTCCTCTTTTAGGTGCCCCAGATACAGCTGCTCATGCCTGCTCTGCTGGAATGAATAGCACCTCCTCAAACTGTTAGCCCAAATCAATCCTCCTGTAAGTGGCCTCTTGACAGGTTTTTGGTCACAACAACAAGAAAAGTAACTATGACGCTATGGAATTTCAAAACATATTTCTTAAATGAATAAACTTCATATATTGAAAAACAAATACAAAAATATGCTTATTGTTAGACTAGTATGATTCATTTTACTTGTTTATTTGCTCTATATAACTGGATACATAGTTAGACCTGCCCTCCAGAACTACAACTTAGTCTTGAATTCTGTTCTTCCTAATAAAAGATTTTTTAGCTTTTCATGATTCTCATAAGCAACTTTAAATTCTTAGAGTTAATCATGCATAAATATGTAAATGCAAACATATATCCATGAAAGTAGATTAATTGCATAGACTTTAAGAATGTCCATTTCTAACATATATCTATGACAGCCACTGTCATATGTAAAAGGTACATAGAAGATTTCTCCATATGCTCCTTTCATGTGTTTTCATGCCATGTGTGATTCCTTATATTTGAACAACAGAAAATTTCATAGGATCTGTTACACACTGTTCTTATGCATTCCCTATAATAAGTGTTTGTTCAGTTTCTATTTTATTTATTTATTTGAGATAGAAGGAGAGAGAGAAGAGAGAAAATGGGAATGCCAGGACCTCTTGCCACCACAAACAAACTCTAGACTCATGTGCAACCTGACTTCATGTGAGCACTGGGGATTTGAATCCAGGCCAGCAGGCATTTGCAAGCAAGCACATTTTATTACAGGACCAGCTCCCAACCCCTTAAGAGCTCTTGGCAAATGCCTACAAATTCTTTAAAATTCACTGACCACCCATCCACCCACCCACCCACCTATCATCTGTCCTTGAGCACCTATTGCAAGTGACCTTGGCATTGTGCTCTGTTCTCGGTCAGACCATTGAAGCACATAAAGATGCCGGTCACTGGTGTTACATTTAAAGTGGCCAGAAATGGACAATTGCGGAGTATTCTCTGCAGCACTAGGGCCAAGCCACAGAGCGGCTCCCGATAGACAGCGGGTGGGGCCAAATATTCCTCAGAAACAAACAAAACCCATTTTTGAGATGTTGTAGATGGTAAGGGTGGGTGAATAGGTGAGAGCACACTTGATGCTCTTTGAGGACAGAGATTTTCAGGAAATCACCACAGCCTTTGCAGAAACCCTTGAATACAGGTGTGTTAAAAGCATAGCAAAGAGCCAGTGTGACCTCACACTAAGGCTGCTGTTGAAGACAGCCTCACCTTGCTAGGATGAACTTCCAAGGCAGATAGTTTATTGGAGGAAGGGATTTATTTTAAGCTTACAGATACAGGCAACGTTCCATCAGTGGCAGAAGAAGCTGCTTCCATACACCGGAGCAGAGAGAGGCAACCAAACAGGCAACCGGAATGCAAAGCAGCAGCCCAGGCTGCAGGGGGGCGGGAGCCCAGGCAGACTCGAACCTCCGGCACACTTTTGTGCTGGACTCCAGAGTGCCCCAGTGATCCCTCCTCCAGCCAGATGGCTAGAGACCCAAGTTACAAGTTTAACAAAACACCTGAGGCTAAGGGAAGCATGCACTCACATTCGAAACACCACAGCTGCCTTAATTGAAAGAGAAGAGCATAGTGGTAAAAAAGCAAAAAAAGAACTAGATTACAGATATATGTTTGGGGGGTGAGGAATTTGGGAATTTGGGCACATGATGGGAAACAAAAAGACAGGATCCCTGTCTTTTCTGAGGCAATTGTCCATCTTTCCAAAGGACCTGCAAGTCTTTAACTCTTTTTTTTTTCTTTATTAGTCAGTTCTGTATTCAGCGAATACAGTCAGTTTGGTACCATTATTAGGCTCATCCATGACCTACCCCCTCCCCTTGGCCCCTCCTTGTTGAGGTATATGGGGAAGCTTCAGGTGATCTTTCATGCCCCAAGCTTATGTGAGAAATACACAAACAGATTCTGTATCTATCCAAACAAAATTAATACATCCTTATCAAATGTGGACATGGAAGTACCCTGAGGTATAGTCATGGTGAGGAAAATGGCCAAGGACACCTCTCTGCAGACCCTTGTGATGGTTGGCCTTAACTGTCCACTTCACTGGATTCAGAAACACCTTGGAAATACATCTCTGGGCATTCATTTTATAGGAGCATTTTCAGAGAAAATATCCGAGAAGGAAGCCTCCCTTAGTATGGGGGCACCTTTCAACCAGGTTTCAGGTAACCTGTGTACATGGTCTCAGGTAACTGGTATACATGGCCTGTTTCTGCTGCTTCTTTCTGCTTTCAGCCACTTGCATCAGACACCTATTTCTTTGGCCTTCTAACATGTACTTGACACCAGCAAATTTTCACACAGCTTTCAGGTTCTCAGCACTCAGTTGGGGTGCTGAGGCTTCCAGCGTCTTGGACTGAGAAGCTGCCATGTCCTCTGACTCTTCAGAGTACAGATGGCCATTGTTGAACTGCCCAGTCTCTATCATGTAAACCCATCCAATAAATCCCCTTTGTTAATATGTATGTAGATATGAATAACTATGTATACATACATTTTACTAGTTCTATTCCTCTAGAGAATTTTACATAATATAATCACCCAACCAGGGAACTTCTCCTGGTCCTAGTGGAGAGTTATTTCCCAGTGTCAACAGACTGGGATAGTGAGATGACTGAGGACAGACAAATGGCATGTTTTTATGATGGAAAACACTTTGAAATGAAAAGAAAGTAATTACCAATATAGACATATGTATTATACATACAAAATGAACGAATCTCAAAGATACTATGCTGAGTCACAAAGCCAGATGCAAAAGAATGCATATAGCATGAATTCATTCATGTTAAGTCCTAGAGCTAAGCTAATCTACACCTAAGCAATTCCCACATATCATATTATCATGTACAAATATTGACTTGGAGAAGGCTATGGCTGAGATATAGCTTGTCTCCAAAAGGCTCATGAGCTCACAGGGTGATGGTGCTGCAGTGGCGAACCCTTTGACAGGTGAGCATGACGGAAGGTAACGAGGTTCCAGGAAAACCTCCTTCAGAAGGATTAATACTGCTCTTAGAGGGAGTTAGTTTTCTGGGATGGGTCTTTTGTCTGAAGCTACCCCATGTAATTTGCCCCTTCTATAAGATCTGCTTCCCTCCCCACTTCTATATGGTGCAATTGGCAGAATTTCTTACTAGAGGTCAAATGTATGGGGCCACTAGATTTCAAACTTTGAATTTCCAAACCTGTGAACTGAATGAATCTTTTTTTTAAATATATAGAGAGAGCACCGAGCATCTGGTATTCTGTCATAATGACACAAAACAGACTAACTCAGGGACCCAGAGGAAAGCAAGACAGGACTCATGTCACAGCAAAGGACAGGAAAACCCTCCATGGCCTCATTTTTTCTTTCTTTCTTTTTTTTTTTTTTTGTAATTTGCCTTGAACCTAATTGCTTTTCCATGTTCAGGTTAAGTAGCACTCACTAATGTACTTTTGGTCATTAATTTAAATGTTTTGCTTGACTTAACTGGAATGTTCACACACTCAGACATAAATCTACAGAGCCCCTTTGTGTTCTCCGTTTATGTCACCTACAGTGATAGGTAGGTCACTTTGTCTTGTGCTATGAAAATAAGCCACTACTTGGGTCATCTATCTGGCACACAGGCCCCCTTTGTGGCCCTGCTAACTATGGTGCTGCTGCTCTTGCTAACATCGAGGCTGGCTAGGCAAACATTCACATTTTCTGCTTAAGTTTAAGAAAAGAAAAAACAGTCTAACAGTTACATGAATTCCATACAAGATTTTATTTTGCCACATCACACAATAAATCTGCTTTCATCTTAGAACAACTTCCCTTCATAGTTTTAGTATAGCGTCTATTTTCCAAACTAATCAGTAAAATGGAAGATGAGTTTTCATACCTTTTATAAAATTGGGGTGTGTGTGTGTGTGTGTTGTATAATATATGTGCTATGGGTGTTTATGTATATGTCTGCATGCATATGTGCTGTATGCATGTGTGCAGAGGCCAGACGTGGATGCCAGGAGTCCTCCTCTATCACTCTTCCACCTTTTAGCCTTGAGACAGAGTCTCTCACTGAATCTGGAGCTCATTGTTTGGTTAGCCTGGCTAATCAGCAAGGCTCAATGATCGTCCTGTTTCTGACCCCCTGATCAGCACTGGGGTTACTAGCATGTATGGCCAAGCCTAACTTTTTCTGTGGGTCCTAGGGATTAAACTCAGGTCCTCATCTTGTGCAGCAAGCACTTTACCCCCTGAGCCATCTCCCCAGTCCAAGATTGTGATTTTTAAAGGATTTTATGACTTGTATGAGAGATAGCCATAGTAATTTTCCTTCTTTGATGTTGGTAGGCATTATTAATCTCATTATGGTTTGCTTATAGCCTCCGGAAACGGAAGCCCTATGACTATGGCACAAAGGACCCAGGAATGCAGGGACCCAGGATTAATAAAGGAAGGTACTTTGAAGGGAAAAGGTGTGCTCAGAGGAAAGACAGAAGGGAGTACAAATGTCATCTGTTTGGTGTTGGGAACAAAAGTGGTGAGAAATGGACCATTTCTAGGTCTTATGTGAAAGCTCTGAATAGAGCACCTCTGGGCTTGAACTCCAGCCAGAATGCTCCAGAATTCTGAGTCCACAGTGGGCCTCATTCTTAGCCCTGTTACATGAGGCACTACTGACCTTGACAGCTCTCAATGGACAGCTAACAGAATCTGTTATTCTCCTGTGCCCTCAAATGAGGGAAGTCTCATATGTTCCCTCATAGCACCATACACTCCTAGCTTACACTTTCTGACCCACATTCAAACCCACATTGACTAGGAACACCTCAACACAGGCCAATCAATCTCCAGTTTAACTAGTGACCTAAAAAGGAAGTGTAAAATAAGAACTCTCATTCCAACAGGTCATTTCTCTCATGGATAGCCTAAAATTCTAATACATATGAAGAGAAGGTGACATACTTGTTAGCTAGAGATATCAGTGGAAAGCCTCTTATAGCCATATGCATTGGAAAGATG
This sequence comes from Dipus sagitta, assembly GCA_036346955.1. Classification (NCBI taxonomy): domain Eukaryota; kingdom Metazoa; phylum Chordata; class Mammalia; order Rodentia; family Dipodidae; genus Dipus; species Dipus sagitta. The sequence continues at coordinate 45,126,389 of CM070784.1, forward strand.
CATTTACTCAGAGGAGAAAAGGAGCTCCGTGAGGGAACCTAAGTTATGGGGTAGTCATAAGCTAATCTGTGTCATAGACCAGCAGAGAGTATGGAGTAGGGAAGATGGAACATGGCTTGTGAGTCATTCTGGATGTAGAGGGTGGACAGCTGCCTGCTACAGACAGGAAGGCAATCTAGTTGCAACCTTGTGTCTGGGTGGCCCTCTAAGGCTGGCGTCTTCCTGAGTTGGACTGAGGCCACCTTATTAGCGCTTCCTAGGATCTTGCATAATGTCCTGTCTCTGCTCTTCTGACTCTTCACAATAATGCACTGGCATTGATGAGAGACTATTCTTCTGACAAGGAAGAATCTGACATAAAAATGAAAACCACCTGCAGACCGTGAGGATGGATTTCCTGATGGTTCCAAATTCTCTGTATCAATAATGCAAATCTTTCCCTGGATAAAATCTAAAATTAAAGGGCTTTGGTAATGCTACCCTTATACAAGACATCTCCTCTTGGTCTTGAGTACACAAATATTCCAACATTGGCTAGCATCCTCACTGGAGGCCAGATGTGGGGAAGAAAGCAAGTCATGAGGGCACTGTCAGCCATGGCATTCCCAGAATCTGCTAGAGAGCATGCTGGTTAGATTGGGAGATAATATGGGCTGAATGCTTGTGCTCTCCCCAGATTTGTAGTAAAAACTATTCCTCAAAGGTGGTGGGATTAGGAAGTAGGGCCTCTAAGGAGATGGTTACTTCACAATACTGGCATATGAGGTCTAACTTAAAACAGAACCCCAAAGAGCTCCTTTGCTCCCTCGGTGAATGCCGAGAGGAAACAGTTATCTGTTAACTAGGCACTGAGCCCCAGTGAGAACTGAACTTGCTAGTGTCTTAACCTTGGGTTTCCAAGCCTCCAGAATGGTGAGAAAGAAGTCCACTGTTTACAAACCATCAAGCATCTGGTATTTTGTTAGCACAGCCCAAACAGACCAAGATATGGGGCATGGCGCTGCCAAGTCATTTTTGAAAGAGTGCTTTAGAATTTCATTTCTTAAACTTGAACACACCTAGGAGTCACCTAGGGATGCTTGTAAAGGCACACATTCTCTTCTGTGGGTCTGCACAGAGCTGAGATTCTGTCTTTGCAACAAGCTCCTGTGGCATGCTGGCCTTTGCTGTCTGGTCTGGGTTCTGAAGAGCTAACTGTGACCGGAGCCCCGCTGGCCGAGCAGAGGAGAGCCTCTCTCAGTGTGCAGAGCACTGCTGTAGCCCTCATGAAAGTACGCACGAGTCACTCTTCCAGGCCGAGAACTAGTCCTTGTTACTTGTTAGGGGACTGAAATGAATAAGCTCTCAGCAATATTAGCAAAAAGGGGAAATAGCTGAAAATTTACCCCTGAATTCCAAGCCATTCAGAAACCGAGGCTGGAAGTTTCTCTTTCATCTCGTTCTCCTTCTTTTTCTTCCTTGTAAATTTGCAGGGTTTGAGTTAGGAGAATGTGTAAAGTAGAGGGTTAGACAGGAAGGCTGTGAAATCATCAGAGACAACTCATGTTGGCCAAGCTATTTTATGAATGGAGAAGTTAGCACTTCACAACAAGGAAAAAGAGACTGTCCTGGGCTAGGCATAGCACCATGAACTTGATTCAGACTAAGCCTGTTACACTTAAGTCCCTCTTCACACACATTGCTCTAATTGTGTGATAAGATCACTGGGGAGGGTGGAATGCTTAGTATAGACGGACAGGCTTACTGGTTACTTAAAGGTGCTGAAAACCTTGGGCTGAAGTTTTTGTATTGCGCAGTGGACTATGAGGAGGGAACAGCCTTCCGCCTTCTGTCTGGTCTGTTGGACATATAAATGTGTGTAGGGATTCCTCCTAGTAGACTAATAGGCCATTTGCAAGACAACCACTCTTAAAAAGGACTAGAGGGCTCGAGAGATAGCTTAGTAGTTAAGGCATTTGCGCGCAGAGCCAAAGGAGCCAGCTTTGATTCCTTCAGACCCAAGTAAGCCAGATGCACAAGGTAGCACATGCTTTTGGAGTTTTCAATGGCTGAAGGCCCTGGCACAACCATTCTCTCTTTCTTTATCTGCAACCCCACAATAAATAAAATAAATAATATTTTTTTAAAGATTAGAATTAAAGCTGTCTGGGACTGTCTCAAAATAGACCAGGACCCTGGCAGATGGTATCTGCCACCAGCTGTCCATACACAGTCTGCTGTACCACCACGTTCTACAGTACAACCTGGAGAGCTGTGCATGCCATCAACTCTCACCAGTCCTGTTATAGACTGCATTAGGTCATCTAAAGGTGGCAAGATTTGGGCCTTGGGTTGAGTACTACATTAAATCATAAGGTAACTACAGCATTTCTCAGGTGATAAACATTGGTCAAGATCACTTTGGGGATATGGGACTTTTTGATCATCACCCTTGAACTTCTCCTAGGTTAACCAACTCTTTCTGGTTTGCATGGAACATTCCAGGTTTTAACATTGACAGTACTGTGTCCTAGGAAACCTTCCAGTCACCATGAAACCAGGATGGTTGACTTTCCAAGCTAGTGAAGTCTAGATGTTGGAATGTCATGTGGAAGGATATGAAAGGAGAAGCCCAGGTGACTGGGAATTAGAACTTTGCTGTGTTCCACAATGATTTGGACATTAAAGATGTTGAGGGAGGAGCTCAATGTTAGGACTAATTAGTTACCTTTCCTATAGCTAGCCGACTTTCACCTGCAAGAAATTATGTTATTGTATTACTTTTCACTACTAGGGATGGAACCTAGGGCTTTGCGCATGCTGGGCAAGGACTGTATCACTGAGGTACAAAGCCCAAGGTATTTTACTTTAATGGGGAGAATGTTTGCTCACACTTGGGTGATAAGAGTTTGTTTGAGACTTTGAATGTACTTCTGAAGATGATGCCTACAGGAAAGTTATATCAAAAGACCAAAGGATAAAAAGAACTAACACTTGTGTTGGCACTGCTGGCACAAGCAAACTTGGGACTGATTTTTCTGACAGCTGAGTGGCCAAGAAGAGCCAAATTCTAAACCCTAAATTCATGCTTAAACTTGAGATTAGAACCAAAATCAGGGTCTTGATGGAAAAAAGTACCCATTGGGCCATCAGTAATCTTGAACCCTTAAGTTAACAGACACTAAAGCCCTAACGATACCAAACTATAATGCAAAGGCTCTTCAGTTTTCCCTCTGACTGTGGTGTCCGTCTTCCCAGGCAGGGTTAGTGTGTGGCACAGGAGCCCTGTCTGCTGATGTTTATTTATAATATTCCACATAAGCACAGATGTAAATGGAAGGGTGCATTTTTATAATGCCCAGTTCTTCATTAAGATTTCATCATCCACCTACATTAAGAAGCCTTGCCCTACACTTGCTTCTGCGTTCACCTTGGGTATTTCTTCCTGCTTTATTTGCTTCATCTTTCGTTCCTGGCTTCCCAGGCACTCAAATTTGAAACAAGCAAAGTTTGTGCATTAGCGTATCCCTGGAATGCATAATTTATGAATGACAGGTTTCTTGGCACAATTTAATGGTATAAGAGAGACTTTATTTTAAATATTAAAATGAAAGTTAAGAAGTGGCAACAATGGGTCACCAGAACATTCAGAGTATAAGGAAGTCCAGAGTTCTTCACTTTGTGCTTGGTGGTGTTTCATTTGTGATTTTGTGGTTTAAGCAGTTTAATAAACTACATGGAGCCCCAACATCTGACTAATTTAAATGTACTGAGCACTTACCTAGTTGAGCCTTCATTCTGGAAAAAATGTTAACTGATATAAATGTTAATTTATATAAATGAGAAAATTAAACTTCTTTGAGTATTCCAAGATAAATAGTTTTCTTTCCAGTAGTCATGTTCAGAACATTTAAGAAAATATTTAAAAAATTTATTTGTATGCATGTACATGTGTTGTGTGTTGTGTGTGTGTGTGTGTGTGTGTGTGTGTGTGTGAGAGAGAGAGAGAGAGAGAGAGAGAAAGAAAGAGAAAGAGAGGGAGAGCATTCATATGTGCCAAACTGTTTTGTTTTCCTGTGTGTGTGTGTGTGTGTGTGTGTGTGTGTGTGTGTGTGTGTGTGTGTAAGACACACACACACAGAGGGCACTCATGTCTGCCAGGGTCTCTTGCTGCTGCAAATGAATGCCCATCATCCAGCTTTATGTGGGTGGCTGGGGAATTGAACCTGGGTTGGCAGGCTTTGCAACCAAGTGCCTTTAACCACTGAGCTATCTCCCTAGCCCCTTAAAACCATTTCAACTATAATTATTTTACCTCTGGTTGAATTTTTTGAAAATAAATCAGTGTCTATTGTACTAAACCTTTTAAAGAAAAGTCCAAACTTTGAAAGTCTCCTGAAACAATGTTTCATAGGGGAAGTTATAGTTTCATTCCTCTCACATGTTTATATAACCCAAGAACACGCATAATCTGCTCAATTCAAATCATAAGCTTAAAAGACATGATCTTTGCTTAATACTTACAATGCAAATCTATTTCATAGCAAAATAAGCATTAGTTATTCCAAATGATATCTTGTTTTTGAGGTGTTCCAACCACTTCCACACAAACAAGTAACAGCTAACCTTTCTTCACACTTGGCCAAACTGAAGAACTCTTGAGTATTATAACTCATGTCTCCAAACAACAACATAGTGATTTTACATTTCAATGCTGATGGGTACTCAGAATGGCTTCTGGAAGATCTGAAAGGCTTCCCTATTCATGACAGGAAATCAAAGCCACAGCTTGAGCAAGTGAGATCATTAGACAATTGGAAATGTTCTTCCTGCAGAAGCCTTTCGTAAGCCTCAGAGCAAAGGCACCTCTGACTCCCGTTCCCATTCAGGGCACCTTTCTTGGCCACTTCATAGAACTCTGCCAGTAGGCATAGTTCTGCACGGCACATGGAGACAATAGGTTTGTTTACCTTGTAGATTTTGCAATGGCAGGGTCATAATGCCTCCAGCTGCAGCTGCCGCTACCAGCCCTTGGATGTTGGTGAGGTTTGCTGTGGGCAGTGTGAGGACCAGGCCTTGCTGACCACCTAGCTGTCCGGCCATGTTGAAGGGGATGAGAATGGGCTGATTCAAGGCTGGGGGTCCGCCCGGCATCACCCCGGCCACAGCAGAGGCTAACTGCTGGGCCGTCAGAAGAGGCTGTAACAAAACAAGAGAGACTGGCTCACTTTCCAAAGCATGGTCTTTCCACTTTTTCAGGTCAGAAAATCCATGAAGTCATAGCAAAAGCATGCTCTGTCCCAGAGAAGAGATTGTGTTGATTGAAATTGAAATTACATCTCACTTACTGCTTTGGAAAATTTCATTCAGATTTTTAGACTACCTCCAAGGAGCTCAAATGTTACTAAAGGCAATCGTTCGTCTTCATGTATTATCATTCCAGTGAATTTTCATTTGATCCTAACCCTCATATTGGAAACTCTTGGCTATTTTTTTCTTATAGTGTTCCAGAAATATCTTATTGAAATTGGTGGGGTTTTTTGTTCAGAAAATAGTAACAAAATATTATTTTCAAGTATCCAATTAACAAAAATAATATGAAAGGTTTATTTGATGCTAGACAGTTTGGAGTTACATTCTTATGTACAACCATGACCACAGGACGTTTACTGTTCATGGAAATACATACATGTCAAGGGCAGCAAATACACTCATCCCTTTTTGAATCAGATTGTACTCCTAGGATAAAGCTTAGAGATAGAATTCAAAGGGACAAAAGATGAATGTGTAAAAATGTGCATTACATTTCAAAATATATAGATGTTAAAAATCATTTGTTAGAGTGATAAGCTTGGTGAGACACTGCTTAGTCGTGAATGTAGATCATCCTGATGACTCTGGGAAAGCAGAAAATGCTAGTTATGAAAATCTGGGTGAAAAAAACAAATGGCTAATGTTAAAATCTTAAAATTTTATATGCATAATGTCAAGAACTGAAACGGAATATCAGTTTTATTCATCTTTATATCTAAAAATGTTATTTCTCTAACATTCTCATATATATATATGAGAGAGAGAGAGAGGCAGACAGAAAGAGAGCAAGTTATAGTTGCATCAGGGCCTCTTGACACTGAAAATGAACTCCAGACACATGAGGCACCTTGTGCATCTGGATTTATGTGGCTGCTGGGGAATCAAGCCCAGACCATCAGGTTTGCAAGCAAGCACCTTGGATTGCTGAGCTAGCTCCCCAACCCTCCTCTAACATTCTTTGAAGAGTGAAAATTCTTATATAAAAATACATGTTTAGGTCCACTATTGATCCAGTAGTACTTTATTGGTGTGGAAAGGCAGCCAAATGTGAGAAACCTGCTTGAGTGTTGAAGTGGGGTCTTCACCAAGGTCACGAAGCAATGACCTCTGCTCTGATGAACACTGGTAACTGTAAGAGTTACTTGGTCTACAGTCCTTAATCCAGAACTTTCCTCACATCCTCATGGAGCAACAGAGTGAAACATAATCAGATGCTCATTTTTCCTCAGTGTGGTGGTTTGATTCATGTCTCCCCCATAAACTTAGGTGTTCTGAATGCTAGGTTCCCAACTGATGGAGATTTGGGAATTAATGCCTCCTGGAGGCAGTATATTGTTGGGGAAGATTTATGGGTATTATAGCCAGTGGCCCCTAGCCAGTGTTTGGCACACTTTCCTGTTCTTGTTGTCTACCTGATGTTGGCCAGGAGGTGATGTCCACCCTCTGCTCATGTCATCATATTTCCCTGTCATCATGGAGTTTCACCTCAAGTCTGTAAGCCAAAATAAACCCTTTCTTTTCCCACAAGCTGATCTTGGTCAGGTGATTTCTGCCAGCAATGCAAACCTGACTGCAACACTCAGTAACCAATACGAAACTTAATCAGGGTGTTCAACTTTCTCCTTTGATGCAGATTAAGTCTCTAAAGGAAAATAAATTTAAATATGAGCATACTACAAAACCCAATATTTAATAGCCTGACACTATTCTATTGCTGCCATTGCCCTACCAATGAGGTACAGGAAGATAAGTAACTTGTGGGAAGTTCCATTTCTAGTACATGGAGAGGTCAGACTAAAGTCCAGGTGGATAGCTGCAAAGTCCGTGCTTTGCCCCACCTCTGATAGGAGGAGCCTACTTGGAGACATGAGGCTGCTGTTCTGAAGAAGGATGAAAAGATACACCCCATCTTTGGCCATTCCTCTCCAGTCTCCCCGCACCCCTTCAGGGGAGACCAGAGAGGCCCTGAGGGTGCTAGAAGCCTAATTTTGGACTGCTGCTCTAGACCCCATAGCCTAGCTCCTAAAATATTTTCTAAATTCACTCCAAGTAGCTTGTTTACGTTTTTGAAAAATAGAGTCACTTTCAGAGGGAAAATGAACAGACTGTGGGAATAATAATAAAATTATAAGCTAGCCCTCCAATCCCTGGTATATTTCACTGCTGATTAATATGATATGCAGGGGGAAGATAAGACGTGCACTGGCTCTTGATTGTTGATCAGAGGTTTGGGCCTGTAGACTTTTAAACATTGTATTTATGGGCTTAAAGTGGGGGGTCTGCCTCTCCAGTTTGTCACAGAGCGACCACTCCCCACTGCTCTGAGTCCCCCATTCTGTTCACCTAACCTGGAGGGACATGTTGGGACCAGTATGGGCACACATTCAGGCACACATAAATATACACATGTAGGAGGTAAGAGGAATGACATTATGTGGATACCACACAAGGAAGCCAGTTGCTGATATCCCATAAAATTCTCTAGGCTTTGGGGATCCAGGAGATTTCCCTGCAGGTTTCATATCTATAGGCATTGAGTTTTCTAGCTTTGAGGTAGGTGATGGGATCTGAAGTCATTGGGAGATCTCTTGGAGACTGGAATAAGCATGTAGAGACCAGTTCAAGATTTACACTTGGCAAGTCCTCCTAGTGCTGAAAGTGATAGATTTCCAGGGACTACAATGACAGCAAAGGGGAGAACAAGGCCCAAAGAGTTCTCTCCGTCAAAGCAGGATGAACTCTACAACTTTCGCAGTAGATGACAGAGGTTAAAGAAAGCCCAGCCTTTTAAAATTGTGTTCTACAGCTCTATATAACTCACATCAGAGGCTGCAAAGAAAAAAAAAAACAAAAAAACAAATATTGGACTTTAAAAAGTAATGAATGTATTTCTTTATTAATGCAGGAGCTATGTGTGATGTACAGTATTGTCAAACTCAATAAGCTGAACTTGCATTAAAATTGCATTAACTTTTTTATATTAAATCACATCTTGTATTTCAAAAATGGCTATAGTAAGGTTGAAATAACTTAATTTTCTTCACACTCCAGTCATTAAAGTTTTACTTTCAAGAAAACTGCATTGTAACCAACAGCACAGATATACTAACTTTAAGAAAAAAAAATGTTTTCCACATGATTAAAACCGAAGAAGAGAGTTTTGCAAACATATATTCTTGATGGTAGTTAATAAATAATGTAGTCATACAGCTTCCCATACAAAAATGTGTCACCAACTTTGCTCTGTTGGAATTAATTGGATTTAACTCATTATTATTTATTTGTTTTTTTACGTGGTTAAACCTAAATACAGCCTAATGGAAAGCAGCTGGGAGATACTGACCTGTGGCCCGACTGGGAATGGTGGGTGTGTCTGACTGGCCTGGTGTTGCTCGGGGGTTCCTGGGTCTGACTGTGCTGTGCTTCCTCTGGCCCCTGGAATTCAAAAGAGAAGTTTTTCAGCTGCGAAGATGATGCCATGGGACGTTCAGGATGACCGAAGTCATCCAGGAAGTAAGAGCAAAAGCAGCAGCAAAGGCTGCGCGTCCCGTGACGGAAGGCTTGCATTACGCATCGGCGGGCACCTTGCACTCCGGTTCACTGTGGAGTAGAAACCGCACTCGTTGTGCACAGGTGAGTAATCAAGCTAATTTTCCAAAGCCAAACAAGCTGTAATTTGAGACAGGACCTTGTACTCCCACATTGTCCCCTCCTAGGACACCCTCGTTTGCCTTCATGCCCCTCAGCTGTCTCTCCATGCATGCTGGGACTCTGGGTCTTAAGAATGACCACAGCCTTTTTCAATGTCACCCTTCAAAATGTCCTTGATTGAAAGAAGAGAGATTCCACCATCACTTCAGGGAGCCCCGCTATGTGAGGGAGAATGTATTCCTCTGCTGGAATCCAGTTGGATTTCTAAGAAATTCTAAGCAAATCATTAAAGTGGTTTGCACACTCTGGTTTGTGTGCTTCTAGACAACATGGAATGGTTATGATAATGGCAGAAGCAAGAAATGCTTGCATAAAAATCAAACAAAGAAAACAGGAAGCCATTTTTGAGGGTTCCTAATTAGCAGCTTTTGTTTTCTTAGGAGTTTTCTAACAGTGGTTGAAATCCAGTTCCAAGCAAACCGTAACAAGACATGCTTTCCCTGACGTTTGTCCTATGAATAGCAAGTGGAAGGTGATTCAAACCCTGTTTACTGGCAAGCTCTGGATGACCAAGGAAAAAAGATACAATTCTGTCACACTTATAAATTTTAAAGAAGGTATTATTGGCTCATTTAAAAGAAATTCGTCTATATTCTCTAAAGGGACAGACTTATAAATAATGGAAATGTGGAAAAAATGCTTCAGCACATTAAGCTACAAATAAAATTGACTGCTACATATTATTCAATTGACTTCTATCTGCACGGTGATGTGTCAATCATAACAGAATTTTATAATAGGATTAAGCAATAAACGTGCAAAGCCATTATGCAGGAATCTGAAAATCTAATTAATTTGTAATATTTTTGTGCAGAAAGTCAGGAATGGACATTGCTTGGGGAATACTTACAAGCATTTTATTGAAATTTCTAAATTGATTTGGAACAAACTAATAAAAACACAGACTTGCTGACATTTTATAAAGTAAATTCTGTCAAAATATGTTTGGCATTTTGATTGCTGTCATTTAATAACAAGGGCGAGATGACCGATCAGAAGAATCAGAAGATGCCAACCATTCCCCCTTATATGCAAACTATCTTTATTCTAAAGTCTTTATATGTGACTTATTAAGCTTAAAAAATAGGGCCTTTTGCAGAATGAATCTCATAGTCTCTGTTTAGTCCTAAAATGATGCTTTTGGTCAAATATTCATATAGGCTAATTTTCAAATGGCTAAAAATCACTCATAAAATTTAGTTGTTTCCTTAAACTTGTCAGGCCTGGATTTTTATACCAGACTGTGAAGAGAATTTTACAATGCACAGAAAAATTGAAAGCCCACCTAGACAATTAAATATGCATACTAATTTTTATAAATTTGTATACCAGGCCAGTGTCAGTGTTAACTGTTCCAACTGCATGCCCTTGTAACCATCAGAACCAGCCCTGTCCAGGCATCAACAAGAGCGTGCGTCACGCAGACTACATCTGCTTACGTTTAGTCTTGGTTGCTTTGCGGCCCTAAGTGGCACTCAGCAGCTTGTTCTGAGGTTGGCTATTCCCAAAACTCCATGTTCAATGCAGTCCAGAGCAATTCCACACAATTTTGTGTGTAAAATGAAGTCTTCATGGGCTCTCAAGGAGATTATATATGCTCTTCTGCCTGGATCAGAAAGTAATGTTTCTTCTTAACACACATCTCCATTTTACCCAAACACATGTATAATGCTTAACCTTGTAGGACCATAAAGTAATCTGTCTGGTAGAAGGCAGCTCCTACCCAGGTCTTGTTGGAGCCTAAGGGGACTTGGGCAGCCAGAATGAGTAAATGGCATTTTCTGAAGGTTTCAGCAACTTGAAGCAGCATGAACTGCATGCTGGCAGAGACTTTGAGCCTACGTGGTTCCATGGGAATAGACATGAAAACACAAAGTTTATGGGGTGGCCAAGTTCTTCTTTGGCGAGTTGCTTAGGAAACAGGTCACACAGTTAGAGACCAAGCATTCCAGGACAGCCCTCTATATCAGCTCTCTAGTGACTGGTGTGTTCTATTTAAAAAAAAATTATTAGCAAGTATTAATTGTACAAAGTAAGAGATTTGATGAAATGTTCATACATGTATGTAATGTATTTTTAATCAAATTTACCCCAACCCACTCCCTTCTCCTGCACCCCCCTTTCCTCTTCTCCCATAGTCTCTCTTTGACTGGGAGCCTTATTGATGAGGCATTTCACTCACACTTGGTGAATATTCAGTTAATTAAAAAAAGGTCTTATTTAAGATAAATGTCTGGTGTATACTTGATTACTTACTATTGTTGAATATAAACCATTGGAAATGGCTTTAAGTTATTAACTTACTGGAAAAATCATCCTTAATTCCAATTTACATATTGCTACAGTTTGGATCAAAGAATGTCCCTCAAAGGCCAGTGTGTAGAAAGCTTTGTTGCCAGCCTGTGATGCTGGGGGAAACTGGTGGAACCTTTGGGAGACTGGGGTTAACAGAAAGAAGTGGAGCTATTGTGGGCATGCTTCTGAAGGGGAAATTGGAATCCTCATTCCTTCCTCTGGTTGTTTTTGCTTCCCAGCTACCACAAGACTCACACCTTTGATAGTCCAATGCTTTCCGTCTCTATAGGCTGCCTTGCCACAGGCAGAAAAACAAAGAAGCTGCCTGATCATTGACTGAAACCAGGAGCCAAAATAAACCTTTCCCATTTTTAAAAATCTTTTATTTATAATCAGAGAGAGACAGACAAACACACACACACACACACACACACACACACACACACACACACACAGAGAGAGAGAGAGAGAGAGAGAGAGAGGAGAGAGAAAGAGAGAGAGAGAGAGACCAAGATAATGAGAATGGGTGTGCCAGGGCTTCTAGCCACTGCAAATGAACTCCAGATGCATGTGCCACCTTGTGCATCTGGCTCTTGTGGGTACTGGGGAATTGAATCCAGGCCGTTAGCCTTTGCAGACAAGCACCTTAACTGCTGGTCCATATTTCCAGCCCATCTTTCCCATTTTTAAGCTGAATAGCTCACATATTTTTGTCACAGTAACAGAAACCTGACTAAGGTAGATATGGAAAGGAGTCTTTGGTATAAAGATTAAAGGGAATGATTTAAAATTTTAAGTTCTGCCCAGGTTTAAATGTAGCTCTCAGCCGGGCATGGTGGCACATACCTTTAATCCCAGTGCTCAGGAGGCAGAGGTAGGAGGATTGCCGTGAGTTCGAGGCCACCCTGAGACTACATAGTTAATTCTAGGTCAGCCTGGGCCAGAGTGAGACCCTACCTTGAAAAACAAAAAAAAAAAAAAAAAAAAAAAAAAAAACAAACAAACAAAAAAAAAAAAAGTAGCTCTCCTACTTAGGTAGGAATGTGAACTTGGACCTCTTTCCTAACTGCTTGATGCAGCAGCCTTTTCACTTAAAAGTTAGGAATAGTGATGGTTCTTCTCTCATTGGTTGGTTGTTGAGAGCTTCAAATGAGTTGATATGAGTAAATGTGTTGAAATAGCACATCCTTGCTCTATAAGTGCTATTCTTGTTCATTATTATACTTTAATAAATTGATATTTAAAATAACAATGTGGGGGCTGGAGAGAAAAGATTAGCAGTTAGGTGCTTGCCTGTAGAGACTAACAACCCAGGTTCAATTCCCCAATACCCACGTAAAGCCACATGCACAAAGTGGTGTATGCATCTGGATTTCATTTGCACTGGCTGAAGACCCTGGCATGCCCATTATCTCTCTGTGTCTCTCTTCTCTCTATCTCTCTCTGCTTGCAACTAATAAATAAGTAACAAAAAATTAAGGTAATGTGTTTTATTATTTAAATTGTCCATAAAAGTCACCTTCTCATCTCAACCCATCCTGCTATCCATATGTGTGCAGCACCCATCCTCTTACACACCAGATAGGACCGTGCTGACTATAACCATGTACTCTATACCATAAAATCAATCATGGTACTGAATTAGGTAACAGGACATTCAAGAACTTACGAAATAAGGTATATATGTATAAATAGCAATCTTTTAGCAGGCTGGGAGTTGTTTGTAGGAGCAACATGGATACCAGAACCCAAGGATGCCCAACCCTCTTATATAAACTGCCATCATACTTGTATATAACCTATGCACATTCTCATAATACCAAATACAATGCACATGCTAAGTGGATAGTTGTACAGTTGATTGTACATGCTAAGTAAACACTAGTTGTATTGTTCTACAATAATGACAAGAAAAATGTTTGCACATGTTCAGTACAGAGAAGATTCTTTTCCAAAATTTTTCAATTGTGTTGTGTCCATCTGCAGATGTGGGTACCAAGGATTTGGAGGTCTGGCTGCAGAGCTTCTGTAGCCCATGGTGGCACGATCAGGAAAGATGGCAGAAGGACCCTACCCTAGCCATCGCTCCAGAGTTCTCCCACAGATTATGGCTTGAACTGGTGGTTCTTATTCATGCCTGTGAATCATTTGCAGGACATCTTGAGCTCAGAATGTCACAGCTGTTAAGGCTGTTGACAGAGAGGGAGAGCAGGAGTTTGTGTGGACATTTTTCTAATGTCTAATTTCTAATCCCTGAGGACTGAAGACGACAGTTGTTGTGTGTGGCCCAGGAAAGTCTGAGCATCCCTTGCTCTGAGTATGACAGACTACCCTCTTTTAAAAATTTATTGATATATTTGCAGCAGAGAGAAAGGGAGAGAGAGAATGGGTGCACCAAGACCTCCTGCCACTGCAAATGAACTCCAGATACATGTGCCACTTTGTGCATCTGGGTTTACACGGGTGCTAGGTAACTGAACCGGGGCCATCAGGCTTTGCAATCAAGTGCCTTTAACCACTGGGCCATCTCACACTGTCCACTTCATGTGTAGCTAGCATGGCTCCCATGCCAGTCCCAGTTTCCTCACATACTTTCATCCGAATCTGACTTCCAGTTTATAAGGGGAAGACTCAATCTCAGACACACATTTTGAATTATAATTTGTTCACAATTCAAGGCATGTGGAAACAGGTTTTAAAGGATCATAATATGAAGCAATTACAGAGAAGCCAGGATTGAGCAGTTAGGAGAAAGGCAGGTCACCAATGACGAAGACTTTGGAAGACTGACTAGGAGACTGGCTAGTATGCTTAGCTAAAGCTTGATTGTTTAGTTGTTAAAAAAAAAAAAAAAAAAAAAGACCCTGCCTGTCAGAGGCCATCCTTTCTGGTCCCAAGCACGTCTCACATTGGCAACTTGCAGAGTTGCCTGCACCTGCACGTCCTTCTGCTTGGGAAGGAAGGGAGTGTGGCAACCCAACCCTGTTTTGTTAATACTGAGCCTTCCACACTCTACCCTCCCCATTCAGTCAAGCTCAGGCTTGTTGTGACCATCACTGGTGAGTGCCACTCTGTTCCCTATAGCAAACTCATTTTTGTTTTGTAAATTCCTTTTTCTTTTAAGTTTTGCTGCAAAAGGTTTGTATTAACTCGGGCAAGCCAGGGTTGGTGCCTTTCAGTTACTCCAACATAATAGATGTGCACTTCAGTGCAGAGCTCCGAGTTAGCCTCTGTTTTGGAGTAGTCTTCCACATAAGTAACCCTGAGAAGAAAAAAGAAGAGTTTTACTCCTGTGAGGCAGACTCCTTTCTGGAGCCTTACCTCGCTGCTTTTGTAAAGATGATGTGGTGAGAGTGGAAGCGTGAGAATAAAAGGACCGCAGAGCTGACGTGATCATTCCAAAAGTCTCCCATGTGTCTCTGAAGGACAGCAGGGCAGAAGAGTCCCTTGTCAATGACCAGTGCATTTTTAATGAATGGGGTCCTCAGAAGTGTGAGTGTGGGCCTCTCTCCCGTGCATCAGCACAGACCTAACCACATGAAGGCCACAGGGATTGCTGGGTCTCCCTGGTGTTTCCTCCCATCCTTCTCCACTGTCTCCAGCTTCTCCCAGCGACTGAGGTGATGCAAAGGTTACTTATTATAAGATGGACAGTTGAATGCATTATTACTTCATACTGGGCCGGTGAACCTCAGCTAGGCAGGGCAGAAGGCCCCTCTAAATTAAACTCTCTTTCTTTCAATTTCTCCAAGATTACTAAATGCCAGCAAGGGAGTGGTGGTGTCTGTAAAAATCTGTACAGAGCCTCTGCCACTGCTTGCTACTTTATTGCCAGTCACGACTTCTGTATGACACCACACACACGTATTTATGAACAGAACACTACATAGACTTTCTGTGGAATTTAACTCTACATAAAGCATCTGACTCTATAAATCACACTTGAAAATCAGACATCCATTAGTTCATATCAGGGTTTATGCATTTTTGCAAATTATGTTGTCAGGTACTTGTAATGTCACCCACTGAGGCCTGGAGAACAGTGAATGTCTGATGATATTAATGTGAAAAATGTATTCCTTTTTGTCCAGCAGTGACCCATGTGGCCTCTGGGGAGGGAAGCTTGGCTTTCACTGAGTGGTCTAATTCCTTGGTGATTCTAAAGACTGATCTTCATGTTAAGGCTATACATGCACATGAAAGTTAAAGGGAGGTTTGGGGTATTTACAAAAGCATACCAAAGTCCCCACAAATCCCTTATTTGGACTTAGTTATCAGGAGACTTTTTTTGTAGTATTGACAATTATTCTGTAATTTCAGTTCTACATGTAAATTGAGTTCACATGCACTCAGAATTCACAAAATCTCCCTTTAGTCTTTTCCAACAATCTATTTTATCATTTGTTTTCATATCCATCTAATAAAAGTGGAGCTGAACTCCTGTAATATCTAGACCAATAATGGTTTCAATTTCTGTAAATACTTTCTCAGACAGAGGTGAAAAGAGAGCCATCAGACATTGGTAAAGTTCCACAACATGCTATTGGGAGATAAAGAGCTCTGGGGTGGGCTTTGCATCTCCACAAGAGTTTAAGTTCTTTTGGGTGAAGACTAAGTCATTTCTTTTTTTTTTTTTTTTGTTTTTTCGAGGTAGGGTCTTGCTCTAGCCCAGGCTGACCTGGAATTCACTATGGAGTCTCAGGGTGGCCTTGAACTCACGGTGATCCTCCTACCTCTGCCTCCCGAGTGCTGGGATTAAAGGCGTGCGCCACCACGCCCGGCTCCGACTAAGTCATTTCTAGACCTCCTGCAGGCCAGCTTTGAGCCATGACATGGGTACATGCACGTACATAGGTGAATGTCTGGAGAGTGACATTCTTAATGTGATGGAGCTACATATAATGTAATAAATGTGGGTTGAAACAGCCTAGACACAGATTTTATATCTGAAAATGGTGTAATTTTTAAAATGCCTTGTTCATATCAACACACCTCTCCCAGGAAATAATAAAGTCTTTGCTTAGGGCCACTGTCAACATTATAGGCCATGACATGAAGTCTTTCTTCCTGACTGATAGGCAGTGCTCAGGCGCTGCCTGGATGGAGCAGGTCTTGTGTATCCTGTGGGTTTGCATTCATCTGTGCAGCTTGTTGTCTCACTTCTTCCATGCCTGGCCTTATGCCACAGCTATACACAGGTCCGTGGCCTGGGCTGGCTGGTCAGTCTCTCTTTGCTTTGGGTCACCTCGTCAACCTACCACAGAGAGACAAACTCCAATGATTGCTATTTACTGGCTACCTGGAGCAGTGGCAGGTGGGGACAACCTGATGGATTTTTCCAATGTTCTTGCCACTGGAATCCAGGTACCTCAAGAAGGGCAGAAGACAGAGAGGGGGCAGAGGTCAGGAGGCCCCAGTCTTCTTTTATCTCCTCAATGCTCTGTTGTCTCAGTGGATTTTGCTTTTAATATACAAATTCAAAGGTAAGCCATTAAGGCTTTCAAGATGTCACCTCAGAGAGCAGGTGTCAGCTGGCCATGCAGGGTCCTCTTCACAGCCCAGGGTGACCTTCTATTGAGTCTGTTTCTGAACAGTTGGGGGTTACTTGTTTTCTATGATGCCTTCTTATAAAGGGGTTCAATTTTTGAAAATTTCACCTAAATTTACCACTGCATTGAGAAAACCTCTTTTGTAGATCTGTTAAAATTTTGAAGAATGTTTATATCTATAGAGGAATTTAAACATAGCTTTTTAAAATGGCTTTTAAAAATATATTTTATTTATTTATGTGAGAAAGAGGCAGATATATATATATATATATATATATATATATATATATATATATATATATATAGAGAGAGAGAGAGAGAGAGAGAGAAAATGGGTATACCATGGTCTCTAGTCACTGCAAACAAACTCCAGACTCATGCACGCCTTGTGCATATGGCATATGCGGGTACTGAAGACCCGAACCTGGGTCCTTAGACTTCACCATCCCTGAACATGGCTTGAAATCGAATAGAAAATCGACTTACAAATCAACACATTTATTATATGCCATGGTGGTTTGAATAAAAATGTCCCCATAGTCTCAGGTACTTGTGATTAAGTTTCTTACTTAGTCTGGATTTTATTTGCAGTAGCTGGAGGCCCTGGTGTCCCCATTCTCTATCTCTCTTCTGCCTCTTTCTTTCTCTCATATAAATAAATAAATTAAATTTAAAAAACAAGTAAAAAAAACCATGAGCAGTGGGGAAGATGGCTCCCTGGTTAAAGGTGTTAAATTGCAAAGCCAATTGGCTCAGTAAAGCTAGGTGCACAAAGTGGTAAATGTGTCTGCAGTTCATTTGTAGCAGCAAGAGGCACTGACACACTCTCTCTTTCTCACTTGTTCTTGCTCTCATTCTCTACAAATAATAAAAAACAAGCAAACAAACAATTTAAAAACCATGGAAATCACTGCATGCCCTTGTCAGTTGTGTAATTACTTCTCCTTTGTGGGAAGCATGGGAGAGGCAGGGTCTCGCTCCCAAATGCTGAGATTGCATGTGTGTGTCACAATGCTTGTGATTTAACTTCCTAACCCCCTCAGGCTCTCACTAACAGAGAATGTCTGTCCTTGCTGACCACCAAATCTTCACTGAGCTTGACAGCAGGGCACATAACATGGCATAGAGTGATTGGATGAATTTTAAAATTCACTTGGGATGGAGACAAGGCTCAGCAGTTAAAGTACTTGATCGCAAAGCCTGGTGGCCTGAGTTCGATTCCCAAGTATCCATGTAAAATTGCACAAAGTGGCACATGTAGCTGGAGTTTGTTTGCAGTGGCAAAAGACTCTAGTGTGCTCATGCTCATTCTCTCCCTCCCTCCCTCTCTCTCTTTCTCTCTCTCTCCCTCCCTCCTTTCTTGTAAATAAATAAACAAATGAAATTATTTTTAAAAATTCTCCCAATTTATCTACTCTTTCCATAGTAAAATGGGCAAGAAATTAACTAACTTTAGTGTGCTTATAGAAGTGCTTAGAGAAGTTAATCACTAAAAAGGAGAGAGGACAGAGAGAAAGGGAGAGAGAGAGAGAGAAAGAGACTGAGTTTTAAGGGTGGGGAGATGAGGCTGAAAAGAGCAAAGATCTTTTTTCTTACCTAGCTCCTGCATTACTGTACTGTGGTTATAAAGTGGAAGGGTCAGAGGATGTTGTGGTAGTTTCTGCAACATCCCAGTTTCCTGTCCTGTTTCAGTAACATTCTGGTTTGTCTTTTAATATCTGCAAGGTTATCTTTACAGCTCTACAGAAGAACAGGGCTGCTGCCATTGAAGGTCTCATTGCAAAAGTTTGAACTGTGTTAATTTAATTGAGAGTCTTGACCAGTAGCTTCCCATGAATACCTAGAAGCCCAAGAATGAAAAGAACATGCGGCCAAATAGAGCTGGCTGCATCCTGGTGACAGGAGCTCAAACCTGTGGCATGGCCTGAATTCTTAGTGGAAATGATGGTGTTACACCATTGCCCTCTTCTCCTCCAGGACCTTTGATGCACACCAGAAATCTGAACTCTGCACAGCCCTTCAGTGGCAAGGAGGCTATGGATGTGACATGAAGAATACGATTTAACCATGAGCCACAACAAAACAGATCATTATTTCAATTGAAAATGATGGCCTCTGGGTGCTGTCACTTCTGATAACAGGCATGGTACAAGATCTCAGAGACTTCCAGCAGAGAAAACTTGTGCACCTCAATCCATAGCGGCTGCCTCTGTGATTGCCAAAGGCCTGTATTCAGATAGTCACAGGCTAGTGACTTCTCCAGATTTTGAGATCTCACGGGGCAGCCAGATTACAAGACAGCATTAATAACTGGAGGGATAGAAAGAAGCATTTCAACATGCAACTGCACCACATAAAAATCCACTTGAAAATTGCCGTGTGAAATCACAATCCCACAAGAAAGGCCCGTTAATATCCTTGCCCCACGCAAATGTCGTGTTTCCTATCTAAAGGGCAATCTTTTGTGTGTATCGCAGTGTGGGTAAGTGTGTAGGAATGCACATGCAGAGCATGTGCATGCATGTAAAGGCCAGAGGTCAACATCTGGTGTCCTCTTGCTCTCCACCTTATTTACTGAGATGGCCTTTCACTGAATCTTGGAGATCACATATTTGGTTAGACAAGCTCATTGGCTTCCTTCTTGGATCTGCCTGTCTCTGCATTGCAAGTGCTTGGATTACAGGCACAACAAATCTGTGGGGGTGCTATTTTTTTCTTATTTAAAAATATTTTTATTTATTTGGGAGGGTAAGAGACAGAGAGAAATAAACAGAGTGAGTATGGGCACACCAGGACCTCCTGCTGTTGTAAACAAACTCCAGATACATGAACCACTATATTATTCTGGCTTTGTATGGGTACTGAGCAATCAAACATGGGCTGTCAGGCTTTGCAAGCAGACATCTTAAAAAAATTTTTTGCTTATTTTTATTTATTTATCTGAGAGCAACAGACAGAGAGAGAAAGAGGCAGATAGAGAGAAAGAATGGGTGCTCCAAGGCTTCCAGCCACTGTAAATGAACTCCAGATGCACGCGCCTCCTTGTGCATCTGGCTAACATGGGTCCTGGGGAATTGAGCCTCGAACTGTGGTTCTTAGGCTTCACAGGCAAGCGCTTAACCTAAGCCATCTCTCCAGCCCACAAGCAGACATCTTTAACATCTGAGCCATCTCTCGAGCTTGGGTCTTCTGTTAAATCAATAATTCCTCTTTTCCTTCAGTCTCCTTTTAGAGGCAATATTACTTTCTTTATATATATAAATTTCTCCCTATATAT
The DNA here is from genome assembly GCA_036346955.1 of Dipus sagitta. NCBI lineage: Eukaryota > Metazoa > Chordata > Mammalia > Rodentia > Dipodidae > Dipus > Dipus sagitta. The sequence continues at coordinate 45,146,513 of CM070784.1, forward strand.
AAATTTGTGACATGAATTCCTGTGTATATGGTATCTTATCAATCCCTATAATGCTTCTAGTAGCTACTCACAGTTACAATGTCTATTTATACAATAAAGTAAACTTTATATAGAGGTAAAATTGTCTGTATGTACAACAAGGAAGTGACAAGCAGAAGTTTGTCCCTGAGCCATCTCCTCAACCCCGAAATTCAGTATTTTATACACATGGTCCATAGTGTGGTGACCTCTGGATAAGTTCATTGTAAATTGAAAGTACATTTAGCATGTCTACTGAACACTCTAGCCCAGCAGCCCAGCGCCCCTCATGGCGCTGGTGCCAGCTTCTCCCTCCTGACCGTGTGCCAGACCATCTGCCAAGAGAACATGACATTGCACATCACCATCTTGGGAAAAATAACAAAATTCAAAGAACCAGTTCTACCGAAAGCGTATGTCTTCCTCACCAGTGTAAAGTTAAAAACTTGTAAATCAAACCATAATGTTAGGGAGAATCTAGCTTCATTTCCACCTTAAACCTTCACAGAAAACCATCCTGTGTTGTCAGGATTATCATTCCAATTTTATAGATGTGGACCTTAAGTTAAATAAGCCACTATAGTTACACACTACGTTCATTGGTTCCAAAGCCACACTACGCTACACATAAATGAGAATGTTTCAAGGGAGACAGACCACAATAAACAAACAATATCATGATAGATATTATCTTCTTCCCCTAGTGGATTTTGGCACCAAGGAATTCTAGGCACCCCATCTGGGAACAGGTGATAGGAAAGGAGAAACAGCAAGGAGGTGGGGGTGTGGGAGAGCTGAACGGTAGACTTCACCAGAGACACACTTCCTGTGCCCAGTGTTTTTTCTCAAACAGACTTAGCCAAATTTCCAAGAAATAAGCACTCCAATCTTCTTTAAAATAATATAATACTAAGCTAAAAGATAGGTACATTCTTAGTTAGGGTCCCCATGGCCAAACCCTAATCCCACAATTAGTAGCATCGCCATAAGCTGGGACCTGGTGAGAAAGGGCCACTTCTGTGTTTCAGGCCCCAAGCCTCAGATCCTCCACCTAAACCCATTCAGAATCCACATTTTGGCAAAATCTCCAGATGATTCATACCCACAGCAACGTGTGAGAAGCACTGGTTTTGAGTTTTTAATTTTCCTTCTCTTAGTCCCTACTTAGTTCCCCTCCGTTCCTCCTCCACTTTGCCCTTCTCCTTTCCTCTTTCCCTTCTTTCCTTTAAAAAAATATTCAGCTGGGGCTGAAGAGATGGCTCAACTGCTAAAGGTGCTTGCTTGCAAACACGGACAGGCCAGGTTCAATTCCCCAGTACCCACACAAAGCCAGATTCACAAAGTGGCAAATGCATCTGGAATTTACTTACAGTGGCAAGAGGCCCTAGTACAACCAGCCTTCCCACCCCCCCCCCCGCCATCTCTGCTTGCAACTAAACAAATAAAATTATTTCTAAAAATACAGGTAGTATTTAATGCATGAGTGTGCCCAAGATTCCTGACTTATCATGCAACTGTAGTAGGCTCTCCCATGCTACCACAGGAGTCGGGGAGGGCTGAGAGGCAGAGAGGGAAAAGACCTGATAGCAAGTCTCAACCAGAGCCACTTTCCATGGCTCTTCAGAGGAAACCCCAGAGGACTCCCAGGCAACAGCTTCATAGCAGGACGAGCTATCCCACCTCCTGAAGGGGAAGCATACTTATCCCTTCAAAAACACAAGAGCGATGCTGCCACATCTAGTCCAGTGTCAGCGAGCTGTGATTTCTGACAATTTTCCTGACCACCTTCTCCTCCGTATCCATGTCGTTACCTGTCCATTTGTGAGGATACATGAAGACAGGAGTCTGGCCTATCCATTTCAGTTATTTATTCTCAGAACACCACATTTCTTGCAAAAGGACCAGAGCACCACTTAATAAAAAAAAGGGGGAATAAAAATTTTAAATCCCTTAAAGTGGAAATAAAACTGCATTTCTGCAGGTACTTCAAAAGGGTAGCATTAGCAATCAGCCTTGTGTTGTTACTCAAGATTGGTGAAAGTAGGGTCATTCAGAACTCAGCAAAGAACAGGAGGAAATGCCCCAGCAGAATTACATTGCATGAAATTGTAGCATCGCACCTAGTTAGCAACCCTTACGGTAATGGAGCCTCTCAGTCCTCTATTGTTTGGGAAGGAAAGGATACTGCCCAACACAGTAGAAGCAAATCCCAGGGAACTCCAAAACCTTCTCCAGAGATGGGTTAACAAAGCATCACATTCCTAATCAGATTAAGTAGGACTCAACTCTGAACGCCCAAATTAATGTCCGGTCAGTAAATTGTTGGTTAGATTCTCTTTTCTCTCTGGGAGGTGATCGTAAATAAAACCGGCCAAAAAAAACTGGTTCAATTCATATGACTCTCACCATTTTCCTCTCCCTTAGACTATTTCTTATCATCACTGTGATTGAAGAATCACTGCTAAAACATGCTGTTAGTGTGAGTGCGTCCGTAGGGCACGATGTCATGAGCAGAGGCAGGGCGGACTCTTCTGTCCCCTTAGTAGAGACGGCCTTGCTCTCCTTTTTGAGTGCTTCACTCTGCTTGAAGTTAGACAGAACAAAAGCTCCCAGAACTAGTTCAGGTTGTTTTTATCAATATTTTAACTCCATTAGAAGATAGTATCTAATATATGGCAATTTCCATTTACTTAGTTAACTTATCTAGGGTTCTCTGTCACTTTTCCTGTTATATAAATATGCAGGAAACATGACTTGGAACCTTGTTATAAATTATTTTTAAAATCTACTTTTTGAGTTTATATCTGTACTTAGAACTTCAGTGTTGAAATCAAAATAAGACCCAGAGCTATCCCTAAATACAGTGGTATAAAGGTGCCATAGTAGAAGTTTTAATTCATTTAAAGATAAAAATATATTTTGTATTTCATCAAATCTGAGTTGTTATTGATGTCAAAATAATGAATGTTTCATTATGCACTAAGAGGAAAAGCTGTCATGTAATCTCCATGTGCCTCTGATTATAGGACACATACCAGTTACATGCTTAGATGTTCCTAAGGTGTCACATTAAAATGTGTGTTTGGTCGGGAAGGGGGATCCGTACATCTTGGAATGGAAAACTTATTTCAGTATTTTACTCATTGGCTTTCAAGTATCAATAACATGGCACAGAGAATAGGCAGTGGAATAAACTAGAAATTTATGTGCAATTCTTTTATTTTTATTTTTTTTTTGAAGCAGGGCCCAGACTAATCTATAACACTCTGTAGCTCCAGACTGGCCTCAAACTCACAGCCACCTCTCTACCTCAGCTTCCCAAGTGCTGGGATTAGAGGTGTGTGCTACCATACCTAGTTTACATGCAGTTCTTAATAGCCTACAGATTTTGTGGATTAGAATTTGGGATAGAATATGACAGGTGACTAAGATATGCTATTTAGAAGAAATAGGTTAAGATCAAGACATGGGAATGAGAACAGATGACAGTCTAGTGACATGGTTGAAAGGTTGGCATCTGTGATGTAATTCAGCATTCATAGTCATCCTTGACACTAGAATTAACATTCAGAAGGTGTGAGCCAAACTCAGAGTTTTGCTGGTTGTTTCATTTCTGTTTGCTTTGTTTTGTAGGAAAGGAGGAAAGGAAGAGGAGGATTCAAGTTAGAATTCAAGTTTTCCTGAATTTCTGCTCAAATTGAATTGTACACAGGTCTGTGGATTGTCTGCAAACCTCTGAGTGTATGCAATGAAGAGCATCTATGTACACTGGTGGGCCTTTGTCACAGACCACTGCAGCTGAGCCACGCTTGGTTTATGAACTCCTGAAAGGCGGGAGAGTGCACAGTGTAGGGAACTACGAAGCAACTCAGTTGGCGTTTGTAGCAGGGCAACTTTCTTATTGAACATTTTACCAATTCTGTAGAAGGCAAGAAAGACAAGAGCCATGATTGGTAAGAGTACTCACTCCTGCCAGCCAGGCCAGGCAAATGTGCGTCTCTCCCGCAGTTCTCCTGACCATCCCAGTCAGCAAGGCTGTGGCCAGTGTGGTGTGCTATGAGGTCACTTGTGCACTGGGATCCTTCTGTGAGAATAGCCCAGAACCTGGGTGTTGGGGGCTATCTTCCCTTGCTCAGTGAAAGAGAACAAGTTTCATTTTGAGATCCTGAAGTGAGACGGGAGAGATGGATGATCCTATCTATGTAATTTTTGTACAGGAAGAAGCATTTGGTGACAAACAGCATCTCCTTGAAGGGTCAGCTAAAAACGGAACATCTGGCACTGTCTGGTTGGCCTTTCTGACAGTGTCATCTCTCAGGTTTAGCAAGTAGAGAGTGGCGCTCTGCGTCTAGACAAAATTCTGCTCAGCAGAGCCATGGTATTGCAACAGGATCTGAAGGTGTGATCAGATACTCCTAGATGTTTCATTTGTCAAGAAAGACAGTGTTGGACACTCAGGTGCATCTACACTTTCGAAAATCAGATTCTGCAGGATTTGTGAAAATCATCAACTTGATATCATAAATATAACTCATAAAAAGAGCATGACCTTAAAAATCATATTCCAAATCTGAGTGTGATGAAACTCACTGGAAATGTTGACACTTGGGAGACTGAAACGGAAGGACTGTGAGATCAAGTCCAATCTTGGCTACTCAGTGATATCCTGTCTCTAAAATAGTCTAATAGGGCTGTAGAAATGGCTCAGCACTTAAGGATCCACACTTGTCCAATCACAAGTGAATTTTGAAACGAAGAAACCAGGCAGACATTAATTAAAGAAACCACTGTGGCCACAGAGTGTGCTTTCTAACAAGGAGCCTCTTTAGAGGGACCTGTATACTTAAACACTCATGTGGCCAATACTCACGCATGACTTCAAGTCCAGGGGAAGAATTCAGGGAGCCTGAACAAAGGGAGAATTTAGATGCAGTGACACCTAAAATCTTCTGCGCTTCTGTTTGATGTTTCTAACCAGTGCATTTTGGAATTCCAAGTTCCCCAGAATCCCCCATTCCTCCTCACTTTCCTGAGCCCATTATCAACTCCATCATGCATGCTCCATCAGCAACCTTCAGTCCCCTCTGCCTCTCTTGCCTCAGGCAGCGAGCTCTCCCTTCTCTCATCCCAGGACTCCTGGCAGACCTCTCCCTGCCTGCCTCCATTGGCACCCACTATGACAGGCATGCTGTTCGGCACTTCTTACTTGCTGCTGATGTGACATATGCCAACACTGTCAGGCAGCCAGGTACCCAAGACCCAAAGCTTCCTCCAGCTGTACCTCCAGGACAGAGACGCCGGTGCTCATGGTTTGGGTGGAGAGAAGGCAAGGATGCAGCCTCCTTGCCAAGGGCCAGCCCAGGATTTCTGAGAACATTCAAGCCTCAGGAGGAAGAGGACACCATTCTGAAATGGGATTGCCTGTCTCTACCACTTCTGCAGCATGCGACCTCAAGCAAGTTGCTTAATCTTTCTCACCTCAATTTTGGCATCTACAAGACTAAGATAAGAATGTTCTTTCCTCCTGAGTGTGGATTAAATCCAAGAATCCACTGGAATGACCAACTGATCACAGTTTCTGGCACATAGTAAACACTTAGTCAATGCAATCTTCCTGCCCTGGATCTGTGTCGGGGACAAGGGCCAACTTGCCAAGTGCACGGTGCACTGGTAGATGTTCTTCCACCTGGCCCAGGACCTAGACCAGGCAGCAGGTAGGAAAAGCCTGGTGGCAGAGCAGGCAGTGCTGAGCTGGAAGCCAGTCTCTGCTCTGTCGAGTACAGAACAGGGAGGAGCACCTTCCCCACAAGCTCACAAAGGCCCTTTGTGCATGTGATGGAGGCTCTTGGCTCAGACACAGGGGAGCTTGAGTCTAGGGCACACATGCATGCCCTTTTGTGTGAGCTGTAGTGGAAAAAGAATGAAAGAATCTATATTTCCAGTGTAAAAGGAAATTTTTTTTCAGAAAAATGACTGGCAATTCCTAGATTCCATTGGTACCTAGGAATCTACAGTGGGTTGGGGTGGGGTTTGATGTGAGTCCAAAAATAAAAGAAAAAAAAACCCCTCAGGTCTATTAAGTGTGGCACATGCACTTATGTGTGTTCAAATAGACCTGAAAGCAAGGGGTTAAGTAAGGACCAGGCAGGCAAGAGCCTTCAGAGGTTCCTAAGTAGAAAATAATTGCTCACAGCCCAGCACCGATTCTTATAGGAGCCAATAGCCTGTGAGCACATCCCTTGTCCTAAGGAGGAGGGTTACCTGTAAGTTCTGAGCCCCAAGAACCCCAAGTCTCCAAAGCTACTACCAACTATGAACCTCCTCATCTGAAAATTGCTTATTCATTTTCTTACTGATCTGTTTATTGGGTTATTACCAGGTGGAGGGTGTTTCACAAGATGCTAGGGACACAAAAAGAATCTCATGTCATCACACCTTTCATTGCTTAATCAGTTCATTCATATTCTTAGGGAATATTTCCTGAATGAAGACCAGATATAGATGCTGAGTCTCTGGAGTGTGCTGCTCAGCAAGGAAGCTGGAAGAAAGAGCAGTTTGGGGAAATCACCTGAATGATCTGTAAGGTGGGCCAGGAACTGTCACAGGACCAGGAGTTCCCTCTCATGTCATAAAGCAGGACATGGCATAAGCTATCTCTGAATTGGGAAAAGTTTTAGTAGGAGTCGTCACGTTATCTTAAAGCAACTTGCTTAATCAATTTGCTCACCAAAAGAAGACTTTTGGGACTTCTTAATCCTACTCATAAAACCTTAAAAACTATCTCTCTGTGTGTGCATGTGGGGAGGGCATATGTGTGGCACAGCATGTTTCTGGAGGTCTGACAACAATGATAAATGTTGGTCCTTGCCTTCCACCTTGTTTGAGGCAGTTTCTAGTTGTTCACAGAGGAGAAAGCCAGATGTTGGCAGGCAAGCTTCCAGGATTCTCCTGTCTCTGCCTCCCATCTCACTGCAGTAGGGCTGGGATTACATACACTCACTACCGTTCTGGGAATCCAAAGTTGTCAGGCTTGCATAGCAAGCACTTTACCCACTGAGCCATCTAGCCAGCCCTCAGAAAATTTCTTTTACATCATAGCCTTCTTGTTTAACCCATAGGTGGAACTGGAAACCAAGTCAATATCCTATAGAGACCAAGATTTTGGACTCCAGTGAGAAGCTGTCACTAATCTGGACAAAAAGAGGCTACACCCATCAAAATTTCTCTAAATTAAGAATGCTTATTCCCTTTAACTTATGCTGATCTCAGTCTTCATTGGAGAGTCTGTTTTTCTTTTTCAGAAGGTAGTAAGAACTGAGGACAACCAAAATCTCTAAACAAGATAAGGAAAGATGTCTGACTTCCTGGTGAGAGATGAACCATCCCTCGCACAACAACTAGGGCCCAGGTGAAACCAGAGAGGAATTGTGAGATGAGCAAGAGTTCTGCTTCCATGGTGAGCCTGACAACCTGTGCCAGGGTGATGGAGACAGACACTGAGCATACTCAAAACACACCAAAACAGAAATCCAGAAGCTGCTGAGAATTCAACACTAACGCAGATTTAAAACACATCTACCAGCCTGGAGAGATGGCTTAGCAGTTAAGGTGCTTGCCTGTGAAGCCTAAGGACCCATGTCCAACTCTCCAGGTCCTATGTAAGCCAGACACACAAGGTGACATAAATGCACAAGGCTGCACATGAGCACAAGGTGGGGCACGTGTCTGGAGTTTGGTTGCACTGGCTGGAGGCCCTGATGCACCAATGCTCTCTCTCTCTCATAAAAACATACAAAAAGAGAAATATCCACCATGGCTCAGGGAATTTTGCAGAAGAGGGGTAGACAGATTAGAGCCACAGGGTGAGAGGGAAGATCGAGAGGCACTGCCCATCCCAGCAATGACTGACAGTCACTGTCACAACTCATAATCCACAACGCTGTGGTGAATAGCAGCAATCCCACTGAGTAGGGCCCTGGGTGGAGACAGGGAAATGATGGTACCAACACATGATGTGTCCATACAAAGTTTCTACTTAAAAATATAAAAAATGAAAATCTGAAATGCAATTGTTTTGCATGGAAATGAAGGTGAAGATGAGAAGACCTGAGTCACATTACCTAGTTGTGTCACTGACAGCTGCCTGGTTATCATGCTATGGCAGCAGTGAGCATAGATGACCAGCTCTGTCCAGGGTCTCATGATGCAGGAATTATTTACAGCATGAGTCAGAGAGGCTGAGCACCCCTTACTCACCTTCTCCCCCATCCTATTGTGAGGCTGCCCACATGTCTTTGCACTGAACTGGCCCAGCAGCCATCATAGCTTCCTTAGGTAACAATGGGTAAACACCAGCTTGAGAAATCTCAGGTCTGTATTATTTATGAAGCTGCAATTCTCCTGTAAATAACCCAGTTGTTAAAATGATATGTATCTATGTAATTGAGTCTTCTGTATACAAATAAATAAGACTTTATTGCAATGTCAGAAGTTAACAGACCAGTCAATAAAATCAATAACTCACTTTTTCTTGCTTATATATCTAACTTTTCTCCACCTTTCCTGTGTCCTCTGTTTGTTCTGGTTACATATTACAGCTCAAAATAAAATATAGTTCGTGTACCACCATTTATTAAGTGCTAGGTGAAGGGGGCGATGGCAGCAAGGAAAGGATGGAACCACCAAGGTTCTATTTCTGATTCTGCCACATTTACTTAAGGATGGAAAAGAGAATGTAGATGCATCTCAACTCCAGTAGGTATTGTTCTTAAGAATTCTCCAGCAAAGGCATGGAAATCAAGTGACAACCATATCTTTGGTGAGTGTCCCAGGTCAGTGTTGCATTACCACCTTCCTGTTATGACAACAGGCATCCCGTACCATTTTACTACCATTGTTGGGATTGTGGCAGCTTTTCCTTGGTAAATACCTAGTTTTCAGGGGTTGGAAATTCCCCTGCAAAAATGTGCTGTCCACACACTCTGTCCCTGAAGCATGGGGAGCTTTAAGCGGAGCTGGTAGGCTGTTTTTAAAGCAATTTGCTCAAGTGATTCGACCTTTGTTGAGCTCACCATAAAAGCTTAAAAGGGTTCTTAAAAAACATTTTCCCACTTATTAAAAAATCCAATTAGACTAATTGGCATTGATCCAAATGTTTCTATATCTGAGAGGGTAAGATTACAAAATAGAATAAAAGAAAAATTAACAGATTAGGTCACTGTAATCTTCTTGATGATTCTATCACTGTGGAAATAATTTATTGGCCTATTTGTATAGACCAGCTTGCCTTCTCCCATGGACTAGATAGATATATGGATTTGATTCTCTTTAGTATCTATCAAAACAGAATGGAGCCTTCTGAGAAAGGAAGCCCCTGGTGTTTGCAAGATTTGCCATGGAATGTAGGTGAATGCTTGGACATATGGACTTTCATCAGGTGGTTGGAATGCTGAATTCTTCATGGGCTTATATTCAGAATACGACACATTTATATTTGACTTGGGAGTATGACATAATAATTCAGATGAACATAGCATATTCTGTATGAGAATGTTAATAAGGAATTGTATTCATAATTATGAGTCATGAATAATGATGCCAACTTAGTATTTACTCTTTGAGAAGTGAAAAGTATAGAAAAACCTGTTCTGTAATTGGCATCAGGACTGAGTAAATATGTGAAGTTTTGGTCCAGAGGACATATTGATTAATGCCAACCCAATGATTTTTCATTTCTTTTGTTGGGGTAAAAGATTCAGGTTTGAATATAATTAGCATGAACTATGAGTATGAACTCCAAGGAGGGGTTGATACCACCAGATGCTCAAGGAGAAGGGGTAAGTAGAGACATAGACTCTGTGATAATCAATAAATATGAGGTATTTAAAACCCTACAGTTGATGAACTAGGAAAAATAAGTTGGGAGAACAATGATATAAACATGCACTTGGAAATACCAACAGTTTACAATGACCTCAGAAAGATGGAGCCTGGGAGATAAACTCACCAGAAGCAACTGATAAGATGAAGTAAAAGCATGAAGTTAACAGTCGTCGAGTGGTCTTGGAAAGTGAGATTTTGCAGGACAGGATAGTTGGTCATTTCAATAGCTTTACAAGAGCCAAGTGAGAGAAGAGAAAAAAATATAATCTTTCGCTGTACTAATATTCTAACATGTACCACTTAAAATATTATTTAGATGATTAAACCTTTGCATGAACACATATGCTCACTAAAGACTATGTCCACCAGTACTTGAAACCCCTAGGGGTTGATCTCTGTCTATACCAATGATTCAACTGCAGAATTATATGGGAAACTCCAGCCTTCTGTCTTTAATGTTCTCAGGTCAGTGCAGTAGCACAGGGCTTCAAGCTTAGAAGAGCCTAGCATGGGCAGATTTATTGGAGAAAAGGAAATTACGCATTTCAGTAAGTGTTGGAATACATAGGAAGTAAAGAGGTATACCATGTATTTAAACATGTAGGGTAGTTTAGTTCAGCGATATTCCAGTTGTAGGTGGTAGGACATTAATTGGAAGTAAAACAAATTTTGTGAGTACAATCGGTACCTTAAATTAAACAGAATACTATGGTTACAGCATAATGAAGTAAAGTAAGATGGAAATAAGAGTGCTTAGCACAGTACATATTAAAGGTAAATACTACTTTAAGAAATTTTAGTTTTTATAATGGGTTATATTTATGGGTATGCTGAATTCCAATGTGAAATATGTTTTGTGGTATGAAATTAGAAAGTTTGAAAACTTCTGTATTATAATGCAGAAAATGATGAATATGCACTCATTTGTTGTTTATAAGGATCTATACTCTGAGTAGAAGGAGACAGTTAAGGACAAATTAATACATTAGTGAAAAAGATAATCTTTATACTGGAGTAAAGTTCCCAAAGACATGGGCTAAGAACTCATAGAAGGAGCTGGCTTTGAAGATGAGGAAGGGGACATGACCCACAGTGAGTAGAAGCTGAGAGAATGAATGTGTGTAGAGGAAGTGAATGGAGAATAGACTTACTGGTTTCAGTTTTCTAAATGAAGAGGACAGCAGCTCACCTACTGTAAGAGATATAAAAAATGGCTTAAGTTTGAGAGGGTGATGGGTGGTATTTTAGTCAGCCACTGAAGTAACTGGGAGCTCACTTTTTTGAACAAGTAGTAGGTTGGAGAGGCTGGAGACCGCAGGGTTCATGAGCCCCCAACCTGTAAATTTGTTTGACTTTGTGTAGTGAGTTTGATGACACTGAAATATGCTGTCACATCCCAACCTCTAAAATGACTGAATGTGGCCACATTTGGGTTGAGAAAATAGGCATGACAGGAAGAAAGGTAAGGCCATGAGATATTACAGAATGAGGCTTACAAGGTGGAAGAGACCTGGCTAACAGCAGAGTTAGGCATTTCCACGGAGAAATGGTGAGGATGACTGGAGTGACGGTGGCCACAGAACATTGTCCTCAGCATGGAAATGGACCAGAGACGTATACCACAGAAGAGAGAGGTTCTCACAGAAGCATGATGGGGAAGTGATGGTGGGGCACCAGCATTTATGGGATGCAACATCACTACTGACCACCTTCTGGTGGCATGGCATTGAGTTTTTTTTTTTTTTTTTTTTTTTTTTAAGGTAAGGTCTCACTCTAGCCCAGTCTGACCTGGATTTCACTATGTACTCTCAGACTTGAACTCACAGTGATACTCCTATCTCTGCCTCCCAAGTGCTGGGGTTAAAGGCATGCACCATCATGACTGGCTATGGCAAATAGAATTTTGCTATCTCTACTGGAAAAGGCTGCAACATAAGCCAGATATCGCTAGTCTGATGGCAATCTCCAATAATGGAGAGGCTGTGACAAGAGCATGCAAAGTTCAAGGCCAGTCTTGTCAAACTAGGGAAAGCCTGTCCGTTGTGAACTCCTGTCAGAATAAAAAAATGTAAAGTGGGCTAGAGATACATCTTAGTAGTAGAGTACTTGCCTAGCATACATGAGATCATAGGTTCCAATCCCCTTACTGAAAAATAAATCCAGATCTACAGAGAAATCAAATTTGGGTTAAATCCAGGAGATAGAAAAAGATGCCTTCAGCAAACAAGACATGAATGAATGCATAAGTCTTCCCCCATACACACCAGTACATAAATATCTGTGCCTGACACTTGGTTGCAACAATTCTGTGCTACTTGCTTAGGGTAAGACTTAGATATTAATACTATTTAAAGTCCCTGTGGCAGTTTGATTGTGAAATGTCCCCCTTAGCTTCATGTGTTCTTGATTGCCAGCTGCTGGAATCTTTGTCAGGTGGAGCCTTGCTGGAGGAGGTGTGTCACTGAGGATGGCCTTGAGATTTTGTAGCTCAGTCCCCTCACCAGTGCTAGCCGGCTCACTCTTCCTGCTCCTTCCTAGCTGTTGTGACAAGGTGTGACTCCCCGGATGTCTGCTCTTGCCTTGCTTTCCCTGCCAGGATAGAACTTCCCCTTGAAACTGTAAGGCAAACAAACAAACAACAACAACAACAACAAACCTTTCCTTCCATAATATGCTTCTGGCTGGATGTTTTGTCCCAGCAAAGAGCAGGCAACAGTGCCTCCGGTCATGGATGTGTAATGAGCTGATAACAATGGATGGGATAGTTTCTTAGGAAAAGGGAGGCACAAGAGAGATGATGGCGGGAGGGTCGACAATGAGCTGCTGCTAGGGAAGGAAGGAAGTTCACCACCAGTACAAGGCCCAGCGTAAAGCAAACATGCAGCTTCTCCTGTGCAGAAAATGTCAATCCTTTCAAGACTGTCAGAGTAGACTGTGTCACTGAGTGAGGGACTCCTGGGAGCCTGAAGCCCTGCACACCTGCACTGATCACACACACAGGACCACTCCTACCCAAGAAGGCAGATTCTTGAGAACCACAAAGATACAAGGTTGAGTTTCCCATGCAGTTCTGGGGTGAGGTCCCTGGTGCAAACCCAAGCTAAGGCCTGGTAGAGGCAGTGATGAGGAGCCAGGTATGTGGCAATGCTATCGGTGCTCCTGTCAAGTGCTTTGTACAGTAAGTCCTCTACCGACTCTGTGCCCACTCACAAAGGCTTCATCAGAGATTACAGAAGGCAACAGCTCCATTTTCTCTTCTTTGGTTACACTTTTTAAGAGATGGAATATGTCATAAGTACTTATTTATTTGGCTCTTTTCAGGAACAGACACACAGAGATGGGCTTATCTGCCTCCTTCTTTGTGTCGTGTCTCCGTTAGTAGTGACTACTTAACTGCCCATTGGGATAACGGCCCAAGGGCCTCTGCACTCTCCTTCGGCTCAGAATTCATCCTTCTGGGGAGCCCTCCATTACCAGTCAACGTCCCTGAATTCACCCCTCCTTTTGCTATTATTGATCTCTTTACAATTGGACAGCACTTTTAATTTTTCAAAGAGCTTTCACATGCATTTTCTCATTTGACCCTCACAACAATCCTGTGAAGTACGTAGAGCAAGTACTATTATCCCCATTTGGAGGATGGAGAAATGAAATACAATGCACTTAAGTGGTAGGCCTTGAGTGATGTTACATGCAGCCAATCATGGCCAGAACAGAATCCTTTGCTCTCCTCGGCCACTCTTGGAGCTGACCAGCAGACAAGGAGGGATCATCACAGGGCCACTTAATTTTCTACTCTTGATAATAATGTCTGTAAGTACTGTTTTTTACTCGACCCCTTCACCACAAAGTATGATCGATCGGTAGCCAATGACAACCATAGGGTTTAGTGTCATCCTGGCCCTCCTCAGCCAGAATTTGTATGTTATAATCACGGATTGTTCTTGTATAGCAGAGCTTGAGAATTGGTGCTGTGGATCACAAGCACATGTCTGTACGTGCCTGCATGCAGGCACGCATACCTGCATGTATAAGTGAATGTGGTATCTCTTGGTCCTGTGCATTTTAATGACAGAAAAAATACTGTGTTATCAGCATTAAACATTTTTCAGATACAGATATATCCACTTTGTAGGTAGTGAAAGGGAGGTGAGGTAACTTTTCAATATATTCAAGCCTGCACTATTGCTTTGTTTTAATAGTTTTTTTGCTGTTTAACTACTTGTGTGTGCATTTTTTCAATTTGTTGAGTAAAGTGACAAGAACCTGTAGAGAAATAGAAAAGAGAAAAAAGAGAGAGAGAGAGAGAGAGAATGAGAGAGAAGAAAACCAGTACATCATCACATCTCAATCTTAATGTTCTTTAAATTTATTTAATTTAATTACAAGCGGAGGGGGGCCAGAGAGAGAGAAAGAGAGAAGACAGATAGAGAAAACGAGTATACCAGAGCCTCCAGCTGCTACAAACAAACTCCAAATGTATGTGCCCCTTTGTGCATCTGACTTTACGTGGGTCTTGGAGGAATCAATCTTGGGTAATCAGGCTTTGTAGGCAGGCACCTTACTGCTAAGCCATCTCTCCAGCCTGCAATGTTCTTCCTTTGAACTCTGCTTGGTCCTGGCTCACATGAAGGTTAAAACAAACTATCTACCTCTGTACTGAGCTATGAGTAATAATTACCTTGTAGTAGCCACCTGTTTGGAGGGTCCTGAGGAAATTTTTGCAGCTTCTGAATCATTTAAAATTAAAGGGGGGTGGGGGACACCAGTGACTGATTCATGATGTTCACTGCACTGTTTTACCAGTGAGTTAGTTTATGAGTACATGAAGGGACTGTGGGTTATGTTTGAAGAGTGATAAGTGTTGAGTGATATATAATATGTAAAGATGGACTGGTTGATGAGTGAATATGGGGGCACAGTTGAACTTTGTGGATTTCTTTGGCCACTTTCTTCTGAATATAGTCCATTGTTTCTAATACTGATGAAATTGATATGCCCTTTGATTTTCATTTTGTTAGATACCAATATCTGACTAATAACATCTTGATTTACTTCTTATGCATAAGCGATTGGGATGATTAAGTTTGATGGCCAATTTGATCAGATGAGGAATAAATAAGAGACTTGCCTCTTAGGCAGACCCATGAAGATGTTTCCAGGGAAGAACTGAGAGTGGGAGGAGACTTCCTCACAGAGTGGGCAGCCATGCTGGTTGTAGACTATATACAAAGATGCTCAGAGGAACACAGAGTCTTTTGCCTGGCTCAGGCTGCTTGCTTGTGTGTACATCTACCCTGTTGCTGCCATCATTCATAGACAATGGAATCCAGCTTCATCAGATCTTCCAATGTGGACTGCAGACCAGCGATTCTCTCAGAATCTTCTAAGCCTTCAGTGCCACATTGGGACTGCTGAGGTATTCAACCTCATGGACAGAGAAACTACATAGTTGTCAACTTCTCCAGCCTGTATGTAGCTATTGTTGGGGTGCCCAGCCTGTGTTGTGTGACCTACAGTGAATTCCCTTTATAATATATATTTATTCTACTGGTTTTGTTACTGTAGAGAACCCTGATTAATATAGTACTGCATTCTCCCATTATGTTGTTATATATTTGATGGTACTTGGAAAACTTTGATGTTTTAATATTAGTAATTGTGCTATGTAAGGACTATATTTGTATACTTGTTTGCTTTTTAAACTTGTCTTTGGTTCTATGTTCACTTATCCAACTGCTGAACAATGCCAAGTACTATACAATGAATTAACCAGGCAGGAAGTGCCCACTGGCGAATAGTGGTCTGACTGGTATGGGGGTAAACAATTGCTCTGTGACTGGGTTTGAGACCTGATTCATGAGAGAGAATGTATATCGGTTACTGAAATCTAATCTAAATCTAAAGCCTATGCTAAAAAGGTCATAGACGCTAAGGGGTCAGCCACTAATGTTGACTGACTAAATGGATATGCCCTTTAATATTTATATTCTATTAATTTCCATACATTAGTGCTGAATGCACATTTGGCCAGACAGCTTCTTTTGGCAGATAGCAGTGACTACTGGGGAGACTCAAAACTGGTCAACATGCTGATAATCAGTGAAGGTTGAGTGCTCAGTGCTAGCTGAGATGTTGATAACACCCCATGTAATGCTCAGAGAACACTTCAGAAGAATGGGAAGAAAGAATGCAAGAGGCAGAGGATGGGGGAACACTTTGGGACATTATCTTCTGGATATGAAGTGACTGTTACATTACAACCTCATGATAGCTGTTCCTACTTCCACAAAATTCAACTCATCAACATTGTGATGTGGATGGTGGAGTAGGCAGAGAAAAAAGTTAAGTTAAAGCAAATTATCTAGTGGGAAAGGGGTTCAGTGAAGGAAGGTGGGTGAGAAGGGACAAAAGAAGGCATTGGGATGGGATCTGGATCAGATAGAGTTACCTTCATGTATGAAAATTGTCAATAAAAAGTTAAAAAGAACCAAGGAGTACATGGTTCCATGATGCCTTGATCATCTGAACTATGAGTAAGATATGAGAACAGAAATAATTATTTTCTAAACAATCCACTCTCAGCAAAAATAATGAGAAAATCAAGGGAAAAGATCTTAGGATACTAAAATTAATTGGTTAAGTTAGAATTGTACCACAAGTCATGCTTTTCCAACAAGAAGTTTGATGAATATTCACTTTATGAATTATCCCATCTGTGGTTATTTCATTCAGGTGTTCCCCATAAACTCAAGTGTTCTCAGCTGATGGAGATTTGGGAAGTAATGCCTCTTGGAAGCAGTGTATTGTTGGGGTGGGCTTATGGGTATAATGGCCAGTTTCCTCTTGCCAGTGTTTGGCACACTCTCCTGTTTATGTTGTCCACCTGATGTTGGCCAGGAGGTGATGTCCACCCTCTGCTTATGCCATCATTTTCCTCTGCCATCTTGTAGCTTCCCCTTGAGTCTGTAAGCCAAAATAAACCCTTTATTCCCTAAAGCTCCTCTTGGTTAGGTGATTTCTGCCAGCAATGTGAACCTGAATGCAATACCATCAATCCCTATTCTTACTTAAAAATAATTATATCCTAGTTAAGAACTACCTTTACTGTACTGAATTCTATAGACTAATCAAATAAATGCTAGATTAAGCCACCAATGTAACCATCCAACAGATGTAGACTGATCTTGTAATGTCCAATGATAGGAACAGTTATGTAAATTATGGACTAAACATGAAATGACATATTAAGCAAAATTAATGAGGACATATTAGGTAATAGTAGAATAATGCATATAAAATATTTGTAATGACATTGGAAAGTGTTAATACACTAGTGTTAAATGTATTATACTATCCTAACTGTAAATAGAAAACAAGGGGTAGATAGGACATCAGAGTTCATATAAGAATCTCTTGGGTAAAGATGAAATTTGGGTCATTTTTAAAGTATTATCAAGTTACATTCTGATCATGTATGAAAATTGTCAAAAAAGACAAAAAATAGCCATCTCTGCATTTTTCTAATATTTTTGAAAAGGAACAAATGTTTCTGCTACAGAAATGATTCTTTAGCAAAGTCAGCCTCCTCTTGTTTTTTTTGATGCTTTTTGTTCTACTAAAAGTCAAACCAATCAAGTAAACAGAAAAGCAATTGCAGAAATTGCTGGATGGCCTTACTGCTGAGCATGGAGGACAGCGGGTTAGTATAAGGAAGTTTCTCTTGACTTCAAAAGTTTTTAATAGTGAAACATGTTTAGAGGTCAGTGACTTTCCGAGAGAAGATTGAGTCGTTAGCACTGTTCTTCCAGCAGAGCAAAGAACGGGGTGACATCCCTTCTCCCTGGGAGGGTGCATGGAAGCTATGATGAGTGTCCCACAGCTAAACACTCTGAGATTTTGATTCCTTGCTGGACTCTATTAGGATGGGATTAACCAATTGAAGGATTATCCTCATTTTATAGTTGAACATCTTGTTTTCTTTGTAATCCAACACCTCTTTTATTCCTCTTTTGATTGTATTTTTTTAATAATGGATACAACACTGAAAGATGTTGCTAGATAACATAAGAAAAATGCAAATCTAATAACGGATGCATTTTAATTTATAGATTGTTTTCAAAGTTAAAATACATCCTATGTTTTAAAAGTGTGATATTCTATCATTAAATACAATAAAAGATTATGAATAAGGAAAATTGTTTAACTTACAGTATATAATTTTAGTATAATTTATAGTAATAATGTATTAAACAACTTATAAAATATAATTAAACTACATTCTCAGTTCTGGGTTTTCATTTATATGTGTTTAAATGTCATTTAAAATGATTAATAATTTTGTATAAGGATATAGAACCTTTGATTAATTAAAATTAGATAATTCCTTATTCAGACTTAAGACAAAATGCATGTAGTGACATTATAATACTGAAACTGCTTATGCTGTTCAAAATCAAGAAAAAGAAAAAGAAGGACACACAATGTCAATCTCTGGTCTCCATAAACAGTCACATATACATGCATGAGAGCCTCTGCAGACACCAGTCACCCATACACCTATAAACACCTATAAACACCTATCCACCCATGTACACCACATGCATAATCTAGAGAAGTAAGCAATGGAAGTAGACACACAGCAGCAAAAAATGGGAAATGATAGGTTATTTGACCTTAAAATTTTACGGAAACCAATTTTTATTTAAAAATCTATGGATATTTTTTATTTATTTGAGAGTGGGGGAGGGAAGAGAGAGGGAAAGAGAGAGAGAGAGAGAGAGAGAATGGGCATGCCAGGACCTCCTGCAACTGCAAACAAACTCCAGATGCACCTTGTACATGGGGCTTATGCTGGTACTGAGGAATCTAATCTGGATCCTTTGGCTTTGCAGGTAAGTGCCCTAACTGCTAAACCATCTCTCCAGCCCAAGTATATTTTTATTAGAGGCACTCACTTTCATTTAATTAATTTATCCAAATATTTCATAAATAATTATTCTACAATGAGTGCTCTTTGTGTGAGTAGAGGTCAAATATCAAGTGGCTGTCGTAGAAGTTTTAAGTTTTAAGTTTATTTGGTGAAAGCTGACAGGTCCAGGAATAATCATTTTTAATCATTGAAAGCAGGTCCAGGAATAATCATTTTTAATCATTGAAAGTTAAAAAAGTTAAATTAAATTAAATTAAAAAAATGATTTGGTACAACTTTATTCATGGGCATGGATTTGTGTGTTAACCAATGTATTTCTTTCATGTGGGTTTTTGTTATTTTCCTGTTGGTTAATGGGAGGGGAGTGACTGACCCTTTATGACCATGCCTCAGCTCACACATCTGCTTCACATGCATAGCATTTCTCCGAAAAAGTCATTCTTAAAACATAATGGTTTTAAAATATTAAGGTGATAAAGAAGATAAATAAAGGTCATTGTGGGCCAACTCTCTCAAGAACGGAAGATTTCTCTGTGAATAACATCAAACATGAAAATATAGTGTAAAAACTAGATGCTGGCTGGCCATGGTTGTCCACGCCTTTAATCCCTGCACTGGGGAGGCGGAGGTCAGAGCAACACTGTGAGTTCGTGGCCAGCCTGAGACTACATAACGAATTCCAGGTTAGCCAGGGCTACACCAAGACCCTACTTCAAAATAAACAACAACAACAACAACAACAAAGAAGGAAAAAAAAAAAAAAAACCTAGATGCTAGATCTAATCAGATTTCAAGAGCTAATGTTTGAGCAAGATAAAACTGTTTCCTACTGTTCAAACTTCCTGACTCATAATTTGCATTCTTTTCATAGTATGAACTCCTTTTTCCCATACTACTGAAAAGTACAACGGTTAATTCCACGACAGGATTGTTAAACGTAAAGTAATGTACTGAGGTCTGGCAACCCGCCATCCATCACGACAGACACCTCTGGAAACAGAAAAGCACTGCATTTTCGGAGTAAAACACAATGTAATGACCATTGCTTTGAAATGGATCAATCTGGCCGTGCTTGCGCCACTGCCCCGCATTCAAAGCAGCAATCACGCGGCTCTGGCGCGGTAGTTTTCTCCCCAATGTCATCTCATTTTATCCCCTCAGAAAATGGCAGTGGAGGCAAAAAAAAGATGCAGGGGACACACATCAGGTTTTCCTTAGGCGTCCTTTCTATTGTGTTAACAACTCTCAATAGGGCAAGCAATTTTCCACTGTCTTGTGTTAGGAATTACACTGGCACAATTTGCACCTCTCCCGTTAAGCCTGCACAAGGCGCCACCCCAGACCCTTTTCCAACAGGTTTGCCACTCAGTGGCAACCATTTATGTCAGGACAGAACAGGGAGAAAGGGCTGTGACCACTGTGATCTTAACAAATTTATATCGCTTCGCTTATTGAAATCTCTCACATTCTGTCTTGAGATGTTTATCTGCATGCAGAATAATGCTTTGTGAGAAGTTTATGACTGTCGGTAGAAAGAATACCCGAAGGCAATGGCTTGTTGGATCAATCCAGCCATTAATTATCTTAGAGACCTTAGACAAGTCATTTAAACACAGATAACACTGCCTGCTGCACACCTTACAAGGTTGCAATGACGTTGGAAAGTACCCAGATGCAAAAGCGTTTGGCTATTAAGGTTATACAAATATGATAGGACATGACACTAACACTTTTTGAGGCAATAAGAAGATTATTTAACTGATGCTTGGCGAAATTTGTTTTTATTTTTTCCTCAGACTTTAAAAAATGATGTGTTACTATTGTGGATATCTCCTTGTGCTATCTCCCAATTTGAAAATTTCTATGACATGCCATCCACAAAAATATATCCCACTTACACTAAACATTTATTTGTAAAAAATAAAATGCTAAATTTGAGAAAGTACCAAAAGATGACATGGTATTTTATAGACCAACGTTAGGAAAGAGCTTTCTTAGGTAATTCAAAGGCCAAAAACAAAAAAAGAAAAGAACAAATTTAACCTATATGACTATATGAAAACATACAACTTTTCAAAAGCATGAATGAATTTTGAAGACAATGGAACAATTGGCATAAAATATTCCCACTTGTATAATATTGGAAGCACTAAAACCCACAAACTATTACCCTGCCCACAAATCCATGGTAAAAAAACAAACCTAATAGAAAACAGGTAATAGATATAGATATCAATATACACAAGGAAATACCAACAGCTAATAAAGAAAAGATGCTCATCAAGGCTGGCAACTGTAGTGTGGGGAGCCAGCATCGCCCCTGTGAAGGGAAAGACTGTGGAGCCCGTTTGAGAGCAGTATGCTCACAACGGGGTCAGGAGCTCCATTTCTTGATGCTCTTCCTTTTAGTGGCAGTCACACTCACCCGTAGATGTGTATAGAGGGGTGTTCATGGAAAGCCTGCTGTCTGAGCAGGAAATACCTGACAGATGTCAGCCAACAGGAGACTACTTAAATGAATTATAAACAACTGTAATGTGGCACATCAGGATACTGTGGAGCTGTTAGGAGTGATCACTGCTATAAACCTATGTATATGTATGTATATATATGCAGGGGAGTAATTCGGGGATATTAGAAAATCTAAATATGCCACAGGATGAAACTTTTGGTAACAAAACAAAAATATGTTTGCACGTGGAATACATGGTTTTTTCCATTAGATAATTAGAGTAGCATATGTACTCTTATCTATCCACTTTTATATAAATCAAATGTAAAGGGTTTTTAGACATTTAAATCAAATTATTCAAAATGTTTCCTGGCACTGGAGTGTGACATATGAGGGGAAGCTGAGGGAAGTCATTGATATTACATGCTACCAAGTTGTATACATTATTTTGTAATGCACTAACATCAAAATCCTCAAACATTTCCCAAGATCTATTTTTCTCTCTTTGTACATGAAATTTATTCAGCTGCCAATATTATGTAGGGAAATCCCATTCAAGGTTGGGACATTACTAGAAACAGAAATGGCTCCTTTATTCAGGAAGTAGCCATACTTGGAAAGAGGCTTTCTGCCCTAGTGCAGGAAGGTGAGCATTCCAGAGCTATCTTCATATTTAATAGTTCCTTAGCCATGGGTGGCTTGAACAAGGATCAGCAGGTGTCAAAGACAACAGCTCTGGAGTGCTCCAGGGGTGAGACTCAAAGCAGCTGCCCACTCCCACTATGGGATCCAGCTTTCACAGATAATAGACCAATCTGACACCTGGGCTCTGTCAAAAATGACACCCACTAAACCTCTTCCTAAGCACATCCATTTGCTCCAAAGAACCATTTCCCAGTGCTTGCTGTACATTATTTCCATAGAAATGATTCTTTGGTGGGGAATAATTTCTTTGGAAATACTAGATTAACCCATGGAGAACAATTGCCCTTACTTTGCAAAATCTATGTGAACATCTACACGGGTTTGTAATATAGAACATTCTCCAAGGTTCTTCTGAATTGTGGGACTTTGTATTGTGGAATAATAGTTTGGAAGATAAGCCCTGGTGTGACAAAAATGTGTCAGGTGTTAACAGCAAGGCTCATTCATTGATTTGTTAGGAGGAGAACCAGTGATGAGAACACCTTGTCTGTGTTGGAATTATGGTGCACACATGGCACATATGGTGGATGAGATGAAATGTGGGTGTCCAAGTGCAGGGGCAGCATGTGGCAAGAGGACAGCAGAGAGACATAAATGAGCCTGGAGAGAGAGGAGACAGAGGTTGTCTGGAGGATATGAATGCTCATCACAAAAAAGGAGTTGCTGCATTTGGCATGGACCTGGTGAGGGTGGAGATAAGAAACTGTTTTCCTCTGTTATGGTTGATCAATCCTTGTTTTCATTGACAAATTACTATTTTGTTTGCCTATAAATCTCTACTTACCTGACCCTCTGCTGGAATGTACTCCTTTTACTGTCCTTTCTTTCTCTGAGGTCCCAGCCTTTTTATGCCATTATGAATTTGACTACTCCTCTAAGCATGCAGATAGTAGAAAACTTTTATGTCAAATAATCTGCAATTACTTAAAAAGTTTCATCTCATTTTTCTTTATAATAACATACTATCTAACATATCTAACAATCTTTAAGAGCTACAGAGCAATACATTAGACCACAAAAGAATTTCAACCTAACAAAATAAATCAATATAAATAAATTGTCCTGTAAAACAATGATAGCTATTTATGAACTACCATTCTTGTTCTCAGCATCCTTCTGAGCCCAGGAAACCCTCACTCTGTGACACCTGTAGTGTATAACTGACCCACCTTCAGTCCTCCATACAGTGGAAACAGATTCACATAAATATCCGTTGAGACTGTGGGCAAAAATATGTGACTTTAGAAGTTTAACATCTTTATATTACATGACTGACTTCATGTAATTTATTTTATTGCTTTCTCTTCTCTGTTTCAAATATTGAATGAGGGGCACGGATGCGTTTATAGATCCCGGAAAAAATGTTTCACATTCCTCAGTCATTAGTATTACCAAGAATTTCTTTCATAATGAGGAAAACTATTGGCCTACAAGATGTAGTTATTTGCCAAAAGTGCCATTATTCCTTGTATTGCTAGATTTTATGCAGCATTTTTTCTTTGATTGTCCTGGTGCTAACTTACTCTCCGTTGGAGAATCTGCTTCTCTTTTTCAGATAGATGTAGATCCTAAGGAGAGACCCACCCCATCATACCTCAAAAGGGCCCTGGCTGAAACTAAGAAAAATTGGAGAAACAAGCAAGGGGGCTGTTTTCCTGATGAACCGGATACCAGCACAAGGGGGAAGGAGATCAGCACATAGAAAAATCAACTCCTACCAAATCAGAGAGCCAGAGCTTCAGAGGCCCCCAACACCTCATCACTGAAGCAGACCAAAAATGAACCCAACATGGCTCAGGGAAATTTTGCGGAAGAGGGGGCGGAAAGAATGTCAGAGTCACATGTTGGGTCATGATATGCAGAGACATTTATCTTACCCATAACTGTGGGCTAACTCCACAATGCATGACCCATATACCTCAACAAGGAGGGGCCAAGGGGAGGGGGTAGGTCACGGATGAGCCTAATAATGGTACCAAACTGACTGTATTTGCTGAATACAGAACTGACTAATAAAGAAAAAAAAATAAAAAAAATAAAAAACTTTTGTTCATAAAAAAAGAAACAGATATTAAAACTCATAGCTAAGTAAATATGAAGTAAGTAGACTCAATGTCAGACAACTTTGATGTAGGCACACTTACCAAACATTGAACAGTTTAAGAATTATTACCATTAAATAATCTTCATTCTCCCATTGCAAGAAGGAAAATGCCCTCACCCTACTCGAGCTCTCACTTTTACACTCCTCCTTGATGCGACTCTTACTTCTTTTTAATACGTGAAAAGGCAAATGAAGCTTAAGAGCTTGCAGACACTTCTGTCCTTGTTTTCACAGGGGCTAGGTTGTAGGCTTCCTCTCTCCAACTATTTTTGGTTATATCAGAAGATATAACTTCTGAAGGTAAGAAGGTGTATGAGATATATTCCTTATCTAAAGAGAAGATGTTATATGTTTAAAACTAGTAAGCTCCCAGGAATCTCTAGTATAATAAAACTGTGCCAAGATTACTTAAAGGGGGCTGCATTCCTCAGCTGTAGGTAATGGGGTGTGGCTGGAGAAATGCAGCCTAAGCTAAGTAGAAGGGAGTTTGTGAAATCTAGGCAATCTTCATAACTGGGCAGAACTTATAAACTTGGACAAGTTCTGTTGCCCTCAACTTCCTCATTTGTGAAGTAAGGCTGCTAATTTCCTCCTGGAGCATTATATATATGGAGAGTGAGTTTGTGTGCATATATGAATATTTGTATATATATATATACATGTTTATTCATTCATTCATTGATGGATATTTAGCTTAATTCCATATCTTAGCTTTTGTGGAAAGTGCTTTTTGTGACTTGAATATGAAATTTCCCAAATAGGCTCATGTATGTTTAAACACTTGTTGCCTGGCTGGTAGTGCTACTTGGGAAGGTTGTTGTGGTGGTTTGAATATAAATGTCCCCCACAGCCCCAGGCATATTTGTCAAGATTCAGCTTCCTACTTAAGTCTCCACCAGGCAGAGCCCTGCTGGAAGAGGAGGGTCACTTGGGGTGGATTTTAATATAGACCTAAGGTGCTCGGAGTCAGCTCCTGTTTTCTGGTGCAGGCTCTGTCTCTCTTGATGCAGTGAGTCAGCTTCTGCCTCTGTGATGAAGATTCCCCTGGAATCTGTAATCCTGAAATAAAATCTTTCCTCCCATAAGCTGCTCCTGGTTGGGTGTTTGTTCAGCAATGAGCAGGTAACTGCAACAGTTGTATAACCTTTCAGAAGTGGACTCTAGCTAGAGGAATGGGGACACTCTAGGCAGGTCCACTTTCTGTTCACACTCTGCTCCCTGGTCTGGATGCAGTGTGACTGCTGGCCTTCCACTCCTATTGTCATGATGGCCGTGATGCAAAGTATCCCTTCAAACTTTAAGCCCAAGTAAACCCTTCCTTTCTTGAGCTGCTTCTTGTCAGGGATGTGGTCACAGCAGCAAGTAAAGTAACTAATGCAGCACTGCCACAAGTATGAGACAGGAGCTGTGTCCTCAGCTGATTTCACTTCCTTTCCATGTAATGCTGGATGCAAAGTGGCATATGCATCTCTGATCCACTGCTTCTATAACAATGGGAGATGCAGCCAGAATCCAAAGCTTGCAGGAGAGTTGTTTGACATTAAACACTTTATTTTAAAAAAGAAACAGAGACTAAGAAAGACCTTAAGGAACTTGGTCATAGGAAGGTGACTAAGCAAGGACCAGTAATGAAACCTCATGTTGGCATGTAGCCAGGTTTAGTAACATGTGTCGCTCTTTGATACAGCAGCCTCTGCTACATATTAAAGTGCAAAACAAACATCATAACTTCCTTAATGAAACTCATTCTCACATTTGCAAACTTTCTGTCTTTGTCCCTTAAGCTCTTCCATATCACTTCCTTT
The DNA here is from genome assembly GCA_036346955.1 of Dipus sagitta. NCBI lineage: Eukaryota > Metazoa > Chordata > Mammalia > Rodentia > Dipodidae > Dipus > Dipus sagitta. The sequence continues at coordinate 45,172,411 of CM070784.1, forward strand.
ACTCATTTCCGCTCTTACTATATTCACTTAGCTTATCCATGTTCTACAGCCACTCATTTTACCAACAGCTTCTGACTTGTTCCACAGCATTCTGCCTTTGTCTTTTTAGAAATGACTACTGGTCACCATGGAAACTCTATGAGAGGGTAGAGATAGATGAGCAGAAAAGTATCCCCACAAATAGAAAGAAAGCCATATCCAACACATGTCTTGTGGTGAACACTGGGTTAGGTGCACCTGTTTTGTTGAAGGCTAGAATTATTAAAACTTGCAGGCTGAATGAGCATTGAAGAACATGACCGGTATACTACCCTGAATAATGAGACATCAGAAGATGACCAATTCTTGGTCATTAAATCCCATGGAAAAATAGACTGAAGCAACTATATGATCTTCTTAGACTACCTATTTTTCCTTTGTTCTGCATTATTTTTCCTAATAGTTCCAAATTCCCAATGTACTGCTGAAATACAAGGTAATTGTGGCTAACAGGGCACCCTGCCACTGGCCAATGAGTCCATGAATCTGGTAACATCCACACAACTTTGTTCTAAGGACAGGAAAGTCACAGCATCAGTCTACACTTGTCATTTTGCAGCTAGCTACCCTGAGCAAAATGCTTCACCTCTCTGGGCTCCTGTTGTCTCACCTGTGAATGAAACATGTGACGGTGACTCTGTCTGGTAAGGAAGGTACCTTTGCCAATGTGTTTCCCACATATCTTTCTTTGGAAGACTAAATCCTGTGGAAACATTAAACCTTAGTATTGTTTTATTGACCTTTGCAGAAATAAGACTGAGTTAGAACAAAGAAATATTTTCAACAAAAGATGATTCAAGTTGCAGATCAGATTCAATGAGATGTAAGAGAATATTCTTGAAAAAGGCATAAGGTAAAAAATTTGGGATGATAAATCCAAATGATAAGCAAAAAGATAAGCATCTGAAAGATTATAGTTAGGACTAGATGGTGTCTAAGATGGATGATAGACTAGAAAAGAAATATCAGATGTGGAGAACCTTCCCTTCCCAGGTGTTTGTCTCATTGCATTTGCTTCTGTCACACTCTCACTGATAATGACATTCTGACCCAGAACAATCATCACACATTATTACTATGTTATGAAAGTCTGAAGACAGGAATAAAGGACTAATGCATGATTCCAGACACTATCATGGATTCCATTCAGTGTCTGTGTAACAAACTGTTATGTGTAAGATACTGTGTTAGGCACTAGAGGAGACATGGCAAAAGGTAGCGTTTTTATAAATTTTTATTATCAAAAACAACTACTTGGTTCTTATAAACTCTGGAACCTCCCTAAGAGGGTATTAAATCTGTCAAGGAAAATTTTACACACTCACCACTGTCATATAAGTTAGAACACTGTAAGTGCTTTAAGAACATTAGGCAAGAGTGAGGACATCAATTCAGAAGAATTAGCGAAGTTTTGGGAAGAATGCTAGTATTTAAATGGGACCTACGGGATAGGCAGTGTTTTGACTAAAGGTAATGGGAATGGCCTGAAACAAGAGTCTAGAAGCAGGAAGACTTCGGACCTGGTTTTAGGTGAGTATCTCATACAATTAAAGAAGCATTGTGCAATGAGGGAACACACTGATTGGCCTTCTCTTATATAGCTGGAGAATTTGACATAGGTCAGTAGTAACGGGGGGGGGGGGGGACTGTCATTAGATTCTAGCTATAGACCAAAAGAGATGTTTGAAGCCAAGAGACCAGCTGAGATGCTAAATAAGGAGCTAGACAGTAAAAGTGAAACTCAAAAACAGAGGGTGGCAGGGGAGTGGCTGTAGGCTCTTTCATCTCTGTAGCACCTTGGCTCTGAGGTAAGCTTTCAACAAGAAGCACCCTGAAATGAGAAAAGCCACTTGCCTCTTTCTCCTCCACCTCTTACTGGGTGGTTCTATGACATGCAGAACTCATAAATGATTTAACAGCTAGTATTTATCTAACATGTGCTAGGAACTTTGTGACACTTGTCATAGCCTCTCTGGCCCATGCTATCTTCAGTCCTGACACTGTGTGGACTCCTACTTCCCAGTCTTCCTGGTTGTCTTTATGTAGGACTCCACACTATTGCTGGGACTCAGCTTATTTGAGTTGCCCTAGCCACCCAAAGCTTTTGATCAGGTCTTTATGGAAGAAAACCATTGCCTAGCGTGGAGAAAGCTTTGCCTTGAAGCCATAGGTTTCTGCAGGTAAATCCCAGTGCTGGAGATATCACTCCTCACAATGAGCTGTTACTCAGGGAGGTCCATGAGTGCCCCAAGCCCAACCAAAACAATGCAGGTGACTGCCAAAGTGTTTGGAAACCTACCAGAGCCATATTGTAAGACACTGTTGCTGACACAGGACATTGAAAAATCAAGCTTGGACTGAGATGGAAGCCATCTCCCTGTTGGCTGGCTGTCAGGATGCTGAAAAGCTCTATGAGAGCTGCTGGGGAATAAAAAGACATCAACATTGTAAACAAACAGTGGATCATGCTAGCCATGAAATCAACTGGGGAGCAAGATGTACCACAGGTGCAATGGTGGCAAACAGGTTATCGGTGTAATAAGCTGCTCTCTGCTGGGTATGAGGCCCACTCAGTGGGAGGTAATTCATGCCAGTACTGAGAATTGAGTCAAAAACCTATGGCATGGTAGGTCATAGACTCTTGAGGGAAACTTCTGCTGTTGTTTGGCTAAGTGGAGATATCATGGCCAAAATGTGGGGAAAGAGGAACCCTCATTCACTGTTGGTGGGAATTCAAACTTTTATAATCACTATGAAAATCAATATGGAGATGTCTGAAAAAGATGAATATAGAACTACCAAGAGACCCAGTTATTCCCTTACTGGGCAGTTGCCCTAAATGCTCTATGCTTCACTACAGAGAAAATTGCTCAAGCATGTTTACAGCTGCTCAATTCATAATAGCTAAGAACTGGTATCAACTCAGATGCTCATCATTGGACGAATGTATAACCAGGTTGTAGTACATATACAAAATAGAATTCTACTCAGCAGGAAGAAAAAATGATACAATGAAATTTGTAGGAAAATGGACTGGCTTGGAACAGATCATACTCAGCGAACACATGCAATTACAGAAAGACAAATGCCGCATGTTCTCACTCATCTGTGGTTCCTAACTTGGATCAGCTTGAGTCTCTGGCATACTGGGCAGGTAACTTGAGGCCCAGACAATATGGATAGAAGGGTTTGGGAGAAGGGGAATGGGAGGCAGGGGGAAATAAACACAAAACTAAACCCAAAATGAACTGTTAACCATAGAAACCTTTCTCCTTGAAGGTAGACTAAAAGATTTAATCCTCACCAGGAGCATCTGACAAGAAGGGCCCTGGATAAATTCACAGAAAAGGGGACAGAAAGACTGTTTGAGCCACAAGTTGGGACATTATGCACAGAGATATTGCCTTTTCCCCATAACTGATGGCTACCCCCACAATGTATGACCCACAATCCCCATGGAGATAACCAGCATCCCCAAAGAGGAGTGTCCCTTCAGAGGGGGGCCAGGGTTAGGGGAAGGATGGTACCAACATGTGCTATTTACATACTGAGTATGTCCATAACTAATACAAAAAAAAAAAAAAAAGAAAAAGAAAAAGAAAGAAAGAAAGAAAGAAAGGCCCTGGAGAGGGTGGAATGAAACCTAACCTTAAATTTTTTGGCTCTGACCTGTAACTCCCAGTACCAGAAATTGGTGCTACCTACATTTATTGGAGAGAACTACAAGGTTCCCAAAACAAGATAGGCTTCTGTAAAGCACTTGATTATTGTCTGAGGTAAAAGGTAAAACCCTATTGCTGAAGACACCATATGCTGCTGACACAGAACAGGAGAGATCCAGCTGGAATCTGGGAGAGAGCAGTCCCCAGACAGTTAGCCCTTCTAGTGCTAAAAAGCACTACATGAGCTACTTGGAGAAAGTGGTCAACAATGGTAAACAAGCAGGCGTCTACGCCACCCAGAAGCAACCAGCCTGACAAGAAGTACACACCAGTGCATTGGTGGAACATAGCCTTGGTGGGTAACCAATGGCTTTCTGATTGGCTAAGAGCTCCACTCAATGGAAAGGAACCCATATCTGGAACTGGGGCCCAGGTCAGAATCCTATGGAGACTTCAGTGTCAAGCTCCCAGTAGTCTTTGGTTAAAAAAGAGCTATATCCATCAAAATTTCCCTAAATTAATAGTGCTTGTTCAATTTAACCTTTGCTAACTTCTTTTTCTTTCTTTCTTTCTTTCTTTCTTTCTTTCTTTCTTTCTTTTCTTTTCTTTTTCTTTCTTTCTTTTTTTTTTTTTTTTTTTTGAGGAAGGGTTTCACTCTAGCTCAGGCTGACCTGGAATTCACTTTGTATTCTCAGGATGGTCTTGAACTCACGATGATCCTCCTACCTCTGCCTCCCGAGGGCTGGGATTAAAGGTGTGTGCCTTGGAGAATCTGTTTTTCTTTTTCAGACGGTAGCAAGACCTGAGTACATAAACTACCCCTCACATTGCCATGGCCCAGGCAAAACCACAGAGGAAGTGGGGAGATGAGCAAGAGAGCTGCTTCTATGGTGAGCCTGACAATCAGTGCCAAGGAGACAGATACTGAGGACACTCAACACCTACCAAAGCAGAAATCCAGAGGTTCCTAAGAGCTGATCACTAAAATAGACTTAAATCAAAGAGCCGGGCGTGGTGGCGCATGCCTTTAATCCCAGCACTCGGGAGGCAGAGGTAGGAGGATCGCCGTGAGTTCGAGGCCACCCTGAGACTCCATAGTGAATTCCAGGTCAGCCTGGGCTAGAGTGAGACCCTACCTCGAAAAACCAAATAAATAAATAAATAAATAAATAAATAAATAAAAATAAAATAGACTTAAATCACACCCACCAAGGCTCAGGAAATTTTTCAGAAGAGAGGGCAGAAAGATTATTAAGAGCCAGAGGTTGGGATGTCATGCCCAGAGGCATTGCCTTCCCCCAATACCTGACTGCTGCTCCCACAATGCATAACCCAAAACCCCATGGGGAATACCAACATCCCCACTGAGGGGGATTCCCCAGTACAATGGAGGCAGGGAGGAAGGGGGGAAAAGGCGCCAACACATTGATGTACCTATACAAAGTATATTCTTAATTAAAAAAACAAACCTTCTTGGGATGGAGAGATGGCTTAGCAGTTAAGGCACTTGCCTGCAAAGCCAAAGGATCCAGGATTGATTCCCCAGGATCCACATAAGCCAGATGCACAAGATGGCACATGCCTCTGGAGTTTGTTTGCAGTGGCTAGAGGACCTGGCATGCCAATTCTCTATCTCTATCTGTGCCTCTTTCTGTCTCTGTGTCTCTCAAATCAATAAAGTAAAAATAAAAATAAACTTCTAAATGTATACGTTTATCCTCTTTGATTAATTCTGTTCTCATTTCTGGTTACGGAACCTACTTTATTACAGAGAGCAACAAATACTGGAGAGAACCAAGACTTGTAAAAATAGCAAGAAGAAAAACCCAAGTGCCTAGCACAAGATGAGTCATTCCTATCACACTGCCACTTTCCAGGAAGCACTACAGAGGAAGTGGCAGGTTAAATATGAAGGCTGCTCTCATTGCCAGCAAACTGTCTTTATGAAGATGGTGGTAGATGCGAGGAGACTCAAAACTCAACAAAATAACAAGCTGGGCATGGTGGCACACGACTTTAATCCCAGAACTTGGCAGGCAGAGGTAGGAGGATCATCGTGAGTTCAAGACCATCCTGAGAATACAAAGTGAATTCCAGGTCAGCCTGGGCCAGAGTGAGACCCTACCTCAAAAAGCAAAAAATAAAAAAAAAAAACTCAACAAAATATAAAATAAGACACAGACAAGAGGCTGATACTAAAGGAGACTGATGTGAGCTGCAAGACTCAGAGAATGTTGTGGAAGAGTGGGTGCAAAGAACATAAGGACCACAGCGCATAGGCATACTCTGGTGCACAGTCTCCCACCATGAACCAGCTGGGCAGTCATGACCCCACAGTGATTTTTGATACCCCTACAATAACCACTCTGTTCTGAACCCGTCAGCATTTTGACATAGAGGATGGAGGAGGAAAACAAGAATGAAACAACAAAACAGAGAAAGGACTACCTTGAAGGAGCCCACTGAGGCTGGTCCTCAGTAGAATGAAGGTTGAGGAGTGGAGACAAAGAGGATGGTGTAATAGGAGCATGACCAAATCACAGCACGCTTGCGTAGTAAAGTTCTCAATAAAAAGAAAGCTATGCGTATACCCTCACTTTTTTGATAAATTTAAATAGATTTTTCCTTCTTATCCTCATTTTCCCCTTTCTTTTTATTTCCTCTTTTCTTTCCCATTCTCTTTTCCTTCCATGCCCTTCCTCCTGTATCTTCTCCTTCTCTAGCATCTACTCTTCTCTTCTTTTCTACTCCCTCATCTTCTTTCTCAGAACACTCCTTCCCTCCGTCTTCCGTCCTCACTGACATCCCTGTTTCAGCTCTATGTAATATGCTTCACCTCTCTTGTCATTTCCTTTCCTATTTCTCTCCTTTGCTTCCTCCTTTCTCTCCATCATTCCCTCCTTCTTTGATCCATCCATCATAATCTCTTTTGTAACCTTTCCCCCCCATAATTCCTGTCATGACTCATATATATGTGTGTGTGTGTGTATACAAAATATGTATAGATACATATAAAAATTCTCCGCATTTTTCAGAGCAAATATGCAATGATTTTATGGATTGAGTTAAATGTTCTACATGCTTACCAAATAGAAAGGCATAAACATTTTCAACCCTTTAGTCACGCCTTACATCCCAGCACTTGGGAGGCTAAGGTAGGATGATTGCCATGAGTTTGAAGCTGCACTGGGCTACAGAGTTCCAAGTCAACCTGGGCTATGCTACAGTGAGATCTTGCCTCACAAATAAATAAACAAGATAGTGGTCATGAGCATAAAGTGCAAATCTTTGGACAAGATGTTCTGAGTGGGTTAATTATATTCAAGGAACTCACAGTGCTTAGATTTGAGACAGATTTCTGCCTAATACTCCACCCTGAAAGTTGAGAAATGGATTGTGAAACAGAAAGAAAAAGCAGTTATACCTTTGGGTAACTATAGACTACCAATCAGATTAGAAGATTATAGGAATTCAATTTTCTAAGGAAAAGAACAACATTGTGCTGGGAAACATCTGAGATGGCTCATTTTAGGTGCCACCTGACTGCATCAAGGGAGTCCCAGAGAGCTGGTGAATCAGTGTTTCTGGGCATGTTCATGAGGAAGAGACTGATATTTGAGTCAGTAGACTCAGGAAGATCTGCTCTCACACAATGGGAGTGTGCACTAGCCAATCTTCTGGGGGCCTGGATAGAATAAAAATATTTTCTCTCTCTGTCTCTCTCTCTCTCTTCTGAAGTATAGTATCTAAACTCTTCATTGTCCCAAGCCATAGCCATAATCATAGCCTATAATCCCAGGACACAGAAGGCTGAGGCAGGACTGAAGGTTGAGGCCAGCCTGAGCTACATTGCTAGCTAGACCTTGTCTCAGACAAACAAACCTGGATAGTCTCTAATTATGTCTAGAAATTAGACAGAATCTATAAACCTTAAGGATCATTATTCACCACTGTGTTGTTGTCCTGCCAAACAGAATATTTAATAGTTACTTATTGAATTAATGAGTGAGTAAGAAATACTTCTTGTAAATTGGTAAAAAATAATCAGGCATATGAAGAATATGTTTTGCTTTCTGTTCAATGTGCACTATTGCTTTCATCTCTAAGAGCCTCGAATGAATAGGTTGTCACTCTTATTTTAGTAACAGAGATCAAAGCTTTAAGAAGTTATGCAAACTGTTAAAGTTGGAGGAAATGGACTCCACATAACCTGCTCCTTGCTCTGTGATGCTCCTAAATTAATAATTCCATATTAAACTTCTTACTTCAAGGAATTCATTTTTGTTGCTTTATATGGGCCTCAGGAAAATAATAGAAGTTAGCTGGGCATGGTGGCACACGCCTTTAATCCCAGCACTCGGGAGGCAGAGGTAGGAGGATCACCATAAGTTCGAGGCCACCCTGAGACTACATAGTTAATTCCAGCTCAGCCTGGGCTAGAGTGAAACCCTACCTCGAAAACAACAACAAGAACAACAACAAAAATAGAAGTTAACTGTTCAGAGATATCTCAAAAAGTTGGCAGCTTATTGAAGTCACCCTTCCACCAAAAAATGACTTGCCTATTGGAGGAATATATATTTAATCTAACCTGGGCTTCTATAGTTCTATAGTTCTATAGCTTCTATAGTTGTGGATAGTTATGGCAGTAGGAAGACATGTAGTCTTTCAATGATTTTGCTAAAGGGATTTATTAAAGAATGCATTGTATAAAACAAAAAGTCAAAACCTTAAAAAGGGGTTTGTCGAATAAATGTAGCTACAGATTAATTTCTCACCATCATTGTTTATTAATATTTAATATATTTATATGAAAGCTATCACTTCACAATTCCCTATACATTCTGCATTTAATAATCTAGAAGCCTCCTATCTTCTTTAACTCAATGAGACTGGATTTGTAATAACTAGTAATGTTAAATGTATTTTTAAGAAATCAATAATAAATAAATGCATAAGCACTTCCCTCTAGAATGCTTTTGATGTTATTTACAAAATTAAAAAAAAGATGACAGACCCACAAGAGACTTTATAACCATTTCATTACCATCTCCCTAATTGCATATGGTGTAACTGTGTAATCTGTTTATTGAAATTGAAATATTTGGAACGGATCCTCCCCACAGACATTAACAGTAAGCATCTCGTGCAGTAACATAGTACTTAATGCAATAGCAACATTATATGCACCAGGCTTTAACCGCTAGCTGCTTCCCCACTGGAATTGAACATTTTTAACACTCTGTGCTCTGCCTTGGTATTCAATTCTATATCCAATTTACAAGCTGTAAAACACAATATTCACAGATTATAGTAAGTACAAAGAAGTTTTAAGGATATACTTGGTGATACTAATATAAGAAAAAGTTTCAGTTAAAGTAGACACAACAGAAAACTTGGAAAGATGTGAAGGTCCTTAAAGATTGTTTTGTTTTTTTTTTCCTAAGACTTTCTTTTAGAAGAGGAAAGATTTATTTTGTTCACATTCAGTCAGTGGTTTGATGAGGATGAAAGCTGTTTTGTTGGAGCCGACTGGTCATATCACAGGGAAGCATTACTTTGACATAATGTGAAGGTGTCTTTACATATGGCCCATGGCTACAGTGTACATAGCTTTCCCAGTGATGTAATCAGGGAAGAGGAGAGAGCACTGGATGATAGGTGGGTGACCAAGTTTGGTCCTGAATCTTCCTGGATGGTCTCCATGATCCTGAGCAGGCTGTTTGTTGTCTCAGTCCAAACCCTCAACCTTTCATAAACAACCTGCAATAGACTGTCTTCAAGACATCCGCTTCAAGAATATCTAAGATCCTAGTATTAGTCTGCTGTGGGTAAGCGGCTAATATGTAAAGGCCACTTTGCATTTTTCCCTACTAACTTTTAACCAATAGTTTTAAATTTCTGGCTCCATTTTCAGCAACTTGGCAATTAGAACAGCATCCTTTCCATGTTAGTTTTCTGATGACTTTTCACATATTTTCTCAACTAATCCAAAGCATAATGCTAAAAAGTAGCTATAAACATGTAATGAAAACTATTGAAAGGGCTAAAATGAAAAAGCATATGAAAATGCGGAATGATAGAAAACATTGAAAGTCAATTAACACATAGTCCTTTTATCATCACTCAACTAACTAATGATGCAAAGGAGATTTGTGGTTAGGATGGCTTTTTTCAAAATGAATGTTTAGCTATCATCCACAATCCACTAATCATAGACCCTGCATATGTATTCCTGCATTGCCTGTGTCATACAGCTGTGTCAGACAAGAACCAATCTAGATTTTACTTGGACATTCAGAATAAAATATGTACATTTCTGAGATCATTGTGCCCTTATCAGCCACAATGTGTGTTTCATACGTATTTTTTTAAAAAATTGTCTAATAGCTATTTAATACACAAATAACCTGGCCTATCAAATCCAAGGTATATTTCATATTTTGGAAGTAAGGAAGAGAATTTGTTCAAGTCTTTAAGGATGTCAATGTAAATGATATCACATTGTTTAATGTGAGTAATAGTAGACCAGTGTTTATTGTGAGTAAGGCAGGCTAGTGTTTGTCATGTTCTTCTTTACATATTTTGTCTGAAGCATATGTATTAAATTTTCACGTTGAAAATTAAATAATGGTGCAATTTTTAGAATTAATTTTCCTCTCTCAAGTCTGTCTTCATTTTCAGAAAGATTAGAGTCAAAGATATCACAGAATTATGATGGGAGTTATGAGTTGGAGATTTGGCCCTTATTCATCGTCTGATATGATACAAAGTTGTATCAAAAGTAAATTTTCTATCTGCCATCTTTGAAATGTCAGGCATTTCCAGATAGACTTAAAAGATATTAATACATGTTCCTTAGTTACCAAAAAACTGATGCAAAAAGGCATAGTCAGACTTTCAATTCTATTAACATATGCTATACTAAACTGAGTCATATATATCAATAATCACAAATGCTAATTAAGACAAAGTACTATCAAATACAGTTGATTTAAATTTCATAGAAAATGTTTTACAAGTATTCTTCACTTCAAATATTGCAATTTATAGGCTGAACTTTTGAAAAGTGGGAATTATATTTTTCCAGACAAGCCTTCAGAAAAGAAAAGAAAAAAAGAAAAAAAAGCCTTCTTATTCTGCTCCTTCTTGTCCTCAAAATGAAAGCTACTTTTCACCATTTTCATAGACCTTTAGGAGGCAAAGCATCTGGCCATGGTAAAAAAAATTATTAATGACATTTCCTTACCAATGTCAGTCCCTTCCTCCCACAGGAAGTTGCCCTTTCTACTGAAAAGATTGTTTAGTACTGAATTAAAAACTTAATAAATACTGGCAAGAGACATGTAGATTTGGAATTATCATTTCATTTTAAAAGTTTCTTGACTTCTTAAAGAGGTAGAAAAGCCAACCAAGATACTGCACTCTTCTTGGGATGATAAAGGGACTTGGCTGTAGATCTTGACATTCCTGCTCTTTAGGGGGGAAGCATCATATAAAGAGAAAGAGACAAAATAATAGAACTGATAATGTTGCAACTTTATTGACCTGTTGAAAGTTCAAAAGCTCATTAGCTTAATCACTGACTTTATTCTTCTAATTAATTATGTAATTAATTGTCAAACATAGAAGTAATTTGAAGACAAATTGATTTTACCAATTTGGCCTGGGAGAGAAATGCATAAAAATCCTTTTGTTTACTTCCAGAACTTCTGGATAAAAAACAGATGTTTTGAAATGATGTCGTATTTTCTCATGCTCTCCATCACCTTGTTTTACCCAAAGGATGGTATTTAACGATATTGTAGTAAAGTCAATGAGGTCACCATATCCAGGATGTTTGATTGGCACAGGGTGGGTGCTAGTTCTGCTCCATTAGGCATAAAAGTCAAATCCTACCATTTTTCATTGTTATTTTTATTTATTTTTTTGAGAGAGAGAGGGAGGGGGAGAGAGAGTGAGAGAGAATGGGTGTGCCAGGTCCTTTAGCCACTGTAAGCAACTCCAGATGCATGCGTCACCTTGTGCATATGGCTTACGTAGGTCCTGAGAAATAAAACCTGGGTCCTTTGGCTTGGCAGGCAAATGTATTAACTGCTAATCCATCTCTCCAGCCCAAACTCTGCTATTTTTAAGGCAATATGAACTGCAGTCAATGGTGCTAGATGCTTAGGATTGCTCTTCAAACCTCTAACCTTCCTCACAATATTTACACACACACACCACCACCACCACCACCACCACTACTGAAGAAACCATTTCTTACTGGATAAAAGCAGATAAACCCGCCAAAAGCCCGTGCTTATTTCTGTCCCAGGAGACCTCACTTGAATGAGCATAGCAAGCATAACTCTGTGTGTTTTCTTACCCAGCGTGACAGGCAACAAAGAAGGGCAGATCTCTGTTTCTTAAGTCTGCACCCTGAATTTGTGTGATTTACCTTTATATAAAGGCAGAACTGGGTTGATCTGAAAGATAGATTTTATCAAGTTGTCAGTATTCCAGGCCAACTGTTTCAGAATCACTTATAAGTAAAGTAGAAAATGATTTGGATTGTGGGAAATTTAAACCTTATTTCTCAGAATGTTGCAGCAAATAGCTGAAAAATAGACATAGAATCAAATTCTGAAGTTAAAGTGTTCTGAGCATACCTGGCAGGCAGTGAGGAGCTGCATGATCTAATGGGTAGAGGGAGCTGGGTATGGAGACAGGGACCTCGAAGAGGTTTCCACTCTGGCAGAAAATTCCTGGGTGACCTTGGAATACGAGCCCGACTACAGAGAGAAATCCAGACTGCTTGGGCTCACACGCCTCTGCTGTGCCTAGCAGTACATTTTAGGGGGCTCTTCCAATAAGGAAAGGGGTTGGATTCTATGGAGAACTGCAATACCATGCTTCTCTCGCATCTCTGCAGTGGCCAGAAGCAGATGCAACAGTGTCTAGGAACAGAAAGATCTTTGTGACATTTCCAGTCCAGTGAAATAAACAAATGCCACATGGTCACTTGCAAGATCCCAGCTACTGAGGGCCACTTACTTATCCATAAGCCCAGAGGGTAATTCTGCCCCTCAGTTGACTCAGGAAGTCTTTGAGGAGGATTAATCCAATATCAACTGTTAGGACTTGTTTAAGGATTTTAAGCATCTTGTTGTAGGCATAATTCTGACATTGTGGACATCAATTTTAGATATAACCTTACCCAGCTAAAACTCAAGGTTGGCTATGTGAGTATATAACACGCATCAGAGAGCACCATGGACAGCTGCTTGTGCCTGAAGGGCCCCTCTTTACGGTGTGACCTCTTGGCTACCACAGGCAGAAAAGGCAGTATACCCATGACTTCCATCATGATAATCTTACCAGCCACAAGGCACAAGGAGAAAAAAAAATCACTTAAAGGAATTTGTTACTATATTTCTAGAGGGTTTCCCATAGTCCTATTCTATATTTATTTCTGCCACTATTTGAGAAACAGTGGAGTTCAAACATTTTCCCTCCCAAGTTCTCACAGCACACATCCATAGTTTCCTAGAGAAGTAGAATGGGTGTGCCAAGACCTCTTGTTTCTACCAATGAACAAACTCCAGATCCACACGCCACTTTGTGCATGTGGCTTTATGCCTTATGTGAACACTGGGGAATTGAACTTGGGCCAGCAGGCTTTTCAAGCAATTGCCTTTAACTGATGAGCCATCTATCCAGCCCTAGAGTCAGCTTTTTAAGGGGATTAATGAAGAGAGGCTCTAGAGTCAGTCATACATTCAAAGTCCACATCATGTCCAGAGATGGCATATTTACCCAAGAAAGCACTAAGAGATGGGACAGCTCTAATGTAGCACCCTGCATAGAATGTTGATGCAAAAATACCTCATGAAGAGTCTCATTCCTCCTAGACTTTATCCAAGATTTCCTGGGGTCTCCCTTTATCAACAATCCCATCTGTATCTGGAATCTGCAACTGCTTCTCTACTGTGTTTTTTCCCAGGTGCATAAATACGAGCAATAGTCTACAATAAAAATCCTCCATTCTTCCAAGGACACCCCCCCCACCTACTCAACTCTGTCTGTGCTTTACTGAGAAAGTTTTAGGATAGTAGCAGCCACAGTGTCCATGTTGTTTCCCAACCAGTACTCAGCCTCTGCCACTCAAAGCCTCCCATAACCATTTCAATGAAGCAGGGTCTCTGGAACCAGGCATATATTTGGATTGCTGTGCTCTGCATTGCCCTGTATATGACTCCCTTCATCTCTTTCTCTTATGAAATGGGGTTAGTACTGGCATTCCTTAATACCACAAGGATCAGATGATGTAACAGGTCCACAGAAGCATTGAAGTTAAGTTCCTAAGAAAGCCCTTTTAAGTCAGAGGAATATCATTAGAAAGTATATGGCCTGGGGGTAGGAAGGAATGATGCTTGCTTTGTGAAAATTTTGAGATATTTATTTGAGAGAGAAAGAGAAAGAGAGAGAGAGATAAGAGAGAGAGAGAGAGAGAGAGAGAGAGAGGAGAAGAGAGAAGAGAACATTCAAAGGCTAATGCAAAGGCTTCAGCTCCCATAATCCAGAACCCACTCACCAATCCTGTGACTTTTATCCTCCAAATGTCCACATTGGGTCAAAAAAGGCATCCTTCTTGTAAAACAGACACCATTTCGCTAAAGAGTGATATTATTTTTAATAGAATATCTTTTATTTTTTAAAATTCACTCTGTATTTTAAAGTTTATAATCTGCATAGGGTTTTCACTGATCAACCATACCTTCAGGCAGTCCCCCCTGTATGCTTATTCAGTAATTCTCAAGAACTTCTCTATAAGCATTTTATATTAGTTATCTTTCTGTTACTATACCAAAATACCAGTATCTGTCTAGCATTATAGAGAAAAGATGTTTACTTAGCTGATAGTTCTGGAAACTCAAGGGTATGATGCCACCATTAACACACCCTCCAAGGTTCAGAGAATGTTGTGGAAGAAGGGGCAGAAAGTATGTAAAAGCTACAGGATGGGAAGGTGTATTTTGAGGCATTGTCCTCCAGCAAGAACTGACTGAGCCATTCGTGATCCATAGTAACTACTAATACATCACTGAGAAGGGTCCTCAGTGGAATGTATGTGGGGGAGAGGAGAAGACTTAAGAATTTAACCCAGTGGAGCTGGACAGATATCTTAGCAGTTAAGATGCTTGCCTGTGAAGCCTAAGGACCCATGCTTGACTCTCCAGGTCCCACATAAGCCAGACACACAAGGTGTTGCAAGCATGCAAGGTTGCACATGCACACTAGGTGGCACATGCATCTGGTGTTCAATTGCACTCGCTGGAGGCCCTAGCATGCCAATTCTATGTCTCTGTCTCTTTCTGTCTCATAAAAAAGAGTTTGACCCAGTGGGAATATGGCTAGCATGCAATATGTTCATGCAATAATATTCTCAATTAGAAAAAAATCATAGCACCTTTTATCTCCTCCACTAGACCATATCCTCTTGAGAATGCCACATTCTGCTTATGACACTGAGAAGTTCATGTTAGATTACTTTCCCACCTACAGCTTTGGCAGGTTGTTGTGATTCTACCTGGAGACCACCAAGGAAGAAAGCAAAGCTTCTTAAGGTGGTTTTCATGTGTGATGTCTTCACCTCATGTACTTCTCTAAACCAAAGCTACTGCAAATCTTGAGGCTTTCTTAGAAATAGTCCTCTTACATTGGCTTCTTTTCTTCCTCAGCATCAACAACTAGAGACACATAAAATGATCTGCCAAAAGCTTATTTGATTAATAAATGAGTATTTGAGTTAAATGTATGCTAATGAATAAAATGTACATATGCGCTTATAAGTCTATATACATCTATATATGTAAGTACATACATATTTGTTTTAAGTATTTTCCACAGCATAATGATATATGGGGAATTCACAAAACTTGTGTATATGTTAACATATGTTAGCTCAAGGGAACGAATTAGAGGAAAAGCTGTATGGGGCTATCATTTTTTTTTCCTGTTTAAGGGAAAATGATCAAAATTTTAAAAGGATTTTAACTAAAAATACAAGTTCTATGGCCAGGAGTAATTGTCTAATCATATTTATTATAGCCATGAATTCTACGATGCAACACGAGCATCAGGTGAAGAAAATCAGGCATATATATATATATATATATATATATATATATATATATATATATACACACACTGTAGGACAGTAGAACAAACATTTAGCATGGAATAACCAAGATCAGCACAGAGAAAAATCAACTCCTACCAAATCAGAGAGCCAGAGCCTCAGAGGCCCCCAACACCTCATCACTGAAGCAGACCAAAAATGAACCCAACATGGCTCAGGGAAATTTTGCGAAAGAGTGGGTGGAAAGAATGTCAGAGTCACATGTTGGGTCATGATATGCAGAGACATTTATCTTACCCATAACTGTGGGCTAACTCCACAATGCATGACCCGTATACCTCAACAAGGAGGGGCCAAGGGGAGGGGGTAGGTCACGGATGAGCCTAATAATGGTACCAAACTGACTGTATTTGCTGAATACAGAACTGACTAATAAAGAAAAAAAAATCTCAGAGACTGTGTTCAACATAACAGACATAACAGAATATAAGAGTTAGCAAAATGAGGCTGTTGTATTTGGAAGAACAAATAACTCACAGAGCTTTGTGCTGTGGCTTCTGTTTTTCCTCATCTGATAGTCCAAACTGGGAGGTATGAATATCAGGACATGAGCTGGATTTGTTGAAGTCCTAAGGAAATGTGGACTTGCCCATAATGAGAGAAAATTTTACCCTAAATTCCCTCTGATTGCTTCCTGAAACCTGAACTCTCAACCAGGCTGTTTTACTAAGATACTGCTGCTTGTTGTACTATCTGTTCTGGACCCTGGTGAGTTCTTATACCTGAGATCAGTTCAGTTGACATCACTCTCAAGCCTTTCCGAACACAAGAAGTCAGTGCACCACCTGTAAGAATAGCCCTGAATGTCTGGCATGGACAGTCAGTGGCTCTGCTGGGTCCTTGGCCAGAGCATCAGGGCCAGGAGAATTCACAGCACTTCTGACTCTCAAGGTGTACAGGAACCACAAGCTTCACAGTCCAACTATGGAAGGGACGGAGAAGGTGACTACTTGGACTGAAGCCCTTCCCTGATGCTTGTTCATTAACTGGCTTCCTGTCCCTGCTCTTGACCCTCAGCCCATCAACATAGACCCTGAAGAGCTCCCAGATGCTCCCCACAGCATTCCACATGAATCCTGAACTTCTGGTCAAAGCTTAAACATTCTCCCAAGATATTTGCATCTTCCTCCCTGTGACAACCAGAAAAATATTCTCTCACAAGGTCAACCACTTTCTAACCCCTGAAACCCAGGAGTGGCAGAGCAAAAGGGTCCTTGCAGATGCAATAAAGATCTTGAGATGAGGCGATGACCATGTGTTATATAGATGGGTCCTGAAAACAGGAGTGGAACTACACTGTGACACGTGATTCTGGCCTGTAAGCCCCTAGAGAAGTTTATTGTTGTCATTGTTTTAGGTAAGGTCTTGCTCTAGTCCAGGCTGACCTGGAATTCACTAGTCTCATGGTCACCTCAAACTCACAACAATCCTCCTACCTCTGCTTCTAGAGTTCTGGGACTAAAGGCATGGACCTTTATGGCCAGCGGTATTTATGTTCTAAGCTCCCCATTTGTGATAATGTTTTGGAAGAAACTAATACATTCCAGTCCTATGTCTATGCTAACACATGATATATCCATACAAAGTTCTACTTAATAGAAAAGAAAAGAAAAAATAGGTGGGGTATACCAGTCAGACTATTGTAAATAACAGAATTCTTAGTGAGGTAGGTTTAATAAAATAAGCCCACCATAGGCCAGGTACCTTGCCTGTGAACTTTCATCATCTCATCTAATTCTCATTGATACTTCTCATTGATACTTATCAGGAAGTGATTATTGCTTGCTTCATTTTGTAGATGAAGGAACTAATGACCATTACTATTCCAAGATCTAATATTTGGATACCATGTTCCTAATTACTACATCTCACTACTTCCCTGGATTCTATAACCATGCAGAAAAAGATTATCACCTGTGTTAGTAAAATACTACAAGTCCTCAGTTCCTATAATACATAATATCATGACATCCATTAGCTAAGCTGGCCAAATTTGCACTCATGTTCCTCAGTCGCCATGCTAATTTGCATCATCTCTTCGTATGCTCTCAGCTTCTGTAATCTTTTTTCAGAGTTTTGAGTTAGTTCTCACAGAAAGTTCTGAAGGCCTATAGCACCACCCCTCCTCTACTACCTGGAAGCTTAGAGGTGAGTAGGGTAGATCAGCATGCATCTCATTACAGCTCTCCAGGGCTGGTGTGCATGGGGTTGTGAAGGACACATAGGGTTTGTAAGACTAATGCTATTTGCCAAAGCATTTATAAAGAGGTGATACTTGAGGTAGGTACAAAATGAAATGAGTTGTGAATAGCTCTTTATGTTTAGAGTATGTCTATCAAAGCTTGTTTTGTGATAATCAACTCCAAAATTAGGACAATTAAAAAGTTTCAACTGCAAAATAATTTTATAAGCCCATGACCCAGCAGAAATCACTGCTAATACTTCAGTGCATTTCTTCTGTGATATTGGACATTTGTACATATTGAATTTTTAATTCTGAAATTAGGGTACATTAATAATATAACTAAGTCATTTTCATTTTAGTTTTTAAGAATTTCAAAACATGGCTTAGCTGTTAAGGCATTTGCGTGCGAAGCCAAAGGACACAGTTTTGATTCCCCAGTAGCCATGTAAACTAGATGCACAAGGGCACATGTGTCTGGAGTTCATTTGCAGTGACTGGAGGCCCTGGTGTGCCCTCTTTGTCTGTCTCTCTTCAATGTTTCTCTCTTTCTCTCTGCTTACACATAAATAAATAAAGTTTTTTAAAAACAAAAAAGTCTTAAAAACATTTATAAAATTTCTCTAATAATTTGACACGTCTGTTATTGGATATCATGTAAGTTGTTTTGAGTTACAATGATGGTTTAGCAATATTGTAAAGAGCACCGACAGTCTTCAGAACAGAATCACTTCTAAGGTTCTTTGATGAAAGATTATTGAGTCAAAAATGACTCATTATTGCATATCTTATATGACTTATTTTGCAAGCATAGTAAAGTTGCTTTGTTAAAAAGTTTTACCTGTGTGCTAATGCTATCTGTACCCAAGCTACATTGGACATCAGTTTTTCAACATGCCTCTATTATTCTACCCCAGGATTTTGGTGTGTGTTGTTATAATCACACTCTCTGGAACATTCACATATGCTAAGACCTGTCTCAGAAGTATCTGTGAATGTTATTTAACTTGATCTTTAGTTCTTGGGATAGTACTGTTTCTATCTTTACATCATTATAATACATTTTAGTGTCCAATAGACAAGTTCTACTCCATGCCCATGGCAACCAACTAACATACTTTTTAAAATTTTCATACCACTTTAATTTTATTCTTTTGTGTTTAGGTTTATCATGCCAATCTTATAGTTCAATATTGCTTTTGATTAGAGTTATGTGAAAACTATTAATTTGGAAAAAAGAAACACCATCTAAGAATATAGCATGCATTTCTACCTCTATATTTCCTCAAAAAAACCTATGGTTTTCTGTATACATGCCACACATAGCTCTGTCCTTCAGTCTTATATCTGCTCAATGTTTGCTGTTATGTGGATATGCAATTGGTGCCTGAGTATCCAGCCTGTAACAACTTGTGTTGAACTTGCTTATTAATTCAAAACATTATTTACTGTTGTCTTGGATTTCCAAGGGGTGTCTAATCATACTGTCATTGCAGAACCATAATTTTCTCTCCTATTTCTCTGCCTGTTGTTATTTTTATTGTTTATTGTATTTGCCTGAACTTTCAAACAATGCTAAATAAGGATGATGACAGGGAGAATTCATCATCTCTTGTCTCTGGTTTAAATAGGAATGTCTTTCCTACCCCGCAGTGGAGTATGTTTGCTCATGGTTCCCCAGTTGAGGTATACAACCTCCTATGCTCAGTGTCATAAGACACTTTCTCTTTCCAAGAACAGATACTTAATTTCATCCAATATTATTTCACCATATAATGAGAGGAACATCCTTAAAATTAATAAACATTGATTTGATGTATTGTATTAATATATTTGCTGGTATTAAATCATATTACAATGAGTATGGTTGAGTAATTTTTGTGTACTGTTGAATATAGTTTTCTGACCTTGTACTTACATCTTGCTACTTTTACCTATGGATTCAGTTAGTGTTTTAAGTTTGACAATCCCACTCACAGGAAGTAAGCTCCACAGGGATAGGGTTTGACTACTTGGTTCCCCACTAGACCTTGGCCTAGGACAGTGCCTGGTACATAGTAAGTAATTGGAAAATATTTATTGAGTTAAGAGAACATATTTTGTATCTTTAGAAGTTTTTGAACCAATGGTATAATTATTGTCTGATAAATCTTTTAAAATTTTCAAATTTTTTGGTTTGTTTTTGGTCATATATTTATCAAAGGTGGTATCTTATAAGTTTCTTCAAGGTTTGTTTCCTAATTTTAATTTTTTTCTATATGTTTTTAGTCCTCAAGTGAATTTTATTCATCTTCATTTTTATTTCGGATGATACTCTTTCTTCATTATACTCTGAATAACTTATAATTGCTTATTCCATTTACTTTTATTCACTATTTTTAATTGAAAAGATTAAGTAATGACAATCTAACCTTTGCCTATAATCTTGCCCACTTCCTACAAGTTGACAGGTTGGTACAAAAACAAAGCTTGTTAAACTTTAAGACTCACCCATCAGTGGAGAGTCTCTAGGAGAGAGGCCAGGCATTAGGATTTTCTGAGAGCTCCGTGAGTGATTCTCACACACAGCTTGGAATGAGGAGTGTAGGACTGGTGTGCCAAGAGCACACACAGCAACTTGAGGTGAGGAAGAGGGAAGGTGACAGATGGTTTAAGCAGCATGTCAAAGGATGTGAACCTTACGTCTTAGATACAAGGAAACATGACAAATGTGTAGCATAGTGAAAGTTTTGGCGTGACCTTTAGAACAATAACTCTAGAGCTCTCTGAGGCACAGTGAAGAAGGGCAGAAAGGACTTGTCTTTGGCATCACCTCTGAGCTACATGTTCCCTGTGATGACCGATAGACCCTACAGCAATGATTCGCTTAAGTGTGGTTTCTGGTCATCATAACTAGCAGCAGCATGTACCTGGGAAGGTATTAGATTGGAGATTATAGGGTCTTACTCCAGACCTATTAAGTCAGTGTCTCTAGGGGTGAGGGATAACAATTTGTTTTTAAATGCCTACCAGAAAATTCTTGTGCATGGTAAAGGACCACTGTCTTATAGTGACTTATTATTCAACCATAAATGTTCACTGCAACATAAAAAAGGTATATTCGTTTCAGTCATTTATTATCTATTGTATCCCAGCCTCCTGGAGATGCCATGTGGAGCTTTCACAGGTTGCACACTGTGGTCTATGTGAATATACCTCCTAGAGTTGTGCAGTGTGCCATCTACCAAGCCATACCCATGGCTCTGCCCATAAACATGCACCAGATCGGTACTGTTAACAGCAAGACAAGCAATGTTCTAGTATTTGAGGGATACATGTTCTGTTTGGGGAAACACATTAAACTAGCCAATAATCCAACAGGTATCATTAAAAGCAAAAGTGCTGTGAAGAAATGAAATGTCTACATCACAGAGCAAAAGCCTTTCACATTTCTAACATTGAGTAGTACATTTGTCAGTGGAGCTCACAATCATGTTGAAACCTCGTAAGGAAAGACAAACAAACAGATGTCCTCTCTGGATGGTTCGGTGCAGACATATGACACTACCACTGACATGGTCGTATTTGATTGCTAGTAGATCTAAGAGATAAAGTAGTTTATGAAGTGGGTGAACTTGCTTTGCTGTCCTCAAGAATCCGCAACACTCATGTCAACAGATACCTGACACAACATTAAGAGATGTTATTCACAGAAATATGTTCACATAACATCATGTACTAACTTCAGATTAGTTATTTCAAGCTCCCTCTTCCACATAATCAAAGGAAAAAAATGAAGAGTCCTGAAACTGTGTCCGGAATTAAATGACCTCGTTTCCTCTCGCTTTTCCCATGCTCACCCCACAGCCTCGCCATAAGCACAGTCTAAAGGCTTTGAGCTATTTTACCCTAGACTTCCGTTCTTATCAGATCAATGACAAGTCACATTAACAGCAGTGTTTAATGCTATCAGTATGTGACCAATTGTGTTAGATTGTTTGGCCATTGATTTTACTTAGTGCTACCATTGAGTCTGAAAGGCACTGAGTTTCCTGGCCATATTACACAGTGACCATGCTAAGTGCTAACTTTCTACCTGACTCTGTACCCTGACTCCATGTTAAGGACACTGGTTCATATAACACTCCCAACAGCATGATACACATATGTATGAAACCACAGGCCTACAATCTATCCCTTGATTCTCCTTGAAGAAGAGCATGGCTCCAAATGAAAGGTGAGACTAGAAATCAGGAGATATTCAAATTAAGAAAGTGGGAGGGAAAAAAATCCACTAAACCATCGGGTAAAGAAAGACAAAAAGGAAGAATGGAGGAAGAAAGAGGGAAAAAGAGCAAGCAAGCAAACAAGCAAGAAATCTGAATTTCAATAGTTACTCTGTGAGGTTTTTCTATTGCTTTAGTCTATAGCTTTTTAAAATGACCAGGTAAATTATTTTCTATCTGGAAATAAGGTCCTTACCCACCACCCACTCCACTCTCTGTCCCCATCCACTCATCTTTCCTTTGCTTCCAAAATGGTCGCTATGCCTAGGAACTAAATCCTCCCTCCCATTGCTCAGGTGGAAGGTCACAAGAGAAGACAAGATAATGTCAGTAAATTAATGAACATTGAACTATACCCTCCTGAATTAGTACATTTTTCATAGTAGACTCACTGCATCGAAAATGCCCAAACATAGCCCCATGGTGAATACCAGGAACCCTGCTGAGGAGGGCCCTCAGTGGAATGGGGGAAGGAAGGAGGGGAATGGGATGGACACATGATTTGTCCACACAACAAACGTTCTAATTAAATAAATAAATAAAATAAAATGCACATCCTACACCCAGGTTCTGGACAATGAGCTTAGCCCTTTAAGAAAGCTAGTCTCGGCTGTTCAAGGTGACCTTAGACATAGGGTCTTTGTTCATCTGATCTAAATGAGTTGTGGTCAGGGGCTCTTTTAACAGCAGCATTAGTGGTCAGCTTGGTGGTCAGATCACTGCTCGGAGAGGCTCCAGCAGCCAGGCCTCCTAGAGTCCTCAGCCCTCTTGAGTGGTTACAGCGCTCAGCTTATCAATTTACTTGCAAATGGCTCCCTGAAGTATTAACCCAGGTTAATTATTCGTCAAATATGATTATGCAATGGTAATGTAAAAAATCGGAAATGCGGGATGGAATTTTTCACTCCAGCGGTTTGGCAATTGTGGCAGCTGGTGGAGGAGCTAGAGTAATTACCAGGCCATCCCGGCTGGTGGATCCGCGCTCTGGCTGTGGACGGGCCTGGGGAGGAAGAGCACTAAAGGGCCAGACGAGAGGGAATGTGAGCCGTGCCAATTGACGTGGGGAAAATTTCACAGCTGCTGGTGATGATAAATGAGAAACGGTGGCCCTACTTCTAATCAATACATGTAAATGCTACTCATTACAGCCTTTATACACACTTCTCAATTAGCCTTTCCTCCCACTGGTAACAAGGAATGTCATGCTTTCTGGACTGTGAAAGTGGTTCAGCGCCGGGTTCACCTGCAGCCGGGCGCCCAGCCACTACGCTCAGCTCACGGCTCCGCAGCAGGTGGGAACACGAGCCAGATTCCTGCCAAGGCAGCCCAGTCCCCAGGGTAGGCCTTCTCAGTCAATACAGGACACTGCCACCTCCCCACTTAGTATCTAAAAACTCAGGACCATTTTAGGATAGGGCATGGTCCGGCAGAGAAGCTTTTTGACCAATTTGTTTTCATTAAAAAAAATAACCAAACTTCTATTTATGCTGATTTTCTGAATGTGTGTGTGTGTGTGTGTGTGTGTGTGTGTTTGTGTGTGTGTCCCTGTAAGGAAGATGTGATCCCAGCTGTTCAAGGTGACCCTGGACATAGGTGCTTTGCTCTTCTAAGTGAGTCATGGTCAAGGGCTCTTTTTTGGGGGGAGGCTGTGGAAGCAGGGTCTAGCTCGGGCCCAGGCTGACCTGAAATTCACTAGGTAGTCTCAGGCTGGCCTCAAACTCAAAAGAGATCCCCCTACCTCCTCCTGCAACTGCTAGGATTAAAGGTACCACGCCCAGCTTTAAGGGCTCTTTTAACAGCAACAGTGGTGGTCAGTTTGGTGGTCAAACATCGCTCAGAGAGGCCCTAGCCACCGAGTCCTCAGCCCTCTTAAGTGGTTACAACACTTAGCTTATCAATTTACTTAGAAGGGGCTTCCTGAAGTATTAACCCAGATTAAATACACACACACACACACACACACACACACACACACGCACGCACGAAGGATTTCCTGACTTGCTATATGTTTTGCTTTTTTAAAAAAATATATTTTATTTATTTGTTACAGAGAGAGAGAGAGAGAGAGAGAGGGAATGGGTGCACCAAGGCCTCCAGTCACTGCAAATGAGCTCCAGACACATGCACCCCCTTGTGCATCTGGCTTATGTGGATCCTGGGGAATCAAACCAGGGTCCTTTGGCTTTGCAGGCAAATGCCTTAACTGCTAAGGCATCTTCTCCAGCCCACTGTTTTACTTTTATGTAGAGAGTTAAGAAAAACTTTAAACTTGAATATTCCAAGCTATCTTGAGCTCACATCAGCATTTTGGTTGTACCTACATAACATTCCTCAAGTGGATTTTTTTAAAGCAAAGACACAGTTCTATGCACTGTCAACTATAGGAAAGAGGGTGGCCATTTGTGCCATTTAAACCAGGCATCCTGTTTGCAAGAAAGTCCTTTAGGAAAAGCCTAGCATGGAGTTCTGCAGGCTCAGTGCTTCCGTCCCTCAGGTAGAGGGAAGTGCTGTGACACTGATGGCTTCATTTTTGTTGTTTTGTTTTGTTTTTCCAGGTGATGTCTGGCTTCAGTCCAGCTTGACTTGGAATTCACTATGTAGTCTCAGGGTTCCCTTGAACTCACAACAATCCTCCTACTTCAGCCTCCTGAGTGCTGGGGTTGAAAGGCATATGCCACCTTGCCTGGGTGGTGGCTTCATCTGTTTGAATTCATTTGATATGAAATACAACTTTTCCAACAGCCGAAAAGGAATATACTACATGAAAAAAAGTATGCTAACACCCAAAACACAAATCTTTCTATTTTTTAAAAAATATGGGGGCTGGAAGCTGGGTGTGGTGTGCACACCTTTAATCCCTGCACTCGGGAGGCAGAGGTAGGAAGATTGCTGTGAGTTTGAGGTCACCCTGAGACTACATAGTGAATTCCAGGTCAGCCTGGGCCACAGTGAGACCCTACCTCGAAAAATCGAAAAAAAAATATGGGGGCTGAAGAGATTGCTTAGTGGTTAAGGCACTTGCCTACAAAGCCTAAGGACTTATGTTCAACTCTCCAGGTCCCACATAAACCAGACGCAGTGACACAAGTGCATAATGCCACGTATGTGCACAAGGAGGCACACATATCTGGAGTTTGGTTGCAGTGGCTGGAGGCCTTGGTGTGCCAATTCTTGCTCTCTCTCTCTCTTGATTAAAATGACCAGTGTGTTGGGCTTGCCTCAAAAAAATAATAAAGTTGTTGTATTCAATATTGAAAAAACAATTTTAAATAATTATAACAACACTTTAGAAAGTTTGACATGTTGCCTAATGAAAACTAAATGCCCTGTCTTAAAAATGTGTGCAAAGTATCATAATGTATGAAGAGCTATAAGTTGGACTATCTATATATCTATTTATGATCTATCAGAAATCCTGGACACATAAATTTGTGTTGCTAGATTGTGAAAGACGTTATGATTGCCATTAGGGTTAACTACCACAGAATGCTCATTACTTCAAAATGTAATTGTATAAGTCCACTATGGGTTAAGCTGGATGAGGGCTTGGGTGGGGGAATCTGCTGTTCTTTTAAAGGTTTTCCTAGAGAATAATTTATTTTAATTCAAATGTCAATTTCAGTCAGATCAATTTTCTCTTATTTGGTATTTATAGAACCTTCATTGTATGCTGAGGACCTTTCCAGAAAATAAGATATAATGATGGTCAAGGTGGGTACAATTTCTCCTCTTAGGAAGCATAGGATTCTCACTGACTTCTTTGGGCTCTTTTGAGGTCTTTCCCAAGGAGAAAACAAGAGAGTTTTTCTGTAAAGAAAGCAGAGAAATGATGGCCAGATACAAATCAGACAGTTTTTCTGACCACACTAAGAAATGACCCAGCATCAAGATAAGGAAACCCACTCTTGAGTCTTCCACAGTCTTTTATTCAATGTGAAGTCCTGAGGGGCACCCGTGTCTTTTCAGATATGCTTATTTTCACTGTGATATTCCAAAAGCAATATCCACTCTTACCCTGATCCTGGATTTCTAGCTGCATTTAAAGAGTCTTTTACTAAATAAGGATGTTGGTGAGAGATTTGTTCTTGGAGTTCAATCTACTCCTACAGAATCTCAGTTGAATTTTCCTTTCAAAGGTAAACATACTTTTCTTCATTCTGCAGAAAACTTAAATCAGGGAGCAGGAATAGCTTGTGATTCTAATAGGAGATAAGAAATGGCTTATGTATAGCTGCTAGGCTGCCTACATGCTGATCATAGACCTAAGCAGCTAGAAATCTTTGGTCTTCTTTGTTGTTTCCTAGCAAGACATACTTTGAATAAGAATAAAAGACCACCAATTTCATCCTGTTCACATTTAGCACTGCTGATAATCAGATTACAGTATACAGATTGACAATAGACTAGAATTCTGTACACACCAAGAACCCTAAACATAGTCTATATGCAAGAATCATTCCCCACAATTATCATCAAACTAAGGTAGACATCTACTGTAATCCATTTAAATGTAATGTCCCACATGTCACAATTGCATGAATGCTCAGATTAGCTGAGTTATCTCTGTACCAGCCTTAGCATGCAATTCATGTCTAGGATTCAGCTTCTCTGTATTTGGGAGACAGATCTAACTAGTTTCCTGGTTAATAAAACACTACTAGAATGGAGTTCATAAATGTCATTTTACTTTGGAGAGATTATATGGTTAAAAGGGAAATTAATTCACAAAAAAAGATATAAAAGCATATAAATGAACTAAACTGCTTCTTCTCTGTGGGATACTCAGATAGGTCTGTACCACCTTAAAACTTTCCTGTGGCTTCTATTCTTCCTATAGTGAATTAAAGCCAAACTAAAGCAACTAGAGTGGCCTATAAGTCCATATGAAATTTATTTTTCTGCCTCAGGGCTTTTGGATCAGTTACCTGAAACAAGTTCTAGATGCCAACATGGCTCAATCTCTTCCTTTAGTCTTGTCTTAATTCCCAAGTCCCTTTGTAATATAATTTTGCATAATGTAGTATAGCATCCCCACCACTCTTCAGTTCCTTATCCCTATTTCTTCTTCATAGCCCTCATTT
The DNA here is from genome assembly GCA_036346955.1 of Dipus sagitta. Lineage (NCBI taxonomy): Eukaryota > Metazoa > Chordata > Mammalia > Rodentia > Dipodidae > Dipus > Dipus sagitta. The sequence continues at coordinate 45,199,824 of CM070784.1, forward strand.
CCATTTGATGAATTGTGTATTTATTTGTCCCTTACTTCACTTCTCCCCCGACAGACCCCAAAGACCTTGTAAGTACAAGAATTAAAAATGTAAAGATCTCATTTAAAATGTTTATATTTGTGTTGGAGAGATTGCTTAGAGGTTAAGGTACTTGTTTATGAAGCCTAAGGACCTGGGTTTGATTCCCCAATACCCACGTAAGCCAGCTTCACAAGGTGGTGCATGCATCTGGAATTTGCAGTGGCTATAAGTCCTGTCATGTCCATTCTCTCTCTCTAACTGCCTTTTTCTTTCTCCCTCTCAAATAAATAAAATATTTGAAAAAATTTTACATTTTATATCAGATGTAAGGTTAATTTATATACTGAAATAGTATTTGATGTATGAGGTTAAATAAAATATAGGATTAATTTCTCTTTTTAGTATTATTAATGCTGTCATTAGAAAAGTTCAAATTGCATATGTGCCTTGTATTGGCCTCTGAATAGTTATGAACTACTTTAGGACATATTTCACCTGGTTATGAAATCCTTAATGTATTTCTTTAGCCCACTGGTCTAGTAAATTATCCTACTTATACTTGATATCAATAAGCCCCTTGCAGATAAGCACATGTTGGCATAGATGGTAAATATCTACATGTATGTATTTAGGAGAAATCATACAGTTGGTTTTGGCTTTCTCAGATTCAGCTTTAGAGACTGAGAGCTGCCAGGTGAAGCAGGGCTCTGATCACCAATGCAATCAGGATTAAGACCATCTTTGAACTGTTGACTAGGGCCTGCGTAGGAAATATTGGGCCAGATTCAACTGTTTATACTACCAAAATAACAATGGGCATGGCACAAATCCATGAACTATGCTATAGCTCGTGCTGATGTGACTGCCATGCACTCGCTAAACCTCTTCCTCAACGAGCCAGTGCTGGTGAACGCATGGTCAGCAGAGGTGTCTGTGTGACCCGCAGTTGCATGCATGCAATCCAGATCCACCTTTTAAGTTTGCTGTCTCCATACAGTCTCCGTACAGTTGGACCTTCCTAGAAAGTTTTCCTACCCTCTAAGTGGTGGCTCTTGTCCTCAAATTCTTCAGTTTGCAAATCCTGAGGAACCCAGGCCTTGCTTAGCTTTTTGCCCTTTCCCCATCACTTTGAATGTGAGATGGTTTACACAAACGCCCACATTTCTGGATACCTTATACCTCAGGCAGGCCAAAATCAGTGTACATGGCAATGAAGCTTAGTCTCCCCTGGCAGATAAAGATGTGCCCTCACTGTCTCAGGTAAGAGCTGATAATGAGCCAGGCTGGAATGGAGGCTGTCACTTTGCATTGCGTCAGAGCAACCCAAACAATGTAAAGAAATTAAAAGCTCCTGGTGGCAAGGGATCCCATTTCAGTCATTAGTTGCATGGAAGGGACAGGGCCGTCCAGGAGGCTGGAACTTGGGGGAGGTTTGCCTTCAGGGAATTTGCTACTAACTCTGCATGTGCTCCATTTGTCCTTAATGCACACCAGTAACAATTGAATTGCCCGTCTTTGTTCTTGCTATTATTTAGGTCCAGATATTGAGGATACATAAGGAAGGATAAAAGAGAGAAGTGGGGGGAAACATCATAAGGGAAGAGAGAAACATTTGATGTATTAATTTAGCAATCAAATGAGAAAGAAATTAATAAATGTATATGCAAAAGTATCTTTGTGTTCCTGTGAGAGATATAATGAATACAAAGATGTGATCTCTTTCTCTTCTTCTCAGCTTGTCGGCTGAAAATGAATGAGACTACCAAACCCAAGACTGATTCTTGTTTCAGACTAAGAAATATGAAAAAAATGTAATATATTTTTTAACAGAAAGTCTCAGAATATATGCTTCAATCTTGGAGTTTCAAGAAAGGCAGCGAATCAAGCAGAAGGACAGAAGGTTACAGATTAGTACTGGTCACTGCTCAAAGAGTACGGGTTATAAATAATAAAGGAGGAAAGGGTGAAGGACACTAAAATATAACTGGGACCCACAATGGAATAATCAAAGCAGAGAATCTAATTTCAGCTTTAAAAATACCATCTGGCATTGACTTCCCACCACAGGAATCTTTCTGATAACCCACTGCTACAGATACATAAATGCCTCTCTCACACATACATGCTTCAGGATTTCAAGGTAAGTACTGAGCTAGCATGTGACTTCAGGCCTAACAATTTCCCTTTTTGTTTCATTTGTAGCAAGCATAATAATTTCTTCTATGAAGACAAAATTAAATTAAAAAGGAAGAAAGGATGCAGGGCATGGTGGCACATGCCTTTAATCCCAGCACTGGGGAGACAGAGGTAGAAGGATCACCACGAGTTCAAGGCCATCCTGAGACACCATAGTGAATTTCAGATCATCCTGAGCTAGAGTGACACCCAACCTCAAAAAAATAAAAAATAAAAATAAAAACAAGGAAAGGAAAATAAGGATTAGGGTAGATAATTTTATAACAAGGACCAGGATGTATAATCTATATATACTACAAATTCATAATATATAGACATGTTAGTAGATATCTAACATTAAAAGCCTCATGCATACTGAATTTTGTTAGCAATTTTTTCAGTGTTTCTATAGGCAATATAAATGTGCAAGGAAGGGGATATAGCTTAGTCGGTACAGTGCTTGCCCCATGAACATGAAGTTTTGAGTTTGATCACCAGTTCCCACATGAAAATGCTGGTGTGAGGGTGCACATCTCTCACCTCATCTCCAGGAAGGCAGAGAGAAGAAAGTTCTCACCCAGGGCTGACAACCATCCAGTCTAGCTTAATTGGTAAGATCCAGGCCAATATGTGAACCTGTCCCAAAAAGAGTTAGATGGTATACCTGAGGAATGCCGCCGAAGGTTGTAGTCTGGCCTCCACATGTATGTGCACACACATATGCTCACACATGTATATGCACAGGCATACAATACATGTAGTCACACCACACATCCATGCAAAAAAAGAAAGAGAGAGAGAGAGAAAGAAAGAAACTGCATTCTGTCAAACAGAAGCGCCACATGCAATTATAGACTAACTACAAGTTCATGGAACTATTTGCACATTACATAATTGTATCAACAAATACATAAGCAAACCTAACCTCAGAAAGTTATTACTTTGTTTTTCAGAGCTAGGAAACCTTGTAAGATACACCTTACATAGCAATATTTGAGTCACGTGTTGTGTATCTGTCACAAGACTCAGACTAAACAAATGGGTTTGAGTTTCTGTGGTTGTCTTGGTCGCTTGTGTTTAACCTGCTTCTATGAAACAAGCACTCAGTAAGAAGCCTTGGGTAGTCTAGGAGCACCGAGTAGAAAGAGGGTATTTGGAGAATTAACTGCAGAGTGTTCAGATACCCAGATCATCATCTAGACACAATAGCTACAATGATGGCAAGAGTTTTCACACTGTCTGGGAGGCTATTCTTACCTATTTTAATACAAATGGCCATTTCATAAACATAGTTGTGATCGTACTGCATTGTGCTGTTTTACTTCTGAAGATATGCAAAAGTAAGGAAACTTTCCATACCAGAGAAACCTTTTATAGCAAGAATTTATAGCAAACTAATCAGGAATTGAAGTGATCTTCATTTCCACTGCCCTCACCTCCACAGAGTGAAAGGTTTCCCTCTGCCTCATCCACATGTGTGTATAAGTGGAGAATACCCCACACTTCCAGTGAAGGGTGTTGGAGCAGAGCATGAAATTGTAGGGAAGAAACACACTTTTGGTTTCTTTGTTGTATGTAGTCACTGTGGGTATGCATACATGCAATTTATACTCCATATATAAATACATTTCAAAACTAGTTATCTGGATTTTTTCTTGACATAATGTGAGACTGTTGAAATGTCAGTGTACATGACTGCAAATAAAAGGAAGAAAAAAGAAAATCACAACAAAGGTCAGCATAAGGAAAGCTGAAACTCCCACTCCAAGGAACTGAGCGTCATTGCTACGAGACAGGCACTCAGCATAGGCGCCTTTACAAGAGCCCGAGAGATTCTGAAAATAAGAGAGATCATAGAATAGCTACTGTTGTCTCCTAAATCTTACCCAGGTCTTAGAGGACAGTAGGAATACCACCTCAGCTGACCCAAGCTTGGCCCAAACTGTAGACAAAAGATTCCCCAAGAGGTGAGAATTGTTTAACTCTGAGTAACTAGATTTTTAAAAAATTTTATTTATCTAGATTTTTAAAAAGTTTTATTTTTTATTTATGTGAGAGCAACAGACAGACAGAGAGAGAAAGAGGCAGATAGAGATAGAATGGGCACACCAGGGCCTCCAGCCACTACAAACTAACTCCAGATGCATGCATCACAACTTGTGCATCTGGCTTACATGGGTCCTGGGGAATACGAGCCTTGAACCTGGGTCCTTAGGCTTCACAGGCAAATGCTTAACCGCTAAGCCATCTCTCCAGCCCTAAGTAACTAGATTATAAGGGGGAAATATTTTAATCTAGACCTAACCTAATACCCCCAAACTTGTAAGTATTTGCTTCCTAAACATCAAATCAAAGAAATGGTTAAATACTTATGAACCAAACTTCTGTGAATTTATTCTGTGGTTATTGACAGAAATCTGTTTTGGATTTGCATCTCCCTCTGCAGAAGCAACCCACTCCTCCGGGGCTCCAGTGGATGGGGAATGTGTGTTAATTCCATAGGGTGGCCAGATGATTAAGTAGAACAAGTCATTACACATAACAGCATGATGCAACAACGGCTTCCACGGCCCACATCACTCCATGCATCCTGGGCTTGGCTGAGGACCTGTCTGTTTAGCCAGCCACTGTGATAGCTGATTCATAACATTAGTGCTGATCTGTTTAATAACTAAGCATGGGTCACTATTTACACATGGAAAACTGAGGAACAAAACAGTTAAATGACTTGCTTGCGTTGCACGGCTCATAGCTAATGGAATGGGTATAAAGGGCACTATATCTAAGCCCTTCTCAGTTTTAGCTCCTGTCTGACCTCCCCCCACCCCAAGTCCACAAGCAAGTTGGGATTACAGCAGTCAGATAAGCACTAAGGGAAGGTTACATTACTGCTTCTTTAGACACCCTTCTCCTCCTTCTTCTCTTCTTCCTCGTGCAGTTATACACACCCTCTATCTCTCTTTAAAGGGAATTTTTTTATTTCTTACTCTGCATGAGGCTAATGCTAAATATTTCGCAGAGTTCTTGTTATACAATAGCCTATTCAACCAGTAGGAAACAGTTTCTTTAGAGGTTAGCTAGCCAGTGGGTGTCCCAGAGGTAGTGCTGAGAAGTGATCAGACTGTACAGGAGCCTGTGGTCTGTGACTCAGGCTGCTGCTCTGGTGTTGCACCCAAATATCAGCATGTGCGGATCATAGAAATTTCATAAATCAATCATGTTCTCAATACCCTGCGGATATCTATGACTTAAAGGCTGGTTGTAGTACAACTTCAGGAAGTGCTGAAACCTTGTACAAAATATATACATGCATGCATAAAAGAGCTATGTGCTAAAAAGCTGGAGTGACAGGCTTCAGATTGTACTACTAATTACCTATGAAAATGTAAAGGGTGGATAATTACCCTGGGTGTATAATCAGTACTCAACACATTAACTGCTTGTTAGGCATTTATCTGTATATGGCATGCACATTAATCATTGTGTGTGTGTGTGTGTGCATGGGTGGGGGGCACTTGCATGGATGCACACATACATGTGGAGGCCAGAGGAACAGGAAAACCATCTGCCTTTGATTGGAATAGGGCCTTTCATTGACCTGGAGCGCACCAATTAGGTCAGACTAGCTGGTCAGGGATCCTCCTATCACCACCTCCTCAGTGCTGGGCTTACAGGCATGGTGCCACCACATGCAATGTTTTGATGTGGGCACTGAGGATCAGTTCCTCATGCTTGCAAGGCCAGCACTTTATGGCTGTGCTCTCTCCCAAGCCCTTGTATAACAATCTTTCTTTTGGGGCAGATAGGCACACATCTGAACAACAATACACTGGCTGTGCATAAATTGAATAAGAAAATGACAAATATAGTATGTGCTTATTATACAGTAATGAATGAGGAAGAATTATAGGAAGTCTGTGTTTTGTGAGAAAAATGTTAACTAATATTTTCTAAACAGATAAGAAAATAATGTATGAACTGCTTGTCTTAACTATGCCAATCTGCAAGGGATTCTGGTGATAGAAAATTCTGAAGGCCAGAAAATATGTGGAAGTAAAAGCCAGCAGTGAGATGTTATCTTTTCTGTGAACTGGGGAAGGGTAGCTGGAAGCCTTACAAGAGATGTTGTTATTGCCATTTAATAGAAAAGGAAATTGTGATTGACAATTAACAACTTGCCCAAGTTTACACAGCTTGTGCCTGGTGTAGCTGGGGTGCAAAGCTGGGTCTTGCACATATCAAAATCATGACCTTCACAGATATTCCTATGACTTTTAACTTTTCTTTAGAAGCCTCTCTCTCCTATTCCTCTCTCAGTTATATATTGCTAAAACAAAAGTATTACACACCAGTCACTACACTTACACTTTATACCTGCTGACATTTTCTCACTAGGTATTATAATAAAAATTGTTTTAAAATATGCCATTTATTTATCTAGAAGAAGAAAGACAGAAAGAGAGAAAAGAGAGAGAGAGAGAGAGAGAGAGAGAGAGAGCGAGCACGTGTACCAGGGCCTCTATCCACTACAAAAAAAAAAAAAAACCTCCAGATGCATGCGCCACCTTGTGCATCTGGCTTAAGTGGGCTCTTGGAAATCGAACCTGGGTTGTTATGCTTTATAGGCAAGCATCTTAACCACTGAGCAATCTCTCCGTCCCCCAAATTACTTTTGAAAGATCAGAAAATGGCTTGTGAGATTGTTCAGCAAGTTAGTGTGCTTTCTGCTCAAGCATGAAGACCTGAGGGGACCTGAGACCACCCAACTTCAAATCTCCAGAACCCATGTAAACTGCTGGTGCAACCACACACACCTGCAACCGTACTTCCATGGAGAGCAGAGTCAAAAGAATCACCAGAGCTCATGAATGTCAAGCTCTAGAATCAGTAAGAGATCCCAGTGCAAGGAAAATTAAGCAGTTGAGTGAGAGAAGGGATGCCCGATGTTCTCTGGATGCTGTAGGTGAGTGCATGTGGGAAGCACATGAGCATGCACACATGCACATTCCACACACACTCCACACACACACCACATATGCTTTGCCCAAACAAGAAAAACAATGACTCGGGGGCTGGAGAGATGGCATATCAGTTAAGGCACTTGCCTGCAAAGCCAAAAGACCCAGGTTCAATTCCCCAGGACCCATGTAAACCAGATGCACAAGGTGGCATATATGTGTGGAGTTCGTTTGCAGCAGATAGAGGCCCTGATGTGCCCATTCTCTCCTCTCTCTCTAAAATAAATAAATAAAAATAAAATATCTTTTAAAAATTAAAGACTCTTGTCTAGTAAAAGTTATTATCAGAAAGTCTGTCAAAGTTCAAAACTTCTTGCTCAGTCTTTTCTTTGGTTCATGGCATTTCTATCAGTCCTAAACCTTCTGTATCATATTCCAATGAGGAATGAGGCTTTTGAAAACTTGAATTAAAGGATAATATTTCTAGTAAGAATTCAATATAGTATTGTGTAGTAGTATCTCAAATTATAGGCCACAAATGTTCTATTCCATTCCACAGTATTCTGACATATCATACATTATTCCATTCAAAATAAATGTTATTATTAAGGACAATATTGATTGCATGACACTGGATGAAAATTAACATTTTCAAAATGAAGTAGTGAATAATGAAATATAAATTTTCAATGTAAAGGTGGCCTTGTTGAGTTGTCAGTAAGTTACAATTTCTTTTAAGTTATTTCTATCATGCAATAACTATGAACAGGATATATTGTCATTGCTCCACAGGTCTAACCTTGATGCTAGAAATATAATCTGTATAATACTGTATTGATTTTTATTAAAGGTATGAATTTTCATGGAAGGCACAGTACAACACATTTGGTCAGTGTCCTTTTCCAGAAGTGTAACTAGTTATACTGGCATTGTAATCAGATGTATTAGGTTTAAAATTGTGCCAAATTTGTTTGATATAATATCATGCTTATGGAATTATTGTGCTTCTAGTTAGTAAGTGTCCAATGTGATCATTGCCAGACTCTTATAGAGAAGTGCTGGTTTATAATATCTTCCTATGATGAAGCACCTTATCTTGGCTTGATTTTTAATTCCTGCCATTCAAACAGCATCAAGTGAGGGCCTTGTACTTCGTACCCCATGAGCTTCAGCTCACCTTGGACTTCTTGTTTGTGAATTGAAGCCCTTGGTGTGACCCATCAGCTTATATATGCTCTCTTTTGTAACATGGAAAAATTGTGGCATAAAGAACCAGATTAATCACTATTTTGGTTTATAAATAATATTTTTTCTGTAAGTCAAGTTTTTGGACTTTTAAAATCATTTTGATTTTTACTAATTTAATATAATATTGCACACCATCAAAATCAACTAGCACAAAGGTTTATGGAAAAAATGTTTAATTTGTTCTCTTTCCTATTAGTTCTCTTCCATATCTGTATTTCTAAGTGATAGGCATAGCTTGTATAACCTTTGGTTCAGTCATTATTTGTTTCTCTTCCTTGCTGAATAAGAACTTAGTTCTCTCTATCTCATCTTTCCCTCTTCTTCTCTTTCTATCCTGAGGTTTTTTTTTTTTTGCTTTTTCCAAAATAATTTTTTCCTTTAGTAAATATATGATGCTTGTATTACCATGTACATATATCTCAAATTAATATGCCTAGACACAATGATTATTTTAATTATTTCTTAAATTTTTGTAATTATTATCACATCTACCTGGTAAATTTATAAATAAAATTATCTCTTCTCCATGACTCTTTGTAAAATGTCTGGGACATTGTTTAACACATCAGGCTTAACAATGTCCTTTAAGCATCAGAGACACCTGAGGACATCGCAACATTCTGTTTCAAGTAGAACTGGCTGCTCTCCAGCCGTGGCTTCCACCACAACCACCACCCGCCCCCTCGGTTCCTTCTTCTTCTCTCATCTTATATCTTTCAAGTCTTCCTTCTTGGTTTATTCTCTCATTTTGTTGGAGAACACACTCCAGTAGCTTTCTAAAACTTAGTATAGGAAAATTCCATTTCTGAGTGTTGACCATGAGTAAACGGAACTGTCATTTAGTTTGTGTAGGACAGGCTGGACTTAGACATCCCAGCATCAATCACTCTACTGTTCTCAGACTTTGGAGTGACTATTGAAAGATGCCACCCCAATTCCTAACACATCACTAAATATTAGTATATTCTGATATTTAGTGATGATTTCTCTTTGTGTGGCTTTTGTCTTCCCAGTTAATGTGCATGTGATACTTAGTGGGTCTTTTTGATCAGGAAGTTAATATGTGAGAAATAGTTTCTAAATATTCTTCCTTTGAAAATGTCTTCTGTTCCTTTTGGCTATTCTGACACTGCTCTTAGCCGGGTGATAAGCTTCCTGGATTTACCCCTGGTTTTCTTTCCAATTTTCTATTCTATGTACAATCTTCAGATATTGCCTGAATATAACTGAATTTCTCTTTAAAATATTCTATTGAAATTATTGTTTCACCATTATGTCTCCAATTTCCAAGAACATTTTATTTTATGTGGTAAATAGTGTCAAACTTAGGACCCTAAGCATGCTAGGCAAATGCTCAGCTTCTGAGTTACAACTCCAGTACCTAAGACATCTTTCTTGATCTTTCTAAAATATCTTTCCTGTTGCTTGATTGTAATGTCTTAGGCTGCAGATATGATTATTATTTTCTCCTAGTTTTATTTTGTTACATGCTTCTATTTTTTCATAATTCCTCCTCCCAACCCTATTCCTTTATATTGATCTTTAATATTAAAGGCTTTCCTCAAAACCTGACAATCCTTTACCACTCATTCCTATTTAAAAGCAAGAAAGTAAAAATCTCATTGAACATTCCTCTCATTGACTTAACAATTTATTAGGTTGATAAAAAGGTTGTTTTTTTTTTTTCTGGAGAACACTTAGCCCCAATAACTATGAGTCCTGTCAAACGAACCAGCCCATTTTTGCTGAGAAAAATCCTTTAATCTTCTTCTAAAGAGTAGCTGTGGACCTTTAATTATGTATGGACGACTGTCACTTGGAAACTAAGTATAGGAAGGTATGGTGGTTTGATTCAGGTGCCCCCATAAACTTAGGTGTTCTGAATGCTAGGTTCCCAGCTGATGGAGATTTGAGAATTAATGCCTCCTGGAGGTAGTGTATTGTTGGGGTCAGGCCTATAGGTATTATAGCCAATTTCCCCTTGCCAGTGCTTGATACACTCTCTTATTGCTATTGTACACTTGATGTTGGCCAAGGGATGGTGTCCTCCTTCTGCTCATGCCACCGTTTTCCCTGCCACCATGGAGCTTCCCCTCAAGTCTGTAAGCCAAAATAAACCTTTTTGCTTCTTTTTTTTTCCCAAAGGCTGCTCTTGGTTGGGTGATTTATGTCAGCAATGTGAACCTGACTGCAACAGTAAAGTTGGTACCAAGAGTGGTGTTGCTGCTAGACACCTGACTGTGTGGCTTTGGCCTTTTGGAGCTGATTTTCAAGAGGAATGTGGAAGGATTTGAAACCTTGGCCTAAGAGACACTTTGCAGTGCTGTAAGTACAATTTGATGGACTATTCTGGTCAGAGTTGAAGAATGCAGTAAGAACTATGGACTGTGAGGACTGACTTATGAGGGTGAGAAAGAGATTTGCCTGGACTGGGCTAGAAGGGGTTTGTGTGAGAGGCTTGCTGTTATGCTCATGTCCTGAGAATTTGTGTAGGGTTGGATTGTGTAGAAATGGACTAGTGTGAGCAGAGGGATATGGCACAGAAAAATGAAATCTTTGGGCTGAAACTGCTGCCTGTGCAGCTGCAATTATTTGAGAGATGACAACCACTGAGAGTGGGCCAGCTGACCTGCAATGGGGCAACAGAAAGAAAGCAGAGTCTTTTGAAGGGGCCTGAATGCTGAAGGAGTGTCCTGTTCTTCAAAGTCTGGTTTATTCTCCCCTCTATTAACAACTTCGCAGCCTACCTGGTACTATGGAGTATAAGAAATACAGCAGAGGGTCATTGAATTTACAACATGGTCTTGTGTTTTAGAAATGGCCATGGGAAGTATGAAGCAGGTTTGCTGGATACCTGCATGGAGGCCTGATGGAGCTGTGAGGATGAACTGTGGATGGCAGTGGAGACTTAGCTGAGATGATGATACCAGGAGGTGGCTGCTAAGGAAAGCTGCCAGCCCCAGATGAATATGTCCAGTTCTGTGAGGAGCCTAGATGGAGGGGAAGAATTGGAACTCCAGAGACTTGTTGCTGGTTAGAATTATCAGACTTGGAGACTTATTACTGACTAGTGTTGTTGGACTTGGAGCTACAGAGTTTGATGTTTGCCCTGTTTAAATCTTGTATTGCTTGATCATTACTTTGCTATGTCCAATGCCATCTTTTACAGTGTGAGTGTTTTTTCTGTGCCATTATGCGCTTTGGGGGGATTTTTTTTTCGGCATTATGGCTCAGTTAAAAGAACTTTGCTTATGGGAATGTTTGAACATCACTAGACTTGGTTAAAAACTATGGGGACTTTTAAAGTTGGATGAATGTGCTGGGTGTGGTGGCGCACGCCTTTAATCCCAGCATGAGGAAGGCAGAGGTAGGAGGATCAGTGTGAGTTCAAGGCCACTCTGAGACTACATAGAGAATTCCAGGTCAGCCTTAGCTGAAGTGAGACCCTACCTCAAAAAACAAAGCAAAACAAAAAACCAAAAGTTGGATGAATGCATTACATTTTACATCATGGTTGGTAATCAGTTTGTGAGGGCTAGGGGCAGAATGTGGTGGTTTGATTCAGGGGTCCCCCATAGACTTAGGTGTTTTGAATGCTAGGTTCCCAGCTGATGGAGATTTGGAATGCCTCTTAGAGGCAGTGTATTGTTGGGGGCAGGCTTATGGGTATTATAACCAGTTTCCCCTTGCCAAAATTTGGCACACTCTCTTGTCCACATGATGTTGGCCAGAGGGTGATGTCCACCTTCTGCTCATGCCATCATTTTCCCTGCCATCATGGAGCTTCCCCTAGAGTCTGTAAGCCAAAATAAGCTTTTTTCTTTTTCCCCCAAAGCAGCTCTTGGCTGGGTGATTTCTGCCAGCAATGTGAACAGACTGAGGGTCCAACTTTCATTTGTCTGGTTCCTGCTGGGGACCTTTACTTTCAGGCCTGTACGTTTTCTCCTTCTCATGCTGAGTGTTACCTGAGATAGCAACCTCCTTATTTTCCTCCAGAAAAGAATACATCTATCTCTCATTGGTCAGAGAATTACTTACCTGTCAAAAGGGAAGAAGAAGAATTCATGGAACACTTACTGCACTTCACAGGGTTTTTGACCAAGCCTTTGTCTTTCAGCTTCATCCAGGCATTTCCTGTGTGCAAGTACCAGACTCCCGAGCCCCGAAAGCTCTACCATGTGCTGGGTGGGGTTCCCTGTTGCTGGTTTCTGAAGGTAGTAAGAACTTGCTTCTCTTTAATCTGCCAACTTGGTTACTTTCCCTTCTTCCAAAGGCTTAGTGAAAAACCTTGTTCAGGGTCATTTGCTTTTGTTATTCTTTGTTGTCATAGATTTATGCTTTTTAGATACTTTTATGCTTACGTTCAGTGGATGTCAGTAGAGACCAGAAGGAAATGTACATGTTTAAATCACCTACATTTCATTCATAGTCTAATGTAGTGTTTTTGGTTTTAGTTTGTTAGTTTCTTTTTTTTTTTTTTCTATCCCCAGATGGGATCAGTACAGTAATGGGTTTTCTGGGGAGGAAAATGTTATTACTCAAGTTTTTACTGCCTTATACATCATTTGTATTTACCCTCATTCACTCCATACTCTAAGTCCAAGCTTTCGGAAGCCACTAGAAAGATTTATTATCATAATGATTTACTATTTAACAAACAAAGTAATAATTCATTTGCTATCAAGTAATTTTGTGAATACTTTGCTGAATTCACTTAAAATATACCAATGTTGCAGTGTACAAAATTGATATGCATCTAAAGACATACACCTGCTTGATATAATTCATTTGAAAATAGGAGCTCACTTAGGCTCATCATATAAACATGGTACCCACTGCCGAATGTCATTTTACAGAAGTTGGGACAGGTTTTTAGTTCATTCTTGAGTTTTCTTAATACCTGTCGGACATATTAAGTCTAGCTCTATTTTTAGTTTTAGATTTTCTTTTCCTGAAGAGTTTCTCTTCCTGTTGCTCAAGCCCCCTCTCAAGAGAATGAAGAAAATCCAGCGATTTCTGATGGAGGGAGGCAGATCATCAGGGGAGCTACCCTCGACACAAGAGAGAGCAACATCACAGAGAAGAGTAAAGGAAAGCAGGAAGGAGAGTCGAGGTAGCAAATGCCCACTTTTCTGTTTCTGGCTCTTTACCTCATCTGCAAGCAGGGATGATATCTGTTTCAAAAGACTGTAAGAATTAAATGAGGTTACATAGCAAAGGGCTATGTGATCATGATAACTAGCTTCATGATTTTGACTGGCTGGAGTTGAGTATGATAGTCTAAAAAGACAATGGCTGGATGGAAATCCTTATCTTTCAAGTAAATCTCACCCAAACCCAATGTGGTACAGTGAGAGAGTTGCCTCGCTTGTAGGCCACCTCATCTATCCAGGACAACAAACACTCAGAGTTGAATCTGATCCATAAACAAATAAACAACACCATAATCCAATAGGAACAGGAACAGCTGCTGTCTAAGCTATATGCCTACAGTGTACACAAAGAAAGCATCTTAAAAAAAATCTCAGGCTGAAGAAATGGCTCATCAGTTAAGGTGCTTGCTTGCAAAACCTAACAACCCAGAGTTCACTTCCCCAGGACTCATGTAAAGCCAGATGCACAAGGTGGTGAATGCATCTGGAATCTGAGTTCATTTGCAGTAGCTAGAGGCTTGGGCATGCCCATTCTCATTCTCTCTCTCTCTCTCATTCTCTCTCTCTCATTCTGTACCCCTCTTTCTCTGTTTCCTAAACAAATAAAATATTAAAAAAAAAAACTCTTCTTAACATTGACGTAGACTTAAAACACACCCACCATGGCCCTGGGAATTTTGTGGAAGAGGGAGCAGAAAGGTTATAAGAGGTTAGGAGGGCATATCTAGAGGCATTGCCCTCCTCCCACAATGACTGACTGCTGTTCTCACAACTCATAACCCACAACCCCATGTGGAATACAGCAATCCCACTAAGGAGGGCTCTCAGTGGAAAGGGGGCAGGGAGGAGGGAAATAATGGTTCCAACACATGATGTGTCCACACAAAGTATATACTTAATTAAAAAAATCTCCTAAAAAACTTCACTTTAGTTTTTTACAATTATTACAATTCTTCTATTAAAATAGCAGCCTCCAGTAGAGGAGGTCAGGTAGGGTGTGAGGTAGGAGATTAGAAGAGGAGGATCAACAAAACCAAAGCATGCATGAAAATAACATTATGTAGTTATACATACATATATATATATATATATATATATATATATATATATATGAAATAAACATTAAAAAATATCATTATAGGCTAGAGGGATGACTTAGCACTTAAAGCACTTGTGTGTGAAGACAAAGGACCCAGGCTTGATTCCCCAGGACCCACATAAGCCAGATGCACAAGGTGGTGCATGTATCTGGACTTCACTTGCAGCGGCTGGAGGCCTTGGCATACTCATTCTCTCTCTCTCAAATAAGTTAATAAATAAAAATTTAAAAATCATTAAACATCAACAATCTTACAACTTAAATTCTGTGGTATAAAAACTGTCATTCAACATCTTATCAGTGACAATGTCTAAAATAAAATTTCTTACCTATAATCCCATTTCCTTTTCCAGAAAAAGAATGTATCTTTTTATCAACTTGAGGTGATGATTTTCACATGAAGGATATTAGTTATCTGTATTTGCTTCCTACATATGACCTTCTTTTAAGAAATATGAATATTTCTTAGGGTTTTTGAAAGGCAGGGGGCTACAGAAAGTTTCTATCGGGATAATATCTACCTGAAGAGGTGTTGAGACTTCCCTTTCCATGGATGTGTGGAGGGTAAATGCTACATTCCTAGAGTCCAGTATGCATTCTGATGCACTGCAGAGCTGAATGAGCTCGGCTCCTGCTTGGAGTGCTGTCGAGTGCATGAGACTGTTACTGTTAGTTGAAAGATGATAATCACGGCCACTGTCACCTCCCTTGGCCTGACATTACCAAAAATGACAGAGTAAGTTTAGTTTCATCTGAAAGCTTCCTTTGGAATGTTTTCAATGCATGCAATCCAGACATTTTTATATATGGCTTTCTATAACCTATAGTCAATGCACACCATATTGACACAGCATGTTCACTTCCTTCCCCTTTTTCTCATACCTTATAGCCTAGCATGCTAGTGGGCTCCGTTTTTTCCTTATCCCTGTCTAAACAATTTACCAAGCGATACACCACTGGTCTCGACCTCTTAAAAGTGTGCTTGGTCTGCTGGGTGTTCATGCACATACCAGTAATTCCAGCATGGAGACAGGAGGGTCATAATTTTCAGGCCAGCCTGGCTACCTGGTGAGATCAGGGTCAGCCAGACTATATGAGGATATCTTGTCTCCAAACCAGCAACAACAACACAGAGTAGCTTGGACCTAGCCAGAGGACATTTTCCTTGATTGTCCCCCATAGCGGCACTATGCATATGTCTTCAGTCAACACTTATGACCAACAACAGTACATGTTGGAAGGGGATGAGTGTAGCAAATCTGTAACATAAGCAACTCCCTGTGGTCCACACATTATTTTGGTTTAGGGTTGATTTTGTGAAAATGAGGTACTTCCCTAGTTTATAGATGTTAAAGATGATGTAGTTCTGAGGCTCAGTCCCTGAAGAGCCAATTTGTAATTTAAAAAACAATCAAGTGTAGGAACAATATGCAATAGCATCATGCTCAGTTTCCTGCAAATCTCTAGATCTTGTGAGAGTTGACTTAGTGGCTAGATCTCTAGAAATCCTGATTTTTTACCTACACTCATATCAATGCATTTCTTTTGTATAACCTAGGAAAAATCTTCAATTTATTTGATTATTTCCTTCTCTTACATACCCTCTTCTCTCTTTGTTTTGATTCGAAGAGAAAATATGACCTTTGTTTTCCCCTGGGACTTCTCCAAAGAGCAGCAGCTGTGTCCACGGCAGCCCTGAGCCTCCGAGCCACCTCCACCCTATATAAGACTATTCTGTGGTAGTGCCCTAAATACATCTCAAAGTTTAGAACTTCTTCCTTTTCATTTTACATTGTCATTTTTATTAATTATGAACTTTACTTTATGAACACATCACATTTTTAGCCCATTCCCCTTGTGTTATCCTCTCCCCTGCCCCCATTTCACTCAGAGCTCTGATCAGTAGGGTCATTGGTATTCATCAAGGGGTTATGAATGCATCAGTCAGTCTTTTCTATTCCTGATGTCGTGTGTGTGTGTGTGTGTGTGTGTGTGTGTGTGTGTGTTACACATATGGGAACACTTTCTTTCCCTGGGCTTTTGATAAACATGGTGATATATTACCACAAAGTAGAGATGGACCAAGAGGCCCTTTCTTGAATTTACATTCAAGAAAAATATATCACGAGTTTTCCATACGCTTATTTTTATATCTTTTTGTCATTTATGTGTAAGAAAATTCAAGGATGAAACTAGGATACCCATGAAAGGTTTCTGATTCTTGAAATTTCCTGTAAGAATAAAACTTAAACCTAAAAATTTTTTATCTTATACAATGAAGAATACTTAATTAAGGGGTTAAAATATAAATATCTAATTCATAATAGCTTTGCATGGCAGGGCCTTTCCTCAGGGGAACAGAAATTTTAGAAATCTGGTTAGCATTGCTAATCAATGTAAACCCTTCTAGCACACAGTTATTACATAGCTGCACAGCTATGTCTAATTCATATTCCAGGTTGCCAATCAAGTTTCATTTTTGTTCATTTGATCTATGCACTTTTTCAAGTAAAACAATGATTTAGGGGATATAATTGGTCTCTGGAGAGGGAAATGTATTTTTAAAAGTTAAAAAAAAACCACTCAATTCTTATGCTATATCCAGTTTCATATGGGTACTCCCCAAAATGGCTTTCTTGTTTGCTGAATGCTTCCTGTATGTCCTGCTTCTTATGTTTTTGTCTAAAAATAAGTATACTATATAAAAAGTAGACAAAGAAGCACTTTATGACTAAATATAGGGTCAGTATCACAAGCATACAGCAACATAGTATCTACCAATAATAGGATCAGAGGGGCTGTGCTATGTGCTGCCTTCAGTATACAGAAACACTTTAAAATATATTTTATATTATTTACTTATTTGTGTGTGTGTGTTTGTGTTCATGTGTGTACACATACACCAGGACCTCTTTCCCGTGCAAATGAATGCCAGATGCTTACACCCCTTTTTAATGTCTGGCTTATATGAATGGCTTGGGAATTAAACTCTTGCCAGCAGGCTTTTAAAGCAAGTTTCTTTAGTTGCTGAGTCATCTTCCTACCTTAAGAAACATTTTTGTTATAAGAATACTTTTTGATTAGAGTTATTTGTTCTAATGGGATTTCATCTGAATTTGTTCAGTTAAAAATAGTGTGTGGCCTTGTTTTGCAATGATGATTACTTTCAGTTCTTCATTTGTGGTCCAACATGCCTTGCCATTTTCAAATGGGTGGACATCCTTCACAAGTGCTGCCTCGCTGCCTTGTAACTAACATTCAGGTGAGAAGTCTGCTGTTTGCAGGACTGTAGATCTGGAAGAGTCACTACAAAGGTCATCTGAATCCAATCTACAACTCTCAGCTCCTTCTGAAGATGTCTAATGGTGGAGAAAATCACCATTGCCTCAGTAGGCCATCTTCAGATGTTGGATAGCACTATGCCAAATCCAGTTCCTCGTAGCTGCCAGCCTTTGAGGTTTGTTCAGTCCCTTGAAGCCACCCACACCAAACCTCATATCTTTCTCATATTGAAAAACTCCACTGTTTAAAGACCTCTTCAGTGTCCTTCTAAGTATCCATTTCTGCCAGTGGGCTGTGTTGCTTCATTATTTAATCCTTGTGTTTGAATAGGAATCCCTTGATCTTTCAGGGTAGTCTCCCAAATGTGTCTAGACTTTTTATTTTTCATGTCTAAACCTGAATGCTCTTCTCTTTTAAAAGCATAGTGTGTAATTTAGCCCAACTGCATATATCTACATGAACATTTCTATCTGTAACTATAGCTAATATATATATATATATGTATATATATATATATATATATATATATATATATATAAACAATGAAGCTATCTATGCAATAGGTAATAGCTATTACTTCAGCATTTGTTGCATTGCTTATACATAGAAGTATTAACCAGAACAAAACTTAAACAACTAGACAGGAAGGCCATATGTGTTATATGATATATATATATATATATACCCATAAATATAAGTACTAAGAATAACTTATATTTCTTCTTTTTAGAAAAATCTTGCTGTTAGAGTAAAAATACTACCATGATAATAGGTAATGTTAGGAAGAAAGTAATTCTTTTTGCTTATAGCTTCATGATGACAGGGGAAGGCATGGCAAAGTAGAGGCTGGACATCACATCTGCCACAGGAGGTGGAAACAGCAGCAAGAGAGTGAGCCCCAAATTAACACTGAGAAACTGGGGGCTAATAAAGCTCAAGGTTCACCCCCAGCAACATACCTCCTCTAGCAAGGCTCCACCTCCCAAATTGCCTCCAGCTGAGGGGTAAGCATTCCGACACATGAGTTCATGGGGACACCAGATTCAGACCACCACAAGGATGCATTCACAAGGTTCCTTGCCCTAAAATAATTCTTAGCAAAACTTACTGTTGTGAGTCCTCACAAACCTAATATTGATATGTCATGGCAAATATACCAGAAAGATACTTTGAGGATTGACGACATCCCATCTATTGTATGGTAATAAATGTTTACAAGTAAACCCTCTTGGGAAAATGTGAATATACATATGCATACATAGTATGAGTTGACACAATATGTATAAAATTAGTTTACAAATAATAATGAGATACATGATACTATTTGGTTCAGCACACATAATACTATGACTTATTCTTTCTGGTAAAAATGTACCATCAGTTTTTATAAATCCATAACCAATAGTAGTATTATAAACAATATGTGTTCATAATTTGATTCAGCAAAAAGATATTTATGCCATTGGCAAGCATTCTAACCAAATTCTGTGTGTTGTTTCCATTTATGTAAACAAGGAAAAAAGAAAAGGGAAATAACAGGGATATATATTCAAACTGAATTCATTTGCCAATTAAGTAAGTAACTTCCTTGAAGAGTCATATATTTTCTGAATGTTAGAACACTATTTTTGAAATTATTTGTGATACTAACAATTTTAGACAACACACTATAAACATTATGCACTTTATCATATTTGTACATCACTTTCTCAAGGTTAAACAATCATCAAAACAGTAAATGAAGCATCATCTCATTTCCTTCATATAACTGTTCTCTCCATGGCCAATTGCAAGTTATTAGCATGATGGTTTTGAACACAGAGCTGAGAAAAGTCTCACGATAGCATATCATAGCTGCTATGGTTTGAATCTGAAATGTCTTTCGAAGGTATTGTTGGAAGGCAGTGGTACCTTCAGGAGCTAGCAGGAAGAATTATATCACTTTTGGTATGTCCTTGAGATATATATTAGAACCCGACTTTCTTTCTCTCTTTCTGTCTCCTTTTTTTTCTGCTTCCTGGTCACAATGAGATGAGTAGTATTGTTTGTTTTAATATACTTTATATAATTGCAAGATTATATACTTGAATTAGCAACAGTGGCTTTGTTAGACAGGTGCCTCACAAAATTCTGGAGCCATCATAAGTTCCAGAATATACATAGTGGAAGAGTGAAGTGAAGTGAAATGGGTGTTTAGTGTTTAAGATCTACTTCGATCTTCTAGACTTCTGTCTGTCTCTTATGGAATCACTGATTTAAATTAGATGTGTCATTCAAAAACTTTATCAATGATGCTACATATGTATTTATAGTTTCTACTCTGTAATACAGGTCACATAACTTCATAGCTGATATGGACTTCAAACCATTAAAATACAACATAAATAACATTATAAAAACAAAATGATTATTTATATTCATTCTATAAATGTTACAAGCTCATACACATGAACTAACTTCATAGCAAAAGCTAAAACCCTCATCGAGGCCCATTATGCTAATATCCATTGGGCAGAACTTACTCATTTACAAATACCATCTTAAGCTAAATAGCAACACCTTGGATCAATACTGACAAAGACAAATATGGAAGTTCTGTATCTGTCAGTCAGTGAAAAATGCTTATCATTTTATACAGAATTATTCTTACTTAATTGAGTATTAATTAACAGCAAAATCAGGAAATGCAATGGAGAGAAAATAAAAAACTGCCAAGAAGTGATTTTTCTCACAATTGTTTATTTGAAGTTTTCTTCTACTTTTGATTAAGAAACTCATACTAATGCTCCAAACTGATTCATGTTTTTGATATAAATTAGTATGTGAAAAATATGGATACAGATACATTTTTGTTATTTCATTATGAGTACACAAATGTCTGCAATATTTGTTTTTTTGGGGTTAATTGTTTTGTTTTATCTTTATCTAGAAAGCAAACATTGGAACAAAAGTCTATAAATAGAGATCAAAGATTCATCGTATAAGGTTATCATAAGAATAATAAAAAGTATCTTAGGGAGGACGTATTGATTTTATTTTGTGATTTCTCTAAGCAAATACAGAGGGATTTTTACCCAAACTTCTGGAAGTAAGTGCCACATTTGAAAAGTGTCTATGCTTGAGAGGCATGTTTCAAGTGTCTGGGGACCCAGAGCTGCTACTACTTCAGTGCTCGGAGATCACCTACACAGGGAGGCATGTATTCTGGGGCTGGGGTGGGACCCATTGCCATTAACACTCTGGCAGAGGTCTGAGGAAAGAACAAGGTTGACCCTTGATATTTTATACTGCAGATGCTAAGCTGAATTTCGACAGGCAGCCAGGGAAGAAGGAGGGACAAAAGGGGAGAGGAACAGGGAAGGAGAAAAAAAAAATTTCTAGTTTCCTGAGACCCTCTCTTGCCTCTGCAACTGCATACACACTGTTGACACTACATGTCAAGACTATACCAAGTGTTTGACATGGCAGTCATCACCAGAGACATATGAGGCAGAAATTGTGGCCATCTTGGTGTTCCAGGTATTGCACTTAGACAATAGCAGTTATATGGTAAAGTAGGGACTTAAGATTACTAGAATCCTAGCTCTATCCCATTGGCTGGTACCAGTTGTTTGTATAGATTATATTCTACCCCTTTCCACCTTGCTCAGTGTTCTGGAGTATCACTTCACAGAGCATTTCTTGCCCTTTATTTCCACCTGAGTTCCTTCTTTTGTGGAGGGAAGGAAGATAATTAAATTGGGAAACTGATTTCTTTGTTCTTTCCTGTGGAATCCTGAAATGACATATCCCTCAAAACAGGTCATCTTTTCCCTGTGAGTCAGATGTACAAAAGCACAAGGGTGATGAGGATACCATATTTTGGAGCAACAGAGTTCCCACTGTATTGTCTTTCCCTACATTCTATCAAAGATTTTGAAAATAGTGTTATTGCTATACTTTCCCAGATTTACTCAATTTGATTCTACCATCTCTTTTCTTCCAGAAACCTGCCTGATAGGAATAACTCCTAGGCTGGAGGAATAGCTCATCGTTAAAGCCTCAAGTTCCATCCTCAGCACTGGTATTATAACACTGACATATGTAAACAAGTGTTTGCTCTTCAGAAAATTGCTCTTGTCAAGATAAACATTTCCTGTAATGCTTCAGATAATTTCATTAGATCTTATTTGACAGACTACTGAAATTTATAAAATATTGGACAACTTAGTATTATATACTTTTAGATTAAGTGTTTATATACAAAGCAATAAAAAAGTTTCCCAAATAAGAGACTAGGCAATTCATAGAAAAAAAATGCCAATAGCCAAAAATCGCAAAAAGATTACTGAAATCCTATTAGTAACCAAAAATGAAATGAAAGAGATACTATTTCTTGCCCACTAAATTATCTAGACAAAAAAAGGCCTGGATATCCATGACCTTATAGTGCATGATACTACCTAGACAAGACTTTCATAATAGGATGAAATGATGATGACATCAAAATAAAAGAGAGACTAATTGAGAGGGAAGATATGATGGAGGGTGGATTTGTGAGGGAGAAAGTCGGGTTTGAGGGAAATTATCTTGGTTTTATTATCTATAATTATAAAAATGCCAATAAAGAGTTAAAAATTAGGCACTGAGCACTACCAAGCAAATTGAGAGGGGCTGTTTGATCCCTGCACCTAAAAGACAGGGCTGTTCATGCACAACCCTAAGGACTGAAAACTCCAGTTCTGTATTGTGCAGAGGCATGAAAATCATTAGTGGTCATAGGCCACCCAGTCTGACCTCAAAACAAAGGCGGATGTACACACACACATGCCTATATTATACATACACACAACTCATCATACCACACGTATGACACACACAAAAATAAATAGATACATACATGCATACATAATCAAATTTAGTGAAGGAATAAGATGAACACTCCTTATGCTACCTACATTTTCATATCCTTCTTGAAGAGCTTTGAAATGCAGATAGCTATTGGCTGACATATTCGACTTCTATTAACTTATTCTAAGGAAATTACTAAACATATTATAAGCCAAGTTTTATCTACAAAATATTCAGTAAAAAATTAAAAACTTGAGGTTGATTAGATGGCTTGGAAGTTAAGGGCACTTGCTTGCAAAGTCTATGGCCCAGGTTTGATTTCTCAGTATTCACATAAAGCCAGATGCACAAAGAGGCACTTGCATCTGGAGTTTGTTTACAGTCACAAGAGGCCCTGGCATATCCATACTCTCTCTTGAATTAAAGATTTAAAATATTTTTTTAAAAAATGAAACAATATATATGTCCAATAAAAGGATTCATTAAATAATGGTTGTTGTGATAAGATACTTCATAATCATTTAAGTTAATGCTATAAACAGGGAAGTTTTGTTTAACATATGTAATTTCAGTAAGCAACCTAAACATGACAAATCAAGCTACAAAATCATTCTAGTATGATTTTAGATTAATATAGTGTGGTTATGACACTAGGTGGTCTAAATCATGAAAACCCTTTTTAAAAAATATTTTATTTTTATTTATTTGACGGTGGGGAGCGGAACAGAGAAAGAATGGGCATGCAGGGCCTCCAGCCACTGCAAATGAACTCCAGATGCTTGCACCACCTTGTGAATCTTGCTTACGTGGGTTCGGAGGAATTGAACCCGGGTCCTTGGGCTTTGCAGGCAAGTGCCTTAACTGCTAAGCCACAACTCCAGCCCATGGGAACCCTTTTGTGGTAGTTTGAAATTTATTCTGACTTCGGGAAGAAGCCATTATAATAAAGTTTTAAGTAGTGAAGGAAAACAATGGTCATAATTTTGTAAACTCTGTGTTACCTGTAGAGAGTTACAGTCAGAATCTGTTTTGTGAGATTACATTGAATCCTGATAATCTGAAAGGTTCAGCAATCACCACCACTACCAAAGCCTTGTCCTGTGGACATGCCTGAGTAGTTATTTTCCCATGAAACTCTCGAATTGGATTTCAGTAAAGAGCTTCAGTAAAGAGGTATACAGGCTGGCATCTCATGTTGCTTATTTTGGCATGTACCATGGCCTATAGAGGATGGTGACAAGCACCAATCTCACCATTTCGTGCCCCCACTGGGAACATTCTCTGGCAACACTGGCCATGAAAGTGGGAACCTGGTAAAGTCCCGTCATGACTTTCAGGTAATCCCCTGGGAGGGGGCAAGGGGCTGGGAGGGTATTGGAACAGCAGAACATGACAGTGGGCTAGAATTTCATAACAGTGAAAAGGATTTAGAGTTTAGTTCATGACCTTTTCAGTTAATAAAATCTTTTAGCCTGGCCGCTATTTGAATAACTCATAGCAACTGGGAAAATTTTAATTTGTTGAGTCTATCCCTAGAAAAACACTGCTAATTGTGATTTTTATGAAACTCCTGTCACTTTTCTACACAGAGCTGGAATGTATCTTATATGTCTATGCCTAAAACCCAAGAATCTCATTCTATCTTATGATAACCCTTCTTCCTAGAAGTCATAAAATTTAAAAAATATGAAATCAACTTGCACAAGAATTCAAGATGCCATGACTCTGAGATGCATCCAGGGAAAATGTTTGAAATAAAACAGGCATCAGATTTAATCTAACATATTTTTAGAAAATTGTGTTGGAAATTATTTTTTTTATAAAATACAAAAATTGGGATGGAGGGATGGCTTAGCAGTTAAGGTGGTTGCCTACCAAGCCAAAGGTCCCTGGTTCGATTCCCCAGGACCCATGTTAGCTAGTTGCAAAAGGGGGCGTATGTATCTGGAGTTTGCAGTGGCTGGAGGCCCTGGCACGCCCATTTTCTCACTCTCCATTCTCTCACTCTCTTGCTCTTTCTCTGTCAAATAAATTAAATTAAATTAAATTAAATATTTAAAAAAATAAAATACAAAAATTACATAAAATACCTTCAAAAATGCCAACTTTGTTTGGCCAACCCATTCTTCTTTAGGCTGTCTAGAGGTAGACATGAAATGGTTTATTATAACTTAAATTTCTGTCAGTTATTACAGAAGAGAAATATGTTGTACTTAATATGTTAGGTTTGGGAAATCTCTCTTCACTTACTATAAGTTATGGTCTGTTATAAGTGTGGACATCATGCACTTCCAGACTCTTCTTTCGTCTGTCTGACTCCCTAATGTGAGACTGCTTTCAGGAGAGAGTTCCCAATTGTCATCTTTGGTCACATACCTTTTTTTTGTTGTTGTTCAGGAAAAGACAAGACATCTTAAGTGGTAATTTCACCAAGGTTGTATCCAGTGAGAGGGAAATAATTTGTTAAAGTGATACCTACATATTGCCCACCCACTGTCCAGTAGCTGATTCTACTATACCATCGGGCTCTTGTCTTTTACAGCACATCTTACAATGTCAAATTATTAAAATTCTAGGTAAACTTACTAAGTATCTGCATTGCTTATCATTTTAAAGTCCACAAGAACAATGAGAAGTTTTGTCTTACTTATCATTCTAGTCACAAAACCT
This sequence comes from Dipus sagitta, assembly GCA_036346955.1. Lineage (NCBI taxonomy): Eukaryota > Metazoa > Chordata > Mammalia > Rodentia > Dipodidae > Dipus > Dipus sagitta. The sequence goes on from CM070784.1 coordinate 45,225,260, forward strand.
AGTGCAATACTTAACACGGATACTCAATAAATATTGTCAGCTATGTGAACAATCACTTCTTTATCATAGTTTTGTTAATAATATTTTGTGATATACACACACATTCTTTCTTCTGTCTCTAGGTAGGATAGTAGATTCCTATGGGTAGAGTCTATTTTACCTTAATATTCAGTAAGTATTTACCAAGTGTGGATGATGTTCAGAAACATTCAATTCAGAAGCAGTTCAATTCAAAAAACATTTATCTGATACTTAATATATGCAAGATCTATTATATATCCTCTAGGGGCTTGTTACCCTGCAAGAGAGGCAGACAAATGCACAGGTCATTATAATACTAGGCAAACACTGAAAATGCCTTCAAAAGAGGTGGGGAAAAATGAGCAAACAGTTGAAACACAAGGGAAGGCAAGATTCATTGCAGTGTGGGAAATTAAGAAGTGTAGCCAAAATACCACAAAGAAAAGAAGGAGGGAAGGTTGGGGAGTATCCAATAAGTGGTATTTTTTTTTAAATTAACCTCTTAATAAGCCTATTATAAATGACCTAGAGCACAATTGATGATATTAAATGATTGTTCACACCTGGCCCCTTTTGCTTTATTGAAATTAAGTAATGTTGGCTAACAATGCTCTGCCACATAGTTTCTATAGATTTTTCTCTAAAAGAATGGTAGCTAATAGGGAAAAATACATCTCTAAATATCAGAAGAATGAGGCTAACGTGTCCTTTAAAAGGTAGTATAACATCACGCTAGGTTCACAAGGAAATAACTCTAAAGAATGAATAAGCCTGCTTTAATGTTTTAGATGAAGAAGATAAGCTTAAAACTCTAAAATCTTATTTTTAGTTTATAAATAGTAGTTGTATATATTTATTGAGTTATATGCGCATGTTCTGGAAAGATTAAATTGAGTTAATTAACATATTAACCCCCAAATACTTTCTTGCATTGAGAACATTTAACATTTGTTTTTTGACAATCTGTAAATATACATTATTAATTATAGTTACCATATTATGAAAAAGACCATAAAAATATTTTCCTACTAACTAAAAAGTTCTACCCTTTAAGCAACATGTCTTCATGGCCCACTCCATTCTTCTAGCTCACATCTTTTCAGAAATATCAAAGACCATCAAAATTTTAAAGACCTTGAGAAAGATTTTTGAACCACCAAGTAATTAAAAGCAAAAAAAAAAAAAAAAAATCTGTTGTAAAAAGTCTCAAGATGCCCAGAAAATAAGTTGTAACTGAGCTGGAAGCCTTCTCCCTACTAGCAAGCTGTCATAGTGATTTCCAGGCTTCTGGGAGACAAAAGTCATTAACAGTGTTAGTGGATCCTACAAGCTGCACAACTGGCCAGCTAGGAAAAATATGCTCACTGGTGCAATAGTGGCACATCAGTTACAGGAGTAACCAATCGCTGTCTAATTGGGCTTGAGGCATGCTCTGTGCATTGAAATCTGAATAGCTTAGCAGGTCACAGACCCTAGTTTGAAAGCTACCTCTGTTCTTTTGCTAAATGGGTACAATGTACCAATCAAATTTTCTTCCAAATGGTAATTTTAATACTCATTGATTAGGGTTATTCTCACTTTTGGTTAGAGAAACTTCTTTTTGCAGATGGCGGTCACTAAAGGAGACACCTAAGACTTGCCAAGGTGATGAGAAGAAGTGATAGTTGAGTGCTCAGCACTGGGTGATACATCTCAATAACATTCCCCAAGGGTCAGGGAGTATTGTGGAGGAGGTGGCAGGAATAATATTAGTGCTGCTGTCACTGCTGGCAAGAGAAGCTTCTGTTTGGAGATGGTTATGGATGCTGAGGAGATCCAAAAGTCATCAACCTGCTAAAAATAATAGGCTATGGAGAGCTCAGTACTAAACAAGACATCTCTATCATGCCCTTCAAAGGTTAGGGAGCATTGCAGAAGAAGGTGTGGACAGAATGTAAGAGCTGCAGTGTGCACAAGGGTACTTTGGGAACTATCCTCCAGGCATGAACTGACCAGTGAATTGGTGACCTCACAGTGGCTGTCCTTACCTCTGAAAGATCTGCACAATAATGTGCCCTTCAACATTTTGACATAGAGAATGTAGGACAAAAAGAATGCAACATCAAAATAGAAGGACTACTAGGAAAGAAGAGGGGTTTGGTGGAGTAGGGGTGGGGAAGAAAGAGAAGGTAACAGAGGGGATAATGATAATCTTGAGGAAGCCTACCCAAAGGGAGATGGCTACCAGGACACAGGACCAGACTACAAGCTAGTGAGGCATTTGCTTCCTCCCACAAGTATCTGACTCATACCACTCCTCAACACCAGTAATATTTTAATATTTCTCTTATTTGACAAAATTACAAACTTCTACATTTTAAATTTAAAGCAGAGTAATATATATAACTGTCCCCCTCCCATCCTTCTACCCTCACCAACACACTCTCCAAGGTACGATCAACAATGTACCCCTTCTCTAGAGTCTTCTGGTATCCACTAATAGGTCTGAACACTTTCCTGAGTGGGTTTTAGAAGAAAACCATGATTAATGCACCTGAAGGTGGAAGGAGTGCTTCTTTCAAGAGAACAAGATCCACAGAACTCTACTTTGTCAAGAGAGCCTAAGAACTGGTGCTTCTCTGTAAAGAAATGGGGCTCATTCCAACGTTTCTCACTACTGGTTTTTGGGTATCTAATGTTAAAAAAAGAATTTCTTTCTAAAGATGGGCAATCTATTTTCAGCTCTTAATAGAATGTGCTATTTACATTCAAGGAACATCATAGGGCTCTGTGTGTCCCCTGGTGTCACCCTCTGGACTGTTCTGTATGGTTGTACCACCAAACCCCCCATTCACAGATGGGAAAGTAGAGACTTAAGTATGCCAATGAGTTTTGTTGAGACAGAGCTACAGTCAAATCTGCATAGGCTGAACTCTGTAGTTTTGAAACAGTGCATTAAATAAGGAAACCAATAAGCATTTAAGAAGGAGAACAGAGGTAGGAAAAACATAAAGCCAATGACAGCTTATTCTCCCTTTGGACATGACTATGAAACTGTAGGATGTATGTTTTACAATGTATGCTTCAAACTCAATGGTGGAAATATTGTTAATAATCCTTTATTTTTCCCAACAATTCTTTATAACTGTACTTTTTCTCAAAGGTTGAGATTCTGACCAATCAACAACTTTTCAAATGTATGATTTTGAAGATCATGTCTGGAAATGATGAAGCAAAATACAATGCTAGTATGGAATGCTGATCATGGGCTATTTGAGGATTGGAGGAACATGTCTTGTTCATTTTTGTATCCTTAGCACCTGGCTTAGTCAGTAAACTATGTGATCCCTACTATCTGTCTGGTGCATTCTGCATGAAGTCTCCAGCATTCACTATAGAACCTGCCACAGAGAAGGGTACTCATCACCTATTTGTTGAATCAAAAATTCCCTGCTTGATGTTGAATGCATAAATTGTACAGTGTAATACAGAACCATACAATAAATCAGACACATTGTAAGTTTCCAGTTCTATCATGTGCTGTAATCACACTATACATATGTGCGCATATGACACCTCATGCTTTTTGATCTGAGAAAGTGGCTCAGAAGAAAGCCACTTTCCAAACACCCCACGGCAAGGAGGAGAAATATAAGTAGAAACAGGGTTGATGAAAATTCCAAGAAAAAGTAATTTTAAAGATTCAGTAGAGAAATGATCCCAAGATATGGTTTTATTTTCAATAATTGCTTTAGTTTTAGAAAAAGCTTGTTTTCTAACTTCTACAAACATATAAACAAGAAAGTTTTCTATGTAGCTCTGTGATTCTCAGAGAATAAAAGACTAAGTGTGATGAATCTTGACAGAGAATAATAATAATAATAATAGCAACTCCCATGATTATTCTTCAGTACCTGTCTAGGAAAAAAGCATATATACTAAGAATGGCATAAAATGATAAATGTAATGACAATTAACTTCACAGTGCAAAATGTTTTAAAAATGATAACCATTGTAAAATATCCTCATAATTAAGTTTATATTGAAAATGTCATCACTTTTTATCTGGATATTAAATATATGAACTTAATCTTTAAGATATTAAAAATAATTTCACATATGTATTTACTATACCTGGTGGTAGGCACTGTTGTGCTGTTTTGCCTTTACATTGCATGAAGTGTTCCATGAAAAATAAGCTAATTGCAAATATTGTGAGGTTAAAAGCATTAGATTATTTTTATGTTCACTTGTTAAATGTTCAAATATGGCCACATTAAAACAATTTCAGCTTTTAGCCATCTATTTTTAAATTTTAAGTCATCTTTTTTTTCCATGCGACAAAAGTATATTAGCAAATAAACGGACAAACCATCTCAACAACTAACATAAGTGTGCAATTTTAATGCCTTTTAATCTCACAAATCAATATGAGATTTTTGTACTTGTGCATGACCTTCTTCAAATTATCCCCCCATTTTGGCTGAATCAGAGTGAGTGTGGGCTATTTGATAAAAAAAAAAAAAAAAACCTAAGTGTGTGAAATAAGAGCCCTTGCTTCTTCTGCCAGACTCCCCTTGACAGAAAGATGATAGAAGCGTTACATCCCTGGGAGAGTAAATGCAAACTGACAAGAGATGAGCCTTTAGATGTTGAATATAATCTTGAATTGTGCTTGAAGTGTCTTATTATCTTGTCTTTTGATGTCTGAAGGGGTGGCTCATTGTTAGAAAAGGAAAACCCTTGCACATCTTTGCCATCTTTAAAAATTGTTTGGCCTTTAACAACTGCTTTTCCAACTAATGTCCATTTCTTCTGACAATAAATATGGCAGGTCATCGGCAAGTGACAAACAATTTACTTTACATGCCACACTTTTATGGGCTTTGAGAGCTCATGTGGAAGCTTATTTTAAAAGGCCCATAGAAATTAGCAGTGTTACAAATGTTGAGGGATCTGAGCTCCATGTGCATAAACTGAAGAAAAGTTCCTCATCCTGCTGTTTCTGGTTTGGTTTCTCACTGATGCCAGATTCACAATTCAAATCTTTATTTATCATTGACTAAAAATAGCCAGGGAGAATGAAAGAGCAGCAATCAATTCTGACAGATTCCATGAAGGAAATGCACAAATACAGATATCTAAACCCCGTGCCGTATTCAGAAAAGCACACAAACAAAATCTTGTTTTTAAGCAGGAAATCGAGGTTGACAATGGGCCTGCTGCTTTTTGCCCTCATCTCAGAACCATCACTTTTTAATTTCCATGGTCACTTTGGGTACTCTTTCCCCTTCACATCTACCATCTGTGTTGTGGTTTTGTTTTAACTTAAAAGTTTAATGATGTTCCCGGTCAATAGGATTCCTTAACAGCTAAATCACGGTCATGCTGGTTTCTGTCACCCAGCCAGAGTTTGTGAAAGCTTTCAAGATCTTTTCTCAGACCTTCCTCACTCTAAGAATCCATAAGAATTCTCAAAAGTATCATAAAGTGTTCCGGGCTCAGGTTATTGTATCATTATAAAAACATATTGATATAGTATAGATGACAAGACTTGTAGCTCATCCTAGCCTTGCCAGCCCATCTCAGTGCCATAAGCAAGCGCCCACCTCACTCCTTTCTTTAAAGCAGGCATCTAGAGACATTAATCCTTTTGAAGCATGATAAATAATTTTTAAGACTTTTCCAATTGCACACTGATTCCAATCAGCTCATTGAGAAATTACTATGAACTCAAAATATAATGGGAGAAGTAGATTATAAACTAAAGCAAAGAAACAAATCAGTCTGCATAAAAATTTGAACAATTTCTTGATTTAAAATAAAAGCCTGCCTTGATCTTAGGATGCAGAATAAAATGAGCCAATTAATAAATAAAATATTGATGGCTATTTCCTCCCCAAAGTCTGTGAAAGTTTTCTCATATGATCAAGATTATTCTTGCCCCAGATTTACTCACTCACAGATTACAATGCAGCATTGGATTTAATTAAAGGGGATCTATTAAAATGTTTGCTTGGTGCAATGTTCTTTTCATTATTCTTATTTTTCACAGTGTGTGTTTCCTTTCAGGCACATTTTTATTCTGTGCTAAATTTTATTCTGTGTAAATGAAATAGATGTTTTGAAGGAAAGAAAGCAGTCCATCCCCACCCTCCTTCCCTCTCCAAACACAGTGAAATACAGAAAAGTATGTTTGACTTTTTTATTCTTCTCTACTCTTGGTTGATTTTAGCAAAAAAAGTCACTCTGCAATAATAATTTTTCATGCTTTTTAAACAGCTTCAAATGTTCAAATCAAATTAATCCCTTAGCCTCTCTTCTCTGACAGAAGATTCTCTTCTGCAATGTGTTTCCCTTGAAACATTAACTTGTAAAAATAAATCTTAACATATCACTACTAAAAGACAAATGATCATATATGTAGTCCACAAGAATTGCAAAAGATTAATAATGCAGCATGATTTCAATAGCATATGATGAAAATGTGAATTCTTGGATGTTCATCACACAACCACCTACATACCTATGCAAATGTGCACCTAAGCACATGGAATTTGTACAGGGATTTCTAACAAAAATGGTCCTTAAAATCTTGGGAAAATGCCATTTGCTGATAAAAACAAATGGATAAATAGATGCTTATGTTAAGATACATGGATATGCCACAAAGAGATAAATATTTAGGGTCATTATTTGGACACAAGTGTTTTCCCTAGCTTGGCTGAGTTTTATATACTTTAGAAATGTATATATTCTCTAGAATTCACACTGTACAAAAGCCTTCAAATTGCTTTGCTGAAAAACTGCACAAGTTCTGGAGAATCCTGCTGTCTCCTCCAGTCCCTGAGCAGCAGCAGCAAAGACATGGGCTGGACTCAAGCCCAAGCTGCCTGAATGACTCAAGGAAACAATACCACCAGCGGTCCTTCATCAGCTAACTCATGGATAAGGTTTAGCTGAGTACTGTTACTTTAACCTACAGCAGTACTGGGGAACATTTAAATGGTGTGTGGATAGCATGAGCTGAAAGGAAGTTCACTATTATAAGTGATCCTTTATTAATTCTGTGACTGACAATAAAAACATACACACTAAAATTGAGTGAGACAACTTGAAGCATCATATTGAGAGTGAAATAGACAGCAAGACACACCATAGATGCACACAAATGTTTTTTGACTTCGTGACTTCCACAAACTTTTGCACAATTAGGTTGTTTTCCCCTCATTAGATTTAAAATAGTACAAGGTGTTTGAAAAAGTCTTTCAATATAGGAAAAAATACTGATTATTTTATAGAAAAGCATAAAGAAGTGTTAATGCCAAAAACATGAAGAAAAATTTGTTTATTAAATTGTTGAGTATTTTCATGTTAGCTCATTGGTACATGATAAAAGTCTCCTAAAAATACTTTCATGCTCTTTCCTCATTCTCAGACTAAGCCAATCACCTTCATTTGGATTGTTTTCCCAGGTTTAACCATCTTAATAAAGGTAAGCTTCATTAGAGAATCTTACTTCAAATGGTCTTCAGCAAGAAAACCTGGAAAGTAGTTTATGTAAATGACATTAGTTAGTTTCCTTTATTGTAATCTGATCATTTTCATCTTATTTTCAAATGGTTTTGATAACATGATAGTCCTCCAATAAAAGTGACTTAAATTTCATTAGTCACAATGTTCTAGATTGCCTTTAAATTCAGAAATTTTAGTATATTCTTGCTACCTATACAACCTTTTAGGCAATTAAAAAGGAAAAGCTGTCAAAATGAGTTTGAATCTAGATTGTAAGATTCTGAAATAAAGCATGCATTCATATAATATACTTGGAATAATTTTTAAAATAAATAATATTTAGTTATTAAAAAGATCTCACAAGGTATGCATGTTGAGTGACACAGATTTTTTACATTTTTGTCTTTGAATTCTTATAAAGCAGAGTGACTTTACACTTCTTTGAAAACAAACTTTCTTTTATGCAAATAGATTCAATGCTATTTTTTCTGGCCTCTGCCAGAAAAAAAAAAAAGGCTTAGTCCATTTCTGAGAGATCAGTATATAACACAGGATATCAAATGTCACCAAATAAGGTCATTCATGTTATATATTTTTATGAAACCTATTCTCGCAATCCAAAGGTAGCTTATATTTGAAAGATTAAGAATTGAGTCTGTGTTTCCATAATTAGACATTATCCCATGCCTTCATATGCCAATACACAAATATTCCTTTATGAATAAATTTTACATATTACTTGGAGGTATTCCCAAAGACCAGTCCAGATAGTGATAGATTTGGGACCTCACTTGAATCAGAGCATGATAAGCTATATGCCAACTGCAGAATGTCACTTAAAAATTAAATCATGTTCATATTTCTAAGGAAAACAACACTGAAATCTCAAAGATAAACATTTAAAACGTGAGAGGAGTGGGTATGCACAAAAGGCAAGAAGTGAAGCAAAAGCAGCACCGAGTACAGAACCTCAGAAACAACAAACAAACCAACTCCAGAGCCACGTTGGATATTAAAGAGAGAAGCTTCCAGGGGAGGATGGCAACGGTAACTATGAGCTTACCGTAGCTACCTCTGCCTTTGGATATTTTTTAAAAATTTATTAACCTGACAGCAGGAAACTTTACACAGATTGCCCCCTGACAGGGGGCCAGTTTGGCATGAACACTTTTCTATCTTTCTCTTTAGCATAAGAAAATCAAGAACTGAGTTAAGTGACCAGGAGCACGTTTGGGCAAATATGCCTTCTGCTGTGACTGCCTCTCCACTCCCAGGAAGACCTGAGTAATCAGGGCCGACCTCTACACACATCCTCTTCAGAGCTACTTTCTTCTTCATGTGTGACGTCTGATGTATTATTAATTCCAAAATATCAACCGGCAAGGTCGCCAATCAAAGAAATTGCCAGTTCTCTCATAAATTATGTTTACTATGTAATAGCAAACACAGTTTGCTTGAAGTAGTAAACTTAAATCCCATTTCTAAAGCGAGAAAATTCTATGTGGTCAATTTTGAAAAATAACGCTACTTCTATAACTAAACTAGGTGACTATGAGAGAAGGCAATTGAGCCTTGGGAGCAGAAAACAGAGTTGGTATGTGCCTCTATTATGACATAGACTAGGCGGGGTAAACTACAAAAATACCGTAATGCCAGATAACCTGTAGGCCAGAGACTTCTAAAACATTCAAAAAGCCAAGGTGGGATCATTTAAAGAAATGACAGTGTGAAGATTAGCCTGACCCATCACCTTGCCCTGCTTCCAAATTCTTATGGAACTTTTACTACAAATGACCACGCACCACAGCATCCAAATCAAAGGAAGAAACATGAAGCCACATCAGCCCTTTGCCTTGGTAATGCATTACCATGCAGCATCCTTGGATACTGCGATACTGAACTTTCTTCTTTAACAGAGGCCTGGCTGGAGCCCCTGGGCATGGCAGAATGATAAAAAGAAAGGCACTCTGAACATCCCTCCTGACTCTTTCACACATGATGCAGTTTTCCAGTGCAGTACCACTTAGACATAAACATGTTACTGAATGAATACAGTAAGGAGTTTGAACACTGGTACTCTTCTACCTAGATTTTTCCCAAAGGTTATGCAAGAGCCATATTTAAAAAAGATTTATTTATAGTTCATTATTACCATGATATTATTGGGGGGGACTTCCACCAAACTAAATGTGTCTAAATGCACACAGCCTCTCACTGATTTTTCTAAAGAAATACTTCAATGCGTTAGATTTGCTTAAGTGTAAGATAGCTATCAAAATGGGCACCTCCCCCAACTAGCCAGATAACAACAGGCAAAAGGTTTGTTGGACTATTACGCTGTAATCCACTTTTGACAAACCCTTTTTCATGCATCTCACCTACTTAACAAATCAAGGGTTCCACTGATTCCTACTTGGATTCTTTCGCATTGAATCTACTGCTCAAATTACTTTCTTGATTTATAAATAAGCTGTTTTAATGTTTTCCTAGAAAAACCCAGTTACATCAGCGAAATAAGCATGAATCTTCCACTGATAAAACATAGAAGATTAAAAATATATAGAATCCTGGTCTATATTTTAAATGAACATATTTCTCCAGAGTCTTCCTCATCATCTCTTAGCTCTCTGGGGCTTAGGCCCTACACGCTGATTACTGGCACAGGCATATGTTATCAGAGTGTGATGAGCACCCAAGGTATTGAAACCTTGAGAGACACGTTTAAATAAAGTAATGACGACAGTTATTCCATAAGGAAGGCCTCCACTTATGCACAGGCGAGAGGCTGTCTTACCAATAAAGCAGCACCCATGATGCCCCACAGTGACCTCCCTGTTGACCTGCAGACACCACTGTCTCAGGGGGTGACAAACAATTTAGTCCTCGATCCTTTTGTCACTGAAAATGACTCCATGGCCATAAATTCTAATCAAGTCAAACTGGAAGGCAGTTTGGATTATTTTTTTTTACTAATGTCTGTTTCTAGGATAAAGATCAGCCAAAGTAAAAGAAAACAAACAGCATACTTCCTAATATGGAGGAATTGCTGGTGAGGCTTCCAGCCCTCTCCTAATAATTGTTCATAGACAAATGACATTGAAAGGATCTGTTCCCATAACTACCATGGCACAGAATTTCTTTCAAGCTAGAACAAAGCCCCACAATATTACAGAAGAATAGCAAGTACATGACTTAAACTTTCAGGTACAGAGTTAATAAGTGGTGGCTGCTTCTTAATCTCAGTTCAAGGTTCTGAGCTCAGTCCAGATCACAGATGGCACATCTCAAATGAGAGGCCTCACTAGCACCGTCACCCAAGGTGGCTGGAATCTGAAGGAAAACAGTCACGAGGTTTAAGTTGAAACAATGAGAATTCTCCAAAGGAGAAATACTGTTAACAAATCATCTTTCAAATCTGAAAGATATGCAGGCGAGATATAAGACTCTTCAGCCGAGAGAGCATAGGAAAACTTTAGCACAGATATTTTTTTCCAGGAATATATATTACTTTTCTGTTTCTGCAGCCATTCTCCTGACCGAGTTGTTGATGATACCATTTGAATTTTAGCATCCAACTTGACAGAATGTGGAACACTGAATTCTTGATGGGCATGACTAAAAGTGAAGCACCACATTGACACGAGTGCTATAAATGTCACCGGAGAAACACAGCAGCCCCTTCCCTTGGAGATTGTTTGCCAAAGGCCAGCTCTGAGAATGGTTTCCAGTACTACATCACTAGTCACATACTGTGTAGTATCACTCATTTGATCATGCAGTTACAGCACCATGAGGCGCACACCAGCTTCTCTAATGATGCCCCCAGCACGCATGCCCATGCTACTCCGTGGTGCTTCCTGCGGCTCAGAGCTTAGCGTAATACTCTCATGAACGGACACAGAGCTCATCTTTCTACAGGGCTTTATAGGAACAAATAATGCACCGCTTAATGATATCACAGAGAACTACCTCACCACATGTTTCTCAATGAAATGTGGATTTATCTCTCTTAAGTGTACTTCAGTTTCCATGGCTGTTCAAGTTAAGCAAAGCGTTACCTCTGATGTAATTACTTTATAAAACACAAGGGCCCTTTTCTGAACTTTCTACTTAGGCTGGCATATGGCTCCTTGCTCCTCCTCCTGGCATCTGAGCTGCTCAGAGCACTGAAAACATTCTACACAGTATGTTTCCCTTTGGATGCTCCTAAATGCAGAGGTGCAATTTAAGGAGAGGCATAAAAAGCCCAGTGGCTCCTGGAATTCTCTTTGTTTATCTATAGAGGCCATCAGTATTAGCCTCTCTCCTGCAGTTTGGGGCTGAGGTGGCATACTGTGAGAGAGACAGGCTTGTCCTCTGGACTGCTAATGTGAACAACCCCAGATGGGCGAATAGGCTTCAAAGAAATGTGTTCATACGGAAATTTCAGGTGCAGAAAGAAAACGGAGCTCTTTTGCCCCATGTGTTGCGTAATGATTCCCCATGACACTAAGTGTATCAAGGCACACATGATTTGCCCTAATCTGCTCTGTTCTTTGGAGAAGCACAGTATTCAACATTATGAGGTGGAAGGTACAGCAGGGATGGTTTGAGAGAATGAATAGTGGAAAAATCCTTATTTAGAGAAAAACATGAATGGCCTCAACTACCCAGGAAAAGCTCAGTTCTTTATTTAGCAAGTAAAGAACATAAGTGGAATGACACCTAAAAATATATAAAAACTTGAATAGATTCATGTCAAGAAAGTAAAATGAATTATATCACCAAAGTTACAAAAATTATTTTAGAAAGTTTTAATAAGTTTTGGTAACTAGAATTCCCAATTGCAAATCCTAGAAATATTCAAAAGTGAGAATATAATGGTTCCACTAACCAAGGAAACAATATAAAACATTGGGGTACTCTCCCCTTATGTGCTTCCTACAATCTGTTTGATATTGTCTTCAAATTTTTCTTAAGTTTTGAAGACTACTAAATCAACTTATTTCTTCTCTATCTAATTAGAAAATTAGAAAGATTCACATTGCATTTGCAAAACAGTCCAGAGATGAAAGACAATCAAGTGAATACAAAACACCCTGACACTGATGATACAGATTTTCTTACTCAAAATCAGAAGTTGAGAATCTCAAAATGCACATAGGTGCCTTTTAAGGCCCACTCTGATTTTTAAATTAGACTAGGATTTCTAAGTATATGACATCCCAGAAAAATTCCACTTAATAGTTTTTCTCAGGGAACTTTAAATTCAAATTTCTTTGACCCTCTTGGGACTCTAGAAACATACTTCTCTGCACATGCATACCAATAGACATAAAATATACAAGATTTGTAACAATGCTCAACACTGAGAAATCTCAGTCAATGCTAAGAAGTCAAATCAATCATCACTTCATTACTGTCATTGAAAGAAAACACGGTGGGCCCATAAACCCAAGCTTACCAAATGTATTCACTTGACAAAAAAAAATGCATGTAAAGTTTGGCACAAATAATTTAACATCTGTAGCTATATTGAGCCGATGACTGGTTACTTTCTAAAGGCTGAAATGCTCACTTAGTATAGTCAACACCAGAGAAGCTTGAACATGGATTTCTGCCCTTCCTGTGGTTTGTAACTCCATCTGACTGCTCTCAGTAGCTTTCTAAAATCAAATGAATGTTTTAGGATATAATTATTCCTACCCAGAGAAAACTTAGATTTTTAACAGAGTACTTCTTTGGAGTAGAAATGCTAAAACCTTAATGAGTAGGTTGGGAAATTTTTTTTTATCAGAGGTAAATACCTTTTTAAAGAAAACATAACCACAAAAGTTTTTAAAACTCAAACTATTGTATTCTTAAGTACAAATCAATAACTTTGCAACAGAAAAATTAAAAAGCAATGTCTGCTTGCAGCGTCTCTCTAATGCTGACTGGGTATTTGGAGTAAGAGGAGCTCCTCTGATAAAGTTGGCTCTCAAGGCAGCTTCCTTTGTATAAGCTCAAAGAAATCTATTTCCTAAACTAATTTGACACTTCACAAAGGGGCTTATGCAATGTTGCTGCTTTTCTTTAAAGTTCAGGCTCATGACTGTCTTTTAACTTGAGAGTAAGCAGTTCTCTACATATGTTTATATCAAGCTAATGATATATATACACACAGAAGTACACACACACACACACACACACACACACACACACAGACGCATGCTTGAAAATAATTAAGAGCAAGTGTTAAAGGGCAATTGTTCTGAAAACCTAATGTGACACCGAGCGCTTCTCCATCAGAGGCTTCTATGGGACCCATCACCTCCACATATACCTCATCAGCGGCTCCCTTCTTGCTAGAGACCATAGTTGCTGCAGTTGACTTAGAGTGGCCTCTGTTTGAATGACAGATGTCTTTGCTGAACTGTCACTGTTTGTTTATGAAACAAAGATTCTGAAAGGTCCCATGCTGTCTCCTTGGCTAGTAGGAGCTACAAGCATAATGATGAGGGGAGCAGGGTAGGATGAGGCTGAAAGGTCCCATTTTCTTCCCCCAACACCCTTTCAAAGAAGAAACACTCATTCTGATGACAAAATGCTATTGCTTTGAGCCATTCCTGCAGCCACCTTTGTTTACCTGGCATAGCACGGTTGGCATTGACATTTTTCAGTTTTCCTCTCTCTCTTTTGAGGACAGATAATAACTCTTTCCTCTCTTTCCCCTTAACAAAAGGCTGTGAAATAACCCGAAATAGAGTTGATATTTATTCAATAAATGCTAAACCTATTCTCACAATGGAACTAATTTCCTGGTTATTATTACCATTTTCAGTTCTTTTGTTTTTAAAAAATAATTTTCAGTCTGGGGAACACCAGCAATATTTCACTAGTCTGAATGGGCAGCCAGCACGTTCCCTTCTTGGTAAAAGTTTGGAAGACATCCTCCCAGCCAGCTGCCTCTGCTCCGCACCTCATCCACAGAAGCTCCTCTTCAGCACTTGCAAGAACACTGAATGAACCACAGTGGGAGAGGGGGCCTAGGCTCTGGACCGCTCTTCTGGGCAGCATGGAAGGACCGGAATGAAATACCTAGACAGACTTACCGAAGAGCTTGCTGGGAGTGTCCTCGCTGTCATTTGATTCCACAGGCACGAGCAGGGGCTCATGCCGCTCGCTGTCGGAAGTAGCCTGGTCCTCACCTCTCAACTCCGCATTCATTTCACTTCGCACTGACAGCAAGGGCTTACTGACTTGTCCAGCTATCATTGGATCCTAGGATGGGGGGAAAGAGTGAAGGGGAGGAAAAAAAAGTGGCAGCTTTAGAGTGCGTGTCCTCTCTCTCCCTCTCCTGTCTTGCACACACACACACACACACACACACACACACACACTCCCTCTCTCCTCTCTTATCTCTGCCTGCTCCCGCTGTTATTGCTGGCTGCAGTCAAGTGAAGAGCTATTACAGATTCGATGAGTTCTCCATTACTCCCCACCCTATTAAAGCTCAACTAGCATGTGAGACATTCAGGAGCTTCGGAGGGAAAAAGAAAAAAATTAAAAAAAAAACAACTTTGAAGGCAACCTAAACCAACACAGCGTTAATTGTGGGATGCTCTTTTGTGCGAATGTTTTTACACCTTGTTCTGTCTTTAATGCCTTAGGAAAAGAAAGTGCTGGGTTTGTATTTCAGCAAGGTACCTTTTGAGAATGAGAAGCTTCTCCCTGGGGGAGAAGCAATTAAACCCTATCCCAAGAGCAGAGAAAAGAGACAGGGAGAAAAGAGACCGCAAAAATGCTTTCAGCGGGAATAAAAGATATTTCTTATGTAAATTCAATGGGTACCCTTACAAGTTGTCCCAGACTGGGGACATAGCAGACCCCAAATCAAAGGAGCAATTTAAAACAATCAATACACAACAAAATATACAAAAAAATCGGTCTAAATTTTTTAAGGAAGTGGGAAAATACTTACAAACTGTGTTCAGTAATTCACTTATCTAGAGCATCATGCGCCCAGAGCATTAAAGAAAAAGGAAACAAAAATCACCTCCAAGGGGGAAAAAAAACAAAAAAGTTTTTGCCCAGATAATTTAGAATCTGCTTTGTCTTCAGCTCATTGAGGAGGGCATGTTAGGATCAGAAATGTTTTCCAAAAGGATCCTTCCAGTCCACTCACAAATTAGCTTGCATAAGATTGCTTTGCCCACCAATCTCAGCATGCAGAAGGAAAGAGAAAAGCAAGAAGTGCCCTTTTTCATGATCTTGGAGCTATTTATTGCCAAGTTCATGCTTAAATGGTTCCTGAGCAGGAAACAGGTGACGCTGAGGAGCAGGTGGGGCGCTCGCTCCTGGCCCCACCATCACCATGCTTGTGCTACGCCTGGAGGTTTTTTTTTTCTAAATGTATTCATGCCTGAAAAGTGAATTTGATATGACACATGATAATCTATGAAAATGTTAATCAATACAAATAGTTTAAGCTGTCATCAAATGCACTTCTTTAGTCAATACTCATACCACTGAAAACAATGTCACTGTCACCAGGGCTTAATTTGCACAGCACTTAAATATTGGACTCTGTGCATCAATGCACTTCTTCAAATACTGGAGGTAAACACATTTTCTCCCTATTTAAGGCTGAAGCACTCAGCACGCATTTAGCTGAGCCGAAACCTCCCTTTTGAATACCTTGATAGGTCCACTGGAGGGCAAAATTAATACTTAATTGAATCTCACAGTCATCAAAATAATCAATACTTTTTTATTATTTATTCTTTACAGTCTGTTGACTGTTTCAAACCTCTGAGGGAATGGTGGAAAGGATTCATGGCTTTGAAACACTGTCATTTAACAAGGTAATTTTCAGTGGGGCATTAGGGGTTGTGAAACATATAATAAAACAAAAATGGTGGCTTATAATAGGAAGAAAGAAAAGAATTATATTTCTGCCATCTAACAAAACAGGATAAATAAAAAAGCAAGTGCAGAGAGAGCAAGAAAGGAGGGGGGTGAGGGAGAGGGAAAGACTGGCTTTTGAAGGTTTTATCATATCAAGAGCAGAGCCGAGCTTTCATAATGCTGACATTTCTCATCCTGACAATCCTAAACAAGTGGAAAGGATGAGATCGCAGATATCATCTTTCATCACATTCCCCAGCTTAGGAACCAACATGACAGCTCCTCTCCCCTTTACACTGTTAATTACTAAATAAAATACTACTCTCTGTCAACATCAGATTATTGTAGATAGCAACCGCAAACCTTCCTCCATTGTTCCCCCTCTGAAACCGTGATACCTACCTTGAACTCTTTAGAAAATAGATTAGGCTTGTCCCACTATATTGTAAATATTTGAAATAGAATCAATCTAATCAATGTGGTCGATCCACAGTATTGTCAGCCTAAATTTGCTGGTGATAGATGAGCATCTCGAGCCCTGAGCAAGTGACTAGGGTTTGGAGCACTGGGTACCCGGCTGGGGGCATTTGGGGGAGGCCACAGAGAAGAAAGGAGACACATGACTCTCAATCATTCCCCAGATTTCTTTCCTATATATTAAAGAATGTGTGTTTCCTTTCTCCTCATTCAGTGAGTGGGCAGGAGGACTAGGAAAGGAACGACACTGCTTGGCCTCAGCATTTGGAGTGTGCGCATCATGTGATAAAGAGCCCCGGTTTAAATTCTAGAACACTCAATATTTAATAAAAGGTTAGAGACTCCATCTCTTTAAAGGACGAGATATGACTTGTTCCTTTGAAACACCCAGTCTCTATGGATGCACTATTCATTTGATGAGTTTTTTTAAGCGGTGTTAATTGTAAACTTCTGTTGGGAATGGCATTCTTAGGACAAGCCACACAAGATTATTCCTGTGTCAATGAATATTTAGGAAGACTAAGAAGGACTATTGTCTTCTTTAGTTGTGAAGGGTCAGAACTGATTCTTGAATCACACAGAAGAGCTCAAATGCAGCTGCTAAGTTCAAGTGCACTTAAATCTTTAAGATGCTCAGTCTGGCTGATGTGTTCAAAGCATGTATGGCAGATGGTTTATGTTCACTGACCATTAGCTCTTCTTTCTTAAATTACTTTTATGCACCTTATACATGGTTAGGTTCCCAACTAGTGCCTCTCAGCGACTTAAGCTTAAACAATGCATTTTGACATTCAAATTTAACATACTCATTTGATTTTTCATTTTATAAAACACTTTACAAATTTTCATGATGCAGCAGAACACACATACATTTACATACTTTCACACACACACACATGCATATGTGTGTATATAAATCCCTAGTGAGACAGAGAGCAGTCAGCTTTTACTTATAGTTGCAGCCACCGGGGTGGGGGGCATCCATTTGAAAATGTGTCACAAGCAGGAACCATTGAGTCCGGTCTTATGAGTTATAAGGAGGGACTCTTTCAAGCAGTATTTGGCTGGGAAGTTCTTTTCTCCCTCCAGAGTACAGTGGTATTCTGTGGAATCTTTGCTGCCAACTGAAGACAGGATTTTCCAGTATGCGCTCACATTGTACAAGGATCTTTATTGCACCAAGCAGGAAAAGACCTAGCTAGTGAAACTGAAACTAAGACAGAGAAGGTGAAGCTTTCTTGCTTAAACATTTGCAGTTGTTACCACTGCAGAAGGAGAAGTGACGAGTTCTCTGCCATTTGTTATCACCTTGGCAGGAGAAAGTGAGTGGTCTGACGTTCAAGTGTTGAGGACATAGGAATAGGACACGGCATGTGCCTCTACCGGCCACTCCAGTAACCCAAGAACCCAAGACAGTGAGATTTCAACAAAAATTCTTCTTTGTCCTACAGTGAAAACAGGGGCAACAAACGTCCAAACTGCACAATAATTAAGTCTTCTTCAGGCATTGTCAAAGAATAAAATCACTCACTGAAGGCTTTTATTGATGAGTTCTTGAGTCACATCTGGAGTTACTCAAGCTAAGTAAGTGTCTGCCCTATTTTTATTACTTTCATTTTATAGACAAACAACTCAGACTCAGAGAGGTGGACTGACCTGATCCAGAGACACACAGCTAAGTGGTAAAGCTGTACTGCAAACGCCAATAGATTAATCTCTAAAGATCAGCAATCCTTCACCGTAGTTAATGACTGAAAAACCAGAACTCATGGACTTAGTAACTTGTGTTTATCCCAGGACTCAGGTTATGGACCACAGAGCACGTCTGTGACACATATTAGCTTAGATAACCAATTTCCAGCAAGGACTTGTGTGGTATCTTCTTCCCAACGGAATGGTGGGCAGAGCACTTTTCTGACTAACTGTGCTTGGGCAAAACATGTGGGACAATGTGTACAAGAGACGGGACATCAGACAGTGTTCAGTACCAGGCTACCGTCAGTTTCTGCCTCTAGATAAACATAGCAAGCCATTCAACCATTGTTGGCCTTGGAGTTCTCATCTGAAAAATGGAAAGGTTAGATAAGCAATATCTCCCAAAGTGTATGTCACAAGATACTTGTCCAAAGAGTTAGGTAGAGAATTCAACATGAGCTATCAAAAATAATACCAGATGAAGATATAAGAATTCAGCTCAAGATCATTAGTTATTTAATGAACAGAGTTTATATAAGCATAATTACTCTCATTCTAGTCCAAGAAACCAAAGACCATGATATCATGAGTTCAGTAAAGCACTATGTCCAGTAGCAGTCACATGGTGGAAGCAGCCTCACAACCCAGTGAAGACCAGTGTATCTTTGTGAACCAACCAATTATGAAATGGGACATTACAACAGCTCTGGGAGAAGTGTGAGTAACATAAGCAGAACTCAAAAATCCAAGGAAGCAATCCATTTGGATGCATGATAAAGTTATGCACACCAGACCTATTTTTAAAGTTCAATAGAAATATTATATATATATATATATACATATATATATATATATTTATATTTATATATGTGCATATATAAATATATATATTGGATTTTTCCCATTATTATAATGCAAATTTATATTGGGGGAAAATAAGGTTAAAAACACATTATCTACAATCAAATTATTATGTAAATACATCACATTTTGTATTTAATTTCTCCCACTGAAACAGAGGTAAAAATCAAAATAAAAAATAATTAAAAGGAAGAAAGAGTAGTGGGTTTAGAAAAAAGTAAAAGTTGGAAAGATGGCCTAGCAGTTAAGGCACTTGCCTGTGAAGCCCAAGGACCCAGGTTCAATTCCCCAGTGCCCACATAAGCCAGATGCACATGGTGGCACATGCATCTGGAGTTCATTTGCAGTGGCTACAGGGCCTGGCATGCCCATTCTCTCTCTTTCTCCCTACCTCTCTTTCAAATTTAAAAAATTTGTGAGTGAATTTTATCTTACTCATGAAGAAAATAAGTTTTCTTCATTCCTTTATCAAGTAACAAATGTTATGTAGTTTAGTTGTGGATATTGTTGATGTACTAAAGATTTCTTCCCCACAGTTTGAGAGTTTTAATGTTTTACAATTCAATATTTTCCTCTTCCATACAAACTTTTTAAAAGACCTAGTTGATGTTTTGAAATATCATCACATCTCAGGGTTTTGAAAAGGTATTTTATTTATTTATTTATTTGAGATATATAGAGAGAAAGAAGCAGAGAGAGACTGGGTGCACCAGGGCCTCTAGCCACTGCAAATGAACTCCAGATGCATGTGCCACCTTGTGCATCTGGCTTATGTGGGTCCTGGGGAATATTACCAGGGTCCTTTGGCTTTGCAGGCAAGCACCTTAACCTCTAAGCAATCTTTTCCAGCCCCATTTCATGTTTTTTAATCTTTATGTTGTTTTTAATTAATGTAGACATATGTATTTATTATTTACATCTTTGAAGAAAAAACAGGGAACATTAATAACATGACAAATCCATCTACCATTAATTATTTTATTTCAAATATCATATTTTGGACTACAAAACTAATTTTGAATAAAAAGAAGTAAATCTCACTTTTCTATCAAATATTCAATAGAAATCTGAATTGCAGTGAAATTAATTATAAATTTGTTTATAATAAGAACTTGGTTGTCCCTCAGTAGGTTTGCACAGCAAAGTATTAGTAAAAATATGGGTTTATTTCCTCAACCCAACATTCTCATTCTTATCCTACTCCCTTCTCTATTCAAGTCAGTGGGGTTGAAACTTACTTAATCCTATTCCAAAATGCCTAACTATACTGAGAATACAAGCAAGGCATTCGAAATTTGAAAGGAATTTTGAGCTCAGATAGTGGTCTACTCAAGCAGCTACATCAAGCCTTATGCGTGTTCCTCAGTTTGGTAGTAATTGCTCATAGGATCATAAGTGAATAACTACTTCCTCTGTTTTGGATTCTATACTAATGGTACTTTCTTCATCTCCTGGGAGATATTGTGAGACCTGCATGAGGAAATGTGCCTGTAATGTATATGAATACATTTTGAAAGACAGAACATTATACAGGTGAACTGTTTTCTACAGTGTTGCTCTACTGTGAAGGGCTCTGATTTGGGTTATTTTTCTCTGTGCATTAGGTTTGGAGTAGAAGTCACTAAGCCTGTGAGGGAGAAGAAGGCTAATACCATAGTGAATGTGGTGATTCCTCATCAAGATCTTCCCTTTAGGATTAAGGGCTCACTTCCCTGCAGTGTTAGGTGTTAGTGTCAGAGCAGAGGACTCTTCAGGAGTATCTTTTGCCTGAGGGTAGCTATTTCTTCCTAAGCAGAATAATTTCTTCAGGGTCAGTCTGGATTTTGTCATATGGAATTCCTCAGATATTTACTATCTGCCTAAATACGGAAAAAATGTGCAGACTCCTTCTAATCTTGGTTTGTCCAGTTGAATTTCATCAGTTTTACTCATGAACCAGGGCTAGTATTTAATCAGAATGGCCTTTCTATAAGCTTGACCATTGGCAACTGTAGCTAAATCACCTATGTTCACTGTCTAACACTCCCTCATCCTATATGTTTATATTTAGTATAGTACATTTATAAAATTTAGTATATACCTATATATTATATTTAGTATATATTTATATAATAGCAATTTAGTATCATTCATGCTTATTATGCTACAGTTGATATCTTAATGATCAGCACTATTAAAGGGAACAAATGGGTTTTAAGGGCTGGGGAAATGGCTTAGCGGTTAAGGTGCTTGTCTGTGAAGCCTAAGGACCCCAGTTCGATTCCCCAGGACCCACATAAGCCAGATGTACAAGGGGGCACATGTGTCTGGGGTTCATTTGCGGTGGCTAGAGGCCCTGATGTACCCATTCTCTCTTTCTCTCTCTCTGCCTCTCTCTCTCTGTCTCTCTCTCTCTCTCAAATAAATAAATAAAATATTTTTAAAAATGGGTTTTAATTTGATTAAATTAGTTATATGGAAGATTATGTACTGATTAAAATATTTTGTTGACATTCCACATCCTTGAACAGGATCATAGAATTTTAAGTGTCTTACTAGTTCTGGTGCCTATGTACTTGGGGTTAGGTTCCTGTGGACTGACTTGAAACATTCCAAAGTCCAGCCTTTGGATCTGGGACTATTGGCTTCTAGGTGCTGACTGACAGAAGTAGATCATGCATCTGGAGAGTGGACATATGTTTAGCTATGAACCTTCCATGAAGGTTCCCTAGATTCACCTAAAATGACACTCAGATATTACTTCATCACATTTACAGACAAGTTGAATAAACTCTATGGAGATGCTTGGTAATAAAAGCTATCAGTTTGAATACTTGTTTTTATTATAGTCAAACAGCAAGGGTTTGAGTTATTGCTGACTACCATTATCTACTAAGCAGAAGAGTAGTATATGCAAATTTTGGCTTAAGCTATCTGCAGCACAACCCAGTATATTGGACAATGAACTTCAATACGAGGTCTTGGAGAAAAACACTGTCTTGAAGGAAAACAAAGCCCTTGGCCAGTGGAATGAGACCTAGAGCCCATGTTCAGAAGACGCCTTTGGCAAATTTGCCTGCCTTACTCACGCACAATATTATATCTAGGAGGTATTTACTTAAAGTCAATATACACAATCATCTTGAAAGGAAAAATGTAATACAGTAGACTATCTGGTTTACCTTTGAGTCAGAGTTGACATTTCCCTCACTAGTGATATTTTGCATATGGACACAACTTAAACATTCCTTGTCTTTTGGTTGAATCACAGATAATATTAGTGATTCCCCCTTTCCCTGTCAGTATTTACTGAGAGTCTCTGTCCTTCTTTAAGTGCTACCATGAGTACCACATTGCCCCTAACTGTTCCTACACTCTAAGGTAACTCTGACTCAACAGGAAACAATAAACATAGCTATATTTAATCACACAATGAGAAAACAAGTGAGATAAGGACCTAAGGCAACGAGCCAAACAAGAATCTGGGGCTGGAGAGATGGCTTAGCGGTTAAGCGCTTACCTGTGAAGCCTAAGGACCCCGGTTCGAGGCTCGACTCCCCAGGACCCACGTTAGCCAGATGCACAAGGGGGCACACGCATCTGGAGTTCATTTGCAGTGGTTGGAGGCCCTGGCGCGCCCATTCTCTCTCCCTCTATCTGCCTCTTTCTCTCTCTGTTGCTCTCAAATAAATAAATAAAAATAACAAAAAAAAAATTAAAAAAAAAAAAAAAAAAAGAATCTGTCTGTTCTAGACTTCCGCAAAGCACTTCTACAGCTCCCCTGCCCAGTGGAGGTTGAATGACTGCAAGAACAATGCTTCATGTCTTCTTTTCCATGGAGAAGGAAAGGCATGGGTATTGACAACCTAACAGCAACATCAACCCATCTGCTGCCATTGTACAACACTGTCAATAAAGAATTCAATCCAACTGGGCATGGTGGCGCACACCTTTAATCCCAGCACTCGGGAGACAGAGGTAGGAGGATCACTGTGAGTTTGAGGCCACCCTGAGACTACATAGTGAATTCCAGGTGAACCTTTGCTAGAGTGAGACCCTACCTTGACAAAAAAAAAAAAATAGAGTTCAATCCAGACTCATCTAGATCTGGATATTCAGTAATGGAGTATGAGGCAATACTGACACCACATACACATACCCTACGTTCATGAATTTGTTGTGATCTCATGGCTTCAAAGAGGTATCAGGCCCTAATCATTTAGTAATATGAATATGAAGTTTCCCAAAGGTTTCAAGAAAGAGATTATCTAATATCATAAGCACCCAGGTTCAATTCTCCAGTACCCACATAAGCCAGATGTACATGGTGGCACAGGGGCACATGCACCTAGAGTTTGTTTGCACTGGCTAGAGGCCCTGGAGTGCCAACATTCTTTCTTTCTTTCCTTTCCTTTGCTTTCTTTCTTTCTTTTTTCCTTTCTCTCTCTCTCTCTTTTCTTTCTGGCATCTCTCTACCTACAGATAAATGAAAATTTTAATAAATAAATAAATTTCTGTTCTACATAAAGCTGACCTACTAGCATCTTAAATTTTCTAGCAGAGGTGTGTGAGTGTGTGTGTGTGTGTGTGTGTGTGTGTGTGTATACGTGAACAATATCTGTAAAAGTGGGTGACATAATCAACTCCCAGAGAGTAAAGAACTGATCTTAAGAACCTGGGTTTTTAAGCTGACAACTGAGAAGCCTTTAAGGTTTGTAGGGTGTTGCCTCTAGGACTTCAAAAGGAGGTGGGGAATGACCAAACTGCCCATTCTCTGACTTTGGAACTATATTGATTTCACTCATTTATTCTGTATGAAGCCTTCAAGATACTTGAAGAACAGGTTTCCGGTCTGCCCATGTTGCATCACAGATGTGATAAAATCATGACAGCTATTTTATTGGTTAATTCTGTACCTTTCAAAGCAGTTGGGTGATAGATATTACAGCTGAGATATCTGAATCCTGGGCAGGCAGCCATGTCCCAGAATCCCTAACACTTAGCAATATGTCTGATGAGAACCAGGCTCCCAGTCCTTGTGTTCTGGCTGATTGATAGTGAAGAGGAAAGGAGAGAAAAAGTGGCTGAGAGAGAGGAGGGCTAAGGGTGATGACTACCTTTGGTTGGCATTTTTAATGTTTTCAGATCATATTTAACCATGTTGAATGACATCATATGAATCCCAGCCCTCCCAGGCTCCTTGTGCACAAACACACACACACACATATTTGTGCATGTGAGCATTCACGCACGTGCGCGCACACACACACACCTGACACGCAGTCTTCCAGATGTGGAAGCGAGTTTAATTGATATGGTTGTGTTACCATGCTTTACCACAGGACAAAATGGAGAATATAATAGCAACTGTGGAAAGGAAAAGGAATGCATCCTTTCCCCCAGGTCAGAATGAAGGGAGTCAAGTATCCTTGTTAAGCAGTTAGGGTGACTGGGCCCCTGAAAGTAAAAAGGCACGAAGGTCTACACTTGCTAGCAGTTAAAGGATGATCTGACTTCTTATGTCTTTGCCTAGTTCCTTAGACCTGTTTTTTCATACTTGAACCCCTGCCTGGGAAAGAAATCTTTTTCTAGAATCCTGACATTGTGGCTGGACAAGTTCAGACTTCAGAACTTGGCATCATGGTTGGCCTCTTCCTGAGCCAGCCTCTAGCCCAGACCAATCAATGGTTTCTCTCTGGCTCACCTGAGACAGAAGGTGAACCCTACCTCCAAAAGGTTATAAATATATATCTGGCAGGAAAATGGATGGATCTGGAAAGGATTATACTAAGTCAGGTAACCCAGGCCCAGAAAGCCAAATGTTGCCTGTGCTCTCTCATATGTGGATCCTAGCTACAAATGATTGGACTTCTGTGTGAGTAGGAAGAAAACTCAGTAGCAGAGGCCAGTAAGCTAGAAAGGAGATATAAAGGGAACAGAAAGGGGGGGGACTTAATAGGACGGTATTGTATATGTAAGTAGAAGAACTGATTAATGGGGGTGCAAAGGCCTAAGTGAGGTCAGGGGAAGAGATTGAGTAAAGGAAAGGTGGAGGGAGGGCTAATCAAAATCTAAGGGGATATAAATAAGTCATATGAAAACCTACTTTTTTGGACAATGGAACACACAGAAGCCATAGATTGTTACTAGAAAATTTTCAGTGCCAGGGATAGGATACCTTCTAGTGAGTTGTTGGCCGGGGAGGTCCCTGATGCCCCCAAAACATTATAGGCCATTGCTGAGGCCCTTCGTTTCCAACCAGGAATAGATGGTAAGACCCTATTGCTGAAGACTCCACGTACTTGGGCTGGGCTGTAAGGTCACTGAGAAATCCTGCTGGAGCTGAGCTGAAAACCTCCTCCATGTAGACCAGCTGACAGAAAGCTGGAAAAAGCCATTCTGTATGCAGTTCAATAGGAGAGAGAGAAATCACCAGTGAAGATACCCAACAGTGGACACTGCAAGCCTTATATTTGGCCAGCCAGGCCAAATGAGCCAACAGGTGCAATAGTGGTACATCTGTTATGGGGGAAACCAACCACCCTCTAATTTGACTAGAGACCTGCTCCATGGGATGGAATACATTCCTGATACTGAAAACCTACAAAAGGGGTTGTCATGAGCCCTAGGGGTATAACATCTGCTGCTGCCTGGCTCAATTTATATAATATGCTCACCAAACTGCTCAGTAAGCACTTCTCTTAATGGTCATACCCATATATTAATGCTACTCTCATTTTTGGTTATAGAAGCTTCTCTTTCAGATGGCAGTGACCTTGGGATGGCTCAGAAGGTACCATGGTGTGTAGAAGTGATAGAGGAGTGCTCAACACTGAAATATCTCAATCACACCTTCCAAGGCTCAGAGTCCATTGTGAAAGAGGTGGTGGAAAGAATGTAAGAGCCAATGGAAGGGTACAACTCCTTATAACGTGCTCCTCCAGACACAAAGGGCCTGGATATACATGACCTAACAGTGCCTGACATTACCTACACAAAACCATCATAATAGGAAGAAAAGACCAGAACATCAAAATAAAAGAGAGACTGGTTGAGAGGGGGAGAAGATATGATGGAGAGTGCAGTTTCAAAGGGGAAAGTTGGGGAAGGGAGGGAATTACCATGGGATATTGTTTACAATTATGTAAATTGTCCACAAAAAATAAAAATAATATAAAAATAAATAAATGCATGTGTGGGGAGAGGGCAAACTGTCTCTGGGCTGCCTGACCACTGGTGAACCTCTAGCTTCTGGTGAGCTTCTCCTGTCCTCAGCCAGGCTTGGCCAAGGCAAGGTGAGAACCCCCAGCCCTTACTTTCCACGTGGGCTCTTTACCTCTCCTGCTCTCCACATGGTAGGAACTCCTTGAGCTTCCTTTTCTGTCCCCTCCACATTTCTCCAGGCCCACCATGGGCCACATGGACATATTCATTTTTCTTCGTTTGGTTCTGTACTTCCCTAAATAAATATAACAATTTAAGAATTATTCTTCTCTGTCTTATTTTATTAAACTCTTTGATTAAATTAGACATGATCCTAGGGGTTCAAGGGCTTTCCTGAATCCCTGACTCTGAAAAGCTCAGAGTAGCTGGAAGAGCAAAAGAGCCCCTTCCCCTGGGCTCGGTGGCTCTGTCCACGTGGGTTCTGTGTGGAGGACGTTCCACCTTATTGCCTGCAGCATGCCTCAAACTCCCCTCAGCCTCTTCACGGTCTCTCAGGTGCTGCTCGTTCAAACACACAGAGCATTTGCACTATGACTTCATTATAAATGTTCTCATTTTGTCATTTAAACTAATATCTTAAATATGTGTGTGCCTCTGATTCTATGCTTCAAATCTGAATGATGACACATGCAGAATTGGAGAAAAACTTTTTCTTTACAAAATATCTGGTTTCTTATGGTTTCAATTTTCCATAAATAAATAGAAAAATCTATCCTGCCCCCTGCTGACAGACCAATACTCCTAAAAATCCAGTTTCAAACTTTACTGTGTTCAAAGTATCCTGTCAAGTTGGGTCCAGATTCACCTGTAATAAGCCAGGTCTTGGTGTGTCTCTCCTCAGGCTGGGCAGGCTGGCTGGGCACTGTACAACCATGGCCTGCGCTGCTTCTCTCCCAGTGATGGTAAAGCTTCTGATCATGGCTCTAGCATGTGACAATAAAGTGTCTAGGGTCTGCCTGATGTAACTTAGGTAGACACCCCTTGGACTACAGTGTGTCCTCTGGAGTCACTTCACTCAGGGAACATGTGACCTCACTGCACAGTTCCTTGGTGAGTGGTTGAGCACTGGGGCCATAGAGCTTGTGTTCAGACCTGGGTCACCTTCTACTCTCTGAGAAGCTTGGGTCAGGGGCCTCCATGTCTGTGAGGAAAATGCCTCTTGGGATGGCTGTGCAGATTCAATAAATAATTCACAATAGTGCTTAGACCAGGCTGACCACAAAGTAACAATAGATTCCTAATTGTTTTCTCTCTTCTTTTTGTTTGCAACCCTCTCCCAATATGTGCACATTTGGGTACCTCATAGTGGAGAAGCTGTTTTCAGCCTTCATCGTATTTTCAAAGAGAATCCAGATCCACCTCCACCTCTGTCCACTCCCTTCACATGCACAGAATAAACCCGCCCGGTCAGGCTGTGAAGAAGCTGGTGCTGGCCTTTGTCTCCTCCTCCTCCTCCAAACACGAGGCTGGCCAGCGCAGGGCACATAATAAGCCCCCACTAAATAGCCATTGATTTTATTTGAAAAACAAAAACAAGAATCGATATCTATAAAAGATGGAAGAAAGGTCAAAAACCTGTTAGGTTTTGAAAAACTAAATTACTCCAAAGTCCTTTGAGAAAGAATTTGCTCCATAAATCTTAAAGCTTTATTATTTTAAGGAATAAGTAACTGTCAGGGGGCTGTACATTTCATAGAATTTTATCTCTGCATTAAAACAATCTCTGGCTTTTAATTTTATTTTACAAGTTTGATGTCTACACATTGTCTAAAGGAGCCATCCTACTTCTGTTCAAAAGGCCATTGCCTAATTGATTTCACTAATGTGTGTTTTCCTCCCCTCTACTCCCAGCCCGCAGTGGGCCTGCTGGAGACTGCTGTTCACAGCTGCCTCCTCCCCTCACAAGCAGCCCGCCCCGGCAGCAGGGTTCTGGTCTCCTTTGCCTTTAGCGAGCTCACGGCAGTGTCCAGTCCTAGTGGCTCTTTGCCCTCCCACTCCTGTAATCCACTCTCCTTTAATATTCCATGGTGACCCTTGACTGTTCTTTGAGTGCTGCCCCAATTCAAAAGGCTTCTGAGCTTTTAAGACTAGCAGAGATAACATAATTCCAAGGAGATGGGGGTGGGGAAGCAGGGAGAATGTGATTGGAAAGATTAGCTAAATCTTCTCATTCCTGGGGATTTGGGCTCTCACAAATACATGAACTGGGTGGTTTGTGTTTTGTGGGCTCTCCCCACCCCACTGGCTATCTTTATTAGCCCCTAAGAAAAATATTTTGCAACTTCATTTTTTTCCAACTCTAAACTATAAACAGACTTATTTAAATAGTTTTTTTTTTTAATCTCTAGACTTTAAAAGTGAGGGCAATTTAAAAACTAGACTCTGCTTAAAACAAATTCAATGTAATTGAACAAATATCTATTGACAGCTCATATGTCCAAGGGGCTGTACTGTGGACTGGAGAATGAAAAGATCAAGAAAGATTTGCTACCATCAGAAATTTTACCAAGTAGCAGACCTCAGGCAAAGGAGAACAGAGTGGTATTCATCATCTGTGTTATGACTAACTATATTTTTGATACCTTTAACTTCCTACTCTATAAAATGCCTGCAATGTGCTATATCCATGTGAATCAACCTTGTATACACACATTACCTTTATTTGAGGCATTATTTTTAAAAAGTATTTTATTTGGGGCTGGAGGGATCACTTAGCAGTTAAGGAGCTTGCCTGAAAAGCCAAAGGACCCAGGCTTGATTCCTCAGGACCTATGTAAGCTAGATGCACAAGGTGGCACATGCATCTGTAGTTCATTTGCAGTGGCTGGAAGCTCTAGCACACCCCACACCCATTCTCTCTGACTTTGTCTCTCAAATAAGTAAATATATATATATATTTTTTTTTTTTAAATAAAAATTATTTTATTTATTTATTGAAGCAGGGAGGGATAGAAAGAAGAGAGACAGACAGAGAATAGGAACAACAGGGCCTCTAGCTGCATAAATGAACTCCAGATGCATGTACCACTTTGTGCATCTGGCTTTACGTAGTTACTGGGCAGTCAAATGGGTTGTTAGGCTTTGCAGGCTAGCACATTAATTGCTGAGCCATCTCTTCAGCCCCCGAGGCATTATTTTGACATCATTCTGATTGCTAATAAATAAACAAATATTTTGCTTTTTGCTCCATTCAGGAAAAATTTACAGTTTTCTAGGCTTTATTTCTTATTTTAGGAAGGTAGTCAGGAAGTCAACCTCTTAAAAGCATATGAAACTAGATGTGCTAAAGTCTTTATAAAACAATCAGCTCTTGTAAGTGGTTTACAAGGTTGCTTCTACACAATTCCCACCACTCTACCATCAATTTGCCAGGATGGATACTTCAGAGCTTGAATAAAGATGACTTTAATACAACATAACCTGAATTGTACCAAATCCGAACATGTAAGTGGGGTCTTCCAAATAACACTAAGGTACCAATGTCCTATAGAAGGCTTAAACAGACTCAGAATTTAGCTTCATTACAGAGTCCCTCTCATTCTACTCTGTCTACCTTCTTTACTATACCCTACTTGAACATGTGACTTACAGCAAAAGCTCTCTATTTTGATATAAAGCAAGTAAGAAGTAGAATATCAGAGTTTTACTGCTTTCTCACATACCTTGACTACAAGAGCCCATCACTTGCCTCCATGCATTCTAAGAGATGTTTTCTCTGGGAGACTGTGGGACTCTGATATATCTACAAGGCCTGCCTTCAGGTCTAGCCCCTTCAAGGGACCACCTGTGTATAGCATTTCTTATTATCTCAAGCAAAACTATAACCAAAGCTGTGTAATATAATGACTCATTAAAAATCAGTAATTAATAAATCTTTTTGATTAAACATAATTCATACAGTTATAGTCATCTAGTTTTCTACAAACATACACTGGAAAAAAGACAGATGGTAAAAAGACAGGTGGTAAATAAAAAAATAAAATGAAGCTGGGTGTGGTGGCACACACCCTTAACCCCAGCACTCTGGAGGCAGAGGTAGTAGGATTGCCATGAGTTCAAGGCCACCCTGAGACTATATAGTGAATTCAAGATCAGCCTGGCTACAGTGAGATCTTACCTTTAAAAAGCAAAAAATAAAATAAAATAAAAAGGAGCTGTAAAGATGGCTTAGCAGTTAAGGTACTTGCCTGTCAAGCCAAAGGACTCAGGTTTGACTCTCCCATACAGCCATAAAGTCAGAGGCACAAGGTGACACATGCATCTGAAGTTTGCTTGCAGTGGCTAGAATCCCTGGCACACCCATCTCTCTCTCTCTCTCTCTCTCTCTCTCTCTCTCTCTCTCTCTCTCCCTCATAAATAAAAGAATAAAAACGATAGATGGTGCTGGCAAAAGTGGATATACATGTGCAGAATAATGAAATTAGACTTATATCTCTTACTTGGCATAAAAATTAATTCAAAATGGACCAAAGACCTTTATATAAGATAAAAAGTGTTGAAAATACTACAGGAATACATAGGCAACACATTGGAGTTATAGGTAAGAACTTTCTGAAGATGCTTCTAATAGCATGGGGAAAGAGTCCTAAGACTCAACAAATGGAGCTACATGAACTTTAAGTTTCTTACCAGCAAAAGAAGTGAACAACAGAGAAAACAGGAAGCCTACAGAATAGGAGAAGCTCTTTGCAAGTTATTCCTCCAACAGGGGTTGATAACTGGAATATATGAGGAATTGTAAAAACTAAACACCAAAACCTGTCTGTCAATAAATGGGCTCATGAAATGAACAGACAGTTATCAAAAGAAGAACCATAAATGTTTCTGTTTTTCTGTTAGACAGGAAATTGAATCAACCTAGATGCCCATCTGCTGATGACTGGATAATGAAAATATGGTACATAAACACAATGGAGTTTTACTCAGCTGTTCAGAAAAATAAAGTTATGAAATTTACACAAAAATGCATTGAATTCGAAAGAATTATACTAACTGAGGTAACCTAAGGCCAGTAAGGAAAGCGATCACATGTTCCATATGTGTATCACAACTTTTAATGTAAGTTATTAAGCAGTGTGGGACTGAGTATGAACTATGAGTCAAGATAGTAGACCACAAGAGAGTAACAAGAGGTAATGAGTAAAGAGAAAAGGACACAAAGACCTGTAGTATAAAAGCAGAAAGGAAGCCAATTGTGGGGGATGGGCAGAAGGGTACAGAGTAAAGGAAAACGATTGAAAATGCCAATATGAAACCTAATTTTTGTCATGCTAATAAAAAACTTTAAAAATAATCCATGGGAGTTTGCCTGGCTTCCCATCCCACGGGCTTTCTGTGATCAGCTTGTTGGAGTCATTCCCCTGTGCCTGCATGAGCCTGTCTGGCTCCACCTTACTTGCTCACAGCTGGCTTCCTTCCTGCCAGACCTCGGTCCAGGTCCGCAGACTTACACTGTTCTTCCCACCACACACCAAGCTCCTAGCATGAGCACCATCTTCCTCTTCTTTTACAAGAGTCTTCACAAGCAAGGATGAGGTCATGGGACTCCAGAATGACCTCGGAACCTCCCTACCAAAGTGAGTGACAGAGTCACAGTCTCATGCTGTCCTTGAACAACGGCTGTTCTGAGGCTTAGTGGTCCATTGTGTGCAAAAGAGAAGGGCATTCCCACTGCAGAGGGGTGGCTCCTTGTCCCTTCCCCTGGAGACCCGTGTCATCACGTCCTAGATAAGGACGCCCACCTCCCATGCTCAGGTGTGGCTTGTTTTGCTGTTCACAGCAATCACTATTTTTGTTAGTTGAGTGGATCAGAGAGATGACAGTGGAAGCAGCTCAGTGCAGAAGTGGAGGATAAGAAAGCCGAGGAAATGGAGAGCTTCCCTGCCGTCCAGCACGGCCCCTCTCCAGGCCAGCACAATATGCAGTCAGAGGATGGAAGGAATAAGACTTACGATACAAACAGGAGAAATACAAACGTAAATCTCGTGACTAGGAAGAAGGCTCAGCAGAAAGCAGCTCCCTCACAAGCCTGAGGAGCTGAGCTTGAGCTCCAGTATCCGTGCAGAAATACAGGCACAGTGGCCGGGCCAGTAATTCCAATGCTGGGGAGATGGACATAGGAGGATTCCTGGAACTCACTGGCCAGCCAGTCTCTCCAAATTGGTAAACTCCTGTCCAATGAGAGATCCTGTTTCAAAGGAGACGGTCAGCATTCCTGAGGATGACACCAGAGTGGTCCCTAGCCTTCACACATATCTGCACATGCAAGCAAGCATACACACATACACATGCATGCACACACTCATGCATGTACTGAAAAAATTTTTTAAAATGCAGTGGAAAACAGTTTGATTTGTTGTTACAAAAGAATTACTGGAATTCTTTCTCCTTGTTTATCTTTGATATGGGTAGTGTTTTAATGCTATGGGTATGCATTGAGTACATAGTGCACACTATGCATTTTTCTATGTGATAGCAACATATCACTGAGTAATATACATAAAACTCAGAGAACTTTGTTGTTAAAATTATAGTTTAGAAGATATAAAACCACAGAAATAATTAAATAAATATCAGGGTGTTAGTAATGAACACTGAGCAAAAATTAGAATATAAATTATGCAGAGAGATGTGAGTGTATGGGGCATGCAGTATTCCCTCCAAAGATGTGTGAATTCATTCCAGGACCAAAATTGTAAGATGTTTGAATCCTTTAGATAACAGCATAGTCTTTGCACATAACCTGTTGCAGTCGGGTTCACATTGCTGGCAGAAATCACCCGACCAAGAGCAGTTTTGGGGAAAAAGGGGGTTTATTTTGGCATACAAAGTCGAGGGGAAGCTCCATAATGACAGGGGAAAATGATGGCATGTGCAGAGGGTGGACATCACCCCCTGGCCAACATCAGGAGACAATAGCAACAATAAACACTGGCAAGGTGAAATTGCCTATAATACCCATAAGCCTGCCCTCAATAGTATACTGCCTCCAGGAGGCCTTAATTCCCAAATCTCCATCAGCTGGGAATCTAGCATTCAGAACACCTGAGACTATGGGAGATGTCTGACTCAAACCACCACATAACCTGTACACATTTTTCTGTGCTCTTTGAATCAGCTCTAGATTACTTGGAATATCTAATTTAGTACCTATAATATATACCTAATAAGGTGCAAATACTATGTAAATAGTTATTATGCTGTATTCTTTAAGGAAATGTGTTACAAGCACAGTTATACATATTTTTGGCCAGCAATTTGGTTGAATCTGCAAGCACATGGAGATGGAAGTCCAACTGTATATGGTGATCAGAGTTGTTTTACAGATAGGGGCCTTTGGGCAAAGACCACAGAGAATGGGGTGATGGTCATATGGACACCTGGGAAACTTTCCTTCTTGCCCTGGGATTCTAAGGAGTACTGTGTGGTAGGCAGAGGCCCATAGGGTTGAAGAGTAAGTGGCCAGAGAAATGACTAATGGCAAGTTCAGGTAGGACGTCTGGGCCACTGTGAGGACTTGTGAATTAATTCCAAGCCTGGCAAGAAAACACTCCATAGTGTTGAGTAAGTCATGTGAGGATCAAGCACACCTTCATAAGAATACTTAATGGGAAGGTAAAGGAGAAATTGCAAATGTCTGGTAGTTTATACACTAGAAAAAATTATAATTAAAAACATACAATTACAAAAGGCATATTGGACTGTATAAAAGTTTCTTATGAAAACAAGAAAATTCAATGACTTAAATCTTATGAAAACTCAAGTTTAAGCCACATTTTTAACTATCAAGGTGAGGTAGTGTGCAAGTGACTAATATCACTGAAATCCATTCTTTTCAACACTAAGTCCATTCTTTTCGAGTAACTCTTGAGGTCATCTTAAAAATGTCCTTTTTCTCTGAATATTTTCTGTAGCTAAACAATATTTGTCTTTAAAATTATATATAGGGGTGTGTGTGTGTGTGTGAGTGTGTGTGTGTGTGTGTGCATGTGTGTGTAGGCCCAGGACTAACTAGAAAGGGGATCAAAAAAGGGGAGGAAGAAATCTTAAGAGGAGGGTAATGTAGTGGGATATGTGTGAACAAAAAGCAGAAGGAGGTATATGGGTACATGGAAAAAGACCAGCCAGAGGAGGGCAGAGACACAGAGGAGAGGGAGAAATTAGACAAAGTATGATGACATATATTGTGAAAATGCCATGATGAAGTCCATTATTTTATATGTTAATTTAAACAAGAAGCCAATAAATTAAAATCTTGTATGTGTCACTTGCTATTAGGGCTTACCAGCCACATACAACTTTGCACTTATCAATATATTTCCTAAATTAAACATTATACAAAATTGAACTTTCAAACAGCTCCATAACATTTGCTCTGACAGACGTGACATGATTCATTTCACTCTTTCCTATCTGAAGGGTAATCTGGATAAAAGTCTTACAAATGAGGCATCCACAGAGTGGGTGATCTTATAATGACCTACTGAGGTACAGAGAGGAAATATTAGTATTTCTATCTTAGTGGGAGTTTTCAGTCTCACATTTTATTTGGTTAGTGACAATAAGTATAACATAAAAACAACTGCCAACTGCTCTTAGTTTGGCTAACTGATCTGCTCAGTGGAACGGGACCCATACTTGGAGATGGGAAACAAGTCAGAACCATATGCAAACATAAGCCCGCTCTCCATTATCAAGCTACCACCAATCGTGGCCTACAAGAGGGCCTACACCTATTAAATTCTCTATTAAAAAATTATGGTTATCCCATTTATCTGGTGCTAGCTTTACTCTCCGTTGGAGAATCTGCTTGTTTTTCAGATAGATGCAGATCCTAAGGAGAGAACCACCCCATCGTACCTCAAAAGGGCCCTGGCTGAAACTAAGAACAACTGGTGAAACAAGCAAGGATGTTGTTTTCTTGGTGAACCTGTTACCAGCCACGGGTGAAGGAGACTGACACAGAGAACAATCAACTCCTACCACATCAGATATCCAGAGACTCAGAGGCTCCCAACACCTCATCACTGAGGCAGACCAAAAATGAACCCAACATGGCTCAGGGAAATTTTGTGGAAGAGGGGCAGAAAGAATGTCAGAGCCACATGTTGGGTCATGATACACAGAGACATTTCCTTCTACCCATAACTGTGGGCTAACTCCACAATGCATGACCCATATACCTCAACAAGGAAGGGCTAGGGGGAGGGGGTAGGACTTTTTATGGAGGAGGCTAACAATGGTACCAACTTGACTGTATTCACTGAGCACAAAACTAATTGATAAAAAATAAAAATTAAAAAAATTTTAAAACACAACTGTAAACATAACTATGTTTATATTAAAAGTACATGGGAAAATTATTTTCATTGATAATTTGGGTTATCAAAACTACATAGTTCTAGATTTAAAATGTGTTTAATCATAGCAATCCCAAGAAGGGTGACCCTCAGTAGAATGCGGGCAGGGAGGAGAGGAATGAACTTAATGAAAAAAATAACACTTTGACAGTTTTAAACACAGTTTCAGGAGTAACATTACAGGTGAAGAGTGTGGACCATTGCCAAATTGTCTTCAAGATTAAGTTGTGGAAAATTTATACTCCCAGTTCAGGAGAAAGTCTCTTCTTTGTATTATATTTTCAATTTTTCAAAATTTCTTGAATGGAAAATGGCTCATTATTAATGCTTTAATTTACATTTCATTAGCTATTGGCTAGTTGAGATTTTTCGTTTATAAATTATTCACATCCTTGGTTGTCTTTGTATTAGGAATTCTAAGAATTTTTCTCATTGAACAAATGTGGCACAGATGTACAGGAGCAGTTGACACTGCATTGTGAGCTGAACTGTATTACAAATGTACTCTTTATTTCTATATCTTTCAATAGCTAGAGTGTTATTTTCCCCATTTCACTGGTGCTGAGGCTGAGATTAATGTAGTTAAAAGGTAAGTCGGCAGTTCCTGATTTCAGACTCTATACAACTCTTAAGGCTTTGCTTCCATATATTACTCTTTGGGTTTTGTTAACGTTCAGTTTTGAAAATATATTTTAGCTCTGAAAATACATTGTCCACTTTAAAATTTTTCCATACTTCTTAAAGAAAGTATACAATCTCTCTGGAATTTATTTGGTTGTACAGCATTAAGTAAAAATCTCACACATTCTCAATAGTTGAATTTTAAAGCACAATTACAGTAACCTATTTTAATTTACAGTAACTTATTGGCATGTTGTAGTTTTTTCCCAAAAATCATGTTCTAGGACTACAGTGATTGGAAGCACGAGCCTCACCCAAGGCTCAGAGAACCTCCCAGAACAAAAAGAATATAAGAGTAGCAGGACTGGGGAGAGAGCTACAAGATGCCATCTTCTCAGCAGGGCATGGCCGTTACAGTCATGAACTCACAGCAGCTGTTGTTTGCCATGCCAGACTGTGCCCATCAATATTTCCTCATCAATGATGGGAGGAACATAAGACGCAGACCTCCCAGAGTAGCTAGCGACACTGGAGGGTGCTAGGAGAGGGGCGTCAGGTTCACCAGTGCTGTAGCCACTGGCAAGTTGCTCATTCTACAGTAAACCTTGCACCCATCATCAAGCAAGCGACCCTAAATTAACTCAATGGGCTAAAAAAAAAAAAAAAAAAAAGGCTTGAAAGTAAAGTAGGGATGAATGGGGAAGAAGAAGGGTATTAATGGGGAGGAAGGGAATAAGACAAGGCTATTGGGGAAAATAAGAACGAAATACTTTATTTACATGTATTAAAATGGAAAAAAATATTTTTAAGAGCATGAGGACCTGTGTTTGAACCCTAGAATAAATGTTTTTAAAAGCCTGCAGAGACTGACTGAGGCCTCTTGGTCCCCACAATAACCCCACCAAAGAAGACCCTCAGCAGAATCGGGGCAGGGTAAGAGGGTCTAAATGTGCATCCTTTTTTATAAATAAATCAGTAGTTCTTTTAAAGCCCCATATGGTGATATACCATTGTAACCCCAATGCAGGGGAGGTGGACTGATGGATCCCTAGTGCTTACTACCCAGCTAGTCTAGTCTACTCAGTGAGTTCCCGGCCAGTAAGAGTCACTGTCTCAGAAAAGGACAGAAGGGCTGGGGAGATGGCTCAGCCAGTGAAGTGACTGTTCCACAAACATTAGGACCTGAGTTCAATCCTCAGAACCCATGTAAAAAATCCCAGGTGTGAGGGAGGGCATGCACCTGTAATGCAAGCACTAGGAAGATGGAGACAGGAGGGTCCTGGAGCTCACTGGTGAGTCAGTGTAGTTAACTGGGGATTTCCAAGCCAATGAGACACACTGTCTCATGAAAAGTTTGATGAATATCCTGAGAGTAAATATATAGATAAAATATATAGATAAAAGATAGCAGAGGTTGTTCTCTTACCTACACACACACACACACACATACACTGCACATACATGCCCACCCACACATATACAGACATGCAGACATAGGATACCACACACATGCAAAAAAAAAAAGGAGTTGTACTACACACATATTCCTGCAGAGGCACCCACCCCATCCACATGAACATGCACACACAAATACATATGCACATATACACACAAAACTTTTTTAATGGATTCTCAGGTAAACATTGAGGCTGTATGCAAATAATGATATATTTATGCCATACTTACATGTTAGATATGTATAGATATTATAAATGATATACACACGTCTGTATCATATAGCACTATATATACTTTATATAAAATTCTATTAATATAATATATAGTCATGTATTGTGTAGTATATCTCATACATGATCATGTCACATATGTATATTTGCGTAAAAATTCTCACTACTCTATCCCTTTGTCAAAAAAAAAAAATTCCGAAATTGGCCTGGGGAGATGGCTCAGTGGTCAAAAGTGCTTGCTTGCAAAGTCTGCTAGCCCAAGTTCAATTCCTGAGACCCATGTGAAGCCAGATGCACAAAGTGAAATGCGTCTGTAATTTATCTGCCATGGTAAGATGCTCCTGTGTGCCATTTTTTCCTTCCTCTCTCTTTCTCCCCTCAAAAGTTAATACATAAAGCTCTTTTTAAATTTCTTAAGTATTCTGTGCTTTACTTTTAGATGAAATTTAGACTCGACAACTTCTAGAACGTAAATGAATCAATGTCATCTTTCATGCTCACTGTCACCATCAAGGAACTTGCTTCTCTCCACTTATTTAAATGTTCTCCTGTTATAATATCAGTCAGTTCTGGTGATTTTCACTATAGCTAATGTATATATTTTTGTTTAAAACTTTCCAAGTATCTGTTGTTTTGTTTATATTGCAAATGAAACCAATTTTCCTTGCTGTAGTCAAATTCTATGTGATTGTTGTCCTTAGATAGCAAAGATACCGAGTTTCTGTTGTTTCTCTTATAACCATGCAATGTTTTTATTTATTACCAATAAAAATATTCTCCTCCATATCTACTTATGACTGCTTCATATCCTATAACCCTGTACAAACAGATATTAATTCTTTTTAGCCTTGATTTCCTTAGAATGTCTCTCTCCTGTATTTCACTTAAGTAAGATATTTGATGCCGGTTTAAGGCAAATCAGCTTTACATATAAGAAATTCCCAATTCACTGAGAAAATAAGTCATAAGTGACTGCTGCTCTACTTCACAGTTGTGTGTGTGTGTTCCTTTAAGCCTCCTAATAGTGAAGCCTTTGCACCTAGGAATGTCCCAAGCTCTTTAATTCCATTGTTGAGCTACATTATTATCTGTTGTAAATAAATAAATACATCCAGTTCTGAGTTTTTCAACTGTTGTATTATACTTCATTACTGATATGAACCGGTTCCTAAAATTTTTCTGGTTGCCTTTAAAAAAATAATTGTATTTATTTGCAATCAGAGAGATGGAATAGAGACAGACAGAGAAGATGGGACTGCTTTGCATGAACTTCTGGTGCATGACTGAACTACTGAGCTAGGAGTTCCTTTTTCTTTTCCGCTTTTGGTGAGCATGGTGGTTTGAGTGTTTGGTCCTATAAATCCAGGTATCTTATTTATTTTTAAATTAATTAATTGACTTTTATTTGAGACAGAGAAAGAGAGAGAGAGAGAGAATGAGCACACCACGGCCTCATTGCAAACAAATTCCAAACACATTTACCACCTTGTGCATTTGCCTTACGTGGGACCTAGAGAATTGAACCCGAGTCCTTAGGCTTTGCAGCCATCTCTCCAGCCCATGTCAGGGATGTTAAAGATGAGCTTGCAACCTGAGTCTCCAGCAAGCAGATCTCACTGAGGGGGGGTGTCACTGGGGCTGAGCTTCAGTCCAGCCCTGCCAATGTGCTCAGAGCAGCTGGAGGTGGTGCTTGGTGCTTGCTGCAGTTTCTTCTCCCTGCTTGGATCTGTGGAAGTGAGCCAGCTTCTTCCACTATGATGGAACTTTCCCTGGATTCTACAAGCCTGAAATAAACCTTTTCTTCCCATAAGCTGCTTCTGGTCCAGTGTTTGTCCAGCAATGCAAAGCTGACTGCAACAGTGAGATGTTAAAATTTTACTGTGATAACATGAGTATTTCTTATCTTACCAGTATTTTTTATTATTCGTTTTTATTTATTTGAGAAAGAGGTAGAGAGAGAAAGAGAGACAGTAAACGGGTGTTGCAGGACCTCTAGCCACTGCAAATGAACTCCCGATGCATGTACCATCTTGTGCATCTGTTATACATGGGTACTGGAGAATCAAACCTGGGTCCTGAGGCTTTACAGGCAAGCACCTTATCTGCTAAGCCATCTCTCCAGCCCTTATTTCTTATATTACATCATTCATATTTCCATGCAAATTCACCCGTTTGTAAAATTTTAAAGTACATTTGGATGTAATCATATATAATATTTTTTCATTGTAATCTCTTTCATATGCACTGTTAACCCTTCCATCTGTCTGATGTATGTTCTGTGATTTTCCTATTTTATGTTGCTGTTTAGAACCATTCAAAGCTTTAATTTACAGGTTAATCTGCTCCCCCACCTTAGCCACAGTGAACTAACTTATGGATCTTTCAACATTTTCAACAAACTACTTTATTTCTGCTTGTATTAAATTTTTCTTCTCACATTTACCAAATTCATTTTTGTTAATTAATAAACACCATACCGTGTGATTTTGTTTTGTTTCTTTATCCAACCATAATTTTATAGATGTTTTAAATTCAGTAAAAAATTTAAAAGTACTTTATTAATATTTTCAAATTTGATGTCAAGGAATGGGGGTTTTTTGAGAGAATTTTTTTCCCTTTTTTAGCCTATTTTATGATCAGCTTTGGGGGATTTCTTATAGATGTATAAGAATACATTATGTTTGACATTTATAAAATTTAAACATGTAAAATTGTGGTTTTAATGATTCAGGCCACTATTTACTTTGTGTCCCTTTAATCTAGCTAAAACTGATTGCTTTATAGTAATTATTATGCAAATGCCTATTTAAATCCATCTATTCATTGACTTTCTAAGAATTTCCTCTTTGTGTCTCTAAGTTTTGCTACATCTCACTAAGCTGTCATTTTCATTTCTCCTCAGTGTGAGGGAACTTTGAATTTTGAGTTTGCTGATAAATATTTTCCTGCAATTTGATGTTATCAATTTTATAATATTTTATTTTAGGTATGTCCCCTATACTATATTTTTAAATTTTTTGCAAAGATTCAGTACATGAAAATTTAAAGCATTTATGCTTAGTGTCAAAATCAATATACTTTATTTTAGTTACTTCACTTTTTATTTTCAGTTATTTCTGTCTTTGTTATTATTTTTAGGCTTATTTTAATTTACATATATATTATAAAATATTTATTAATTATTTATTTATTTGCAAGCAAAGAGAGACATAGACATAGAGACAGACAGACACACAGGGGGTGGGGACAATGAGCACACCAGGGCCTCTATTCACTGCAAATGAACTCCAGAAGGATGTGCCACTTTGTGTATCTGGCTTTATGTGGGTACTGGGGAATCAAATCCTGGTCCTTAGGCTTTACAGGCAACCACCTTAACCACTGAGCAAATTCTCTTTAAATATCTTATTTATTATTTATTCTCAAGCAGAAAGATATAAAGAGAAACAGACAGAGAGAATAGGCATTCCAGGGCCTCCAGCCACTACAAAGGAACTCCAGACACTTGCATGCCTTTATGTATCTGGCTTTATGTGGGTATTGGGGAATAGAACCCGGGTCATTAGGCATCACAGGCAAATGCCTTAATCGATAAGCCATCTCTTTAGTCCCCTTATTTTCAGTCTTTATGTTTCCTTGTTATTTGAATTTTTTTGTTTGCTTACTTATCAGCTTTTTGTCTTTACTGGACTTTGCCAAAAGTTGGGACGTTCTGCCTCTTGCTTTTCATTCTTTTTCAACTGGTAAAACCTTATGTGTGTGTGTGTGTGTGTGCACGTGCACGTGTGTGTGCATGTATTAGCTTTAAGTTTTCATTTATCATATTCAAAAATATAACAAAATCATTTAAATACCTCATTTCACCTTTAGGATGCCCAGGACCATTGTCCGCTCTGTTCTTCATCTATTCCTCTTGTTTTTACGCTGGTTTTGGCCCTGTTTTGCAAGTTTTGCAACTTTGATATACATTACTGTATATTGGCTATATTTTGGTCCTCTGATGCTAGTTTTTCTCATATTAGTTTGTCATTCTTATCTCAGTGACCCCACCTTGCATCTCACCCTGCTGTCTTTCCTCTTAACCCCCTTTGCCTACTATTTCTGATCCTATGTCAGGAAAACTGTGATTCTTAATATAAGTCATACTTCTAGGGTTTTTTGCTTTATAGTGTTTATAATAACACATACTTTCCTTTTAATAATTTTGTTCATTTCATTTTTGCATGTGCATGTGTCCGTGTGTAGGTAGTATGGGTCAGTCCTCGCCTTTCCATCCCATTTGAAGCAGGGAGGAGTTTCTGCCTCTTCATTCTTTTTCAGTTCTTTTTCACTTGCTGTGAGCTTCTTGGAAATTCTTCATCTACACTTCCCATTTTCCTGGCAGCATGCCAGGATTACAGAAGCCAGCCACTACTTCCCCATGGGGTCTAGGGACTAAATTTGGGTGCTTACGTTTTAACAACAAGCAGATTATCCACCCAGCTATCTGCAGCCTGTATTTTCCCTTTTCTGTGTCATCTTTATGTGGATCCAGGATCCAGCTATCCACACTATTGTTCACAAGTTGATGGAGACTGGCCTGCCACTCAGAGGCTCCTTAAATGGATCACCAAATCACGCTCCCAGATCCTCAGGGACTAAGGTTTGTTATTCTTAACTCTTGGCACCATTTGCAGTCTTTCTTTGAACTGTGATTGTTATTGTTCAAGGACCATAATAATGATTTTGTTATGTCTAAAGGTTTATTTGGGGGGCTGGAGAGATGGCTCAACAGTTAAGATCACTTGCTGTGCAAGCATGAGAGCCTGAGGAAGCCTAAGACTGCCTGAGTTCTATTCCCCAGGACCCATGCAAACTGTTGGGTGTACAGGAATATAACCCCAGTATTGTGGGGAGTGGAGACTGGAGAACTGCTGAAACTCACAATGGTAAGCTATGTGATCAGTAAGAGACTATGTCACAAGAAAAAATAGGAGAGTGAGTGACAGAGGGGGAATGCCCAAAGTTCTCTGGCTAACTCACGCAAGCTCATGGGGTACCATGCTAGTATATGCATGTGAATATATCACACCCACAATACTATACATAGTACACCATACACAATATGCACATACAAAAATATTTTCAAGTTTTGCTTTTATATTTTGGGGATAGGGTCTCACAACATAGTCCAAGCTGTCTTAAAACCACTATGTAGCTCAGGCTGTCCTTAAACACAGAAATCCTCCTGCCTCAGCCCTCTGGGTGCTGGGATTGTAGGCATACACCGCCAAATTCAGCTTAAAGTTTCCTCTAAGCATAGTCTTACTGATTAGAATCAGTTCCTCTTTTCCATGGCCTGCTGGACTTGCTGACATTTTGAGAAAGGATGGTCACCCGTGAGTGGAATGCTAGTTAGAACAACCCCAGTGAGGACACAGTGGTCAGCTGCCTTCCACCCTCTACTTTCTAAACTGATCTTAATCACACCAAAGTGTGACTGCATATCAAAAGTAAAGCAGAGTGACAAAAGGTAGATTTGTGTCCAAGCTGACCCAAGATGTTTCCCCATGAGGAAAGTCACAACTTACACATTTTCTTATGCAAGTTCTCTGACTCAACTGTAGCATTCAGAGCAGACTTTGCGAATCCCTGAGGTCTCTGAGATCTTCTGAAGGAGTCTGAAGGCTCAAAATACTATATTACCACCACACATCTTCCATAATAATACTAAAATATGACTTTTCCTGTTCACTATACTGACAC
Organism: Dipus sagitta; assembly: GCA_036346955.1. NCBI lineage: Eukaryota > Metazoa > Chordata > Mammalia > Rodentia > Dipodidae > Dipus > Dipus sagitta. The sequence goes on from CM070784.1 coordinate 45,269,292, forward strand.
TTGTAAAATTGCTGGTGGCTTGGTACCTTGAATTCACTTTTAAATATTTTGTGATATGATTTAGGAAGTAAGTGGAATATGCTTTGGCTATATGCTGAACTATAAGGACTTTTTTTCAGGGAAAAAGTGCTTCTGTGGCCATTGAGGTTGTATACACAAACAGGAAATTTCTTGCAAAACAAATGAATCTGACATAACAAAAGAAACAACTTATAGTGTTTGTGGCTAATGATAAAAATATGAGCTTTCAGGAAGTTACACTTAGAAGCTGGAGAAGTTTACTATCACAAAAGTTGGATAATTTTTTATCTGTAAAAATTTTTCTGGTGAAATCAGTGGAAATACTACCAAATATGATTTTTTAAAAATATTGTACAATGAATGGGTCAGAACTGGAACGAGTTTCCCAAATAACCTGTACCTGATGTTGTATAATTAATTATGCATGGGCCAAGGAACCATTCAAAGTGCAAACCACATTAACAGATCCATAGATTATAATGTCATATGTTCTTGCAGTTTATTAATGTGGCATTTGATCATACACTATAACAGCTTTGCAAAACTACCACTTGTCACATGTTGGTAGGTTTTAGTGTGGTATCAAACAATTACCACAATTATCCTAAGATGCTATTAGCATATTAATTTTTCCAACTTATATATGTACATGGCTTTCCATTTTATCACAAGCCTCAAAGAAACATATTACAACAAAATAAAGAAATAGAAACAAGACCCCAGATGTTTCTATATATTCCTTTCAAAGAAATTTGTCAAAATATAAATAATAACACTCTATGTGTCTGTCTGGGTGTATATTTTGGTCTTTGTGGGGTTTGTTTGTTTTGTAGAATGGAAGGCTTTATAGTTGCTACACAAGTGCTCGATCACTGAGCTAAGTCCCAAGTTATTTTATTTGGAAAATATAGCATTGATAAAAATAGTTGGGTATGGTGGTCATGCCTATAATCCCAGCACTCAAGAGGCTAAGACAGACTAAAGTCCATGAGTTCAAGGCCATTTTTTGCTACATTTTGAGTTCTAGGTCACTCTAGGCTACAGTGAAATCCTGCCTCAAAAAACGTTATGTTAGCCTACAATGATGTTATTACTATTTTAAAATGCATTAATATTTACCAAAATTTCTGGTACACAATTCTAATTTTATTAATATAAAAATAATATATTAAGTAAATGAAAACTCTTTGCAGTCTAGAATAACTTTTAAGAATATAATATGATTGTGAGATTGAAAACTTTGAGAATGTCTCCTCTATATTGGCTTTTAAAAAATTCTTAACCAAAAAGCACTAGAAAAGACAAGGCTCCCCTTGCTCCATTGAGGTGCAGAGGTTATTGGACAACCAAACAGATTTTTATTCAATCTTCGTCTATTTTGAAGGTAATAATATCTTATTTCAGATTTGGACAACAAATAACACATAGGTGGACTATTAATTATACATGGGAATTTGTAAATGCATATTTTAATTCTTTAAAATACTACAGTGGAAAATTAAATTTTTTTCTTTCTAAAAACTTGAGATATAATTTAAATGTCATAAAATTCAGCATTGTAATACATACAATATGACATGGTAGTTTTCAGTATATTTCCAAAAAGTACATAACTATCACCCCACTGAGTACCTCAACACTTCACAGAGAAATACTTCAGTTACAAGCCCCATGTAGCCTCAACCACAACATACACACATGTGTTGCAAAGTCGACGTGTCTGGGTTCAATTCCCCAACCACACATGTAATGCTAGAAAAGTATTAGTTTGCAATGGTAAAATATTCTGGTGTATTTACACACACACACACACACACACACACACACACACACATGCAAATACAAAGAACCTAAAACAACTAAACATAACAAAAATGAATGCAGAGTTTTGCAAGAAGGGTGATTCCTTAATTTTTAAGAGCAATATACAGCAATCACAGTATCAATGAGTGATGGGTGACTTGGGATTGTTCCAGAATGCATCCCTCAAGGGTGGATCTCAGCACTGCAGGAAAAGGAAAGTGGATTGCTCATGTGTCTGCTTGATGTACAGGGCAAATTACTAATAATCTTTCCCTTTTTGTCTCCTAATCCCATTTTATCATGACATCAAAAGCTTCTCTCTCTCTCTCTCTCTCATAGAATGTTGCAATGTAGCCCAAGCTGAATTTGAACTCACCATTCTCCTGTTTCAGTATCTTGAGTGGTAGAATTACAGTCATGCACCACCATGCTTGACCAGGATTGTCTTTTGATCTCCAAATTCATCTGGAGGTTTTGGTTGGATCCTAGCACAGAATTCATGAGGACATGGATGTATTGCCACCTGAGACAAAGAGTCACATTAAAGAATTGCAGGTAGCTTTGAAGAGGGGAATCAAGCTTCAGCACCATGCTCCTCAACCTAAGTGGGAAGTGAATGGCACTACACCCTGGTTGTCTGTATAGAACAGTGAAGAAGTCTAACAGTTGGGACAGAAGAGGTACTAACTTGAGTCTATTACCCTCATTAGCCTCCTCTTTGCCAGAAATGAGTAAGTTCTTCATTCCTAGTTAGCCAGGGACCAGGTGGATAGGAGAAAATAATGACTTTCATTTGTGGATCTCACTATGTAAGAAATAGATTATGTTGGAAAACACATAATATAGAAATATCATGACATAATAGGAAAGGAAAGGATTTTCTATAACAATGTAAGTTAAGACTGGGGATCTCTCAACTGAAACCCTTCATCTCACATTAAACACTTAAGGAAATTCAAGTAGAATAAAGAACCAAACACAAAAAAATTAGACTATAAAGAGCTACAATTAAAACATAAAAATTGACTAGTTTTGGGTTCTAAGTATAGGAAATTACTTTCTAAGCACCAGGCAGCAAAAGAAAATGAAAATACACAAATCAATATATACAATACTGTTGAACTTATATGTACCAAAACACTACAAACAATAGTTGACATGAATAATTACAAAAATGACAATTGGTTCATGTTCCTTTAAAAATTAAGAAGAAACTCAGTAATAATACATAAAGATAAAAATGTCATAAATATTTAATACTGAAGAGAAGAATAAACACATTCAAAAGGCTACAACAGGAGAAAAACAATAATCAAAATTGGAACAGTTGTTAGAACAAATGAAGATCAAGAAAACACAAAACTCTACAAAATCATCACCATGACAGGAATTAACTCATACCTTGCAATAATAACTCTGAATATCAATGGACTTCCTAATAAAATGACACCTATTAACAAACTAGATTAGAAAACTGGCTCCATCCATTGGTTAGCGTCAAAAAAAAACCACTTTATCATGAAAGACAGATACCACCTTAAGGTAAAAAGATGGGAAAAGATATTCCAAGGTAATTTAAATAAGAACTATACAGGTATGACCACACTAATATCTGACAAAATAGACTTTGAACAAAAAGTAATCAAAAAGGTAAATAAGGCCACTTTATACTTATTAACAAGAGGGTATTATAATCCTAAATGTATACTCACCAAGTTTTATGAGACAAAATTGACTAGACATACAGTCAAACACCAATCCCAACCCAATAGTGGTGAGATACTTCACTATCAATCCCCAACAGACAGATCATCTAACCCAAGCACAGAGAAACAGTGCAGCTAAATGACACCACGGATGAGATTAATAGACATCTCCAGACCATTCCACCCCAAATGCCCATTCTTATCAGCAGCTTATGGAACTTTTTCAAAAATAGAACATAGATTAGAACACAAAGCAAATCCTCACGAATTCAAGAAAATTGAAATAATTCTTTGTAACATATCCAAATACAATGCAATAAAGCTAGAAATTGACAAGAGAAACAAGAAAAAATACACTATTTCATGATGAATGGGCTATTGAAGAAATCAAGAAAAAAAAATCAAAAAATTCCTAGAACTGAATGAAAATGAAAGCAAAATATACCAAAACCTAAGGAACACACTAAAGGAAGGCCAAAGAGGAAAGTTTATAGATCTGAATGCCTATGGTACAAAAATAGAGAAACCTCAAATAAATTAATTAACAGTCTACCTGGAGGCTTTGGAAAAACAAGAATAATACAAACTCACAATTACCAGACAAAAAAGAAGTAATCAAGATCATGGCAGAAATCAATGAATCAGAAATGAAGAAAACAAATTTAAAAATTGATGAAACAAAGAGCTGTTTCTTCAAAGATAAAACAAGCTTGATAAACTCCTAGCCAAAGTAATCAAAAGGAAGAGAAGACCCTAACTGATAAGATTAGAGATGAAAAAGTGATATTACAACATTAAGAGATCATAAAGACATATTTCAAAAACCTATATACCACTAAAACTAGAAAATCTCTCTTTCTCTCAAATGAATAAATAAAATATTTTTAAAAATGAAAGAGAATATACCTGAAACCCTGACCAGTCAAAGCAATGTGACATAATGGGGAGGAAAGATACAAGAGAGAAAGCCACGACTTCAGAGTTACCAGTACATCCTTTCCCATGGTGAACAGAAAAGCACAAACCAGCAACCATGCCTTCCAACAACTGTGCTGGGAGGCAGGGACTAAGATAAAAATGAATATTTTATGAATGTGTTTTGATTCTAATGAGAATAAAAGGAAAAATATACATAGACAAATCATGTTTTCAAGAAGCATTCTATTGGTAAGAGGAAGTAAAAAAGAAAATTCTGTATTGACGGGTTGTGAGCTGCATGGCAGTACTAATCTTACCGACTGCTCAGAGCTGAAGCTTAAATAAACATCCTCATAGGCACTACCCTAAAATTTAAAATCATTATTATATCGGACATAACACTGGCAACCCTAACCCTACCATTATCCACATGCATTACATGCATGTACACATGACTGACAGCTTATGCCTACAAATAGCCATGTACAAGCAGATACACACACATATGCACACACACACACACACACACACACACACACACTTCTTCTAAATTTTAGTCCTAGATTCCAAGGAATCCCTAAGCTCCTAAAATAAACTTTAGAAAGAAGAAACTCTTTCTTCACATAAAATAAGAGTACAACAAAAATGGAAGGGGACAACCATAAGGAAGTTCATGACAAGAGCATGCACCAGAAAACTTTTGCCATGAGGAAATGTAAAGCCCTTTATAGTGTTGCACACTTTAAGCTCAGTGGGATAATAACATACCCAAAGCAAGAGCATAAGGCAGAGGCTATGCTAGCTCATGGAAAGATAAGATCACAGAGATTAACAGGAGTTGACAGAGTTTGAGATTAAATGTAATGAAAACATTACAACAGGGAAAACAAAATTGAAACACCTTGGAAGATAGACATTGCTAAAATACAGTGCACTAGATTGAGGAAAATCAAGCAATTTAGATGTAAGTACAACAAAAGAATCATATAACTATTGAAGGTGAACAGCAGAAGAAGAGAAACAAAATTCTGGGAACAATGAAATATGTTTTAATAACATTTTAATTCTTATACATTTATTTGCATGTGTGTGCATGTAGGTATGGGTGTTCTGGGGCCCACTGCCATTATAAATGAATGTTAGACACAGGCACCAGTTTTTGTGTGTGAATTTACATGGGTACTGTGATATTGAACCAAAGATGGCAGGTTTTGCAAGCATCATCTCCCCAGCCCTCATAATGTTTTAGAGAAATGAAAGAAAAGAATGGACTCTATAACTTAAAAGTCCCTCTATGCCCCAGAAAAATAATTGAGATATAATGATAATGTTAAGATATAGCAATGATGAAAGAAGGAAGGAAGGTTGGAAAGGAGGAAGGAATAAAGAAGGACTTTTATATTTTATTTATTTATCTGCAAGGAGGTGGGAGGGAGAGAGAATGGGTGCACCAGGGCTCTACAAGTGCACTGGGAAATAAAACTAAGGTCATTAGGAATTACAAGCAAGCGACTTTACCACTGAGCAATCTTTCCAACCACAAAGGACTTTTTTTCCACCAATGTCTGGAATATTGTTTACTTTTGATTTTAGTCAAATATGTAGAATCTGACAAACAATATCTTGACCAGAAACTCAACAGCAACAACAACAAAAAGAATTCATGCTTTGAAGGGACAATAAAATAAAAATAAATTCTATGTGCTTCCTATAGAGGGGCTTAAGGGCAGACATTCTGAACAGGAGGAGTAACTTCAATAACTTATTGGTTTTACATTCTCATTCATGAAGACAATTTTTAAAAAATGCTTTAATTTTATTTACTTATTTGAGAGAGAGAGAAAATGCCCTAGCCTCCAGCCACTGCAGACTCCAGATGCATGAGCCACCAGTTGCATGTGGCTTACGTGGGTTGTGAGGAATCAAACCTGGGTCCTTAGGCTTTGTAGACAAGCACCTTAAACGCTAATACATCTCTCCAGCCCATGAAGGCAATTTTAATCCATATATTATTGTTGAGAAGAAGATTTACTTCCAAACATAAGATTAAAGTTGGGCCGTGCTGTTAACCTGGTGATAAACTATCATCCTTACAAGAAAACATGTCATTGCATCTTTTCTCATATCCAAGGAGAAAGCTGTAAAAACGTAAATCATAGCATCATATAGCTCTTTCATAACTTTATTAATACTATAAAAAAGAAACATTAACCACACATTGAAATACTATTTTCCCTGCTCAGCTACCAAAACTTAATCTCACATTTCATCAGGTCCTTCCCCCAACTGTCTTTTGGCTTTGACTTCTGTATACACAAAATCCTCAACTTGTAGTACAGTTATTTTCATTCTTACCCCCATCAGATCTATTTTTCTGTATGTGCCCAACATGATCTTCAAAAAAAAAAAAAAAAAACAGTCATGTCATTCTATTCTCAGACCAACAGGCTCTGTCATTCCTTAGAATCTTGTGGGGTTTTCTGCTGTTTGAGGTTATAAAAAAGCACTATATATTCTGGACTCACCTACATCTTATCCCTGACTTCTCCAGAATTTTCATGGGCTCACATCAGTTGTTTCTAGCACATTCAAAGAAGAAAGGAGATTATTTTTACTATAAATAAGTGATAAATGAGGAGGTAGATAGCTGTAATCTGATTTGAGCATCACATGATACATACGTGTTGAAGCATCATGTTGTACTCTAATCATAAATACAATTTTCATGTTTTTTCAGGCAAATCTATTTTTTTTTGAGCTAGGGTCTCACTGTAGTCCAGGCTGACTTGAAGTTCACTATGTGGTCTCAGCCTGGCCTCAAGCTTACAATGATCCTCCTACCTCTGCCCCCCCCCCCCTCAGTTCTGGGATTAAAGGCATGCACCACCACTCCCAGAGTTAAATCTAATATTTAAAAATTAAGTTCAAATTCACTTAAAAAAGATAAAATGCAGTTACTAAAATTATAATTTTAGGGGATTAAGAGATGGATTAGCTGTTAAGGTGGTTGCCTACAAAGCCAAAGGACCCAGGTTCAAGTCCCCAGGACCTATGTAAACCACATGTACAAGGTGGCACATGCATCTGGATTTCTTTTACAGTGGCTGTACTCCCCAGCATACCCATTTTTCTCTCTTTCTATGTCTCAAAAAATAGAAAATAAAATAAAAAATTACAACTTTCATAGTTTAAGCTATGCCATAAAGAAAAAAAATACAAATTACAGATTTGGAAGGAATATTTAAAAATCTTTTTTTTTTTTTTTTTTGATTTTTCGAGGTAGAGTCTCATTCTAGCTCAGGCTGACCTGGAATCCACTATGTAGTCTCAGGGTGGCCTCAAACTCATGGATATCCTCCTACCTCTGCCTCCTGAGTGCTGGGATTAAAGGCGTGTGCCACCACACCCAGCTTCGCTTTATTTTTTTATTTGCCACCTGTCTTTTTATCATCTGTCTTTTTTCCAGTGTATGTTTGTAGAAAACTAGATGACTATAACTGTGTGAGTTATGTTTAATCAAAAAGATTTATTACTGGGCTGGAGAGATGGCTTAGTGGTTAAGCGCTTGCCTGTGAATCCTAAGGATCCTGGTTCAAGGCTCGGTTCCCCCAGGACCCACGTTAGCCAGATGCACAAGGGGGCGCATGCATCTGGAGTTCATTTACAGTGGCTGGAGGCCCTGGCGTGCCCATTCTCTCTCTCTCTCTCTCTCTCTCTGTCGCTCTCAAATAAATATGTAAAAATAAACAAAAATATTTTTGAAAAGATTTATTACTGATTTTTAACTAGTTATTATATTACACAGCTTGGTTATAGGTTTGCTTGAGATAAGAAGAAATGATATACACAGGTGGTCCTTTGAAGGCACTAAGCCTGAAGGCTGGCCTTGTAGATAGATCTGAGTCCCACAGGACCTCGCAGAAAAAAACATCTCTTAGAAGGCCTGGAGGCAAGTGATGGGCTCTTGTAGTCAATGCATGTGAGAAAGCCTTCCCATTGAATCTGGGAGCTGACCAAGTTCTTAAGTAAAATGTAGACACAGCAAGTGTGTGTGCGTGTGCTATCGCTGTGAAATGCTGAAACTGATGGGGCAGAAGAGCAGATTTTATTCCAGAACTGAGGACTTTCAAGAGTCAAGGAGTGTCACGGCAGTGATGGGACACATGTGCATTCTAGATGGCCCTGACTAGACGCCATGTACCCTCCCTCTAGCACGTCTTTGCGAGTAGCACCATAGAATGCACTGAAAGACACCCCCATCTGGAGAAGGTTCAGAAAGGTGCCCACCCATGTCCCTGGGACTGGCCACAGGGTAAAAATCATCACTGTTTGTGCCTAGAAAGAATATTGTTGGTGATTTGTTAATATGTTAATGTTTGCCACCCAAAACAAATCACAATTACAAAACTCAAGGCTTCATGAAACATCATATGTGAAACTACATTTTCTTCTCTGAACACTAACTTGAGCATGTTTTTTTTTTTCTTCAGCAAAATGTTCACATTTATCAACTTATTCATGGGCTAAGTCAGCAATTTGCAGCCTGTGAGCAACGACATCCTGTGTTGACCACAACAGCTTATAAACAGAATAGATTTCAAATTTAATCACATCCCAGTACTGGTCAACCCAGGAAGCATTTATTATCTCTCAACTCATGGGATGATGCTTTGAAAACTGTTTTGTAAATTTGTATCTGTCTCAGAAAAACTAACCTCTTTTAATTTTAAACCAAAATGCTATAATTTGCTACTTCATGAAACACAATTTTCTCAAAATATTTGTTGACATTTCATTGTCAGAAATGGCACAAGTTAGTCCCAGTGAGAGTTTTTGTGCATAAGATATATTTATAATCCCTGTATAAGTAATAAGTTTAAATATATTGGTGTTTACACAAATCTTGAATGCAATATGCTTTAAAGCAGCATAAAATATCATGTGGTGGGAGGGCTAGGGAGATGGCTCAGAAGTTAAAGGCTCTTGCTTACAAGCCTGTCAAGCCAAGTTCAGTTCCCTAGTCACACAAATCAAGTTGTGCTGGCATCCATTTGCAGTGGCAAGAGACCCTGGCATGCACACAAATACACACATATATATGCATACATGCATGCACACACACAACCCAAATACATTTAAAAAAAATTTTTTTTATTTATTTGAGTGACAGACAAAGAGAGGAAGAGGGAAAGGGAGAGAGAGAGAGAGAATGGGCGCGCCAGGGCTTCTAGCCACTGCAAACGTACTCCAGATGCGTGTGCCCCCTTGTGCATCTGGCTAACGTGGGTCCTGGGGAATCAAGCCTCGAACCGGGGTCCTTAGGCTTCACAGGCAAGCACTTAACCACTAAGCCATCTCTCCAGCCCCCAAATACATTTTTTAAATATATAAAAATAAAAAATCATTTGGAAAGCTGATGTAAATGCAGATTTCTGAGTTTTTGTGAATGAGAGCATTTCATAAATGCAAAGCAAAATGATAATGAAAATAAAATCCATATGTTCTTTAAATTTTTTAGCCAGGCATAGAGGCACACACCGTTAATCCTAGCACTTGGACAGCTGAGGTAGGACGATTACTGTGAGTTTGAGGGCAGCTGGGGCTATGGAGTGAGTTTATGTCAGCCTGAACTAAAGGGAGACCCTACTTCAAAAAATAATTTGTTTGCATGTGGTTCATAGTTTCATTGTTTATGTGCGCTCATTCTTCTCTTGAAGGTTTCCGGACTCAGTTGAGAATAAGAATCAACTAGGTGTTTGTTCAAAATGCACTTTTCCAGATACTAGTTTTGATCTTTCTGAGACTGGCCCTACCAACCTCAGGTTCCTGTGCCCTGTACAGATGCTACAGGTTTAGGGGATTCATTGCTCCAGGTTCTGGTGCATTACTTCAAGACAGGCTTGTACCCAGAGCCCTTGTACTAGAGTCCGGTCTGTTAAAGCACATACAACAAAGGGCAGTGCCACTTCATGACTACCAGGCTGTCATGGAACTCTGGGCAGTGGAGGATGAAGACAACAGAGTGGGCCTAGACTGATTCAATCTTGATCTCCAAGATACTTCCCTTTGGATGCTTCAAATACGTTGATCTTTGCTTTGTAATGAGTGGGGGTTACACTCCAAAACACTCATTGATATGTTTAAAATATAACAAGTCAAAATACAGTTAGTACATCTGAACTACCAAACATTGTAGCCTAGCTTTAACCACCTTAAATTTGCTCAGAATTCTTACATGAGCATGCAATTGAACAGTCATCTAACACTAAGCCTACTTAAGACAAAGTGTGACCATCCCATGTAAGTCATTGAATGTCATATCCAAAACATGCTTTTGCAAGTCTGATACAGCATCGCTTGTGCTCCTCATGATGATAACGCTGAGAACTGGGGCTCGCTGCCGTTGTCCAGAGTTAGAGACAGACTTTAAAGTAATAAAGTCTCCAGAAAACAATGAGAATTCAGAGTATCGATCCCACTAAATTATCATCACTTCTACAACACAGTGAAATTCAAAAAGCATAAATTGAACCACGGTCAAGTCAAGGACCATCCATAGGTATATTAAAATGCAACCCAAGCCAGGTAACATCTGTGCCTTCTATAAGTATCCGAGCAGGACAATTGCTAAGAATAACTCCCTGATTACTGAACGGCCAGAAACACTAAGTAGCCAAAAGAATCCGTGCTGGCATTACCAGGTTCTTTTCTGGTCATCTGTTGGTGTGCAATTACTCCGATGTGACACCTTGTATAAGCTAGAAATCATGTCTTCACTTTAAACATTGTAAATCAATAAAATTACATTGTAGCCATTGACAACACGTACAATTTTGCCTGTTTGATGCCCCATTACTGGAGCAGCATTCGCCTTGGTTTGGAAAGCCGTCCTTCACTCTCCTAAGTAGGTATTACAGGGCACTCCCCCTTCTAGGTTTTTCTGCATTGAGGATATATTTATAGATACCAGAATAATGTCACACAAATTGCACCCACAAACAGCCCTTGCTACTTTGCGGTGTTGAGGTCCATTTTAAAGCCAGACGGTGAAATTTCCAAGTTTTATTTTTCCCCCAGTGTGCATTTTTCCCTATTTCTTTACACAAAAGGTGGTGGAGTTCAGAATGACAGTCTTCAATAAAAGTTTCACATTCAACATAATAATGTGCAGAATATGACTTGCTAGAACTTTGCTCCCATGGAACAATTACAAAATTTCTACAATAATAACTATCAAGGAAGATATCTTTTGTGATATACCAGGAATCCAAGCCCACTCCCATCATGTCCTCTGTAAGTGTTCAGCTTACAGAAAATGAGTACAAATCAAGAACAACTTGCCACAGTGGAAGTTTACTCAGCCATAAGGAAGAATTCAATTATGTCGTTTTCAAGAAAAATAGGCGGAGAACATGCTAAATTAAATAAGCCAGATCCACAAAGACAAGTTGTTGCAGTCAGGTTCACATTGCTGGTAGAAATCACCTGACCAAGAGCAGCTTTTGAGAAAAAGAAAAGGTTTATTTTGGTTTACAGATTGAGGGGATGCCCCACAATGGCAGGGAAAATGATGGCATGAGCAGAAGGTGGACATCACCTCCTGGCCAACATAAGGTGAACAATAGCAACAGGAGAGTATGCCAAACACTGGCAAGGGGAAACTGGCTATAAAACCCATAAGTCCACCCCCAACAACACACTGTCTCCAGGAGGCATTAATTCCCAAATCTCCATTAGCTGGGAACCTAGCATTCAGAACATCTAAGTTTATGGGGGAACACCTGAATCAAACCACCACACAAGTACTGTATTATTTTCTTTTATATATGTCATTTGGGACTAGGAGAAGGACATGAAAGAATAAGGGGGACTCTTAGGATGAGGAAAGCAAAAAAAGACAGGGGAAGGACATAAGAAAGAGTAATACAGGGAGTGAATAGCATTAAAGTATAGGAGACATCATATTTTAAAATGTCCAAATGAAAATTGCATTATACAATTAACATAGACTGATAAATTTTAAAACAAACTAAAAGAATTATTTTCCCAAATGAGAATTGGGTTGCAGTGTCATTCCTGTTCTGGTAAATGTCTCAAAGTTCTCAAAATGCAAGGTCTCTGTTTGAGGATGGAGCCTAAGATACAAACAGACCAAAAAAGGTTTCTGTTCCCTCTACTTTAAATAAAAACAGACCAGCGTACACAGAAGGCCTAAAAACCATATAGGATGGAAAAGCAAAATTAAGAAAGTTTGTCTCACTGTGTCTCCACTGAGTTCTGATCAGAACCAGGTAAGGATGGCTGTACTAGTGAGCACAGACAGGATTCAGCTGCAGTTATAAACAACCTAAAAAGCCAGGGACTTAAAACAGTACCCAGCTATGCTGCATGACCAACATGGGTTGGCAGGGGACTCTTCATTGCAGTCACTGGGAGACTCTGTGGACAGAGGCTCCTTCTTAACCCAGGATCCCCTGGTTAAGGCAACTGAAGGGCCCATAGCGCTCCACATGGTTTCTGGCTGGATAGTCATATATGTCATCTTTCTCCACAAGCCACTAGCCCAAACCCATCAAATGGCACTTCCCAGCTTTCTGAGGATAGAGTCAAGCAATCCTTCCAGCTTTCAGGGAACTAAAAGTGAGGAGGATGTGCCTCTGCATTAAGTGGAAACAACATAGTTGCTGCCAGTCAACTAACTTTCTGTGTATCTTACAGGTTGACCACCCACATATTAATTTCCTTCTGCATCCTCTAATGCCTTTTTTTCTTGGTCATAAAAGTATTTAAAGGCTGATGTAATGGCTTAGTGGTTAAGGTGTTTGCCTGTGAAGCCTAAGGACCCAGTTTCGATTACCCAGGACCCACATAAGCCAGATGCACAAGGGGGAGCATGTGTCTGGAGTTCGTTTGCAGTGGCTAAAGGCCTGGCATGCTCATTCTCTCTGCCTCTCTTTCTCTCTCTCTCTCTCTCAAATAAATAAATAAATAAAATATTTTAAAAGGATGTATCTTTCTTTAAAAAAACTATTTAAAAAGCACCGTTATGTAAATGTATGCATACTCTCTGTCTTCCCAAAATTTCCTGCCCATTTTTCAGAGTATGTGTCCTAGAAGCCAAGAGGCCATGTCATAGGCAACTATGACTTAATGGTGTGGACATATGTCTGTAAATATGTCCCAATAAATTCTCGGGATTTTTACTAATTAAATTAATTGTTCTTCCTCCAAAAGGGCAAGGTCAAGATCATTTAGATAATCTTTGAGTCTTTTGGAGGAGAAAAGTCATCTTCTACACACACAATCTTGTAGGAAGCCTCAAGACATCATCTGATAATTTCATCACCCTAGATTTAAGAAGCATTTGTGAATCTAACATGAACCTAGATGGCACAAGGCATAAGCTTAAAATTTATAAGGAGAATTACCTCTAAATAAGGTGAAAGTTAAAATAGTATATTGGAAGAAAATGTCTATAACATAAAAACAGTATCAGTAACATATAAAATTGCCTATGAATCAATTTGGAAAGACATAAATATAAGCAAAAATACATAAACTATGTAGAATTAGCCTCACTTGTAATTAAACTACATGCCAATCATTTTTCCACTAAAATTATAAAAATTTAAAAGACTGCTAACATCAAGCGGTGGCTAAAAGATGAGGAACTGGTTGATATATAAACTAGAATGATTATTCTCCAGTCAATGAATCACTGGTTTCCAATTATTGTTGAGAGCAATTTGACAGTATTTTTCAGATTAGTGTGCATACCTTATGATCAAAGAATAACTTCCACTTCCAGGAATCTGTCTTTCAGAAAAAGCTTCATGGATACATCAAGCCATATGAGCATGATACTTCTTACAGTATTGCTTGTGATATAAAAAATAGGGAGTAGAATTACAAAAGTTAAAAAGTTAAGCCACAGGGAGATGGTTGCATGCCTGCAACAAAGGATCATGTAACCAGAAAAAGTGCCAGAAACAAATCATACAAACTCAGAACAGGTCTGCTAAGTGAAAAACAAGTTGCAAAATGAAATACACAGTAGAGGTCAGTGGTCTGCCAGGAAGTAACAAGGAAGTCTTGATCAATGTCTGCTGATTTTCACAAGGTAAACACTATAGTTGCTTTCAAGCTACCAACCTTTAATAATTAGCTTGAGAACTCCCTGCCTGCTTCATGGGACTCTTTTGTAATATGTGCATGTTTGTGTATGCATGTATTCATGTGACCATGTACATCTCTGTGTATGAGTATGGAGAAGCAGTCAACAGAAACCAGACAGAAATACTGTACAAATGGGGCTGGAGAGATGGCTTAGTGGGTAAGGCACTTGCCTGCAAAGCCTAAGGACCTAGGTTCAATTCCCCCGGCCCCACATAAGCCAGATGCACAAGGTGGCACATGCATCTGGAGTTCATTTGCAGTGGCTGGAGGCTCTGGCATGCCCATTTACTCTCTCTCTCTGTCTGCCTCTTTCTCTTCCTCTCAAATAAATAAATAAAAACAAAAATACTTTAAAAAATACTGCACAACAGGAGATAACACCTCACATTGCAGTTTTCACACTGGGGCTGTTCTTGAACTTGTTCCACTGACCATTATTGCTTTAATGGCCTTATATTAAGATTTCAGTCTTGCTGGGGGTGGTGGCACACCCCTTTAATCCCAGCACTCGGGAAGCAGAGGTTGGAGGATTGCCGTGAGTTTAAGGGCACCCTGAGACTACATAGTGAATTCCAGGTCAGCCTGGGCTAGGGTGAGCTCCTACCTTGAAAAACCAAGAAAAAAAAGATTTAAGTCTAATTATTATCAAAAATAATGCATGATTACTATAAGAAAATATCAAATTGCAAGGATTTAACAAAAAAACACAATTCTTGTTCTTTAGGGTTAAAAACTGGTACTGTAATTTTCTTACACATATCTTTTCATAGGAAGACATAACTTTGGCATTTTTAAAAACCAAATTTATATCTTATGAGTAATTTGTTAGCTCTATTTAAATTTTGATTGTATTTACATTTTTGCCTTAGGAAATAATGTTGTGTATTTTCTTGGAGGCACAATTAATTATTAATAAAAATAAGATTCTAAAATAAGTCTTTTATTATTTTTATTTATTTATTTGAGAGCAACAGACAGAGAGAGAGAAAGAGGCAGATAGAGAGAGAGAGTGAATGGGTGCGCCAGGGCCTCCAGCCACTGCAAACAAACTCCAGACGCGTGTGCCCCCTTGTGCATCTGGCTAACGTGGGTCCTGGGGAATCGAGCCTCGAACTGGGGTCCTTAGGCTTCACAGGCAAGCGCTTAACTGCTAAGCCATCTCTCGAGCCCTAAAATAAGTCTTAAAAAAAAGATAAATACACTTTATTAAATGCCATTGAGTATAATACTGTGACACTGAATTTTATGTTTTATATTTTAAAAATATATGGATGTTTTTATAGTAGTAGAGATAATGGAATGCACTTATTTTACCTACAAGAAAGACATTGGCTCTGTGAAACTGGCAAAAAAAAAAAAGGCGGTAAGAGTTCATTGAGTGGATTCCAGACAAAGGACTAAGAAGGTATCCCAGATGTGTTGGGAAGAAAAAAGATATTAGATATTGTGGTGACTAAATAAATAACAATAGCATGTATATATACATATATATATATATGTATATATGTGCATAAATTTAGCAAGAAAAATAAAGCAAGCAGTATAGACATTTAGGAAGAAATGAAAATCTTGTCAATATAGCTGCTGGAAAAAAGCAGGGAATTCACTTTAGCCTGCTTAAGCTCAGGATCCCAGATACCTGCTCCCGCCCGGGATTTGAAGACAGCACATTGAGCTCTGTGCCTAATCTGGCATCTCACCAAGTCAAGCCCCAATCAGACTTCTGAGTCATTCCTAAATCATTCTCTAATCTTATTCCATTGTTCAAAAGCTGAAAAATGCAAATCTTGAGTTTGTGTGTAAAGTGTGCATTCATGTATGTATGCATGTTTGTACGTGTGTGAGTGCATGTGTATTTTGGGGTGAGTGTGCACATGTGTGCATCCACATGGAGGTAGATGTCAGATGTCTTCCTCAGTCACTCTCCACCTTAATTTTTGAGACAGGGTCTCTCAATGAATATATAAAGCTTGCCAATTCAGCCAGATCAGGTAGCCAGCAAACCCCAGGGATTCTCCCATCTGCCTCCAAGGTGCTGGGAACAGGAACCAGTACAGCCAGCTATTACATGGGCTCTGGAGTAACAATTCAACTCCTCGTGCTTACATGGCAAGGACTTTGCAAGCAGCCATCTCCTCAGCTCCATGGAAATGCAAGATTTTAGGCGTGCTTTCCACGGGATTCTATATTCTGGAGATCTCAGACACATGTATTATCTGTCTCTCCAGCCACTTGTTTTACTTGGGACTATCAACTCCCACAATGATGGTTCTTCCCCTTACATATGTCCACTTCTGTTATTCACATGATTGATAGAGGCCTAGCATCCATTGAACTAATTAGGATTGTGAGATCATTATTGTACCTTTCTTTTCTTTTTGTAATCATGGAGAATGTCTGCAGTGAGCAAGTAAAGAAAATGAATAGTCTCTTTTTTTTTCTCTTAAGTCAATGCAATTAGTTGATGTATCCATAAAAGGGTTCTTCTATACTTTACAAATTGAAAAATGTAGAATCAGAGGACATAGATGCCTCCTCCCACCAAATAATGTCAGATTTCAATGGAAATTAATAAGGCATCTTGACTATTGAATCTTTTCCTTTTTAATAAATTGTGAAGCATAAAGCAAGTATCCAAGAATCAAAGATATTAAATGTGACCCCAGCATCCTGGAAACCCTTGTATCTGCCATCCCCAAATAGAACTTTTGATCATGGCAAAATTGCATGAGAAATGCAGAGAAAATCAGATTGAGAGTAATGGAATTTTGGAACCAATAAAACGCAAATCAGCACAGAAAGAGGACCCCCAGAGGCCCCAAACTGAGCTTGAGTCAATAGTGTTATACAATTGCCCAGCGAAAGTTATGTGAATTCAGATGGGTCTGCATCCACACACTTATCCGTGTGTGTGTGTGTGTGTGTGTGTGTGTGTGTGTGTGTGCATGTACACATGGGCACACATGTATTGTGTGCATGGGTTTGTGTTCATCACTCCTGAAGGAGCTAATAGCATTTCTCATGTAGTTTTGACTTCTATTCTTACTCAGGATCTGCTGTTCTTTCTGCTATTATAAGGAATATCATGTTCAATATAATATTCCCCCCAGTAGAAGGAACAGAGGGGCTAATGGAGCTCTCTTTTTGCCACAATCCATAAAGTCAAACCATAAAAAATACAAGTAAGATCAGCCTAATGTTCAGCAAGGTGAAAAAATTCTACAACTATCAAGATTTACATAGAGAACTTAAAGGGTTATTAAAACAACAGGAAAAACTAAATATTAAATAATAAGCAAATTTTTAGAGATTTAGTAACATCACTAAAGAAGTTTTAAAGAGATATACAAGAATAAAAACATGAAAACTGTAGTTAATCCCAAGATTGTAAATAAAGTTGAGTTACATTGGAAAATGGGAAGACATTTCTTACAGATTCAAATTGCTATGAGGTAAAAAAAGTTTAGAGATAGGAGTGTTTGTGTATGTGCTCGAGGCTCTCTGGGGATCTTTGTCTTTTTAAATCACGCATATTTATTTAAATAAAAAGGTACTATCATCTTCTATAATAATATATACAGATCTTAGAATGTTCCTAAGAGTATTCGCATAAATTTCCCCTGAAACCAGTATAAATATTACTATCCAGAGGGAATTAGGTGACAATCAGCCCGCTACATTTGCGGATTCAACTAACCTGGAATAAAAACTAGCTGGAGACAAATTCCATGTGTATTGAACATATGCAGAAAAGCTGTTCGTATCATTGGTCCCTCTGTTACAAGAACAACTATTTATGTGGCATTCACACTGTCACAGGTACTATGAGTAGAGATTAGAGTACGTGAGAGGATGTAGGTAGGTTATGTAAAAGACTGCCATTTTGTAAGAGATACCTGCGCACTCTCAGGATCTGCAATCTGTAGGAGTCTCTGGAACCAATCCCTGTGGATACTTGGGAATAACCACACACTAAGGAAAGGCACGTAGCAGTCAAATTATGAGCTGCTCTGGCATTTCTATGGCACACTGTAAATCTCCCAACCCCTTCTGCCATGTGGGAGGAGCAACCGTAGCCTGCACGACAGACCTCCTTCCTTCATGCTGGGCCTTTAACTACAGCTTCTAAAGAAAGCTGCTCCTTCCGGCCGTGGTGGCTCACGCCTTTAATCCCAGCACTCGGAGGCAGAGGTAGGAGTACTGCCATGAGTTCGAGGCCACCCTGAGACTCCATAGTGAATTCCAGGTCAGCCTGGGCTAGAGTGAGACCCCACCTCGAAAAACCAAAAAAAGAAAAAAAGAAAAGAGAAAAAGAAAGCTGCTCCTTCACGAGGTCACATGGAAAGTAAAATATTACAAAAGGTCTGTCTTTTCAAGACCACCAACATAAACATAGTTATCATTTCAGTTACAAGATACATATAGAAAACAGCTTGATAATTGAATCTTCTCTGCCTAAACTAACCTGGTGTGGTAACTGGCCAGGTCCAGCATATGGACTCTTGGCTTTCCTCAAACTAGTGATTAAATCCTCAAAGATGGAACTTCTAAATAATCAGGATGGAGCTAAGGTGCTTTTAAGGCAGTGCAAAACAAAATCTGTCCCAGATTGAAACTACTTTTTTAAGAAATAGGCAGCAGGACATGCAGTTTAGGGCTAGAGAGATTGCTTAGTGGTTAAGGCACTTGCCTGTAAAGCCTAAGGACCCTTTCCTGATAGGCTGTGGGCGCACAAAGGAGGAAACAAGTAGAGCTGGAAAGGGGAATCTTCCCTAAGTAGCCACAGAAAATACCCTTTCAGAAAAAGAAAGACAAAAAAGAAGGCAGCCTTCATCTCTGAGAGCAAAAAAAAAAAAAAAAAAGGCAATTTGGGTCTAAGACTTCAAAAAACATAATGGTGCACAAACAGTTTATCTGGGTGAAAATATGAGCCTGGTAATGTCGCCAAGGTCCTGAGACCCCTGTTGCTGGTGAGTAAATGCTGATTGCATAACTTAGA
The DNA here is from genome assembly GCA_036346955.1 of Dipus sagitta. Taxonomy (NCBI): domain Eukaryota; kingdom Metazoa; phylum Chordata; class Mammalia; order Rodentia; family Dipodidae; genus Dipus; species Dipus sagitta. Next base: position 45,288,915 of record CM070784.1, read on the forward strand.
ACACTGAAAGGGACACTTTAATTTATGTGCTCAATTTTTCTGAGATCTCAAAAAAGGAAAAACTGAATGTGGGGGAAAGGGATGAATGAGGTTAATTTTGAGGGTGGCACATTCAGGGATGCTTTTGAGATTAAGGAATTTCCTATTACCTCAGTATCCTCATCTGAGAGAAAAGTGATTTCACTCCCAGAGCATCTTCCTGGCAGGCTCCACTCACTGTCCCCAGAGGCCTTTAACACTTACTGGGGTTCAAGTGCATTTTTCAAAAGAGGTTTATGTAAGAGAGGTTTCAAAGTCATAATCAATGAGATGTACTCTTTCCTTTTACCATGGACCTACAAGTTAAAACATTAGAACACCATGAGTTAAATGGATAATTTACATGATCCACAAATATAATAATAATGAATACAAGAAGCTCAAATTTCATGTAAAAGCACTATAAAATGCAATGTATACATATTGCAAATCCATATTTATAAAATATATTATTAAATTTACATGGCATTCTTTTGGCATAAAATATGATTTAAAAGTAAAGAGAAGAATAGAAAAGGGGGTGAGGGAAGGGCCAAAGGAGACTGGATATTAGGAAGAGGGAAATTGGGAAGGAGTGAGGGTTAGAAAAAAGACAGGCAATAAGAATCAACTAAAATTATTTTTTAAAATGCCTAAGTGAAGGGCACATAAATCTCTGTCAACTAAAATTAAGTAAAAAGTATCTATTTCCAAGAAAACTTAAGCATCCTGTTATTTTTATAAATAAAATTATTCTGTAAAGTAAGATTCAAAACTACAAATTTGAAAGCTGTCACCCTGATATTTGTAAATGCTATATGTCTCATAGAGTCATCAATAAAGCAAAGAAAAAAATCCTGTGCCAAAAATAAAATTTTTACCTAGAATAATGTAGAATATGGTAGCACTTATGACAATTTAGTGATAGTTACATCATTCTTTCTATACCTTGACAGAAGTTACACTGTATATCACTTAAATCCTAAGATTTAAGGTTCTGCTCCATGGAAACGTACTTTAAAATGTTGTTTTCAGTAACTACTTTCTGAGTTATTTGGAGATTATTATAAATAAATACACTAAAAAATAGGTAATAGAAAAACTCCTAAAACCTCTAATCATTATTTGTGCACCAAATCTAAAGAAGATTCTTAAGTAATAAGAGTGATGGCAAGAATCAAAACCCTGAAATTGGACCCTGTGTATAACTCATGTTCGGGTTCTGAGACAGCCTGGCCCCACCCCGACATTCTGCACACTGCATCCTGCAGGCAGAAGGCTGTACTTACTTTTACTATACCCCTTCCGTCCCACTCACTTCTCATTTTCTGGGAGTTATTTTCCAGGTCAGCAAATAAGTTTAGACCTTTCTGAACTTGTACTTGCAACTATATTCAATTAGCTCTTTGGGAGGAAAAGGTGAGTATTTCAATGTAAAAAGCTGCTAGAGCCTATGTGAGGGAAGTGTAAACTTAGACCATGGGTCAACATATTTCCTCCAATTTTCTTTGACTGAATTAAAACCCTCTATGTTTAAATTCAATTAAATTTGAATGAAAAGCTAGGCAGCACTGTAATCTTTTAGAATGAGGAAAGAAACAACACAAAAGCAAGTAACCCACCAACAAGTAGTAATTTAAATTTCATATTAAATGTCTCAGCTTTCGGAAGGTTGAATGTTCCTTAACTACTCCAGCTTCCAGATCTTTAACAACCAGCCTCTTCCTTTGCCCTGTCTCCTCAGTAGATTAGAAGCCTGGTTCTTAGGAAGAGTTGCCCTGCATCACCTCAGGATGTGTCCACTGCTCTCTTCCTGCCGCTGACAGGCCCCTAGTGGAACGGTAGCAGAAGAGGTCTGAGAGACCTGTTCAGGGTGTTTGGATACATCTGTCTTGTCTCACTCATCTTTCCAACCAGAAAATGGCATTGGCTTCCCTCCATAAACTGTTCCCCTAAACAACATACAAAACATCTTCTCAGTGGCAAAAGGGGCAGAACTTTTACTTTCATAGGAAAGCTGTGGTCATAATGGAATCTAGACCAGATCTGCTTGCCAGCAGGGTAAGGACATCAAGAGGGACTCAGAGCTGTCCCACCTTTGCAGACAATACCTTGCCTTTCATTCCTGCTCCAAGTACTTTTAAAACTCAGTTTATAAATGATATTTAAGAAAACCACGTTAGATAATCCTTTCATCTACCTCCCTTTCAGCAAAGCCTGACAGGCTAGGCACATAGAATATAGCAACCAATTAGAAATATCTTAGTTCTAGTAACTATGTGCTTTTTAATTTGAAAAGCGTTTGTTTTTAATTCATTGGAAATAGCCAGAATAATCACAGTCAAGTAGCATTAAATTAAATGGCCAAATGCCAGGGGGGGCAAACTTTTAAAAAGTGCTTGCAGATACTCCTTCATTCTGCCCTCACCACCTCCTCTCAATTATGATAACAAATATTCCCATGCATCACAATCTGTGCTTGACCTGAAAAGCTGCAGCAAACCACATTTGAAGCTTGAGCCTCACACCCGGCAGTGCTCAGTTTTAAACAGAAAAAATCCCATTGATTGCAGGAAACTCAAGGCTCATTTTGGTCGATCGATTTCTCGGGTGACCTGCAGCATCATGGCCCAGAGCGAACCCAATCTGACCCCAACTTTATGTGCATTATTATATCAAGAGACAGGACCCACCTACAGCCCATGCCGTTGTCTCCATAGATGCGTAATACAGTATTCTAGAACAGCTCTGACTGAGAACACTTCAGACATGCATCATTCTCTTTTCTCTTTCTCTCCCCTATCCTTCCTGCTCTTACACACAAACATACACTCTAGCTTCCTGTCTGTGTAAACAATATTTCTTTTTTTTGCTGAGCATTTCTCCCCTCTTGGTTCACAAGAACTCAAAAAGCAGCTTCAGATTTTGACTAACACTCATATAACTCCCAATAAACAACATGCTTTGCCCAATCCATAACTAATAATAATGTTCATTATTAAGTTCTTCTGTGAAACAATATGTCTAATACAAGGCTCCTCTCCACAGTTTTAATTATCATAAATCATGTTCATTATGGTGCATACCTCAATGTACCACACTGGCTGCTTAGCTACCTTGGCTACTCCCATAATGAGGAGAGAGCAGACACGTACATCTAGAAGAAAGTTATTTACACCCACACTGAATAATCCTACAGCATCCCATGGCTTTGCAGCATGAATTTCAACAACTTTTATCTTACCTTACTGTTCAAACATCACAGCTGAGAAGACAGGGAAAAAAGAATAAGTACCACATCTGAAAAATGCTGTTTACACAAATAACAGTACCCTGAATATATCTGCTAGTGTGGAAAAATAAGTCCTCACAGTCCAATCATCTCTCTATAAATGTATGAAAGTATTTTACTGCCTGGTACAGCAAATCAGCAGTGAGTAGCCAGGCATGTTCCAAGGGACTGCATGTCAAAGGCAGCTTCCCAGCGGTCCCCTGAGGACTGTGCCGGGCATATTCTCCTGAAAGGTGTGAAAATCTGATTTTCTAAAATGGATCAGTAATTCTCTATGAAGGGGAAAAGGATCAATAAATCTTTGCTAAGTAGATTGTAAAGGAAAAATTATTCTCTCAGTGACAGTACATTAGGATCCTCCAAACAATCTCAATAAACTAAAGACATAGCATTTCTCCACCAGCTACTTTTGACTTCTGATATATTTGTGTAATCTCAGATCGTTCTGCAATGCACATACATTTGTATTTGCTAAGCAATGCTCTGTGCTGATGTTGATTTATGGCATGTGCCATTGTAATGTTTGGCTGTGACTAGAAAAGAAAATTATTAGCCGCTTGTAACCTGATAGATATGATACAAGGAAATGTCATTATAGCTGTACACACTTATATATTTCTAAGTATATCAGTTCACAGGGTAGCTGTATGATGTGATTTTGGTATTCTTCAGCCAAATATATTGGTGTTGTTTCTAACATAACCATTTGTCAATACACAGCATATATTCTCTCAATGCCTAAAAATACCTGGGATTTGATGTGCATAGGATCATGAAATTATAACAGTCCTTCAAGGAATAGTTCTTTTCTCTCTAGGCAAACACCAAGGAAATTTTGGATGCCAGTTTTATCACAGGCATTCAATGAAAATCTACTGGTATAATGCCTAGCCTTTCTGCACAGAAAGTCACGATTTGTTTCACTGCTGAGAGATTGATGCTCTTTGCCACTTGGAGGCTCAAGAATCTTTGCTAAAGAATTTAGAGGATGTGTGTCACCAGAAAACAAGCCTTGAATAGACTGGCTTCTCCCAGGAGGATGTCTGCTTACAGCATCCTGAGCTGCGTATGGCCAAGATTCCCTGCTCTGTGTTAAAGGAGTTATTAAAAACATGGCTTGCATGGTCATGAGATATTTGGGGGGCCTCAGAGTATGCTGGACATGATAAAACCAAGCAGATGCTCACCCCAGCAGGCTTGAAGCTGAATTTCTCTCTACTTATGCAAGTCAGAATAAACATTAGGATTGTTCCTTTCCTAGGCAAAGCTCTGTGATAGGATGCAATAGTTCAGTGTATTGCATCATTGGACAAAAAAAAAAGGGAAGCAAGAGGGTTGGTACGCTAAGTTATAGAAAACAAGTATGATGAATATATGCAAACCTTGCTTACTTGAATGTCCTTATGTATATCAGGAATTACGTGCATTTGGCGTCTTTCCTAGGAAGATGGTTGCATGTTTCAAAGATCTTATAAAATGTCTCCTTTTCCATCTTTCAATCAAACAATGCTCCACTGTCATTCATTCAGACACTGAATGGAATAATGACAATTCCCTTCAGCACAAAGAAGGCCTCTGTCAAAATCTCTCCCACCAGTTGCTTGGTCATGTTTTCTGACTAGTGTGTATGACATTCTATGAATTAAAGTCAAATTTCCACATGAAGTCCAATATCCAATACCCACTTGTAAACAAGTGCAACAAGAAAATCCTTGATATGAAAATGATAGTTCTGGGTGTCTGTAAGCATTGGTGCAAATATGCCTTCTTTTAAGTATCCAGAGCAAGGCATTCATTTAGAAATGAGCATTATACTGCTTTTGGACTAGAAGTGTAGGTCAGTCAGTAGAATAGAGTCCTTGCATTCATGGTACCCTGGATTTCATTCCCAGAACTGCCAAAAGTATAATAAAAACAATGACAAAGACAAAAGAAAAAATAACGAGCAGTCTCCTTTTGAGTTCATGGGTCAGAGTCAGTGAAACACAACCAGCAAAATATGGAAGGACAAGTTCTTCTAACCATTCTGATTCCACCCATCTTCAAAGTGACCACTGTGATTAGAAGAAAGATAACTGACAGGAAGGAAGGAAAACAATTTCTTCCCAAAGCACAGAGATGCTTTATAAAGAAAGTGCTGGGCTGGAGAAATTGCTTAGTGGTTAAGATGCTTGCCTGTGAAGCTTAAGGACCTAGGTTCACTTCCCTAATACCCACATAAGCCAAATGCACAAGGTAGCACATGTGTCTAGAGTTTGTTTGCAGTGTGTAGAGGCCCTGGTGTGCCCATTCTCTCTGTCTCTCTCTCTATCTGTCTCTCCCAAATAAATAAAGAAAGAAATAAAATATTTTAAAAAGAAAGTACTAATGAATAGAGAGGCAATGCAGGTATTTTGATATCATCATTATCTACCTGATGTTTATATATACATGGAATCATAAATCAAATGTTTGTATTTCAAGTTCGTATTCTGTCTAAAATTTATTTTGCCATAAGTGTGCACATTAAAAATTCAGAGAGATCTCAAAATCTAACGATGCAACTTAAGATTCTTAAAAAACACAAAAAGCCAATTTCAAATTATAAAAAATTATATGGAAAACAATATGCATTGTTATTTTTCCATATACTAAGTGCAGATTCTAAAATATTTAATGTTTGTGTTTACGTAAGGGGATGTAAGAGTGAGGACAAACTATGAGTCAAGAGAAGGAGAACATGAGAGAGAAAGAGGAGGTACTGGGCAGGGGGACAACAGGGAACATGTAGTATGAAAGTGGACAGGAGGTGATGGTAGTCAGAAGCACAAGCCTGGGGAGAGAGAGAAATGAGGAGGGAACAAAAAACAAAATATGTTTGAAATACAACATAATGGAACCTAATTATTTGTATGCTAATAAAAATATATGAACAAACAAGAAAAAGGGGATAAAAATAAGAGAACTATCAAAAACTAAAGCATGATCCCAAAATGACTTCAAAAATAAGAGATATAAGTGCACAGAAAAAGTACAATATATGGTAAATATTAATGAATATAAAAAATAAGTTCAAACATATATATGAGATCAACTAAATGATTTTTATGAACAACACATACATCATAAGAATATAACATGAGGTTGATGTGAAAGTTTGGAGAAATCTATGACAAATACTTGCCAATGAAATTAATAAATGCAAAGCATAATAGTTCAGATAATTTTTATGATACAAATTATCATTATAAGTAGATGATCACTAGATAATAATCAAAAAATTTACAGCAGAAAGAAATCACTACTAAATTTATCTCAACCTAGTCAAAACAGGCTAACAGTATATAAAGAAATAATGGATTGTAGATGGAGATATTTTTAATCCTCTATCAGGTGGATTTATCACACAAAAGCTAATAGAATTACAGAAAATGTGATAAATTTAATTAACAATTTTGACTAGCAAAATTGTATAAAACTGCAAATAATAAAAAAATTCTTTTCAAAACAGTAACTGTTGAACCAACTACCTAGATTATAAAGTAAAGCTAGAAAAAAATCCAAAAAATCAACTTCAAACATACCACACTGTCTGACCAAAATAAAATTTACTTAAAACTGAATTTGTAAATACCAGTTTTGTGTGGTTGTGTAACATAAAAATCTATTACGTACAAGAACTTTGCCTATTTCTGAACAACAAATGGTTTGACTTCCAGATACTGCACTGCTTCAGTATGAGTAAAGGTAAGAGAGAATATGACGCTTAGCCAAAATGTATCATTTGTGGCTGATTTAAAGTGGAAACTGCTGGGAAATGTCTGAACTATAAGGGATTCAAAAGTGTGCTCATCCCTAAAGAAAAGCATTGACTGTCAGGCAAAATAGGTTAGGTTGTATGTGATGTTTGTGCTGTTGTACATGCTTTTTGAACATGAAACTTGATGGGAAAAATAAAGTTTCTATCTGAAAAAATAAAATAAAAGTCAATATAGGGTCTGGAGAGATGGCTTAGTGGCTAAGGTGCTTGCCTGTGAAACCTAACTACCTGGGGTTGATTCCTCAGAACCCACATTAAGCCAGATTCACAAAGTGGCACATACATCTGGAGTTTATTTGCAGTGGCTAGACACCCTGGTGTACCCATGTTTATATTCTCTCTCCCCTTGCAAATAAATAAAAAGTTTTTTCTAAAATCTCAAGAATCATGAGTCATGAATATCTAGGCCATTTTGTGTCTGGAAGTTTGCACTGTAAGCAATCCTACCCTTGCTTTGGCTCTTACATTCTTTCCACCACCTCTTCTGCAATAGACTCTGAGCCTTGGAAGGAGTGATAGAGATGTTTTAGTGCTAAGCACTCCACTGTCATTTCTTTTCAGCACTATGGTGACTTTTGAGTCATCTCAGTGGTCACCACCATCTGAAAAGAGAAGCTTCTCTAACCAAAAGTGAGAGTAGCATTAATGTATGACCATAAACACTAATAAAAAGTGTTTACAGGACAGTTTGGTGGGCATAATATATGCATTTACCCAGGCAACAGCAGGTATTACTTCCCTAGAGCTCATGACCTCTCCAGCCATAGGCTGTATACTAGGTTTTCAGTACCAGACATGTGTTCTCTCCCATGGTGCAGGCCACCAGTCCAATTAGAGAGCAGTTGGTTTCCCTCATAATAAACATGCCACTATTGCTTTATCAAAATAAAAGAGAGAAGACTAATTAAGAAGGGAAGGGATATGATGGAGGATGGATTTGAGAGGGGAAAGTGGGAGTGGAGATGGGATTATTATGGTTTATTGTCTATAATAATGGAGCTGTTGATAAATTTAAGAAAGAAAGAAAAAAGAAAAATAAAGTCAATATGAAAGGCAGACTTGATGTACATTATGTGCAGGCCTATTATCCCAGCACTACACAGTGAGACAAGGAAAGAAATCATTATCAAAATGTACATTTCAAAACTCTCCATATGCTTTGTAATATTTCCAAAATTTAAGAAATAACTTGTTGGTAAAAACAGAATTTATAACAGAAATTTAAAATGCTTAAACCTGCAGTATGATGAATATGCCACATACTGAAATGTGTGCAGACAGAAGAGCATAGAAGGGACTAGATGTTTATGAGAGGAAGAAAGAGATGAAAAGGGAAAGAAGACAGAAAGGTGATGAAGAAGAGGACAGTGTAAGAAGGGGACGCAAGGTGCAATGAAAGGAAAAATATGTATGTAGTGGTATCTAATATATGTATGAAAATGTGACAATGAAAACCCTTACTTTGTATGCTAAAAATTAATTTTAAAAAATGAAGAAACAAGCTGGGCATGATGGCACTTGCCTTTAATCCTAGCACTTGGGAAGCAGAGGTAGGAGGATCACAGTGTGCTCAAGGCCTTCCTGAGACTACAGAGTGAATTCCAGATCAGCCTGGGCTACAGTGAGACCCTACCTTGTAAAACCACAAAAAAAACAAAGCATAAGTCATTTCATAATTTTTATAAAAGAATAAATACCAGATATAGTGAAAGAGGCAATAAAATTTACTCAAAGATAGAAGAGCTAACAAAAATAATTTTTAGTTAAATATAAAAGTACTTTAATGAGATTCTGTCATTTGCAGGAACATTGGTGGAATTGGAAGACATTATGTTAATGAAATAAGTCAAAGGCAGATACTGAATACTTTTGCTTATATATGAAAGATAAAAAATTGGTATCAGAAAATTAGAGAACAGAATAGTGGTTACCAGAGTCTGGGCAGGGTGTCAACATCAAAAGATGGAAAGAGCCATTATTATAGGCTTCAGGCAGGTAGCAAGAAGAATTTCTTATGTTCCATAGCATAGGATAATAATAATTGTCAATTAATGGTATATTTTAAAACAACTGAAAATAACTTTGTATGTTTCCCAAACAGGGAAGTCCTAAACTACCTGGATCTAATCAAGACACTTGTGTGTGTGTGTGTGTGTGTGTGTGTGTGTGTGCAATTATTATATACCAATAAAATGAAAATAAAACCAGTTAATCAATTCCAAAAATCAGCAAAAAATATTCTTTTGAAATGTTAATAAATACTCACATGTTGAGGATGAATTATCAACATGAAAAATGGAATGTGTTAGTGAACATATTTTAAAAGAATGAAAATAAAACTACAAATAAAAATAGAGGTTAAAATATTATTAAAAATTCAATGAAGAATATAAACCAATGAAAACCAGCATTAATCTAAATAGACAATTTCAGGCTGGAGAGATGGCCAAGTGGTTAAGGTACTTGCCTGCAAAACCTGACAAACCGAGTTTCATTCCCCAGTACCCACATAAAGCCAGATGCACAAAGTGATGCACGCATCTGGCATTTGTTTGCAGCAGCTGAGGGCCCTGGCATGCCCATTCTGTTTGTTTATCTTTCTCTGCTTGCAAATAAATAAATAACATATTTTTTAAGAATAAATAATTTAATAAAAATAAAGCCTTTACAAGAAACTTACAGATAAAAGCTATGAACATCTCCCATCATTGTTAAATAAGTTGAATCTACAATTTTATATCCTCATACCTGCAGACATAAACATCTGTTCTCCAATGACTCTATAATGTAAACATCTAGAAATTCATTCTGATATTTAAAATCTCTTCCGAACAATGAAGAGAGTCTTGTCTCTTGATCTACAAAGTCTGATTATGACATTAACTTCACACAAAGGAACTTGGTTCCCTGAGAGCAAGGGAAGCAAGCTATTCTAACCAGACCCAGTCCCAATCCACCCCCACAGACTGACTGGTCAGCAACACACAAGAAAATGAAGTAGTGAATAGTCTCCTGCCACTGTTGCTCTAAGGATGGACAGCACCGCAGGACAGGAAGAGATGTGCATGCTGACAGAGGTGGTGACTATTCACCCTTGCCCACGTGACCACCCAAGTAGAGATCTTCCCTCTCTCTCTCTCATCTAGTTCATGTGTATATATTTGTCCTGTTTTCTGTTGCTCTCTTCCTCCCTTGTAATTATAAGATTATTTTATTCTATATTTCTTTCTTGCACTTTTATAGAGATTGCCTTCACCTTTCTCTTGCATTTCTTTTCGCTTGTTGAACTTTTTTCTGCTTTCTATACACTTCCTCCCCCCCTTACCATCTTTAAAGCCTTTTGATATGTATTATTTTTGCCTCCACCATTGCTGTTGTTTAGAGTTGTGGATATTGTAGCTGATACTTACAGTCCCTTGCTAATGGTTACTTTTACTTTTGTGTGCTTCCCACACAGTTCTGGGATTAAGCATGACACTGAATATATTTTGTAAATGCTTTGCTATTGAGCTACACAGCCGTGGAAGTTAAGGTGCACACACATTGAGCTACAAAACATATCTCATTCAAACTTTATCAAATACATTAATTCAACGTGTAGAAGAGATTTAAAAATAAAACAGCTCGGGCTGGAGAAATGGCTTAGTGGTTAAGCACTTGCCTGTGAAGCCTAAGGACCCCAGTTTGAGGCTCAATTCCCCAGGACCCACATAAGCCAGATGCACAAGGTGGCGCATGCATCTGGAGTTCGTTTGCAGTGGCTGAAGGTTTTGGTGAGCCCATTCTCTCTCCTTGTCTATCTGCCTCTTTTTCTCTCTCTGTCGTTCTCAAATAAATAAAAATAAACAAAATTAAAAAAAATAAAACAGCTGACAATCAGGACTAAAGTAATCTTGGCCAGGAGGTGAGCCTGAGTTTATCACTAGACACCAATTCCCCACAACAATAACACAGAAAGATGGGGGAAAGGGACTATGGACAGATACCAGACCTACAAGGCCTGCTTCATAGATTGCTCCCACACCCATCCTTTTCGTACATGGTTGGCCAGATGAAAGGGGTAGTGAAAGGGAACATAGCACGTGCCTACAACATACCCATCTCATGTCATGGAAGTACCCTTGGGACATATAGATAAAGCAAGATCTTAAACTCTGATTTATTATATGTTATGCCAAAATGCACTGATTACATCCAAAGGTGCACCAGAGAAACTATATCCAAAGCTTAAACAAGTCAACAAAAAGAAGGCAAGCCTTCATTTTGAAGATTCCATCTGGAGCTAAGCTAAAGGTAAGTTAAAGTCAGTTTCACACATTCAAAGACTTGTAAAATGATCTATAGATCTATCTTTGAAGAATTATTTGAAAATTCAATGACAATGACAAAAATGAAACCCAAAAGTACAAAAACACCCATGTAAAAAGCTGGCCATTGGGGCTGGAGAGATGGCGTAGTGATTAAAGTACTTGCCTATGAAGTCTGAGGATCCAGGTTTGATTCCACAGTACCCACATAAGCCAGATACACAAGGTGGCACAAGTGTCTGGAGTTTATTTTCAGTGGCTAGAGACCCTGGTGCACCCATTCTCTCTCCTCTCTCTCTCAAATAAATAAAAAAAAAATAAAGTTGGCCATAGTCACGCGTGCTTGTATCCCCAGTCCTGTGCAGAAGGGAGAACAAAAACTTGCTGGGGCTCACTTTTTAGCCAGCCTGACTGAAAACTATAGCTAGAGGACTTGGTGTGCCTCTGTCTGTCTGTCTCTCTCTCTCTCTCCTACTCTTGTTCTCTCTCTCATAAAAAAATAAAGCCAACTTCCAAGGCTTGGAGTTATATTGGCTAACATAGCTGCCTTCCTAAAACCATCTTCTTCTTAGAATAAAATTCTTTCTACTTGTGTCATGGGAATAATACATGTATGTGCAAGTTTTTTTGTGTGTGTGTATCAAACCTATAGGTATGATTAATAGTCAACATATCAGATTTTCTTGGTGGTTACTGGTGGCCAAGCCTATGTCCTTGTTAGGCACATGCACTACCACTGAGCTTTACCACTAGCCATCCCATAGTTTTCAAAACAGGAAGTTGTTGGACATCTAAAAGTTTATGTTTTGCTCATGAACAAAATGTGCTATGATTTTTTTTTAACTTAGTGGTTTATTTCATCCTTAGGTAGATGCTAATCATTCTATTCTCACTTGTCATCTGCACAGAGGGTATAAAGAGCTAAACAATGATTACATCACATACCATTTTTTCTTCCCAAAAGGTGTTGAAGCCAGCTAATAGAAAAGAGAGGTCAGCTGGGCGTGGTGGCGCACGCCTTTAATCCCAGCACTCGGGAGGCAGAGGTAGGAGGATCGCTGTGAGTTCGAGGCCACCCTGAGACTCCATAGTGAATTCCAGGTCAGCCTGGGCTAGAATGAGACCCTACCTCGAAAAACCAAAAAAAAAAAAAAAAAAAAAAAAAGGTCAATAGTAGTTGAAAAGAAGTAACGTCTTTTTGGACACAGCTCAGCCTTTGCCAAAAGGCCACTAAAGAACAGGGAGAGCTCATGATTCACTGAACCAGGAGTGTGTTTCCACACCTACTGGGGAAAAGAGCTCTCCAACATGTGTGAAAGAATGGTGAACTCAGTGAGTGGAGTTAGAAGAAGTTCAAAAAGGATGAGGAGGGGAAGAAAAGCCTGGAGAGATTCCAGGTGTAAGCAACAGCCATAGAAAAGAGTGACAAGAGAGTGAAGGTTATCTAAGTAAGAAAACTATAATTCAGCTTTATCAAAATCCATACAATTCTACAAATAATATCCTACTGTCATATGAGAGAGGAATAAAGACTTGTAGGTATATTAAACATACAAAGTATTGATGTCTAGTAATCAGCATGCAGAAAAATTTGCTAACATTAAGTTTCTAAATATTCAGTATGGTACTGTTATCCATAGTAAGCCTACTATACAGTAGAATATAACTTATTCTTCCATAAACATGTATGTGACAGTTTAGAAAAGAGAATAAAAATGAGAGACTAATGTAAAAATAGCTACTTCAACAATATCTACAGGTATAAGCTTTCTATAAAGCTAACTGCATCCACTTATTTTTCAGCATGCCCACTTTTATTTTTACAATTATGGTATCTGTTCTCCTGAAAGCATGGCTTTCCAGTTAGTGGGAAGAGAGATCCACTCAGCCACCATGTGCATGGGCCCCTCAGAACCATCGCCAGCCGGCGGCTAACTGTTCACCTAAAGCAGCCATCCTGAACTGCAGCGCTGGAGTGTGCAACTCTGAAAGTTCCACTCCCCAAGACTGGATTTTAAGTAACTGCTCAAGTCATTCCCAGGAGACGCAGAGTTAATATTTTCACAATGGGCTGCTTCTCCTGGCTTGAAAAGACAGTTGTCATCATGTCCATATTTGATTTTCTTAAAAATCTATACTTTCCTAAGTGTCACGCTCAAGCAAGTATGCTCTTCTTATAAGTTTATGGTTTTTCTTTTTGCAATTCTTGTGGGCTACTCTAGACGGAAAAATCCAGAAATGAAATAACCTGACAAGCTGAGTGTATAAATTAAGTGCATAAATTCTTTAAAAATAAGGTTCTTGATAGTATGGTTAAAGTACAAATTCTATAGTACCCAAGGAGTTCATTTTTAAAATGAATGAAATGATGTTTGAAAGATGACATTTTAGAATTATTTTCCCTATTTGTTGACTTATAGAAGTTCTGCTCACTTAGTATTTTTAGATAAATGCTGTTATTGGAAAGAAAAGAACCTTTAATATTTACATAAATAAATGTAAATAAATACTTTTTTATGTTGGACATCACTATGATATACCATCATCGCAGTGAATTTGCTTATCATATTACACCAAAGATTCTAAAACTCTCTAAACCAAGACATTCTGGCATATTGCCTCATTAAAAAAAAAACAGATTTTCTCCCATTCTGTATGTTGCCTCTTTGCTCTATTCACAATATCTTTTGCTGTACAAAAGCTCTGTAATTTCATGAGGTCCCAGCACTTAATCTGTGGTTTTTTTCCCTGAGCAAATGGGTTATATTCAGGAAGTCTGCCAAGACCAATATGTTGAAGGGTTTCCCCTACTTTTTCCTCTAGCAGTTTCAGAGTTTAAGGTCTGATATTAAGGTCTTTGATCCATTTGGACTTAATTCTTGTGCAAGGGGAGAAATAAGGATCTATTTTCATCCTTCCACAGATACATATCCAGTTTTCCCAGCACCATTTGCTGAAGAGGCTGTCTTTTTTCCAATGAGTATTTTTGGCACTTTTGTCAAATATCAGGTGGCTATAGCTACCTGGACTTACATCTGGGTCCTCTGTTCTGTTCCATTGATCCACATGTCTGTTTTTGTGCCAGTACCATGGCGTTTTTTTACTATGGCTCTGTAATATAGGTTAAAAATCATGTATGGTGATACCACCAGCCTTATTTTTGTTGCTCAAAATTGTTTTAGATATTTGAGGTATTTTTGTGCTTCGAAGTGAATTTTTTTTTTCCATGAAGAATGCCATTGGAATTTTGATGGGGATTGCATTAAATGTGTAGATTGCTTTTGGTGAGATTGCCATTTTCACAATATTGATTCTTCCAATCCAAGAACAAGGGATGTCTTTCCATCTCCTAGTGTCTTCTGCAATTTCTCACTTGAATGTTCTAAAGTTTTCATTGTACAGATCCTACTGAAAACCTGACAAAGGGGAGTCATGAGCCCTCGGGATGTAACAACTGCTGCTGTCTGGCTAAATGTATATATTGTGCTCACCAAACTGCCCAGTAAGCACTTCTCTTAATGTTCATACCCTTATATTAATGCTACTCTCACCTGTGGTTAGAGAACCTTCTCTTTTCAGATGGCAGTGGCCATGGGATGACTCAGAAGGCATCATGGTGCTGAGAAGTGACAGAGGAGTGCTCAGTACTGAAATATCTCTATTACACCTTCCAAGGCTCAGAGTCCATTGTGGAAGAGGAGGCAGAAAGAATGCAAGAGCCAAAAGAAGGGCAGGACTCCTTACAATGTGCTCCTCCAGACACAAAATGGCCTGGATATCTATGACCTCACATGTATGCCTGATACTACCTACACAAGACCAACATAATGGGAGGAAAAGATCATGACATCAAAACAAAAGAGAGACTGATTGAGATGGGGAGGGAATATGATGGAGAATGGAGTTTCAAAGGGGAAACTGGGGGAGGGAAGGAATTATCATGGGATATTGTTTACAATTATGGAAGTTGTTAATAAAAAATAAAATAAAATAAAAAGGTATCTATCCATAACAAGAAGAAGAGATGAGAATGTTGAAGGTCAAGTTTGTTCCTGGGTCCACAAGCAATGCATTAGGTTCTCCTTCAGGTGCTCTGTGCGTTCAGGAAAGACAAGTACACTCAATTTCCCATCATCTTGCCTCCTTCATAAAGAAACTATGAGGGTTCTAAATATCACATCCCTGGGATACTTTGCAACTTTTAAATACAAATACATGTGAGTGTAAAGTGATACTCAAAGATCTACAGTATTTTTTTTCCCATATCCAGGATGACAAGATGGTTCGGTGGATAAAGTATTTGTCACACAAGCATAAGAACCTGAGCTCGGGTCCCCAGCACCCACGTAAAATGGTGTGCGACTGTGATCCAGCACCATGGAGGCAGAAGCACACATACACATATGCACAAAAAAGCTGTAGCCCAACTTATTTGTTTAAGTGAGGTATAAAATAGAAAAGTCTCACAAAAGGTCATTTCTAGGGCAATTTGTCTTGAGAAAGAAAGCTTTAATGGTTAGTATCTGAACAGTGAGGAAAGAAATGTGTGTAACGTAAGTGTTCAGTAATATTATCCGTAATGACACCATGGACACAGAACTGACCAAAAGTAAGGACAACGTATGAAGTAAGGAATAACCATCATCGAATGAATGAATTCTTTGACCAGGCAGCAGATTGGAGGAAAATGGACCTCCTAATGAAGCACAACAATGCTGACCATCAGGCTTCATCAATAAACCCACAGATAATGTTCTCTGTGGAAATTTTCTACACAAAGTACCTTAAAAAGAATCCATTTGGCACTTCCTCTTGGGTCAGCACAAGAACATTCTTTCAGCATCTTGACAGTAAATAGCGAGCAGGACAACACAACTCAACTCGAGAGTTCATTCCTAGAAAACTCCATCGTGTGTGTGTGTGTGTGTGTGTGTGTGTGTGTGTGTGTGTTTTAGATGAGGTCTCACTTTTTAAGCCTAGGCTATCCTGGAAATCACACAAGTCCTCCTGGGTCAGCTTCCAAGACTAGGATCATGGGTTCAAGCCACCTCGCTTGACTCTTTTAACTTAACTTAACTTTTGACTTTTAACTTAAATGATATTTCCAAGAAAACTCAGTGAAACAGACGCAGGCACTTTTTTATGACTAGGCAGGTAGAACCCTCAACTGAGTTCTAAATCCAGTGTCACCACCAATGTTGCATGGAGTGACACGGCAATTAGAAAAACATCCTGCCCTCTGATTTCACCTCCATATGAAAGTAATTTAGAAAGTACGTTTGTGGAGGTTTACAGGTATAATACTTATGCAGGTTGTCAACCCTCTACCCGTAGAATTGATGCCTCCCAATAGATTCAGGTGTTTTATTCAAGGTTGTAACTTGGATCTCCAGCCACCTGGCTGGAGGAGGTGCCACTGTGGGTGGATCCCAGGGCTAGGGGCTGATTTGGATTCCAGCCTAAGGCCTGCAGAGAGCAGAACAGGCTGAGAGCTGCCTGGGTCCCTGCTCTTTGGTACTGACAGTGGTTTTTCTGTCTTTCGCCATTATGGAACTTACCCTGGAACTGTAAGCCAGAAATTATAAATCCCATTCCTCCCCAAAATTGTGTCTGGTTTGGAGGTTTATCCAGTGTGAAGCTGACTACAACACACCACATCATAGATTTTGTCATTAAATACTGCCTTGAACCTCTGCCAGAAATTAAGCAAACATGATTGGGAGAGAGGATAGCTACTTTTGTACTATCTGTTTCAACACTGAATGCCAAGATGTGTCGAGGAGGTCTGGCTCTTTCTAATAGAAACTTAAACTTGCAGAGATCTGATGGACCATTGCCAGGGTGTCAAGCTGATGCTTGTGAAAATGCACATATGTTGTGATATGATGTCATCTACAAAGTTCACGCCTGAAAACCAGGTAATCCAGTTACAGAAAAATCACAAAAACATCATAATGTTTTTAATAAGTTTATGATTTCATGTTGGTCTGTATTCATAGCCATCCTGGGTCCCATGTGGCCCATGGGCTGTGGATTCAACATCCCTGCAAGATTATGTTACCTTTGGCATTATTACGAATGCTTTACCTGTGTCAAAACAAAATTTCAAACTGCTGAATCATCAACATGCATCTTTTCACTACTGGAATAAAATTAAAATAAAACCCCTTTCTTGGCAGGTCAAGATTGCACACATTATCAAGCAGAGCTGCATGGAGATATTCCTCCCTTTGCCCCAAATGCATTTCTAGTCAGTATTCTTTCAGAAAACAGCGGTAGTTTCCTACTCTTCCTGTGCCAGGGCAGAACATCAGTGAAAATAACAACTGCGGACGCTGGGCACATGTCGCAGTGCTCCTGTGGAAATCAAACTCTGAGAAATGTTTTCAGTGTTTTCCACACATCAGCATGAAGCATCGACCTTGTTGGAATCACTTAGATCTAAAGCAAATGCGCTGATTGTTTTCACAGCAGGCCTTTCTTCTTGCAGCCGAGACCAGTGCCAAGCGAAGGTTGCAAGGAAGGGTTTTCAGCCCCTGCCTCGGTCTGCTATAGCCTGTGACACGATCAATACCAGGGTGAGAAGCACAGGAAGCTCAGAGAAGATTATGAAGACGAGGCAAGTGACAGAATTACCTGACAGGATCTGTTCTTTCTCTCACCTTGAATCTCTCCAGCCTAAGACACAGATGGAGAATCAGGACTTGAACCAAAAAGAAGACAGGGAATGGGGGCACAGAGCGTTAGGCATCATATGTGCTGAGGGCCTGTCTATGGTGTCTCTGCTTGTTACCAGTGCCATCAATTTTCCCAGTGCAGCCCAAGGTTCCCAGTGATTTGTAGTATAATCTTCAGTAGGTTTTTATTACAATGAAGAAAACAACCCCAGTTTGACTGTTAGATCCTGATAGTACCATTCATGGTGATAATGGGCACTAAGTAGCAACTTCCAATTAGCACCGTGAGGTCAATATGGAAAGATTGTGTGCCTCATGTTGCCGTCCACTCCCTCTTAAAGATCTTTGTGGCCAGGTTCAGCTATGCCACAGTTTTCTTCCTCTGACTCAGAGACCCAGAGATGCCTGAGCTATTGGATCAGTTTCTCTCCTGGGCTGCTCCTGGAGCTTAACAGGGACTGTTCACATCCCAAGTGTCCAGTATGCTAGAAAAATCTTAGGAAACACTTCTTACTCCTACTACTGTAAACTATCCTGGCTCACGAGCTGGCTCAACAAGGTACCTTATAACAATGCTAACAATATTGGATCCAAACTGCAACTGCTTCACAGCGGTCCAACACTGAAACCGGAGGCCTCTAGAGTTTAGAGAATACACTAACAAAATAAGATGTCTCTAAGAAAGCCAAGGCTATTTGTGGCTGTTTGCTTAAGTCACTAGATGAGTATAGGATAAAGTAGTAATTTTAGGACTGCTTAATCATTAGCACCTAAATACCTAAATGAACTACTGTGATAGTTTATTTTGGTACTTTAAAAAAATACAGAAATGCTTATATAGCCCATTTTAAAAAGAATATTCTGTTCATTGAACAGCTTAAGAAACATGATTTCCCAAATCTAGAAATAATGACTGCCAAAACTTTGGCTATTTCTGGTCTTTTCCCCCCTACATGTATACATTTATCTTTTAACATAATTAACACCTTACTTCATAAACTTTCTCTCTCTCTCTCTCTCTCTCTCTCTCTCTCTCTTGCTCTCGCTCTCTCTCTGTATGTGTATGTGTGTGGAGAGAAAGAGAGAGAGCGAGAGAGAGGAAGAAAGTATGTGATGTGTGGGTGTATGCTCATGTGTGTGCAAATGTGCCTGTCCCATGCACACGCAAGGCAGAGGCCAAAGGAAAATGTCTAGTGTCCTTCTCTTATTGCTCATCCACACATTTCCTGTCTCCCTCAGACCAAAGTTACTGTTCATCAGCCCCAGTGATTCTTAGTATCTGTCTACCCCTCACCTTGTGGACTGGGACTACAGGCATGCATGGACACACCCAGCTTTTTACATGGCTTCTGGGGAGTTGAACTCAGCAGTTTCTATCCCAAGCAGCCCCCATGATTAAGTGCCAAGTGCTCTTAACTGCTGAGTCATCTCCCCAGCTGATAAACTTTTTCTTGTTTTCCACAGCATATGCCCAGGTCATTCAACTTCAATGAAAACAACTTCAATGTCATTTAGCCCACAAATTTGCCATCATCTATTTAACCAGTCCCCTCTTTGAAGACATGAGATGTTATTTGTGTGTGAATGCCAATGGGAAGTCTTCTGCCAGATATGAATAGTTCCTAAAATTACTAAGTCAAGCTCAGACAAATTTTTGTTGTAGCTTATTTTAAAATAGTTACTATTACTGAATTTTTAGGTTTAGAAGAGAAAATTTTTGCAAAAAAATAATCCTACAAGTATGAAATTAACATTGTAATATGCTCTTGATGGCTTTTTGTATATATTTATGAGTACTTAGAGATGCTTAGATATGCTTCTCATAGTTTTACACATAAGATGCAAGCATGCGGCACATAAAGGCTATAACTTGCCTCTCCAGTTAGGAACTGGGATTTTTCCCATGCTATTAAGTCTTCAGCTTCAAATGTGGTGACAACAAAATCATGCTAGAACCACAAGTACCAGAACCTCCCATGGATTGTGGATGACACTGAGTATATTGAACAGCAAGTCAGCAGACACTGTAATACTCACTTCTCATTGCCTAACATTTGTATTTCATCCAGAATGAACACTTCATAAATACACACTGAGGTTTTCTGGCAGTAGGAGAAGATAGAATAGAGGGAAAGTATGGCAGAGAAGAAGGAGATGAACATCAGAAAATATTCAGAAATTCTCCTGAAGGGAAAAATAACCTATATGCTTTAAGGTGCCTCCAGTGAAACAATGGCCGATATAAATATAAAACAGGGGTTGAGAAATAGTATTGTCATGGCTGGAAAGATGGTTTAGTGGATAAACACTCCCACAAGCATGAGGAAGGCCTGAATTCCAATCCCTAGAGCCCACATACAAAGGCTAGACATAGTGAAACAAGCATGTAATCCCAGCCCTGGAGAAAGGAAAACAGGTGACTCCCTAGCACTCACTGGCTAGCTACTATGACTGAATTGATGAGCTCTACATTCAGTGAAAGTCCCTGGCTCAATTAGTAAAATGGAGACCTACTGAGAAAGACATTCAATGTTGACTTCTGGCTTCCACATGCAGGTGCATATATGTGCACACATGTTTACATACATATGAACACACACATGCACACCACACACATACACAAAGGAAAAGAAAAGAAATATTAATGACATGGCATTACTTTAAAAGAAAAGAGTATTAGGCTAGAATTGTCAAATACAAACGGACTTGTAACTGGAAATGTCAGCCAGCCAAACCCTGACCCAGAGTCATGGGAGGATGTAGGCATTCAAAAGTTGTATAGTGTCACCTGTGAATATACCAGGATGGCTGGCAAGGACTTATTTCAGGTGTGGAAAAGTCTACTATTCCCACAACAACTATAACTTAACTGGCTACACATATAGTATATTATGACATGAAAGTTGACACCACAGACCAAAATACTAAATACTACACATGATTCAGGGGTTCGAGTTATTGCAGCTACGGGAGTTATAAGTTCTGAATGGCAATAAACATGGAGGCAGAACCACCTGAGCAACCTGGGATCATGCCTTTTGGGAAGCCCTGTGCACTCATACACTTCACAAATCTTTATTGTGCCTACTATGTGTAGCATGGAGCTAGAGACTGAGCAAAAATATGGCCCCTATCTCAAGGAGCTCTTAAATATATATATCCTCTAGGACCAAGTAGTTCTGTACAGAATGAGAGACTTCCTACCTCTGTGGTCAGTCAATTCTACATTTCCCAAATGACATATGGAGATGCCTACAAAATGCTACTACAATCTACACCAATTCCAATATCTTCACGACCAAACTAACTCTCTAATGCCCACTACTGGTTTCCATGAATAGGTCATTAAGCTAAATGTGTCAGCATCAATTATCTTCCCTTGCTCCTTCCCAATCCAACCTTTCAGAAACTAACACATATTGACACTAAAAATCTTTACTGCCTAAATTTTTTGAAAGTTCCTATTGCATTAAAATACTGTTTAGAATATGTTGGTGTAGACATATAATATTTATACTAATCTATACATCTTCAGATTTTTGAATGATTGTATTATCCCATGACAGTTCAATAAATATCTAACATCTATCTAAATATCTGTCTCAATACTAGTATGCAAAATAATGATGTCATATTTTATTTAGTATAAACTCACTTATATTTGAAGGTGGTTGCTACAACCTTATGATCCAGAGTTATTCAACTTACTTGAGTACACTCTGATCAATTAAGACAGTTCAAGCTAGAATGTACCTTATTTTAAGAAAACAATGGAAAAACATTTTGCAATAGAGAAGATACTCTAGAAGATTAGAACCAATTTAATGAATATGTATTTTAATAAGAACGTATTAGATTGGCTCACAGGATCCAGTCTGAACAGTTCAGAAATAGCCGTCTGCAGGCTGGGGAGACAGAGAACCAGAGCTGCTCAGGCCAAGAGGCTGATGTCTCAGCATCCCAATCTGGCACTGAAGGTCTGGAGGATTTCTAGAGAGTTGCTGGTCTTCAGTCCACATTGGAAGGCTGATGAAGCTGATTCCAATGTCCATGGATGATAGAGAGCAACAGAGTCAATACATGCACCAGCGAGTAGCACAGGCAGGCAGGCAGCAGGCCCTGTGTGCTCTCTGGGATTCTTTTACATATAGACAACTCCTGAAAGGACCATCCACTCTGAAGGTAGGTCTTGCCCTCTCTATCAATGCTTCATGGAAGCACTTAAAGACCTGCACAAGAGTCATGTCCCTTTACTTGATTTTCAATCTGATCTAGTTGACAAGAGAACTTAATTCTCATAGATTTCCTCTAGCACCCCTAAGTACAGGAAGTTTCAAAGTCTAGGAGATGTCACAGGTAATGTGTTAGCAGAAATGAAGAGTAAAGTAATACGTAACTGTATGCAACATTTATGTGATTGTTGGGAGGGAGTTGAAAGTGTGAAGAAGGAAAGAGAGAAAATGGAAAAAAATGAAAAAATGGTCACAGAATATACACATGTATAAAAAGCTCATTTGGGGCTGGAGAATGGTTTAGTGATTAAGGTGCTTGATTGCAAGCCCGATGGCCCAGGTTCAGATCCTCAGGACCCACATAAAGCCATATGCACAAAGTGGCAAATGTGTCTGGAGTTCGTTTGAAGTGACAAGAGACCCTGGTATGCTACTTCTCTTCTCTTCTCTTCTCTTCTCCTCTCTTCTCCTCTCCTCTCCTCTCTTCTCTTCTCTTCTCTTCTCTTCTCTTCTCTTCTCTTCTCTTCTCTTCCCTCCTCTCCTCTCCTCTCCTCTCCTCTTCTCTCTCTTTCCCTCCCTTCCTCCCTCCTAGCAAATAACAAATAAATAAATAAATTTTAAAAGTAAAGATCACATTATAAAAAACAAACTCTTATCTTCACCAGCTATATATCTGATAGAGGATTAATATCTAAGATATACAAAGAACTCAAGAAGTTAAATAATAAGGAATCAAACAAACCAATCAAAAAATGGGAAATGGAGCTAAATAGAGAATTCTCAAAGGAAGAAATACGAATGGCATATACGCATCTAAAAAAATGTTCTACATCCCTAGTCATCAGGGAAATGCAGATTAAGACTACATTGAGATTCCATCTCACTCCTGTCAGATTGGCTACCATCATGAAAACAAATGATCATAAATGTTGGCGGGGATGTGGAAAAAGAGGAACCCTTCTACATTGATGGTGGGAATGCAATCTGGTCCAGCCATTGTGGAAATCAGTGTGGAGGTTCCTAAAACAGCTAAAGATTGATCTACCATATGACCCAGCTATAGCTCTCCTAGGCATATATCCTAAGGACTCATCTCGTTACCTTAGAGATACTTGCTCAACCATGTTTATTGCTGCTCAATTTATAATAGCTGGGAAATGGAACCAGCCTAGATGTCCCTCAACTGATGAGTGGATAATGAAGATATGGCACATTTATACAATGGAGTTTTACTCAGCAGTAAAGAGAAATGAAGTTATGAAATTTGCAGAAAAGTGGATGGATCTGGAAAGAATTATACTAAGTGAGGTAACCCAGGCCCAGAAAGCCAAGCGCCACATGTTCTCCCTCATATGTGGATCTTAGCTAGAGATGACTGGGCTTCTGTGTGAGAAGGAAAAAACTCAGTAGCAGAGGCCAGTAAGTTAAAAAAGGAGATAGAAAGGGAAGAGAAAGAAAGGGAGGAGGGCTTTTATTAGGTTGGTATTGTATATATGTAAGTAGAAAGATTGAGATGGGGAGGGGATATGATGGAGAATGGAATTTCAAAGGGGAAAGGGGGGAGGGTAATACCATGGGATTTTTTTTGTTATCATGGAAAATATTAATAAAAATGGAGAAAAAAAATTAAAAAAAATAAAAAAATAAAAAAAAACAAACAAACTCTGTTTTGACCATTTTTTTAATAGACAAAGCGCTTAGGTTTAGAGACTAGAAATAAATGGTCAAAGTTATCTTGTAAGTGTCCAAATATAAATGTTCACTAGATTTGGCTACTGGCCTTGATCAAATTAGTTATTAACTTTGAATTAAGAACAATATCTTCAGAGAATTGTAGTTGATAATCCCTTATAAGCATTCTCTATCCATATGAAATTCATACTTCTTCAGAGAAGGATGACCTTGTCAAGTCTGCTTACATATTATATATCCATCTCTGCTGTCAGTTCCAAGGCACCTGGGACTTAATTATTCCCAAGGCATCAAAGTTTGCTCAACAAATATTAAACTTTTGTTGAATGATGAATTTTTTTCACAAAATATTTATGTTAAATAGGTCTAATAGTCCAAGATCTATGAGTTTAACCATCACACAGGGATAGACAACAGCAAATGGATGTACACAGAATAGTTCTCCAGTGGTCATTGTCAAGGGAAAATCACACGCAATATTATAATAACCCTAATTCAAAACAGAAGGTGAATGCCAAAAATATGTATACCTTTCTGAGCATTGACAAGACCAGAGTCATGTGAGAGGGTGGGACAGGATTCTGGGGGAGCTGGCACTTCTAGGTTGATAGGCAGGATAAACAAAGCAGAAATTGTGGTGGAGTCTCAAATGTGTAGAAGAAAGAAACTCCTAATAAAAATGTGAGTAATCTAGTTCAAGATAGTTAAGAGTTGGGCTGGATGCCATGAAATAACATAGATGCACCTGTGAGAGATGGTTGTGTTCTTCCATGATGTCATCCCTAACCTTGAACCAGGAAATGTGCCCTGAGGAAGGACTCCAGCATGTGCAATGGGCACAGAAGTCAGCAAAAGCAGTGGAAATGTGAGTTTCTTCCACAACTCTAATCAGAATCCCAGTGCTGTTGTCTGATCAGCCTTTGTAGCATTATTAGACATGTGTGAAGGTCACTGAAGGAAGAACAGGACCTTGAAGACATGAAGAGAGTTATTTCAACCACCTAGGAAAGGGGAACAAAATTCAGAAAGGGATGTAGGAGCATGAATGAACAAAGACACCCTGGTAGATCCCATACATTTTGTCCATTAATTAATCTGGGAGAAGTCAGGAGAGGTAGGCTGCTGGGACTACTAAATTCTGTTGTCAGCTTGATCAGATTAGAAATCAAGAAAGAGACATGCCTCTTGGGAAGGTCTGTGAGCACGTTTCCAGGAAGGATTGATGGAGTAAGCAAGAGTTGTTAGAGCATCAGTCAGTTATTGTGGGGCAGAGGGCAATGCCTCTGGATATTCCCCCCAACCCCGTGGCTCTTACAATCTTTCCACCCCATCTTCCATAAAATTTCCTGAACCACAGTGGGCACTATTGCTGAAGACACCACATGCTGTGTGATAGTTAAGGTGTTGTCAACTTGATCTGTTTAGTAATCCACAGAAATCCCTTTTGGGTGGATCCTTGAGGTTGCTTCCAGGAAGGATTAACTGAAGGAGGAAGTCCTTCCCCCAGAGGCTCAGAGGGGGACTTCATACAAGGAAGCTCTGGGTGAAAAGAGCCCCTTCCCACTTGGCTGCCGGAGCTGCTTGCTGCCTTCCAGTGTGGATTGAAGACCAGCTTGGTCTGAAGACCAGCATCAACTGAAGACCCACGTGGATGCAAACCCAGAGGCTCCTCAGGAAGCCTCCAGGCCTTCCAATGCCATCTGCCGTGCCTGATTGGGACTGCTGAGACATCTGGCCATGTGGACTGAGCAGCTACCAGGTTCCTTGATTATTGGGCTTGCAACTGCTATTGGACTACCATAAACTAATCCAATCAATTCCCTTTTTAAAACAATTCATTCTAGCAGTTCTGTTCCTCTAGAGAACCCTGACTAATTAATACATGCTGCTAACACAGAACATGGAGACATCTGGCTGGAATCTGGAAGGAAGCAAGTCCCCAGATGGTTAGCCTGCATAGTGCTGGAAAAGCTACATGAGCTACTGGGGGACGATGGCCAACAACCTTCTAAGCAAGCACGGACGATGCTGTACAGAAGCAAATAGCCTGACAAGATGCACACATCTGTGCAACAATGGCACCCATCCTAGCTGGGTAACCAGTGGCTCTCTGATTGGCTAAGAGATCTTCTCAGAAGAAAGAAGCCCATAGCTGGAACTGTGAACCAGGTCAGAATCCTATGGAGACCAAGATCATGGACTCCAGCAAGAAGCTACCACCAGTGTTTGGCCAAAAGAGAGGCTACCTCCAGTCTCTCTAAATTAACAATGGTTATTCCCTTTAATTTATCCTAATCTAACTCTCCATTGGAGAATCTGTTTTTCTTTTTCAGTTTTTGTCTTTTTGCTAGCCTCAGTTGCTTTGAATCCTAAGGGGAAAGGCTGGGAAGATGGCTCAGTGGTTGAAGGTGCTTGTATGACTTCGAAGTAGACCAAAGCTTTTTACAAATGGATAAATTACTTGTAGGAAAGGAGAGAAATGAACATTGTCCTAAACATTTAAGGTGCTAAGGAGTGGTTGGTGCTAGGTGTTGCCTCCAGAGGGAGGACTGGCACCTGAGAAAATATTGAAATTCTCCTTTAGAACATTAGACTCATCCCACTGCCTTGGGGTTCAATGGCGATGGATCAAATATGAAGCACTTAAGAAGCTTCATAAATTTTCACCACTTGTGAAAAGAAAAAGCAACAAACAAAGATCCCCATACATTCTAAAGAGCCAAATAGGAACCACTGAGACCTCTGTTGGCGCACAGTGTGCATCAGGGGTGGGCATGGAGACAGAAGCTCTGATTCTTTGCATGCAGCCGAGCCTTTCCCTCTGGTAAGTCACCCCAAGCTAAAACACAGGGCCATAAGAAATATTCAGTCGTAGTTCTATGCTGAAAGCCACATTTTTCAATAAGCTTTGTACGTAATAAAGTTAAAATTAACCTCAGGAATTAAATAAATTGTCTTCACTATTATACCTTAAAACTCTAATACAGTTAAGTGAATCAATAAAATATCTACTTTTTTTGTTTTACTAAAGCATAATAGTAATTTGTCCTCTAAATTTAACTTATAGCTGGTGGGTCAGAACATGCTCTGCTACTTATGTTGTCATACGGTTAGTGTGAGCTCCTTCATAGTGACATAGTAAGCAATCAGGCAGATACGCAGGAGGCAGAATGACCTCTCATCAACATTTACTATAAAAATATTTCTGACAGAGATTTGATTCAACTGCAAAAGGAAGAAATCCATTGAAATATTGAAGGTAGAAAGGTGTGAATAGATGAAAAGAAGTTTCACACATCTGCATGCTAAAATCAGCTGCTAATCTCAGCAGCTATTTTGGCTTTCTGCACACACCTAACTTTACTCCTTCTTACCAGTCTCTACCAAGTCCCCCACACTTCTAGATTCTGGCAGGAGATGATGTCAGTCCAGAGCTCATGAGTCTGAGCAAGGACCATCTCTTTCCTTGGATGCTGAATAGTCATGGTGGAGGAATGTGTGTTGGGAAGTGGCAGAAGAGACAGCATATACTACACCTCATTGGATGACAGGTTCAACAGAAAAACAGTGTCCTTTATGATATTCCAAAGCAACAAGAATTTTGTTGAAGATCATGGCTATTTATTTTGCCAAACCATACTGTTTTCTGATCATATATCCATAGAGTCTGACAGCCTGAGTTACCTGAAAAGTTAAAGGAGGTATTTGGGAGTAAACTGTGGTCCTAAATTCATAACACACAAATGCACACAAAATGAATGTTTGATGAAAATTTCAAACTATTAAATAGAGGTATTTTTCCTTTTAGCCCCACTCTGTCTTCAGAGCCACAACTATTTAAAATGCTACTTGACAGGAATAAATACAGTTATAAACAAGTCAGCATAATAAAAGATACTCTTCATCTAGTTCAATTTCCAAAAGAGTAATGGGATTTAAATACGAAAAACAATGCAATAGTGTAAGAAAACTTTCCAGGGTTTTAAGTAAGATCAGTCTTTCTTTCAGAGAGTCTCTGACTTCCCATCACCATAAAAAATAATAATCCTTAATAATAAAAAGTTTCATTATTAGTACATAATATAAGTATGTATAGGGGTCAATGTACATTTGCTGAAATTTAATTAAGTGATGTGACAAATACATAGAGAAAGCAAACATATGGCAAATTTAACATGCTAACTGTAAATTCACACAAGAATTTTACCCAGTTGTGAGATAGTTAATGAGTTAAACTATAATAGATGGATAAAAGAGTTTCTGAGGCTATTAATCTCCAAAAGTGTGGACACCATCAGAATTGTTCTGCAAGCCTGTTTTCAAACCATCCCTGAAATTGTGTATGGGAATTGCATTTCTCTAGGACACAGGACAGTCCTTCCTGAACACTCTACAGACCAGGCCTGCACTGCCCTGGCTCAGGGAGCATTAGGAAAGCCATGAAACCTAATGTGACTCTGTTCAGTTAGGAGCAGTTCTGTGGATGGTCACCTAAGAGTGTAGCATTGCTTTTCTACCTTCCACTTGACATTATCCTATTTCATTTCATAAAAGAATTATCGTCCTGGCTGCCACATGGAGCCCGACTATGACAAATGTTGATAATGGCAACAATAACTTCACTGGGCATGGTCCGGGAAATCAGTGAGTCAGGAGTTCTTAGGATGACCTGGTGGGGAAGGAGGAGAAGAGAAAGAGTTGAGGAAGAGAGAAATAAATGAGCTGGATCTGTAATAAAATATGGCTTTCTGAGGATATGATACTAAGCATCATGCTTTCTGCCAGCAACATTTAGAGTTGTGATTCAGTTCTGTAGTTCTGTGTATGATTAAAGACTAACAACTAGCCTTAGACATCCTTGTCTAAATTATAACTTCACCACTTCCTGCATTGCTTTCCCTAACCTCAGTTTCTTAGTTAATAAAATAAAGTAACAATGTAGCTACCTCACAGACTTCCTCTATTAAATTATATTTGCAAAGTGTCTGGATCCCAGCAAGTGCTCACCAATTCAGAAATTATTATTATTATCAGTGCAGATATATATATATATATATATATATATATATATATATATATATATATCTTTATGGCATAGACATATCCTAAATGACATCTTATCCATAACATCTAACACATTCTTCTAAACATTCAAGTAGTAGACATTTTGTCTACTTTAAAGAAAAACTAAATTAATAGAATTCAAAGGTTATATCTGATTACTTTTCGTTCATCTTTCTCTGGACTGCATTATAAACCTGTGAGACAGAGTTGAAAGATTGGCCTGACAATATTAAATACAGAAAACAAGAATTTTACAGACATTAATTACCACAATTTGTTTCTGGTCTCTAGGCACACTAACTGCATTGAAGACATGCACCTATGTCAATTACTTTAATAAATATTAGTGTAGCCCATGAAAGAAGTTACAATATGCATTTTGTTCAGCTGAGTTGGTGGCATGGAATATTGTGGTTTTAAAGTCATAATGTACCCAACTATGAACTCGCTTGTACATCACTCTCTCTTAATCTTAATACAATAATGTGATCATTATTGCTATTTGTACTGTTTTGAGTCTCCAACATATAAGTGATAAATATATCTCCATGTGGCATAATCTAGCTTTTATTTTAATATTACACTTTACCTTCTTTTAGGAAGCACTATTTGAGAGTTCTTTTGGTGAAGCACACCCCATTTGGGAGAGTCTATCACATCTCTACTCAGTTACTCAGGCTGGCTTATTTAAAAAGAATAAATGCCTAGCACACTTTTAATCCCAGCACTCGGGAGGCAGAGGTAGGAGGATCATCATGAGTTTGAGGCCACCCTGAGATTACATAGTGAATTTCAGGTCAGCCCGGGCTAGAGTGAGACCCTACCTCAAAAAACAAATGATAATAATAATAATAAATAAATGCCTATTAATAGAAAATGGAACATTCCAACACATGGGCCAGTACAGAGAATAATGCAGATTTAAGGCCAGGCATGACAGCTCCTGTGGTCCCATTGCCCTGGAGGGCTGAGGCAGGATGATTACTTGAGCTCAAGAGTTTAGGCCAGTCACAGCATGACTATCTTTCTAAAGAAAATCCAAATCTATTTTAAATAACATAAAATACTGTTCAATATATGTTTAAGAAATGCACAGGTTAGATGCAGAACCCTTCTTAAGTTGTGTGGATATCTTTCATACTGATACATGCATACAAAATTTCTGGAAGGGGAGGTAAGAAATTATGAATCAATATTTGTGCAGAGAGCTACTTTACTTCATAGTTTATAGTCTTCCATGATGTTGAAATTATTTGTTAGAATCGCACATTGTTTTTATAATTTCTTAAGTAAACTATATAGCTTCCCCCCGCCCCCCCCGCCAGCCAATCACATGTATATGAACTGTGCTCATGCTCAGTGACCCTGGATTTCTCCGTCAGTGTTAATCAGATGCTCTACTGGAACTAGTCGCTCACATTCTGTGCAACACGGACTTGGAGGAAATCACCCCAGCCTGTTCGCTTCAGCAATGGACAGAGTAGCTATAGACTGGAAGCACGCTATGAAAAACAACATTCCCAGTTTTTATGGGGACTAACACAGTAATAACGCTCAAATCTTTTTTTTTTTTTTTTTTTTTTTTTTTCGTTTTCTGAGGTAGGGTCTTGCTCTAGCCCAGGCTGACCTGGAATTCACTCTGTATTCTCAGGGTGGCCTCAAACTCATGACAATACTCCTACCTCTGCCTCCCAAGTGCTGGAATTAAAGGTGTGAGACACCATGCCCAGCCAATAATGCTCAAATCTTGATGTTCAAAAGGTGTGAGGTACTTTTACACTCTCTTGAATAACTTAATTGAGAAGAATATTTTCAGTAAATGTCTATCATTAGTTTTTTCATGTACTATGAAAAGAAAGACTTAAAATATTTTTAGACTATTAGAAGTAAATAATCAAGTCTTTCTAAAATCTTCCAAGTCTGTGCATTTGTGTGTGTCGGGGAGGTGCTAATCGGATTACCAGGCTGACTCATTTTTATTCTTACTCTAGATTCTTTAGTCCTCTGAAATCTAATTATTAGTTTTATTTATTTGACAAAGGGAGAGAGAGAGAGACACACACAGAGAGAGAATGGGGGCACCAGGGCTTCCAGCCACTGCAAATGAACTCCAGACACATTCCCTTGTGCATCTGGCTAATGTGGGTCCTGGGGAATCGAACCAGGGTCCTTTAGCTTCGTAGGCAAACCCCTTAACCGCTAAGCTGTCCCTTCAGCCCCTAATTATTAGTTTTATCACATATAAACAGTTTTCCAAAAAGGAACCACACTGTTCTTCTTGGATGAGAAACTTTAATATGATTGTTTTGGCTTTCATAAAACTTTGAATGTTATTTCTGACTTCTTTTGTATTAGCAACATTAGAAAAACACCAAGAAATAAACAAGAATATGTAAAGTTTCACTCTGTTACAAAAAGAATTGAAACAGAGACGATGACCACAGCAGAAATCTACTCTTAAGACCTTTGAACACATTCTGCTCATATAAAAAAAGATAAATTTTTGAACTTAGGGTTTTTTTAATATTACAACCAAATTTCCACAAAAATCTCCTATTTTTCCAAAATTCTGACCTAGGGCATTTTATCCCACAATCATCACTCGTGTCTACCATCCAACCAGCATCATGTCAAATCTGGCTTCAAGATTAAGTTTCCTGATTCAAAATTCAATATTACAACCCTAAGGATAGAAGATCCAAGCTGGAACATTCTCTTAAAAGAAAAAAAAAAAAAAAAAAGGATAAAACTGTTTCAGCCCAGAGACCACAGTTTGCCCTGACCACAATGAGAAATCGTTGGGACTGACACTAAGTGAAATGAGTGTCATGTCCATGGCTTTACTTGTGAACATTAAGCAACATTTTACATTTGTCCCAACTCTCAACCTTTCGGATAAAAGGTTGAAGGAGTCTTATGTTCTTTTATTATTTAAGGCTTACAAAAATATAGCTCTATCAGAGCAATACCCTGCCATAGCATGGTTTTGTGTGCCTGGGTTCATTCCTGTCCACTGGCCTTAGTTTTGGAGGCTAGAATAATTACCTCCTTTATTCTCCCTCTGCCTTCAGTATCAATTAGGTCCTCTTGAATCCATGCTTCTGAGTAGATAGAGTATTTACCCCTCTCTCAGCAATAAAGTATTTCATTTAAAACATAAATATAAGTTATTCACTGAAAACAAAGTTTTCAATAAATAAAGTACTTTTTTGTCTTTTTTGGTTTTTTGAGGTAGAGTCTTGCTCTAGCCCAAGGTGACCTGGGCTGAGGAGATGACTCTGTGGTTAAATGTGCTTGCTTTCAAAGTCTGTTGGTCTAGGGTTCAATTCCCCAAACAGCCACGTAATGCTGGATGGACATTTGTTTGCAGTGGCAAGAGATCCTGGTGTATGTGCATGTGCAAACATATGTGTGCACACACACACACAAATATATAATTTTTTAAAAAGAATAAGTTTGAGTTCTGATTAACATTAAAAAAAATAGCCCTTTCCTTGAGCATTTAATGTTTTTAAAATGTACTTGTTTCTCTACATTTATGAGTGAGGGAGGCAATGCCACCCCACCTGCCATGGCAAAACTAAAACCGGAGTCTCACCTAAGATGGCTACAAGCAATTTCTGAGCAATGGTGCCCAATACTTCCCAATCTAGCAAAGCCAGGTTACCTGCTCCTGAGTCAGCTTCCTGAGTCCACGAGCCAATAAGGTCTCCTCCTCACGTTCCTGAGTCTGAAGGAGGCTGGCATGTGTATGATCTTTCCTGTTTGGGCTGCTGACCTGAGTGTTCTCAAAGCTGTCACACCAGTGTGTGAGCCAGGCTGGGAGGGGAGGGCTCTTATTGCCCCAGTACTTTTCTGCCTGCTTCTTGCTTGTATTTTGTTTCCAGATGGCTTTTCAATTTGTTACCTGTATGATTTTCCTCTAAACTCTGAGTCCTTTATTATCTAGTCTCTTTGGCTCTCTTGGCCACTGTACTCTGCTGATTCCTGCCTGACTACAAAGAGAGGAAAGAATGTTTTTTCATTCGGACACTTTTTCTGTCTTTGTTTTAGGTGTTTTCTCACTCTAAGTCCCTGGTCCTTCCAGACCCTGTTTCTTAGTCTTACCTGACCCCATATGTGTTCTCTTCATGGGCTCTGTCTTGGAGACTTTCCTAACTCTCCATTAGCCCATCTACTCTTCCAGAAGGGAGGGGAATTCCTTCCCTCCTGGTCTGAGTCTGTCTAGTCTTCCTCTAGATACTAAAACCCAAAACTCAGTAATTCATAATTTACCCTTCTCAGAGTCTGTTTTATCAATTCTTTATTAAAATGGATAAAGAACCTTAAGTTTAGGGTTCACAGGCTTGTTGGTGGGGATACCCTATGAGCTCCAAAATCCTGTACCACTTTCTTCTTAAAATACCTTCTACATATTCAGGTAAAATCAGAGTCAACACCAGAGTAAGTCCCAGAAACATCTCCTGTAATAAGCTGATGCATCAAAGCACTGATCCAACAACTGATATAAAACTCCAAAGATTTTAAAAAGAGTATTCCTTAATTTTGAAGTTCATGTATAGCATAAACACTGAGGGCTTTTTCCCCTTTGGCTTTGTTTTTTAATTTTATTTTTCTTGTCCTAAAGTATTTCTTCACTATATGTATATCAATTGTTAAGCAAGATGAAGTAGACTTACAAGATAATTTAAAAATGATACTAGCTAAAGAAACAAGTATGTTGCAAAGTTGGCATGGTTTTGCCTGTGGCCTTGTCTGTCTTTCCAGCATCATTCCTGCCTGGGCAGCCCACCCAGGCTTACTTTCCCTCATTACCCCTCACACTGACTGTGGAAAACAAAAGAAAGGCTGATTAGGAAATGACAATGAAAACTTGGAATGCTGGCGCACTCACTGTGAGTGAATGATGCTGTCCTTTGCATTAAAGGTGTTAACACATTTATTTGTATCTTTGACTCATGAGAGGAGAGCTAATGGTTACATGCTTCTTGCTGGCATAATCAAACTCTTAAAGGAAAAAAAGAAACTGAAAAATAGGTGAAATTTAAAATATTTTGTTGATTCTCAATTTTTTCCTCTTGATTAGAAAAGAGGTGCTAAAGATGGCGGGGCTGCAGGTCACTGGAGTCAGAACAAAACACCAGCAGCTAATCTGTCTGGTGACATAGAGTCCATAAGTATCTTAAAGCTAGTGATGAAACAAAAAGCAATTTTCCAAAAACCAGCCAACTTAGAAAATAAAGTATTTGGAGCTGGAGAGATGACTTAGCAGTTAAGGCCCTTGCCTGCAAAGGTTAAGAACTCATGTTCAAATCAACAGGTCCCATGTAAGTCAGACATAGCAAGCATGCAATGTTGCACATGCACATGGGGGGCACATGCATCTGGAGTTCATGTGCAGTGGCTGAAGGCCTTGGTGCGCCAATTCTCTTTCTCAATCTCTCTCTCTCTCTCTCTCTTTCTCTCTCTCTCTCTCTCTCTCTGCCTCTTTCTCTCTCTCTCTCAAATAAATTTAAAAATTGTTAAATTTTTAAAATATAAAAATAAGAAAAAATAAAGTATTTTGCAACTTAGTGAATTTCCTTTAATATAAACAAAGACATTTTCAATGATTTTTTTCTACTATTTATATATAAACACTTTATATTTACAAAATAATGTTACTTCTGAAACATATGATCAATTACACACTGGATCAAGAAAATTAACACAAGCATAGGAAAAAACAGAAAGTGAATCTTTCAGATAAAAAGCCATTTTCACAATTTCAATTGCCTCACATTATGGAATTTCAAAGAAGAAGTCAACAACTGGAAGAAAAATGACGGCTTACTGAAGTGCAATAACAGTGCCTTACAATACTTTCTTCAAATTGGGATGTAGAAGAAAGTTAAAAGAAAAGCCAACACAAACTTGGAGCATAATTTTAAGTCTGCTTAAGACAAACAACATGGCTCATCAGAGCAATTTACATGTGCTCACAAAACAAGTCGTGACTCAGAGCTTTTTCACTGGAACCATGCTTTACCTGAAGGAAGGGAGGGAGAAACCGAGGGAGTGGGAAAGAGAATACAAATGCTGATTTACCTTTATATTTACAATAGTTATTATTCACAGGTAAAGATTGGCCATAAATGCCAATTAATTTAAAAGTTGTATAATTTTATATTTTCTTTGTGTTCAAATTATGATCAATATCTCCCATTTCACAGTGTTTCTTTAAATTCAATCTTTTCATATTTGTTTTTGATTCCCCACTTTACCTTTTACTTGATGAAATGTTAGAAAAGAGTAACAGTTTAAACATCAACTTTTATAAACAAGAAAGCAAACAAAAAGATACCTTAAACTAGTTAGTAGTAAGCAGTTTACACAGCAAAGAAAACTGATAAAGAGATATCTTCATGGACTTCCAGCAAATTTTACATGCAGGATACATCACATGCAAACTTTCTTTGACATACTTAAGAGTTGCAGTGATCTTTCTACATACTCTGGAAAGAAGAGTCCAAAAGCTTTAAATTTTTAAGCATTGAAAATAACACTTGAAGAGTTTGGGACAGTTTCTTTAATTGACCTTGGAAATTCAAAAAAAATTTACTTTCCAGTCCTAATTTCATCTAAGGGTTGTTTTGTATTATTAACATCACTATGTAATACTATCACTACATTGATAAAAATGGCTTCATAATTTAAATGCCTGTAGCCTAAAGTTAACAAAAACTGAGTAAATCAGATAAAAATCACAAAATCTGGCATAAACCCTAACTCTAAATAGAATTTCAAATTGTTTGAGGTCCATAGGAAGTATACAGTACAAATTCAATTTCAAAGAATGTAGCATTTTCCAAAGGAATATTAGCAACATTTTGTATTCAGAAAGAATAATCTTTCATTAATTTGTATTTTTCTAATATGCTAATTCCCTGAAATACCATGGAAAATGCATTTTCAATAGAATTCAAACAGTGATAACTTCATACCCTTGAAATTATAAAATATTATTAAAGTTATATGTCAGTTTCAAAAAATGGCATCCAGAACCACAAAAATGACTTCCTAGAGTATGTGGGAGTTTGGTTATGAAGACAAACATGTTATTCACTATCTGACAGGGTTACCTCTTCCTAGATAACCTCCACCTCACATCTGCTTGAACATATCTTAGACCTACACTGACTACTGTCTGGAACAATGGAGGGTATATACAAATATATGTAATCAATTGGCTTTATACTAAAACAATGAAAATTTTGTGTTCTAGCATCAGAACATAAAAGTGAAAAAACATGGGCTGGAGGGATAGCTTAACAGTTAAGGCACTTGCCTCGAAAGCTAAAGGACCCAGTTTTGATTCCTCAGGACCCACGTAAGCCAGATTCACAAGGTGGTGCAAGCCTCTAGAGTTTGTTTGCAGTGGCTGAAGGCCCTGGCACACCCATTCTCTCTTTTTCTCTCTCTCCCTCTGTGTGTATGTGTGTGTGTGTCTCTCTCTCTCTAATAAGTAAAATTATTTAAACAGTGAAAAAAATATACACTAAGATACTGTCACAAATCAAATGCACATGCAGGTTCCCACAGGTATCTCTGAGCCATTCACATGTACTGAATTCTATCTTAGATATCTGCCTTGGCTTTCTAATGTGCAACTGTAACCACTTCAAATTCTCAATGTCAACTTTGAAAAAGACCTGTGCTATAAGTGAGGAAGACTCTGAAAGCTTTGATTACTGCTCCTTACCAAGCAAGGTTTTCAAGCCTTGCGTTTAAACACACCTTCGCTCAGCAGGTGAGGATAGGCCCAATTGATAATGCAAATGTTTGTGTTTCTTCTCTCAAGAAATGTATATTAGTTTGTTTTCTTTGCCTGCTCTGATTCTTTTCTCTAAATGGCAGTGGGCTAGAAAGGCAAATAACCAGTGAGAGAATGGATGTCCATTCAAAATACTCATCTGCTTAATTGCCTGCTTGAGGGAGAGAAAGTCCTGAGGGAAAAACTTAAATGAGCAGGATCGTGGCCATACCACAGAAAAAGTCCGCTCTTCCCTTCAGTAGAAGCAATCGTGGACATATCTGATCCTAGAGAAATGGAAAACACAGCCCCAGAGATCGTGTTTCAATGGAACCTTTCTATATTTCGAATGGAACATGTAGTCCCTCATTGGAACAGAGGAAGAAGAAAATTAATATGCATTCTTGAAAAAAGCAACAAACATTTGCATTATCACATGGTTCCACTCCTGCTGAGTAGATATTAGAGGATGTTTAATTGAAGGGCTTTTAAAAAAATCTTTACTGGTTAGGAATGGGTGCAAAGCAATAATTTTTTTTACTCTTTTCCTAATTTTAGAGGTAATCGTTTGAGTAAATGTTCTTATCTGTCCTATAACAGTTAAAATGAAGTTATTTCAAGTGTGTTTACCATTTTTCTTTTGTATTTATAAATTTGAATCAAGTTTAGATTTTCTGGCTTTCATGGTATTCATACAAGGAAGTATACTATTTCTCTTTTCTTTTAATATTTACTGCTTCAATTTCAAATAAACAGATGAGTATTCTAGAGTGTATATATTAATCACTGAAGTTTTCACAATCTTCCAAATAATTACTTGCATAATTTCTATCTTAAC
Source organism: Dipus sagitta (assembly GCA_036346955.1). Classification (NCBI taxonomy): domain Eukaryota; kingdom Metazoa; phylum Chordata; class Mammalia; order Rodentia; family Dipodidae; genus Dipus; species Dipus sagitta. Next base: position 45,326,626 of record CM070784.1, read on the forward strand.
AATAAGTGTTTTTAAACAGATGATTTTTTGAGACATGACATCAGAAAATGTGGCTATTTTGATGCAACCATTTTCAAAGCACTCATAACACCTCATTAACTTGTGTGGCTCCTGGACTTAGAGAACCTCAAGAGACTACTTCCAGTGTACATGATGCAAAGATAAATCATAGAAAACTCCTTACATCTGTAAAATATGCACTTACAATTGATTTCCAATAAAAAATTAAAATAAGTAAAAGTATCTCCCCTGATTTTTAAGAGAGATATGTACAAAAAGAAATCTAGAATAACTTTGCACAGTACGGAGTGCCCTAGCCACGCCGGAAAGAAAGCACAAGCACGCAGAGTGTTGTTGCAGCAAGACAAGACAGATACGGGACATCTACTTTCACAGGGATCTATGTAATGCTCTACTCCACACACAATTATTTTGGCTCCACTTAACATACTTGTTCATCAGCAAACACAATGAAGCAGGTATTGGTAATACATAAAATCAGCTAGTCCTATATTTTCTCCTGAGAAATATGCACAGTCTTCACTTTATAACAAAAAAAAATTTAAGTTTTTTTAATATTTATGCTTTGTTGAAACAAACATCTACTTTTAAAACAATGCCTGTGGAAATGTAGTATTATATATCTGACATTTACCATTTAAAAAATACATTATGAGGCACGCTGGTATTAATACACTATGTGCTTACAAAACACTAAGGTGCTTTGCCTATAATTATTGAAAACAGTGCGATGGTCTATTTTCCACTGTGTGATTAACACTCAGCAAACATACTTAATGTCATCACTTTGCCAGCCTGTCTTAATTGGAAAGTATGCAAAAAAGGAAAACAAAAACTTTTAAGAGTTCATAAATATTCATAACTATATTCTGATGTATGAGTTAACAATTCTTAAGCAAATATAAATAACTTAGAGAATGTTAGCAAAAAGATTACCAAAAAAAAGAACCCAAACCATATACAGTCCCCTTTTCCACACCCCACCTCATGTTAAGTAAAGCACCCTCCCTCCTCAGCAGACACTTATCATTCAGCACTTCAGTTATCAGAAGGCAAATGAAAATATTATGATCCTTTCTCTGCTCACTTAGCTTCTAGTGGAAACATGTAAACACAAACAGGAACTCTCAATTTACCGGGAAGCACCAGACAGAGAGAGCTGGACTCACTGACCCATCTGGAAGACAAAGACGACAGACAGCAGAGCTCTGAAACCAGCTTGCCAGGCCTCTGAGAGACATGGTGGAATTTCATCACAGCAGCCCCACAGCCGCTCACCTCCCGGATCCAGGGAGAGGAACGAAACAGAGCTGTTTATTAAAGCTGTTGTGCGGGATTGCATTAGAACCACGCGCAGGCCACCTGGACCTCTCCGACTGTGGCCGTGTTTAATTTGCAGCCTGCCCCTCTGCAGCAGCGAAGGCGACAACTACCACGACGTTTACCAGGCTCAGTCACACACTATCAGGGCTACAAGGGAAGGCACTTGTATTTGTGTATTTATATATTTGAGAGAGAGAGGGGGAGAGGAAAAGAGGGAGAAAGAGAATCTAAAATAAAAATATGAGAGAAATTGTAACTACTACCTAGGAAGCACTTTATTATCTTCTCACACTTTATCACAATCTAAGCAGAAAAATAAATTCTTAAAATGAATCTTTAAACATTCCGGCCAAATCAAGAATTTGATGTGTTCTCCAAATTTGTTGCTGTTGGTTTTGTTTTTAGTTTTTCAGAGAATTACATTGAAGTTTGAAGCTGAGGTTTCCTGGCCAGCTTTAACGGGTGCCTTTTGCCTTCTGTGCTCTCAGCACTATGCTGGCAGGTAGCTGAAGATGTAGATAGAAAGATGGTACAGTAAACATGAATTATGTGAATCATATGGTGAGACCCTTGTGGAAAAAAAAGGGGAGTTGAGAAATGGCTGACTCCATACCTGACCAATTACAGCTTGCATGGTCCCCGTGTCCTGCTGCGCCGAGAGATCGCAATCCATCATATGTTGTCTTTGAAAAGGAGAATGGGGGTTTCTGGCATGCATCTGTCAATCAACTTCTGCACTCACAACCATCACCAAAAGCAAGGGGGAAAAAAAGTCAAGCTGCTCCACCAAATAGGATGAAACCGTCATGTGACCTCCGGCAGACGCGCGCACACACATTCACCTCCATAGAGCGTAAGAATTTTCTGTAGATATAAAATGACATTGACAAATATCCAATACCAAGTAAATAAAGTGAGACAAACAGCTATTCTCCACAGACAAAACATGGGCTGTAATCTTCTGCTAAAGGTTTAACAACCCTGCGAAGATTTTTCTGATGTTCTAGAAATCTATTTTTAAATCAAAAACAAAAGAATTAACTATTTCATGTAAGTGATAATTGAGACTCTGGATTTTCACCCTATAATTGTTTTAAAATACAATTTATTGTTCTACTTCTCTTCACCTGTCTCTCATGATTTTATTGTCGAGTGCTCCAAATGAGCTTTTGATAACAGAAAGTCATCTCTGCAATTCATTAAATAAGTCACTTTAGGAGAAAGTCTTGAACTGTTAACCACGAGGTGCTCTGATATTTGTCGACTAGAGATGGATATATACAATCATTTGTGTAAACTATGAGGAGCACTCAAATATAAAATATTCAAGGTGTGTAAATAGTGGTCACTAAACTTCTCATCTTCTAAAAGGTTAGGAAACGATCTGCTTCCAGCTCCTCTCAGCTGATGGAACGTGATGACAGATATTTTCACTTGTCTTTTTTTTTTAATCTGATTTAAGCTATTTGGTTTTACACACCCCAGGACAAACTGCTGATGTATTATGGGCCAATTATTATAAGACATGAATATAACAGAGCAGCTGCAGGATCAAGAAACTTTCAAGAGAGCCCTGTAGATATTGCATAGTTTGCTCTCTTGAAATCCTACATTACAACTAGTCTCATTAATTCAATGGCTTGGCAGAGGTGATGCTCATATATGTTCAGTTTTTTAAATTGAAGTTCATTACTTACTGTACTCTCCTAAGCTTTAAAAAAATTATAAAATGCCGGGCTTAGTGGCGCATGCCTTTAAACCCAGCACTGGGGAGGCAGAGGTAGGAGGGTTGCCGTGAGTTCAAGGCCACCCTGAGACTACCTAGTGAATTCCAGGTCAGCCTGGGCTACCTCGCAAAAACCAAAACCAAAAACAAAAACAAAAAATATAAAATTACTTTGTGAAATGAGAATTATTTTTCGAAGTTAAAGTTAATGTTCAGCTGGACAGAAGGGGAAATTAAGAGAAATGGTTAGTTCAGAATGTGCATTATGCATGTTATAATAATTACATAAATTATAACTTGAATATTAATTAAAAGGAAACTCAAATAACAGAATTTCAATATTTCCAAAGAAAGCTTTGGGAGAAAAGGACCAAGGGCTGACATTTTGCAGGTTTCTCATTAGTAAGGAGTTCATTACACACATACACACACACACACACACACACGCACGCACGCACGCACGCACGCACACACACACACACACACACGCACACACCCTCCTGAACCCAGGCTGGAAAGCACCATTCCTGGGCAGGGTCCGCAATGACGCCTGTGGGCCTGACCCAGTCCAGGACCTGTGCGGCCGGCCCGAGCAGTCCCCTGCTGTCCTAGCCTGGTGTGACCCGCGGGGAGCCCGGCGGACCGTGCGCTCTCCCGCTGCACACGCGGGAAGACGGGATGCGGGGCGGAGCCCCTCCGCGGCAGAGCAGAGCTGCAGCGCCTTCCGCAAGGGCAGGGCACAGGGACCCCAGAGCGAGCACCGCCCTGGGCTCTGGGTACTCTGGGCAAGAGCGCCAGTGTGCATGCTCGCCAGTGGACACTGAAAAGGGCCTGACCGGTCACCAGCACAGTGGTCTCTCCTGCCTGAGGACTTCTTAACAATCCCCAGGCAGGGACATATTCCCACCTCGCAGATGAAGCTCAGAAGGTAAAATAAACAAAAATACCTGATTTGAAACCGGAGATGCAACTTTTCCTACGGAACCAGAGTCTAGCAATGTTCAAAATAATGACAACCTTGTGTGAAGCGCTGACTCGTTCAACAAGGTTCCCAGGGCTTGTGTTAGGTACCAGGTAAGGTGTTAAGTGAGGAGATACAGCAAGTCATTGGAAAATGGTTTTGAAGCAAAATGAAAAAATAATCTTTGGCAGGGGAAATGGCTGAATGGAGAGATGGCACTTGCTTGCAAAGCCTGCTGGACCTGGGTTCCATTCCCCACAACTCACATAAAGCTAGATGAAAAAGAACCACATGCATCAGGAATTCTTTTGCAGCAGCAAGACACACATACACACACACTCCACATTCCACTCACTGGCAAGTAAGTAAATAAAATATTTTTTGAATAATAATCTAAGTTCCTAAATATTCTTCTGTAGAGATTGTTCAATTCTAGCTAAAAGAAGCTTCCATTTTTAAAGGGCCGTAATGCAAAAGCATGTTTTCATCCATCACCTAAGACTGGCCATGGCCTTGGACAAGTGGCAGCTTCTCGAGGTCAGAAGTGTGTCACTGTACTCCAGAGATAGCAATCCTTCAAGGGTTTGTGGAGCTATCTCCTGAATGCTTATTGAGTTATATTCTGCTGGTCCCTAACAAACGGTAGTTATTCTCCATATGGGAGGGCTGTAGAGAGGCAAGAAAGATGAACTTTGCTGGCAGTTGAGGAAGACTTCTCCAGATGGTACAGGGCTTGGTATGATATGGGCAGGCGTTGGCTTCTGCTCTGAGCAGGGAACAGCATGAATGACCTGTGTCCCTGGGGTGGCAGACCCGGATTTGAGCTGTAGAAACCCAATGGGAAAGAGTGAGGATGGGAATGTTTACTTCTACTCCTACAAGAGAATTTAGAAAAGAAAGTTCTTTTTTTTTTTTTTTGATTTTCTGAGGTAGGGTCTCACTCTAGCTTAGGCTGACCTGGAATTCACTATGGAGTCTCAGGGTGGCCTCGAACTCTCGGCGATCCTCCTACCTCTGCCTCCCGAGTGCTGGGATTAAAGGCATGCGCCACCATGCCCGGCTAAGAAAGTTCTTAAGTGAAAAATTTACCATGAGCCAGCCCTTCTGCTTTGTCCTGTCTCCATCCAATCCCATCCCCCCAAATGTGCGTTACAGGATGACCTCTGATAATCGTGCAGCAAGACATGCTGTGTTCCCAAGGCAGACTGTATATATGCAGATTTTCTGTATAAGACAGAAAGATCAGACCCGTAAGCCATACTTTTGCTCCCAACACTAGCCCTTGGCTTCTCAGGTTAGGGATTACTTTGATTTTTTTAAACATTGAATGACAAAGGAAAGAGATACAGGCAGTGCTGAGAACCAAGGCATAATGCAGGTTAGCTCTTTTTTTGTTTGTTTGTTTTGTTTTAAGGTAGGGTCTCACTCGAGCCCAGGCTGACCTGGAATTCACTATGTAGTCTCAGGGTGGCCTTGAACTCATGGAGATCCTCCTGCTTCTGCCTCCCAAGTGCTGGGATTAAAGGTGTGTGCCACCACACTCAACAGGTTAGATCATCTGTATGTTCAGTAAATGTCTTCTCTGCTCAGGGATAAGAAGAAACAAAGCTATAGCTGCTTTGGTGCAGGACAAAGAGCAGAGGCTAGTGGATATACATGCAACACAGTCACTGCAAAGAATTACCTCCTGCTAAACAGGGTAAATTTCCAGTTAGGCCACTACAACGTGGAAATGTACTCCAGCTCCATGTTTCTTTCTCTCTGCTGTCATTCATCCCTTCCTTTATTCACAGCTTTACTCTTTGTTTGTTGCTGTTCCCACTCCTTGCTTTCTCACCATTCATTTTCATGATGGCTTTTTCTCATCTTCTGAAAGATCACTGTTGCCATTTCTCTGTGATGTTTTGTTTTATTGTGTCCCAGATGTCCCACAGCCAATGTGACCACAGCCTTCTTCCTGAATTATGCCTTATGACAGAACACTTTACAGTGTGGCTTACCAAACAGTTGTCTGACACCCTGTCATCCTGAAAGCTCACATGGACAAGATACAACATATTGGGGGAATGGGGATGCATGTGGCCATGTCTTCCTGACCATAGTCTGTACTTGGCTTCACTCCACCTTCCTTTTCAAGGTCAGGCGCCTGTGGACTCTTCTTGCCTTGTCTCCTCTGGAGTCAGTGCTTTCTCTGTTCTCACCCTTTCTCCCCAACATCACGATTTTTTTTTTTTTTTTTTTGGCCTAGACTTTCAGGTTTTGTAGAAAATTTCTCTGGAATGATCTTTTCAACCACTATCAGTCTCCTTAAGCAACATTTGATAACTTTGATTTCCACAGGACACTGACTGGTATAACTAATCTGTATTCTGGGATCTTCTGTGGTTGAAATCTTCATATTTCTTAAAAATTGAAGACAAGAAAAGTACCAAAACCAGAATTATGACAGTGGAAAGAAAGGCTTACATACCAAGACCCAGGCAGTGCAGAAGTGAGAGGACCCTGGCAATGCTCAGTGCAGGTATTTATTTAATCTTATACAGTAGAATTTAGGAGTACTGGTTTATCCCCTAAGACAAATAGTGACAAGACATTACCTTAAAAGTGAATATCTAACATCCAGGTAAGATGGTGGCATAGCAGCCATAACAAAGCAGCCTGGGGATGAGGAAATCAGCAGAAAAACAGGAAAATATACTCTTCTAACAAAAAACAAAGATATATAAGGAATTATCAACCACACGGAAGCCGGGGAGACCCAGAGCTTCTCCCAAGCAGGAAACTAGCCAGAATTGGCCTCCACCTGCCCAGCCCTGCCTGAGCCACAGGAGTAGCCAGGTAAAGGGATTTTCTGCTCACAACAGCCTCCTCACAAAGTCAAGAAACCTGAAAAAGAAGACAGCAAGGACCCGCTGAACAGCTGCTGAAGGAGAACACAAACAGAACCAGCTGAGCAGCTCCAGCACAACTCCAGGTATCCTGCATAGCTTCCCTTCCCCCAACTGTCAGTGCCACAAACCACTGGAGAACCACCCCCAAGTCACACAGCATCCAGAGCAGCCAATCAGAACACCAGATCCAGTGACTCAAGCAGCCTAACCAAGTCCACAGCAACAGAGAGGGACCAAAGTGGGCACTCAGCATAGGTGAGATTGGAAGCCATCTCAAAAGGTAACAGGGCACAGGGCCTATGTATACAAAGCCAGGTACACAGACCTACATGGGAAGTGCTAATCTCACCTTCCATGTCAGTGCAGGTTATGTGTTAGATTTGATGATATGTTCTTGGTCGGCTTTACCATTCTCAAATAAGCCTGTATTTTGGTGTTGACTATCGTTGCCTTTGACATTTCCTGATATATATATCCTGTCCTTTTCTTCTGTCATTATTGGGGGCAGGGTATCACCTGGCCCCAGGCTGACCTGGAACCCATTTCAGACCAGAAATCTCAGCTTCCCAGTTGACAGGATTAAGGGTGTGGAAAAACACACACCCTTAGGGACTTTGACTTTATTAGATTATCTGTTTGCTTTAATCTCCACTCTCGCATAAACACTCCATGCTGGTTTGATTGAATGTATCTATTACTTAGTTGAATTTTAAAATTTGCCAGTGATTTGCTCCACCCAGCCCACTAGAATATTTGCACAGTAGACAAACTCAACAGGGTCACTTTGCTGTTACTCTGGGGATAATATATGAACCACACCTTACACCTTAAGTTCCTGCCTTGAAGATATATAAAGTCGGATTTACACATCTAAGAATACTGCAGATAACTAGAAACCCAAGCATCAAATTAACTCAAGATGCGAAAATCTCTATAATATAATACAAGAAACACAAAAAAATCAAGACAATATAATTCTAGCAAAAATTATAAATCCATCAGAAATGATGTCCAGTGAGACTGATTTAAATTAAATGTCTGACAAATAAATTTTAAAAATGATTATATCTACATTCAAAGAAATCAAAGGAACCAAAGAAAGCAAAATCTTGAAGGAATCCCAAGAGAACACAGGAAACCAACTTATAGGGACATCAATAAAAGATATGAGTAAAAAAATAAAAATAATGAAAAAAATACCAATCAGAAATACAAGAAATACAAAACAGCATTAGTCAAATAGAAAACTCTGTAGAAAGCCTCACCAGTCGAATGAATCAAGAAGAGGACAGACCATCTGAACTAGAAGACCAGGTAGCAGATCTAATACAGTCCAACAAAGAGCAAAACAAACTAATAGGAAAGTATGAATGGTAATTTCAAGGCAATCAGGACACTATGAAAAGATCAAACATAACAATTCAGGGTATAGTAGAAGAAGAATTTCATTCCATAGTAGGTATTTTCAACAAAATCATAGAATAAAATTTCCCCCAAATAGGGAAAGAAATGCCAATACAGATACAGGAAGTATTTAGACTGGCTTAAAAGGCAAGATTCATCTGTTTGTTGCCTCCAAGAAACTTAGCTCTCCATAAAGGACAGATACTATCTTAATATGAAAGAATGGAAAATGGTATTTCAAGCAAATGGGCCTAGGAAACAAGCAGGTGTTATTATCCTAATATCTGACAGGACAGAATTCGAATCAACATTAGTTAAGAAAGGTAAAGAATATCATTTTATATTGATTAAAGGAACACTGCAACAGGAGGGCATTATAATTCTAAACATATATGCACCTAACATGGGTATTCCTAGTTTCATGAAACAAACACTAAAACACTTAACATCCCAAACAACACTAACCACAATTGTGGTAGGTGACTTCAATGCCCCACTCTCATCAATTGACAGGCTATCCTGGCAAAAGTAAACAGAGAACCATCTGGATTAAATGAGGTCATAGAACAAATGAACCTAACAGATATGTATAGAACATTCCATCCAAATGTTGCAAAATACACATTCTTTTCAGCAGCACATGGAATATTATCTAAAATAAACCATATATTAGGACACAAAGAAAATCTTAACAAATACAAGAAAATTAAAATAATTCCTTGTACTCGGAGAGTAGAGTTTCAAAGGGGAAAGTGTTGGGGGTGGGGGGGGGATTATCATAGGATATTGTTTACAATTATGGCAGCAGTCAATAAAAAAAGAAAAACAATACAGCATACACAAAATCATGGAAAGTAAAGAATACACTACTGAATGATGAATGAGTCCTTGAAGAAATCAAGAAGAAAATCAAAAAATTCATAGAATCAAATAATAATGATAAAATAACATACAAAAACCTATGGGACACAATGAAGGCAATCCTAGGAGGAAAATTTATAGCTCTAAGTACCTATAATCCAAGAGTAAAGAGATCTAAAATAAATAACTTAATGGCCATCTGAAAGGCTTTGGAAAAACTAATATATGTTCTATTTTAGAGGATGTCCCATATTAAGACACAAAGCAAATTTTAACAAATACAGGAAAATTCAAATAATTCCGAGCACTCTATCTGGTCACAATAGGATTAAATCAACAGCAAGAAATGCAATAGAGCATACACAAAATTATGAAAACTAAATAGTATACTGATGGGTCAATGAAGAAATCAAGAAGGAAATCAAAAAGTTCATAGAATCAAATGATAATGAGAATACAATATACCAAAACCTTGGGACATAATGGAGGCAGTCCGAAGAGGGAAATTTACAGCTTTAAGTGCCTCTATTAAGAAATTAGAAACCAGGGCTGGAGAGATGGCTTAGCGGTTAAGCGCTTGCCTGTGAAGCCTAAGGACCCCGGTTCAAGGCTCGATTCCCCAGGACCCACGTTAGCCAGATGCACAAGGGGGCACACACATCTGGAGTTCGTTTGCAGTGGCTGGAAGCCCTGACGTGCCCATTCTCTTTCTCTCTCTCTCTGCCTCTCTCTCTCTCTGTCACTCTCAAATAAATAAATAAAAATGAACAAAAAAAAATAAAATAAAATAAATAAATATTAAAAAAAAAAAAGAAATTAGAAACCAGGCGTGGTGGCACACACCTTTAATCCCAGCACTTGGGAGGCAGAGGTAGGAGGATCATTGAGAGTTCGAGGCCACCCTGAGACTACATAGTGAATTCCAGGTTAGCCTGTACTAGAGTGAGACCCTGCCTCAAAAAACCAAAATAATAAATATATTGGAAAGGTTGCAGTTAAGGAACTTAATGCTTCACCTTTAGGCCTTGGGAAAAGAATAATAAGGCAACCCAAAATCAGTAGATGGGAAGAAACAATAAAGATTAGGGCAGAAATGAACGAAATAGAAACCAAAGAAAAGAAATACAAAGAATCAATGAAACAAAGAGTTGGTTCTTGAATGGACAAACAAGATAGATAAGCCCTTAGCAAGTCTGATCAAAACAAAGAGAGAAAAAACACAAATCAACTAACTTAGAGATGAAAAAGGCAACATTACAAGTACCAATGAAATTCAGCAAATAACGAGGGCATACTTTAAGATCATATGCTCCACTAAGTTTGAAAATCAGAAAGAAACTGATGATTTTCTTGAATTATATGACCTGCCAAAATTAAACTCAGATGAGATAAAACATTTAAACAGTCCTATAACAAGCATGGAGATCAAAACAGTTATAAAAACATTTCCAAAGTAATAAAAGTCCAGGCCCAGATGGATTCACTGGTGAACTTTACCAGACCTTGATGGAAGAACTAACACCAATGCTTCTCAAACTTTTTCATAAAATTAAAATGGAAGGAATACTACCAAAATTCTTTTATGAAACCAGCATTACCCTGATACCAAAACCAGACAAAGGAAAAAAATGTCAGGTGTGGTGGCACACGCCTTTAATCTCAGCACTTGGGAGGCAGAGGTAAGAGGATCACAGTAAGTTCAAGGCCAGCCTGAGACTACATAGTGAATTCCAGGTCAGCCTGGACTAGAGTGAAACCCTACCTCCAAAAACCAAAAAATATATTTAAAAAATTACAGACCAATCTTCCTCATGAACATAGACACAAAAATTCTCAACAAAATATTGGCAAAGAGAAAACAAGAATATATCTTAAAGATCATTCACCCCAACCAAGTCAGCTTTATCCCAGAGATGAAAAGATGGTTCAGCATACACAAATCAATAAATGTAATATACCATATAAATGGACTGAAAGACAAAAATTACACGATCATCTCAATAGATGCAGAAAAAGCATTTGACACAGTCCAAAATCCCTTCATGGTAAATGTCCTAAAGAAATTGGGAATAGAAGGCACATATCTCAATATAATAAAACTGACTTGTGATAAACCAATAGCCAACATTATAGTAAATGGAGGAAAATTTGAAGATTTTCCACTAAAATCAGGAACAAGACAAAGGTGTCCACTGCCCCCACTTTTATTTCATATAGTACTGAAAATATTAGCTATAGCAATAAGAAGAGAGACACACATAAAAGGGATACAAAGTAAAAAGGAAGAGATAAAATTATCCTTATTGGCAGCTTACATGATTCTATACATAAAAGACCCTAAAGACTCTACCAGCAAACTTTTAGAGCTGATAAACACTTTTAGCAACATAGCAGGATACAAAATACACACACAGAAATCAGTAGACTTCCTATATACTAACAACAACAACAACAACAACAACAACAACAAAAACATGCTGAAGGGGCTGGAGAGATGGCTGAGTGGTTAAGCACTTGCCTGTGAAGCCTAAGGACCCCAGTTCAAGGCTCAATTCCCCAGTACCCACGTTAGCCAGATGCACAAGGGGGTGCATGCGTCTGGAGTTCGTTTGCAGTGGCTGGAGGCCCTGGCGCACCCACTCTCCTCTCTCCTTCTCTCTGCCTCTTTCTCTCTGTGTCTGTCACTCTCAAATAAATAAAAACAAAAACAAAAATTAAAATAAATAAATAAAAAACATGCTGAAGGTGAAATCATGGAATCTCTCCCATTCATAGTTGCCTGAAAATAAATAAATAAATGAATAAAGTACTTGGAATTAAAGAAACAAAGGAAGTGAAGAATCTCTACAATGAAAACTTTAACACACTCATGGAAGAAATTGTAGAAGACACTAGAAAATGGAAAAACATCCCATGTTTTTGGATTGGAAGAACTAATATTGTGAAAATGTCAATCTTACCTAAAGCAATCTACAAATTTAATGAAATCCTCATCAAAATTCCAAAGGCATTCTTCATGGAAATAGAAAAAGAAACAATCCTAAAATTTATTTGGAGGCACAAAAGGCCTTAAATAGTCTAAACAATCTTGAGCAATGAAAATAAGGATGGTGGTTTCACTATGCCTGATTTTAAGCTTTGTTACAGAGCCATACTGGCATAAAAACAGACACATAGATCAATGGAACAGAATAAAGGACCCATATGTAAGTCCAGGCAGCTACAGCCATCTGATTTTTTGTTTGTTTGTTTGTTTGTTTTTTCTAGGTAGGGTCTCACTCTAGCCCAGGCTGACCTGGAATTCACTATGGGGTCACAGGGTGGCCTCGAACTCATGGCAATCCTCCTACTTCTGCCTCCCGAGTGCTGGGATTAAAGTGTGCGCCACCACGCCCGGCTCAGCCATCTGATTTTTGACAAAAATGTCAAAAATATTAACTGGAGAAAAAAACAGCCTGTTTAACAAATGATGTTGGGAAAACAACATCTGTATGTAGAAGGATGAAAATAGATATTTATCTCTTTCCATGTACAATAATCAAGTCCAAGTGGATCAAAGACTTTAATATCAGACCTGAAACTGAAGCTGCTAGAGGAAAAAGCAGGGAAAGCCTTCAACATACAACCCCAGATGCTCAGGGAATAAAACCACTAATCAACCACTGGGCCCTCATGAAATTACAAAGCTTTTGTAAGCAAAGGACACAGTGAAGAGAGCAAAAAGGCAACCTATAGAATGGGAGAAAATCTTTGCCAGCTATACATCTGATAGAGGATTAATATCCAGGATATACAAAGAACTCAAAAAACTAAATAAATAGAAATCAAATAACCCAATTAAAAATGGGCTATGGAACTAATAGAGAGAGCTCAAAAGAAGAAATACAGATGGCCTATAAACATGTAAAAAAAAAAAAAAAAGTTCTACATCCTTAGCCATCAGGGAAATTCAAATTAAAACTACTTGGAGATTCCACCTTACTCCTGTCAGAATGGCTATCATCAAGAAAACAGATGACAAATGTTGGCGAGAGTGCAGAAAAAGAGGAACCCTTCTACACTGTTAATGGGAATGTAATCTGGTCCAGCTATTGTAGAAGTCAGTGTGGAGGTTCCTGAGACAGCTAAAAATAGATTTACCATATGAACCAGCCATACCACTCTTAGGAATATATCCTAATGACTCTTCTCACTACCCTAGAGATACTTCCACATCCATGTTTATTGCCACTCTATCCATAATAGCTAGGAAATGGAACCAGCCTAGATGTTCCTAAACTGATGTATGGATAATGAAGATGTGGTAAATTTATACAATGGAGTTCTATTCAGCAGTAAAGAAAATTAAGTCATGAAATTTTAAGGGAAATGGATAAATCTGGAAAGATTTATACTGAATGAGGTAACCCCAGCTCAGAAAGCCAAACTCCACATGTTCTTTTTCATATGTGGATCCTAGTTACAAATGTTTAGATTTGTATGTTAGAGGGAGTAAAACTCGCTAGCAGAGGCCAGTAAGCTAGAAGACGAGTATATGTGAGGAAAGAGAGGAGAGGACTTAAGGAGATGGTATTGTATATATGTAAGTAGAAGAAAAGATTACTGGGGGTTGGAATGGCCTAAGTGAGGTCAGAAGACACTGATTAAAGGAAGGGTGGGGGAGCGTTAATCAGAATCTAAGAGGGTATGGATAAGCCAAATGGAAACCTACTTTATTGGACAATGATGCACCCAGATGCCATTGCTTGTTACTAAAAAAAAAATTCAGTCTCAGGGATGGGATAGCTTCCAGTAAGATTTTGGCCAGGGAGGTCCCTGATGCACCAGAACATTACAGGCCATTGCCAAGGCTTTTGGTTTTCCACCAGTAAAAGATAGTAAGACCCTATTGCTGAAGACTCCACATGCTTGGGCTGCAGGTCACTGAGAAATCAACCTAGAGCTGAACTGAAAACCTCCTCTTCTGTAGACCAGCTGACAGAAAGCTAGAAAAAGCTATGCTGCATGCAGCCCTATGGGAGAGAGAGGTCATCAGTGAAGATTAAAAAAAAACAGTGGATACTGCAAGTCTTAAATTTGGCCAACCAAGCCAAATGACCCAATGGGTTTGGTAATGGCATTTCTGTTATGGGGGAAGCCAACCACTCATTAATTGGGCTGGAGGCCCACTCCATGGGAAGAAATACATGTCTGGTACTGAAAACCCACGACGGGGGAAGTCATGAGCCCTAGGAGTGTTAATGCCTGCCAGTGTCTTACTAAATGCATATATTATGCTCACCAAACTGCCCGATCATCACTTTTCTAAATGTTCATACCTATATATTAATGCTATTCTCACTTTTGTTTAGAAAAGCTTCTCTTTTGAGATGGTGGTGACCTCTGGGATGATTCAAAAGGCACCGTAGTGCTGAGAAGAAGTGACAGAGGAGAGACTGAGAGGGGGAGAGGATATGATGGATTTGTGAAGGGGAAAGTGGGGAAGGGGAGGGAACTATCATGGTTTATTGTCTATAATTATGGAAGTTGTCAATTAAAAAATGTTTTTTTAAAAAAAAAGAAAGAAAGAGAGAGAGAACATCTGAGCAGTTCATGGGCCTATTGACTCTGGGCAAGGAAACCCTGTGTGTATACTACAGCATCGTCTGACCTATGACTTTGTTATCTCATCTACCAGGAGACTGTTTTCAGAGCAAAACCAATAAATGGCAGCACAAAAAACTAATGTCTATTAGCCCCTTCAATAATAGCCTTTGGCTACAGTTTTTGTTTTGTTTTGTTTTGGATATATTTTTTCTGCCTCCACGCACACAGGTAACAAGGAAAATGTTCTTGGGCTTCACTATACTGTGGGGAGTTTTTTTAATATTGTGTCTCTGTCCAAATGCTAATGACGGAGAATAGGAGAAAGAAAAAAATTTGTAGGCAATCAGTCAGGGACAGAGGCCCAAGAAAAATACCACCTTGCTTGCCCTGGCAGGACTAGAAGTGTCTGACCCAAGTCCTATCCAAGATGGCTGCAAGTGTCCACTCAGCAGCACTTCCTGCTTCTTGGCCTTTTGCCAAGCTTAACACCCCTGGGGCTGGCCCCTCCCAGGTCAGCCTCTTGAATCCACCAACCAGTCAGGTCTCTCCCTGACACACCTGAATATGACGACAAGACTCATCCTAATTGGCTGCTTAATCCATAAATGAACCTGGCACCCTGAATTGCCTGGTCCTTGCTTTGGTCAGCTCTCCTCCTCCCCGGCCAGGATTTCTTTATGTCTGTGCACTTTTCTGTCTTTTGGGGGGGCTCTTTCTCACTTTGTTATATGTATGATCTCTCTTCAAGCTATGAGACTTTCACTAACTCTTCGTCTTCTCTGACCCCCAATATGATGTTGCGGGGGGGGGGTCTTGTGGTCTTCTGTATTGCTCTCTCTCTCTCTCTCTCTCTCTCTCTCTGTGTGTGTGTGTGTGTGTGTGTCCAGACTTTTCTCAAAATGTGAGGGGAGGCTGGGAAGGGGAAAACCTCTTTTGGCTTGGACCTTTCTGCTACCCTTCCCTCTGGATCCTAACTCTCCCTAAAATCAACCTTATAATTCATAATCCACTCCTTTCTGAGTCCATGTTAACATTTCTTTATTAACTTGGATAAGAACCCAAAAGTTGGGTCCTTGAGCCTGGGATTGCCTACATTTTTTGTGGTATTTAAACCCTCCCTGAACCCAAAATTTTGCATCATTAATACAGAACTTCTTAGCATGCTGCATGGTGGAACACATACATATTTGTTTCCTTACCACTGCAGTACACTAGGGGGACTTCCTCTCCTTTGTTTGATTGCTATTATTTCACATGCCAGAAAGCGCTGACTGTACTGTCCTTCCATTCTTCATATTGGTAGATTTTTAGCACTTAGATCAAGTTTCACTGATTTGAAGGCAAGCATTTTTAATGGACTGGTGGATTTCTGAATGAGAGCATGTTCATTAAAAGGATGTTGCCCTTCCCAGTTATTTTAAAAAATGCATTGCTCTTCTTCATTTCTCTGTAGTCACCATCACCACCAGAAGCAAGAACAATAACAAAAGCACAGGCATGTCTCTCAAGGTCTAGACTGAGGATTGAGACTCGGGAGGATTCCTGATGTTCGTTTAGGAGTTGTGTGAAGGTAAACCTTTTTTTTTTTTTTTAATAACACTAAAATGAGATTTTCCTTTCACTCTCATTTTCTGAAGTGTATACAGTACACTATTCCTGATGCTATGATGTGGGATTTGCCAGCAGACCAAAGGGAAGCCGCAGGTATGACTCCAGGTGTCTTCTAATAACTCAGATTATAATGAAATTTAAAGCTAAAATGTAAAAATTGTATCATCCTTCCTACTAATCATTTTGTTTGTGGAAAATGTGATCATTTTTCATAAAATCTATAATTCATGCTGCATAATTATTTAAATTTCTAAATAATCAGTTTTAAACTGTCTTAATTTCTAGTATATCAAGTATTGATCAATATAACATACAAAAATTAGAGTCCTGATTAATCTTATAACATTATCAAGAAGTCCAAAGACCAAACTATTGGAAAACTGCAGGCATGATAAAATGTTTACTAGTTTCTACACACTGTTGCTGTTCTAAGTGGTTCACTTACATCATCTTACTTATGGTGGCCTCAGGATGTTAATTTTTGTCTTTACAGATGATGGAAGCATTATATGGAATATTATAAATTCAAGGATTCTTTAAGATAAATCCATGTATTTAAATTATCAATAAAAAATTTTAAATGGTAAATGAACCTGAAACAATAATTTTACATGTGTATAAACTCAGATATGCAATGCGCTTCCTAGACAGAAATGTTGCAAAAAAAACCCATATATCTAGTTAAAATTTTAAAGCTATTTTTAAGTTTGAAAATATTTTCATACATGAACACTGTATATATATGCATATATGTATGTGGTTTTCTTCAAGTTGTGGGTTGAATTCACAGTGACCCTCCTCCTTCTGCCTCCCAAGTGCTGGGATTAAAGGTGTGCACCACCATGCCATGCCCAGTTTAAACATAATATATATATATATATATATATATATATATATATATATATATATATAGTTTTTATTTCTTTATTTGAGAGAGGGAAAGAGACAGAGAGAGCGAGAATGGGCATGCCAGGGCTTCCAGCCACTGCAAACAAACTCCAGATGCTTGCACCACCTTGTGCATCTGGCTTACGGAGGTACTGGGGAATTGATCTGAGGTCTCTTGACTTTGCAGGCAAGCACCTTAACTTCTAGGCCATCTCTCCAGCCTCTAAACAGAATATATTTTGATCATAATTCCCTAACACTACCTTCTATGGTTCCTTTCCCTTGTCCTCCTTCCACTGAACCTCTACTTTTTTCTAACTAGTCCATCTTCTACTTTGAGTACTTTTATTGTTGTCCACTTTTTGTCCTCCATTATACACACCATGAAATGTGCATGGGCCCAATATTATGCCACTTTTGTGCAGGTAACCACAGCTGCTATGAAGTCATAAATGCGATGGCCACTTCATTCTATAGCACTCCTCCTCATCCGCTGGATTTTTACATTATTTCTGCCTCATCTTCCACAAGGCTCCATGAGTCTTAGAGGATGTGAGCACTCAACAATTACTTATTCTGAGCACTTTGATGAGTTTTGACTATCCCCAGTACTTACTACCATATGGATAAAAGTTTCTCTGACCAAAGATGAGGACAGTACAAATCTATGAGGATAAACAAAAATATTTTGAGGACAGTTTGATTAGCACAACATCTCCACTTAGCCAAACATTAGTAGCTTCTCCCTTAGGGCCTATGACCTCCTCAGCAATAGGCTTTTCACTAGGTTTTCAGAACCAGGCATGAATTCCTTCCTGTGAAGTGGGCCTCTAATCTAATCAGAGAGCAGCTGGTAACCCCCAAACAGTCAGACCACTATTGCAATGGTTGGCTGGTTGTGTAGCTTACAGGATCTATTGCTGTTTAAGTCTGTTGATGACTCTTCTCTCCCAGGCAGGAGACTTCAGCTCAGCTCCAGCTGATTTCTCAGTTCTCTACAACCCAAGCTTGTGGTACCTGAAAGAATAGGATCTTACCGTCTAGTTCTGGTGAGCAACCAGGAGCCTTGGCAATAACCTGTGTGGGTTTGAGGGCTTAGGTGCCTCCCTGACCAAAAACTCACTGGGAGGTATCACACCCCTGGTACCAGGACTTTCCTATAATAACCTATGGCTTCAGGACACAGTTACTTCATTCATTCATTACTGCAGTGTCTGCACAAACTTTCTTGTCTAATTATATCTTTAAATTAGCTAACACAGTAGGTTTCTGTGTGGCTTTTTCATAACTTCCTTAGCTTTAATTTTTTAAGAATATTTATTCATGGTCAGCAATAAACCTATGTCCCAGTAATTCAAGAGAATACCTAGGGAGTGTAAAATGCCTCCAGTGGAGTCAAAAGTAGGAAGGACTGTCTACTCCCAACTCTACCACTAACTCTTTTATGACACTGCATGGATGAATGTGTTGGAATCTAAGGCTATTCCCCATTATATTGTGCAACTGCAAAATCCCTATATCAGTTGGAAATACATGTATATAAAATGTTAAGTATCAAAACATATTATTTTTAAACATTTGCTGATTTTGAAACTAAGTATAGCTGAACAGAAAAATGGGCCAAAACAGAACCAAATGAATATAATTTTATCAATTATCTTATCCTGCCATCTAGAATGGGCCTTTTGAGGAGCGAATATTATTTCTTCAAAACAATATTTTCTATGCTGCTTTGCCAGGAAAATCCAAGTGCAAATGTGAAGAAGACAACAAAGATATTAAAATAATGTATAAGCAATGTAAGTAACAGGATTGGCAAAGGAGATCACAAAGGATAGAAAGGAAGAAGAGAACGAGTTCGTTTGCAGTGGCTAGAGTCCTTGCCGTGCCCATCCTCTCTCCCCCCTTTCTCTGTCAAATAAATCAATAAATAAAATATTTTTTAAGTGATTCTAAAAATGAGTTCACTGCCCTGCTTTCCAGTGTCTTTTCAGATCTCAGTAACCAGTAGATGGTCCTTCTAGTGTTTATGCCATTCATCTGATCATCATGATACCCTAGCCCTATGACATGCCAGCCACTAACTCCTAATGCCATCTCTACAGCCACTCTCTCCTGGTGAAGCATCTATAGCTTCTCACACTTAATTCCCTATCCAAAACCACTCACTCCTAATGCCATCTCTAGACCATACCAACAACTGTATCACCTCTATTACCTCAACCCCAAGCACACTAATCTCCTGCTAGGTTCCCATCCATATAGAATTATTCCAGGGTGATCATTTCTTTGACTTCATTAGTATCTCAAATCATCCTAATTCTACAGAATACACACTGTTCTCCACAGCTCATAAAGCCTTCTCCAAAACAAATCATATACTAGGGCATAAAATATGTCCCTACAAATTGAGAAAAATTGACAAAACACCCTGAACTATATCCAACCACAGTGCAATAAAGCTAGAAATCAACAATAACAGTAGCAACAGAAAACACACCAACTCTTGGAAACAGAATAATTCACTGATAAACAATAAGTGGGTTGTTGAAGAAATTAAAAGAAGAAATGAACAAATTTATAGATCTTAATTACAATGAAGATACAACATACCAAACCTTCTGGGTTGTAGTGAAGGCAGTGCTGGGAGGGAAGTTTATAGAACTAAATGTTTACATATCAAAACAAAGGGATCTCAAATAAAAACTTAACTATCCATATGAAGACATTGGAAAAACAACAGAAGTCCAATCTGAAAAACACAAGATGGAAAGATATTATCAAGATCAAAGCATAAATCAATGAACTGGAAATAAAGAAAACAATTAACAAAAATGATGAAACAAGGAGATGGTTCTTCAAAAAATAAGACTGATAAACCCTTGACAAAAAATGATCAATAAAAAATAAGAGAAGAGGGCTGGAGAGATGGCTTAGTTGTTAAGCCACTTGCCTGAAAAGCCTAAAGCCGCACGTTCAACTCTCCAGATCCCACATAAGCCAGATGTACAAAGGTGAGGCAAGCACAAGGTGCACACGCCCACTAGGTGGAGTTCTATTGCAGTGGCTGCGGCCCTGGTGCGCCAATTCTCTCCCTCTCTCTCTCTCTCCCTCTCTCTCCCTCTCTCTCTCCCTCTCTCTCCCTCCTTCCCTCAAATTAAAGAGAAAAAAATTGAGAGAAGACCCAAATCAACAAGATCATAAATAAAAATGGAGATGTAACAACTGATACCAATGAAATTGAAAGAAACTTCAGGACATATTTCAAATATTAGTATTCCATAAAATTGGAAAACCTGGAAGAAATGGATGAATTATTTGACACATACCACTTACTAAAACTAAACTCAGAACAGATATTTTATCTGAAGAGATCTATCACATCTATCAAAATTGAAAAATTAATTAAAAACCTCCCAACAAATAAAAGTCCAGGTACAAATGGATTCACTTCCAAATTCTACCAAACTTTCATTTAAGAACTGAAACCACTCCTTCTTAAACTATTTCACACAATTAAAAAGGGAGAATTCTCCCAAATTCCTTCTACAGAGCCAATATTACTCTAATACCAAAAGCAGAAATACAACAAGAAAAGAAACTTACAGACTCATATCCCTGATGAACTCAGACAAAATCTTCAATTAAATTCTTGCAAACCAAATCCAAGAACACATCAAAAGTATCATCCATGTTGATCAAGTAGGTTTCATCCCAGGGACACAGGGATAGTTCAACATCTGGAGATGAACAAGCATAATACACCACAAGAATCACATGATCATTTTAATAGATGCAGAAAAATCCTTTTATAACATAAAACATGCCTTCATGATAAAAACACTGGAGAGACTAGAGATGGAGGACCATATCATGTCATAATAAAAGGTTTATACAAAGCACCTAAGGCCCAGATCATACTTAATGGGGGAAGAAAAACCTGAAGCATTCCCATTAAGGTCTGGGACAAGATAGTGGTGCCCACTCACCACTCATCACTGTTCATATAGTGAAGTCCTCAATGAAAAAAGAAGTAGAGCTGGGCATGGTGGTACACGCCTTTAATCCCAGCACTTGGGAGGCAGAGGTAGGAGAATCACAGTGAGTTCGAGGCCACCCTGAGACTACATAGTGAATTCCAGGTCAGCCTGGGTTAGAGTGAGACCCTACCTTGAAAAACAAAACAAAAAAAAAAACAAAAAAAAAAAGAAATGAAAGAAAACAAGAAGTAGAATGATTAGAAAACAGAAGTTTTAAAAAGGGAAAATCCATACCCAGTCTTAAATAAGCACAATGGGGATGGCCTTTTAGGTCTGGTGATGAAGAAGGACTGGGACTATAATACCTAGGAGGGCAGTAATTAATCTCTCCAGGCACTGGATGGAATTGGTATCCAGCTTTTTGATACTTTCCTTGACAGTGCATATGCCTTGTTGGTTTAAATGTGAATTTACTTTTATACATTGCAATTATAATTAAAATTAGTCCAAAATTTATGACTTACTGGAGGCATCTAACATACATAAATGCAAAAAAAATGATAATGATTTTTACCCTATGAAATTACTATTGGATGAAAGTCACTAAAAGTAAGCTGGTAGGGCTGGAGAGATGGCTTAGTGATTAAGGTGCTTGCCTAAGAAGCCTAAGGACTCATGTTCAACTCTCCAGATCCTATATAAACCAGACACAGTGACACAGCATGCACTGGCGCATGTGTCTGGAGTTTAACTACAGTGGCTGGAGGCCCTAGCATGCCAATTCTCTCTCTCTCCCTCTCATTAAAAAACAGTTGGCTGAGCTTGCCTCAAAAAAGAAGATTGGCTGGTAATTTAAACTAGCTAAAAGAATATGAGAAAACAACTCATCAACAGGAATTCTAATCAGAAACAATAAACAAGGGGGTAAAACAAGGAACTTGGCAAGAAAGAGAGAGAAGAAAAAATATGCTACATGTTAGACCCCTGGCAGGTTCTTTGGGAAGGATAATATTGAACATGAACTGAAGGATTCAAAAAAAAAGTGGCAACTTTTCACAAATTCCCACCTTGCAAAATCAGAAGAAACTGAAGGCAATGGGTGTTTCTTGGAGGCAACCCACAGAAGGATCCTGCCACCTTATCCCTCTGCTAGTCCGTGTTTTTTATTAGATAATTAAGACCATTTACATCTAATATTATTACTGGAAGATGTGTATTAATTTCTATTGATCTTATTGATTTTGCAGTGCTTGGTGTTTTTCTATCTCTCTTACCTTAGCTATTATTCAAGCCTGTTTTAATTTTTTCTCTTCGGGCCTTTGAGAGATAAAAAAGAACAAGCCAATCAAAAATCAATAGACAGAAAGAAGTAACCATGATCAGGGAAGAAATTAATGCAATAGAAAAAAGTAATGCAAAGAGTCAGTGAAACAGAGTTGGTTCTTTGAAAGGATAAATGAAGCTCATAAACCTTTAACAAAACTAAGCAAAAGAAAGAGGGGTAAGATGTAAACAAATAAATTTCTAGATGAAAAGGAAGCCATTTACAACAGATACAAAAGAAATTCATAAAATCATAACAACATATCTGGTACCAGCAGAAGGGTGAAGGAGATAGACACAGAGAACACTCAACTCCTACCAAACTAGATATCCAGAGACACAGAGGCTCCCAAGACCTCATCACTGAAGTAAACAAACCCAACATGGCTCAGGGAAATTCATGGAAGAGGGGGTGGAAAGATTGTTAGGGTCACACGTTGGGTCATTATGCACAGACATTGCTTCTTTCCCATAACTGATGGCTACCCCCGACAATGCGTGACCAAAATTCCCCAACAAGGAGGGTCCCTGTGGAGGGGAGGACAGGGAGGAGGCTAACCATGGTACCAACATGGCTGTGTACACACTGTGTACATAACTAATAATGATAAAAAATAGAAAGAAAAAGGAAAAAAATCATAACAACATATCTTTAAAACATATATTCTACCAACTTAGAAAATCTGAAAGAAATGGATAAATTTCTAAATATATATAACCCACAAAAATTAAACCAAGACGAGATTACCATCCAAGCAGAGCTATAAAAAGAGTGAGATTAAAGCAGCTATTTAAAAGTCTTCCATCTAGAAATAAATTCAGGACCAGATCAATTTACTGGTGACTTTTAGTAGACTTAAATAACACCAATATTTCTCAAATTATTCCATGAAATAGGAAATGAAGAAGCACTACCAAATTACTTCTTTGAAGCCAGTACTACCCTGATGGCAAGATCAAGTAAAGACATACATAAAAACGAAAATTATATACCAATATACCTGTGAGCATATATGCAAAAATGCTCAACAAATTATTTGCAAACTTGCCGGGTGTTTTGGCACACGCCTTTAATCCCAGCACTTGGGAGGCAGAGGTAGGAGGATCACTGTGAATTCAAGGCCACCCTGAGACTACATAGTGAATTACAGGTCAGCCTGGACTAGAGTGAGACCTTACCTCGAAAAAAACAAACAAAAAAATTGCAAACTGAATGCAGGAAACATTAAAGGATAGTTCATTATGATCTTGATTTTATTCCAGAGATTCAGGGATGGTTCAATGTACACAAATCAATCAATAGACACCGTATAAATGAACTCAAGGACAAAAAAAAAAATCACACGATCATCTCAACTGATGCAGAAAAGACATGTGACAAAATATAGGAGATATTATGATATGGTGACACCAGAACATTTTATGCCTGTGAATGTTAAAAGAATTGAGAAGAGATATTCTGTATAAAAGCATAAATTACCAAGGGTCATCTAAAATCAATAGTTTAAATTTTATCCAAAATAACTATCAGGCCAATAGTCATATGCTTTCACATTGTAAATGTCAATAAATTTTATTTTTCGATTTTTCACAAGTTTACTGATTGCATTCTCATTTTAAATTATTCTGTTGTATATTGCAATTTTTGATATTTTTGTTTCATTGCATTCATACCCTTCAAAATTTATTAAAGTCATTTTTTATGTGGCATTGGGGGTAAAATCTAGGATCTGTGAATGCCAGTTACTTGCTCTGAGTTGTATATGAAATTTTTCAAACAGGATAATGTGCTAAAGTGTTGGTCCCTACCTTGTGGCACTATTTTCAGAAGTGCTGGAAGCCTGAGGAGGTAGGGTCTAAGAGAAGGGAGCTAGATTGCTCAGGGTATGGCCTGTCCCCATGTTGCTCTGGTCACTGTCAGCCCCCTTCGCCTCCTGACTGCCAAGACAGCTCTGCCCCTGGCTTCCCCGGCAACATGCTATGCTTCCCCACGACAGGCCTAGAAGCAACTCAGCCAGAGACCGTAGTCTGAAGTCTCTGAAAGTGTAAGACAAAGCAAACCTATCCTCAAATCTATTTCTCTCAGGCATTTATCATAGCAACAAAAGGTAACACATTAGTAGTACTATTTAAAGTAATCTTTACTTGTAGAGGTTTTTGAAAACCTGAACCTGCACGTTGAAAATCTGTTTTTCTTGTTTCTTACATGCCTGGACCTTGGCACAGCCATTAGCACCCTTTAATTCAAAATGCCCAGAGGCAAGGTACGTCTGATCCACTGCATTTAGCCTTTTTTTTTTTTTCACACACACATTCAGATATAAGGTTACATTGAGTGGTTGTGAGGATTGCTTCAGCCTCCCCGTTTTCTTCTCTTTAGGTCTATTGCTGCCATCCTCCTCCTCGGAAACTCATCAAGTGATTGAAAACAATTACTTTGTATGGTTCTTGGACTCTTCTCTACTATTGGTGTGTGTTTCTGATTTTGTTACTAGTTTATTTATTTATTCATTTATTTATTTTTATTTTTATTATTATTATTATTATTATTATTATTTTGGTTTTTCGAGGTAGGGTTTCACTCTGGTTTAGGCTGACCTGAAATTAACTCTGTCATCTCAGGGTGGCCTTGAACTCATGGCGATCCTCCTACCTCTGCCTCCCAGTGCTGGGATTAAAGGCGTGCGCCACCACGCCCGGCTATTTATTATTATTTTTGAGGTAGGGTCTCTCTCTAGCCCAGGCTGACCTGGAATTCACTATGGAGTCTCAGGGTGGCATCAAACTCATAGCAATCCTCCTAACTCTGCCTCCCAAGTGCTGGGATTAAAGGCATGTGCCACCATGCCCGGCATCTGGTTTATTTTTTAATATGGTTTGTAGCATGGCTGTGTGCCTCATCTTCTATTTGGGTTTTTGTTAAATGTAAAGTATTTGCACACATCCATGCATATGTGCATGTGTGTTTAGTGTGTTTCATTTCCCATCACTCCTTTTTTTTCTTCCCAGTGATATTTGTAACTACCTATCAGTTCTTCATATCTTATTTCTCTGCCAACTTTCCATCTTTTTATTAGTAGTTTGGAGATATACTTAGAACATTTTAAATTCTGACTGGTATCAGACATTTATATAAACTGAAGGGATGACATTAAAATAGTGCCTATAGCATTTTTTTCAATGTATTTTTTCCATGGGAACAATAAAAAGATATTCTTAGACATGTAGTTTCTGGTTATATCTTATTACTATATTCAATCAAAAAGTGACTCAAAGAGGGAGCTAGAGAAAAGGCTCAGAGTTTAAGGTACTTGCCTGCAAAGCCTAACAACCAGAGCTCAAGTACACAATATCCACGTAAAGCCAAATGCATAAGGTAGCAGATGCATCTTTTGCAGTGGTCCGAAGTCCTGGCATACCTGGTCTCCCTGTCTGCCTCTCTTCTATCTCTCTCAAGCCAAATCTTTTTAATGAGACTCAGAGAAGTGTTCTGTAGTTCACTGGATATAGGATCCACGTGCTGGCACATGGTAAAGCAGATCCTGAGGTTAAGATCTGTGAGGCATGGGTTCCTGTCAGGACATACCTGGTGTGTGATGAGAATAGTTCTCATTAGCACTCAGCACCAGACTCCTTCCAAAAGGGAAACTATTTCTGTTAAGAATATTGTATTGAAAACTGGTAAAGTGAGGACACTGACAAGATGTGGTTTTTGTAAATCAATTTAATGAGCCTTTATTTGCTTTTGCTTGTTACATGAGAATAATAGTTCATACAACATAGAGTTGTGAGAATATTAAGTGAAAAATCTAAAAAGTGAAAAATTCACAGTTTTTGCCTGATAATGGTTAATAATTGTCATTGAACAATGAGTAAGGATTTGACTTGGGAGCAGGAGATGTGTAAGAAGGAGAGAAGAGGGAGGAAGTTCTGAGTAGCGCAGTGGGAGGCTGTCGACCACTAGAACCGTATACAAGTAGTCTCATACCTTTGCCAATCTACCACGTGGTGCTGAAATAGATCTGATTCTTCCTTCTACTGCCTCACCACCCCTGCCACTATCACACACCCAAAACTTCAAGAACCATGACATACACTCCTCCCTTAGTGAGGGGCATTTTTAAGGATAGAAGAATTAAATAAAATCATCTGTTGTGTGTTTGGAAAATATGGAGGCAGGAATGCAAAATGAATTGTGGAAATTCAGCAGAAGATGTAATTCAGAGTCATAAATAAGTTGGTTGCAAGCCATTAAAGATTTTTCAAATCAGTAATTGTAGTATTTTTAATTTTAATTTCTTTTATTTGCAAGCAGAGAGAGAAATGCTCATGGCAGGACCTCTTGCCACTGCAAACAAACTCCAGATGCATGTGCCACTTTGTTGCATCTGGCTTTATATGGGTATTGTAGAATCAAACTTGGGTCATTATGATTTGCAGGCAAGCATCTTAACCACTGGGCAATCTCTCCAGCCCAAAGATTTTTATAAAATACCTTTAAGTGAGGTTCTACAAGCTATAATTAAAGAAGTTCTTGATATCTTAGGAGATAGTGTTAACTCTGGAGACATCTGGTACTGCAACTTGTTAATAGGGAGGACAATCATAGTCATATAGATATTAGAAATAAGCAGAATATGGACCTAAAAGTTTTGGTCATGTGAACATAAACTAAGGATGTAGAAGAAATAAAAAAACATGCTAAATATGTCATCTTTGTATAGTTCTGCTTCTTGTCACAGTGGTTAAATTGCTGACAAGAGGCATCTCTAGGAAGGAAGGATTTATTTTCGCTCTGTTTGTGGGAGGTGTGGTCCCTCATGGGGAAAGCGTGACAGAAAACAGCTCCATGGAGGCAGAGGAATATGACAGCAGCTTGTTCACATCTCAGGGGACCAGGAAGCAGATATAGGATACAGGTTATAGCCAGGCTATAACCTGCAAAGCCTACTCCCTGAGAAACACATTTTCTGTAGCAAGAGCCTACTTCCAACATTATAGAACCTCTCAGAATAGCACCAATAGCTCGGTACCACATATTCAAACATATGATCCTGTCAGGCAGAGACATTTCACATTCCAACCCTAAAAATCCTACATGGTCATAAGTGCTAGGTAGTGCTTTTCATTAAGAGAAAAATACAAGTTTGATCCTACAAAAGGTGACCTGAGGCTGTCCTACTCTCTTAATGACATTGTACTAAAAAAAATCTGGAGATCTTGGAGAAGTAATGCTATAGACCTGGGAGTGTCAGATGGGATCAAACTATAAGACTTGATGGTACACAGCAGACAAGTATATTTGGATAAATATCAGAGAAATAAATACATAGTGTTTCAGAAGACCTAAAGTTTCCAAGTACTCATGTTCTGGTGTGCATTATGGTATTTCTTCCACAGGAAATGTCATTCCTTAACCCATAAGTAAAGCTAAAATAGTTGTTGGACACATATAGATATTAGATATTGATTTTTATGTACTGCTCTGATCCATTAGCCAAATGATTTGCAACAGTTTCCTTGGCATAGGATACTCAAGGTAAGAAGAGATCCCCGTGTGCTCCATGAGCAGGGTGTGAGCAGCTCTGCCAAGCGGCTGCTTTTCTGCTCTTCTCCAGCTCATGCAGTCATAATCATAATATCCTGAGGATAGGAGACACCAGAAATAATAGTTTGCAACTATTTTAGGAATGTAAGAGAGAGGCAATAACAACTATATATTGAAAGACTTGAATCTGTGTTGCTCTGGAGATTAGGATAGGAGATGACAACTGTTTCTCAATCAGCCTTTTATTGCTGTTCACATTTAAAATTTTATTTAGTTATTTATTTGAGAGAGAGAGAGAATGGACATGCCAGGCCAGGGCCTCCAGCCACTGCAAACAAACTCCAGATGCATGCACCCCCTTGTGCATCTGGCTTACATGGGTCCTGGAGAGTGGATCCAGGATCCTTTGGCTTTGCAGGCAAACGCCTTAACCTCTAAGCCATTCCCATTTTAAACTATAAGTGTATTGTCGTGGTTTGAATATGAAATGTCCCCATAGGCTTGTATGTATGAACACTAGATCTCTAGCTGGTAGGGTTGCTTGGGAAGTCTGAGGATATTTGTTGGAAGAAGTGGATCACTGAGGGTGGCCCTTGAGGTTTTATAATACAGTCTCACTTCCTGTCTTCTCTGTGCTTCCTGACTACAGATGGAGTGTGACCAGCTAGGCTCCCTGCCTGTTGCCATGCCTTCTACACCACGATGAAATCTCCCCTAGAACTGCTAGCCAAAATAAACATTTCCCTTCCTTACACAGCTTCTTGTCAGGCATTTGGTCATAGCAAGTATAGCAAGCAGCTTCAGGTTGCTGGGGTAAACTTATAACCAGGTACAGTTATGGAAGGGACTTATTGAAGCTTACAGCTCCAAGGGAAGTACCATAATGGCAGAAGAATTTGACCCCCTTTCACAGATCCCAGCAGCACAAGCAAGCACACCTCAAGAACCCCAGGCGATGCTCAAGCACTTTGCATACCCTTAGACTGGAATTCCAGATCTGCCCCCAGTAACATACACCATTTTAGATGAACGCCCTCACTTGTGTTTTTAAGCTTCAATGGAATGTTGGAAATTTTGATCTTCAAATGTGATTCTTTTCCAAGGCTGTTGCTGAGTAGCTCTGTGTTCTGAGCGTGGGTATGGAGGGTGGTTATGGTGTTTGTTGGAGCCTGTCCTCCCGAGCCTTTGGGCTGTATTGTGGTCTTCTGCATACACTGCTCTGAACTCTACAAAACAGCTGCTCATTGTCCTTGACTTCCTCCTCAGAGCACCCACTGCCCAAGCCTTTGATATTTTATTGTATCTTGAGCTGTAGCCAGAGTATATGGTTAGCATTATATTTGATGTTGATGCTATCCTGAAAAATGATCTAGCTCTTGCTACCTTATTCAATTATTGATATGAAAGGCTCATTTCATGAAAAATGGCAAATCATTATTGTGCCCCTTGTGGTCCTTGAAGTAAATTCCTTGCTGGGCCTTAAGTTTGGATAATGTAATTGCATTCAACTTGAGTTACCTTAAGTATATGTGGCTATGAGTATTTTAAACACATCCTCCTATGTGAATACAATTAGGGCTCCCTGAGCATCAAGTTAAGCTCACATCCATAGGTGAATCAATGTCAAGAAATCTTAATTTTGCAACAGCATAACAGGGACAGTAGCATTTGTTCAAGCTGTGTCAGGGTATGCGAATGTTGATATTTCTTACATGAGAAAATATTTGCAATTTAAAGTACCCTGTAGCCTGAATGTTGAATGTGGTAAACAAGAAATTAAGAAGTGAGTGGTATGCATGGTGGTGTCTTTCTGTGATCAGAGCACTCAGGAGAATGAGGCAAGAACATCAGAAGTTCTAGGCCAGCCTGGGCCACATAGCAAAACCTTATCTAAAAAAATTTAAACCACCAAGGAACAAAAAGGAGGAAGGAAAAGAGCAGCAGAATCCTCTAGCAGCCAAAAGAGGTTGGGTAGATATAATCCAAAGATGGCTTTTTAAACCTAAAACCAGGTTAATAAGGTAGGCAGAAGGCAATATGAATGTCAACTAGCTAGCACCTGGCTACCCAGACAAATCCACAATTCTATAACTTGACTAACAACTGCTGATTCATGAGACACACATGAAAAGGTAGCAGGGTGGTGGAGGTTAAATGCCAGAGAAGTACTTTTCTTATTATCATCATCATCTATTTTTAGAGGAAGAGGAATATGTTCTCATTTGGTCCTTCTCTAGTATTTTTGGATTAAAATGTCACTTTGAACTATGTACTCCTGTTGCCCATGTTATAACTCCTAGGAAGTTTGTCTGACACACATGTGGAAAGTGTCATGATTCTATAGGGTAATAAAAATTAAAGTAAATGATATTATGTCAAGTACTACAGAGCGCCACATGCTAGAAGATTTAAAAGGCAGGTATTTATTTTCTCACAGGCCTTCTGTCTTGAAGTCCAGGATCAAAGTACAGGCCTCAGCAGATGTGGTAGAGGAGGCATGCCTCAGACTAGGCAGCAGGCTATCTTGTCTTCTTGATGGACTTAGGCTTTCCTCTGTTTTCTCTGCCTTGTGTTAAAACAGAGTCTCAAACCAAGAGTGAGAGCAGCTTGGATTAGGTGGGTGTTCAAAGTTACGTGAGAGACTCTTTCGTGTGGAAGCTCATTTTCCTTCTCCAGAGAGAAGAGAAAATTCCAGACACATGCACCATTTTGTGCATCTGATTTTACATGAGTAATGAGGAATCAAACCTGGGCTTTAAGTCCTTTAAGCACTGAGCAATCTCTCCAGCTCTGAAAACTCGTTTTTATCTAATATGCTTTGCCAGGCAGCTCAATCTGAACTTGGACATTCTATGAATTGAATCATTACCTATGAAATGTCTAAGTAGTTAGACTTGGACTCATACATTTAAGAGACCAAAGGACTGTTTCATGAGTATTATATTCTATACATGCCAGTTTTCAAAACTTCTATTTATGCTTGTCCTTTCCACATTTGGACCAACATTAACGTCCATACATGACAGTCAATCACTGTTGAAAACAGCTCTCTTAGATATCCCTCAACTCACCTACCCTTTATCCTCTGTAGTTTCATTGTATCATTTTTTTTCTTTCCCTTAGTAAAGCAAATGATGCAGAGTACTTTCCATAAGAAGCTGAAACAACAGCTCATTGAGATGAAAAATAAGTAAGACTTTCATATTGCACATCCAAGGACCAAGTGCTAGTTTGCTAATTTCACCATTCATTTCAGGGTGAAGTTTCAAGTTCAGTCTGATACTCTGAATCTGTCCTTATCCTTTCTATAGGGAGAGCTGTAAAAGAATTGCATGACTGGGCTGGAGGGATGGCTTAGCGGTTAAGCACTTGCCTGTGAAGCCTAAGGACCCCGGTTCAAGGCTCGATTTCCCAGGACCCACGTTAGCCAGACGTGCAAGGGGGCGCATGCATCTGCAGTTTGTTTGCACTGGCTGAAGGCCCTGGCGCACCCATTCACTCTCTCTCTTTATCTGCCTCTTTCTCTCTCTATGTCTGTTGCTCTCAAACAAATAAATAAATAAATTTAAAAAAAAAGAATTGCATGACTACAGTGTGTGTGTGTGTGTGTGTGTGTGTGTGTGTGCATTTCACACCTCAAATATTTGTTTTATAAAGAATATATAATTTTCATTGTACCATGATGCTATAGGAATTGTTTTTAATCTTTTAAATCTATTTTTTAATGAAACAAACAAGTTCCAAGGATCATTCCCAATTTTCATGAGGCTTTGATAAAAGCCAATTATTTTTGTGCACCCATCAGGCTTGTATTACTACAAATTCTAATATGCAAATAGCAAGTGATAATACTTGTAAAATACTATAAGTCTTATAAGACCCCATACATTGAATATTTAATTTGTTGTGTCTCATTGATTTTACATTTTAGCATCTCCAAAATCAGCATGCGTCTCACATTGATGGCATTATAATTTAATGGGAAGTGTTGTGTTCTTTTATTAGTTGCATCTACAATGATAACCTTATATTCTATGAAACAGTAATTCTAACTGTAGTCTTTCATTTGCTATTATTATATGTAAGAACTGAGGCTAAAACAGGCAACATGATTTTTTTTTTTTTTTTTTTTTTTTACAGAAATGAGGTAGGTGATAATGGATCTTGAATTTGGTGCTAAGGTATCAAATCTAACTTCAAGTTATTATTTAAGACCAAGGGTGGTCAAGTGGTGTGAAAAGAAAACAGGGTATTGTATCAGTTACTTTTCCATTGCTACGAACAAAAACCTGACCAGAATCAACCTATGGAAGGACAGGGATTTTAATTTGGCTTACAGTTTCCATAGGGAGTTTGACAGCAGGGAAGACATGACAAGAGCAGTCACTAGCTTAGCACCTTGTTACCTTTGTAGGCAGAAACCAGAGAGCAGCACATGGGGCTAGGGCCAGGGTAAAACACCTCAAGGTCCACCTCCAGTAATCTGATTCCTCCAGCAAGTTTCCATCCCGCAAAGTTTCCACAACCTTCCTGAACAGCAGCACAGGTGAGGATCAAGTATTCAAACATATGAGCATATAGCGGCCACTTTATATTCAAACCACCACAGGAATCAAAAGATGGTCTTTTGTAGATAAGCAGATTAAAAACTAAAAGAAAATACTAAATGTTGTCATAACAAGAACTGGCAATTTCCTTTTTCAGAAATGGTTGTTGGGACATGGAGATGGCTCCACGGTTAAAGGTGGTTGCTTGCAAAATCGGCTGGCCTGGGTTTGATTCCCCCATACCCACACAGAGGCAAATGCACAAAGTGGCGCACGCATCTGGAGTTTGTTGAAAGGCCCTGCCACTTCATTCATTCTCCCTTTCTCTCCCTTGCAAATTAATAAATAAAATGGGCGTTAAACAAATGAGCAAGTGACTGTTCAGCAAACAGGCTAACCTCGTTCATCTTATCTCTACATGAGGGATGCCATTGAAGGAGACATAGGAGGAAGCTAGCTTCGCTCAGGCAGTTTCAGTTAGAAACAGGCTCAGAGAGAACTAATGCCACCTCGCCCTGGCATGATTGGAACTCTTAACTGCACTGTTCCCTGCTGCCCACATTCCAGAATGCTACCTAGATAGACAGCCTTCCTTACCCAGGTGGGCTGGCCCTGGGGTCCTCCCTTCAAACCTACAGACCAATGAGACCTTCCCTTTTATATACCTGAATCTGATGAAAGAATACATGTCAATCAACTATAAAGGCTGTTCCAGCTCCTCCTTTTCTCCCGCTGGGCTCCCTCTCATCTCTGCTTGGATACACATGAGTGACTGTCCCTCTCACCTAACCTGGGGCGGGGGACGTGGAGAGCGGAATACTGCTTCTTGGTCTGGGTGGTTTATCTGATTGCCTCTGCTTTATAGTTTGGGATAACTTCTCACTTTAATGACATGTATGAATTTCCTCTGGTCTCTGAATCTACCACATGCGTATTTCCCTTACACTCTAGACCAACCACATGGGTGCTTTCTCTGACTCTAGGCCTGTTGCTTGTTACTCTAAACTTGGAGTAACCATGGATATAATTCTTTACTACTCATTTCTCATCTGAATTTCTTGGTCTCTGCTTTGATATTTTCTCTCTGTTATTCTTCCTTAAGCCACCACCAATTGCCCTCTCAACTTCCTTCCATGGGGAAGCTCAGGGCAGAGGCTATGTGTGCTCCTTCCAAGTCCCCCACACAAGCTCCCAGGTTCTATCTTTCATGTGCTTGTGGCTCCACTATAGTCTTTACCTTAAAACCTCATTTTTCTCTTAAATGAGGTTTATGAACTATCTAACATATGCTTGTGACTCTACTCCAGTCTTTCTTTAAACACCTCAATTTCTCTTAAATGAACCTTATGAGCTATGTAATCCAAGCTGCTCTCACTCTTGGTTTGAGACTCTGTTTTAACAGAAGGCAGAGAAAACAGAGGAAAGCCTAAGTCCATCAAGAAGACAAGATAGCCTGCTGCCTAGTCTGAGGCATGCCTCCTCTACCACATCTGCTGAGGCCTGTACTTTGATCTTGGACTTCAAGACAGAAGGCCTGTGAGAAAATAAATACCTGCCTTTTAAATCTTCTAGCATATGGCACTCTGTAGTACTTGACATAATATCATTTACTTTAATTTTCCACCCGAGTGTGTATTTCTTACTTCCCATGTGTTTATGACTCTTTTCTAACCTTCTTCCTAGATCCCAATTTCCCTTAAATAAACCACACAACTTGTTATTTCTCCCTAATAAATTTAATAATTCATAATTTATCTTTCTTGAGCCTTTTTTGTTAAAGGTAGGACAGGACCCAAAATTGGGGTTCATAAATTTTGGGGAATCCCTACTGAACCCCCAAATCCTGCACCCACATTGCAAATGGAGCACAAAGTTGATGCCTCCTCATGGGTGAATATAAAGTGTTCCTTCAAAAGACTCATGTGGAGTGGGTATAGTTATGAACACCTGTAATTACAGCACTTGGGAAGTGAGGCAAGAGGATCAGGAGTTCAAGGATAACCACCCTCAGCTACAACAAGTTTGAGGCCAGCCTAGTCTACATAAAACAAACAAACAAAAGGCTCCTATATTGAGGCTTGGTTCCCTGTACAAGTGGTGTCCAAGCATGGTGTTTTTGAAAGTCACTACATCATGAGGGTTACTATTTAGTCTTCCGCCAATGTGGTCCTTTCCTTGCTAAATTCATCTCAAAATACCTGCCACAGAAACTGAGATTCACTGGATAAGATCCATAAAGATAATGTAAGTGAGCATTACTAGATAAGTTATAGACTCCTATAACTCCTAAATAGTCACATGTGTTATCCTCACAGGCATGCCCAAGCAGGGGCAAATGCCAGCATCATGTCTTAAATACAGAACAACTAGGCAGGGTTCATTATTGTGTCATGGAAACAGAAGTGTGACAAATGTGGCATGTGTGGCTCATTGTGTTAATGCCATCCTCAGTCTCTGAACAGAGTGTGTTCAGAGTGCTCACTTTGAGATGACACAAAATTGTTGCATACTTCTTAAAAGAGGTTTCAAAAGCCATGAGGTATTGCACTTTATAAAATGCAGAAATTGTCATATTCAATCATTTTCTACATGTTAAAGTCAAAAAGATTTTTTCTAAGTAGAATCATTAATTTTCTCTTCATTACTAAAAGGCATGTAATTAGATCTGATGTTATGCAATACACTTTACAAAGAGAATTGATTGTATTGGGAAGGTTAAAAGGAGGAGAAAATAATATACCTATAATCTCAGGCCACAAGAAAAAAAAAAGAACTTTTTTACCATTAAAATTTTCATGTGGAAAGTTGTTCACTCAATTTTAACAAAGAAGTTTATTGACTAACTCATATGTGTCGTAGATAAATAAATTATTCACTAAATATGTTTTGTAAGAAGGTGCTATTGGGCTGGAAAGATGGCTTAGCAGTTAAGGCTCTTGCCTGCAAAGCCAAAGGACCAGGCTTAATTCCCCAGGACCCACATAAACCAGATGCATAAGGTGGCACATGCGTCTGGAGTTCATTTGCAGCAGCTGAAGGCCCTGAATGGTGCACCTATTCTCTTTCTCTCTCTCTCTCTCATAAATAAAATAAATGAAACCACTCTCTGGTTTGAGATCTTTGAGGTATGCCCATTCTGCCACAAATGCCCTGGTTTACTCTCTGCTGCTGCCCTGCACCTTGCTGATAAAACCACAGTCCATGATGGCAGGTGCTACACTCTCCCCTGCTTCTTTTTTCCAGTGTTATTCTGGCACCTGTCTTGACTTCTGTATGTTGAATCTAAGCAGAGTGCATGCAATGCATACTGCTCAGTCATTCCCAAAGGAATTTTCCCAAATTTTCCCCACTACTGGGTGCTAACGTGACAAAAGTCTACTATCAGGCAAAATTAGAATGTTTTATTGTTGTCTGGTGTTTCTTTTTTTGTTCAACACAAAATTGCAATTCATCCATATGTTTTGTAGGGATTCAGCTTAACAAATTTGCATCCATCTTTAGTCTCCCGCCACAAGCACTCCTCATATTGTTGTTCCATAAACTACAATGGAAAATAGCATGAGAGTTCTATCATGTGTGCAGTTCTAACTGGATCCTCCTCCAGGATGCATTGAGTCTTTGATATCATCTGAAGATGGATCAGGTACATGCCAGACAGGAAGAAAAACCACTTTTGTCCTAACTTACACAGATACCCCTGTTCAACCTGAGTTGTGGAGGTCTACTTTGACTTGCTACCCTCTAGGACTGTGCTTCTACAAGATCCCAAATAAATCACGCCCACGCAGACCTGGACCTGTCTGCCCTGTTCTCCAGTCTCATGGCATATTTAGATATACACTAAGACCATAGTGTTCTGAAACATATTTATTGGTGATTTAAAGTTCTCTTTCATGAATGGTCTTTTTGCTCTTTCTTTTAGTAGGGTTTCTTGATCATTTACATATGATCTTCAGAATTTTTATATCTTCAGATACATTTGCTTTTTAAAGGGCTTTTGACATATATATGTGTTTCTTTTTACTAAATAATGCATTTCTTTTTTAATTTATAATTAGAAAATCTCAATAATAAAATTAAACATATGTTCCTGCTCAATATTTTATGTTAAAATTTCACCTAACTCCATTTATTATTTTTTCGATGTATTAAGGTATGTATTATGTTTTTATTTCCAAAATAATTCACATCCCAAGTCAGATAATTTCTCTCTCCATGTATTCATGATGTATTTCATCAAATAATAAGCAGAATTAATTTAAAAATTTTGTTCCACACCACTAATTTGTAACTACATGCTATTTTGGTAATCTTAGCTTTGTTGTATGTTGGTCTATTAAGAGAAATGTTCTAACAGTACTTTATTCAAAATTCTCTTTGCTGTTTTTTTTTCCTTAAGAATAATCTGAAATATTTTCAGGTTCTCAGGTGACTCTGAAGGAAAAACAGGAGTAAACTAATTTTCTACAGGCAGTTAGGCAGGAGCAGAAGCCCAAATAAGGAACCAGGAGTTGCCATTCTGTCCCTCCTGGCAAAATTGGAACTCAGATCTGATCCTGTCTCATCCAAGATGGCTGCCAACTACACACCCCAGCAGGAACTTGCAGCTACTTCTTCAGCTCAGCCTTTCTTATTAGCCCCCTGAGTCCATGAACCAATCAGATTTTGTCCCATGCCAGGTCTCTCCTAAGTCTCCTAACAAGGCTAACCCTAACTGGATGTTGATCTACAAAGCAGGTTGAATATAGGCTATTCCCCTCTCCTTGTTGGCCTGTGACCTGGCCTGAACACACATGCAAATTTGGTTCTCCCCTATCCAGCCTGGTTGGGAAGGGGAGAGCACTTCTCTGGGCTGGGGCTTTTTTTTTTTTTTTTTCTTCCTGCCTTCTGTGTCTTGCTTTGGGTCCCTTCTAACTTTAATTACATGTATGATTTTTCTTTGATCTCTGGGTCCTTCACTATTTCTGAATACCCCCTGGTTTTTTATTTAAAACGGTACTTTTTGGTTCTTATGTTCTGCTTTCTACATGTGGGTGTATGTGACTCTTCCTGGGCCCTTTTGCCTGCCCCCCAGATTTCTCTGATTCCCTCCATCTCCACTCTCCTTTTCCATCCAGGCAAGGAGGAGAGTTCTCTGGCTTCAGTCTTTCATCTAGCTTCCTCCCTGGATCCTAATTCTCCTCCAACTTGAGCCTTTCAGCTAGCCTCTTCTCTGGATCTGAATTTCCCTTACAATAAACCTCATAATTCATGGTTTGTACCTAGATAAACTTAATAATTCATACTTTGCCTTCCTCAATCAGTTTTTTCAATTCTTTGTTAAAATAGACAAAGGTCCAAAAGTTGATGTCCACAGGCCTGAAGGGACCCCTCCTGAACTCCAAAATCTTGAATCAACTCTCACTTGCATTCTGAGTGTCATAAGACTATTTATTTGAATAAAACCAATATCTTTAAAGAATAAAAATATGACATATAGCAAAGGACAAATATACAGAGAAAGAAATCAGTGAGGCTGCCCCATTTTCAATAACAACCAAAAAATTAAATACTTTGGAATAACACTAACCAAGAATGTGAAAAACCTATATAATGAAAACACTTAAAAACTCAATAAAGAAATTGAGGAGGATCTGAGAAGATCAAAAGGCCTCCTATGCTCCTGGATAGGTAGAATTAATATTGTGAAAATGGCAATTCTACCAAAAGCAATATACAGACGTAATGCAAAACCAATAAAATACTAGCATCATTTCACAGAGATTGAAAAAATGATCTCAAAATTCATAAGGAATGGCAGAAGGCCTCCAATATCCTTGGGGGGGGGGCACCTCTGGCAGTATCACAATACCCAATCTAAAGCTATATTACAAAGCCATAGTGACAAAAACAGCATGGTACTGGAATAAAAACAGAAACATAGACCAATGGAACAGAACTGAAGATGCAGACCTTAGGTCAAGTAACTACAGCTGCTTGATATTTGACAAAGGTGCCAATAATGTAGACTGGAAAAAAGACAGCATCTTCAACAAATGGTATTGGACAAATTGGATGAACATATGTAGAAAAATGAAATTAGACCCACTCATTTCTCCATACACAAAAATCAAGTCCAAATGGATTAAAGACCTCAATATAAGACCCAAAACTCATCAACTACTGGTGTTAAAAATAGGAGGCACTCTCCATGATATAGGATGGGAAAAAGACTTCCTGAACAAAACCCCAGTAGCTCAAGAAATTAAACAAGCACTCAACCAATGGGATCTCATGCAGTGAGAAAGCTTTTGCACAGACAAACATACCATAAGCAGAGTGAACAGATTAACCACTGAATGGGAGAAAATCTTCACCAGCTGTATGACTGACAGAAGCCTAATATCTATAATCTACAAAGAACTCAAAAAATTAACAATGAAAAAAATCAAACAACCCACTCCAAAGGTGGGGCAGAGAACTGAATAGGGAGTTCTCAGAGGAAGAATTACAAATGCCTAACACACACTTAAGAAAATGTTCAACATCCCTAATTATTAGGGAAATAAAAATTAAAACAACTATGAGATTCCACCTTACCCCAGTAAGGATAGCAAACATTAAAAAAATCAAATGAAAACAAATGTTGATGAGGCTGTGGAGAAATACTAACTCTCATTCACTGTTGGTGGGAATGTAAGGTAGTTCAACAACTATGGAAATCAATATGGAGACTCCTGGAAAGGATAAATATAGTTATCAAAGACTCTGTTATTCTCCTACTGAGCATTTACCCTAAAAGCTCCACATCTCAGTTCAGAAATATTTGCTCAACCATCTTTATAGTGGCTCAATTCATAATAGCTAAGAACTGAAATCAACCCAGGTGCCCATCATTAGATGAATGGATTACCAAGATGTGGTATATCTACATGATGGAATTCCACTCAGTAGTAAGGAAAAAAATGACACAATGAAATTTCTAGAAAAAATGGTTGAACTTGGAACAGATCATTCTAAGTGAACTCACACAGTCACAGAAAGACAATGATTGCATGGTCTCACTCATTTGCACTTCCTAATCTGGGTCAGCCCAAGTTGCTGACATACCTGAATGGCATCTTGAGGTTTGGACAATAGGGAGGATAGGGCTTGGAGGAAGGGTGGGGTTGAGGGGACATAAAACTGAACCCAAATTGAACTGGTACCATAGACTCTTATGTGCTGGAAGTTAGACTAAGAGGTGGAACCCTCAGGAGGACCTTAGGGGGAGCACCTGGAGACGATGAGATGAAGCCTAACCTTAAACTTCTCCTGTTTCTCTTTCTTTTCTGTATTTTTCTTTTCCCTTGGTTCTGGCCTGTAGTTCCCTGTACTAGGATGTGAGCTGTTGATCAGAGAGACCTATTAGATCCCCCAAACAAACAAGCTTCTGTCAGAGCACTTGATTACCCACCAGAGGTTAATAGTAAGACCCTATTGCTGAAGACACTATATGCTGTTGGGACAGACCATGGAGAGACCTCGTTGGAATCCAGAAGAGAGCCAGTCCCCAGAAAACCAGCCCATCTCGTGCTGGAATGCACTACAGGAGCTATGGGGAAGGGGGCAACATCTGTCCAAGCAACTTAAAGTCTAAGCAATTCAGAAGCAAAAAACCTGACATGATGCTCACACAAGTGCAATAGTGGCACACAGCCATGGTGGGTAACCAACTGCTCTTGGATTGGCTAACAGATCCACTCAGTAGAAAGGAAACCATACCTGGAACTGGGAAACAAGTCAGAATCATACCCAGATAACGATTCTGCTTTCAATTGTCAAGCTCCCACTGATCTTGGGCTATAAGGGGTGTACACCCTTTAAATTGTCTCTAAATTAGTAATGGTTATCCCATTTAACTGGTGCTGACATCACTGTCCACTGGAGAATCTGCTTCTCTTTTTCAGACTGGAGCTGGACCTGAGGAGATAAATGACCCAATGCATTCCACTCTGGCCCCAGCTGAAACCAAAGAGGAATTGGAGAAATGAGCAAGAGTGCTGCTTTCTTAGTGAATCTGATATCAGCACAAGGGTGATGGAGATAGATACTGAGGACACACAACACTTACCAAACCAGAGATCCAGAGGCTTCTAAGTGCCCATCACTGAAGTAGACTTAAAATATACCCAACATGGCTCAGGGAGTTTTGTGGAAGAGGGATCAGAAAAGTTGTTAGAGCCACAAATTGGGACATTTTTCACAGAGACATTGCCCCCCCCATAATTGACTGCTGCCCCTATAATGTATGACCCACAATCCCCATTGGATTGACCTGCATCCCTAATGAAGAAGGCCTGTTAATAAAAGAGGCAGGGAGGAGGGAAACAATGGTACCAACATGTGTTATTTACATACTAACCATGTCCATATCTAATAAAAATAAATTTAAAAATTGTGGAATATATTATTCAGTGAAATATGTTATCTAGGAAAACATTACAGAAAATACATCTAGCTATTATTTCTATGATACATGATATGTGCTAAAACTCTTAAAATACCATATGTAAGCAAGACATGGTGACACTTGGGAGGCTGAAGCAGGAGGATTGTGAGATTAAGGCAAACTTTGAATACACAGTAAAGTCTAGTCTCTCAAATGACATGCTATGCAGTATGTGCATTGTCTTAGTCATCCATGTAACTATGATGTAAGTGGGGGTAGTTGCAGTTTCATGTTAAGGTAACAGAACAGAATCTTCTATTTATGTGAAATTATACAAATAATTAAAGTCATTGTGTAATATTTTGTGGCACCTTTGTTAGGTTTCAGTGTCTGAGTTAAGACAAATTTATAAATATACAGGAGATATCTCCTGCAGCAGTCAGGCTTTCATTGCTGGTAAAAATCACCCAACCAAGAGCAGCTTGTGGGGAAATAAAGAGGTTTATTTTGGCTTACAGCCTCAAGGGGGAAGCTCCATGATGGAAGGGGAGATGGTGGCATGAGCAGAGGGTGGACCTCACCCCTTGCGGAACATCAGGTGAACAATAGCAACAGGAGTGTGTGCTAAACACTGGCAAGGGGACACTGGCTATAATACTCATAAAGCCTGCCCCCAACAATACCCTGCCTCCAGGAGGTATTAATTCCCAAATCTCCATCAGCTGGGAACCTAGAATTCAGAACACCTAAGTTTATTGGGGATACCTGAGTCAAACCACCACATTCCGCCCCTGGCCCCATAAACTGATAACCATATATGATTTAAAATGCAATGCATTCAGTCCAACTTTAAAAGTACCCATAGTTATTATCAATCCTAATGATGTTCAAACATCCCCATAATCCAAAGTCTTTTAACTGAGGCATAATACCAAAAAATCCCCCCCAAACCCATAATGACACAGAATACACATTCACACTGCAAAAGATAGCATTTGGCCTAGCAAAGAAATATTCAACCAATACAAGATTTAAAACAACCAGGGAAAACATCAAACTCTGTAGTTCCAAGACCAACTACTCTAGCCAGTGACAAGCCTCCAAGTCCAATAATCCTAACCAGCAACAAGTCTCTGGAGTTCCAATTCCACCTGTCCAGCTAGGCTACTCACAGTCCTGGAAAACTTCATCTGGGGCTGGCAGCTGTCCTCAGCATCCATCCTGTGCTCCTGGCATCTCCACTGGGTCTCCACCGCAACCCATGGTTCATCCTCATGGCCCCAAGGGGTCTCCATACAGGCATCCAGCAAACCTGCTTCACACTGCTCATGGTCATTTCCCAAACACAGCACCGTGTTGCAAACTCAATGACCCTCTCTTTCCTGCATTTGTTACACTCCATAATAGCAGGCAGGGTGCCAATTTGTTAATCCAGAGGGGAATAAAGCAGACTTTAAAGAACAGGACACTCCTTGAGCACTCAGGCCCTTCAAAAGAGTCTGCATTCTTCCTGTTGCCCCAGTGCAGCTCAGCTAGCCCAATCTCAATGGTTGTAATCTCTCAAACAATTTTCAGGTGAACAGGCAGAAGTTGAGGCCCAAAGATTTCATTCTTTCTGTGCCATATCCCTCTGCTCACACCAGTCCATTTCTACAAAGTGCAACCCTGCACAACTTCTCAAGACACAGGCATAACAGCAAACCTCTCAAACTGCTTCTAGCTCAGTCTAAGCAAAGCTCCTTCTTACCCTCATAAGCCAACCCTCACAGTCCATAGTTCTTACTGCATTCAGGCCTTCAAACTCTGTCCAGAATAGTCCATCAAGCTGTAATTTGTCTCTTAGGTCAAGGTTTCAAATCCTTCCACATTCCTCTTGAAAATCAGCTCCAAAAGGCCAAAGCCACACCATCAGGTGTTTAACAGCAATCCCACTCCTTAGTACCACTTCAGTGTTGCAGTCAGGTTTGAATTGCTGCCAGAAATCACCCAACAAAGAGCAGCTTGTGGAGAAAAGAGAGGTATATTTTGGTTTTCAGGCTCGAGGGGGAAGCTCCATTATGGCAGGGAAAATGGTGGCATGAGCAGAGGGTAGACATAACCCCCTGGCCAACATCAAGTGGACAATAGCAACAGGAAAGTGTGCTGAACACTGGCAAAGGGAAACTGGCTATAACACCCATAAGCCTGCCCCCAACGACACACCGCCTCCAAGAGGCATTAAGTTCCCAAATCTCTATCAGCTGGGAACCTAGCGTCCAGAACACGTAAGTTTATTGTGGACACCTGAATCAAACCACCACAGCTCCCTACATTTTAGTTCAACTCTCTGTAATGATTATGAACCAGCTGGCTCTAAAATCTTTCAAAATATCAGTTTTGACATTGCATTCTATAATTGAATGAGTCCTTTCTCTGGATATTTATTTGCTGAAAATTTCCATTTGTGATCATTTCCACACATTTTTGCACAAGAAAATACAATTTATATTTTGTGAGGGTTTTTTTGAGAAAGGATTTCACTTAGTAGTCCAAGCTTAGCTCACTATGGGGCCAAGGAGGATGTCAAGCCCACAGCAATCCTTCTGTGCCTTGGGATCCCACATGTTGGGACTATACAGGGGAGCCATACACCTGGATAAAAATATATAGCATGAATTTCCATGATATTTGATAATAGTTCATTTAGTCTGTGTCATTTTATTAAAAGGTTTTGTTCTGTCAGTTATTTTTTGCCATATATATGTGTGTATACATACATACATATATATATGCATAAACACTTCTTTTACCAACACAAAGGAAGTGTTGGCTAGTTCTATAAGGGTGGTATTAACAAGTCTTTGCCCCCTCAGAAGCATGTAGATGCTCATCCATCTCAGCTCAAATTCAGCACTAAAAGCATAGATGTTTGACACTTGAATCACCCATAGTCTTCTTTTCTACCCATCAAGACACTGAGGCCTCCCTGAAGGCAAGACTGTAACAGCTGACTTCCCAAGCAAAAACAGAGACCCTGTTCTAACCAGCTTGCCCATGCAAGTTCTCAGCTTTCTCAAAAATCAATGAGAGTCAGGGAGCCCAGACTCCCCACCACCAATATAGCTTCACCCTTTTGCCACCAAGGCCTATATTGACAGAGGGAATCCAGGGATTTAGTCAGGAAAGGGCAAGATGTGCTCCAGTCAGAAATAGTCCTGAAAATCCCAGAGGCCTGCCATGCAAAAGCCTATTTGTTGATCACATGGATCTGTCCTCATGTGGCATGTTTAGTCTTTAGTTCCTTCTCAGCTCAAGCTTCTCTG
This sequence comes from Dipus sagitta, assembly GCA_036346955.1. Taxonomy (NCBI): domain Eukaryota; kingdom Metazoa; phylum Chordata; class Mammalia; order Rodentia; family Dipodidae; genus Dipus; species Dipus sagitta. The sequence goes on from CM070784.1 coordinate 45,371,008, forward strand.
TGGCTGTGTGAGTAGCTCACCCTGACACTGAACGTCGCTGCTGCTTACTGAACTCTGCAGATGATAAAGCTGGAAGTATAATCCTCAGGCTCACCTAGGACTGTAGATGCACCAGGGTGAGTATCTCATTCTGTTACTAGCACTGTGTTTCTTCCAGCTGTGCTAAATTTTTAGCCAACAATACGTTGAAAGTAAGTGAAGCCATGTGCTCTTGCTGGGTTCCTGTAGATTATTAATTTTCTTCTGTAATTACAAGGTCATCACATAGGGCGAGATGTATAGCAAAATTATACTCAGATAGCAAGACACTAAGCGGGGACCAATAAGCTTATCATTTCAGTGATTTTTCCCCCAAAATTCTATACACTCATACAAATGGACACACACTGTACACAAGATTCACCCAAAGATTTGGTGAGTTGTCGATGTGACTTTCAGAGCTGACTCTAACTGAAGTCTGCCCAGTTGTGCATAGTATATTTCTCCTGTCACTGAGCTTTCATCTTCACCCACTATAGCCTCTGCTACTAATGCCACTTCCTAAGCCTTTGTCTAGGTGTACTTTTATTGTTGTCCTGGATTGGTGTGCATCACACATTTCTTTGCTGAAGGCTGCCCTGAGCCCTCTGGACTTGGTCTGAGTGGATAAGGGCCACAGGACTGGTTGAATTTCTTCTAAGTGTCTGTGGTCCTTGATCACCTCAGCCTTGAGATACACTGTTTCCTACTGAGGTCATGCACTGAGCACCTTCCAAGATGGTGCCCAGTGGCCCCTGGCTCCTTGTGTTCATGCCCTCTGATAACTTTGCAAAGATACATGTAGGTTTGTAATCCTCTGCCTTTGGGTGCAAAAGCAACTCAGGGATTTGCTTCTACAAAACTCAGTTTGGGGGTCTGGAGAAATGACTTAGCAGTTAAGGCACTTACCTGTGAAGCATAAGAACCCAGGCTTGATTCCCCTATACCCACGTAAGCCAGCTGCACAAGGTGGTACATGTGTCTGGAGTTCATTTGCAGTGGCTAGAGACCCTAGTGTGCCCATTCTCTCTCTTTCTTTTCAAGGTCTTCAATTAACTTCCACTTTCTCAGGTCTGAGCTCCCTAGAATGCTACCCCTCCCAGTCTCCAAATGGGCAATGACCGTCTCCTGTGGGCTTGTACTATTTCCAGACAAATGCCAGGCTGTGGCCACCCCACCATCACTGGTCTCCAAGGGCCAACCTCATGAGGAAGTGGCCCAAAGGATCTGGAGAAAAGGTAAAAAACAGAAACAGGGCAAATGCATGCTTGAGGCCTAAACAGGTGAGGAATGAAATAACCTGAGTTGATCTCCCCTGTCAGATGCCCTGCCCCCACCCTGAAATTGCTCAACTAACTCAGTCAGATTCTCAGATTGTGAAGACTTCCACATTCCTTCAGCCCACACAAAAAAAAACCCTGCCTGTGGGAGCTTTAATCTCATACCCATAAGGGGCACGTTTGTATCAGGCCTGGGGGAAGAGCTGCTCAGGCCTGAGAACGGACAAGAACTTGACATCAGAACTTTTTTCCTGAATGACCCACACACAGTCTGGCTGACCTGTGATGCTACTGTGTCAAAGTGTAATTCAAGGGGAGTAAGAAAGGACACTCACCCATATATATGACTGGCAGCTCACCCCTGTCCCTTGTGATTCTGGGGTTTTTTGTTGTTATTATTGATGGAGTTGGTTATTTTCCTTTCTTTTCTTCCTTCTACTCATTTTCTCACTTTGTTTTCAGGTATACTGATTTTGCTCTTGAAATTCCTTTGTTCTCTTTTATGATTGATGCTGATGTTCTCATTTATAGATGCCAATGCCCAAGCAGACTAGCCACTCTAATTGCATATTGGTATTACTACTTGAAATTGTACATATTAATTGTCAAGCTACTGTATTCAAAACCACTATCCCACCAAAACAGACTTCCATGACTGTCTCTTACACGTCTACACTCACAGAAACCTACTTCTGTACACTTCTGTAGCTACAATAATCTCCATCCTTCCTCACATGTCTTCAGTTCATATCCTTGTCTCCTGATCAGACTTTCCCACCCCCTTCTCTCCCTCCCTCCATCTCCTCTTCATATGACCACTCAAATACTAATACACTTTGCTCTTTAAAAAAAATCTATAGACCACATGCTCTCCAATTTTACTGATGGACTCTGTAAACCAAGGAGAACAGAATAGTAACACAAAAGGTTATCCTACAGCTGAGCAATACAAAAACCACCAAGAAACCTGCAGAATTTAGGCTTGGTCATACCCTGGAATCTTGAGGGAAATGCACTTCCTTGTGAAACTGAAAAAGAGATAGCTGAATTGCCAAAGAAAGAATTTAGAGCTCTTTTGCAATAATAATAATAATAATAATAATAATAATAATAACCATATAGACACCCCAAATCAACACAGAATAAATTGAAGGAAATATTCATAAATACGGAGGAAAACTTCAGCAAAAACTACTGAAATGCTGAAAAAGAACTAAAAAGAAAATATAAAAATGAAAGCAATGACAAATCAAATAAGAACCACATTTACGATGCTTTACTAACAGACATGATCACATAGTAGAATGAATTTCAGGAATGTAGGATAAAGTCGAGACAATAATACACACTAATATATATTAAGAAAATAATTAAAGAATGTGACCAAAATTTCCAAGAATTCTCAATTAAATTCTAGATACCAAACCTGAGGATGCAAAGAGAACTGATATTCTGCTCAATGAAATAAGAGAACATTTCCCAAACCTAGAGAAAGAAGTTGTCATCCAAGCACAAGAATCAGATTGAACTCCAAATAAATATGACCAGAGAAGGAACTCTACATGGCACACCATAGTAGCAGTGTCAAAGATAAGAGATGAGCAAGGGTGCTGCTTCTACCCTGAGCCAGGGTGATGCAGACAGACAATGAAAACACCAAAGCAGAAATCAGAAGCTACTGAGAACTCAACATTAAAGTAGAGTTAAGGCACATCCATTAAGGCTCAGGGAAGTTTGCGAAAGAGGGCAGAAAGAATGTAAGAATCACAGGGTGGTAATATCCAGAGACATAGCCCTCCCCACAAAGACTGACTGCTGCTCTCACAAATCATAATCAACAACTACATGACGAAGACCAGCAATCCCACTAAGGGGGGCCCTCAGTGGAGTCGGGGCAGGGAGGAGAGAAATGATGATACCCACATATGTGTGCATAGAAAGTTTCTACTTAAAAAAATAAGGGTTAGAGAGATTGTTCAGTGGTTAAAGATGCTTGCTTGAAAAACCTGATAACCTGTGTTCTATTTCCCAGCACCCATGTAAAGACCAATGCACAAAGTGGTATATGCATCTGGAGTTCATTTACAGTGGCAAGAGGTCCTGCAGCATTATCCCTCCCTCCCTCTCTATCTCCTTTCAAATAAATAAAAAGTAAGAATTTGGGCTGGAGAGATTGCTCAGTAGTTAAGGTGCTTGCCTGCTGTGGTAGTTTGAATGGATGTCCCCCAATTGATTCAGGAGTTTTAGCTAAGCTTGTAACTTATTGGATTTCCAGCTGCCTGGCTGGGGGAGGTGTCACTGTAGGTGGATCCTAGGGTCTAGCCCTAACATATGTTTGGGAGTGGATTCAGAATTCCAGCCTAAGACATGCAAAATGCTTGAGCTGTGCCTGTGGCTCCTGGAGTGTGCTTGCTTATGGTGCTGGCAATGGCATTTCGGTCTGCATAAACCTGTGAAATGGGGCCAGCTTCTTCCACCATTATGGGTATTATAATACCCTGGATCTGTAAGTTCTAATAAATCCTCTTCCTCTCATAAAAGAAAAAAATACAATGTAAAGAAACAACATTAACAGCTCTCAAGGGAAAATGCACTTGCATACAAAGACAAGGATATCAGGATAACTACACACCTTTCTTTAGCAACTCTCAAAACCAGAAAAGAATGGAATGATATATTCCAAGTTCTGAAAGTAAATAATTACCAAGAGAGAATGTTATGCTCAGAAAAGTTGTCTCTCAGAATTGATGGAGAAATAAGGATATTTCAAGACAAACACAAACTAAGGCAATTTATGTCAACCAAACCAGCACTGCAGAAAATTCTAAAGGTGATATTATACAGGGAAGAAAGAGCCAGGACAGAACATGATAGAACACACTTCAAGAAAGAAACATATGTGTGATACAACAAATCAGCAAAATCTCAAGGGGAAAGAAAAATAAATGCCAATAATCCAGCCAACCAGAACTTCTGACAACAAAATTTTAGGGAATAGCAAGCCTCTCTCTATAATAACCTTAAATGTAAGTATAAATGGCCCCAATTCATGTAAAGACAGAGACTAAATGACTGGATTAAAAACAAGATCCAAGTATCTGTTTTCTGCAAGAAATATAACTAACTAGCAAAAACGTTTAAAGACTGACTATGAGAGAATGGAAATCAAACTACCAAGCAAATGAAACTAATCAAGCAAGAGTGGCCATCCTTACATCAGAAAAAGAGACTTCAAACAAAAGTAAATCATAAAAGACATTAAGGGGCACCAGATTTTCAAAAATACAGAAATTAATCAAGAAGATATAACAATTATAAACATTTGGGCACCAAATATTGAGGCTCTAGATTTCATAGAACAAATGCAAAAGGAAAACAAAGATCACAAGGGTCTAGACACAATAGTAGTGAGAGACTTCAGTAGCCCACTCTCATACTTAGATAAGTCATGCAGTCTAAAAATTAACAAAGAAACTTCAGAGCTAAACTACACCACAGATAAACTGTACCTAACAGATAAAACCAGAGTATCCCACCCAAACAGATAGGGAAAATTCTTCTGAGCAGTACATGGAACCTTCTCTAAAATCAAGCACATAATAGGCCACAAAACAAACCTTAACAGATACAAAATAATTGAAATAATATCTTGTATCCAATCAGATGAAAAGAGAATAAAAGTAGAGATAAACAGCAAGAAAAAGGATAACAACTGCACACATTTTGGAGACTAATCAACACACTTTTGAATGATCAGTGGGTTATTGAAGAAATCAATGAAGAAACTTAAAAATTCTCAGAAACAAATGAAATTATATTATAGTGTATTATTTCAGGGCAGAAATTAATGAAATAGACACTAAAAGAACAATACCCAGAATTAATCAAGGAGTTCTTTGAAAAAAGGCAACAAAAATCATAAACACTTAGCCAAATTAACAAAAAGAAGCAGAGATAAAACCCTAATTTATAAAATCAGAGACAAAAAAAAAAAAAGTTGTTACAACAGATCCCAGTGAAATCCAAAGCACAATTAGTGTATGTTTTGAAAATATACTCCAAAAAGTTGGGAAACCAAGAAGAAATGGGTAAATTTCTGAACACATAAAAACTCCCAAATTCAAATCTCAAAAATACCAATAGCATGGGCTGGAGAGATGGCTTAGTGGTTAAGTGCTTGCCTGTGAAGCCTAAGGACCCCGGTTCGAGGCTCAATTCCCCAGGACTGAAGCCAGTATCACACTGATTCCTAAACCAGATTGTGGTGGTTTGAATAGAATAGATGGCCCCCAATATATTCAGTTGTTTATTTGTTTGTAGTTTGCATCTGCAGCCACCTGGCTGGAGGCAGTGTCACTGGGTGGATCTTAAGGTGTGGTGGTGGGTTTCAGATTACAATCTAAAGATATGCAAAGTGTGCCTAGCTGGAGTTCCTGAAGTATGCTGTGTTATATGGGTTTTGGCTTTTGGCTTGTGCTTCTCTCTCTCTGCTTGGGCCTGTGAAGGCAGGCCAGCTTCTTCTGCCATTATGGAACTTCCCGTGGATCTGTGAGCTTCAATAAATATCCCTTCCTCCATAACTGTTCCTGGTCTGGAAGTTCATCTCAGTGAACCTGAAGCTGTCTGCTACACAGATAAAGACACAACAACAGCAAAAGAAAACTACTGACCAATTTGCCTGAAGAACAGAGAGACACGAATTCTCAACAAGATTATTACAAATAGAATTTAAGAGCACATTAAGAAGATTGTCCATCATAACCAAGTGGGCTTCATACTGGGCATGCAAGATTGGTTCAACATATATGAATTGATAAATATAATATACCACATAAGTAAACTCAAGGATAAAAATTACATAATCATCTCAATTGGTGCAGAAAAGGAACCTGAAAACGTCCAACATGCCTTCATAATGAAAGTCCTGGAAAAAGTAGGAATAGATTGAATATGCCTCAATATAATACAGGTCACACATGAAAAACTCACAGCCAACATTAGGTTAAATGGTGAAAAACAGTGACCATTTCCTTTAAAACCAGCAACCAGTCAAGAATAACTACTGTTTTTATTTGATGTTATACTCCTAGCTACAGCAATAATACAATAAGACAAAAGGAATAAAAATAGGAAAGGAAGAAGTCTAACTACCCTTATATGCAGATGGCATGATTCTATACCTAAAAGACCCAACAGAATTTAAGAAAACTCTTAGAGATAATAATTTCAGTAAAGTTTGCATGATAAAAAATAAACAACAACATTGGTAGCTTTCATATTAGCAATAATTAACTTACAGGAAAGAAATCAGGAAAACAACACATTCACAATAGCTGCAAAAAATTAAATATCTAGGAATAGACCTAACTAAAACTATGAAAGACCTCTATAATGAAAACTTAAAAAAAGAAATCAAAGGTGATGCTAGACAATGGAAAGACCCCTCCATGCTCCTAGAGTGATATAATTAATATTGTGAAAATGACTATATCACCAAAAGCAATCTACAGATTCAAGAAATCCCCATCAAAGTTCCAATGATATTCCTGGCTGACTTGGAAAAAATAGTGCAAGAATTCATATGGAGGCTCAAAAAACATGAATAGACAAAGCAATCCTAAGGAGAAAGGATCTATCTAGAGATACCACATTACTTGATTTCAAATTATACAGCAATGTAATAATGACAAAAACAGCATGATACTGGTACCAAAGCAGAAAATTTGACCAGTGGAACAGAATAGAGGACCCAGAAATAAATCCAAACTACTTTGACCACCTAATCTTTAATAAATGAGAAATAATTAGTGGGAAAAAGCAGCCTATTCAACAAATGGTACCAGCAAAACTGCTTCAAGATCTACGCATAGGAAAGAACTTTCTGAATAGGACTCCATTAGCACAAAAATTAGCCCCAAGAATTAGCAAGTGTAACTACATGAAATAAAAAGTTTCTGCACAGCAAAAGAAACTTCTGCAAAGTAAATTGGTAGCCTATAGAATAGGAAGAAACCTTTGCCAGCTGTACCTCAGACTTGAGGCTAATAACCAGAGCAGCTAGGCTAGCCATTACGGCAATCAGTATGGAGATTTCTCAAAAAAAAAAAATTACAAATAGAACTCCCATACAACCCAGCTACACTACTGCTGGGCATATACCCTCAAGAACTCCCTTGCACATCCATGTTTATTTCTGCTCTATTTACAATAGCTAAGAATTAGAATCAGCCTAGATGCCCATTAACAGATGAATGGATAAGGAAAATTTGGTACATAAACACAATGGTATTTTATTTATCAGTTTGGAAAGATGAAATTATGAAATTTGCAGTAAAATAGATGGACCTGAAAGAAACATATTAAGAGCAGTGACCCAAGCGCAGAAAACCCAAACCATACATCCTCTCCAGGTTTATAATATTTGTTAAGTATGTATATGTAAGGACAAATGGAGCAAATGTCATTAAGACATAAAGATAGAGCAGGAACAAAGAGTGAGTATAAAGGGATGAATGGGAAGAAGGGTGAGGGAAGGGCAAAAGGTCACATATGATGTGGAAACAGAAGGCAGCAATGTGGGAGAAGGAAAGGTTAGGGAGGAGAAGAGATGAGAATTAACTAAAACAAACTGTATTTGAAGTGCCAAAATTGGTGATATCTAAATCTCTGTATGCCAACTTACAAAAGAAAGAAAAGTTAAAAAAGGAAACATGTGAATATACAAAGGACTTAAACAGACATATCTCCAGAGATGTTATAAGCTGACCAATAAACATGCAAAAGATGCTCAGCATTACTGTTAATTACAGAAATAAGTCAAAACTGTGAGGAATTACCACCCCCTACTTTTTAGGGTATTGACCATTAAAGGCAAAACACAAGAACTATGGAGAACTGAAATCCTTGCACACTGTTGATAAGCACGTAGACTCGCACAACTACTATAATAATCAACATGGTAGTTCCTTAGACATTTAAAAGAGAGTTAACAATTCTAGTTCTGGCAATATACCCCCAAAATTTAAAACAAGGTCTTTCAATATTTGTGCACACATTCACGTGTATATGTTTACAGCAGCTGAACTACAACAGCCAAATGTGGAGGCAACCCAGATGTCTGCCCATGGCTAAGCATAATTGTATACACATTGTATAATACACATGTAATGTGAAATGTTTAACACATTTATCAGAAAATTGTGACCAACTCTACAACTTGAAGACATCAGGCAATGAAATAATCCAATCAAAAACCATTGAATTTTGCCTTTTAATTACAAAAAGGCAAATGCCACTTGGTTTATTTTTAGTCACAAAAGACAAATACTGTATGATTCTACTTATACAAGGTATGTATAGTTATATAATCATAGAAACATAAAGTGGTTGCTGAGGACGATGGATAAGGAGCTGTTAACTCAATGGACAGAGCTTCTTTTAAGTATACAATTAAAAATACTTTTAAACTTGTGTGTGTAGAAGACAAATGGAGGGACAGGAAAAGTTGCCTGGCTTCTCTCACCCAAGATTTGTAGCTTCTACCTGAGCCACAGCCTTCCTCTGGATCCCAGGAAATTACAGTATGTTTTGCTTGTTTGTTTAACTTACTGGATACTTAAGTGGAAACATGAAGCAGAATGAGTCAACAACCACTAACCGTACTTTTAATAATTACCAATATCTTTAAAAAATACATATGACATTGTATAAAAGTCCTCATATCTAATGTCTCATGGGCCCATAGGCAACACTAAGGGGGAATAGACATTGCTTTGTAACGCTGTCAGCCAGACACTTGCATGCTGTCTTTTCCACATTAGATCCGTTTCCATTCCTGGAGATGCAGATGTTTACCCCTGTTCCTCCACCGTGAGGCCCTGCATAGTGTTGAGTACACTGTGTTCAGCCAGCCTCATCCCCAACACTACAACAATGAGGCTCCAGAGTTTATTATTCAGGTACATCACCACCGTGAGAGTGGACATGCCACACGGGGCTGCACAGGGATTGCACTTAGGAGGAGTGAACAGCCAGGGCCTTGGCCAGCAGGCTTTGAGTATAAAGGGGTGAGGTGTCTGCTTGCACCTGTGGAAAGACGTGATTGGCTTGTTTGAACAATAATTCCTTGGTCTGGAAATATAATTTGACACTTGGAAATGGTGTCTTATCCTTAGATTACTTGGGAGGGTCCCTATTTGTGGAGCAGACTTGGGGAAGGAAGTTTGAGGTTAGGCCATTTAAAGCACTCTCAACTTCAGCAGATGAAGGCCTCACTTAACACCGAGCCTCAATTTTAGGCCTAACACAAGTGTGTGCAGACATATGTAGCCATTTGATGTTTGATGATGTGTAGCCACTGAGTGAGACTGCGTAGCTGTTAAGTGTCTGAGGATATGTAGTCATTGAGTGTTGCGGATGTGTAGTCATAGAGTGTTTGAGGAATGCAAGGACAGTGGTGTGGTTGAGGAGACAACAAAATCAAAGATGTGGCACTCTCCCCGTGTCCCTGTGCCCACTTCTACCAGAGCTGCCCAGAGTGTGGTCCTCAGACCAGTGCTGGCCCATGAATTATTTATCCCTTTACCATGAGCTAAATAGAGTCCAGAGGAGGCCCATAAGTACTCTTACAGTTCTTGGACACAGATTTAAGAGTCCATGATCCTAGATAAATAAAGAGCTAAGGAATATTCACATAGACCCAACCAAAGTAGAAATGTGAACATTGGTCAACAGAAGTCTTATTTCATTAATAGTTAATTCTATTTCTGTGCTCTTATCTCCACTCCAATTAAATACAAAATGCACATCACAAGATTTGATGTCAGACCACATAAGCCAGAGACAAGCCCTGCTTGTCTTACCCAGCAGTAAATACTCAGGGAAAGATTTAATGTAAACAGCAGTGTGTGGCAGTGCTCACGGTTTCTCATAAACTACATGGACTAATTTAGAAAGGAGAAAGAAAAGGCAGAGACGCCTTCAAGGAAGTAATAACCCAGAGGTAAAAATATTGATTAGGGAAAAATATTATCTTAATCAAAATATGTTTTTTAGCTGGAAGTTGTTTAGACTCCAGAAAGGGAAAACAAAGTATGTTCCTAAGACGCACATCTTTCCTAGTGGTATTTGTTGAATAATGAACATGGTCATCACTCTTTGCTATGCCTTTGATCTATAAATCAAAACAAAAGCTTTAAAAATTTCATGGGAAGTGTAATTTATTAGTCTGTTCAGCACTAAGCATAATTAACTATTTTCAAAATCTCTCCACTGATAATTCAACTTTTGGTATTTTCTGATTATATATCCTGATAAATTTTGTGAGGCTGGTCACATGCTGCATTTTCTTCTAATGAAAACGTGCTACCCCTGATCTCTTTCATGTCTTCAGAGGCAAATTATTCAAAATAACTTTGGTTTTTTTTCCCAGCATTTGTTTGATGGTTGGGCAACTTTTTTTGAATTTCTTTCCAAGTTTAAGCTTGACCTCTTAAACGCTGTGATTAGATGATATTGAATTGCTTTGTTCTGTTGTTGCTGAGGGATTTTAACAGTTCAAACTGAATCTGAATCAAGGTACACAAGTGCAACTTTAAACCTAATTCCTTCACTTTTTTCTTTAATCTTATAAGTATGGATGTTCTTACATTTTTATGTATCAAATGTTTTTATTTTTTGTTTGACATTTGGACACCAAGAAGTTTATCCACAGGAGGAGACCCTGTCATTAGGAATACATGATCCCATTCTAACAGAAAAGCCAAAGCTAAGAGATATGCTAAGAGTAATGTAAAAAAAAAAAAAAAAAAAAAAGCAAAACTTAAACATATTTTCTCACTAGTCTGTGCGTGTCCAAACACACAGAGTGAGCCGTTGATGAACTGTCCAATGCTCTGAAGTCTGGGTATAATTGACGAACTATGACATTACTCAGGGACCCGCATCCCTCGGAACCTCAAGTCCTCGACTCATGTGTGGACACTGGCTCTCCCTCAGGTCTCATAAATTTTCCTCACTTTGCTTCTGAACACATTTGTAAAACCTTTGTGTGTTGGAAAAGCTAGTCTTTACTTGTGTGTCATTGAAAGGGAAAGAGAAAGACAACTGAAGAAGTTTTGAATTTAATGTTTTCCCCTCGTCAAAATATGCTTAGAGCTCCCCCTGTTGGCTGTAGAGCAGCAGGTGACTAAACAACTGAGCATAGTCCTGGGCCCAAGTACTAGGTAAACCAAGAGCCCTGATAATGCGGACACCCAGATCAAAGGCGGGAGAAGTCGCTATTTGCTTAATGCAAAAAGGGAACATCCATCGGTAGAGAAGGCGTTTTATTCTCAAACTTTTAATATGGCCTCACAAGCACTGTGGAAGGGAACATTCTCTTCCTCTTTCTAAGCTTAAAATTAAGGTCCATTTCCAGGGTTGGGTGAGTCTCTGGATAGATTCGTGGGGAGAAAAGCTTATAATACATATTGGCTTTTTCTGGGGACGTCCTTTGCTTTTAAAGTTGTGTCTTTCTTCTATTCAAGTCAAAGGCTAAGGAATGCACTGACCTCAGATTTTCAAGTTACCTGGGCATTGAAGAAAGGGAAAAATAAGAGAAAAATGCATAAACCTATATGTATAGTTCCAGTTTGTAAGTAACTCCTCACGTGGCCTACTATTACTTATTATTATTTTCTTAATGATAAAAATGCACACTAGGAAAAAGTAGATTTCCCTTATACTTACCATAAATGTACTGTGATTCCAACTCTTTAGGCCTCCCTCTTGATAAAAATTTATATTTTCAAGCCAGGTGTGGTGGTGCACGCCTTTAATCCCAGCACTAGGGAGGCAGATGTAGGAGGATCTCGGAGAGTTCGAGGCCACCCTGAGACGACATATTGAATTCCAGGCCAGCCTGAGCTAGAGTGAGACCCTACCTTGGAAAACAAAAAAACAAACAAAAAAAATTATATTTACTTATCTACAGAGAAGCCTAGATTTTACTTTAAAATCCTGTTTAAGAAGTACAATTGGGGCTAGAGAGATGGCTTAGTGGTTAAGGCACTTGCCTGCAAAGCCAAAGGGCTTCGGTTTGATTCCCCAGTACCTACGTAAGCCAGATGTGCAACATGGCACATGCATCTGGAGTTCATTTGCAGTGGGTATAGGCCCTGGAACACCATTCCCCCCCTCAAAATAAATGAATAAATAAAAATTTAAAAATTTTTAAAGAAGTACAATAATGTTGTTTTAAGTAACATATTTTTGTCAATTTTGCCAGTAGAACAATAAGGTGGATTTTTCCAAGAAATCTCATCTGTTTAACAAGTTAAACTTAAATGTCCATGCTTCTCTTCTCAGTTCTCTCTTTCTCCATATTATAATGTTTAAATATCTTATTAGTGGGTGACATGCAAGAACATTAGACTGGCCATCAAAGGACCTGCTTGTTAAACTTGACACTGGCATTTTCTGTCTCTGTAACTGCACGGACCATAAAACTCCCTGTGTTCCTGCTAACTCAGCTGGGAAAATGAAGTCAACTTGATTGTCCCTCAAGTTGCATGGAATGCTGATTCTAAATTGGCCCAATGTCAGGCGCTTGGCTCTAGGTGCTGCCCAGAAGAAACACCAATACTGTAATACTCAGAAAGGACTGAGCTCCCACTGTTTCCCAAGTGCTGTGACCATGAGTAACTTGATTCATAGTGATGTGCAGGAACTCCATTGTGTTGTGTCAAAACAGACTGGGTCTCAATCCTACTGCTGCCATTTTCCCTGTGGGCAACCTTACAGAGTCTGTACATGGTGCTGAAACTCAGTTTCCTTATATGGAAACAGTAAGTTGTTTTTCCCAAGTCTTGTGGATAGCAAATGGCACAGACAAGATTAGATTACATTCATATGCTTGAATACCACATATCTGGAAGGAAAACGGGCAAAAGTTTTCAAAATGTAGTGTTGCTTAACTTCATTCCTTTACTTTTTTTTAATACTCTTTGAACACTCATGGATATGTTACTAAACAGTTTAGTGGATTTTTATTTAGTTATTTATTTATTTTCTTGAGTACTTTCATGATTGTAAACAATAACCCATGGTAATTCCCTCCCACCCCCAACTTTCCCCTTTGAAACTCCACTCTCCATCATATCCCCCCCCCCAATCAGTCTCTCTTTTATTTTGATGTCATGATCTTTTCCTCCTAATATTACAGTCTTGAGTAGGTAGTGTCAGGCACTGTGAGGTCATGGATATCCAGACCATTTTGTGTCTGGAGGAGCACATTGTAAGGAGCCCTGCCCTTCCTTTGGCTCTTACATTCTTTCTGCCACCTCTTTCCCAATGGACCCTAAGCCTTGGAAGGTGTGATTGAGATATTTCAGTGCTGAGTACTCCTCTGTCCCTTCATCTCAGCACCATGGTGCCTTCTGAGTCATCCCAAGGTCACTGCCATCTGAAAAGAGAAGCTTCTCTAACCAAAAGTGAGAGTAGTATTAATATGTGGGTATGAGCATTAAGAGAAGGGCTTACTGGGAAGTTTGGTGAGTATAGTATATACATTTAGCCAGACAGCAGCAGACATTACACCCCTAGGGCTCATGACTACCCCTGTTGTAGGTTTTCAGTATCAGGAATGTATTCCATCCCATGGAGTGGGACTCCAGTCAAATTAGAGGGTGGTTGGTTTCCCCCATAAAAGACATGCCACTATTGCACCATTGGCTCATTTGGCCTGGCTTGTCAAATATAAGGCTTGCAGTGTCCACTGTTGAGTTATCTTCACTGGTGATTTTTCTGTCTCCCAGTGAACTGCATACAGAACGGATTTTCCAGCTTTCTGTCAGCTGGTCTACATGGAAGAGGTTTTCAGCTCAGCTCCAGCATGGTTTCTCAGTGGCCTTTCAGCTCAAGTATGTGGAGTCTTTAGCAATGGGGTCTTACCATCTATGCCTGGTGGGACACCAAGGGCCTCAGCAATGGCTTGTAATATTTGGGGGGCATCAGGGACCTCCCTGTCCAGCAACTCACTGGAAGGTATCCCATCGCTGGCACTGAAAAATTTCTAGTAACAATCTATGGCTCCTGGGTGTTCCCTTGTCCAAAAAAAAGTAGGTTTCCATATGACTTGTTTATATCCTTTTAGATTCTGATTAGCCCTACCTCCACCTTTCCTTTACTCAATCTCTTCCCCTGACCTCACTTAGGCCTTTTCATCCCATTAATCTGTTTTTCTACTTAGAAATATACAATACCATCCTATTAAGTCACCCCTCCCTCCCTTTCTGTTCCCTTTATATCTCCTTTCTAGCTTACTGGCCTCTGATACTGAGTTTTCTTCCTACTCATACAGAAGTCCCAGGCCCAGGAAGCCAAACATCACATGTCCTCTCTCACATGTGGTTCCTAGCTACAAATGATTTGACTGCTGTGTGAGTAGTTTAGTGGCTTTTCCTAGAGAGTCTATTTCTATCCACCCCAGACAGAGATAGCAACACAGGCCAAAACCACAATTCCACTGAAACATAGCTTTGCGAACAAATGAGTATATGTGAGTTATTTATAGTAGGCCACGTGAGGAGTTACTTACAAGGAGCATGGTGGACTGGCACCTGTATTACCTGAGAGCCTGGATGATGATACACAAACCCCACATCACTGATGTGGTACAACATGCAGGCAGAGACACCCCTGGAAATGTCTTTCTAGCCCCAATAACTGTTATCGTTCCCTAGTTACAGAACTTCAGACATGACCCCTGTGAGGGGTCCTGAATCTTACAGTGTTCATGAATCTCCTCAGGCATGTAAGTGTCTTGTGTGTTGCATGAACATAGGTGAATCTCCTTCGTCCAGGAGGACATATGTTGATCTAGAGGGGCCAGCCATATAACCTTATAGACCGTGAAATATTTTCAGTAGGGATGGAATGTAGTCATGACTACTGCACCAGGGTGTTAACACAATTTAAGAAGAAATCATGTATAAATGTAGTAAGTTTGTACATATGTATTATTATATGATTGAATGGAATGTTAATTATACACATAGGTGATCATAGAGGGAAAAGATTCACACACTGTGCTTTATTCTGATGTTGGACACTGCAGTAAGTCTACTTCCCTAAGAGAAATTAGGAATCAGAAACTGAGCCATAGACCAAGGTCTTTCCTATTTCCAATCATCAACTTCTCTATCGTTTCTTCCTCTGAATTCTAAAAGTCGAAAAACTATACTTATGTGGAAAATGGCCCCTGCCAACAAAGCATCCCACAAAGGTCAGCCAAATGGTGGAGTCTATCAATGCAAAAGTGCTGCCAGGTGTGTGAATGGAGTAAGATTAGTGGTATCATCTTAGAGAGCTGTGTCCCTACAGTTTTGCTCTAAAGCAATTACAAATCAACAATGGAATTTTATTATTACTATTTACTTGCAAGCAAAGAAATAGAGAGCGAGAGAGAGAGAGAGAAAATGGGCATGCTAGGTCCTCTTACACTGCAAACAAACTCTAGATGCAAGCACCACTTTGTGCATCTGGCTTTACATGGGTACTGGGAAATTGAATCTCATCAGGTTTTGCAAGCAAAAACCTTTAACTGCTGAGCCATCTATCCAGCCCCTCCACAATGGAATTTTAAATATAGTGTGTCTTTCTTGACAATCAATGGGAATCAAAGGTGGAAGACCATGCCAAGCTTTGGTTATAATCCCTCATGCATTTAGTTCCTGGCATTTAAGTCTTATCTCGTAGATTTTCTTTTTGTGACTGAGGGCAAAAGAAGAGAGAGTCCTGGTTATCAAGTAAGATAAGCCATGGTGGTCAAAGCTCTCCTCACTCAGGGTATGGGTTCACTGAAAGTTCATAACTCATCTAAGGAATTCTCTGAATCTATAGAAGGAAAAGAATTGAGAAGAACTATTGTCCATAGGAGCATTCTGCCTGCTATGAAGACACATCATTTCAATTATTAACCTAGTCTGAAATGAGTTACCCAATTAGTATTTTCTACTTAAAACTGAATGTGTTTGGATCTATACATAATCTTTTTTAAAGTATGTGTGTGTGTGTTATGTATGCATGGTGTATGTACATGTGTATATGCAGTTGCATATACACTGTGCACACTTGTGCAGAAGGCAGAAGAGAACTTTGGGTGACCACTTCTAAAATTCAAGTGCTTTGTTTTCTTGAGATGGAGTTCCCATTGAGCCTCAACCTCCCCATTTTCTTAGTTACACTGGCTGAGTAGTGAGTCCCAGTGATTCTCCTGCCTCTGTCCCCCCCCCCCCCACAGACTGGGGTAACAAGTATGAGTAACCTTCTAAATGTGGACACTAGGGATCAAATTCAGGTCCTCCTACTTGTGAAGCAACACTGTTATCTGTTGAGCCGTAGCTGCAGCCCCGGGTATGTAATTTTTTTCAGAATAATGTGCCTTCTGTTTCCAAAGAATTGATTCTTCTCCTTGATTAACAAGCCAAGTCCCTCCCCTAATCAGGGAAGACCCCTCCTCCAAGACAGTGGTGGCCTAATTTTAACTATTATGGCAGGTGGTAGCCTGGTTTTTAATTCCTTGAAACTGACAAATATACCCTGCACTCTGAAAGAGGCTTTTAGCTCAAAATGTATTTCTTTAGAAAGAGTCACTGAGTAGGAGGAAAAAAATAAACCTCCTATCACCACAAAGCCATGTACTTAAGCAGTCTCTTTCAAGCACCACTTAATGGCGTCCAGCTGAACCACGGATCAGGGTTTGACGTCTGACGTGGCTGCTCTCAGCTCCATAATCACAGCTGCCCTAGGGTAGCGTGAGCCTGAGGCTCTGGGTTAGCCTCAATTACTGAAGGGGTTTGGGGAAGAAAAGAGGAAATAGGAAAGGCAGGCTATTTCTGTGAAGAGGGAAGAATTGATACTGGAGTTGGAGTGGAAATTGTAATGCAGGACACTGCCATGTGGTTGGCCAGGTGTGTTAGAGGAGAGACCTACCCACAATTGTCATTTGGGGGTGGGGGCAGATGCCATGCACTTGCCTTAGAATTTATCAGTGGGTGGTGGGGGAATGATCAACTAGAGGCTCTTGTGGACAGCACTTGTTTCTAAGGTATAATTAATGTTTTCTCCTCTGATGATATCATTGCAAACTCTTTTATATGTTTGTTTATTTATTTGCAAGGAGAAAAAGAGAGAAGAGAGAATAGGCATGCTAGGACCTCTTGCCACTGCAAATGAACTCCAGATGTATGTGCTACTATGTAACTCTGGCTTTATGTGGGTACTGGGGAATCAAACCCAGGTTGTCAGGCCTTTAAAGCAAGCACCTTTAGCCACTGAGCAATCTTCCCAGCTACATATTGAAAAGTCTTTACCGAACTATGCATGTTGACTTTTTATGGCTATGTATAAATATTATGATCATGTTACTGTGGTTATTGGTTCTTGTCTTATTGAAGGAAAGAACACAGTCCACAGACACAGACAGCTTAAGCAGAAGTTTATTTAGCAAAGGAAAGAAAAGTATATTCTCTAAAGAAAGACTGGAATAAGTTGCCTGAAAGGGGATGCTGTAGTTACTTTCACATTGCTGGGACATACCCTTGACAAAAACCAGCTTGTGGAAAGAAAGTATTTTGGCTTATAGTCTCAAGGGGAAACTCCATGATGGCAGAGGACAATTGGCATGGGCAGAAGCTGACATCTCTCTCTTGCCACAGCAGGTGAAAACCAGTAGCAGGAGAGTGAGCCCAGCTCTGGCAAGGTGGAGCCAGCTATAACATCCTAAGTCTACCCTCAACAACACACTTCCTCCAGCAAGGCTTTGCTTTCTAGATTGCCATCAACTGGGGGCCAGGCATTCATAATACGTGAGTTTATGAGGGATACCTTTTCCAAACCACTACAGGGGTGTAGCAGTACAATGTGTTCTGTGTTGTGGATTTTAAAGATGTTTTATGAATACTTGTGAGGTAAGTGGCATATTCATGAGAAAAAGTGACTCTATTTCCCTTCCAAATCATGATGGGCCAGATTCCCTTCTTAGAGCATTTATTCACATGGCCCTCTCAAATGCCTAGAAGGAGGAGGTGAAAATCCATGATGTAAATGATATTACAGTGGAGCCGAGGTCTTTTGAATATGCAGGCCCTTCATGTGATGGTGTGAATGTAGTGCCCCCCATCTCCTCATGTGTTTGCGGTTAAGCCTCATACTTTCCCAGCTCTTGAAGTCTTTGGGAGGTGCGTCCCTGGTGGTGGGCCTCGAGATTTATTGGTTCAGACCCACTGGGCATTCAAAGCAAGCTCGACCCTTCTGGTATATGAAGATGTGATGCTGCCTGTGCCTGCAAAGCCTGAGGACCCAGGTTCGATTCCCCAGTACCACGTAAGCCAGATGCACAAAGTGGCACATGAGTTTGGAGTTTGTTTTCAGTGGCTAGAGGCCCTCATGTGCCCACTCTCTCTCTCTCTCTATCTGACCCTTTCTCTCTCTCTTTTTCCCTCAAATAAATAAAATATTAAAAAAATAAATAAACTAAATTAAATGAAAATAGAGCTACCATATGGTCCATATAGACCATCCCTAAGCATATACCTGAAGGCATCAAAGCCAGTATACAGTAAAGATATCTGTATATCCATGTTTATTGTGGCACTATTTACAATAGCCATGCTGTTAATTGTCAAAAACCATAAGCCAGTACCTTCCAATAGCAGATTAAACCTATTTGCAGATTATGAAATCAACATTGTCTTTTGTCCCCCATGAGCACTTGCACACACGAGTGCTCACACACACATATACACATATGCTCGCCACACACACATCCAAAGAAGCTGGATATGTTCTCCAAATTTAATAAGTTTATGATGATATGTTTTCAAAGACCTCATTTTGAGACAGTTTCTCATGAGCCTGAGTTGGCCTCAAATTTGCTATATAGTCAGGGCTGACTTGAAATGCTGATCCTCCTACCTTTCCTACCTGAAAGATGCTTCTGAAGGCTTTTGCAATGAAAACAGTTAAATAGAAAGTTATTTTTTGGCATGTGATTATGTGTGTTGTGTCTGTGTGTGTGTACGCATGTTTGTTCATTCTGTGGGCACAAATATGTGTGGGGGTGCACATGCACGTGGAGGCCGGACGTGACACTTGCTGTCTTCCTCTATTGCTCTTCATGTTAGTTTTTGAGTCAGGGTCTCTCACTGAACCCAGTGCTCACTGATTTGGCTAGACATTCTAATCAGCAAACTCCAAGGATCCTCGTCTTTCCCGCTCCAGCGCTGGGATTACAGACATTGGCCACCATGCCTGGCCTTTACATGGATGCTGGAGGTGGAAATTCAGGTCCTCACGCTCACCCACAAGCATTGTATGTACTGAGACATCTCCCCAGACCCTGAAACAGAAAATTCTCATGAGACTGACAGCAGTTTGAATATTTGATCTTTGTACTGTAAATACTGTTTTTATCATCAATTGATATTCTGGAATGGAAAGAGAAGTGATTATAGCCAATATTAAACACTAAAAGGAATGTGTCCAATAGTTATATACTTATGGAGTAAGGCTCTAGTGGCTTAAAAGAGCCTTAGAGTCCTTAGATCCCTAATTCCTTTTGAAGGAAAGACTATTATATGTTTGCAAACAAAAAACTAAAAATGATATAGTTCCTGGTAATGGAGACTAGATAGGCTGGCAATGTGAG
This sequence comes from Dipus sagitta, assembly GCA_036346955.1. Classification (NCBI taxonomy): domain Eukaryota; kingdom Metazoa; phylum Chordata; class Mammalia; order Rodentia; family Dipodidae; genus Dipus; species Dipus sagitta. The sequence continues at coordinate 45,390,994 of CM070784.1, forward strand.
CTGCTTGAAATTCTCAGGTATTTGCAAAAAATGCAAGTCAGAAATAGGAGGCACATGTCCTTTGGAAGAGATTAATAGGCAATTTTTATTCCTATAGTTAAGTCCAGAATAAATAACAACTCTCAAGCCTGAGATAGTAGAGTTGTACTTGAATAGGGCAGGGTGATTCATTTGACAACATGAATCCTCAAAAATTAGAAATAGTGAAACACACAAGGCACTAAATGGTTCCATAATGCTGGGAAGAGAAGAAACTAGAAGAGAGTGAGAAAGAGAAGGCATAACAAGGGAAGGGAAGGGAAGGGAAGGGAAGGGAAAGAAAGGGAAGGGAGAAAAGAGAGAGAGAGAGTGGTGGAATATAAGGATGTAGAGATCAGCAATACAAACCAACTGCATTTTTATCCCAAGAGAAGGGGCAACTGATGAAGGCTTTGGGCAGAGCAGGTGTACAGTCATGTATCCTTTCTGCAATATCACTGCAACTTCAGTATGAATCAGGAAATTGAGAGAGATGCACAGGGACACAGGGAAAGAGGTCTTTGCTATAACCTAGTTGATGATTAATGGTGCACTGAGTGGGGAAAGATTTAATGGGGATTGGGAAAAGTGGAGAGAGAGAGACTGAGAGATGTAAATAGTCTGACAACAGAACTTGGTGACGTTTTGGGTTCTGGAAGTATACAGGAAGGAAAAGCATCAAGAACAACTTCCAGCTTTCTGACCTGGTCAAGACCATGGTTTGGATATGATTTTTTAAAATGTTTTATTATTTATTTATTTATTTGACAGAGAAAGAGGGAGAGAGAGACAGAAAGAATGGGTGCACCAGGGCCTCCAGCCACTGCAAACGAACTCCAGATCTGTGCACCCCCTTGTGCATCTGGCTAACGTGGGTCCTGGGGAATTGAACCTGGGTCCTTTGGCTTTGCAGGCAAACACTTTAGCCACTAAGCTATTCCTCCAGCCCTGGGTACAATTTTTGCTGGAAGGTTGGTTCTCAATGTATCAGTATTGATATGGTTGGCCACCCTTGGTAAGAGGTAGATCAGTCATACGGAGTAGGAGCAAGGTAGCTTTTTCCTGATAGGTTAGTTAACTAGAGACTGGCCTACAGAAACATAGATGCTACCTTACAAGTCCTGACAGGATTATAACTCCCATCGGATTCAGTCCTTTCCTGTTTCTTCTCCAATTTGTAGGTTTGGGATCCATGGGTGGGCCATTCCTGAGTGAGCAGTGTTCATTTTGAGCGCGACAACCAATCATGTTTCTCCCTACGCACTTGAGCCTGATGATGAGGCTCATTGTGCTTGGATATCTGATTCATATAAATGTGCCAAAAAACACTGTATAAACCTGTTACCTTTCTTCTCCCTCTCTATCTCCCATAGAGACATATTTCCCTCTGTGAGGGAGATTTTCCCCTCGGTCTCCCCTCTTCCTTCCCAGTCATATTGGGAAAGGGGAGAATTTCTCTCGCCTTGTGTGCTTTCCTACATTTCTTTTCTCCTTATCTTAACTCTTCCTAAAATAAGTCTCATAACATACCCTTCGATGTTCTGCATTTTCACTCCTTTGGGAACATGGATATGAATTTGAGACTTGAGCGCAGCTGGAGTAGAAGTTCTAATACACAGAGCTGTCTCTGGTATCACTAACGGGACATCATTGTGGAAAGAAACATTAGGGTGCTGTGGAGTGGGTTACATCTCAGGTGATTTGATCAGTCCTCTGCGGGCTGAATGTTTTCAGGAGAGACTACCCCGCGTGCTGGCAGGTCTCTGCTGCTCACAGCTGCTTCCTTTCCCACTTCCCTGCCATGCTGTGACACAAAGAGCCACCATCAGGCACCAGCCTCATACTGTTTGAAGATTTCAGCCACAAAAATTGGGAAACGAAATCAATTTTGATGGGACAATGGCATGACAACTTGGTTTCTGGCTGGCTGTTTGGTTGGCTTCAGCATTTCAAGACACATTCTCCCTTGTCCTCATCTCACCTCCAGACCAGCAAGGTATGCTTCTCAAGGCTAGGACTCTCTTCACCCAGTCCTGAGCCAGATAAGTGTGCCAATATCTCTGAGTTACTTCTTATCCTGAGCTTTAAACTGCTTTCAGAGTTTCTCTTGGCTATGAATCTGTCTGATTACTCATCCAAAATGTAGCAAAATGAAAACAAAAAAAGGATGTGGTAAAATCTGATTTTGGTTGAAATTCAGCTACCACCAAAAGGAAGTGGGAGGAGTTCAGCTTTCATCAGTGCCCCATCCCAGGGAAAATGTGTGAGTGGCAACCAGATCCATTATCCAAAGAGCAGAATATAGTCTTGTTTCTATCTGGAAATACCTTTGCTCAGTCCCTTAGGGCTGGAAACCAAGATGGTTTCCCTGGTTACCAAAGCCCACTAGAGAAAAGGGCTGGGAAGAGTCAATATAAAGATTGCTTTGAGTAGAAAGCCAAGTGTGTGAGTGTGTATGAATGCATGCATGCATGTGTGTGCACTCATTGGATAGGGCTCTTTGTGTGCATCAGAAAACTAAATTGAATTTGTTTCGATAATAAAGTTTTGGATGATGCCTAGCTGAGTCTAAACATCAGGGACAAGTTCAAGTGCTTCCATTCTTAATTCCAAAACTCTCAGGAACAGGATAAAGATCACTAAAGTGTATGCAGTAAGTAGAAGAGCATTGTAAGATATGGATCATGGGTCAAGTGGTAGGGGGACAAATTCTGAGAAAAAATGCACTGGACAGATAAGCTAGTTAATGTCCATCTGACATGTAATAAATACTTGGCGTGGGATTTCTTTATCATTGAGCTTATGGGAACAGAAAGGCCAGGATATTCCCATTTGAAGTAGAACTAGAACAGTGAGGAAAGACATGAAAGAAAGCAAGAGCTTTCAGATGGCCTTGGTGGGGGGTAGGGAACAAAGAATGGTACAGGGGCTACTTATATGGCATAGAAGTTCAAGATATACCCACTGAAGGTGTTAGGCCTTTGGTTCTGATACTGTCACCTAACTATATCCCTCCAGTAACTGTTAACCCAGATAAAAAATGCGATGATCATCTGGGCATGATGGCACACACCTCTAGTCCCAGCACTTGGGAGGCAAAAGTGGGAGGATTGTTGTGAGTTCAAGGCCAGCCTGGGACTACATAGTGAATTCCAAGTCAGTCTGCCAATCCCTACCTTGAAAAACCAATAAATAAATAAATAAATTTTTAAAAAGCAATGATCATGCCATATCATCCACAGGGATTAGTTCCAGGAACCTCATGAATGCTGAAGACCTCAAATGTTCCAGTACCTTGGATGAAAGAAACAGCACAGCACTGTAGAGACACTCACATCCACCTGTCAAATTTAAGTAATTTTAGGTTACTGACAATCCCTACTGCAATGTAAGTGCTATGAAAGTAATTATAAAATTATGTTATTTAGGTAACAGTTACAATAAAAAGCCTGTGAATGTTCAGTATATGTGCATTATTTCTTTGGAATGTTCTCCATCTGACATTGGCTGAGTCTGTAGGTGCAGAAACCCAGTTGTACCACACGAAAGCTTAACATGTGCAGTGTATGTACCAAATGAGAGTCTAACATGTGTACATGTCTGGCTTCATTTTGGGTGTAATTTAATTTTATCTGTTCATCTTGTGAAACTTTCCTTTCTTATTTCTCCTTAAAATGCTCACAGTTTGAAGGGCCAAGGCCCCAGTTAATAGTATGATCAGCTCCGAGTTTTGTAGTTCAGGGTGCATGTCCCTAAACCAGTGCTATAGGAGCTAGCCAAAGCTCCCTGCGGACACTTTCCAGCCTTGCTGGGCTCATAGGTGACAGATATACCAGAAACACAGTGGTGGTGGTTTGATTCAGGTGTCCCCCCATAAACTTAGATGTTCTGAATGCTAGGTTCCCAGCTGATGGAGATTTGGGAATTAATGTCTCCTGGAGGCAGTGTATTGTTGGGGGTGGGCTCATGGGTGTTATAGCCATTTTCCCCTTGCCAGTGTTTGGCACACTCTCCTGTCCCCATTGTCCACCTGATGTTGGCCAGGAGGTGATGTCCACTCTCTGCTCATGCTATCATCTTCCTCTGCCATCATGGAGCTTCCCCTCAAGTCTGTAACCCAAAATAAACCTTTTCTCCCACAAGCTGCTCTTGGTCAGGTGATTTCTACCAGCAATGTGAGCCTGACTGCAACAGTAAAGTGGTACCAAGGAATGGGATTGCTGCTAGACACCTGACTGTGTGGCTTTGGCCTTTTGGAGTTGATTTTTAAGAGGAATGTAGAAGGATTTGAAACCTTGGCCTAAGAGATGCCTTGCAGTGCTGTAAGTACAGCTTGATGGACTATTATGGTCAGAGTTTAAAGACCTGAGTGCGGTAAGAACTATGGGCTGTGAGGTTTGGTTTGTGCGGGTAAGAAAAAGCTTTGCTTAGAGTGGGCTAGAAACAGTTTGTGTGAGAGGCTTGCTGCTATGCCTGTGTCCTGAGAATTTGTGCAGGTTGCATTGTGTAGAAATGGACTAGTGTGAGCACAAGGATATGGCAAAGAAAAGTATAATCTTTGGGCCAAAACTGCTGCCTGTTCAGCTCAAATTATAGGAGAGATTACAAGCATTGATATTGGGCCAGCTGACCTGCATTGTGGGACAACATAAAGAATGTAGACTCTTTTCAAGGGGCCTGAATGCTCAAGGAGTGTCCTGTTCTTCAAAGTCTGCTTTATTCCCCCTGGATTAACAAACTGACACCCTACCTGGTATTATGGAGTATAAGAAATGCAGGAAAGAGAGAGTCATTGAATTTGCAACACAGTCTTGTGTTTTAAAATGACCATGGGCACTGTGAAGCAGGCTTGCTGGATGCCTGCATGGTGACCAGATGGAATCGTGAGGATGAACTGTGGGTTGCAGTGGAGACCCAGTGGAGATGCTGGGACCATAAGATGGCTCCTAAGGAGAGCCTCTGGGCCTAGATGAAGTTTTCCAGGACTGTGAGTAGCCTAGCTGGAGGACCAGAAATGGAAATCCAGAGACTTGTTGCTGTTTAGAATTATTGGACTTGGAAATTTGTCACTGGCTAGAGTTGTTGGACTTGGAGCTACAGAGTTTAAATATTTTAAATCTGTTTAAATCTTGTATTAGTTGAATATTTCTTTGCTATGCCCAATGCCATCTTTTGTAGTGTGAATGTGTATTCTGCACAATTATGTTTTTTTTGGTGGGGGGCAGATTTCTTGGTATTATGGCTCAGCTAAAAGTCCTTGGATTATGAGATGTTTGAACATCATTAGGTTTGATAAAAACTATGGGGATTTTAAAAAATTATTTATTTATTTGAGAGCAACATAGAGAGAAAAATGCAGAGAGAGAGACAGAGAGAGAGAGACAGAGAGAGAGAGAGAGAGAGAGAGAGAATTGGCGCCAGGGCCTCTAGCCACTGCAAACAAACTCCAGATACGTGCGCACCCCCCCCCCCTTGTGCAGCTGGCTAACGTGTGTCCTGGGGGAATTGAGCCTTGAACTGACATCCTTAGGCTTCACAGGCAAGTGCTTAACCCCTGAGCCATCTTTCCAGCCCCAAACTATGGTGATTTTTAAAGATGGACTGAATGCATTGCATTTTACATCATGGATGGTTATCAGTTTATGGGGGTCAGGGGCAAAATGTGGTGGTTGGATTCAGGTGTCCCCCATAAACTTAGGTATTCTGAATGCTAGGTTCCCAGCTTATGGAGATTTGGGAATTAATGTCTCCTGGAGGCAGTGTATTGTTGGGGGTGGGCTCATGGGTGTTATACCCAGTTTCCCCTTGCTAGTGTTTGGCACACTCTCCTCCTGTTCCTGTGGTCCACCTGATGCTGGCCAGGAGGTGATGTCCATCCTCTGCTCATGCCATCATATTCCCCTGCCATCATGGAGCTTCCCCTTGACTCTGGAAGACAAAATAAACCTTTTTCACACAAGCTGCTCTTGGCCGGGTGATTTTTGCCAGCAATGAAAATTTGACTGCAACAACAGTCAAGTGAAAAATGAAACCCTATGGTCATTAAATTTGGTTTTCATCATATGCTAATGTCTGAGCTAAGTACAAAACATAATACAAAACATATGAAATGTGTTTTAAGCCAGGCATGATGGTGCAAACCTTTAATCCCAGCACTCGGTTAGCAGAGGTAGGAGGTTCACCATAAATTCGAGGCTATCCTGAGATTACATAGTGAATTCCAGGTCAGCCTGGGTTAGAGTGAGACTCTACCTCAAAAAAATCACAAGATAAATATATTTTTCAGTATATAAAATATAATTTTGGGGGGGGGTTCAAGGTAGGGTCTCACTCTAGCTCAGGCTGACCTGAAATTCACTATGTAGTCTCAGGGTGGCCTCCAACTCATAGTGATCCTCCTACCTCTGCCTCCCAAGATCTAAGATTAAAGGTGTCCACCACCATGACTGGCTCAAATATAAATAAGTATTTTTTACTTTTTATTTTTGGGGCATGAACTGGAATTCGCTATTTTCATTTTATTTATTTGCAAACAGAAGAGAGACAGAATGGGAATGCCAATATCTCCAACCTTTGCAAATGAATTCCAGATGAATGTGCCACTTTGTGCATCTGGCTTTGTGTGGGTAATATAGAATCAAACTAAACTTGGGTCATTAGGCTTTGTAGGCAAGTGGCTTAACCTCCATGCCATCCCTCCATTCCCCTGTTTTTGTATTTTTAATCAAGGTATATCGTAGAGAAATGGTCTTTTGCAAACATACCTAGACATCAGACTCTTACTGAAAATCAGACCCTCTATCACAAATAATATTTGGATCCAATGGCAGGATGTTCTTAAGTATTTTGTTTCAAAATTTTGATTGAAAATGAAAGTCCTTATGAAATAATACATTTTCTTGGCACAGCCAGACACCTGGATTATGAACAGATTGAATTCCTGCTTTAAGTTAAAAAAAATTGGTTTTGTGCTTTTCTGTCAGATATTTGAAAGAAGTTCAGTAAGTGGAATGCACAAACGCAGTCTCTGCCTGAGTCCACTCAATCAGGTGTTCTTTGAAATAATTGTTAGTGATAGATACAATAGGAATCTGAAGGATGAGTAAGAATTCCTCTCAATTATTCCAGATCACCACACAGCAGTATTTTGTAGATCCTTAAAAGGCATTTTCTGATATTTACAAGGAACTTTTATGACAACTGAGAAGGCTTTAATGATCAAGTGATATCATTTCAAAATATTTTCTTTTTATTAAGTAGAACCTTTGTATGGACACACCATGTGTTGATAGCATCATTTCCCTCCTCCCTGCCCCCACTGCACTGAGGGCCATCCTCAGTGTGATTAATTGCTTGTATTCCCCCATGGGGTTGTGGGATGTGAGAACAGCAGTTAGCCATTGTAAAGGGAAGAGGAGGGGGGCAATGCTTCTGGACATTCTCTTCTACTCACTGGCTCTTACAATCTTTCCACCTCCTCTTCTGCAAAATTCCCTGAGCTGAGCTGGGTGTGTTTTAAGTCTACTTTAGTGTTGTGCTCTCAGCAGCTTCCAGATTTCTGCTTTGGTGTGTTTGAGTATCCTCAATGTCTGTCTCCATCACCCTGGTGGTGGTTGCCAGGATCACTGTGGAAACAGCACTCTTGCTCATCTCACCAATTCCTCTGTGGTTTCACCTGGGTCCTGGCTGATGTGCAAGGGGTGTTTTATCTCCTTGGTTCTCGCTACCTTCTGTGAAAAACAGATTCTCCAATGGAGGATGAAATCAACATAAGTTAAATGGGATAATCATTGTTAATTAAGAAAAAAATTGATGTGTGTAGCCTCTCTTTTGGCCAAAGACTAATGGGAGTTTCTTGTTGGAATCCATGATCTTGGGTCCTATAGGATTCTGACTTGTCTTCCAGTTCCAGCTACAGGTCCCTTTCCACTAAGCATATCTCTTAGCCAATCAGAGACACATTGATTACCGACTTAGGCTGGGTGCCACAACTGCACAGGTGTGTACGTCTTGTCAGGTTAACTGTTTTCGTATAGCACTGTCCTCAGCTAGCACTGTTGGCCATTTTCCCCCAAGAGTTCATGTAGTGCTTTCCAGCACTATAAAGGCAGACAATCTGGGAACTGGCTTCCTTCCAGATTTCAAGTGGATCTCTCAATGTTCTGTGTTCTGTCCTGATTCCCTACTCAGGTCTCTGGCCCATTTTTTTGAGTGGATTTAAAAAAAATACATTGCTTAGTTTTTGTGAGTTCTTTGTAGATTCTAGTTATTAGGCTTCTGTCAGGTGACATAGCTAGTGAAGTTTCTCCTATTCTGTGGGTAGTCTGTTGGCTCTGTCTATGGTATGTGTATTAGTTAGGGTTCTCTAGAGGAAGAAAACCAATAGAATGAATTGTACTAAAAGGGGGATTTGCTGACTTACCTTAAGGCAGTCTAACAATAGCAATCTGCAGACCTAAGAGTCAAGGAACCTGGTAGCTACTCAGTCCACATGGTTGGATACCTCAGTAGTCCCAATCCAGCCCTGAAGGCCCAGAGGCTTCCTGGAGAGCTGGTGCTCTTCAGTCCACCCTGGTCTTCAGTCTGTGCTGGTCTTCAGTCCACACTGGAAGGCAGCAAGCAGCACTAGCAGCCAGATGGGAGGAAGGGATTCTTTTCTCCCAGAGTTTCCTTAGATAAAGCTCCCATCCAAGAGGGGCTGCCCATTCTGGGAGAAGGACTTCCTCCCTCAGTTAATCCTTCCTGGAAGCAACCTTAAGAGACCCAACCAAGAGGAATGTCTGTGGATTCCTAAACAGATCAAGTTGACAATAAAACTTAACCATCACAGTATATTTGTCTGATCCAAAACTATTTAGTTTCATGAGATCCCACTAGTTGAGTGATTGTTTAATAGGGTACGGTTCAGGAAGTGTTTTCCCAGTTCTATATCATGGAGAGTGCCTCCTATTTTTTTTTCCAGGCAATTAAGAGCTTCAGGTCTTATGTTAAGTTGTTTAATTCATTTGGAGTTGATTTTTGTGCATGGTGAGATGAGTAGGTCTGGTTTCATTTTCCTACATGTGGTTATCCAATTTGTTCAGCACCATTTGTTGAAGAAACTGTTTTTTTTTTTTTTTTTCTCCACTGTACATTGTTGGCTCCTTTGGCAAACATCAAGTAGCTAGAGTTGCTTGAAATAAAGCTTGATCTTTAATTCTGTTCCATTGCTCTGTAAGTCTGTTTTATGCCAGTACCATGCTGTTTTTATTACTATGGCTTTGTAGTATAGATTTAGATCAGGTATGGTATTTGCTGATAATATTTGTCAATATTTGAGGCCTCTGCCATTCCATATAAATTATGAGATTACTTTTTCTATCTCTGTGAAGAATGATGCTGGGATTTTCATTGATATTGCATTGAATCTGTAAATTGCTTTTGGTAGAATTGCCATTTTTACAATATTTATTCTACCTATCTAGGAACATGGAAGATCTTTCCATCTTCTCATGTCCTCCTCAATTTATTTCAGGATATAGGTCTTTTACCTCTTTGGTTAGTGTTATTCCAAGGTATTTGATTTTTTTTTTTTGGTGTGACTATTGAAAATGGGACAGCCTTGCTGATTTCTTTCTCTGTATATTTGTCCTTTGCATATAGAAAGGTTACTAATTTTTGTGTGTTGATTTTGTATCCTGCTATTTTGCTGAAGGGATATATCACCTTTAGAAGTTTTGTGGTGGAGTCTTTTTGGGTCATTTATGTATAGGATCATATCATTTGCAAATAGGGCTAGTTTGACTTCTTACCTTCCAATTTGTATCCTTTTACACCTTTCTCTTGTTCTATTGCTTAGGTTAGGATTTTTAATACTATGCTGAAGATCAATGGTAAGAGTGAGCACTCCCTCTCTTGTTCTTGATTTTAAAGGGATTTCCTTGAATTTTTCCTCATCAAATATGATTTGGACTTTGGGTACTTTATATATAGCCTTTATGATGTTGAAATATAAATCCTCTATGCCTGTTCTCTCTCCAGTGTTTTGATCATGAAGTGATGCTGTATTTTGCTGAAGGACTTCTCTGCATGTATTGAAATGACCATGTGGTTCTTTCGTTTAACTTTATTTATATGGTGTACTATGTTAATTGATTTCTGTATGTTGAACCATCCCTGTATTCCTGGGATGCAGCACACTTGATTGAGGTTGATAATGCTTTACATGTGTTGTTGAATTCAGTTTGTGAGGATTCTGTTCTGGATTTTTGCATTTAAGTCCATCAGGGATATAGGTCTATAGCTTTCCCTTTTTCTTGTATCTCCATCTGGTTTTGGTTTCATAGAAAGAATTAGGAAGCATTTTCTGTTCTCTGATTATATGAAAAAGCTAGAAAAACTGTGGTTTCAGTTCTTCGATGAAGGTTTAGTAGAAATCAGATTAGAATTCATCTGGTAATGCAATTTTCCTTTTGGGGAGATTATTGATTACCTTTTCAATCTCAATGTATGTACGAGGTTTGCTTAGGAGATTTATCTGTTCTGGACTTAGTTTTTGTAGGTGATATGTGTCTCGGAATTCATCCATTTCCCCTAGTTTTGTGGAATAGAGCTTTTGGAAATATGTCCTGATGTTTCTTCCAATTTCATTGATGTGTGTTGTGACCATTCCCTTTTCATTTTAATTTTGTTAATTTGAGACTTATCTCATTTTTATTTGATTAAATTGGCCAGGGGTTTATCAATCTTGTTATTTTTTCAGAGAATCAGCTCTTAGTTTCATCAATTTTAATTGTTTTCTTAGTTTCCAATTCATTAATTTCTGCTCTTATCTTAATAATTTCTGTCCACCTGGAACTCTTAGGGATTTAAATGTGTGTGTGTGTGTGTGTGTGTGTGTGTGTGTGTGTGTGTAAATTTGACTCTGCACTTGCAATGTATTCAGAGGTCAGAGGCAGTTTTCATGCCCGACCTCACCTGTGCACCTCACTTGAGCCAAGGTTTCTTGGTCTGTATTTTTGCCCTGCTCTACTAGTAGTACTTGAAGTCCATCAGGAGAGGTGTTTGCTGTTTGGTGTCTACTTTTCTGGAGATCTAAGAAACTCTTGGATTACACTATGCCTTGGGTGGCTAGATGCCTAAAATGACCAATGGCTGTGTAACTAGCAGGCTCAAGTTGGGATCCTAACAAGGCTTGGTTGGAGACTGTTTAGGCCCTGTGGAGAAGTCACATGTGTGAGATATGATATCGACCTGGCTTCTTAGCCATTGAGAAATCATGGGTTAAACAAGCAACAGTTTGAGGTTAGAGGAAATACAGAGCATGGGGTATATGGCTTCCTCTTAGGTCAGAGTCAAGGTGGCCACAGGGAACCAAGAATCACAATGACGCATTGACCACAGCTGCCCATTGTGATGAACACCCTGTGTGGGTTACTAGCTACCTGACAAGGTAAGGGAGAAAATATCTGCCTTTAGGGAAGAGACTCTGGATTCATATTCATATTTCCAGAAACATGGAGGAGGGGTCAGTTTATCTAAAGGATGGAAATAATCCATTGGCTTTACAGGCCGTGTGCCAATGACAAGCTCACATTCTAATGTTTATCTGTAGAAAGCCCTCAATAAAGTAATAAACAATAGATATCTTGAAAAAACACTATTCAAATGCCTGGAGATTTCTCTTCAAGTAGCAAATTGTGGGTGCCAAGTATTTGTTGGAGTATAAATTGTTCTCTAGCTTTCCACTGCAAAGATCCCTTTATATTCCGTCAAGTACCTTAGGAAGAGGGTGAAGTGGGACAGCAACTATATTAGACTAACGGGCTTTTGATAATCACCACAGTCTTTGGCGTCAGACAGAGCCATATTATAAACTCATTCGTCCGGCTTTACAGTGATCCCCTATGTGCAATGCTCAGTACAAGTGAGTATACTTGCAGGAATGGCTGGAGAGGATTAAATGAGATTGTTCGTGCAAAGCTGCGTTCCAGGCTGTGATATACAGTAAGTGCTTAAGAAGTAGTCCAATAACCCCAGAAAGTAGAACAACAATAAGATAAATGACAGCATTAAACCGCAGTCGTGTTCAGATTCTCCAAAGCAGCACTCCTCTGAGTAGAAAGGAAGGCCAGCACATCCCCACGGAGGAGGAACCAGTCCAGGAGGCTAGAACTACATTTCCCAGAAGGCGGAGCGTCGGGTCCCCCTCGTTTCCGGGTCTGTCATGTGACTCGGGCCGCAGCATGGCGGAAGCAGAGGAGCAGGTAAAGTTACCAGAGTCGATCGGCGGGGCGGGTGGGGCCCGGCGGCCGAGCGGAGGCCGGGGCTGTGAGCTCGCGGCGGGCCGTGGCTGCGGCGTCCGTCCACGCGGGGCACAACTGCCCGTGGTCGTCCCGCGTAGACCCGGGCCGCCGCGCAGGCCGGCGCGGGCCGTGGGACTGGCGGGCGGGCCCGGATCGCGCCGAGGGTCCACACTCCGCGGTGGCACCTCAGTTCCATTATACATACATACGTACATATATACATACATACATATATATATATATGTATAATTTTTTCTCATAAAGTAACTGAGCTGTGAGTTCCTGTAACACTGATAGGATACTGTCACAAGAGACCTTATTTGTTAAGTGATTTTAAAATATTTTAAATTATTTATTTGGGAGAGAGAGAGAGAGAGAGAATGGGCATTCTAGGGCCCCTAGCCACTGCAAACAAGCTCCAGACGCATGCGCCACCATATGCACCTGGTTTACTTGGGTACTGGGGAATCTAACCTGGGTTCTTAAGCTTCACAGGCAAGCGCTTTAACCGCAAAGCCATCTCTCCAGGCCCCTGCTAAATGACTTTTACCATTTGCATTATGTTTTACTTACAAATAGTCATTTTATATGTGCCTATAATTAAAGGAATTTGACTAGGTGACATTTTGGATTGTCACTGTAGTAACAAGAGTATCTTACCTCACACTTGTGCAAACTCCCTTGTCAGTTCTCGCAGCTCAGGATAAAGGAATGCCCTACAGCATAACCATTGCATGCTATCATTGCTAGACTAGTGGCAAGAGTGTTTTCACACTTTGTTTATCTTCATTTTATTCTGGTTTGATAGAAAAACACCACGTTCCCTAAGCCCTTAAATCTAGTGTCACAGAAATAGAAAGTGTTGTCCTTGCGGTTCCTATCCTGTGTGGAAGATACACTGGACAAAGCTGACATAAAAATATATAGAAAAATTAAGAAGATAATAATTTTTTGTGTTTGCACAGTGCTTTCAAGTAAAAAAAAAAAAAAAAAAAAAAGACCTTTTTTTTCCACAAAGAAAGTGATCCCTCCAAAAGAATTCTGTGAAATAAATGTTCTGATATTAAAAGTCAGATCATCTCACATCTTGCCCTCACAGTTGCCTACTTGTCCTGCAGGATCTTGTCTAAGCCACCCTTCCCATCTTTCCTTATTCATTGTCAGCCATACTGCCTTTCTTACTGTTTCTTTAACAAACCAGGTATGTTCCTACCTCAGGGCCTTTGCTCCTGTTGTTCCCCTTTAGTACCTCTGCTATCCGCAGGGATCGTCCTTCATGCTTCTGTGGAAGTGTTCTTTTTGACTGTCATTTCCCTTGAACATTCTTTGAAACCATTTTCCCGAATTATTGTCTATTATGCTCATCATCATTTCCCATACTGTTTTATCTTTTTCCTGTATAAGTTTTGTAACTGTCACTATAACAAAGCAAGCCATATGGAAATACATTGTTTCTAACTGTATCCCCAACACTGTAATATTGCTTGATACTTAATATGTGTTAAATGGGTGAATTTAAGCACACTGAAATTTAGTCAACTTGTGGACCTTCTCAGACTTACAGTGTAGAACTATAGTAAATCTGTACTCTTGTAACTCCTGAGCTGTCACCAACACACACTGTTTTTAAAGTGTGCTGAAGAATGTAGAGTTAGCCTTTACCATCTTAATGATGTTTTTTTGGGTCATTAGTCCAGCTGTGGTGCTTTCACAGCCAGTACACTATTGCAGGGAACATTTTATTTGCCTTCCCAGTGTTTTTAAAAAAGACTAGAGGTCTATTGTCAGTTTCAGAAAAAAAAAAAAAAAAACAATTCCCAATTGTTCTATTTTTAAAAATAAAACTATCAAATAATTTTGCCTGCATTATTACTCTTTGAGGACTAATACTGATTATGCTTTTCTCACTCTGCAATGGATTGGTACATTTTACATTTCTCAGTAGGAACCCATTCAAATATGATTGTAGGCCTTTGTCATGCTTTTTTTTTTTTTTTTTTAAAGATGGGGTAAGCAAATGCTCATTTTGCCATCTTGAATCTTTTTGGAAATCATGACATATTTATTCTCCTCCTGAGTATTTCAGGAGTTGACATGTGCATTAAGTGAACTACTGTGACAAATTATAGGGGAAGGCAAAGAATGCTTTTTTCTTGGCACCTTCTTCTGTAAATCCAAGGCCAGAAACACACAGGTGAACCACTTGGCATTAATATTTCCCAGTGTTATGCTCTGTGGTGATTGTCTCCCCTTTAATTTTATGAATAACTAAAATAGCGAAATCTGCATTGAGTTAATATTCTATATAACAGCTCATGATCTTAAAGTTACTGTTTAAATATTAAATCATTTGAAAGCCTTGATTTTTCTGATCATAGTAAAGGTACTTTGTAAAAGGAACATTGGCATTTTATAATTCACTAAAAGAACTAATTCTCTGGATTCTGCCTGGAAAGTTTGTAACCAACAGTCTCACTTAATTCCAGAATAATTTACAGTTGGCCTTCATAATCACAGAGGCCCCACAGTATTTATCATACCTCATGAATAACATTCTACTTGAAGTGGTTGGTTGTGTATTTGTCTTAACTTCTGCAGATCACTGAGACTTTAGTGTCTGTGTCTACCACAGTTAGTACTTTCCAGATGCATTTAGTAAAATGTCTAAATGAATGTATTATGAGAGTATCTCCTAATTAATTAAAATATAATGTAGGTTCAGTAGAATTTGCGTGAAATTTCATCCTTTTCAAAACTGTGGAATATTACTAATTCAAGTGTAGTGAGATCACATTCTCTAAGTTCCATACTCTTGCCACTCCAGGTACCCTTTCATCGTCCCTACCCAACCAACCTTGAGCCACCCATAAGAAAATTTTGCATTCAGACTTTCTGTTCTTTGGTTAGATGGGAGAGTTTCTACTTTGGATTCTTCTCTTACATTTTGGACATTAAGGATTCTGTCTTTTTTTTTTTTTTTTTTTTTTTTTTGCAGGTTTTCTGATGGCATGCTCTGTGGTTGTGAAAATCACCCTGACCGTAAAAAAGAAATCAATCATATTTCAGTGCCTCAGTTTTCTTGCCTATGAGTTAGGAATTTACCCTCGAAGACTCTTGTCAGTGTGAAGTGAAGCATATTAAAGATGTTAGGTTGAAATGGTTATCAATAGGACAAAGATTAATCTTCCCAAATTTGGACTTGGTTGGGGAGACCTAGGTTCGGCTGAAAAAAAACAAAACAAAACAAAACAAGATGTAGTTTAGAAATAGCCAGTGCTGTTTTACTTTAAATCTCAAGTTGGCAACTTGGGAATAAAACAGCCAAGGCCCTGAGCTGGCCTGCCTGGTAGCATTCTCCCTGAGGGCTCCCTTATGGGTTTCATTGAGCTTGAAGTTGATAGCTGGGCATTGGAAAACCATGAGGATAATTGCTGAGTTGGGCCGGGGCTGTCCTGAATGGAGGCAGTTCCTGAAGGAAAGCCTCATCAGGCATCACAATTCAGGGCGGGGCCATGACTTGATTGGGCATGCCCTAGTGGAGGGGGGATGTTGTTGAGATGTAAAATGCATTCCATCTCTAGCATTACCACTCAGCTCCAACTGAAGTTAAACAGAAATACTGAAACTGTGTAGACATCTAATGTGTGTGTGTGTGTGTACGTGCATGCCACGGGGTGTGTGTGTGGGGGGGGTGAGTCAAAAAATAACTTCTGGTGTGTCCGTGCTCGTCTTCTGCCTTGTTTGATGCAGAGTCTCTTCACCAGTTTGTTCACATTGTATGCCAAACTAGCTGTGGGCCAGCTTCCAGGAGGTCTGCTGTTCCTGCCTTCCATCTTGCCACAGGAGCACTGGGAGTATAGACTCTGCATTCAGCTTTACAAGAGTTCTGGGGATCTGAACTCAGGTCCTCGTGTTGGTGTGACAAATGCTTTATCCATGGAGCCGTTGTTTCCTTTGCTATAAAGAAGCTTTTAGTTTGATGGGTGCTATGGTGCCATTACCAACTTTCCTTTGCAGAGAAATGCTCTACCACTGTGCTATAGCCTCTGATTTTATTTTGTAGGCTGAGCTTTCTGGGGATACCTGTGGCCAGTGTCAAGGAACAGTTCCTCCAGTTTTATGATTTTATGGCTTGCTTTTAGAAATTTTATCCTTGTTTTATTTGTTTGAGACAATCTTATTCCAGCCTAGGCTTACTTGGAATTCCATCTGTACCCTAGGCTGGCCTAGAACTCACAGCAGTCCTCCTACCTTAGCCACCTGAGTGCTGGCATTATAGGCGCAAACCACCACAGCAGGCCTTATTTTATCCATTTAGGGTGTGTGTGTGTGTGTGTGTGTGTGTGTGTGTGTGTGTGCATGTGTTGGTGCATGGATGACTAGTGTAAAGTAAGGGTCTAGCCTCATTCTTTCACATATTTGAGACTCAGCTCCCCAGTATCATTGGTAGACTGTCCTTTTCCTAGTGTGTTTTCTTGGTGCCTGTACAGAAAGTTAGTTGGCCATGTGTGTTTTGTATAACTTCTAGGCTCTATTCTGCTAGCAGGGTGCCTATAAATATTAAAAGTGAAGTGGTCAGGATGGTAAGAGGACTAGAGCTGTGAACTGGGTGGTTAGTGCTGTGGAGAAATGGCTTGTCATGGTGCACGACATTCACCATCTGAGCAGATGGCAAATGTTAGAAAAGTTGGACTGTTTTCATGTGTTTTTCAGGTGTAAGAACAAAGTTATTGTAGTTGCAGGTCACTGAGCACTTTCTAAGATCCACAGTCACATTAGATTAAGCAGGCTGCCTGGGATGTTGAGGTGTTCCTCTCTGTCAGTGGCGTAGTAATAATGTTCTCAATTGCAGATAGCATACTAATTTTATATAAGATCTTTGAAAGCAAGGACTGTGTTTTCTATAAGACTGTACTCTGGAGGGCACCTGCCTCTTACTGCGCCCCTATTGATTATTAATGTATGAAATAAAACTTTATAGACATCAGGTTTTGCATTATCTTACTGTCCAGCTGAATTCAGGAAAATCAACATCTGACTTTCTTGAAAACTTTTTTTTCCAAAAAAAATCTGTTCGATATAAAATGCTGTTGCCTCAGATTGTGTTCTTGTTTACCTCATAGCTTGTTGTGAAATGCTTACTCTGTATTGCCATTGATATCTATAAGTACGTTAAGTAAATCTTCATTTTGCTGACCTTCTTGAAGATGTATGTCGTCAGCAGATTCTTACTTTCAGTGGACAGGTGAGAGATTAGCAGGATCAAATCAGTTTTTTTTTTTTATTTTTTCTTTGTTTCCCATAGAGCAGCAAGATTCATTGTCTAGCAAGAAGGAAACTGTGTTAAATGGCAGAATTTGTCTTAGAGTTAATGGTTAAAGAGCTCATATAAGTTTCACAGCCTGTTTGTACAGGATCTGACAGGTACTATTGTAGAACTTTTAAAAAACTGAGTAAAGCAGCCATTTTGTCTCAACAGATTAATAGCACAATAATTTTAATATAAGGGCTGGAGAGATGGCTCTATGGTTAAAGAAATCTCACCATACAAATTGGCTCATAGATAATTTGAGAAGGCAGTTTCTTTCTTTCTGAGATAAATGGATTTCCATCAGCTGGGTGAGTCTTACAGAACCCCAGGTGTCAAATTCCTGAGGTCATTTGCTCAACTATTCACTGTTTGAGGTAGGCCAGCTGCAGCTAGGAGTCCTGTCTGTCCCAGGGCCATCAGGAGTACAGAGGTTGTTAAAGACCCTGAGCCTTGGGCACGCAGAGTCCTCTTAGGTGCAGTTGCAAATGCCTTTCTCTAAAGCACAGGTAGAGCATAAGGACTTCTTTCCCCCTAGCACTTGGGTCTTATTCGTGGGTTTTTGTTTTTTTTTTTTTTTTTTTTTTCCTCTCTCTTCTGACCATTTCTCCCTTCGTGCTTTGCAGGAAACTGGATCTCTTGAAGAATCTACAGATGACTCTGAGGTAGGGATTCATGAGCCTTCATCTGTGTGGTTATCCTTGATTATATCCAGCTAACTACACTTCACTCAGTCTGACTCCCAGGGGACTTGGGGATGGGAAAGTAGAGTTAAAGTAGATCCTTGGGAAATAACATTCTGGCTGTCTGCCTGTCTGTTAAATTTATTAGCTTGAAAACAAATAGGAAAAGAAGCAAAACATTTTATCTTGAGAAGTGTTTCAACCTGAAACATGTGGAAACTGGGAAAACTGATAAATACTTTAAAAACTAGTTTTAACTCTTCAAAGCCCATTTTTGTGTGTGTTTTTAAGATAAATGCATTATAGGAATTGCAACCTCCTTTTTTTCTCTCCTGGGATTCTGAGATTGAGCCTAGAGACTCACATGTAAGGGCTCCACTCTGAGCTCTACCTACAGCCACACCAACCTGGCACTCATTCTTTTAATGAACGTGGTATGCTCATATATTCAGTACACCTTAAGTATTTCCTGAATCATTAAAATTACAGCTTATTTCGTAAAAGAGTGAAAGTCCTTTAAACTTGTTTGGAGTTGGGTTAAAGATTGTATCTAAGGGGAATAAATATCAGGGCTTTGAATAATTTGTTTTCAAAACTACATATAAGAAATAAGGTTAAGCCTGGGGAGATGGCTCAGTGAATGAAGTATTTGTGGCACTGTTGTGAGTCCCTTATTCATCTTTCCACACTCCACATAAAAACTGGAAACTGTTAGCTTCTGTAATGCCATATGCCTGCAGTGAGACAGGAGGCCAAAATGGGAGAATTTCTTAGAAGTTGGCAGGCCAGCCAGTCTGGCAGGCACAGTCATGAATAGCTAGAGGCTAACCCTGGAAGACAACGATTGACCCCAGTTGTCCCTACTTCCACATGTACACCGTGATATGTATGTGAATGCACACACACTCATGAACACACATACACACATATATACATCATACACATGTGCACACATACCAAGAAAGAAATAATGTTAAACATAAAACAAATTAATTAGCTTATTAGTTACATAGATGAACTGAAAACTAATATATGTTTTTCCTTCTAATAATTCATTCAGTTTAGGGGAATGAAAATACATCATGATAAAATGCAGGAATTTATACCATTGTGCCTATATTCATATTGTCATTATATGAATTTGTACCAGTGTGACTATATCTTTATTGTTATTATATGAATTCTGTTTACTCTTTTAAGGGAATTGTGGCCTTCTATAGATTCCTCTAGACAACATCATATGTATGACACTACGTTGTGGCTTATAGCATGTTCAGTATACAGGGTCCTTATTCCTGTGAGTCTTCAGCTCTGAGTTTGCTTATATAAGGCCTGTTTATTTCTGATAACATTGAAAAACATTTCAGGTCACCATTCCTATTCCCAGGGTCACTGGTGTAGGATACTGCATGTTTGAGCTCTGCTCTGGGATTTTATCTCACATGTGGGGATTTGGACAACCACTAAAATCTAAATCTTTTCACAAATTCTTCACATACTAAATCAACAAGGAGAGAAAATTAAAGGACATGTAACCCCAGCCTCCAGTGTCATTAGGAAGAAGGAATATTACCCACTATTTGAGTGGAGAAATAAACAGCAGAGAGCAGCTGTGGCTTGATGCACTGAGAGTTAGGTGGACTGAGTAGCTGAGCAGAATGTACATAGAAATCAGCCTTAGAGAGGGGCTCCGTATCTGTGTGGAGATATCACTGTTAGAGAGGAGCTCCACGTGTGTGGAGATATCATCGTTAGAGAGGGGCTCCACGTGTGTGGAGATATCAGTGTTAGAGAGGAGCTCCACATTTGTGGAGATATCACTGTTAGAGAGGGGCTCCATGTGTGTGGAGATATCAGTGTTAAAAAGGGGCTCCACGTGTGTGGAGATATCACCGTTAGTGAGGGGCTCCACGTGTGTGGAAATATCATTGTTAAAGAGGGGCTCCACGAGTGTGGAGATATCAGTGTTAGAGAGGGGCTCCATGTGTGTGGAGATATCAGTGTTAGAGAGGGGCTCCACGTGTGTGGAGATATCAGTGTTAGAGAGGGGCTCCATGTGTGTGGAGATATCACCGTTAGTGAGGGCCTCAACGTGTGTGGAGATATCAGTGTTAGAGAGGGGCTCCACGTGTGTGGAGATATCAGTGTTAGAGAGGGGCTCCACGTGTGTGGAGATATCAGTGTTAGAGAGGGGCTCCACGTGTGTGGAGATAACAGTGTTAGAGAGGAGCTCTAAGTGTGTGGAGATATCAGTGTTAGAGAGGGGCTCCACGTGTGTGGAGATATCAGTGTTAGAGAGGGGCTCCACGTGTGTGGAGATATCAGTGTTAGAGAGGGGCTTCACGTGTGTGGAGATATCACTGTTAGAGAGGGGCTGCACGTGTGTGGAGATACCACCGTTAGAGAGGGGCTCCATGTGTGTGGAGATATCAGTGTTAAAAAGGGGCTCCACATGTTAAAAAGGGGCTCCACGTGTATGGAGATATCAGTGTTAGAAAGGGGCTCCACGTGTGTGGAGTTATCACCGTTAGAGAGGGGCTCCATGTGTGTGGAGATATCAGTGTTTGAGAGGCCCTCCACGTGTGTGGAGATATCAGTGTTAGAGAGGGGCTCCACGTGTGTGGAGATATCAGTGTTAGAGAGGGGCTCCACGTCCGTGGAGATATCAGTGTTAGAGAGGGGCTCCACGTGTGTGGAGATATCAGTGTTAGAGAGGGGCTCCAAGTCTGTGGAGATATCAGTGTTAGAGAGGGGCTCCACGTGTGTGGAGATATCAGTGTTAGAGAGGGGCTCCACGTGTGTGGAGATATCAGTGTTAGAGAGGGGCTCCATGTGCATGAGATATCAGTGTTAGAGAGGGGCTCCACGTGTGTGGAGATATCAGTGTTAGAGAGGGGCTCCACATGTGTGGAGATATCAGTGTTAGAGAAGGGCTCCATATGTGTGGAGATACCACTGTTAGAGAGGGGCTTTATGTGTGTGCAGATATCAGTGTTAGAGACGGGCTCTATGTGTGTGGAGATATCAGTGTTAGAGAGGGGCTCCACGTGTGTGGAGATATCAGTGTTAGAGAGGGGCACCACATGTGTGGAGATATCAGTGTTAGAGAGGGGCTCTATGTGTGTGGAGATATCAGTGTTAGAGAGGGGCTCCACGTGTGTGGAGATATCAGTGTTAGAGAGGGCCTCCACGTGTGTGGAGATATCACCGTTAGAGAGGGGCTCCACGTGTGTGGAGATATCAGTGTTAGAGAGGGGCTCCACATGTGTGGAGATATCAGTGTTAGAGAGGGCCTCCACGTGTGTGGAGATATCACCGTTAGAGAGGGGCTCCACGTGTGTGGAGATATCAGTGTTAGAGAGGGGCTCCACATGTGTGGAGATATCAGTGTTAGAGAGGGGCTCCACGTGTGTGGAGATATCAGTGTTAGAGAGGGGCTCCACGTCCGTGGAGATATCAGTGTTGGAGAGGGGCTCCACGTGCGTGGAGATATCAGTGTTAGAGAGGGGCTCCATGTGTGTGTAAAAATTATCCTTAGAGAGGGGCTCTAAATGTGTGTGAAAATCACCTTTAGAGAGGGGCTCTATATGTGTGTGAAAATCACCTTAGAGAGGGGCTCTATATGTGTGGGCGTTGGATAGATTTGTGCACATGGAGGAGTTTCAAGGAAGGGACTTAAAAGGATGTGGCCCTGTGGTCTGGTGAAGGTGCTGGACAGTGCTCCTTTGGCAGAGAAGTGGAAGTGTTCCCTTGGAAGCTCAGTGGTGAAGGGCAGGTGCCCATACGCCATGTTAAGATGGGGAGACTTGGTTATTCTTCCCCACCACACCAAAAAGCTACAACTTAGTAAAAAAGTACACTTCATTCTGTCCACATCATTCAGAACCGTAGTGGACCTGCAGTTTTAAGAGCAACTGCTGGTATAATCCCAGGAAATCCAAGAGGTTTCCAGAGCTCCCATAGAATGAAGACAGAAAGTGTGAATCTGGGTTTAACGGCAGTAGGCACTAGTGATCTAACTGTGCATCATTAGTTTTGTATTTAAACAGACATCCTAGCTAAGGTCAACTACTTTAAATCTGAAATTAAAAAAATCAGGCTAGGAAATGGAGAAAAACAATTAGGTAATTGGCCAAGTTCAAGGAAAAAGCTGAGTGAAAAGGTAGCCCTTTTAACGTTGATGAAACTAAGACCCAAAGAGTGGCTAATCATGTAGTATGGAACTGACAAGTGGGAGAAAGGGCTCCAGCTCTGGGCTCCTGTTACTGTTTCTGCCTGCCAGCCCTGGAGCCTTTCTGGGATGGCCCTAAAGAAATGACTCAGCCTATGGCGTTTGGCTATATGACCGGGAATGATGTTCACCTCCTGTTTTTTAGCTCCTTATTTGACACATGGGGACTACAGGTTGCTATTAGAATTAAGGAATAAATAAAGCCTCTTATAAGGTGTCTATCACATGTCCTCATAAATATTAGTGGTCTTTCCATAATTCTTTTCATAAATCTTAGTGAGCTTCAATTTGTTTTCTATGTGGAAGCAGTTACTCATTTTCTAACTTGGCGCGCCAGCCTGGGGTCTGGATCTCCTCACTAGCTTCATTGTGAGATGGTTTCTCTCTCAGACATTAATTATTTATATACTCATGTGCAATGGTCTTTTCCAGCTCCATCCATTTTTCCTGCAAATTTTAAAACTTCATTTTTCTTAACAGCTGAATTAATTTCATTGTGTATAATGTACCACATTTTCATTATCTAGTTATGAGTTGATGGACATCTAGGCTGGCTCCTCCTAGCTATTGTGAATAGAGCAGTGATGAACAAGGTTCTGCCAGTGTTTATGGGGTGGGGTACAGTCCTTTGAGTATGTGCCAATGAATGGTACAGGAGTCATATGATAGTTCAGTATTTAGCTCTGAGAAATCACACTGATTTTCACAGAGGCTGTACCAGTTTGTGCTACCACTAACAGTGAGTAAGGGACCCCCACTTCCCACATCCTCATCAGCATATGTTGTCATTTGTTTTCTTGATTATAGCCCTTTTGATTAGGATGAGGCCTTCATTATTTTGAAGTATGTTTCAACTGTTCCTAGTTTCTTCAGAACTTTTACGATCTAGGAATGTTGTACTTTGTCAAATGCCTTTCCTACTTCTGTTGAGTGGATCATGTAATTTCTGTCCGTAAGTTTATTTATATAGTGAACTACATATTACTGATTTGCATATGTTGACTCAGCCTTGTATCCCAGGGATGACACTAACTTTGTCATGATGGATGATCTTCTTACTGTGCTCTTAAATGCAGCTTGCAGAACACATAAGTTTATGGGGGACACTTGAATCAAAGCAGCACATTCTGCTCCTGCCCCCATAAACTGATAATCATCCATGATGTAAAACGCACTGTATTCAGTCCAACTTTAAAACTTCCCATAGTTTTTTTCAATCCCAATGATTTTCAAACATGCCATAGCCCAAAGTGTTTTAACTGAGCTGTAATACCGAAAACAACAACAAAAAAACCCATAATGGCACAGAATAAACATTCACACTGCAAAAGATGGCACTGGACACAGCAAAGAAATATTCAACCAATATAAGATTTAAAATAAACAAGGCAAACACCAACTCTGTAGCTCCAAGTCCAACAACTCTAGCCAGTGACAATTTTTTTTTTTTCACTATGTAGTCTCAGGGTGGTCTTGAACTCACGGCAGTCATCCTACCTCTGCTTCCCAAGTGCTGGGATTAAAGGTGTGCGCGCCACCACACCTGGCTCTAAAAGCCAGTGGCAATTTTTAAACTTTGATAATTCTAACCATTGATGAGTCTCTGGAGTTCCAATTCTACCCCTCCACCTAGGCTGCTTACAGTCCTGGAAAACTTCATCCACTGCCAGTAGCTATCCTTGTCAGCCATTCCATAGTCCTGGCATCTCCGTTGGGTCTCCACTGCAACCCACAGTTCATCCTCATGAGTCCGTTAGGTCTCCATGCAGGTAATCCAACAAGCCTGCTTCACTCTGCCTATGGCCATTTCTGAAATACAAAACAGGGGAAAACGATGACATGAGCAGTGGGTGGACATCACCTCCTGGCCAACATCAGATGGACAACAGCAGCAGGAGAGTTTGCCAAACACTGGCAAAGGGAAGCTGGCTATATAACACCAATAAGCCCTTCCCCAACAATACATCACCTCCAGGAGATTCCAATTCCCAAATGGCCACTAGAACCTAGCATTCAGATAAGTTTATGGGGGCACCTGAATCAAACCACCATAACCAGTAATATGAAAATTCCATCTTTTTTTTTTTGAGGTAGGTTCTTGCTGTAGCCCAGGCTAACCTGGAATTCACTGTGTAGTCTCAGGCTGGCTTTGAACTCACAGTGATCCTCCTACCTCTGTTTCCCAGTGCTGGGATACGTATTTTTAAAAAGTCCTGCTTCTTGGTGTGTTATTTGTCCTAAGAACTGTGAAATAGGAGCAGCAGAGTTTTAGCCTACCATCAGGATCACACTTAAATAATAAGAAGAATGAGAAGGGGTTTATTTTTTTTATTTTTTTTTTTTTTGTTTTTTGTTTTTTGTTTTTTCGAGGTAGGGTCTCACTCTAGCTCAGGCTGACCTGGAACTCACTCTGTAGTCTCAGGGTGGCCTAGAACTCTCGGCGATCCTCCTACCTCTGCCTTCCGAGTGCTGGGATTAAAGGCGTGCGCCACCACGCCCGGCGAGAAGGGGTTTAAAATTAACACATTAACAGAAAGAGGGGATCCAAAAAGGGAAATGATTACCACATGTAGACTGAGGTATGTTGAGGTCTGTTTTGTCTGATTGAGGGTTCCAGTGACCGTTTGTGATTCTTTATTACTTTTTTATTGATCATTTTCATATATCTACATAATATATTTTGATCATAATCCCCTCCCATTACTTTCCTTTTTTTTTTCTTTCTCCTAATCCCCTTTTCACTAGTTCCTCTTCTATTTTGATGTTCTTTTTTTCCCTCCCTTCCCCATCATCAGTGACAGGATGTTGATGGGCTCAGTATTATTTAGATGACAACAGCAGTGGCCATATCCTGTCTAGAAAACAGTATTCAGAAACACTCCTCCCCTCTTCTGGCTCTGCATTTTCTCATCACCTCTTCTGCAGTGTTTCCTAATCAGAAAGAGGCTGTTTAACTTATTTCATTTTTGTAAATTAATTGAGAACTTTACTGTATGTACATATCGCATATTGGTCACATTCCTGTCGGATTATACTCTTATGCTTCCTCTCTCCCGTCCCCTTCCATTGAGGGCCTCCTCAGTGGGGTTATTGGTATGCACTGTGGGGTCATGAATGCACCAGCCAGTGTGGGGATGGGGGCAGTGCCTCAGAGTGCACGTTCCCATTCTGTACTCTTACATTCTCTCCACCCCCTCTTTCACAGTGTTTCATGATTCCTGGAGGGCATGTTATAAGTCTCCTCTACTGTTGAGATATCTTATCAGTAGCTGCAAGAGACTTTTTAAGTCAAAAAGTGAATCACAAAAATGTTTTTTTTTTCTAACTTGAAAGAACATTATAAATCATTTATTGATATTTAACTTGTTTCTTTATATGTATTAATTTTGATAAATTTATAACAACTAGTATCTAAAATAATAACAATGTGCCCTGTTATGAGACTGACTGTGTAGAAAACCAGAGTATGGAGTTACAGTGTTCCATCCTTCTGGATAGCCCTTGGATTGAAATCTTGCTCATTTAATTAACAAGCTCTCAGTGTTAACAGGCTCTGCTGATTATTGTATCATTCAGGTATGGATATACATTCCTCTTGAAATATATTATATAGTTTGTCTGAAGGCTATAGGTTATTATTAAGCTGAAGTATATATTATAAAAAGTATCCCTTTGGAACTTAGTAGGAACTTTCTGTATGTAAAAATTTGCCATGTTTTAGAATTAAAAAAAATAAACTAGTCTCTTTTTTGTCATGATAGATCTTTGAATATACATTACAATTTCACTGCTGAGAGAAAAGTTATTTTCAACAGTCCCAGACTGACTCATTGATCATTCAAATATGTATTGAATCCTGGAACTCTTTCATGCCCTAGTATTCGATAAAGAAGGTACAACATAAACAAGCATATTAAATCTAGAACATATCAGATAATAAAGTTAGATAAAAAAATAACTGGCTAAAGTGAACATGGAGTTGGCTGAGGAGCTGTTGTTTTATTGCTGGTGGTTAGGGACAGTTTCTTAAGTAAGGTGATAATGTGTCCTTATTTTGGACATAGTAAGTCTAGTGCTTGAGGGAGCAGGCCCTTTGTCAGGCAGAAGCTCCTGCCTGGCTTCAGAATAAGAATTGCTTGGTTCTTGAAGTGAGTCCTCACAGTAGAAGTGATTAGACTCAGGAAAGCCTACCTTAGCTTTAGATTTGCCTCTAACACTAACTCCGTGGCCCACCAATCTTAGCCCCTCTGATCCTTACGGTATGTGTAGTCCCCAAAGATATTTGTGTCTTCATGCCCAGAATGTCTGAATGTGATAAGGGCAAAGAGAAGTTATGGTTGCTGATCAGCTGATTTGAGATACCAAAATTTTTAGAGCATGTGGGCAGGACCAGTGTCACCATAAGGATCTTTTCAGGTGGAGGGGAAATGAGGCAGAGAGCAGGTGGTAGTGTGGTGTGTGATGTCATGTCATGTGGTGGAGACTCCTGTCTGCTGTTTTGGAAGGTGCTCCAAGAGCTCACAACCAAGATACTTAGGTGGCCTTCAAAAGCGGGAAAAGGATCTTTCCTCATACTTCCAGAAGAATGCTGCCCAAGGCAGCTTATCGTAGATTTCCTATCCCAAATTTGTAAGACAAGGTATCTGTTTGTGTTGTGGGAGGATACTAATTCAGTAAATAATTTGATTGGATGACATCGACCCTCAGTACTTTCTATATGGCTTTGTTTCTCAGAGTTTGAGAAGTCAAATATTTCCAAGCAAAGGAAAGTATACAGGAAATAGGTGTGTTGAAATTAGTAATCATAAGGAGTATATTTGTAAAAGTATGTGTGTGTCTTTCTGATGATTGTTCTCACATATTTAAATGATGATTTCACTTGACATTTGTGCTCTCAATCTTTGCTATAAAAGCTTTTAGGTATTTCTCTCTGCAGGATGCTATGAAAAATCTAAATAGCTCATAGACTTTTTTTCATTCACAGGCCATTTGATTTTCAGTTGTGACCATTTTTAAATACAGTGACTTCTGTTATTTTGTGTTGTGGTGGTTTGAATTACGTCTCCCCATAAACTCATATGTTTTGGGTGCTAAGTCCCCAGCTGGTGGCAATTTGGGACTTGGAGCCTCCTGGAGAAGGTGTGTTGCTGGGGGCAGGCTTATGAGTGTTACAGCCAGCTTCCCCTTGCCAGTGTTTGGTATACTCTCCTTTTCCTGTTGTGCACCTGATGTCGTCCAGGAGGTGATGTCCACCCTCTGCTCATGCCATGGTTTCCTCTGCCATCATGGAGCTTCCCCTTGAGTTTGTAAACCAGAATAAACCCTTTTCTCCTATAAATTGCTTTTGGTTTCGTGCTTGTCATAGCAGCAAGATGCTAACTACAACATTTGTCATCATATTTCTTTATTTTAGAATGTAAGTATTTTCTTCAGTGACCTTACTGATTAAGGGCATCTCTCTGAAGGATACCAGTCGATGAGGAGAGGGGTGTCTGAGAAAGTGTAAAGAGCGATGGGGAAGAGGTTCTCTGAGAAAGCTTAAGGAAAGATGAGGGAGGGGCTCTGAGAAGCTGAGGGTTTAGCTTGCTGTCATTGTTCTTATTTCCTGGGGTGGGCAGTCGTGAAGCATTTGGCCTCTGATGGTTGCTTTTAGGTGTTTCAGGTATCTTGGAAAGTAGAAAATTGTAATATTTTCTATTTCTAGGCACACAATTTATGTTTAGATATGTTTGAAAATGTATCTGGGGAGCAGGCAGTGCTGAGCCTCAATGCCTAGAGCTTGTGCATGCTGGGGAAGTGCCCTGTGGTGCAACTGCGTTCCGGCTGGAGACGCCCCTGCTCAGGGAGGTAGAGGACGTCAAGGGCTGCGTGTCTTTGTGAAAAGTGTAGACCAGAGGACTCACAGACACTCACTGTTCAATTTCACATTCTGCTAGAGGGCTAGGAAGTTAGCTCTGCAGGGTCTTATCAATTTTGGGGCTGCATCACACACGCTGGTGATGCTTTTAGTAATTGACATTCACTAAGCCTTACCAGATGCTCTACCATGTGTGGATAGTATATGCTATGGTATGTGTTTATGTGTGCATGAGTGTGTGCAGATGCATATACCCTGTGCTCATGCATGTAGAAACCAGAGGAGGGTCTGGTATCCTCCTCTGTTGCTTTTCTTTCTGCTTTATTTTCCTGAGAGAGAACCTGTCTGTCTCTAAACCTGGAGCTTAGCCTTTTTCAATTAGATTGACTGACCAGCGAGCCCCATTAATCCTCTTGTCCCCACCCTGTCAGTACATGTTTTTATATGGGTGCTGGGTTAAAACTGAGGTTCCACTTTGTACATTGAGTAGAGGTATCATACTGGATTTTTGACAGAAATTCCTAAAGCATGTATATTTCTTAAAACTTTTATTGACAGTTTTCATGCATGTATATGTGTATATATTTTGAACAGGATTCCCTCCCATTACCTTCTTTTACCCCTCTCCCCATCCCCCTTTCAGTGAGCCCTTCTTTTACTTTCTGTACTGAGCACTCAGTCATCTTCTCAGCACTCTGGTTCTTAAGTTCTTTCCACCCCTTCTCCAGTGATGTCCTTGAGCCTTGCAGGGTATGATCCAGATGTCTCTTTTAGTATTGAACACTCAGTCATCACTTCTCAGCACTCTGGTTCTTAAGTTCTTTCCACCCCTTCTCCAGTGATGTCCCTGAGCCTTGCAGGGTATGATCCAGATGTCTCTATTAGCACTGAACACTCAGTCATCACTTCTTATCATTTTGAGTTGTGAGTCTCCCTGGTAGTCATTCCAAGTACAAACAGAAGCTTCTCCACCCCAAACTGAAAACAGCACTCACTAATCTATGGCACACACAAATACTTGCAGGGTAACTTGACGGGTACAGTGTAACCATGTGTAAACAAGAGTAGTGGTTAACTTGTCCAGCATATACAGGCTGTGTGTCCAGCTGGCATAAGGAAACATTATTTTAGGATTGGCTTCTTGGTGTGGATTCCAGTCAGATTTTTGGATAATTCTTTGTTCATTTCTTCTCCCATGCTTCACACCCTCCCTTTCTCCCTTCCCCCTTTGTTGGTAGTGATGAACGTTGTCAAAATATATTGTCATCCTTCCTTAGATCTGTTATTGCATCTCTTGGATATTTTTCCCATTATTTGAAAACTGTTTCAGTGGGGGAATTTGGGTCTGCGACTCTTCTGACCCCCTGGAAAGTGCTCTTTGGGCTAAATCACAAGGAAGACAACCCAGTCTTGGGATGAGGGCGTCTCCTTGGTGGGGAGAGGAAATGTGCTGCAGGAATGAGTACCGCTGGTCAGCCCTCATGATCCTGGGTCCCTGCTTTGTACTGCCCATTTCCCACCTATTAGGCTACTTGTGTAGCTGGCTGTCCTTGGGTCCTGAGTATAGCATCCTTCTTCTACCTCCTAATGGAGTCAGTTGCCTCCAGAATTTTTCACTGGGTTCTCATTTTTTTTTTTTTGTAACGTTTTCCTGTCATTCTTATCCCTACTCAGGGCTAATTTTTTGGAGGAGGCAGGAAAGCTGTGTCTTTTCCAGTCTTAAGTGTCTGGTTCTTCTTTTCCTCATGTGGCCTGCCCAGACCAGCAGGAACTGCTCATTACCTTCCTGCCTTCTTGTCTATAATCTTTGCTAAACTTGTAAATTAGTTCTGAAAAAAGGAAAGTGATCATTGGCACCCGTATTTTATTTTCTGTTGATGAAAACTTGCTTCCTCAGTATTATGTTGTTTTTTTATTGTTAAAATTATAAATATGTACACTTTACAAGCAACTGATTTAATTGAAAAATGATGAAGTAAAGATTTGTAGCTCTAATTACATTTTATATATCTCAGCACATTTAAACTAAAGTTAACATGTGCTAATCTAAAAATATTTTCATTTCCTAATTTATAGCAGCTTCTTTCATCCAAAGGTATGTATTTTAAATACATGTTAGAAATTAAATAGCTAAAAGCATATGAAGAAAATAATCTGAAATTAGTAATTGAGATTCACATATTTGGAAGAAAAGAAAAATGAAAGAAAAGGGTCAGTAGGAGGCTAGAAAGGAACTGTCTACAACCTGTTGTTCAGATGGCTTATGTTTTCTTAAGCAAGTATAGTGTGTTGGAAGTCACATTAAAATGTATCATTTTAACCTTGAGTTTTGATAACTGCTTTAATATTACTATGAGTTTTTATTCTTCTGCTGGGGCTGGCTGACTAGATATATATGCATTTAGAATATAAAATTGTGCAGTTGCAATGTTTGAAAAGTAGTTAAATCTCCTTCAAAACAGTAAATTAAAGAGCTTTTAACATTTTCCTTTTTTATATAAATTATAGATAAATATAACTTTTTCTTAAAAATTAATTTTGTAGGGCCTTCATTTCCTACAACCACTAAAAGGTGATATAATTTTTCTTCTATAAATTCATCTATGATTCTGATTTACATTTGATACCTCCTCTTCCCCTCTGTGTCTTAAAACAAACATATCCCTGGAAGTTTTGATATCTCTACAGTTCCTGTGGTCGATGAACTCTGATTTGGAGTGTGAAAATGTAAATGGGGGTGTCTAGGAAAGCAAAGCTGCTTACTAAACTCAGGTCTGCTGTAACGACAGCTGTTTGTTTTGATTGGTCTTTATTAGGCATCCACAGTTTTGTTAGGTGAAGTTCGGAACAATGAAAAGGTATAAACCTTGCTTCCGAGGATCTTGTGATCACTAAGGCATATTGAGAAGAAAGAAAAGGAGGGTTATGTTGGCTTTAGGGGGTGAAAATTGTCCACCTGGATGGCATAACTTGGAGATTGGTGAGGTTATTCCGTATGGCTGGAAGGAAATGAAAAGCTTATTTGCTTTTCTCATTTTTCCCTCTTCTATATATTCTTATCGCTTTTCCAATATAAAATGAATGATGAGGGTTGATCCTGTTTATGGTGTGTGGCTTAGGGCATGGGGACCTTCACCTTGCTTTTCTCCTCCTTGAATTGAACATGAAATTCTGCTCCTACAGGGCAAAGGAGAGACCAGGGCTTATGAAGTCTTCATATCTTCTGAATCTTAAATAGAGCATCGTTCTGGGTAAAGTGCTGTGGCGAAGAAAGCAGTCCAGAGACGAGAATCTCAGTTCATTTGATGTGGTTTTGAAGAAGTTGAACAATGGCACTTATTTTTATAAAAGTAACATTTATTTTGTAATGAATACAAGTATTTCAGAGAACATTGGCAGTGTGTTTTATTTGCTGTTGTCTTAGTGGTCACAGCAACCCTGTGCTGTGAGTCATGTTGTCACCCCTGTTCTACAGATGAGGAGCCATAGGAAGGGTATCGTTTCTGTGTTCATACATTTCATAAAAAAGTTTGGATTGTGCAAAATGGGTTTTCTACTCTTTCAACTAATAAGCATTATGAGAACATTCTCCTTTGTTATGAAATCACCTTCGCAAAAAAGGTTTTAATGCCTCTATTTCATCTTGTGAAACTTCCTTTCCAGTGGGTCTGACTTGCACACTGGGCATTTGAGCTGGATTGTCTCAGTTCTGTGGGGGCAGGAAGGGGGTGCATCTTGTTCATTATAGGTTGTTTAATGTCATCACTGACTTCTGCCAGGAGCAGGTTGTTTCCACATCCTCAGATTGTGACAGTGAAAATGACTTTAGACATTGGTTTTCTGCTTTGGGAGACAAAAATTGCCCCTGTTTCAGAACCACTTACCAACATGCACTTTATGCTCTTAAAGTCATGCATAGGTATGGACAGAGGCCAGCTTGGTGAAATTCCTATGTAGCTGAAAAAGTAGAGCCAGGCTATCCATATTATGTTTGTCAGCATCTAATTTCAGCTGCTTTTTATTAATGTTTTTCCATAATAGTAGTATTGCTTATATAGATGCAAAACCCATAGCTCTCACCTCAAAGAGAATAAGAAATGGCTTATTACAGAGCTAAATGAGTGACCATGGCCTGGGAACAGATATGTTACTCCTGATATCCTGTTCTAGTGTGGCAATAGTTTCATGAAGTTTTTATAATACCAGAAAAAAGAATCATAAATCAAAATACTTGTAAATACACTGATGGGAGCATCATGTAGGTGGATTACAATGAAGTGGGGGGGGGGTGTCTCTGCTACAGCCTTCTGGTGCTCTCTGATGGCATTCCTAGCCTCTGAGTTGGTGGAAGCTGGGAGTCTGTCTTTTCTGAAATGATTCATCTAATAGGATGGTAGGTCTCACACCGAGGTGGGCGATAGATGCCTATTGTAGGGAGTAAAAATAACCAGAGATAATTTGGCTCTGGACCTGCAGTATTCCAACTCTCCAAAATCAGTTTTTATCAGTCAGTCTGCTTGGAGGATGTTTTTAACAGAGGTGCAGCTTTTTCTGGGAACTTCAGTTCACACTTGAATATAGTTGCTTATCTGTCAGCAGTCTGATGGAGACATTCTGGAAGTTTTGACTATAGTTATTTTACTGTAGGTTGATTCTATCATTTCCATGTGACTTTCTTAAAAAGTTTGGTCATTGAGGCAACTGTAAAAACTCATATTACTAGTGGAAACCTGATGTTACCCTTTTAGCTTGTTTATGTAATTTTCTTGATATATCTTGACACTTTAGAAGAATCTGTCTTTCCCACCATATACTCACTTTTTGATGTAAATAAACTATTCATATACTAAAAGTATAGCATATAAGTAACAGTTGTAGTTGCTCTTTTAAGGAAGTAGCATTCATTTTGTGTGTCTTGGGAATAGTTGGAGCATTACAAAGTTCATTGAAGGCATTAGTTTCTTGATTAATTTTGAACTTAACCCACAGGATCTTTTTGTACACCCCTTTTCTTTCATCATGAATCCCTTATGCTTTTCTGGAAAAATTCAATATAATTTTACTAAGTTTGGAGATGTCCTATATAATGCATGCACATTTAGTGATAACATGCTTTTAAGGAAATGCGTAAATCCAGTGATACGTAGTCTTTATTTATTCCCATCTTGAAAATATCTTGCAATGTTTAGATTAGTTCTTCAAAATATTCTTAGTTATGTTTTTGAGTTTCATTGTATGTGTTTTAATTGATACATATTATTAATTTCAGTTATACATTTAAATAGTTCCTTACTTATATATTAGTTTTTTCCCATTCACTGTCTAACAAGTTGTAATTGAAAAGAAATAATTTAGTATTAATCATGAGCCATCTCTGAAGTGAATTATTTATAATAATATTTTAACATGCAAATTTTCTAGAATTCAGATGTTCTAATATTGGATTTTGATAGCTTTTAAAATATATATTGAACTTGTTAGAATACCGATTTTGAGTATTTCAATTCTCCTCAAGGTAATTAGAGTTCTATAGAGAATGTCCTAGAGGAAGCAAGCCTTCATTTTATAGCTTCATACCCATGGTTGATTATTGATTTGCTTTTTATTAACACTTGGCTTTCTCACTTTGGAAATTCAAACTGCATGAATTTTTTTTAAACAATGAGAATTTCTTTTGAGGATGTTAGTGTTTCTCTATTGTATCTACGTTTAAAAACACTGGATATTTATTACAAGGTTTTGCCCCTAGTCAGATGTAACTGATGACATAAAACCAAGTAAACTGTTCCTCCGATTAAACTTCCCGATGGTTCAGCTAAAGTACTACTCGAAGGGACGCTGGCTTGGGAAGGCCTACTCATGGTGAGACAGTGTGTTGTCTGGTGGTGTTCACTGGCCAGTGGGGTTTCCACTAGCTTTCTGTGGGCTTGATTTGATGTTGTACCTTTTCCCCAAGGAATATCGAGAATAACTTTATTTTTTTCCAAAATAAAACAAAATTGAATTTCAATAAAGAAATGGTATCTAGAAAGAAAAAAATAGTTTTTTAGATACAATGCCTTTTTTCATTTAAAAATATTTTTATTTATTTGTGTGTGTGCGTGTGTGTGTGTGTGAGAGAGAGAGAGATGAATGTGTCAGGGCTTTTTTTTTTTTCCTCACTGCAAACAAATTCCAGACACTTATGCAGCTTTGTGCAACTGTCTTTACAAGGATTTGAGGAATCAAACCTGGGGCAACAAGCTTTGCAAGCAGGTGCTTTTAACCACTGAACCATTTCCCCAGCCTGAAAAATTTAATTTCTGTATAAACAGTAATTATGGAATATAATGGTTGGGCTGACCTGATTTAAAAAAATATTTTTTTGATAAATTGCTATATTTATTGAGGAAAGTACAGAGCCAATGAAAGGTACTCACATGGCTAAAGGTCCCATGTGGAGGGCCTGGTAAAATTGCTGAAAGAAAAGAGAGAAAAGAAAGTTCAAGGAGTTCCTGCCATGTGGGGAGCTAGAGGAAATAAAAGAGCCCATGTGGAGAGTTAGAGCTAGGGGTCCCTCCTGGGCTCAACATGACTGGCCCTGAGCTGGGTCCCAGGCCCAGCTGAGGGAAAAACTCACAGCTGGAAGTTCCCAAGTGAGCAGAGAGCCTTCCCTCCCCTTGCAAAGGTATTTATAACCTTATAGTGGTGGGCTGTCTTCTGGCTGAGATGAATCAGTGGGATAGCTGGTTTGTTAGGGCTAGGGCCTGTCTCAGGAAGAGACTAGCCCTGATACCAAGTTCTGGGGGGCTGAACTTGATCAACTACAATGTTTAAATCCTGTTAAAGACCTCCCTTCTAAGAGGGCTCCTAGTTGTTTGTGGAAAAACAGGTCTAGGGAACTAGGTAAGAGATAAGAAGTGAGAAAATCTTTGATTTCTAGCAAGTGCAAACTTTCCTGCCTTTTTTACCTTCAGGGGTCCAGTCACCTTAACTGCACCCCTCATTCCCCCTATCATTGAAAGATACTCTACTGCTGTTGGAGGACAGGGGCGATGACAGCTGACCTGAATTTGGTGCTTCCCAGCACCCACAGTAAGCCAGGCACAAAGTAGCACCCATGTCTCTAATTGCAACATGTCTGAGGCAACAGGAGGCAGAGCCAGGAGAATCTGGAAGTACACAGGTGAGTTAGACTGGTGCATTCAGTGGGAAAACAGCAAGAGAGACCCTGTCTCCATGAAGGTGGAAGAGATGCTACCACCTTGAGGTGGTCCTCTGACCTCCACATGCACACCATAGCATGTGAGTGCCACCCCCCCTTCCCGCACAAATAAAAATAAAAAAAGAAAGTGTGGTTACCATCTCCTTCTCCCCATTTGTTTTGGTGAAACTGAGGATTGACCTTGTGCATGCTGGGTATGCCAGCCACCACTGAGCTATATCCCCATCCCTTTTTCAGTTTTTGTTTCAGAACACAATTTTGGTAACATAACAGCGCTCATGTTTAACTCATTGTGTTGTTCAGGCAAGCATTGAACTTGTGATCTCTTGCTTAAGCCTCCCATGTAGCTCAGATTATAGGCTTTGATCACTAAACTCAGTTGACAGATTTTGTAAGTAAAATTCATGTCTTTACTTGGACTATGTTGCAGTCAGGTTCACATTGCTGGCAGAAATCACCTGACAGAGGATAGCTTGTGGGGAAAAAAGGGTTTATTTTGGCTTACAGACTTAAGAGGAAGCTCCGTGATTGCAGGGGAAAATGATGGCATGAGCAGAACGTGGACATCATCCACTGTACAACATAAGGTGGACAATAGCAGCAGGAGAGTGTGCCAAACACTGGCATGGGGAAACTGGCTATCACACCCATTAGCCCACCCCCAAAATGCACCGCCTTCAGGAGGCTTTAATTTCCAATTGCCGTCATCTGGGGAGACCAGCATTCAGAATACCTAAGTTTTGGGGGGACACCTGAATCAAAATACCACATTCTTCCCCTGGCCCCCATAAACTGATAACCATCCATGATGTAAAATGCAATGGATTCAGTCCATCTTTATAAGTCCCCATATTTTTTTTTATCAGTTTTAATGATGTTCAATTATCCCTGTAATCCAGGGTCTTTTTACTGAGCCATAATACCAAAAAGATCCCCCCAAAACCCATAATGGCACAGAATAAAGACTCATACTGCAAAAGATGGCACTGGGCATAGCAAAGAAATATTCAACCAATACAAGATTTACAGGGCAAACATCAAACTCTGTAGCTCCAAGTCCAACAACTCTAGTCAGTGAAAAGTCTCCAAGTTCAATAATTCGAATCACAAACAAGTCTCTAGAGTTCCAATTCTGCTCCTCCAACTAGGGTACTCACAGTCCTGGAAAACTTCATCTAGGGCCGACAGCTGTCCTTGGCAGCCATCACATGGTGCCGGCTTTTCCACTGCATCTCCACTGCAGCCTACTCATCCTCAGGGTTCATCCTCATAGCTCAATTGGGTCTCCATGCAGGCATCCAGCAAATCTACTTCACACTGCCCATGGCTGTGTGAACACAAGACCATGTTGCAAATTCAGTGACCCTCTCTTTCCTCCACAATACCAAGTGGGGTGCCAATTTGTTAATCCAGGGGGGAATAAAGTAGACTTGGAAGAACAGGACACTCCTTTAGCACTCAGGCCCCTTCAAAAGAGTCTACATTCTTCCTGTTGCACCAGTGCAGGTCAGCTGGCTTAATCTCAAAGGTAATTTCATATAATTGCAGGTAAACAGGCAGAAGTTTCAGCCCAAAGATTTCATTTCTGTGCCATATCCCTCTGCTCAGAACAGTCCATTTCTATGCAAAGCAACCCTGCACAAGTTCTCAGGATATGGGTATAACAGCAAGCCTCTCACATAAACTGCTTTTAGCCCAGTCCAGGCAAAGCTCTTTCTCACCTTCATAAGCAAAATCTGACAGTCCGTAGTTCTTACTGCATTCATGTCTTTCAACTCTGACCAGAATTCTCCATCAAGCTGTACTTATAGCCCTTGCAAGGCATCTCTTAGGCCAAGGTTTCAAATCCTTCCAAATTCCTCTTGAAAATCAGCTCCAAAAGGCCAAAGCTGCACAGTCAGGTGTCTAGCAGCAATCCCACTCCTCTTGTACCAACTTACCTGTTGTAGTCAGGTTCACATTATTGGCAGAAATCACCCGACCAAGAGCACCTTTGGGGAAAACAGGGCTTATTTTGGCTTACAGACTTGAGGGGATGCTCCATGAAGGTAGAGAAAATGATGGCATGAGTAGAGGGTGTACATTACCCTCTGGACAACAGAAGGTGGATAATAACAGGATAGTGTGCCAAACACTGGCATGGGGAAACTGACTATAACACCCATAAGCCCACCCACAAGCCCACCCACAACAGTACACCACCTCCAGGAGGCTTTAATTTCTAATTGCCATCAGCTGGGGAGATTAGCATTCAGAATACCGAAGTTTTGGGGAACAGCTGAATCAAACCACCACATACTGTAACAGTGGTATGTGATAAAATATATTAGTGTGTGAAACAAAGATAATAACTAAAATAGGATGTGAAATATGAAATATATTTGCTGTAAGCACTAAAACAATGCTTTCTTTGTTCTCATTTCAAATGGTGAAATGAAAGGCAAAGTTTAGCATTCTTGATTGTCCACAAGTCCATGTTGGCATCATAACAATGTTTCAAGGACATTTACAAAAGGATATGATCACAAAGGTAACAAAAGATCTCATGGACACTCACCCTCCAAGGACAGGTTCCCCAGCTTACTCAATACCTCAAGGACGCTCACCCTCCAAGGATGTGCTCACACAGCCTACTCAATACCTCAAGGACGCTCACCCTCCAAGGACGTGCTCACACAGCCTACTCAATACCTCAAGGATGCTCACCCTCCAAGGATGTGCTCACACAGCTTACTCAATACCTCAAGGACGCTCACCCTCCAAGGACGTGCTCACACAATTTACTCAATACCTCAAGGACGCTCATCCTCCAAGGACGTGTTCACACAGCTTACTCAATACCTCAAGGACGCTCACCCTCCAAGGACGTGTTCACACAGCTTACTCAATACCTCAAGGATGCTCACCCTCGAAGGATGTGCTCACACAGCTTACTCAATACCTCAAGGACGCTCACCCTCCAAGGACGTGCTCACACAATTTACTTAATACCTCAAGGACGCTCATCCTCCAAGGACGTGTTCATACAGCTTACTCAATACCTCAAGGACGCTCACCCTCCAAGGACGTGTTCACACAGCTTACTCAATACCTCAAGGACGCTCACCCTCCAAGGACGTGTTCACACAGCCTACTCAATACCTCAAGGACGCTCATCCTCCAAGGACGTGTTCACACAGCCTACTCAATACCTCAAGGACGCTCACCCTCCAAGGACGTGTTCACACAGCCTACTCAATACCTCAAGGACGCTCACCCTCCAAGGACGTGTTCACACAGCTTACTCAATACCTCAAGGACGCTCACCCTCCAAGGACGTGTTCACACAGCTTACTCAATACCTCAAGGACGCTCATCCTCCAAGGACGTGTTCACACAGCTTACTCAATACCTCAAGGACGCTCACCCTCCAAGGACGTGTTCATACAGCTTACTCAATACCTCAAGGATGCTCACCCTCCAAGGATGTGCTCACACAGCTTACTCAATACCTCAAGGACGCTCACCCTCCAAGGATGTGTTCACACAGCTTACTCAATACCTCAAGGATGCTCACCCTCCAAGGACGTGTTCACACAGCTTACTCAATACCTCAAGGACGCTCACCCTCCAAGGACGTGTTCACACAGCTTACTCAATACCTCAAGGACGCTCACCCTCCAAGGACGTGCTCACACAGCTTACTCAATACCTCAAGGACGCTCACCCTCCAAGGACGTGCTCACACAGCTTACTCAATACCTCAAGGACGCTCACCCTCCAAGGACGTGCTCACACAGCTACTCAAACCTCAGGACGCTCACCCTCCAAGGACGTGCTCACACAGCCTACTCAATACCTCAAGGACGCTCACCCTCCAAGGACGTGCTCACACAGCTTACTCAATACCTCAAGGACGCTCACCCTCCAAGGACGTGCTCACACAGCTTACTCAATACCTCAAGGACGCTCACCCTCCAAGGACGTGCTCACACAGCTTACTCAATACCTCAAGGACGCTCACCCTCCAAGGATGTGCTCACACAGCCTACTCAATACCTCAAGGACGCTCACCCTCCAAGGACGTGCTCACACAGCTTACTCAATACCTCAAGGACGCTCATCCTCCAAGGACGTGTTCACACAGCTTACTCAATACCTCAAGGACGCTCACCCTCCAAGGACGTGTTCACACAGCTTACTCAATACCTCAAGGATGCTCACCCTCCAAGGACGTGCTCACACAGCTTACTCAATACCTCATGGACGCTCACCCTCCAAGGACGTGTTCACACAGCTTACTCAATACCTCAAGGACGCTCACCCTCCAAGGACGTGTTCACACAGCTTACTCAATACCTCAAGGACACTCATCCTCCAAGGACGTGTTCACACAGCTTACTCAATACCTCAAGGACGCACAGCCTACTCAATACCTCAAGGATGCACACCCTCCAAGGATGTGCTCACACAGCCTACTCAATACCTCAAGGATGCACACCCTCCAAGGATGTGCTCACACAGCTTACTCAATACCTCAAGGACACTCACCCTCCAAGGATGTGTTCACACAGCTTACTCAATACCTCAAGGACGCTCACCCTCCAAGGATGTGCTCACACAGCTTACTCAATACCTCAAGGATGCTCACCCTCCAAGGACGTGTTCACACAGCTTACTCAATACCTCAAGGACACTCATCCTCCAAGGACGTGCTCACACAGCCTACTCAATACCTCAAGGACGCTCATCCTCCAAGGACGTGCTCACACAGCCTACTCAATACCTCAAGGACACTCACCCTCCAAGGACGTGCTCACAGAGCTTACTCAATACCTCAAGGACGCTCACCCTCCAAGGACGTGCTCACACAGCTTACTCAATACCTCAAGGACGCTCACCCTCCAAGGACGTGTTCACACAGCTTACTCAATACCTCAAGGACGCTCACCCTCCAAGGATGTGCTCACACAGCTTACTCAATACCTCAAGGACGCTCACCCTCCAAGGACGTGCTCACACAGCTTACTCAATACCTCAAGGACGCTCACCCTCCAAGGACGTGCTCACATAGCTTACTCAATACCTCAAGGATGCACA
The DNA here is from genome assembly GCA_036346955.1 of Dipus sagitta. Taxonomy (NCBI): domain Eukaryota; kingdom Metazoa; phylum Chordata; class Mammalia; order Rodentia; family Dipodidae; genus Dipus; species Dipus sagitta. The sequence goes on from CM070784.1 coordinate 45,431,658, forward strand.
CCCTCCAAGGATGTGTTCACAAAGGCAACAAGTTACTGAACAGTTTTTCGTACTGAGAGTCTTGTGTTGCTATTTCTTAAATGAACTTTCCTCCTCTAAGTTCAATGCTTAGTAAAAGTGACCAGGATGTAACATGGATTTTCAAATAATTCTAGGGTTTTATAGGATGGCTTAAAATATTTGTCTTTAATTAACAGTGTTATACACTTAGTAAAAATCCATGTTAGTTGAGAAATTGATTCTTTTTAAAGGAAATTGGCAAGTTTTTCTGTGTGAGTAAATGTCACTCTGTTCACATTTTTGTCCAGCAGCAAGTTCTTATCCACTTGTTCTACTCCATTCAGTTGTCATAGTTATAGTCATCTGTCATATCAACTCAGTATGGTGATGGTTTTATTTGTAGGATTATAATAGTATTAAAATTTAACAAAGAATATTGATTTTCTTTTTATTCATTTATTTATTTATTTATTTTGGTTTTTCGAGGTAGGGTCTCACTCTAGCCCAGGCTGACCTGGAACTCACTATGTAGTCTCAGGGTGGCCTCGAACTCACAGTGATCCTCCTACCTCTGCCTACGGAGTGCTGGGATTAAAGGCGTGCGCCACCACACCCGGCTTGATTTTCTTTTTTTAACGTGGGGTTATTTACTGTAAAAGTTTAAGTTGCATGAAGGTCTTTTTTGTGTTTATATATTTTTAAAAAATATTTTTATTTATTTATTTATTTGAGAGAGGGAAAGAGGGAGGGAGGGAGAGAGAGAGAGAGGAGAGGAGAGGGAGGGAGGGAGGAAGGGAGGGAGAGGGAGAGAGAGAGAGAGAGAGAGAGTGAGAGAGAGAGAGAGAGAGAGAATGTCTGCGCCAGGGCTTCCAGCCACTGTAAACAAACTCCAGATGCATGCGCCACCTTGTGCATCTGGCTTACGTGGGTCCTGGGGAATCAAGCCAAGGTCCTTTAACATTGCAGGCAAGCACCTTAACTGCTAAACCATCCCTCCAGCTCTGTTTATATATTTTTAACTTAAAGGGAAATTGTATATTAATTCTGCATGATTTTTAAATCTTTTAAATCTCAAAGTAATGTAATGTAGAGTTTACAGCAGCAGAATACTGCAAAATTATAGTTTTGAATCACTTTCTGCTTTTTTTGTTTATGGCAAGGAGTAAGAAAAATCTTTAAAAAATCACCTGCATTTAACTAAACATAAAAAGATACCTGTCACAAAAGCATGGGATGCTATATCAAGTGTCTAATACTGGAGTCTTTATTTTATTTATGGTTCTTGAAACCTTGTGTGAATGCTTCAGTGAATTGAGTTGTAAAAGTATTTACTTTTGTATGTTTATGTGAGAGAGATTACTTAGTTTTCACTTACAAATAAGGCAGGCAGGCCTTATTTACAGTGACTTTATCTAATGGTCCGTGGATGAGTGCTTTTATGCAAAGTAGTCAAGGGCTAGAATTAGCTTTTCACACTGGATGCACATTTGACATGCAGACTTATGCAACATGTGGCAGCAGGGCTGCTGTTCAGGATGCTGTAGTTAACACTCACATCTAGGTCTGTGCCCCATGGATGCTGACTCTGGCCTGTGTCTCCTCTGTTCTGCTTATCAGTTCCCCTTTGTTGTTGTTGTTGTTGTGGTTGTTGTTTGTCTTATCAGTTCCAGTTCCTTGTATGACAGCTTCTTCAGTTTGAGCTGACTATTGTAAGGTGTCCTTTCATAGCTGCATATTTAGAAAGCTGCATATTTTCTCTCTGTTTCTTGGACCATTCATAGTATGTCCACCATCTCTGTGACTCTGTTATAAACCATCAGTAGTTCATATTGACTTGAGTGTGGTTTGTGACAGTTCATCAGTATGCGTGGAATGCGGCTTGCTCTTCCTCACTTTGGTTAACATTCTGTGGCTGCCCTCTGAGGACCCTGTGATGCTCACTTCCTACTATACTGTGCTGGTGGCCTCCCCTCCATACCGAGTCATGGCCAGCCTGTATGTTCAGTAGAATATTGTAGAAATAAACTGCAGCCTCTCAGGCTTCGTCTTCTGAAGCGTAAATCCTTCTATGGTGGGGCAACCGTGCCTTGCAACCTCAGGGAAAGGCCATGAGGCAGAAATTGGATAGAAGCCTCTACCTTAGCCAGCACCATCTTGCCAGCCTTTGAGTGAGCTCCTGTGCAAGCAGATGCTGTGACTTCAGTCAAGTCTCATAGCTGCAGCCTCTTCGTACCTGACACTGGGTCTGTAACCCTGTGGAATCGTCAACGAACCACCTAGCTAAGTCACTGCAGGTGTTTACCAACAGAAACTGTAAAGCAGTTCGTATTTATTGTTGCTTTTGTGTTAAAGCTTCATGAGCATATAGAGGAAATTGGCTTTCATTATGACATTTTTCAGTTTGGCTTCTCCCCTGACTCCTCTCCCTCCTCCTTACCCTCCATTGTTTGATTTCTCCCCTGTTGTCTTCTCCCTTCTTCTTTTCATCCTACATTGTTGTTTTAACTTATTAAGTTTTGGCCAACTTTGTTATGTAGTAAATAAGTAACTAATGCCCCTGCTAAATAAGGTTGAGGACATTTCTTATTGATCACATGCTATTATTTGTAGGCATAGCAATTGCAGAGGCTTCTGTTGTGGTCTACAGAGTCATTTCATAGGAGAGTGGATAATGTGATAAGACATTTGTAACTGAATTTGATATTTTGGCTTTATCTTGATCCACTGTATATATTGAAATTGATGCATTTTTAAATATTTTAGATTTATTTATTTATTAGAGAGAGAGAATGGGCTTGATGTCCAGGCCACTAGCCACTGCAAATGAACTCTAGATGCGTGTGGTACCTTGTGCATCTGGCTTATGTGGGTCCTGGGGAATTGAACAGAGGTCCTTTGGCTTTGCAGGCAAACACCTTAACTGCTAAGCCATTTCTCCAACCCTTATTAAAAGTTTTAATAATCAAGTGTAATGGGATAAGTTTTTATTTTTTTAAGTTAGGATGAAGTAAGTGTGACAATTGATGTTAAATTTCTAACATGATGTTTGCTGTATCCCATAAATTCCATTTATTTGCACATTAGTCCCTTTCCATATGAGCAGACATGAGTTCTCTGTTCCATAGCTATACATTGGTGTGAGCATTGGTGTTTGTAGTTTCTGCTTCCTTTTTTCTGTCAGTCTTATACTCTTCAGGATGCAGAGCACTTATAACTCAATTTACCTAGTGTATCAGTTAATTTCCGTTGCTGGGACAAAATACCTGTGGAGAAGCAGCTTATGGAAGGAAAGGGTTTATTTTGACCTACAGTTTCAAGGGGAAGGCTCTGTCATGGTGACGAACAGTACAGGAGCAGACAGCTGGGGTCACATCAGCAGGGAGACAGTAAGAAAGCTAAAGTGTCCGGTGGGGGCTGGACCACAGCACCTCAAGGTTCGCCCCCAGGGACACACTTCCTCCAGCGAGGCTTCACCTCCTAAAGGCTCCACATCATTCCCCAACAGCACTGCTAATTGGGATTAAGTGTTCAACCACGTGGATCTATGGGGGACATCTTACATTCACACCACCATATCTAGTGATGTTATGATGCACTTGAAGTACAGTTTCTATCTGTGTTTGGAACATTATGGTATCTCTAAACATTGCTCCTATTTCTTCTAATTTTTCCTTATCTGTTTTAAAAACTCTTATGTGTTAGACATGTTGAATGAACTGTATGATCTCTTAAGTAATAATACAATAACAATAAATGGTTTGAAAGTAGTTGAAACCGTTTCACTGTGTTCCACATGTCTTAGGCTTTTTAATCTATATTTTCCATGCCATTGTCCTCTCTGGACTTCCCTTGCTGTGTATATATGTGTATTCCCTCTTCTGAATTCTTGAAGTTTCATTAAATTATCTATTGACTTTTTAATTTCAGTTACATTTTTCAGTATTAAAATTTTCATTTGAGAAATTTTTATTTTACTTCCTTTTTTAGATTATAAAATCCTTTTTATCAATTTTTTATTTTGGTTTTTATTTGAACTACTATCATAGTTTTATTTAAAATATTTTTATTCTAATTATAATATCTAGGTTTGTTTTCTTTCCCCTTGTCTTTCTCCCTTCCCTTCCCCCTCCCTTCTCCTCTCCTCTCCTCTCCTCTCCTCTTCTCTTCTCTTCTCTTCTCTTCTCTTCTCTTCTCTTCTCTTCTCTTCTCCTCCTCTTCTCTCTCTCTTCCCTTACCCTCCTCTCCCTTCTTTTTCTCCACCCACCCCCGTCCTTCTTGCCTCAGCCTTCTAAATGCTGGGATTGTAGGTGTCCCCCACTATACCCACTTCCTTGGGCTTATGTTTACAGTCCATTTTCTTCTTGAGTTTTGGTTATTTATTCTGAATTGTGGTATGCTGTCTTGATAGTTTGAGCCTTAAGTGTTGTAAGTGAAAATTACAACAGGTCCCCATAGTTGTTCTTTTTTTGTTTTTCCTGCCAAGTAGAGATTTCCTTTCCTTTACCAGGCAAATAGGTTGGAGGTTATGTACTAGGTTCCAGTAAGGGGTAAACTGAGTCCAGCACCCATTGACATTTTGGTAAGTGTTGTTGGTGTCTCCTGTGGACCAGGATTTCAAGTTGTGAGCTTATGGTGTTCACTGGGATCCACTTCCCTGATGTTTCTGAATTTATTTTTTTAAACATTTTCTTATTCTATTTTATTTATGTGAGAGAGTGAGAGAAAAAGAGGCAGATAGAGATGGAAAGAAGGAGAGAAGAGAGAATGGGCACACTAGAGCCTCTAGCCACTGCAAATGAACTCCAGACATATGTTCCACCTTGTGCTTCTGGCTTGCATAGGTACTGGAGAATTGAACCTGGATCCTTAGACTTTGCAGGTAAGTGTCATAACTGCTTAGCCATATCTCCAGCCCTGTTACTGAGTTCTTAATTCCTTCAGCAAGTCAAGACATCTAAGGTATACTTGTGAGGCTTGCTGTATAACTTTTTAGCCTTATACCCTATGCAGCTTTATACACTGACACTTGTCTATCAGGGAACTGTAGTTGTGCAGTAGGATTATCTCTCTGCCTTTTCATTGCATCATGACCTTGGTTCTTAAGCTTTTCAAGTTTGTCACTCTGTTCTGATAGGTACCAAAGGGTTACTGCTTTTTTTGCTTACTTCAACTGTGGCCATTTTCTGCACCAGGGCTTGGGGTCTCAGTTTGCTAAATCCTTTTAGAATGATACTGTCTATGGAATGCCAACTCAAATCCCTTTAGTGTTATACTTCCCTGGAATCTTGGCCTTTCAAGTTAAGGTTGCTGCAGGAGACAGGTGATGTTCATCAAGGCTTTCCATTTATTTTTGGTAGGGGCTTTGATGGAGTTTTAGGATTCATTGGGTGGTGAGGATCATGCAATGCTGTTTAAAAGGAGTGGCAGTGAGTAGATTATTTTAGTGAGCTCCTATATTGGTTACCTTTATGCTACCACAGTTTTTGGTGTGTGAAATTTGGTTTTTAACTTACAGATGTAAAATTAAACCTTTCAAATCACAATTCTTACAGCTATCATAAATTTAGTAAAGTGTGGCTGGTGTTGGTATTGATTACTAACTGTATTCCTTGACCACAGGTTGCAGAAGAAGCTCTGATGCCATGCCCAACAGTGCGGTTCAACCCACAGTCAGTGTGGGTGCAGGAGTGACTTTGAAGATCCCTCTTGGCACCATATGATTTTCTCCTTCAGGGTAGTTGGTGCACCCAGGTGCAAAAAGAAACCCGACTCTTATCCAGTATCTGTAGTTGTAGATATTGACAGTGAATGATGGAGCCCACTTGTGACCCCCTAAAAGTGGATCTCAACTCTTTCAAAACAGATAAATTCACAAAGGATATCATTTTTCTCTGCCTTTCATTCAGGAAGAGGAGAGTGAAGAGGAACCCAAGCTGAAGTATGAAAGGCTTTCCAATGGAGTAACAGATATTCTTCAGAAGGATGCAGCAAGCTGCATGACAGTCCACGACAAGGTAAGGGTGCTTCCAGAGGCTTTTGGGTGCTCTCCCTTGCAATTGCAGTGCTGTCCAAGCCAAGTATTGGCCAGTGCCCTTAGCCTATTTGTAGACCAAAATTATGTTATACCATGATAATAAAGGCCATGGTTTCAATATTTCTCTCTTCCCTGTGAGCCTGAACGTGAGTGTTAGTAAGTCTACAAAACAGAAATTTCCACCTTACCCACTGGCTGCATGCCAGGATACCTCCACCCTGTACCCACATAATTCCTGTTTATTTCGTATTTTGTTCCACTGAAGATATATTTCTGCACTCATATAGCACTTTAATGGATGTGTGTTCCTCTTATTCTAAACCCTCTTGTGGAAGGCCCATATCCTGTGGCTACAGCACCATCATAGCCGACCCCATCCCATTGTCCTGTCTCCCAACTCTATGCCCATTTTCAGTCTTTGAACACTGGTCTTAAACTTTATTCCAGTAATTTTCCTGTTAAGAACACATACTCTGAATGGTATAGCTGGAGCTTGAGGGCTCTGTGTGTGTGTGTGTTTAAGAGAGAGGGGCTGGGGATAGAGAGGGATATAGTTTATTAAGAACGAAAAAGACACACCTGAAAGTTGGGGTGGACTGGTGAGCTGGATAGGCAGACACTCAAATAGTGCTGGGCCACAAGTGCTATGACCATTGTATGTCGTTTTCCTTACTTCTTGTCCCTTAGGGAGATCTTGTGGGCTTTGTCTTATGCATGCTCTGCCCCTTTCATAGGTCCTTGATGTGTAGGGATTACCAGTCTTCCTGCCATCTGCACTTCTCTTTCTTTAGACCCTATTTTCCTGCCACAGCTCCACCCTGGGAGCCAGTGCTGGAGCCCATCCTCCACATGCACACCGTGGCATGGGCATGCGTCACCACCCACAGCAGCGAACACCTCACAGTGTAAACATGAATTCTAACTTACAGTTGTGAGATTAAGATATAAAAATTACTGCCTATCTACCTGTACTATCCTCTTTCAGCAATAGGTTTTTCAAGGTTCTTATTTTTTCTACTTTAGACTGGGGTGGGGAGAAGATGGGGGGCATTTTCAAACCAACCTGCTAGAGCCTGCTCAGCCTAAATCCTTATCTGTAATCTGGGTAGGACCTATGTCTTGAGGATTACTTATTGCTGTGGAGGAAATCATCAGATGAACAGTCTGACTTAGAACCCACACATGATAGAACCAAATGAATGTATAAAGTCTTTGGTTTATTTAAATATATCTTTAAGTATGAATATATATTTTATATATATTACATATCTCCATTCTATGTATTCTTAGGTTTGCATATTCTTTGTGTGGTACCAAATTGGCTTGTAAGTAAATGGTCATATTAAAACTGTTAACTTAGTCAAGATGTTACTTGACTGTTGTTGTCTTATTCTGGTTCCAAAAATGGTTTGAAGACGACCCTATGGCTGGCTCTCAGGAGAATTTTTCTGTCCCAAGGTACAACTTTGACCCCGTAGATAACTTGCCCTTGTATGGTGAGGGGAGGGAATCCTGCTAAGCTTGCTATTCCAGGGATTGAAAAGATAACTTCTCTCTGGCTCTTAGCTTTCCTTGAGTAATTAATATGCTTAAAGAGAATTTTATCAAGATAATTGGTTATTGTTTCTACCAAGTTTCTAAGGCTTTTTTTTTTTTTTTTTTTTTTTTTTTTTTTTTTTTTTTTTTTTTTTTTGGTTTTTTGAGGCAAGGTCTCACTCTAGCCCAGGCTGACCTGGAATTCACTATGGAGTCTCAGGGTGGCCTCAAACTCACGGCGATCCTCCTACCTCTGCCTCCTGAGTGCTGGGATTAAAGGCGTGCGCCACCACGCCCGGCTTTCTAAGGTTTTTAATTAGGAAACAGTCATAATAGAGTCAAGGTTTATTTAAAGATCTGCCTTTGTCAAGCTTTATCTAAGTGTCATACAGCTGTTACTTTTGAGCCAGGATTCTTTTTTCAGTACTGATGTAACTGGCCTTCTGGGTATTCATAAACATACTTAGTGGGTGGGCAAAGCCAATGAAGATGCGGGGGCTGAAAGGAGAGCCAGCTTCATGGCCCCTTTCTCAAGGTAATCCAGATCCCAGGGGATAATTGGAAAACTCTAAAGGGTTCTAGAACTCCAGTAAGTAGCCTGACCTTTTGATCAGAAAAGCCATGGTCACTTCAGAGGATGCATTTCCAAAGGAAGCCTCCTGGTCAGAAGACCTTGACCCATTCCAGTGGACTGCTCAACTGGTACAGGAAAGGAACATGGGCTCCTCCCAAGTCCCTATAGAGCTACAGCTGAGTATAAAAGGGAAGCACTTAGCTTCCAGCTACCTGCTCGGCCTTAAACCCAACAGGAAGTATAGGCAAAGAATAAGATGACATGGTAATAAAACAGAACAAAATGAATGAGGTGGGACTTTTAAAAGCGACGAATGTTGATTCAGATTGTAGAAGCGCCCCCATTAACCCATGTGTAGACACCTGATTTGCAAAGTGGGACAAGCAGTCCACCTGACTTACAAGACAAAGGTATGTTTATAAGTTTACTAGTTGTGGTGATGTGAATGTGAAATGTCCTCTGTAGCCTCAGGGTTGAGATTAAATATTCTTAATTCCCAGCTGACGGAACCTTTTTGAGGTTCACGGGGGCCAAGCCTTGAGATTTTATAGTCCAGCCCTGCTAGCCAGAGCTAACTAGATCACTCTTTCTACTGTTTCTTGCTGTTGTGGAGAAGTGCTGCCAAGTTCTCTGCTCTGTCATGGTTTCCCCACCATTTTGAGCTTCGCCTCTGCGGCTCCCAAAAAAGGGGGAACCCCGTTAGGGGCTCCTAGCTCCAACTGGCCAGCAGTCGAAGCTGTCCCTGAGGTTGCCGCACAACGTGGTGGGTGTAGTTCTCCTGAGTACCTGTGGAAGCAAAAGGTTAGTAGGGAAGGGATGACTCCAGACAAGGGATGAGGTCTGAGGCACTTTATTTCTGGGGGCGAAGCCTTTTATGCAGTTGGAGGCAGGAAGAAAGGGTGAGGGGAAGAGAAGGAGGAGTGAGAGAGGGGCGTCCAATCAGTAGTTGCCAAGACAGTCTTTTGTGGTATCACATTGCACAAGGGAAGTGGTCAGGGACCACTGACATGTTCTGCACGTACACATTTCGATGGTATGGGACCACTGACATGTTCTGCACGTACACATTTCGATGGTATGCAAGATAAGTTGTTTTCACAAATTAGTTCCCAAGAGTATGCGCACACAAAATTCTTCCTGAGTAACTGTTAAACCCATAGGAATTTCCTGTATCCAATGTTTTCTTAAGTCTGTTCTATATCATGGCCATGACTACTTGTTTGATCAGAGTGAAGGTGGGGGCAAGACGGCAACGCTTGATTTACTCAAGCCTGTCTTGTGACAGTTAAATTTGGTTTGCACACATCCTGTTTGGCAAGCCTTCAGGCAGCTGCTTGTTTCAATCTTGCAGGAAAGGCAGGCAGGAAGTCAGCCAAAGGTTAGTGGCGGAGAGCTTGAGGAGGGGGAGGTCTTCATGGTTCCCGACATCTCCCCCGTTCCTGTTTTAAAAATGGATGGAGGTGGCTAGGAAGGCTGCCCCGGGCAAGGTTACCGGCTGGGTGCTGCCTCGACCGGGTTCCTAGCGGCGACAGAGTCGTCTCCACGTGCCCGCGATTCGAGACTTGAGCGAGCGAGGCTGATTGCTGATTTTTTGAAACATCTCGAATTTTAAGGCGGGAGGAGGAGCGGCAGGTTCTTCATCAGTATTGAGCTGTTGGTACATCACTGCGGGGTGGCTTTTAGTAGCGTCATCTATTTGTTTCTTTACAAATCCAGTGAGTCTTCGGAAGGCCCATGGGCCAAAGGATATGAGCAAAAGGAAGCCAATAAAGGGTCCCAGAAAGGCTGGGAGTAAAGTCGACAACCACGGGGTCGTCGAGAACCAATTCTTGTACCAACTTTCACTCTGATCAATCTCCCTACGTCTCTCCTCCAGGCTATCCTCAATGCGTTTAATGCTATCTCTGACTAGTCCTGTTTCATCCTTAAACACGCAGCATTCCTCTTTTAAGGCGGCGCAAACTCCCCCTTCCTTTAAAAAGGCAAGATTAAGACCACGGCGGTTTTGAAGAACCATTTCTGCAAGAGAATTAACAGTATTAGTAAGGTGTTTAAGTCCTTGTTTAAGTTCGGCAATATCAGAGTCAACCTTGCGTTGAAGAACCACTAGGTGGCGGTATTGGTCGTGGGTTTGAACGAGGGAAGCGATGCCCGTGCCGGCACCTGAGGCGCCCAGGGCTAGGAGGACACCAACAGTGATGGCAGTGATGGGCTCGCGTTTGGAGCGGCGGTAGCCAGGGCCGGACAGGCGAGACGGTAACAGGTCCTCGGTGTGATGGACGGAGAGGCGGGGAAGGAGAAGAATAAGAACACAATAATCATGAGTGGCAACAAAGGCATCAATAATGATGTGAGGAGAGAGGCCCGAGGCACAGGCAAAATAAGTGCCGGTGGGGGCGAGGAGGAAAGGGTTACGAAATTGTCCCGGAAGAACCAGTGTCGAGTTGCAAGTAGAGTCAAGTTGTGGGGGCAAACGAGTATGATTGGGGCGGAGGCAGAGGCCAGAGCCCACAACTTGACTGACCGTGATGGCGTGGTCGTTGTCCATACCCCAGGGGAGAGCGTGTGGGTCAGAGGTGGGTAGGGGGGTGTCCAGGACCGCGACTCCTTCATAAAACGGAGGGGCAGGAGAGAAGCAGATCCAGCATTCTTTGTAGGCAGGATCGGTGATGGCCATGGCAGAGGCATTCATAAGGTCCAGGAGGCGAGAAGCATCAGAGGGGGCACCGGGAGGAATGGTGAGTTGTAAAGGGGAGTCACTAGCGGGTGTGAGAAGGCGGGTGGGGATATGTGAAGGGATCGGGGGAAGGGATGGCCGGGGGGTGGGGGGACGAGGAGGGGTGGTGTTTGGTTGGGGTGCTTGCAGGATATTGGGGCCTAAGGAGAAAGGGCGGCGGGGGGCGTGGTAGGGAGGTAAGAAGTTGGACTGTGAAAAGGAGGCCAGGGTCCGTTCCGGAGGTGTAGAGGCGAAGGCCCCAGCGATGTGGGCGCGTCCATTTGGACTTATCCCTGCCGGCTTTGGTAAAGGAAATAGTGAGAGGGTTGCACCAGTGGCTCGGCGAAGAGCGGCAAGTGAGGGGCCTGTGATGTCGGCGGACGGAAATAAGATCCCAAGAAGAAGAGGGGTGCCAGGAGGTGTCGCCAGAGGTCTCACAACCCCAAGAGGCACAAAAATAAGCGTCGTGGTGACCACAGTTAGACTGTAAGGAACGAGGACGGTGATCACCGGGACAGACATAAATTGGAACGGAGCGCAAGGCATCGCGACGCCGGGGATGGTTGCATTTCGGTGCGTCATCATCAACCGCGAGGCCCCCGGAGAGGGGCCCCGGGCGGGGGAGGAAAGAATTGGGTGTACCCCAGACTTTGTCAGCGCCAAGGGCTAGGGCACAGAGGTCTACCTGGAGCGGGGACCACGGGGGTTCGGAGGAAATGGAGGTGGTGACGTTAGCAACATCGCCTGCTTCATTGATGATAAGCCAGGTATAATTATATAAGGTGTATGGTGAGGGCTTACGGGGGTTGCGGGCACAAAGTATCGGAGGAAGGGACAAATGTAGGAGCAGCGGGATCCAGACAAGAAGATGCAGGAGCAGTACTGGCTGGGCCCGTGCCGTCATGGCGAGGTGATGTTGGGTTTTCTGAAAAAGAAACAGAGGGGAGAACCTCAGGGGCCGGGTCCCTGGGCGGAGTGAACGGCTTAATGAAGCGCTCAGGGAGCCATCTAGTTTCGTCTGTGTCTGGGTTATGGACACAGGCATGACCTTTGCCCCAAATGAGAACAGGATGTGGGCCAAGCCAAGCGCCTGTGCGAACATCTTTCCACAGAACAGTGGAAAAGGAAGTGGCTGAGGCGGGGTGCCAGAGGCGCTCAGCTGCAGATTTTCCATGTGTGTCAAGGGTGAGGAAGTTAAGAACGAAAAGTGCATGATGGAGCAAATTTCGGGGGGTGAGCTTGTGCCCATGAAAAACAAGATCTTTGGAGGAAAGTTTGTGTAGCATGTTTTTGAGGGTAGAGTGAGCCCTCTCAACAATGCCTTGACCTTGGGGATTGTGGGGAATGCCGAATTTGTGACAAATCCCGAATTTTGATAGGAAGTCTTTCACCTTTGCTGATGTATAAGCAGGACCATTGTCGGACTTCACAGTTTTTGGGGTACCCAAGATGGAGAAGCAGTGGATAAAATGTGCCACTACATCTTTGGCAGCTTCCCCCGTGTGGAGGGATGCACAGAGAAAACCACTGAAGGTATCAATGGACACATGAACATACTTAAGAGAGCCAAAAGGCTGAAAGTGAGTGACGTCTGTTTGCCACAGGGCCCCGGGTGAGGGAAAGAACAGAGGATGGGCGTTCCTTACAGATGGTTTTAATCCAGTAAACATCAGAGGAGCCAGGATGTGTGGCGCCGCGTGAATGAGGCAAGGCGGGGAGGTCCACCGCAAGGGGGAGGGGAAGAGCTTGAGCAATGCGAACGCCAGGAGAGATCTGGACAGGTTCGAAGGGGGCAACGGCGTTGAGGAAAATCTCCCCCGTGTAGTCGCCATCCACAATGGAGGGCTGGATGATAAGACCGGCAATGGTGGAGGAGGCGCGGCCAATAATCATAAAGAAGTGGCCGGGAGGGGGAGGGCCAAAGATGCCCGTGGGAATAGAGCAAACGCCATCGCGAGGGCTCAATAGGTGGGGGGAGGAGGCACAGAGGTCCAGTCCTGCTGAGCCGGGGGAGGCCCTGAAGAGGGAGGGGGTTGAGGGACGGAAGGGGCTTGGGAGGGGTGGTGCTGATAGAGAACTTGTGGAGGGGTAGAGGTCCCAGCTGGTTCCCCCGATGCTGGGACAAAAGTGATACGGCGAGGCTGGGAGCGCGGGGCCTGGGGGTGGCCCCTGGCGGAGTTTCCCGACTGTCCGTTGGGGACACGTCGGAGGGGGTTTTCCCCAAGGTAGTTGCCTTCTACATCAGTGGTCGCACGGCAAGAGGTTCGCCAATGGCGGCCACGGCGACAGCGGGGACAAAGAGAAGGACGCTCCGAAGTGGAGCCTGCCTGAATGTCAGGGGCGTGGCACTCGGGGCATTTGCCAGCAAAGTGTCCTGGCTTTCCACAGGAGTAGCAAACCTGGCCTTTGTTCTGGCCTTGGAATGCCACCAGAGCGCCCGCAACTTGAGTGGCGAAGGAGTGAGCATCCTTGCACAAGGAAATCATCTCCTCAAGAGAGCGAGAGGGCTTAGGAGATTTGAGAAGTTGGCGACAAGCAGAGTTAGCATTTTCGAATGCCAACTGCTTGACAAAAGGGTTGGAGGTATCCGTGATACCTGTGGTGCGGTCAATGGCTTCCAGGAGGCGGGAGATGAAAGCGTGATAAGGTTCATCATTAGCTTGCTGTATGCGAGAAAGGGGAAGGGTGGGGGCAGAAGAGGAGGGGATGGCTTTCCAGGCTTTCATGGCGGCCTGAGTAGTAAGGTTAAGAAGATGGTAGGACAGTGGACGCTGGGCCTGAAGAGTGTTATAGGGCTTTGAGCCAGAGATCTGGAGAAACTCAAGCTCATCATCATGAACGAGTTCTCTGCAGTTGTTGATGAATTCAGCCTCCCAGAGAACGATCTGATCTGGTTTGAGGCAGCGGCGAACAGTTATGCGCCATTCAAGAGGGTAAAGATTGCCACCATAGGAAAGACTTTCAAGGCAAGAGAGAGTGTAGGGGGCCTGGACCCCATACTCAAGGACAGCCTTACGGACCTCCTTGAGGCTGGCCTGATCAAGATCGCGAAACTCTATGTCTTCCTGAAGGACGGCACCAGGGCCGCGCCCAGCTGGAGGGGGGGTGCGTGGGGGCGCAGCGGTGGGAGCGGCGACAGAGGAAGCAGGAGAAGGGGGGGGCGAGAGGGAGATGGAAGGGAGCCGAGAGCGCGTTCGAGGCGGTCGGCGATGTTTTGGAGACCAGCCTGCGAGCGAGTAATCATGGGATGAGTAGAGGAGGAGGAAGCGGCGGCGGGGGACGAAGATGGGACGGCTGCACCAGAGTCTGGGGCATGAGGGGGCTGGGGGGGTCGAAGAATCGCGGGATAGGCTTGTAAAGCAGAGGGAGCGGGTGGGGGAGGAGCGTCGGGGGCAGAGACGCGGGACAGAAGGCGATCCAAAGAGGAGGAGATTTCCTGAATTGCGAGGTGAAATTGAGTGGGGGATAGAGGGGGAGAGGGCAATGGCTGAGAGCGGGGATCGTAGGCGGCTGCAGCCGTATCTAAAGCGGCTGCATCCTCAGGAGAGAGTGGCTCCGGAGAGGGGGCGCGAGCGAGCGCCACAAAGGAGGACGCAGGATCGGAAGGAACAGAGGGCTTAGAGGGAGCGGGAGCGTAAGGTGGCGGATAGGAAACGGTAGACTGAGAGTCTTCGGAGGGGGATACGGGTGTGTGGGAGCGAGACGCGGAGGTTAAGGCAGCCTGTCCTGCCTTGAGAATGTCGGCGCAAGAGGATGAAATGGGGGCGGCAGTAATAATGCCGTCAAGGAGTTGCCAGTATTTAAGGATGCAATCTTTAAAAGCAGGATCATTCTGTTTGTCGCAGAAGGCGGTGAGATCATTACCTATGGTGAGCCAGGTAGAGCGGGCGATCTTAGGGGCAGTGAAGACAAACCAGGGAGAGGCCCGGTGAACGACATTAAGAAATTGACAGAGATCAGCCTTGGAAACATGGACCTTGCGAGAAACGAGCTCGTCCTGCAGGGATTGGAGGAAACGAGCCTCGGAACTAAGGGAAGAGCCCATGGCGAAGAGCGGGGGCCAGAGGCCGAGAAGAAGGGGACTCGCGAGGGAGTCGAAGGGGTCCCAAGTGGGACGAACGGGGGCTCAGAAAAGAGCCGGAGGGGTCCTGAAGGGGACGGGGGTCGACTAAGGGGTGACAAAGTCACAAATGTGCGCACAAAGGGGAGAAACCACGCGAAAAAAAGGGGGGTCTTACCCGAGAAGAAATTGGGGCGTGGAATCCCGAACTAACCGTCGACCGGTAAGGAGAAGAAGACACGCACGTTGGGCGCCAGATGCGGCTCCCAAAAAAGGGGGAACCCCGTTAGGGGCTCCTAGCTCCAACTGGCCAGCAGTCGAAGCTGTCCCTGAGGTTGCCGCACAACGTGGTGGGTGTAGTTCTCCTGAGTACCTGTGGAAGCAAAAGGTTAGTAGGGAAGGGATGACTCCAGACAAGGGATGAGGTCTGAGGCACTTTATTTCTGGGGGCGAAGCCTTTTATGCAGTTGGAGGCAGGAAGAAAGGGTGAGGGGAAGAGAAGGAGGAGTGAGAGAGGGGCGTCCAATCAGTAGTTGCCAAGACAGTCTTTTGTGGTATCACATTGCACAAGGGAAGTGGTCAGGGACCACTGACATGTTCTGCACGTACACATTTCGATGGTATGGGACCACTGACATGTTCTGCACGTACACATTTCGATGGTATGCAAGATAAGTTGTTTTCACAAATTAGTTCCCAAGAGTATGCGCACACAAAATTCTTCCTGAGTAACTGTTAAACCCATAGGAATTTCCTGTATCCAATGTTTTCTTAAGTCTGTTCTATATCATGGCCATGACTACTTGTTTGATCAGAGTGAAGGTGGGGGCAAGACGGCAACGCTTGATTTACTCAAGCCTGTCTTGTGACAGTTAAATTTGGTTTGCACACATCCTGTTTGGCAAGCCTTCAGGCAGCTGCTTGTTTCAATCTTGCAGGAAAGGCAGGCAGGAAGTCAGCCAAAGGTTAGTGGCGGAGAGCTGAGGAGGGGGAGGTCTTCATGGTTCCCGACAGCCTCAAAACTGGAAGCCAAAATAAACCTTTCCTTCAAGTCAGCTCTTCTGGTCAGGTGTTTTGACCCAGCAGGGAGACGGTTACTGCTAAGCAGTTCTAACCTGACTTGATGCTTTATTTTCAGTGGTTTCAGCCTTAACACTATCTTCCTTTTAAACTATTCTAACCTGACTTGATGCTTTATTTTCAGTGGTTTCAGCCTTAACACTATCTTCCTTTTGAACTATTCTGCCACTGGACTTAAAAAAATATTCTCAGTATATCGTGCTCATTCTTTTTTAAACTTTTTATTTATTTATTTAATAGCGACAGACAGAAAGAGAAAGAGGCAGAGAGAGAGAGAGAGAGAAAGAGAGAGAGCAAGAGGATGGGTGCGCCAGGGCCTCCAGCTACGACAAATGAACTCCAGATGCGTGCCCCCTTGTGCATCTGGCTAACGTGGGTCCTGGGGAATCGAGCCTTGAACCAGGGTTAGCAAGCACTTAACCGTTAAGCCATCTCTCCAGCCCATATTATGCACATTCTTAATATACAACCATTGACATTTTTTTTCTAGTAGTCATACAAAGAATTTAACTTTCTCTTAAAAAAGAGATTTCATTAGATTCCTTAATCTATTTCTTCACAAAAGAAAATGCCAAATATAATTGAAATCCCAGGATTGATATTGTTTAAGCCATTTTCATTTCAATTTAGAGGTTTATAGTGTCGAGAGAGTTCACTTATTGCCAGTATTTTAGTTCAAAGCAAAGAAGGCTCTACTGTACACAGTCAGGCATGAGGTAGTTAAACTGCGAGCAACTATAGCCCACACCTACAAGTGGAAACCTGTTTGTTATGTGAGATTCATTTGATCTTTTTTTATTTTATTTTTTGAGGTAGGGTCTCACTTTAGTCCAGGCTGACCTAGAAGTCACTCTATAGTCTCAGGCTGACTTTGAACAAATGGTGATCCTCCTACCTCTGCCTCCTAAGTGCTGGGATTAAAGGCGTGCACTACCATGCCCAGTATCATGTATTTTGTCTATTTTTATTGAGGTATAATTGATAAATAAAATTGTATATACTTTCAAGATGTACAACATAGCTTATATACAGACATATATGTATGTTTACATATACATATGCATATGTAGTGAGATAATTAACATAACTAAATTTACACAGGCCTCACTACACATAGCTGCTGCTTTGTGTGCAAGGGTGCTAAAGACACTTGGCATCTACTCTGTAAGCATATATCAAGTAAACAATGCATATTACTAACTCAGTTCACTATGTTGTCATTGTATTTCTAGGACTTTTTCATTTTGAAACTGAAAATATTTACCCTTTGTTCAACCATTTAAAATCTATTTTCTCTTACCTGGCTCTGTCTCTTTTAACCATCCTTCTACTCTGTTTTAGTTTTTTTGTTTTATTTTCATTTTTTTTATTAAATAGAAACTTTGTATGGACACATCATATGTTGGTACCATCATTTCCCTCCTCCCTGCCCCCATTTCACTGAGGGTCCTCTTTAGTGGGATTGCTGGTATTCACCACATAGTTGTAGTCTATGAGTTTGGAGAGCAGCAGTCTGTCATGAGGGGAGGGCTATGTCTCTGGATATTCCCTCCCACCTTGTGGCTCTTACATTCTTTGAGCCCCCTCTTCTGCACACTTCCCTGAGCCATGATGGGTGTGCCTTAAGTCTACTTTAGTGCTGAGCTCTCAGCAGCTTCTGGATGTCTGCTTAGGTGCATTTTGAGTATCTTTGTTGTCTGTCTGCATCACTCTGGCCCAGGTGATCATGCTCGCTGTGGAAGCAGCACCCTTGCTCATCTCGCCAGCTCCTCTGTGGTTTCCCCTCGACTCTGGCTGCTGGGTGAGGGGTGGTTCATCTGTCAGGGAGTCGACTGCCTATTCTTGTTCTGGAAGATTATGGCTGTCCTTGGTTCTTGCTGCTTTCTGAAAAAGATCAGATTCACCAATGGAGAGTGAGATCAGGACAGTTAAAGTGGATAAGCATTGTAATTTAGAGAGACTTTGATGGTTGTGGCCTCACTTTGGACAAAGGCTAATGGGAGCTTCTCACTGGAGTCCATAATCTTGGTCTCCTTAGTGTTCTGACTTGGTTCCTAATTCCAGCTATGGTTTCCTTTCCACTGAGCAGATCTAGCCAATGAAAGAGCCATACAGGCTGAGGGCCACCATTGCACAGGTGTGTACATCTTGTCAGGTTAGTTGTTTTCATATGACAGTGTCCCCTGCTTGCTCAGAACATTGTTGGCCATTTCCCCCCCAGCAGCACATGTAGCACTTTTCAGCACGATTTGCGCAGACCACCTGGGAACTGGCTTCCTTCCAGATTCAGCTGGTTTCATGATGCTCTGCATCAGCAGCATGTGGTGTCTTCCGCAGTAGGGTCTTACCTTTACCTCAGGTGGTAATCAAGTGCTCTTACAGAAGCCATGTCTTGTTTTGAGGTCCTTATAGATCTCTCCAGTTACTAGCTCAATGTGGATTGTAACCAGTTTCTGGTACTAGGAGTTGCAAGCCAGAGCCAAATGTTTTAGGGTTAGGTTTCACCCCACCCTCTCCAGGACCCTTCTGACCAGACGACCCTCCATGTTTTCTGTTGAGGGTTGTTTCTTTTAGCCTGCTATCTAGGAAGAAGGTTTCTATGGTTGCACTTCACTTTGGATTTGGTTTTCTGTATATCTCCCCCTCCCTCCTGTTCCCTACCCCCCAAACCCTTCCATCCCTCCTCTGTTCCTCGACTTGTCTGTTGGGTGTGCCTACAACTCTAGCTGGTCCAGTTTAGGAGCCACAGATGAGCGAGCACATGCAGTGTTGCTTTGTCTCTCTGTGCTTGTGAGAGTTCGCTTAGTCTGATCTGTTCCAAGTGCATCCATTTTCCTACAAATTTCATTATATAATTTTTTCATAGTGCTGAGTCGAATTCCACTGTGTATATGTGGCATTTTTAAAAATATTTTTAAAATTTTTATTTATTCATTTACTAGAGATAGAGACGGACAGAGAGATTGAGAATGGGCACACCAGGGTCTCTAGCCACTGCAAATGAACTACAGACGCATGCGCTACCATGTGCATCTGGCTTATATGGGAGCAGGACAATCGAACTGGGGTCCTTAAGCTTCACAGGCATGCGCCTTAACCACTAAGCCATCTCTCTAGCCCTACGTGGCATTTTCTTTTAACAGTTCAAGGGATCCAATGCCCAAGAGGAAGCTGTACAAGGATGGTCTGGGAAAAGCGGGGCCATGGCTTCCTTGACTGTCATCGTTCCTGGGGCTGTTGGTTGCTCTTGCTTAGACCTTTTTTTTTAATCTTATAAAATTTGTGTCTTCTAGGACACCTTATGATGCAAAAGTACCAGATACATGAAACAGGAAACCCAAAGCCTCCTTAGAGTATCTATGGTCATTTTTAGGCATACACTATGCCCTCATCAGCATGGGAGAAGTTACAGAAGTCAGAGCCACCTCAGGCGTCAAGTCCCCTGCCTTTTGCCTTGTGTAGTGAAAATGTCCCTTGCTTGCTGCTGAGTTTGCCTCCCTTGGGGCCTATAAGCGTTGCTGCTCTCCTATCTCTGTCTCTGTTCCCATAGCAGCTTTCTGGGATTACAGGCACTTGTGCCATCTCTGTCTCTGTTCCCATAGAAGCTTTCTGGGATTACAGGCCCTTGTGCTATCTCTGCCTATGTTCTCATAGGTTTGCTGAGATTACAGGCCCTTGTGCTATCTCTGTCTCTGTTCCCATAGGCTTGCTGGGATTACAGGCCCTTGTGCCATCTCTGCCTCTGTTCTCAGAGGTTTGCGGGGATTACAGGCCCTTGTGCCATCTCTGCCTCTGTTCTCAGAGGTTTGAGGGGATTACAGGCCCTTGTGCCATCTCTGCCTCTGTTCTCATAGGCTTGCTGGGATTACAGGCCCTTGTGCCATCTCTGCCTCTGTTCTCAGAGGTTTGAGGGGATTACAGGCCCTTGTGCCATCTCTGCCTCTGTTCTCAGAGGATTGCGGGGATTACAGGCCCTTGTGCCATCTCTGTCTCTGTTCTCATAGGTTTGCTGAGATTACAGGCCCTTGTGCTATCTCTGTCTCTGTCCCATAGGCTTGCTGGGATTACAGACCCTTGTGCTATCTCTGCCTCTGTTCTCAGAGGTTTGCGGGGATTACAGGCCCTTGTGCCATCTCTGTCTCTGTTCTCATAGGTTTGCTGAGATTACAGGCCCTTGTGCTATCTCTGTCTCTGTCCCATAGGCTTGCTGGGATTACAGACCCTTGTGCTATCTCTGCCTCTGTTCTCAGAGGTTTGCGGGGATTACAGGCCCTTGTGCCATCTCTGTCTCTGTTCTCATAGGTTTGCTGAGATTACAGGCCCTTGTGCTATCTCTGTCTCTGTCCCATAGGCTTGCAGGGATTACAGGCCCTTGTGCTATCTCTGCCTCTGTTCTCATAGGTTTGCTGGGATTACAGGCCCTTGTGCTATCTCTGCCTCTGTTCTCATAGGCTTGCTGGGATTACAGGCCCTTATGCTATCTCTGTCTCTGATCCCATAGGCTTGCTGGGATTACAGGCACTTGTGCCATCTCTGTCTCTGATCCCATAGGCTTGCTGGGATTACAGGCCCTTGTGCTATCTCTATCTCTGTTCTCATAAACTTGCTGGGATTACAGGCCCTTGTGCTATCTCTGTCTCTGTTCCCATAGGTTTGCTGGGATTACAGGTACTTGTGCCATCTCTGTCTCTGTTCTCATAGTTTTGCTGAGATTACAGGCCCTTGTGCTATCTCTGCCTCTGTTCTCATAGGCTTGCTGGGATTACAGGCCCTTGTGCTATCTCTGTCTCTGTTCCCATAGGTTTGCTGGGATTACAGGTACTTGTGCCATCTCTGCCTCTGTTCTCATAGTTTTGCTGAGATTACAGGCCCTTGTGCTATCTCTGCCTCTGTTCTCATAGGCTTGCTGGGATTACAGGCCCTTGTGCTATCTCTGTCTCTGTCCCATAGGCTTGCTGGGATTACAGACCCTTGTGCTATCTCTGCCTCTGTTCTCAGAGGTTTGCGGGGATTACAGGCCCTTGTGCTATCTCTGTCTCTGTTCTCATAGGTTTGCTGGGATTACAGGCCCTTGTGCCATCTCTGTCTCTGTTCTCATAGGTTTGCTGAGATTACAGGCCCTTGTGCTATCTCTGTCTCTGTCCCATAGACTTGCAGGGATTACAGGCCCTTGTGCTATCTCTGCCTCTGTTCTCATAGGTTTGCTGAGATTACAGGCCCTTGTGCTATCTCTGCCTCTGTTCTCATAGGCTTGCTGGGATTACAGGCCCTTGTGCTATCTCTGTCTCTGTTCCCATAGGTTTGCTGGGATTACAGGTACTTGTGCTATCTCTGCCTCTGTTCTCATAGTTTTGCTGAGATTACAGGCCCTTGTGCCATCTCTGCCTCTGTTCTCATAGGCTTGCTGGGATTAAAGGCCCTTGTGCCATCTCTGTCTCTGTTCTCATAGGCTTGGTGGGATTACAGGCCCTTGTGCCATCTCTGTCTCTGATCCCGTAGGCTTGCTGGGATTACAGGCACTTGTGCCATCTCTGCCTCTGATCTCATAGGCTTGCTGGGATTACAGGCCCTTGTGCTATCTCTGTCTCTGTTCCCATAGGTTTGCTGGGATTACAGGCCCTTGTGCTATCTCTGTCTCTGTTCCCATAGGTTTGCTGGGATTACAGGCCCTTGTGCTATCTCTGTCTCTGTTCCCATAGTTTTGCTGAGATTACAGGCCCTTGTGCTATCTCTGTCTCTGTTCCCATAGGTTTGCTGGGATTACAGGCCCTTGTGCTATCTCTGCCTCTGTTCTCATAGTTTTGCTGGGATTACAGGCCCTTGTGCTATCTCTGTCTCTGTTCTCATAGTTTTGCTGGGATTACAGGCCCTTGTGCTATCTCTGCCTCTGTTCTCATAGGCTTGCTGGAATTACAGGCACTTGTGTCATCTCTGTCTCTGTTCTCATAGGCTTGCTGGGATTACAGGCCCTTGTGCTATCTCTGTCTCTGTTCCCATAGTTTTGCTGGGATTACAGGCCCTTGTGCTATCTCTGTCTCTGTTCCCATAGGTTTGCTGGGATTACAGGCCCTTGTGCTATCTCTGTCTCTGTTCTCATAGTTTTGCTGGGATTACAGGCCCTTGTGCTATCTCTGCCTCTGTTCTCATAGTTTTGCTGGGATTACAGGCCCTTGTGCTATCTCTGTCTCTGTTCTCATAGTTTTGCTGGGATTACAGGCCCTTGTGCCATCTCTGCCTCTGTTCTCATAGTTTTGCTGGGATTACAGGCCCTTGTGCTATCTCTGTCTCCGATCCCATAGGCTTGCTGGGATTACAGGCCCTTGTGCTATCTCTGTCTCTGTTCTCATAGTTTTGCTGGGATTACAGGCCCTTGTGCCATCTCTGCCTCTGTTCTCATAGTTTTGCTGGGATTACAGGCCCTTGTGCCATCTCTGTCTCTGTTCTCATAGTTTTGCTGAGATTACAGGCCCTTGTGCTATCTCTGCCTCTGTTCTCATAGTTTTGCTGGGATTACAGGCCCTTGTGCTATCTCTGTCTCTGTTCTCATAGTTTTGCTGAGATTACAGGCCCTTGTGCTATCTCTGCCTCTGTTCTCATAGTTTTGCTGGGATTACAGGCCCTTGTGCCATCTCTGCCTCTGTTCTGATAGTTTTGCTGGGATTACAGGCCCTTGTGCTATCTCTGCCTCTGTTCTCATAGTTTTGCTGAGATTACAGGCCCTTGTGCTATCTCTGTCTCTGTTCCCATAGACTTGCAGGGATTACAGGCCCTTGTGCCATCTCTGCCTCTGTTCTCATAGTTTTGCTGGGATTACAGGCCCTTGTGCTATCTCTGCCTCTGTTCTCATAGTTTTGCTGGGATTACAGGCCCTTGTGCTATCTCTGCCTCTGTTCTCATAGTTTTGCTGGGATTACAGGCCCTTGTGCCATCTCTGTCTCTGATCCCATAGGCTTGCTGGGATTACAGGCCCTTGTGCTATCTCTGTCTCTGTTCTCATAGTTTTGCTGGGATTACAGGCACTTGTGGTATCTCTGTCTCTGTTCTCATAGGCTTGCTGGGATTACAGGCACTTGTGGTTTCTCTGTCTCTGTTCCCATAGACTTGCAGGGATTACGGGCACTTGTGCTATCTCTGCCTCTGTTCTCATAGGCTTGCTGGGATTACAGGTACTTGTGCTATCTCTGTCTGTGTTCTCATAGGCTTGCTGGGATTACAGGCACTTGTGCTATCTCTGTTTCTGTTCTCATAGGCTTGCTGGGATTACAGGCACGTGTGCTATCTCTGTTTCTGTTCTCATAGGCTTGCTGGGATTACAGGCACTTGTGCTATCTCTGTTTCTGTTCTCATAGGCTTGCTGGGATTACAGGTACTTGTGCTATCTCTGTTTCTGTTCTCATAGGCTTGCTGGGATTACAGGTACTTGTGCTATCTCTGTCTCTGTTCTCATAGTTTTTCTGGGATTACAGGCCCTTGTGCTATCTCTGTCTGTGTTCTCATAGGCTTGCTGGGATTACAGGTACTTGTGCTATCTCTGTTTCTGTTCTCATAGGCTTGCTGGGATTACAGGTACTTGTGCTATCTCTGTCTCTGTTCCCATAGGCTTGCTGGGATTACAGGTACTTGTGCTATGCGTCTGGCTTTATGTATATATCAGGGATCCAAACTTAGGGTATTGGGCTTGATGTCATTTTTCCTTTAAAGACATCGTGACAACCATTTTTATTATATACAGAGTGAGTTTATCTAAATTCTAAATTTTACTGTGTAATGGGATTTATTATGAAAAGGAAATTTAAAGATCTTTGACAAACATGTGTACTCATCACTTTATATGTTTCACAGCGTTAATAAAAATCTTATATGTAAAACCTGAATATTATGAACATTGATAGAGAAGAAATCCATTGCAATTAGTATAATAAATAATTTTAATGTATCTTAATTAGAGATATTTTTATTAACAAAAAGCATTTTTATGTCTTATTTTTTTTCTTCAGAACCTATTCTCTTAGGAAATTCTTATTAATTTCTTTTATTTCTTTCTTTTGTTTTTGAGGTAGGGTCTTGTTGTCTAGCCCAGGCTGACCTGGTATTCACTATGAACTCACATGGTAGCCTCGAACTCATAACAATCTACCTACCTCTGCCTTCCAAGTACTGGAATTAAAGGCGTGCACCACCACACACAGCCAAAATTTTATATACAATGTAAAATTTAGTAGCTTCATGAAACTTTAATGACTCTAGTGAATGTTCTATATAAACAAGTAGCATTTTAAAGTTTTATAAAACATTTAATAGGGCCCAAAATACCATTTTAATGTTTTCAGAAATTAAGAGTGCTTCTGTTTATAAGGAAGTATGCATGTAATCATGTCTTTGAATAATCCTAAAACACTCAGATTAGTACATGTTTAAGCAGGCCTTCCATGAAATAAAAATAATAATTTTAGAATTCAATAATAAAAACAAAAGAATAAGTAGATAAAATGGAGTGACCACTCAGGTATGTTAGGAAATTTTAGGGGTATACTGAGTAACTGTCTGTCTTACATCTTTCCTTGGTAACTTTAATATATGAACACATTTTAAATTGTTCATATTCCCATCAGGTTATCCTCTTTGGCCCCCTCTCCCCTAACCCCATTCCAGGAAGGGCTCTTCTCATTGAAGGTGCTGGTATCCACTATGGGGGTCAGGAATGTGCCAATTGGTTTGTGGAGAGGACAGTGCTTTATGTTGTGTTGGACATAGAATGATATGTAGTTTCATGAAAATAATTTTGAACACAAATGACACATTATGTTAAAGTAAAGTGATTTTTTTCTCTATGAATTATTGGGGAAAAGGCTGACTTTTGAAGGGTCTGGAAGGCTGACTTTTGATTTTGATTTTTTGGTCTGTCATTCTATTTTATTGGGTACTTTCAGTCCCAGAAGGGGTTATGTCAGAGCTTGACCCTTTTCTGGGAATAGAAACAGATCACCTTCCGTTGCTATGCCTCTGGGTTCTTACATATTGGATGTGATGTGGGGGACATTTGTGACCTTCAGATGTTCAGTGACCTGTGCCTCAGAAGCTTTCTGAGTTTTGATCTCTGAAGTTTATCAGATGATTCCCGGAGTGGATGGGCTTGGCCAGTAAATTTAGGAGGACAACTACAATCATTTGGACCCCTTTTCTTTGTTTCCTTTAAAAAAAAAAAAGGTTGTGTGTGTGTGTGTGTGTGTGTGTGTGTGTGTGTGTGTGTGTATCTGCCAGGGTTTCTTGCTGCTGCAAACAAATACCCATTTGGTTTTATACAGATGGCTGGGGAGTTGAACCAAGGCTGGCAGGCTTTGCAAGCAAGTGTTTTTAACCACCCAGCCGTGTCCCCCGCCCCTCTGTTCCTTTTTATCTTCAGGCCTTGGTTGATACTGAGAAAGCAGTATCCAGCAGCTGAGTGTGTGGGTTTGTGATCTTGTTGATAGCTTCAGAAGCTGACTATGAATGTGAGTAGGGGCTGACTGGCTAATAAAATATCAGCGTGGAAGAGCTTGTCCTTCAGGGGGTGAGGGATCCCCAGGTTGGTGAGTTCCTGAAAGCCTCACTTAGCCTATTGCGAAATATAGCAGATTTTGCCCCTCTTCCCTAAATTGCCTTTCCAACCTTGTCATAGTTAACAGTTCTACAGTGAGGTTTCCTATCATCATTCTGTGTCCGTTGGTCCCTGCTGGGTGTTACTACTCCAGTTGGTGGGTTCTTGATCTGGAGGCCTTTGGTCTGGGCTGACAGTCTGACCAATTAGCTCATCTGCATGTATTCTCACATCCGCCGGGATCCTCTGCTTTTCTCCAGTCATTAGCACTAAGTATAGGTCTTTCCAGGTAAGATTGTTAGCTAAAGTTAAGGTTTGAAAGTTACAGGGACTTTGAGTTGTGTCTTCAGAGAATCTTTCTAGTTTCTTCTTACATTATTGATGGTCTGTGATTTAAAAAGGGACTTGGACTTGGATTATTGCCCTGAGGGTCCAGGCAGTTGCCTTAAGGTGATGATGATTGATTGGAAGCTGTACACCTTGTATGCCATGTAGGGCGGGATTCCTTTTTTTTTTTTCTGGTAAGTTGGGGTGAATGGTTGAATATAGAGATGGGGCAGTGCTAAGATATTTAAATGAGCCTCATTTCCCACTGTTCTTTTGAAAGGTGGGATTTAAACATGAACAGATCTAGGGTATCAGAAGTGTCCCCTCTTGTTCTCTTTTTGTGGCATCCCTTCCTCTGGTAGAGCGTCATGGAGACTTGGATATGTGGCCATTTCCTTGATTCCTACAAATGAAGTCCAGCTGTAGATGAGGTTGTAGTTTAAGCTTCCGTCCTTTGGCCTAACTTCCTCATCACTCAGCTTGTGCTGAGGGCAGATGGTGCTACAGGAAAGTGTATCTTTTTCCTTTAGCTTCTCAGGATCAGACTTATTCCAGCTCTTGGATGCATCTCAGTCTTAATGGAGAGGCAGATATCAGGGTCTCTGGAGAAGAGGAAGACGTGCCTCTTGTCCTGAGTCCACAAGATCTGATTAGAACTGGGTTCTCCACCCTTCCTACCCTTGTGTTTGGTAAGTCCCTTGCATCCCAGGAGAGTTAGAAACACTGGTTTGAGTTGCCAGCTCTTCTCTGGCTAGTTTTGAACCTATTACTTACATTGTCTCTTTCTCAGGATTAAGTCTCACAAAATTGGAATGTAAGTCCCCTGCTTGGGCATCTCTGAGGTAATTTCTTTTGTCTCATTGGAATAAAGTTTCTTTCTTAAAATGTTCAAAAGAAACAGGTCTGTGCTGGTAGACTGCTGGATTCAGAGAAGGCTGCCTATACACTGGCACTGGCTGTTGTTGTTTTTCAGGTTGCCATTTCCAGTGGGTAGGCGGATCTTTTGTCCCTACAGGCAGATCTGTTTCAAAGGTGAAGGCCCAGGGCACTGGTCACTTGACTGTGACCACTAAGCACTACCACAGCGTGTGTAGTATCTAAGAACTAGCAGTTCAGCATTGTAATGCCTCCCATCCTGCTTTCTTCTACTTCCTTCCTACCTTACACCTCTGTGAATATCCAGTGCTTTTAGCCAGTCCTTCCAGCCAGATCAGCATCTTTTCTCTGGAGTGAATTAGATGGCCCTTTCACCCACATAAAACTGCTTGTGAGTGCCTGGCCATCCTGCTTCATGGGGCTTTGTGCCATAAACAAGTGGTATCCACTCTGACCAGTATTTCTGCCCTCCTAATTCTGTCTTGAAGTCCTCCTTTATCACAACTAACTCCACTTATGCCCCAAAGGGTTTTAGAGATACTGACTTTTTAAATTTATTTATTTATTTATTTGAGAGAGAATAAGATGGAGAGAGAGAGAGAGAATGGGTGCGCCAGGGCCTCTAGCCACTGCAGATGAACTCCAGATGCATGCACCACTTTGTGCATCTGGCTTACATGTGTCTTGGGGAATCGAACCATGGTCCTTTGGCTTTGCAGGCAAGCACCTTAACTGCTAAGCCATCTCCCCAGCCCGAGATACTGACATTTAAAAAAAAATTTTGTTTATGCTAATTTTTATTTATTTGAGAGTGACAGACAGAGAGAGAAAGAGGCAGAGAGAGAGAGAGAATGGGCACGCCAGGGCCTCCAGCTTCTGCAAACAAACTCCAGATGCATGCACCCCCTTGTGCATCTGGCTAACGTGAGTCCTGGGGAATGGAGCCTCGAACTGGGGTCCTCAGGCTTCACAGGCAAGCGCTTAACCGCTAAGCCATCTCCCCAGCCCAAGATACTGACATTTTAATTGAAGTTTAATTGCAATGAATCATTTTTTTATATCTACTTCCCTCAATGTACCATAACCTTTAGTCACGTTTGTTTATTCTGAAAGTACATTATAGTGCCTTGTGTGAGTGTGTGTGTTTTGAAGGAACAGTTGAATTAATGAAATGGAGGACAAAGTTTACCCTTATATTAACACCATACCTCATCAACTTGGCCCTGGAATATGAGTATGAATGTGAGTGTGAAGAGCAGGTGCCATTGCTGACCTCTAGAACGTGCATCTTAATCTGAGATTCAAAATTTGGCTAAGAAGGATCTGTTAAGAGTATTTTCAGCTAAGAGTATTTCAGTTTTTATTTTTATTTTATTGTTGGAGTGCTGGGAGTGACGCCAAAGACCTCTGGGCATCCTGGGTCCTTATCAGTGCTTAACTCTGGCTTTAATGCAGTTCTTGCTGGCTGCTTCCGTGTTGTCTCACCAGTGGCCAGAGCTTCCCTCCTCGTGTGTAACTGAAGCTGCCCTAGTTCTAATACTGTGAACATTATAAACTAGATTAGGAAAGGGACAATTTGGCATGTGCTCCTTCTTTCCTGTGTGATAGGCACAGAGCTTCTCACTCCTTGCTTATCTACACAAAGTTCAGTCCTGCACAGCAGAAGCACTGTGCTTAGTGGATTAAGGATGAGGTGTCCAATCTGACAGTTTATAACACAAACCAAGTTTCTGTAAAACATAAGATGAGAAAATCAAATACTATTTATTACTTACTCATTCTAGATTTTAAGTATTTTTAGGCTAAAAACAGTGAAGCAAAATCCAGGGGATAGAAAAAGCCCACATTTTTTATGTTCATTTATTTATTTATTTATTTAAGAGCAACAGACACAGAGAAAAAGAGGCAGAGAGAGAGAGAAAGAGAGAGAGAGAGAGAGAGAGAGAGAGAGAATGGGCACGCCAGGGCCTCCAGGCACTGCAAATGAACTCCAGACAGATGCATGCATCCCCTTGTGCATCTGGTAACATGGGTCCTGGGGAATCAAGCCTCGAACCGGGGTCCTTAGGCTTTATAGGCAAATGCTTAAATGCTAAGCCATCTCTCCAGACCAAAGCTCACATTTTTAATGGCTAATAGGAAGGTAAAATCTGAAGGATTCAGTCTTATGTTCTGTCACATTGGTGGCCAATTTGGAGGGACTAATTAATTTAGTAATCTAAGTAACTGAATGTTTCCTAAGCAAAAGATAGCTTGTCGTGAAAATCACTGAACTTTTTCACAAATATTGTAAACATTACTTTTAAATGTACAAAATCAAAGTACTATTTTTATTCCTATCTTAAATTAATGAGGATAATAAGGAGAAAGAAAATGCAAATAAAATACCTTGCATATATCCTTTAAATGTTTCATAAAATAAAATATGATTAGTTCAAAAATGGCCTTGCAGTGGTAGCAGGAGGTGACAGCATTAAAACGTTTTCAGACTCCAAGCTCCCTTGGTTTCCTACCAAACTAAATACAGTATTTATGAGGAGAATCAATACTGTGAGATACTTGGGGTGCAGTGAGCTTTTAAGACCTATCTTTTCCACAGAGAGCCTTCAAGTGGAGTCTTGTGTATTGTTTTCAGTACTTTGTGGGGTGTTTTCTATTCAGATACTGTCCATGTCACTGTAGACATAAAATTACAACTTGGGTTGTCTAGTTCTAATTAGGATGTTCTTTCAGGTTGGAGAAAGCATTCCTGTTTGGTCTAAAAATTCAGGCTAATTTCCCCCCGGAATTCCCATTTCTGCCTTCCGCTCGCAGTGCCCCGGCCTGTTTTCAGCCGGCTTCTGTCTGCCCTGGATGACTAATCGTGTGGCACCTGGAACGTTCAGGCGGGCCACGCAGCACAGTCATCATCCCTAGTTAGGTCCACATGCCTCATGTTTTATTAACCAGTATTGATTTTTTTCCCCCGGGAGACTTTTTTTCTTCCTGAAAAAAGGCAACCTTGCAGGAGAGAAAGGCACTGCCGGGGATGAATTTCTAACGAACCCTTCTTTTCCCCTTTTGTGCTCTCTCTTTAATGTGGCTTCATATTTTAAGTGCCTGAACTGAAATTTCTTTTTAAGCAATTCCATTTTGATAAATCCTTTTAAATCTTGACTTTCTGTAAGGTTATTTTTTAAAGACTTTGCTGCTTGACTGCAATGCTTGGTGCTGCTTGTGAATCTGAGCGTTTCATTAGAGGTTGCAATGAAGCATGCTGCACGTAGCAGATGCAGAGGGTTCCAGAGTGCTTGAGCGGTGCCAAAAGAAAGAAAAGAGGGAAAGTATCTCCTCTTCTATCTTATGCAGTGCTTAAGTTTCCTGGGCTTGATTAGGATCCATGCAAGGAAGGAAAGAAACAGTGGGATATGTGGAGCAGTCTTACATCATGAAATTAATCTGTAGCTCACCAGTTATTTAGTGACAGGAAAGATTTCATTTTGTGTCAGAATATAAACAGCCTTAGTCTTGAGCTTGTATGTAATGTTTGTAGAGGCACCCTAAAGCTAATTGATAGTATAAGTGCAACTCAAGGTTTTCATCCTCCAGCAAAGCATGGATTTTGCCTTAAAATAATACGTTATTATTTGATGTATTTTGTCATTAAAGTTAGATGATATCCCAGAAGGACATGTTTCCTTGCATTAGGAGGAGTTTCCTATCATTCCTTCTGTCTTTGAGTTCAGTTATAGGTTGGTTCAGTGTTCACAGCTGCATTTTTAATTTACTGCCTCAGTCCATCAGACATTGTGTACAGACTGGTAGACACCACTAGTTGTCAGGTGATGCGAAGCCACATGAGTCATTTTGACAGGCAGCTTGCACTATCACATGAACTAGTCCCTGGCCTGTCATTTCCGACAAGCGGGAAACAAGCTTTCTCCACAGAATGCATATCTTCCCACATATTCCAGATCATTTATGCATTAAGTGTTGTTGAAAATGCTTTTATTACTGATTGTGTGTTAATACATAGAACATTATTTAATTGACTCTTCTGTTTTTCTTCTAGTTTTTGGCACTGGGCACACATTATGGCAAGGTTTATTTACTTGATGTCCAGGGAAACATCACTCAGAAATTTGATGTAGTAAGTATGTGATACCAAGCACTATATATATGTATATTTATATATATATGTTAAACTTGCAAAGATTTGTGATTGTAGCATTTTAATAGCATCACATATAAACCTCAAGTTTATAATAACTTATAAAAATTTTAAAGATAAACTTAGAAAGAGGTCTCTTACAACTTATATATTGACAGTCTTTAATATATAAACTGCATATAAAATCTATTTGTATAAATATATTTATAATTTCTAGTTAATTATAGTCATCTATTTGACTTTAAATGGAACATTTAGCATACTACTATGTTTATTTCTTTAAAATTAAAAATGTAAAATGCTTAGGTGAATTGTTATTTAAAGGAAAAATATGCTTTTTATTAGTAAATAATGGCCCTAATTTATTTATCCTGGGAGCTTCTGGAATCCTTAAGGTATGAACCCTCTCACTTGATTACTAATGTCAGGTGTAATTCTATGCAGCATTATATTGAGATGCCAAATGTAATTGAAACTTGATTGATCACCTTGGTGGAACAGTTTGTATCTTCTAAATATATAAAGCCACCATTTTGTCTTATTTTTAATTGATAATTTTCCTACCTGAAGATCGTGTAATTTGATCATTACCCCTCCTGTGTGCCTTTTGTCCCCCTAGTCCTCCTCCTTTCTGCTGAACTGCTTCTCTCCACGCAGTACCTCTTTTGTTTTGATGACTTGTGTTTTTATTGCCCACCTCCATCATCCATGTTGAAATGTTGAGTTCAGTGTCGTGGAGTTCTTGTGGATATCACAGCCACTGTGATGTTACAAAACTGGAAGAAAATACCCCAAAATAGTTTTCTCTATACTCGGGCTGTTTCATGCTTTCTGTCCTTCCTTCTGCAATATTCCCTGAGCCTTGGAGGACTAGATAGAGATGTCTTCACTTAGCACTGAGCTCTCACCTGTCATTATTCTCAGCAATTTGAAAAGGTTTGATTCTCCCTAGTAGTCACCATTGTCCACAAGCAGATGTTTCTCTGACTGAAGGTAAGAGCAACACTAATCTGTGGCAACAAACATAATGTTAATATTAGAGGGCAGTTTGACAGGTACAACATAGCCTTCTAGTCAGCAGAACACAGCAGCTTCCCTCTAGGGTCCATGTCCTTCCCAGCTATAGGCTTTTGACTCAGTTTTTAGTACCAGGCATGAATTGCCTACCATGGAGCAGGCCTCAAATCTAAATAGAAAACAGTTGGTTACCCCCAGAACAGTCATGCCACTGTTGCACTCATTGGCACCCTTTGCCTGGGTAGTTGGTTGTGTAGCATGCAGGGTGGATCCATAGTTGGGTAAACCTGTTGATGACTTTTCTTCCATAGCCGTTTTCCTTACACTTTCTAGCACTGTCATAGCTAGTCAGGAAGGAGGAGCCTTCAAGCTCAGTTCCAGCTTGATATTTTTCAGTGTTCTTGACATATTTGTGGCATCTTCAGCAATAATGCTTTACCATCTGGAAATAGCCTGTGTGGTTTGTGGACCTCAGGGGAATGCATGACCAGCAGTTCGCTGAGCGGTATCCCATCCCTGACACTTGTAACAACCTGTGTCTTCTGAGCTAAAATACGTTGTGTGGATGTCTTCATGTTTGGACCCTTAGGAGACTTTTTTTTTGTTTTTGTTTTTTGAGGTAGGGTTTCAGTGTAGTTCAGGCTGACCTGGAATTCACTATGTAGTCTCAGGATGGCCTTGAACTCATGGTGAGCCTACCTCTGCCTCCCGAGTGCTGGGATTAAAGGTGTGTGCCACCACGCCTGGCTAAGATTTTTTTTTTTAAATATCAGTGAAGGTGAAGGAAATGTTAAGTTTGAAACTTGATTTGGTCTTATTTATTTATTTGCAAGGAAAGAGAGAGAGAGAAGTGGGGAAGAATGAGAAAGAGAGGGAAGGGGTGTGCCAGGGCCTCTTGTCATTGCACACCCACTCTAGATACATATACCTTTTTGGTATCTGGCTTTACATGGGAACTGGGGAATTGAACCCAGGCCATCAGGCTTTACAAGCAAGTGCCTTTAACCATTGAGCCACCTCTCTAGCCCTTGATTTGGTTTCTAAGATACATGTTAAAAATATCAATAACTTGGGGCTGGAGAGATGGCTCAGTGGTTAAGGTGCTTGCCTGCAAAGTTTAACGACCTGTGTTCAATTCCCCAGCACCCACATAAAGCCAGATGCATAAAGTGGCACATGCATCTGGTGGTTGTTTGCAGTGGCTAGAGAGCCTGATGCTCTCATATTCATTCTCTCTGTGTCTCTATCTTTCTCTGCTTGCAAATAAGTAAGAGATTTTTTAAAGCTATAAAAATATCAATAACTTCCATTTTTGAGTGACTATGAAGAGTACGGTGGAAAGGAAGTTGTTTTGAGTGTCAAGCATTACATGTATCAGCACTTGCTGAAAAATCCATCCTTAGGGGCCGCTGTGGTTTATGAGGGTGACTGCGGTGTATAAACCTGACTGTGCGTGAGAGGAAAAAGAATGCCTATTTTGTGTGGAAGACTTGGAACCACTGAATGATAGACTCTTTGGGGGAGTCCAGAAATGATGTGTGCACCTTGGCCACACTGGTACATCAAAAGACTGTGGGGTCTTGTTTTCTCTTAGTCATTCTTTCTGGCAATAAGAGGTGGATGATCCTCTCTTGTCTTCCTGCTTGGACACTGGTCATATATCTGAATGACCTAAGCATTTGGTCTTTGAACTGAGGTTCATTAAAATGCTTAGTAGGCTGGGGAGATGGCTTAGTGGTTAAGGCCCTTGCCTACAAAGCCAAAGGACCTAGGTTCATTTCTCCAAGACCCATGTAAACCAGGTGCACAAGGTGGCGCATGCATCAGGAGTTCGTTTGCAGTGGCTGGAGGCCCTGGTGCACCCATTCTCTCTCTCTCTGCTTCTCTCTTGCCTCACTCTCAAGTAAATAAAAAAAATATTTTTAAAATGTATAGTAGGTGATAGGCCAGAGGACTCTGTGTGTGTGTGTGTGTGTGTGTGTGTGTGTGTGTGTATGTGTGTGTTTGTACCTTAGTCATGCCTTCATCTTAAAAAGAGATCGGAGCTGGGGAGATGTCTCAGTGGTTAAAGTACTTGCCTCACCAGCCTGAGGACTGGAGTTTGGATCCCCAGCACCCATGTAAATACCAAGTGGGCATGGTAGGCTGCCTACCATGTAGGTAATTTCAGGACATGGTAGGTGGAGACAGGGAATCCTTGTAGTAAGGTAGGCTGGCTGAATCTGTAAGCTCTAAGCTTAAGGGAGATACCTTGCCAGAGAAAGGCAAAGAGGAGAATGACAGAGGAAGATACCTAATATCAACCTGGCATACACACACACACACACACACACACACACACACACGATAAAAATGTTTGCTGTGTGGTCTCTGAAGTCTTTAATATATATTGTGTAGAATTTGTGTGTTTGCTTGAGAGATTTGTAGTCATATACTTTTGGCTTTATTACTTGAAAGCAGCTCTGTATCTTCTCAGTAATTGCCTTCAGTTATGTTTTCTCTTAACAAGTTTTGTGTCAGCTGTACTTTCCATCTATCTTCATTCAGGTAATTTATATCATCGACGAGTTAGCCCAGTTCTTTATGCAGTGTTTCCATTCTGCCTGACTGACATCGTTGAAAGCTAAGCTTTCCATCCTTGTGCTTTTGCTCCTTTCTTTGGCAGAGAAAGAAGATGGCTTACAGTTGTTTTTATTTATCTGTCTTCAGCAGCTGATGATCTCCCCTGGAACAGTCACACTTGTGTAAAGGAGTGGCTTCTGTTTCTTGTCAGGTCAGGTGGAGGACTGTAAAGTGGGACGTTCTGGATTATTTTTGGTTTTTTTGGAGGAACTGTTGATCTCAGTTTCACATCTATGATGAGATTTTTATTTTTTATTTTCTTCCTTCTGATCGGGTGGTTGTCTGCAGGGCTCTATATCCTTCTTAAACAGTTCTAAAACCATTTTTAGGGCTTGAATTTGCTGATCATCTTTAAACATAATGTATGTCAGGTTTTTCTTGTTTTGCTTTGCTTTTTTTGAGACAAGATCTCACTGCATATCCCAAGATTTGAACTCACTGTGCCTTCAAACCTGCAATCCTCCTGTCTCAGCTTTCTGAATGCTGAGCATACATACATGAGCAGTCACACCTGATAATAGTTGCCATATGTAAGCTAGAGCTTTTCATTAGGAAGGTGACAAGAGAGAATAAAAAGTATTTAAAAACTAAAGAATAACTCGGACTTTATCTTACTTCTAGGTTAAAATAATTTAAACACATTACAATTTGACAAAATAATAGTGTTTTTTTAAAACTTTTTTTGTTTTTTTGAGGTAGGGTCTCACTCTCTAGCCCAGGCTGACCTGGAATTCACTATGTAGTCTCAGAGTGACCTTGAACTTTTACAGAGATCCACCTTCCTCTGCCTCCATAGTGCTGGGATTAAAGACATGCACCACCACAACCAGCTAATACTTTTGCATTTATATATAGCTTTTTATTTTCCTAGGAAATACATTTTCGAACCATTCATTGTATTGATTCCAGAAATAGAATAATAAAGCAGCAGTTACAGACTTTCAGTGATGATCAGGTTCTGTCAGGCAGAGGATGAAGTGTCAGGGGATCACTTTTACAAAGGCTTCCAAGGTGAGTCTCACATTTGAGCTGGAGCAGAGGCTATCTGTATATGAAGTAAATGAATAAAACTGAGCAAAACATTCTACTTGTTGAAAATATATATCTCTTCTCCCATTAATATTTGATGAGAAATGCTGTTTCATAGAATCTGCTAAAACTGGTCATGTGCTTGCCTAGTGATTAGCAGCTTCACATCTAAGAAGTTCATATTCAAGAACAATATATGCACAGTCCATATGTCCACAAAATACATGAAATACATAAAAATGGCTTCATTCATAATAGCCCCAAAAGAGTAAAAACCTCAGTGTTCATTGGTAGTAGAAATGATCTTAAAAATTGTGCTGCATTCCAAGCAATGGAAAAGAACAGACTAGATTGTGAATCAGGTATGCAAGGGCATCATCACGGAAGCCAGACACCTAGTGATTACCTGCTATGTGCTAACTTTTGTATGATTGTCAAGAACGATGAAATTAAACTACCATAATAAAGGTCCACTCACAGTTCATACCCGGAATGGGACCCAGTGGAGTCTTGTGAAGCCCTGACGATGGTTGTCTTGATGGTTTCCAGATTTGTGTGTGTATCAGAACCACTGAGCTGTTCATTTGCTATGTGTGTATTACATGAATTGTGTTTCGGTAACACATATACCCATGTGCAAATGCCCATATGTTTTTATGCATCTTTGATTGACCTTGAGCAAAGCCCAAATTATCCTTTCCTGTTGATTGGTAGCCAGTCTTGAGACATTTATGCAAGTGAACTGTGCCACTAAATTTAGTGGGTCCTATGGATGTATGTTCTACAGTTATACAGAGAAGTTGGTAGGATTCTGTGTTCTCTATTATTTATTGTTCTTTTGTCAGCTAAAAGTTTCCGACAGATGTTAGAGTGATGCTATATCACTCACATTGCTATTTAGATTTCAGGGCATTTTAAAGAATATTGGCACATATATTAATTTTAAACCCCAAATAGGGATGGGTAGATGGTTCAGTGGGTAAGAGCACATGTTGCAAGCATTAGGACCTTAGAGGGCCTGAGAGTACCTTAGTTCAATTCCTCAGGATCCAGCTGGATATGATCAGGCATGTCTGTACCTCCAGTCCTGTGGGGCGGAGAGTCTGGAGCGTCACTGAAGCTTGAGAACACTGTATCTCTGTGTCCAGAGAGAAACTCTATCTCAAGGAAGTGTACAGATGAGTGACAGAGGAAGGCCACTGTTCTCTGGCCCTGTGAGCACATATAGGTACTCAAATTTCTACATACACTTATACACACCGCACACCTGCACAAAAAACATTTATTTTCCTAAATAATGGTCTTAATTGCTTATTCAAAGTACATTATATTACTAACAAAATTCCTAGAGAAGCTCAAATTTCATTTCAACTCATTTTTTAATTTTTTATTAACAACTTCCATGATTATAAAAAATACCTCCCCCCCTTACCCCTTTGAAACTCCACTCTCCATCATAACCCCTCCCCATCTCAATCAGTCTCTCTTTTACTTTTGATGTCTTGATCTTTTCCTCCTCTTATGATGGTCTTATGCAGGTAGTATCAGGAACTGTGAGGCCATGGATATCCAGGCCATTTTGTGTCTGGAGGGAGCATGTTGTATGGAGTCCTGCCCTTCCTTTGGCTCTTATATTCTTTCCGCCACCTCTTCCGCATTAGACCCTGAGCCTTGGAGGGTGTGATACAGATATTGCAGTACTGAGCACTGCAGTCATTTCTTTCCATCACCTTGATACCTTCTGAGTCATCCCAAGGTCACTGCCATCTGAAAAGAGAAGATTCTCTAACAAAAGTGAGAGTAGCATTAATATAAGGGTGTGAACATTAACAGAAGTGCTTACTGGGCAGTTTGATAAGCAGAGTATATACATTTGGCCAGACAAGAGCAGACGTTACACCCCTAGGGCTTATGGCTAACCCTGTTTTAAGTTTTCAGTATCAGGGATGTATTCCCTCCCATGGAGCGGGCCTCCAGTCCAATTAGAGGGCAGTTGGTTTCCCCCATAACAGACGTGCCACTATTGCACCCCTTGGCTCATTTGGCCTGGCTGGGCATATATAAGGCTTGCAGTGTCCACTGATGAGTATCTTCACTGGTGATTTCTCTTTCTCCCATTGAACAGCATGCAGAATGGCTTCTTCCAGCTTTCTGTCAGCTGGTCGACATGGAGGAGGTTATCAGCTCAGTTCCAGCAAGATTTCTCAGTGGCCTTGCAGCCCAAGTATATGGAGTCTTCAGCAATAGGGTCTTACCATCTTACCAAGGGCCTCGGCAATGGCCTATAATGTTTTGGGGGCATCAGGGATCTCCCTGGCCAACAACTCACTGGAAGATATCCCATCCCTGGCACTGAAAATTTTCTAGCAACAATCTACAGCTCCTGAATGTTCCATTATCCAAAAAAGTAGGATTACATATATTTTATATTATCCTCTTAGATTTTGATTACCTGTCCCTCCATCTTTCCTTTACTCAATCTCTTCTCCAGACATCATTTTGGGCCTTTTCACCTTCATTAATCTATTCTTCTACTTACATATATATAATATCATCCTATTAAGTACACTCCTTCCTTTCTGTTCCCTTTCTATCTCTTTTCTAGCTTACTGGCCTCTGCTACTGAGTTTTTTCCTTCTCACACAGAAGCCCAGTCATCTGTAGCTAGGATCCACATATGAGAGAGAACATGTGATGCTTGGCTCTGGGCCTGGGTTACCTCACTTAGTATAATCCTTTCCTGATCCATCCATTTTCCTGCAAATTTCATAACTTCATTTTTCTTTACCACTGAGTAGAACTCCATTGTATAAATGTGCCATATCTTCATTATCCATTCATCGGTTGAGGGACATCTAGGCTGGTTCCATTTCCCAGCTATTGTGGATTGAGCAGCAATATACATGGTAGAGCATGTACTTCTAAGGAAATGAGATGAATCCTTAGGATATATGCCTAGGAGTGCTATAGCTGGGTCATATGGTAGATCAATTTTTAGCTGTCTTAGGAACCTCCACACTGATTTCCACAATGGCTGGACCAGATTGCATTCCCACCAACAGTGTAGAAGGGTTCCTCTTTTTCCATATCCTTGCCAGCATTTATGGTCATTTGTTTTCATGATGGTAGCCAATCTGATAGGAGTGAGATAGAATCTCAATGTAGTTTTAATCTGCATTTCCCTGAGATGACTAGGGATGTAGAACATTTTTTTAGATGCTTATACGCCATTCGTATTTCTTCTTTTGAGAACTCTCTATTTAGTTCCATAGCCCATTTTTTAATTGGCTTGTTTGATTTCTTATTATTTAATTTTTTGTGTTCTTTGTTTATCCTAGATATTAATCCCCTATCAGATGTATAGCTGGCAAAGATTTTTTCCCATTCTGTAGGTTGCCTCTTTGCTTTATAAAATCTTTGTAATTTTGTGAGGTCCCAGCAGTCAATCTTTGGCTTTATTGCCTGAGCAATTGGGGTTATATTCAGAAAGTCTTTGCCAAGACCAATATGTTGAAGGGTTTCCCCTACTTTTTCCTCTAGCAGTTTCAGAGTTTCAGGTCTGATGTTAAGGTCTTTAATCCATTTGGACTTAATTCTTGTGCATGGAGAGAGAGAAGAATCTATTTTCATCTTTCTACAGATAAATATCCAGTTTTCCCAGCACCATTTGCTGAAGAGGCTGTCTTTTCTCCAATGAGTATTTTTGGCATTTTTATCGAATATCAGGTGGCTGTAGCTACCTGGACTTGCGTCTGGGTCCTGTGTTCTGTTCCATTGATCTACATGTCTGCTTTTGTGCCAGTACCATGCTGTACCACCAGCCTCATTTTTGTTGCTCAGTATTATTTTAGATATTTGAGGTTTTTTGTGATTCCAAATGAATTTTTGTATTGTTTTTTCTATTTCCTTGAAGAATGCCATTGGAATTTTGATGGGGATTGCATTAACTGTGTATATTGCTTTTGGTAAGATTGCCATTTTCACAATATTGATTCTTCCGATCCAGGAACAAGGGATGTTTTTCCATTTCCTAGTGTCCTTTGCGATTTCTCGCTTGAGTGTTTTATAGTTTTCGTTGTAGAGATCCTTTACTTGCTTGGTTAGGTTTATTCCTAGGTACTTTATTTTCTTTGATACTGTGAATGGGAGTGATTCTCTGATTTCATTCTCTGTGTATTTGTTGTTAGCATATAGGAAGGCTACTGATTTCTGTGTGTTTATTTTGTATCCTGCTACATGGCTATAGGCTTTTATCAGCTCTAACAGTTTGCTGGTAGAGTCTTAGGGTCCTTTATATATAGAATCACGTCATCTGCAAATAATGATAACTTGATCTCTTCCTTTCCAATTTGTACTCCTTTTATGTGCTTCTCTTGCCTTATTGCTATGGCTAAAACTTCTAGTACTATATTAAATAAAAGTGGGGACAGTGGACACCCTTGTCTTGTTCCTGATTTTAGTGGAAAAGCTTCCAGTTTTTCCCCATTTAGTAATATGTTGGCTGTAGGGTTGTCATAAATAGCCTTTATTATATTGAGATATGATCCTTCTATTCCTAGTCTCTGTAGGACTTTTATCATGAAGGGATGTTGGACTTTGTCAAATGCTTTTTCTGCATCTAATGAGATGATCATGTGATTTTTTTGTGCTTCAGTCCATTTATATAATGTATTACATTTATTGATTTGCATATGTTGAACCATCCCTGCATCTCTGGTATAAAGCCCACTTGGTCCGGATGAATGATCTTTCTGATATATTCTTGTATTCTGTTTGCCAATATTTTGTTGAGAATTTTTGCATCTATGTTCATGAGGGAGGTTGGTCTGTAATTTTCTTTTTTTGTTCTATCTTTGCCTGGTTTTGGTATCAGGGTGATGCTGGCTTCATAGAAGGAGTTTGGTAGGATTCTTTCTTTTTCTATTTTATGGAAAAGCTTAAGAAGCAATGGCATTAGTTCTTCTCTGAAGGTCTGGTAAAATTCAGCAGTGAATCCATCTGGGCCTGGACTTTTTTTATTTGGGAGATTTTTGACAACTTCTTGGATCTCTATACTTGTTATAGGTCTATTTAAGTTATTGATCTCATCTTGATTTAATTTAGTTAGGTCATATAAATCAAGGTAATCATCCATTTCTTTCAGATTTTCATACTTTGTGGAGTATATGTTTTTATAGTATGTCTCTATGATTTTTTGAATTTCTCTGGTGTCTGTTGTGATGTTACCTTTTTCATCTCTAATTTTATTAATTTGTGTCTCTTCTCTCTTTCTTTTGGTCAGATTTCCTAAGGGTTTATCAATCTTATTTATCCTTTCAAAGAGCCAACTCTTTGTTTCAGTGATTCTTTGGATTTTTGTTTGTTTGTTTCTAATTCACTAATTTCTGTCCTAATCTTTGTTATTTTTCCTGTCTACTGATTTTTGGTTTGCCTTGTTCTTCTTTTTCTAAGGCTTTAAGGTGAAGCATTAGGTCTTTTACTTGCGACCTTTCTAATTTCTTAATGTAGGCACTTAAAGCTATAAATTTACCTCTTAGAACTGACTTCATTGTGTCCCAGAGATTTTTGTATGTTGTGTTCTCATTATCGTTTGACTCTATAAATTTTTTGTTTTCCTTCTTGATTTCTTCATTGACCCATTCATCATTTAGTAATGTATTGTTTAGTTTCCATGATTTTGTGTATGATCTATAGCTTTTCTTGCTATTGATTTGTAGTTCGATTCCATTGTCGTCAGATAGAATGCAAGGAATTATTTCAATTTTCCTGAATTTGTTAAGATTTGCTTTGTGTCCTAATATATGGTCTATTTTAGAGAATGTTCCATGTGCTGCTGAAAAGAATGTATATTCTGCAGCATTTGGATGAAATGTCCTGTATATATCTGTTAGGTCTATTCCTTCTATGATCTCATTTAGTCCAGATGGCTCTCTGTTTATTTTTTCCCAGGATGACCTGTCAATTGATGAAAGTGGGGTGTTGAAGTCCCCCACTACCATTGTGTTTGGTATTATCTATGACCTTAGTTCTAATAGCACCCATGTTAGGTCCATATATGTTTAGGATTGTAATGTCCTCCTGTTGGAGTGTGCCCTTAATCAATATAAAATGACCGTCCTTATCTTTCTTGACTAACGGTGGACTGAAGTCTCCTTTGTCAGATATTAGGATAGCAGCCCCTGCTTGTTTTTTAGGCCCATTTTCTTGAAACACCGTTTTCCAACCTTTCACCCTAAGATAATATCCATCCTTTGTAGAAAGGTGAGTTTCTTGGAGACAACAAATTGTAGGATCCTCCTTTTTAACCCAGTCTGCAAACCTATGTCTTTTGGTTGGGGCATTGAGGCCGTTGATCTTAAGAGATATTATTGAAAGGTGTGTATTTATGTTACCTTTGCTCTCTTCTGTTAACTAGTATTTGAGTATTGTTTGTTTTTTCCAGGTTCCTTATATGTGTGCTTTTCCTTCTCTTCTGCACGGAGGATTCTTTCAAGTATTTTCTGTGGAACTGGTTTTGTCTTCAAATACTCCTTTAGCCTGCTTTTGTCATGGAATGTCCTTATTTCTCCATCTATTTGAATGGATAGCTTTGCAGGATAAAGTAACCTTGGTTGACAGTTGTTATCTTTCAGAACTTGGAATACATCACTCCAAGCCCTTCTGGCTTTTAAAGTTTGTGTTGAGTAATCTGCTGTAATCCTGATGGGCTTCCCTTTGTAGGTAACTTGATTTTTCTCTCTAACTGCTTTCAGTATTTTTTCTTTGGATTGTGTGTTTGATAGTTTGATTATAATATGGCGAGGAGAGGTTCTTTCCAGGTTTTGTCTGGCTGGGGTTCTAAAGGCTTCCTGTATCTGCATTGGCACCTCTTTCCAATTTGGGGGAAGTTTTCTTCTATGATTTTGTTGAAGATGCCTACTATGCCTTTGTAGTGAAATTCTTCTACTTCTACTATGCCCTGAATTCTTATGTTTGATCTTTTCATAGTGTCCTGAATATCTTGAAATTCCCATTCATACTTTTCTATTAGTTGGTCTTTCTCTTTGTTGGACTATATTAGATGTGCCGCCTGGTCTTCTAGCTTAGATATTCTGTCCTCTCCTTCATCCATTCTACTGGTGAGATTTTCTACAGAGTTTTTATTTCATTAACTGTGTTCTTCATTGCTAGTAATTCTGACTGATTTTTCTTTATTATTTCTATTTCCTTCTTTATGTCTTGTATTGACTTCTTTATTTCATTAAATTGGTTTCCTGTGTCTTCTTTGATTCCTTTGATTTCTTCTTTGAACATATTTACAATCATTCTTTTGAAATCTTTCTCAGGCATTTCCTCTAACTCGTTCTCACTGGAGGTCATTTCTGATGCATTAATACTTTTCGGTGGATTTATATTGTCTTGCTTTTTAGTATTTCTTGTGTTATAATGTATATATTTTTGCATCTTGGATTAAGTTAATGCTTGGATTTTCTAGCTAGCTGGGTATTCTTAGCTGTATCAGTTGATTTGATATTATATATCTTCAGGGTAGGAGCTTAAGGTGTTAGGTGTGGCTCTTAAGACTCTCAGAGTATCTGCAAGGGTGTTCCTAGGGGTTGGGTTTGCCTGCTATGGGAGTATTCAAGTAGGCTGAGTGGAACAAAATACAGATAGATTCTAAAATAGAACTAAACAATGTACACATTCAATGAAAGACAGCACCGAGTATTTATGCAAGAGTAGGTATTATAACAACCAGATCTTCTATCAAGAAAGAGGTTAAGATTTCTGGT
Source organism: Dipus sagitta (assembly GCA_036346955.1). Taxonomy (NCBI): domain Eukaryota; kingdom Metazoa; phylum Chordata; class Mammalia; order Rodentia; family Dipodidae; genus Dipus; species Dipus sagitta. The sequence continues at coordinate 45,475,028 of CM070784.1, forward strand.
CTGTTGAGGGTTCCAAGTCAGCTTGTGACCAAGTGAGACCCTTCCCTGGTGCAATCCCAGTTACCTTTTTGTTTAAAAGGATGTGTTTGTGGCTGGTTCCTTGCCTTTGAATGTTGTTTCGTTTCTGTCCCTGGACTCTGGTTTGGCCATCATGAGACTGACCTTTTATTGTCTTCTTTGGCATAGAACCATATAACTATTATGTAAATGAGCATTTCCCCCCTTTATCTTGCTACATAAATGCTGTTTTCTGTTGGTGTTTCAGGAATGGAAATGCTTAGCTTTCCTCCCTTCCCTCTTTCTCTCTGCCAGTATTATCCTAAATTTTGATTATTCTTTAAGCTTCTTAAATTGCATTTTCAGTGTTTGCCCACGGTTCTTTTACCCCTTACCTGGCGCAGTCATCTTTCTGTTACTTCTACTTGCACAGTGGGCACATTCATTGGAATTCTTTGGAATTCTTCTATAATGTTTTTATCATTTAGTTGTCCAATCCTTATCTTATACTATTCATAAGAGGATCACATTACTGCCAGGAGTAATATTAAATCTTAACATTTTAGCTTTTTGTTTAAACAGAAAACTATTTTAAAGCTAAGTAAAATGGAATAGCACATGACACTAAATATACCTATTAGAATGAATACAATTACAGATTAACCATGTCAGGTATTAGTGTGGATGTGGAGAAACTGGAACTCAACTTCCCTCCTTTTCTTTCCCCTTCCCTCCCTTTCATTGTCCAAGGCCCTGCACAAGCTAGACCTGTACTCTGGCTACAGCCCTACCTGGAGCTGGAGCTCCCATAGGCTACCATTGCATGTGTAAAACAGTGTAACCAGCTTGCAAAGCAGTGAGCAAGTTTCTAGAATGTTGATTCCAAACTTGGGAGATTTGTACATGAATATTCATATGAATTTTATTTATAATAATCTCAAACTAGAAACTACATCTTCCCATCTGTAGGTGAATGAGTAAACAAAACCTGGTGTTCATGTACTGATAATTCTATTCAGGAACTTAAAGGAAAGAACAGTTAATACAAGTAATGCTGTGGTGGAATCTCAGTCTTAATCATAAGATGTAAAAGAAGCCAAACTCAAGACTATGCATTATAAAATTGCATTTACAAAATCTTGGGAAATGTAAGCAAATCTATGGTAATACAAAACAGATCAGTGGTTTCCTGAATCTCAGAGGAAGAGAACTAAGTACCCTGTAGTTTAAAAATCTTTGTCTTTATGGAAAAGAAGCAAATGTATTAGTATTGTTTGGTCAGTCAGTCATAGATATGTGTGTGAGTCCCACCCTAACCATACAGAACAGGTTTCTTAAGGCAAAACCAAACAAAAAACATGTAGATTCATGATTGCCATGAATGTGTGTTGAATGATGCTGATTCTTAGACTATAACAAGGGTGGCAGGTCTCGGTTGGGGTTGGACCTTTTGAGTACGTCCTGTAGGGTGAAGTCGCCCCCTCAGATGTCATCGAGGTCCTGTCTGTTGCAGATTGCTGCGTCACCTTACAGAAGGTCATACTGAGGTATATTTTCCTCCATCACTGCAGAGAGCTCATCATTTCCCATCACCAGCTGCAAACAATCATTGCCACTGCTGGAAAATAGGAAATATATTGATTGGGCTTATCTTTTTCTGGCTTCTCAGAAAGCTGTTTGTTTTGAGCATTGTTGATAGAGTTTGTCAGCATACGTGTACAGTTCTAAATTAAACTTCATGGTTTACAACAGCAATAACATTGAAAAAGAAGCTGTGTTGAGTCAGTGATCATCATCAGAACTGTCACCAGCAAGTTGAATTTAATGCTCCTGACCTTTAGAATTAATTTGCTGTTAAGGATACATCTACTTTCTCACTCATTTAACATTTTAAATGCAGACTTTAGTTTTATTTGTATACTTGTTTGAACTTTAAACTGCTGTAATATTTGTGCCACATTTTAAGATATGTTATTTTTATGAAAATATTATCTACATGATAAGTTCTTACAGATAATAAAGAAGGCCCAAACAAAACCAAAATGAAATTGGATAAATAATCTTAATTGGTAGTTCTCATCAACAAATGTCAGATAAAGAGATGCTAAGTTCCTGATATACTCACAGACATTGGGGAAATACGAAATAAAACATCAGTGAGACCCCCATTTTACTCTCATAGGTTGGGTAAAGCATTTCAAAGACTACCAGATGCAAACAGAGTGAGTTTCAAGTCAGCCTGATCTATAGTGAGAATGCTCGCCACTTAAAAGTACTTGCTAGCAAAGCTTACCATCCTGGGTTCAATTCCCCAGCACCCACATAAAGCTGGTTGCAAAGTGGCGCACGTATCTGTGAACCTACCACACTTCCAACCATGCACGGCAGGGCCAGGAGAATCCGAAACTCACAGGCCAGCTAGCTGGAAGGCCTCTGCAGTCTGGCAGTTCTCTTAGAAGGTGATGCTGAGACACCTGGCACCTGTCCTCTGCCCTCCACACATGCACCGTGACGTGCGTGCCCATGCAAACAAACAAACAAACATCAGGATTTTCTAAACTACTGGACTGATTCTAGTGCTGGCTTGGGTGGAAAGCAGAAGGCATGTGAAACTTGCACTCTGCCTTGTTTGAAGAATGGCCAGTGACTTCTAATCTGGGGCTTATCTTTAAATTACCTAACTGTAACCTTTCAAGTCAGAAACTCTTAATGGGGTAAATATTATCAATATTAGCATGTATAGGTTATGTGTTTTAGAACTAAGGGAAATTATTTTTTGTTATTGTTAAAATATCCAAAAAGTGATAAATTTATTCTTTTGTATTTATCTCAAAAGGTTTTCAGTTTTTTAAATTTTATTTTTGTGTTATACCTTCACTTTTCCTCAGGAGAAATAGTCTTAATGAATATGAGAAGAATTTTTCCCTTGGTAGTAACACAGAGACTAAAGTTCTTGCCTTACCTGGAAAATATTACATTAATTTACCCTTCTCCTTGGGAATCTGTTTCAAGATTTCTGTTAGATGCCTGGAACTGTGGGTAGTGCTTACCCTTATATGCTGTGCTTTCTCCTATTCATACATATCTGTGATAACATTTAATTTATATAATAAAACACTTGTACCAATATAAGAAAGTTGCCAGCTAGTACTCTTTGCCTTGGGGACACTGTTATGTAAAACACAAACACTCAGTAGGATAGATGACTATCAAGTCTGTAAGAGGCTGGCAGTATATGTAGGATAGGTAGCTTGGACAATGGGTGATTCTTACTCTGGTGGAGCAGAGTGAGGCAAGAGTGAAATTTCGTCACCTTGTTCAAAACAACATGTGTTTAAACATTAAGAATTTCTGGAATTTTCTTTAGCATGTTTTCCGACCTTGGGAAGTGAAACTGTAGGTAAGAGAGGACCACAGTACAAGGATGCCCCTGAATGTGATGAGTTTCCATTTCATTCATTGCCTGCCCTTGGTTGACTCAGTTTCATGATTGAAAACTCCTAATCCCAGAATGGATGCAGGAAGAGTGTGGTGTGGTGGGCCTGAGACTGGAGTTTGGTGGCAATGTACTGGTAAGAGGCTGGCTGTGGTCAGACTTTTGTCTCCAACCTTTGTCCCTTGTTCAAAAGCTACTAAGAGCCGGGCGTGGTGGTGCACGCCTTTAATCCCAGCACTCGGCAGGCAGAGGTAGGAGGATCTCCATGAGTTCGAGACTACATAGTGAATTCCAGTTAAGTCTGAGCTAGAGTGAGACCCTACCTTGGGGAAAAAAAAATTCCAAACAAAAACAAAAGCTACTAAGTCCTTTTTTTTCCTTCATTTTTTTCTCATCTGTATAATTGGGTCATGACCACACCTAAGATTTATATGATGATTTAGGGAGCTGTATGAGCTCATTCATGTACAATAAGTACATGTACGCAAGGTTCAATGAATGATAAATGTTATCAGGAGGGGGAATCAAGTCAGGTTACTTTCTTCTTTCTTTATTAACTTATTTGAGAAAGAGAGAGAGAGAATTGGCATGCCAGAGCCTCCAGCCACTGCAGTCAAACTCCAGATGCGTGTGTCATCTTGTGTGCATGTGCTACCTTGCACACTTGTGCCACCTTGTATGTCTGGCTTACGTGGGATCTAGAGAGTAGAACATGGATCCTTAGGCTTCACAAGCAAGCACCTTACCACTAATCCGTCTCTCTAGCCCAAACCAAGTTACTTTGGCTGTAGACATTTCTATGCTTTCAGAAGGAGATCTTTTGTTTTTAATTCTTTCATGTGGCTGGCTTTAATAGTGTTCATGCATATAAGACACACAAACTTCAAAAGGACAAGAAAGGGCTGGAGAGATGGCTTAATGTGGTTAAGTGCTTGCCTGTGAAGCCTAAGGACCCGTTCAAGGCTTGACTCCCCAGGACCCATGTAAGCCAGATGCACAAGGTGGCACATGTATCTGGAGTTTGTTTGCTGTGGCTGGAGACCCTGGCACACCCATTCTCTCTCTCTCTCTGCCTCTTCCACTCTCTCTCTCTCTGTCGTTCTCAAATAAATAAATAAAATTAAACAAAAAATTTTAAAAAAATAGTAAAAAAATGAGGAGAAAAATAGGAAAACCATTTCTGTAGTACACTTACTCTAGGCCCACATTGGTGCCTGCTTCCTTGTTTATTAGCAGGGGTAGGTGGATCATCATTTAACACATGGTGATTAGTAATGACTTAGGAAGCTTCCGTTTAATGTAAGGATACTGCAACTTGGTTTATAAGTTGCTTCTTTCTTTTGAGAATGTTTGAGAGATCAAAGTGTGCTTGGGAAGTGACCTCCTGGGGGATGGGTAAAGCAGTGTTCACACAGAAAATCATTGTAGCAGTCTTTTTGTGTGGTAAATGTGCAGATGAGTTTCTGAATTGTTAGGTGGTATTTCTTCATTCTATAGTGAAAAAAATAAATTGGGCATTTTCTCTTTGGTTAATGATTTTGTCGTAGTTATTTAAGCCATTTGTATTTCCTGCCTATTTTAGGTAAGTGTTTTTTTTTTTTTTTTTTTTACTAACTTTGCAAACAAGGGCTTTTTATCAAATGCTTGACACCATTTTCACATTGTTTCTACTAGGAAGTTGAAGATAACGGTGAGGAAAGTGAGAACATTGTTAATGCTAGCAGGTTTTTCCTTTGCCAGTGACAGTAACATTAGCATTTGTGGTGCGAAATTAAACAGAGATATCTATGGGCCTGTGAGAGACAGGTGCTTGTTACTCACTAGCCATCATAAGCCTGCATTGTTTAGCTTCCTTGAGCTGCTTGCTAATGAAATTCCTCCTCAGAGGTGTGGTATAGCAGGTCTTAGGACATGGCCAGCCAAGAAGAGCTACATGGTAATTATTATTCTTCATATTTAAATTGTCTGCCTTACTCTTATGGATAAAATTATTATACTCTTGGAAAGAGTGTGTGAAGGAAAAAGAATTTTGTGTTTTGTGGTGGCTTGGTGGACTGTAGAAGATTCTGTTTATTATGTTTGTATTTCACCAAGTCCACTCAGATATTAAAACAATGTTTATATCTATGCTAAATTATTAAAATAATTGACTCAGTAGGATCATTTGATATATACAAAGGTCTATGTTGCACATTACTATTGAAGTGAAGGTACTTCCCTTTAATGTGTACCTGTCTTTTTGCACATTGTCCACTGAATTTTGGCTCCATAGGGCTGGTGGCATTGCTCCCAGCAAAGTTCTGCAAAGGGACAGACTTTTTAATTAGACAATATATCCTATTTTTCTGTGAGATCCAGTGGGCCTACAAGGCAAAGTCTCCCATTCTTTTTTAATCTAATTACTGACACCAAGAAAAAACTCTGCTAAATGATAGACCCATGTTTTTCAGGTGAGGCCTATTCTTTCCTCTTCTTCTCTGTTCACTTCCATCTCTGTGGCATTTATCACCTGTTGTCTGCCTCCCTTATTCTTCCGGAGCTTTCAGCTCATCTCTCCTTCCTTGAGTCTATATATTGCCACCGTCCTTGTTCAGGTCTTTATTGACTCTCACATGGGTTATTGCCGTAAAGCCCAGCTGATCTCCCTGTCTCATGTCTCTGCAAATCCACCCTTCACACTGCTGCCCAAGTAATCTGCCCAAAGTGATGCTGGGATTTCCTTCCTCTCTTTGCCGGAACAAAAAAAAAAAAAAAAAAAAAAAGGAACTCCCAGATTTCTGTGGAATAAAGCTACTCTTCTGGCTCCCAGTAAAGGGGCAGCCCTTTTAATTACACAGCAAATCCTTTTTTTCTATGGGATCCAGTGGGTCAATGAGGCAAAGTCTCTAATTACTGAAGCCAGGAAAAAAAAAATCCCGTGGGACTTCCACAGTGAGTCTTGTCAGTGTTTTCGTGCATCACAGCCCATGCTATAACTGTCCTGGTCTTTGCTCTGGGTGCACTGTGCCTTCCTGTGTATGCTCATGGAAGCACTTAGTGTCCCATCTTCTCTGTGACATTGTCTTCTTGATGGCTTCAGGCAGAAGAGTATGTATTTGAGATTCATTTAATAACTGTTTTATAATCCTTTAGCAAGCAGTCTCAAAGGCTCTGTTGGGAATATGATGTTGAATGGCACACAGTATAGCCTATGCTGGGTCAGGTCTGGAATTTAACATGTTAAGTTATAGAACAGAAGCTGAGGTGCAGGAACTGCAGAGTGCACATACCCCTTGGAGGCAGGCCTTGCTTGTCCATATGTTTCTTAAGATATACATACATATGTACATATGTATATATATGTATATATATATATTTGGGGGGGGGGTTGAGGTAGTGTCTCACTCTGGCCCAGGCTGACCTGGAATTCACTCTGTAGTCTCAGGGTGGCCTCGAACTCTCCTCTCAGCAATCTTCTTACCTCTGCCTCCTGAGTGCTGGGATTAATGGCTTGTGCCACCACTCCGGCTTAAGTTATATTTATGCCATAGAGAGTGTTTGGTAATGTCAGTTACTGTTTTGTAAGTGATTCAGTAACCTTCATTAGACTCTTGTAACAATCTCACAATTTGGTGACAGCTTTTCTTTTTTAAAATTCTTTCTGTGATAGCTTTGGTGGCTGTATGTATGAACAAGGAAATTTTTTTTGCTCAACTTAAACAAATATTTTTGTCGTACTTCACACATCATGTATCATTATTTTGAAAGCTGTAACTAGTATTTCATTGTGTTACTTATAGAGCACTTTCAGCAGTGGCATCCCAGGATGTGTTCGCCTCCTCAGAGCCAAGTCATTCCTCAGTGTGGGCTGGCAATGTTCATGGAAAGCATGGGCACCGGAGACCAGCGTTGTTGCTCCTCCCATAGAGCTCAGACCAGTGTGACTTACACAGATGTTTCTGTCAGTTTTCCCATTCTTATCTGCCAAATTTAGTATTGAAGACAACCATTCAAGATACTATAGGGAAACTAGAATGCATCTTGTTGAAGATGTTCATCTGAGCTATGAAGAAAATTGAATGTTCTTTCAGAAGCAATAGAATTTGGGTACTGTCAGCTCTGGGAAATGAACTCCAACTCGAGATTTGTCCGTTCATCTCAGTGCAGAGACAGCTGCGGGTGAAGACCATTTCAGAGATGAAGTTTAATAAGGGCAAAGCCTGCTTTGTTCATCACCATGGCTCTCTATTCAGCACAGGCCCTGTCAGTACAGAAAAGAGGTCATCAGTGCCCAGACTGTGTTTCTGAGTGTCTTGTATACATGGATGCTGGCTCGTGCTGTGCACAGACTAGCCTTCTGCAGCTGTTGCCAGGATGTGATAGGCATGGGCACAAGATGAAGTTTAACAAAAGACAAACAGCCACAGGAATCAGCAGAGCATTGGTTCTTAGAAGACAATCCCTTCCAAATCCTCCTGTGCTTTTAAAGGTTGTTAGGATTTAGAAAGTGAACATCTATCTAATAAGTCTTCAGCAGGCAGAAAGGCCACTCTGCCCAGCTCTGCCGAAGCCACAGAGTCCTGGCAAGCCCAGAGCATGGAAAGTGTCCTAGCCTTTTGCTTGTCAGCCATACGTACAGTGCTCCTGATCTTGGCCACTGTAGAGGCCGAGCCTGGTGGTTTAGAGTCAGAAGGCTGCAGATGGGAGCTGCCTGTGGTCTCAGCAGTTTTAGCATCTAAGTGTAACCTAGTGTGCTTGTATAAAGGAGATGGCTAAAACCTCTTAAACAATAGTTTTAACATTTAAGTGACCAGCAAAAACTTGTTTTAAGCACTCTCATAATTTCACCTCAGTAGTTGCTTGCGGCAGCAGTGAGGGCTGGGGTGTGGTCATTGGTGGAATTCATACTTAGTACCAGCCAGGCCTGCTTCTGCCCCCAGCATTGAAACCAGAAAAAAAAAATCCATGAAGACACAGTGGGCAAAATTGTTATTCTTTTCAAACAAGATAAAGTCTTCCTTAAAATTCTTTCTATTCTTCCCATTTCCATATAAATTTATTTTTTAAGCTTTTATTTGGGATATTAGCTCAAGTTTAGCCAAGGACATTTGTTTTCTTTTTAAAAATATTTTTATTTACTTATTTGAGACAGGGGCAGACAGACACATACACACACACACACACACACACACACACACACAGAGAGAGAGAGAGAGAGAGAGAGAGAGAGAGAGAAAATGGGCATGCCAGGGCCTCTATCCACTGCAAACGAACTCCAGATGCATGAGCTGCCTTATGCATCTGGATGCATCTGGCTGACATGAGTCCTGGGGAATTGAACCTGATCCTTTGGCTTTGTAGTCAAGTGCCTTAACTACTAAGCCATCTCTCCAGCCCAGGAAATTTATTTTCTAACAGTGTGATTTTATATTTAGACTATTAGAATAAAAATTACATTTAAATGACCAGTTAATAGTTCCAAACAGCTGGACGTGGTGGCACACGCCCTGCCCTTAATCCCCGCACTTGGGAGGCTGAGGTAGGAGGATCACTGTGAATTCCAGGCCAGTCTGAAACTAATTCCAGGTTATCCTGGGCTAGAATAAGACCCTACCTTGAAAAACAAAACCAAAAAAAGGGGGCCAAATGCATTTATTTTTTTCACCTATCAATCAGTATTCAGTATTCTTATTGCAGATGGTAGAGAATATTTAGGGGTACATGATTTTTATGTACTTAATAATTTTGTCTTACTCATTTTAGCTTCAGAGCATTGTGGATGGCCCTAATAAGACTATTCTTCTTAAAGTCCCACCGCATAGAGATCCCTGGGAAAGGAGTTGTCTGCAGTGCAGTAGGTTGTGCTGTTTGGCAGCTCCTGAGATGAGAACAGCTGTGATCACCCCGACGATAGTGATGTGATTGCTTCACGTAATTAAGATGGAAATATTGTGTGCTAAGCTTTTCACTGACATATAACTTACTCAAATACTTTTCACTTCAAAGTTAGCTTTACTTAAATAGAGGTGACCTTTTGAAAGTATGAAATGATAGTGGGATGATGAAAATTTATGTGGAGTTAAAAGATACTTCAGTTCTACCAAAATTTAAATGTAATACATCCCATATTATCACATTTCTTCACTTGCTCTTCTGTTTGTTCAAAGAACATAAATGGCTTTGCTGCTATTTTAAATTTCCTAGTTATTTCCAAAGTTGGAATGAACTGGTACTGATAAAGAAAGCCCCTTCCCCCAGTACAGAAAAATCACTGTCTGTTAAAAGTTGGATCACCATGTCAAGACTCTCAAGTCAATGGAGTCACTCAGTGTGGAGAGGTAGGTGCCATCTGGAAATTGTCACAAGAAGATGCTTTTTGCTGTGAGGCACTGTTAACACTGTGGGAAATTGACTGCCTCACTGGACTCAAACCTCATGCCAAGTTTTCAAAACTTTGGGTCATAGGAAAGTCAGGGCATGTCACAAGTTAACTCTCCTTTGAACTTACTTTGAGGTTTTAGCATTCCTTAAACTTTTTTCTTATTTTCCTGAAAATAACATAGTAATAAAAGATTTTGTTTTCTTCTGATAGTTTTTTTCTTTTCGGACTTCTCTGTATCTCTACATCTTTAACCTGGTTTCTGACTATGTGAATGTGTCTCAGGCTCTGATTGACTCTCATTCTTCTAAGCAGCTGCATTGTACCAGCTACTGAGCTTAAAGTCAGCTCCTCCTACTTTTGTGCTCATGGCAGATGGTAAAGAGAACAACAAAGAAAGTCACAGTTCTGAAATGGTTTGCTTGGAGAATGATGTGGAAACATGAGAGAGGTATAGTACATCCGTTAAAAAGGAAGTTATATTCTCTGCATATGACCCAGTTCTGCCACTCCTGGATGTACACCCAGAGAACTCCATCTGACCTCAGGGATATTTGCACACTTGTGCTACTCTTATTCCCAGTAGCAAGGAAGTCGAATCAGCCTAGATGTCCATAAGAACATGATTGGGTAATGAAAAGGAGGTATGCATACTCAACGGAGTTTTACTCAGTTGTACAGAAAAAGCAAATTATGGACTTCTTATGAAAATAGACAGAACTGGAAAATATTAAGTTAGATAACCCAGGCTTATAAAGAGAAACACCATGTGTTCCTTCTCAGATGTAGGACCTGGTTTCTGATTTTTATATATGTGGTGTTATATGGGAGTGAGTGTGGGTTTGGGTCATGAAGCTAGAAAGGGACTTTAAGAGAAGTTTTAAGAAAGGTAGGTATGAAGGATAATCAAAAACGTGAAGTCCATCAGGATCACAGCAGATTACTCAATACAAACTTTAAAAGCCAGAAGGGCTTGGAATGATGCATTCCAAATTCTGAATGATAACAGCTGTCAACCATGGTTACTTTATCTTGCAAAGCTATCCACTCAAATAAACGGAGAAATAAGGACATTCCACAACAAAAGCAGGCTAAAGGAATATTTGAAGAAAACATGTGACATGAAGTGGAGAAGGGGGTACTGGGCACTGAAAGGTATAAGGTGTGAGAGGAAGAGCAGGAGGGGGGGTCAACCAAAATAAGTATTGTGAAAAGGCCATAAGGAAACCTACTCCCTCGTATACTAATTTAAATAAAGACTCTTCCCTAGAGGATTGAGAACTTGCATTGAATCTTCTAGAAAGGGCAGTCATTCTCCCCTGACAGTATGTAGCAGGATCATGTCTTCATAGTGTCCTGGAGGGAATAGAACTGGTCTGCTAGGTAAAGATGATGTGTTTATACTTTGTCAGTGGGACCATAAATAATAAAAAGTGTCCATACTATTTGTGTATCCTTTTATTTATTAGTGTTTATAAAACCCATTATGCTAAGTTCAAAAGTAGCAAGTGTGATTGTCACTATTGAAGAGAAGTTTGGAAGCAGTGGTCAGCAAGTCCGTTGTGTTACTCCACGGTGAAGTCAGGGAAGGCCAAATGAATGAATTTCCGTTTGCTTCCACCCTAGGGAGCAGCTGGGACTGGAGGCAGGGGCAGGAGATAGTTGCCCTGGTGTGCATGAGAGACTCAGGGACATGAGGCGAGAGGCAGCAAGCGAGCGGCTTTCTTGAAAAACCAGCTGGAATGTTTGCACCTTTTCTTTGTTTTTACTGAACCTATACTTTGAGCCTTTCAGGAAATGTTCACAAAATATCTCTCACTTCAGAATTATTTGTTGTTAAATTTATTTCCCTTCTTGAATCAAAGGAGGATTTAATGCTAGAGATGAAATCTCATGACAGCTAGAGATGTGTGAGAGTTTATAGTTAAAGGTTGGGCTCTTCTGGCTTTAAAGTAAGTCAGAGAAAAAAATTAATGGTTGTGTTTTTGTTTGTTGGATTTGTAGAACACCTATGATCAGGCATGTCTTCCTAAGACTTGTTAAGTCTCCATAGAGATCTTGTCCACCTCCAGGGTATCATCTGTGGAGAGTAAATAAGCAGTAATGAGCTTTCCTCAGCTCTGAGTGGACCGGCGTAGGGTTCTCCTTGTGGAACGAAAGTCAGTATGGCTTCCTCACTGGCTGTGACTGGAGAGCCTGAAACCACCCTGCAGCCATGTGGCTGTGAGGGTTGCTGACCAGTGGATCTCTGAGCAGGGAAGTGAAACCCTGTCTTCCTTTTCTTATTCATGCCACTCTGTGCCCGTTGGGATGCAGCATTTGTGAAGGAATCAATTATCCATTTGTTAGTCAGAGGAGCCTTACAAATTATACATTAGCAGATTGATTCTAGGTTCACTGTTGGGGATGGGGAGCTTAAGGTGGGATGATGAGGAGTGGGGAGGAGGTGCTGCAAAGAAAAAAAAGCATTAAAAGCAGCTTTTGAAATGACCATAAATTTGATCCTGTTTGAAGAACTGGGATAATCCATAATAAGTGTATTTATCTCAAGCATTTTGCATTAGGTAATTGATTATCTCAAGAGGTGTACATGTCGGTAATTTTGCTGTTTCTTTATAAATTTAAGGACTTGAGACCACATGCAGTGGACTTAGATTTAGAAGGTATATGCTAGCTCTTGCCCCCTCCTGCTTACTTGGACTTCATTTTTTATCCCATTAAGGAAACATTTTTGTATGTTCTATAGTGTCAGCTTGACATTATTGATTTTTGTGCAAACTCACTTATATTGTCCAGAAATCCCAACGTGTTTACATTAGGAATAAACCGTAGCTGGTGGGAAGTACAGCTGAGGCCGTCTCTCCGCTCTCCTTGTCTTTGGCCCCTTTGCTTTCCTGTACTTTTCCATCCCCATCTTTGCAAACATGTATCCCAAATTATGTGGCTAGATGTGGCACTTGCAGTTCCTCAGCTCCAGGGTAAAAGGGTTAGAATGTAGGGTCTTGTACTTCCAGGTCCTTATCCAAGTCTGTGGCCACACTGCTGTCTTTCTGCTGTGTGTTTCTTTGTTTCCAGTATATGGAAAGGTCACAAATATGATAGGCATCTGTTTCTGTGCATGAGAGGAATGATTCAGATGCCATGCCAATTACATGAAGCACTGACAGTTATTATTTTGCAATCTTCTTATTTGTTTTTCTTTATTAAATGTTGTGAGATTGTTATGGGAGTAGAATCTGCATAGTGGTAACGCTTGGTGATTATTTGAAATAAAAGTATGTACTCTTGCTCCTTCCCTCGAATGATGGTTTTAAGAATTAAATTTTTATTTTTAATTAATGAATTTGCTATTTAATCAGGTTTAAAAATATTTACCTTCTGATTACAAATATAGTAAGTACTTGTTGAAAACTAGCAAAACATGAGAAGGTGTAACAATAATTTATTAACTCTCAGATATAGTGAGGGCTGATAGTTTGCATTATCTGCTTCCAGTCATAAAAATGATGTATGCATACTTACTTATTTATTTATTTTAAATTTTATTTATTTATTTGAGAGAGAATGGGTGTGCCAGGGAATCAAGCCACTGTGAATGAACTCCACATGCATGCACCTTGTGCATCTGGTTTACATAGGTCCTGGGGATCAAACCTGGCTCCTTAGGCTTTGCAGGCAAGTGCCTTAACCACTAAGCCATCTCTCCATTCCAGTGTATACATACTTATAAATGAAGTAATATTTTTAACTACTGGATCATACATACCTAAAGCGAGTCATATTTGAGATTTGAGGTCACATTTCTCCTGATTAACAAATCTGCCCAGAGCTTGTTTTGATAATTAGGGAAAGGATCCACTAAATGCATGGAAAACTGTACTCATGTGATGGTTTCCTGCAGGGAAAGAATGCAGGTAAAAAATCAGCCACAGGAAGCGAGCACACAGAGGCTACACCCTAGAATGGGTCGTTGTGTCTGGAGCTTCCATTATCCTTAGGTTTCTATCCCCTTCTTGGTATAAAACAGAGCCTTCACTAAAGAGTCTGAAGCATAGGCATGGCGTCTCATCCACGTGTTAACAGTATCACCTGCTTGGTTGGTGAGAATGTCTTTGCTGGAGAGTTAGGGCAGGAGCTCTCCTAATTAGGAGGTCCATGTAGGAGCCTTGGGGGCTTGGACTGAGATGATGGCTATAGGGTGGTGAATATGGATAACGTTTGTATAAATTTTGTCTGAAGAGTTGATGGGGATTGCTTACAGAATGATATAAGATGGAAAGGAGGCTCAGAGAAAAATACTGGCTCCAAGGATTTTATCTTGAGCAGATAGCAGAATGGAGAACGCATTCACTGATGGAGGGCATTGGGAGGAACCCTTCTGGAGGGAGCACGGGGATCTCGGGGTTTGCATCTATCCTACTGTGATGGCTTATTGTACAGAAAATTCCTCTAAATTGAAATATTCCTTCCTGAATGGTGGAAGGAGGCACTGGAGACTCAGGAGGTGAAGTCTGGGAGAGCTGAAATTTGAAAGGTCATGCAATCACTCCCCAAACAACTGTGGAGGGGCACTCTTTAATGAGACTTATGTAGCAGTTGAAATATTCCCTCCTTGGGGGAGGACAGACGCTCAGGAGGCTCAAGAGGTTGAGGTCAACAAGTCTGGGACCCCTGCCTAAGATTATATAGAAGTTAAACAAGCCAAATACCTAGCAGGGAGATACCATAACAGAAACGTCAACTGCTTGAGGAAAGACTCTCCCACTTGCCCTGCAGAGCTGCCTGCAGGTCTCATACTGTGCTGGACTCTCCGACCAGCTAAACTGCCTGCAGGTCATGCACTGTGCCTTAGAGATGCATCTTCCCCTTGTTGTCACCTGTGCTGGGTGGGCTTTTTGGTGATGCAACTGCCTTTGAGTCATCCATGCTCCTGTAAGCAACTCCTCACCCTTGTTCTGTAAGTGATCTCAGTAAACTCATTGGTTCACCAAAACTGGTTTTGGTGCAATCACACTTGATCTGTTGTTTGAGTCCTTTCTAGGGTGAGTAGACATGTTTATGTCTCCCCAGTTTCATACAACATGGCTATTAAACATGTAAGCTTTGATGTAAAATAAGTAGTCTATTTATAGGAATAGGACAAGAGTCCATTTCGAGGCACAAATTTGGGAGTTATTCCATAGCCTGGAGGAGATGTCAGTGTTGTATATAATTTTGGAATAGGACGAGAGTCCATCTCAAGGCATAAATTTGGGAGCCATTCTATAGCCTAGAGGAGATATCAGTGCTGAGTATAGATGCAAAAGAAGAGTGGTATAAGGACCCAACTATGAAATATGGACAAAGGGACATAAATATCCATCAAAGGAGCAAATCAGAGAAAGTTAGTGGCAGTGCTGTACCTCCATTGGATACAGGAAATTAGAATTGGACAGTGACCATTATTGCTAGCAACATTAGGGTCATTTTACCTAACATTCATGTGGAAGAATAATAAATGCTTGAGAGAGAAAATATGAAAAATTGTGACTAAGACTGTCCTTACCAAGATACTAGAATGTTAGATACAGATTCTGTAGTTAAATCAATGCTGAATTGATATAAGAATGGCCAAAGTACATGATGCAGTTGCCCGCCCCTCGTGCTCTCTGGGTGTTTTAGTTCATTTCTTAAATATTGGACACCCCAAGACAATCAGAAACTCAGAGACATGGAGAAAACCAAAGGACCTGGTTGATTGCAAGCAAAATCTCCCATCTGGATAGGAGGGGTCCTAGAGATGGGTGTCTGTGGCCCACTCTCCCTCTTCCTTCCCCTTGTGCTAATGAAAGATTCTCTGGTTTCTTGTCTTCTCACCGGTTCCTGACTGCAGCTGCAAAGCTTGGCTTCACAGATGTCACTGAGCTCGGCCCCTGCCTCAATTGTAGTTAGTTTTCTGCTGTAGTTAGTTTTCTTCAGTTTATTGTCCTATAAATTGGACTACCTATCTATCTACAAGGACCATTCCTCTAGAAACATTCCAGGAACTGTTAAAGAGCTAGCTTGTTTTACATGGAGCATCTGAAGGATGTTGCTCATGTGGTGATTTAGGTATCTAGAGGGGAAAGGGATCTGAGCCAGGGAATGTCTTTCAGTGACATCAGTCACTGTGTGGCCACTCTGTGTCTTGATCTACCCTCACTTGCTTCTGAAGATTAAGCATTCTGTTTTGTTTATACTCAACAAGCCAAACCATTCTTAAGGTGAGATATTTTTTAAATCTAAGTTCTTTTTTTAAACATTTTATTTATTTATTTATTTATTTATTTATTTATTTGAGAGAGAAAGAGGAAGATAGAGAGAGAGACAGAATGGGTGCACCAGGGCCTCTAGCCATTGCAAGCGAACTCCAGATGCATGTGCCACCTTGTGCATCTGGCTTATGTGGGTACTGGGGAATCAAACCTGGGTCCTCAGGCTTCGCTGGCAAACACTTTAACCACTAAGCCATCACTCCAGCCCTAAGTTTTTTTTTTTTTTATTGCTTACAGTACCCACTGCTTTTTATATTATTAGAAAATTTACCTGCGTGAATATTTTACAGTAGGACACATAACAAACTAAAGATGTAATTGTTACATTTACTCTGAAAAATAGATCCAGAAGTAGAAAGCCTAGTTCTTGTCCTCATAGATTCTTAAATTTTAAATTATATAAGCAACAGGTATAACACAATTAAAGAATGTGATTGAGTATATGACTTTCCACTGTAAAATATTAAGTTTGAAATATAAATGAAATGTTGATTTAGTGATTGGTTTTAATTTTTAATTTATTTATTTGCAGGCATGCATATGTCCATGTGTGTGTGTGCATGCATGCATGTGTATGTATATACATATGGGCATGCCAGGATCTCTTGCTACTGCCCATCTCATATTATATGGGTAGCTGGGGAATAGAGCCTGGGCTGGCAGGCTTTTTGAAAGCAAGCATCTTTAACTGCTGAGCCATCTTCCCAGTTCCTGATTTAGTAATATTTTAAGTGAACAGATTGATGAACCAACTAAAATAACTAAAAATTTATTTGCGTACTGATTTGTATTTTAGCTTTTGTTTTGTTCATTTAATAGATAGCAATTGTAAAAGATAAATTTAAGACTGTAGAGTACATAAAGCAAAGTTAAAAAGACATGTAATGTTCTAAGAAATAAAATTTGAGCTGAGACTGGAAGATTTATGGAAATCTTGGGTTTCTGAGTTATGAGTCCAGGAACAATATGTGTGTGTGTGTGTGTGTGTGTGTGTGTGTGTGTGAAATATTCTCATTTGTAAAATTATGTCTTGAACTCATGCATTTAACTGATCAATAACATATCACTTGTTTTAGAAAGAGTAGAGGCATTTGATTGTTGCTGTGTTTTGCTAATATTTACATATCCTTTTTGTTTGTTATTTTTCATAGAGTCCTGTGAAGATAAATCAAATTAGCTTGGATGAAAGTGGAGAACACATGGGTGTGTGCTCAGAGGATGGCAAGGTATGTGAGATGTGCTCTCTGCTTGAGCAGTAAACACTGAGTTTATCCCACACTGTGCGACCAGACATGCCCTCTGCTTACTAGAGTCTTGTAATGGGAGAAGCCTGATTATTCTTTTTTAGTATTGGACCTGCTTCTGATTGCTCATAATTAAAGTAAAATATATTTTGCACAAATGTGCCTTAGGAAAAATAATTACAAGAATGCCAATAATCTAACTACTACTAAGCTGATTAACAGCTATGGCAGGGTGATGTGTCACCTTAATCATTACTGCTGTGCCACTTAGACTTTGGTGACAGTCTACAGTTCCTGCAAGACAGTAGCTTGATGCCTTCCTGCTATAAATCCACAAAATTGCATTTTGTGGGCATGATTTCTGGGAGCTGGTGGTTTTCATTTTAACACACGGGTTACGAATGTTACTGTTGAATTATAGAATCTTTTGATAAGCAATCATAGTTTATCAGAAGAATAAAGTGTCTTACTTTGGCCGCATTAAATAAATGTAAAATCAATATATGTACAGTGTTCTAAAAACCTGGCACCTGCTTCCTGGCGCAAGGACATAGATTATTTGTTCACTGCATAGCCAACAATTATCAGTGCTTCTTGCTGATGTTGAGCAATGACATTTAATGGTTGGGATGATTGATTTTCCAGTCCCAAGAATATATTTTTTTTGTTTTTAAGTCAATAGAAGTCCTTCCTAATGTTGGCTTGCAATGATAAAACCCTAATTTACTGTGTACCTCAGCTGCTGCTCTAAAATAACCATGTAAGAGACTACATTAAGAATCATAGAAACTCACATAATCCTCAGCAAATTCAGTTTCCTGTTGTAATTTTGTATTTTCATGTGCTCCAAGTTTAATGGGTCATTAAGATGCACAAATTAAAAACAGTATACTCAGTGTAAAAAAGATGTATGTATTTCTGTCTGTTAACAGTGTTATTCCCATTAATGTTAACAAAAATAACAAAAAAAAGTCCTCTTATCCTACAGGAATGTATTTGACATATTTAAAAGTTTTTTGAAACATTAAAACACTAGTCATTTTCAAGAACTACCATCACAGTTTGCAGTATTTGTGAAATTCTGAAATGAACACAGCTGTAGAGATGAGGGAGGCGGTGCTTAGCCAGAAATGGAGACAAATCCTCCACAGGGATGGAACGCTCTTGTATTGACAAAGAAGACTTATCTTTGTTTCCTTTCCTTAAATACAAAAAATTCCTTTTGAACCTGAAGCTGTTTCATTCAACTAATTTGGCAAAAAAACGAGTATTCATTTTTTAATTGGAAACAAATATTTTAGGTATTCCAGTGCTTTAAATGTTGAAGAATAGTTATCATGTCAGAGTAGAGTCTTATAACTTGTCCATAGGGCAGTGGCCCCAAGGTATCTTATGGTATCCTTGTTAAGAAAACAATCCTTTTTTCTGTTTTAGTAAAATTTATAACTGCCGTATTTTTGTGTAGTTTCCGAATAAATTTTAAAGTGGTTTTCTTCATATGTTATATTAATAGAATTGAAAATAAATCTCAATATAATTCATGTATTTTTGCAAATCAGCCCTTACCAAAACTTAGTATTATTAAAATTGAGACATTCATATGATATGGTAATAATAATAATAATATGATAATATATGCTAATAATATGGTAAAGTGGTCAGTGACTGCAAAATCAAAAAGACCAGGACGAGGGAATTGGTTCAGTGAATGAAGTGCTTGTCACGGAAGAATGAGGCCACAGTCTGGACTCCAGTGTCCACATCAGTACCAGGCAGGTGCTGCCCACCTGTGTGCTTGCAAAGGTCACGTGCACTTATCCACTCAGTGCTTCTTTCAGTGACTTTCTTATTTTTTTGACAAATTAAGACTTGCATCTAATTATTAATCTTTGTTTCAGTGATAACCTTTGACATTTGTGTTTGCTTCTAAAGTTACATTTCTAGTAGTTAAAATAACTGTGTATTTGGTTGGGGCTCAATTCTAATGTTGTGTTTTCTTGGCTTCTCTGGGCTTGAGTTCTGCTACTTGAGATTCACTTGTGTGTATGTTGTGTGCATATGTGTGTGTATCTACATATATTTACTTTCATTTTACTGGCATGTATTTCTAGGCAGTTTTCAGGCTAAATGCACACATGGCTTATTGTCTCATCTTTTGCATATATTTATTGCCTTTGAACACAAACTAGACATATGTATTATTAAATTCTGTATTGAAATATTTTCGCTCAAATTTTTGAGATGGAGCTATTTTTTCTGCCACTTTGTAGACATCTATGATGTCAGCCTACTTTTGTTCTTTTATGAATCTTAAAAAAATGTTCTTTGGAGCTTGGACTAATTATAATGATAACAATGATAATGATAATAATAAATGATCTTTAATTCAGATTGTTAGTTTATGTCTAGTTTTGGTCTCTTCATTAATTTTTCCTGGTATTCAGTAAGTCTTCTTGATCGACACAATGTGTTCTTTTAATTTCAGGAAAGTTACTTCAGTTATAATTTTAATTATTACCTAAACTTCACTTGTTTTTCATGCCTTTGCAATTCAGTGTTTTTAAAATATTTATGTGTATGTATATAGTGTGGTGTACACACATTCATGTGCGTGAATATAGGTGCACATATGCCACAGCACAAGTGTGGAGATCCAAGATTTGTGATTGTTGGTACACGTGATATGAGATTTGTGAACATGGGTGCACATGATCCTAGATTTGTGTATATGAGTATAGGTGCATGTGATACAAGATTTGTGTGTGTGAGTGTATGTGTTGCAGTCCGGTTCACATTGTTGGCAGAGATCACCTGACCAAGAGCAGCTTTGGGGGATAAAAGGTTTATTTTGGCTTGCAGACTTGAGGGGTAGCTCCACAATTACAGGGGAAAATGAAGACATGAGCAGAGGGTGGACATCACCCCCTGGCCAACGTCAGCTGTACAACAGCAATAGGAGAGTGTGCCAAACACTGATGAGAAGAAACTGGCTATAATACCCATAAGCCTGCCCCCAAAATACACTGCCTCCAAGAGGTGTTAATTCCCAAATCTCCATCAGCTAGGAACCTAACATTCAGAACACCTAAGTTTATGGGGAACACCTGAATCAAACCACCACATCCACCTCTGGCTCCCATAAACTGCTAGCCATCCATGATGTGAAATGCAATGCATTCGTATGACTTTTAAGAATTCCCATAGTTTTTTTTTTATCCATCCTAATGATGTTTGAACATCCCAATAATCCAAAGTCTTTTAACTGAGCCATAATACAAAAAAAAAAAAAAATCCCCACAAAACCCATAATGGCACAGAATAAACACTCATAATGCAAAAGATGGCACTGGGCATAGCAAGGAAATATTCAACCAATACAGGGTTTAAACAGGGCAAACATCAAACTCTGTAGCTCCAAGTCCAACAAGTCTAGTCAGTGAAAAGTCTCCAAGTCCTATAATTTCCAACCAGCAACAAGTCTCTGGAGTTCTAATTCTGCCCCTCCAGCTAGGCTACTCACAGTCCTGGAAAACTTCATCTGGGCCTAGCAGCTTTCCTTAGCAGCCATGTTGTGGTCCCAGCATCTCTACTAGGTTTTCACTGCAACCAATGGTCCATCCTTACGGCTCCATTGGATCTCCATGCAGGCATCCAGCATACCTGCTTCACACTGCCCATGGCTGTTTCCAAAGCACAAGACCATGTTGCAGATTCAAAGACCCTCTCCTTCCTGTATTTCTCTTACTCTACAATACCAGGTAGGGTGCCAGTTTGTTAATCCAGGGGGAATAAAGCAGACTTTTAAGAACAGGATACTCCTTGAACACTCAGTCCCCTTCTAAAGAGTCTATATTCTTCCCGTTGCCCCAGCAGCAGGGCAGCTGGCCCAATCCCAAAGGTTGTAATCTCTCAATTGCAGCTGAACAGGCAGCAGTTTCGGCCCAAAGATTTCATTTTTTCCTGTGCCATATCCCTTTGCTCACAGTAGTCCATTTCTTTCTTTTTCTTTTTCTTTCTTTCTTTCTTTTTTTTTTTTTTTTTTTTTCGAGGTAGGCTGTCATTCTAGACCAGGCTGACCTGAAACTCACTATGTAGTCTCAGGGTAGCCTTGAACTCATGGCGATCCTCTTACCTCTGCCTCCCGAGTGCTGGGATTAAAGGCGTGCACCACCATGCCCAGCGACAGTAGTCCATTTCTACACAATGCAACCCTACACAAATTTTCAGGACATGGGCACACTCTCCTGATGCTATCATCCACCTTATGTTGGCCAGGGGCTGGTGTCCACCCTCTGCTCATGTCATCATTTTCCCCTGCCATCATGGAGCTTCCCCTCGAGTCTGTAAACCAAAATAATCCCACCTTTTTTTTTCCCAAAAAGATGCCCTTGGTTGGGTGATTTCTGCCAGCAATGTGACCCTGACTGCAACAGTGTGTGTACACATATGCTATAGCACAAGTGTGGAGGTCTGAGAACAGCCTCCAGTGTCAGTCTCACCTTCCATCTTGTTTGAGAATCTCTCGTTTGCTGCAGTGTTTGTGGGGCTGGCTGGGCTGGGAAATGGCAGATTCCCCTGTCTTCATCTCCCATCTCACCTTAGGAGCACTGAGCGCAGACCTCGTGCTACCATGGCAAGAGCCACCTTCGCAGCCCTCACATTTAATTTTTATGAGAAATGTGACTACCTGAGCTGGGATTTGGTCTAGTGGTTAGGAGTCCCGTTGTGCTACTGCTGTTTTATTGTGTTGTCAGACAAGTTTTCGTTCCCTCTCTGTGCCTCTGTATGTTTCCTCCCCTAAGATGTGAAGAGTCCCAACATGTACTGCATGGATATTAGGAGGACTGAGAAGTTGGTAAGAGTAAAGTGTTTGGGAGAGTAGCTGGGACCGAAGAAACACTGGGGACCATCCCAGCATGCATTGTATCACATTAGGACTGCAGAGTTGATCAGGTGCAGTGGTCTGTCTGATGTCTAGTCTGTCTGATGGAGGGGACTTATTTAGCTTCTCCTACATGTACCTTGTATGGTAGGGGAAGCTGCCCTGTCCTCAGGCAAGTCAGGCCTCAGGATATTGCTTCCACTACCACAATTCTCAGACGCTCCTCATTATAGCCCAGGCGGGGAGATGTGGGCTTCAGAATGTGCTGGCCCAGCATGCTCTTTTGGCTGTGGCCATTCACCCAGGAGATCTGCTGCTGGGACTGTGGCATAGGGTGCTGTACACCTTGACCACAGTGGCCAAGGTCAGGCACTTACACCATGGCTGCAGTATCCATGGGCCCCCTTCACAGAATACTGAGCTCCACGTGCACTTTGCAGCTCTCACCTCCCATCAGGGCCAGATACCACGACATCACCACCTGCCTTGCACTGAACTGAGCTTTGCAGTCTGGAAGCAATCCAAGTATAATGGCTGTAGTTGTCAGCAACACACCTGTTTCAATATTAGAGACCAACATAAGAGGAAACTCACCCCAGGCATTGGGAGGTAGTTCCCAGTGGCTCTAATGCTATTAGACTTCCACTTCTATGACAACTCTGGGAATTCTCATACTCTGCAAGTAGGAGTATAAATTAAAAACGTGAACATCTTCATGCCTATGATTTGGCATTTCCATCCCTAGTTACCTACTTTTCAAAATTTGAATGACTTCACCAAGAGATTTGTAGAGGATGCTTCTAGTGGCAATACTCACAACAGTCCTGGCCTTACATCAACAGAAAGAACACATTACTTGTGAAATATTCATATATTGAAATGCTTCATGCCAGTGACAATGAACCAACTACTGCTATGTGCAGTGGTGATAATAAATCTAAAAAGAAATGTGTTGAAAGAAGGAGGAGTAGAGACTCCATTGAAGGTGCCACTGATGGAGTAGAGACTCCATTGAAGGTGCTAGCGATGGAGTAGAGACTCCATTGAAGGTGCCATTGATGGAGTAGAGACTCCATTGAAGGTGCCATTGATGGAGTAGAGACTCCATTGAAGCTGCCACTGATGGAGTAGAGCCTCCATTGATGGTGCCACTGATGGAGTAGAGACTCCATTGAAGGTGTCACTGATGGAGTAGAGACTCCATTGAAGGTGCCAGTGATGGAGTAGAGACTCCATTGAAGGTGCCAGTGATGGAGTAGAGACTCCATTGAAGGTGCCATTGATGGAGTAGAGACTCCATTGAAGCTGCCACTGATGGAGTAGAGACTCCATTGAAGCTGCCACTGATGGAGTAGAGCCTCCATTGATGGTGCCACTGATGGAGTAGAGACTCCATTGAAGGTGTCACTGATGGAGTAGAGACTCCATTGAAGGTGCCAGTGATGGAGTAGAGACTCCATTGAAGGTGCCAGTGATGGAGTAGAGACTCCATTGAAGGTGTCACTGATGGAGTAGAGACTCCATTGAAGGTGCCAGTGATGGAGTAGAGACTCCATTGAAGGTGCCAGTGACAGAATAGACTCTGTTGATAGTGCCAGTGATGGAGCAGAGACTCCATGGAAGGTCAATGATGGAGTAGTCACTATGTTCCTACCAAATGTAGACAACAGCATGACTCACTTGCAGTGAGAGACCCCGGGTTTGCTCTGGTACTAAGGTACTGTTGAAAGGAAAAGAACATAGAAGATCTTCTTGGGTTTATTTTTGTCTTCTTTCTCCCTTCTCCCATCCTTTCTTCCTTCCATCCTTCCTGTACCTTTGTTTTTCTGTTTGGCTAGTCTGTTCTCAAACTCATGATCTTCCTGCCTCAGCCTCCCAAGTGCCAGGATTGCAGGTACATACCACACATCTAGCTTGGGCTCTATTTCTTGAATTTGCTGATGATTAGAGAGTTAGATTATGTCATAAAAGTTTGCTAAGCTTAAAATAGACAATTTATATATTTTGTCGTATATCTTTGCTTAATTTTATCTTTGTTATTGCTGCTATCCTTAGTCAAGTAAAGAACTTCAGAAAAATGAAAACATAAAGTGAAACAAAATAGCTTGAAAGTAGGCATTGACAAGTAGGAATGTCTCGACAGAGTCAGTGCAGACTTATAAATTTGATCTCTTACTACATTGATCTGTTGGTGATATATATTATATACATACATATGACTCCTTTAAAGAAGAAAAATAGTTCCTTTAAGGATAGACTATGTGAAATACATAAAAGAATGTTAATAACTTGTCCATATCAATTTCCCTTGTGAAAAATATTATTTGCATTATGTATGGGGGTTTGTGCTTGCCACAGCATGTGTGTATGGGCTTGTATGTGTGTGTGAGTGTGTGTATGTGCCTGGAACAGCATGGGTCAGAGTAGGTGTGAGTGTGCCTCACCTTCTCATGCTCAGGATTCTCCAGGCTCCATCTTCCGTTGTCATAAGTGCCCTGGGATCACAGAGGCATGCCCAACTCACTTTGCCTCAGGTTCTCTGGGGTTGCTGGGGAACTGAACCTGGGCAGGCAGGTAGGCAGGCAGGCTTTGCAAGCAAGCCATCTCCTTAGCCCTCTATTTTATTTTTGAAAGTTGGATCCAAATAGTAAATTGTGGAAAGGGAAAGGAACTCTACACATGGATGCTTTATAAAACTGTAATTAATTGTAGCAGAGTGCCCTCACATAACAGAATGCTTTACATTGGATGTGTACTAGGGATCACAGGACCTTTGAATTTTTTAATGTCCTACTGTTTTATTGCTAGAAGGTATTCTTAGTGGCTCGGCGGCCTTTTCCTGTTACTATCATGATGGAACTGATGTGTTCTGCTTACTTTGTAGGTGCAGGTATTTGGACTCTATTCTGGGGAAGAATTTCATGAGACTTTTGACTGTCCCATTAAAGTAAGTGTTCAGCAAGTATTATTTTTTTCAAGAAATTTTCTCACATTGGCAATAACAATTATAGTAATTTAGGCACTGCTAGACCTTCATAACTTTTGACAGTATGTCTGTTCAACAACTGATACCTTTAGAATGTTGTAACGAACAGGATGTGTGATATTATTCTATGTTCTATGTTTTATTGTAGTGGGTAAAAATCACACGTGCACACATACACACGCACACACACACATACACATTGAGTCTGATGAAAGACTGAAAAAGGTGAAAACAATTTTAAGACTAGTGAAACTGTTAGATGCAAATGGCTGTTCTTCTTATTGCTAGCTTCATCAGTCTAGTGAAATCTGATGAAGAGCTCTGATATGTGAACAGGGCCAGGTAGAGTAGCTGGTTTTCTATGTGGGAGAGCAACATAGAAATAGAGAAGCTATTAATATTTCAAGCTATTCAGGAAGTGGCAAACAGTCTTGATTAGATGGTGTGTGAGGAAGATTCGAGCAAGCTCTGTCTTTAGGCTAAGAAATTTGGTCTACATCCAGTAAATGAGGAGAGAGAGACATGACTGAACTAAAATTCATATGGTGACTATATACAGTGTACGTTGCAGATGAGATAGACAAGAGGCAGCAAGACCAGCTTAGAGAATCATTACGGTCAAGTAGCTATTGTATTCGTTAAAGGAAAAGATCATTTTTTCTTGTTTATTCAAACATTTAGTAACTAATGGGTAAAGGAGAGGTAAGATCTGGCCTATATTTTAGGCAGCTAAATTTTCCAGAATGGAAAGGGTTATATAAACAGTGAGTGACTGGGAAAGAAAGACTATCTAGAAGGCTATTGTAGTGTAGTGGACAAGGCATTAGCAGCTCAATACAAGGAGTGATCATGAGGGTTCAACGTGGAGAAGAGATGAGTTTACATCTTCTTTAGGAAGTAGGAAGCCGTACTGATGGCTTAGCTTAGTGAGGTCAAAGATAGCAGCCGAGGGTAAGCCTGGGCTCTTGCTTAGTGCTATGAAGGAATCCATTAGCTACAATTAAGAATGATTTGGGTAAGGATATTGCAGATTTTGGCATGCATACAAGCTAGAGTATAGAAGGTTGTTTTATGGAAGGCTTAGGAACATGGGTGCAAGCCTCTAGATGGAGATTTCCCTTTTCAAAGTGTGCATACATGCACATGCTCATTCCTGTATGTGTAAGTAAGTGTGTGTGTGTGTGTGTGTGAGAGAGAGAGAGAAGGGGGGGGGGAGGGAGAGAGAAGGCCAGAGGACAGCTTCGGGTATTGTTCCTCAGGAAATGCTTCTACCGTTTTTAAGAGGAGGGTCACTCAGCAGGCTGTGGCCAGTGCTCCCTGGGTATTTGTCCATCTCTGCTTCCCAGTGCTGGGAGTACAGACATATACTGCTCCACCCAGTGTTCCATATGGATGCTGGAGGTGGAACTCTGATCTTCAAACACGGAAGGTGAATGCTATATCAACTGCACTACTCTAGCCCAAGGTGAAGCCATTTTTATGGATATTGTCCAGTTTAAAGCTACAGTGTGAGAAGAGAGTAAAAGTTGTCATTATATTATGGAGCTCTTTAGAAACTCAGGTAGTGAAAATAAAAATAGCCAAAATATATCTAAGGAACAGTAAGTAGGAGACATGGATAAATTTCATAATGGTGACAGGAACATCAGAGAGAGGATTTCCAGATGAAAGAGTAGGCAAGAGTGTTCAAGGAGTCTGGAGAGTAAGCTGCTGAAAGAAGGAATGAAAAGCTTTTCATATGGTAACTGATGACCTTAGTGAGTTGGAGGTGTTGAGTACAACCAGTAAAGACCCTTCTTTTTAAGACATGTGGTGGGTAGAAAGAAAGGGCACCGCAGGGATAATTAGTACAGATCATGTTTGTGTAATGGTAGAAATGAGCACAGAAGGGAATACTCAACAGAAAATGACAATGTGCTTGTCAGCTTAAACTGGGAGAGTAGCCTTGGAAAAGTATCCTAGTCCTCAGGCTGCAGGTGAGGTAGGCACAAGAGACGCTTCATTCAGCCTCTGCAGCTGTGTACTGGAAGAGAAGCAGTTAATGCAGTAGCTCCTTTGTCTAATTTTCCTATTCCTGAGGAGGAAGGGGTAAGGTCATGCTCTTTTAAGGAACAGAGAAGCCCGTTGTGCATTATGAGGCAGCTTAAAGGACTCAGGAAAGATTTTAAGAAGTGGGAACAGTGGAATGTTAGGATGGGTTAGGACAGTGTTGGAAGGAATGTTAACTGGGCAAGTAGGATGGCTGGAAGAATGAGAGGCTATATGCTAAGCTCTGAAAATGACAATGTAAGAGAAATCTATTAACTTATTCCACTGAAGGAGGGAAACATAGTTAAAACATGCAAAGTTAGTAAAGGCTGAAGGATGTGTCAGCAGTTAAAGGCTTGTAAAGCTTGGCAGCCTGGGTTGGGCCAGGTTCAATTCCCCAGTATACATATAAAGCCAGATGCCCAAAGTGGCACATGAGTCTGGAGTTCTTTGTAGCAGCAAGAGGTCCTAGTGTGCCCCCACCCCATCTCTATCTCCTTTTATCTCTCTCTTTTCCCCTTGTTCCCTCTCTCTTCTCTCTCTTTATCTTTCTCTGCTCAAAAATTAAAAATAAATAAAAACAATTTATACTAATAAGCAAAATAAAAAAGTAAAAACAAAATTCATCAAGTCACTGATTTTATAAATATTTGGGGACGAAAGGTTAAAAAGCAAACTCTATTAAACTTACATGCATAACAGATCAGCCTCAAAGACAGAGCTGGTTTGGTAGAGCCCCTGGAACTTCACTGTTGCTTGACACCCCTCTCCATGCACACCCTTATATTAATTATACGGTGTGATCATAAAGCCATCAACCCTAACAGAGAGTGGTGGGACAGCCTTGGTGAGGCATGCCTAATTAGGGAAAGCAGATGAGAACCCTGGGGACAGGTTCTCCTCATTGGGAGGCATCTTGGGCAATAAGTGAGCTGCATTTGAGTGTCATCTATGAAATGCACTTAGTTTTGAATAGTTGTGACACCCTAGCTGCCTTTTATATGGAGCGTCTACTCAGAGGCATCCTTACTCTCCAGAAAGTACAAAGAATTCACTCTAGTTTCAAGCTTTAATTTTGCTTCAGAGAAGAAATTTTAAGCCAGTCGTGGTAGTGCACACCTTTAACCCCAGCATTCAGGAGGCAGAGGTAGGAGGACCACCGTGAGTTCGAGGCCACCCTGAGACTACATAGTGAACTCCAGGTCAGCCTGAGCTAGAATGAGACCCTACCTCAAAAAACAAAAAAAAAAAAAAAGAAATTTTATCACAAAATTGTGATGTCCGCAGTTATTGCAGAATACTGCATGATGAAGTTACTTCCCGCATATTAAGTAAGTGTTAGAGTATATTGTCCAAAATGGATAAAGGGTTTTCATTCTTTGTTAAATTCTGACTCTTAAACCAGGGTTGGGTCCTTTTTCTCTTGTAGATCATTGCTTTGTACCCACAGTACGTGAGATCCAGTTGCAAGCAGTTTGTGACAGGAGGGAAGAAGGTAAATTAATGTGTTCTGTGTCTACAAGGATTGTGGTCTTTGAGGTATATTTAATTTGTTGTCTAATTTATTAATGGTTTTTAAACATTTTATTTATTTATTTGAGATTAAGAGAGAAAGAGAGAGACAGATATAGAGAATGGGTATGCCAGGGTCTCTAGCCACTGCAGACACATGCGCCACTTGGTGCATCGGGCTTATATGTGTTCTGTGGAGTTGAACCTGCCTCTTTAGGATTCACAGGCAAGTGTCTTAACTGCTAAGCCATCTTGCCAGACCTATTATGTTTTTTACTGCTGATTATTCTTCAAGAGAATTTCTTTTTTTCTTTTCTTTATTTATTTGAGAGAGTGAGAGAGGAAAAGAGACAGAGAGAGAATGGGCATGCCAGGGCCTCTAGCCACTGCAAATGGACTCCAGACACATGTACCACCTTGTGCATCTGGCTTATGTGGGTCCTGGGGAATCAAACCTGGGTCCTTTGGCTTTGCAGATAAATGCCTTA
Source organism: Dipus sagitta (assembly GCA_036346955.1). Taxonomy (NCBI): domain Eukaryota; kingdom Metazoa; phylum Chordata; class Mammalia; order Rodentia; family Dipodidae; genus Dipus; species Dipus sagitta. Next base: position 45,504,252 of record CM070784.1, read on the forward strand.
ACCACTAAGCTGTCTCTCCAGCTCTCAGGAGAATTTCTGATGCATATGTGTACATGTTCTTGTGTGTGCAGATTCCATGTGAAGGCTAGGGGGCAGCCTTGAATGTCATTCCATAGGAAATATTTTTATTTTCCTTTCCTTTTCTTTTTCTTTTCCTTTTTTTGACAGAGTTTCTTATTGGCCTGGGGCTGACCACTTTGGCTAGACCACCTACACAGGCCGCAGTATCATTTATACTTTTGAAATAGGAGTAAAAAGAAAAACTACATTATACTTTTGAAATATGAGTAAAAAGAAAAACTACATTAGCCTAATAGCAACTTTAATAATTTTAGCTGTAACTTAAAACTAGTACCATAAATAATAAGAACAAGTTGAAGAGCCTGGCACTCTAGCAAATCGTGATCGTCCTGCAGTAATTCCGTGCTGTATTATGGATACCAAGTCTTCCATGTAGAGCAAGATGGCACGTCATATGGGGAGACAGAGATCAAGACAAACGTATGTAACTGAAGTTACAACCTATGCCTTTCCAAAACAATTTAATCTTCGAATAAACTTCGAGCAAAAACTACCCAGATAAAAATGTAATGGGGAACAAAGACATTTTTAACCTATAAGGACACTCATCTATAGACTGATCTATTTCATAATCCTTGAAGTTATATGTGAACTTCTGTAAACAGAGGATGAATATAACCCAGTGATGAGGGGGTGACAAACAGCACAGTGGAGGTCCTACAGTGAGGTATGTGCGTGTGCTATTTACAAGGATAGTTGAGCGATATCTTATTTTATATTCCAGTTTTTAAAATGTCATTAACATTGATTACTATAAAAAAATTGAATTAGAACATACATTTCAACATAATGGTACAAAAACAAAACAACATAGCAGAAAAACCCTAAAATGACCTGGACACATTTGTCAGAATTTCCTTTCTAAGGTTCCAGTTTCTTGGGTCTTGAGAGATGGATCGTTATCCCCAAGGGACTGGGGATAGCAGGCTATAGTTCAGGATGGGGAAGACTTTTATTTTAGGTTTTCAAGGTAACTGTTTAGAAGTTGAATGCCATAGTGGGATTTATGAATTCCACAGCTTGACATACGAGCATAAAATGCTTATTCAGAATTCTGTTTTGTTTCTGTGTTGAAAAAAAATGGAAAAAAAAAGAAGCACATCTTTTGAAAGAGCTATCAGAAAGAGCTTTGAAAGCATGTGAGTTGATGGGTGGGTGGATGGATGGATGGATAGATGGATGATGTGTGTGTGTGTAACCTTAAATGGCAGGAATTACATATAACACATGAGCACAACCAATGAGGTTTCTGTTTTGGAAATAAAGCTGTCATGTGTATCATACCTGGATTTTTTTTGTTTTTAATTGCACATCTTTCTTTGTCAGCAACATAACTGTAGCTTAGTGTATCCTTTTCTTTTGAACTGTGAAATGTGCTTCAATAATAACTGATTCTACTACTTTTGACAAATTATTAAATTGTGTAATGCTGTTTACAGTAGAGTTCAGTTTTAGAAAAGAGGTAGTCAGCTGTTTGATGTTTCAGTGTATTGTGGCTGCAGGGACACGTTGTTCTGTAAGCTGTAAAATGTCAGTCAGCAAATAAGAGAAGGAATGGTGTGAATGTGATCATAGAATGTGCTTCCCTGTCCGAGGCAGGATGCTTATGGAAGGTTTTACTGGAAGGGTGGATAAACATCACAGCTTTTGAGTCCTGTTTCAAAGGTGATTCAATGGAATATCTTCTTTAAAACAATTATTAGGACATTTTCAAAATTATCTTTATTTTTTCAGATTGATTGAGGTATGTCTGACAAATAGGATTGTATATGTTTAATGTGTCCAGGATGAGGATCTGACATAGGTGCATGTTGTGAATTGGTGGTCATAGCAAAGCCATTACCATACTCATTGCCTCATACTTAACCTTTTCATATGTGTGATGAGAGCAGTTAAGATCTGGTCTGTAAGCACATTTCAGTCATCCAGTTATCCACGGCTGCCAGTGTGGCCACTGAAGTGTTCATGAGAGCTGCGGAAGTTCTCGTCTTCAAATGCAAAGTCTGTGCCCTCTGACCAACGTTTCCCATTTTCCCCTCACCTAGCTACAAATGGTTTTAGGATTGAGATTACCATGGAGCTTTCTCATACTATGGTAATCACTAACCATGAAAAGTCAAGGTATTTTTTTATGTGTTTATGTCTGGTTAGGGTGGAGCTGTAGTTCTCAGAATTAGGAGGATTATATTAATTATCCTTTTCTGTCCACTCTTGAGGGCTTTGGCTTTTCAGGATAATTCTAAAAATTGTCAAGTGCTTGGTTAAGGGCATACACACACACACATACATATTTTATCACACAATCCTAACCATTGTACATTTAAAGTGAATCCACTGAGCTTTTTTTATTTTATTTTATTTTTTTTAAGAATTAAAAACATATGTTTTCAGGCTTTCTAGTCAATTCATTCTTAAACCAAAGGGGTTCACCAAATTTATGTCCTAATGGTTGCATGTTGCACCATTGAAAAATGCCTTTATTTCTTATATGTGCTATGTTAGAAATTATGCTTCTATTACAAGAATTTCATGCTGTCAACATACCACAATTGAAAAGAAAACAAATCAATAAGATGTAAAATATGAATGTAACCTTCATAATGCTTTCTTTCATTAGGATGTAAGATTAAATTACAAAATAACTCCTCTTACCATGTATTTTTGTGGTCTTCTTCATTTATTCTGGATTGATTGAGGCTAAGAATAGAAGCAAATTCAGTAATTATTTTTAGTGTCAAAATGGGTGTTTTTAATATTTTGGTAATTTCTCATTTATGTCAGTGCTTTATTGCTGTGTCAATATGTTTGATTCTGAAAGTCTCATAATGGTTTGTATGGCAGATGAGAGTTGAGAGAAGGACCCATAATAGCTTCGTTTTCCTGAACGAGTCCTTGGCTTCAAACCCATGGAATGCAGATAAGACTGGGACGCTTTAAGGACCTCAGCCTCCTCTCCTATATGTGGTATTTCTGTATTGACCCAAGCACCTCCCTGCATCCTTTCTCTTCCTGAAGCCATCAAACCATGATTGCTGCTTAGTAGTATCTTTCTTTGCATACTTAAGTGAAAGAATCATCACGTCACGGAGAGGTGCTTGTGTATTCTTGTGGAGCTTAATATCAGTTGACTGTCATTAACTTGTCTTCCTTCCTCTCTTTCTTAAGTAGGGCTGTGAGGGGCAGGCTTGCAGCCCTTGTCAGTTGGCATCACTCCTGTGAACTGAACAATCATTCTGCAGGAATACGTGGCTCAAATCTGCATGTTGAACACATTTTTGTGTAAAAGTCTGTCGCAGTTACTTTCTGTGTGCTGGCACAAACACCAATCCAGACAAAGCTCTTTCTCACCTCATAAGCCAAATCTCACAAATCCATAGTTCCTACTGCACTCAGACCTTTCAAGTACGAACAGAATAGTCCGTCAAGCTCTGGTTGGAGCACTACCAGGTGTATCTTAGGTCAAGGTTTCAAATCTTTCCACATTCCTCCCACAAATCAGTTCCAAATGACCGAAAGCCACACAATCAGGTTTCTAGCAACAGCTACCCCACTCTTGCTCATTTCTGGTCCCAAACATCAGACCAAAACCAGCTTGTGGGAAGAAAGAAATGTTGGCTTACAGGCCTGAGGGGAGGGTCCATGATGGTGGCAAAAAACATTATGAGCAGAGGTTGGATATCAGCTCCTGGCCAACATCAGGTAGACAACAGAAGCAGGAGAAAGTGCCAAACACCAGCAAGGTGAAGCTGACTGTAACACCCCTAAGCCCACCCCAACAACACACCTCCTCCAGCAAGGATCCAGTTCCAAATTGCCACCAGCTAGGTGCTAGCACTCAAAGCATATGAGTTTATGGAGACACATGAATCAAAGCACCACAGGGCCCAGGTTAGTGCAGTGTTTCAAAACAGATGGATTTTAGATTTCTTGAAGAATATTAACGGAGCAGCATTGATAGGTTGTTGTTAATTAGTCGGAATAGTAATCTGGTTGGAAAATGATTATTCCAAGTCATTGGAGAGGGTAAGATGCATACAAATATTGATGTTTGTAAATTTTACTATGGGATATTTTGTAATTTTTTATTTATCTTTAAGCATTTTTAACTCCTTTTCCTGTTTTTTTTTTGTTGTTTGTTTGTTTTTGTTTGTTTGTTTTTCGAGGTAGGGTCTTGCTCTAGCCCAGGCTGACCTGGAATTCACTATGGAGTCTCAGGGTGGCCTCGAACTCTCAGAGATCCTCCTGCCTCTGCCTCCCGAGTGCTGGGATTAAAGGCGTGCGCCACCACGCCCGGCTTTTTTCTTAATTTTCAACCAAAGTTTCTCTGATGTTTTTACCACTGAGAATTAAAACAGGCTGTATGTCTAACAGCAGTAATTTGCTGTTTTGCCCTACAACAAGAGATGACTTGGGGACCCTGTGGGTATCAGGAAGAAGGTATTAGAAAGTTGGTCCTTCAGGATTGAGGCTGATTCCATAGGATCTGGTAGCTTAAAGAGGAAGTAGTTTCTTTCATATTGGATGCTGACAAGAAGCTTGAATCATTGCATACCCAAGCATCCTAACCAGTCTCATCTAGCAGGAGGAAAGGGAAGCCAAAGCTCTAGTGTGACCATAAAGAAGCAGCAGTATTCTGTCAGCCAGGATGAGGGAGGCTTAACTTTTTTAAGGTATTCATCCCACATGGTTTCAAGTGGCCATGTATTGTTTATGCCCAGAGCAGCTCTGCTGGTGGTGCTCTGTTTGTCAGAAGACAAGGCCCACTGTGAGTGCCAGAGCAGCTACCAGACATCAGCGTTCCTCTTTCTCAGTGCGAGCAAATCACTTGATAGGGTGCTTGCTGATGTCCTTTACCAAAGTGTACATATGGTCCCATTGCATTGTCAGTAAAAGTGAAATTATATATTTGGGCATATTTGGGAAGGGTTGTGAGTACTACAAAAGCATTTGTATCTGAGGATTTTGAATATTGTTTCTATTCTTTAATCAGAATTCATTTGAATATTTTGTAGGATGCATCATTCATTTTGTAATAATTAAACAGTAAAAGAACGTATGAAGTCATGTTATTTAGATCTGGTTTTTAACTAAGATTTTTTTCAGTGTATTAAATTTCCTCTGTTGTTAACATTTCTTGTTAGCTTGGTTTTGTTTAAGAGTTATGTGATTCTCCATCCTATGGATCTGTTTGATTTTTTTTTTTTCTGTTCTTCTGTTGTTGAACTGTCAGGTTAGTGTTTGTTAACAGTCATACTGTATGAAAGCTAGAAATGATTTTTATCATAAATATTAATGTTTTGTTAAAGATAGGATCCCAGGCTTGTCTTTAACTTGAGAAATAGCCTAAGGTGATCTTGAACCTATGATCTCCTGCCTCCATCTCCCAAGTGCTGGGATTACTGGAATGCACTACCATGCTTGGTTTATATGGAGCTGTGGATCAATCTAGGCCTGTGAGCATGGTAGGTGTATTAGTTTCTTTCTTCCTGCTGTAACCAAATACCTGACCAGAAGCAACTTAAAGAAGGAAAGGGTTGATTCTGGCTCACAGTTTTACGGAAGTACAGTCCATCAAGGCAGAGAAGACATGTCTACAGGAAGCCACCAGTCACATTGTAGTCAAAATTGGGAAGCAGAGGACTAAAAGGAAGTGTGGCCAGTCTGTAAAACTTCCCAGCCCACATCAGTGACACACTTCCTTCAGAAGGCTCCACCTCCCAAAGGTTCTGTAACCTTTTCCAACAGTGTCACCAGCTGGGAACCATGGGTTCAAACACTTGAGCCAATGGGAGATAGTTTACATTCTGACCACAACAGGAGGCAAGCACCAACGGAGGCACCCCCAACCTGCAATGCATATTCTGCGATTTCTCTGATATTTCCTTGATACATGCATTGTGTTATGATTATGTCCATCCTCCCCTCTGGTCCCTTTCCATAATAGTCCCTCTTCAACTGACAGGTTGTCTTTCTATCCATATCTGGCTTATTTCATTTAACATGATGGTCTCTAGTTTATCCATTTTAGTACATGTGGTTTTCATTTTTCCTTGTGATGAAATAATCTATTATGTATACATACCATAGACCCATGCAGGACCCAGGCTGACTCCTCAACTTTGCTAGTGTGACTGGTGCCGCAGTAACCATGGACGTGCACATATCACTAGAGTGCTAATTAGCATGCAGGACTTCTTCCTCCACCCACCATTCTTGGTAGCATGTTGTTGTTATTTTTTACTATCAGCCAGTTCTTACTGGGTTGAAATAGAATCTCAGCATGCTTTTGTGTGTGTGTGTGTGTGTGTGTGTGTGTGTGTGTGTGGTTTTCAAGGTAGTGTCTCACTCTAGCCCAGGCTGACCTAGAATTCACTCTGTATTCTCAGGCTGGCCTCGAACACACAGAGATCCTCCTATCTCTGCCTCCCTAGTGCTGGGATTAAAGGTGTGCATCACCACACCCGGCTCTCAGGGTACTTTTAACAAAATTGCTCAGCATTTTTTCATATTTTTATTGGCAACTTGTACTAATTTTGAGCATATATGTTCAGATCATTTGCCCATTTATTGAATCACTTGGTTTTTATGAATTTTTAAAAATCTTGTATGCGCTGGGTGTGGTGGTGCAAGCCTTTAATCCCAGCACTTGGGAGGCAGAGGTAAGAGGGTTGCCATGAGTTCAAGGCCACCCTGAGACTACATAGTTAATTCCAGGTCAGCCTGGACCAGAGTGAGATCCTACCTCGAAAAACCAAAAAAAAAAAAAAAAATCTTGTATGCATCCTAGATATTAATCCTCTGACACATGAAGAGCTGTCAGATGTTTTTTTTTCTCCTATTCTCTAGGCTGACTCTTCACTTGGCTGTGTAGAATCTAGAAATCTTAGAGCATAACTTTTGTTTTCTATTTTAAGTGTTTTGCTGGCATTGATTCCTAGGATTATAATTAATTAAGTGAACGGAAATAATTAGGTTTTAGGCATTTGATATACAGTCTCAAAATTAAATCCTAGAAAACTTATACTCATGTATGCCAGCTATATGTAACAATAGGTTTTCTCTTTGCCAACCAGTATTTTATAATATCTTTTAATTATTAGAAATTTTTAACATTTTTATGAATTTGCCACTTACTTTGTGATAAGTTTGAGTGTGTTCCTTGCTCTGAATAAAACCAGGAAGAGAAGCCAGGCCAGTGATGGCTGCCGGCTCAATGTTTATTGTCAGGTTGAGCTCAGATTCTTGCTCTTTACTGAAAAGCCTACAACCTTTCCTCCATTCCATTTTTATCCAAAATCTAGAATAATTGCTCTTGTTCCCAGGGAGATACTATATAGGAGTCTAAATGAGACTTTAGACACTAAAGTGGATTAGGAGAGGGTGAATAGATGCTATCTTGTAGATGTGAACCTGTCCAAACCCCATCAGTTCTGCTATTTCCTAATAAAGGCTCTTGCGACCATGATCCCAGTTAGAACCAGTTTTTTATAAAGATGAAAACATAGTGGTTTGTGCCATATGAAGGCAAACCATTCATTGGTTTCTTCTGAAGCAAGAATCTCCATCTTTATTTTCTCTCTGTGCTTTACTTTGAACAGGTGGGAGGGCTTGTTGAAATATACAAAACTATGTGTCCAGGCACCTTTTTATGATATTAAAGACAGCTGGTTTTTTTGTTTTTTTTTTTTTGTAGTTTTTTTTGAGGTAGGGTACTACTCCAGCCCAGGCTGACCTGGAATTCACTATGTAGTCTCAGGTTGGCCTCGAACTCACTGCAATCCTCCCACCTCTGCCTTCCAAATGCTGGGATTAGAGATGTGTGCCACCAGGCCCATCCCTCTGTTCTGTTTTTCTTTTCCAGACGCTCACTGTTAAACATCTTCTACCAATCGCCCTTGTACAATTGAAATAGTGTTTAGTTAAAATGGAAGGCACATGTTCGCTGCATAGTTACATTACTTCAAATTTAATCACTCATTGGGTAATATGTATTTTCTTTTCCTTAGTACTGAAAGAATCTGACCTTCAGCCCAGGCTCAAAGAAGAACCCTCAGATGACTACAAACTGAAAAGGGATCTCAGCTTTACTAAGCCTGTTTGGAAAATAGGATGTCTGTGGCAGTTTGATTCAGATGTCCCCCATAAACTTAGGTGTTCTGAATGCTGGGTTCCCAGCTGATGGAGACTTGGGGATTAGCATCTCCTGGAAGCAGTGTGTATTGTTGGGGGCGGGTTTATGGGTGTTATAACCAGTTTCCCCTTGCCAGTGTTTGGCACACTCCCTGTTCCTGTTGTCCACCTTATGTGGGCCTGGGGGTGATGTCCACCCTCTGCTCATGCCATCATTTTCCCCTGCCATCGTGGAGCTTCCCCTTGAGTCTATAAGGCAAAATTAACCTCTTTTTCCCACAAGCTGCTCTTGGTTGGGTGATTTCTACCAGCAATGCAAACCTGAGTGAAACAGTAAAGTGGTACTGAGGAGTGGGATTGCTGCTAGACACCTGACTGTGTGGCTTTGGCTTTTTGGAGCTATTTTCAAGAGGAATGTGGAAGGATTTGAAATCTTTACCTAAGAGATGCCTTGCAGTGCTGTAAGTACAGCTTGATGTACTATTCTGGTCAGAGTTGAAAGACCTGAATGTAGTAAGAACTATGGACTGTGAGGTTTGGCTTATAAGGTTAGAAAGAACTTTGGACTGCTTGGACTGGGCTAGCAGTTTGTGTGAGGCTTGCTGTTATGCCTGTGTCCTGAGAAGTTGTGCAGGGTTGCTTTGCATAGAAATGAACTGGTGTGAGCAAAGGGATATGGCACAGGGGAAAAAACAAAATCTTTGGGTGAATTGCTGCCCATTCACCTGCTATTGAGAGATTACAGCCTTTGAGATTGGATCAGTTGACCTGCACTGGGACAACTGGAAGAGTGTAGACTTTTGAAGGGGCCTGAGTGCTCAAGGAGTGTCCTATTCTTCAAAATCTGCTTTATTCCCCCCTGGATTAACAAATTGGCATCCTACCTGGTATTGTGGAATATAAGAAATGCAGGAAAGAGAGGATCATTGAGTTTGCAACACGGCCTTGTGTTTTGGAAATGGCCATGGGCAGTGTGAAGCAGGTTTTCTGGATGCCTGCATGGAGACTCCATGGGACCATGAGGATGAACCATGGGTTGCAGTAGAAGCTCAGTGGAGATGCCGGGACCACAAGATGGCTGCCAAGGAGAGCTGCTGGTCCCGGATGAAGTTTTCCAGGACTGTGAGTAGCCTAGCTGGAGGGGCAGAATTGGAATTCAAGAGACTTGTCACTGGCTAGAGTTGTTGGACTTGCAGCTACAGAGTTTGGTGTTTGCCCTGTTTAAATCATGTATTGCTTGAGTATTTCTTTACTATGCCCAATGCCATCTTTTGCATTGTGAATGTTTATTCTGGGCCATTATGGGTTTGGGGGGGATTTGGGGTATTATGGCTCAGATATATAGACATCATTGGAATTGATAAAAACTATGGGGACTTTTAAAGTTGGACTGAATGCAATGTTTTACATCATGTATGGATATCAGTTTATGGGGGCAAGGGGTGGAATGTGGTGGTTTGATTTAGGTGTCCCCCATAAACTTGGGTGTTCTGAATGCTAACTTCCTAGCTGATGGAGATTTTGGGATTAACTCCTCCTGGAAGCAGTGTATTGTTGGGGGTGGGCTTATGGGTATTATAGCCAGTGTCCCCTTGCCAGTGTTTGGTACACTTTCCAGTTCCTGTTGTCCACTTGATGTTGGGCAGGAGGTGATGTCCACTCTCTGATCATGCCATTGTTTTCTCCTGCCATCGTGGAGCTTCCCCCTTGAGCCTGTAAGCCAAAATAATCCTCTTTTTCCCACAAGCTGCTCTTGGTTGGGTGAATTCTACCCGCAACGCGGACCTGACTGCAGCAATGTCCACATGGAAGATTCTGTTACAAATAGAATGTTCACAGTCATTTCTAAGCTGTTTGCAGCTCTGAATTTGCAAGTGCTGAAATTAAAGATTTCAGGTTTAAATAGGTGACCTCAGTCATGGTACAGCTGATCTTTTTGCTCATATGGATGCATAGGTTGGTATGTAAATTTTTATCTGTCATCTGTAGCTTTTTAAAAATATTTTCTTTTTACTTATTTATTTGAGAGAGGAAAGAGGCAGAGAGAGTGAGAAAGAGAGAGAGAATGGGCATGCCAAAGGCTTCTAGCCACTGCAAAGGAACTCCAGATGCATGCGCCACCTTGTACATGTGGCTTAGGTGGGTACTGGGGAATTGAACCGAGGTCCTTTGGCTTTGCAGGCAAACACCTTATCTGCTAAGCCATCTCTCCAGCCCTGTAGCTTTTTTTTTAATGTAAAGGGAAATGTTCCTAAATCACACCTCTAGTGTTTAGCTTCTTTTTTTCATGTTTAATTCCAAAGCTAGGGTCATTGGTTGCTATGTGGAGTTCAGTTCATGCAGGCACAGTGTTTCTCAGTCTCAAAGCATTGGTTTGTCTACATAATTTTCACAAAATTAAACTTCAAGGGCTTTGAATCGTGTTTGCTTAAATATTGCCTATGAGCAAATAGCTGATCAGGTGGGCCATGAGGATCTTCTGTGTTGAGGCTGTCTATGGCTGCAGCATTTGGTCTGCATCTGCTTTTCAACATATTAAGATGCCTCTACTAAAGGGAGATTGTAGGCCTATAACTTGTGCAGGGGTCATCAGTGAGTGTGAGTATAAAGCAGTGGTACATGTGAGACATTCCCTTTCCCCCAGTTTCATGTTTTCTCTTGGTAAACACAGGAAGACTGCTAGTGAGGGTTACAAAAGCCCTTTCCTGCTCTGCTGGCTGCTTGGCCACTCCTGGCTCTCACAATTCTACAAATGTGTGTGCATCCAGCAACCATCCAGGACCTTCTCCATGCTTGCTAATATTTTCCTCACTTGCCTTCTCCAACATTTTAGCTATTTAATTCCTGTGACCAATTTTCCTCCTGGCTGTGCCCTCCCCCTTTTTATGAGACATCTTATTGGGCTTAATTCTCTAGGTTTTGATTCCTCATTCCTTTAATTATCTTGAGCTCCAAGGTCTCCTTTAACCTAGGAGAGTTTTGGTTTTTTTGGTAATAGAATCAGGCTCTTCTGAACTCTTTGGTCTGTCCTATAGAAACAAAGCTGGAGCGCATCACTTTCTGCCCTCCATGGCATGATTCCTTCTGCAGTCCTGCTTGCTGGTCTGCAAGAGGCCTTTCAGGTGTGCAGGAACTTGGTGATCCTAAGATGACTAAAACTTGCCTTTCCTCTCTCAGAGAAGAGTAGCAGATTAGCTATCACAGGACTCAGGCCACCAGAATCAGAAGCTTTATTGCTGCCTGCTAAAGATCTTGGCATAGGTGTGGGAGACTCCAGGATATAGTGTGGAAAAGCACTAGATAGATTTATCAGCACAAAACATGGGAGAATAAAGAACATTGCTGGTATGTGAGTGCTACTGTTGAAATATATGTGCCGAGACTGCTGACTCCCAGAATGTGGATTTATGGGAAATGAAGCCCCAAAATACTTTCTCCAAAAACAAGAAAACCAACCTCTGCAAGCAGCTTTTCCTCTCTACGTACTTCACTCCCATTGAGCTTAAATTGCTCTCCATATCGTGATAATGACAATTCAATAACATAGGATGTGGAAGGTGAACCAAATAAATTAACTAGCTGCTTTTAGGGGTAGTTCGCTCAATGACTTACCCCCTAAAATGCTTTGTAGAACATTTGTGCTCAGTAGGTCTCTAGGCAGTTTTATGAGTAGAAGAAAGAAATGGATTTTATTAAATGTCAGTGAGACAGAGGCAGACAGCTTTGGAGCACTTAAATTAGTGTAGGATATTTGTAAGAAAAGTAGTTTATCTTTCCTCAAATCACCAGTATAGAACTTTCCTTGGTATTCCTGCCAGAATATGTGTTATACTGGAAATTCCCATAGATTAAGATAAAACAGCAAGTGGAAAGTGCATCATTTGGTCCTTCTGTCTCCTGTGTGAAGATGTGTTTCATGAATAAACCCTGCATAAGGACAGTAATGGAAATGATTCTGGAACAGCAGCACCTGCTTGTTTCCTAGGCCCATTTGCTTGAAATACCATTTTCCATTGGAAAGGATTGCACACTTGTGGAACTATGTAAGGATTAGAAAAATGGATCCCTTTGTAAGAGCAAAAGGCAGCTGAAGATGAGTGTAAGAAAACACAAGCTACAGCGGGATAAAGATTCCCTAACATGTGTGTCCCTCAGAGAGACAAGAAAACACAAGCTACAGCAGGATAAAGATACAGTCCCTTTCCCTAACGTGTGTGGTCCTCAGAGAGACAAGAAAACACAAGCTACAGCAGCATAAAGATACAGTCCCTTTCCCTAACATGTGTGGTCCTCAGAGAGACAAGAAAACACAAGCTACAGCAGGATAAAGATACAGTCCCTTTCCCTAACATGTGTGTCCCTCAGAGAGACAAGAAAACACAAGCTACAGCAGCATAAAGATACAGTCCCTTTCCCTAACATGTGTGTCCCTCAGAGAGACAAGAAAACACAAGCTACAGCAGCATAAACATACAGTCCCTTTCCCTAACGTGTGTGTCCCTCAGAGAGACAAGAAAACACAAGCTACAGCGGGATAAAGATACAGTCCCTTTCCCTAACATGTGTGGTCCTCAGAGAGACAAGAAAACACAAGCTACAGCAGGATAAAGATACAGTCCCTTTCCCTAACATGTGTGTCCCTCAGAGAGACAAGAAAACACAAGCTACAGCAGGATAAAGATACAGTCCCTTTCCCTAACATGTGTGTCCCTCAGAGAGACAAGAAAACACAAGCTACAGCAGGATAAAGATACAGTCCCTTTCCCTAACGTGTGTGTCCCTCAGAGAGACAAGAAAACACAAGCTACAGCGGGATAAAGATACAGTCCCTTTCCCTAACATGTGTGGTCCTCAGAGAGACAAGAAAACACAAGCTACAGCAGCATAAAGATACAGTCCCTTTCCCTAACGTGTGTGGTCCTCAGAGAGACAAGAAAACACAAGCTACAGCAGCATAAAGATACAGTCCCTTTCCCTAACATGTGTGGTCCTCAGAGAGACAAGAAAACACAAGCTACAGCGGGATAAAGATACAGTCCCTTTCCCTAACATGTGTGGTCCTCAGAGAGACAAGAAAACACAAGCTACAGCGGGATAAAGATACAGTCCCTTTCCCTAACATGTGTGTCCCTCAGAGAGACAAGAAAACACAAGCTACAGCAGGATAAAGATACAGTCCCTTTCCCTAACGTGTGTGTCCCTCAGAGAGACAAGAAAACACAAGCTACAGCAGCATAAAGATACAGTCCCTTTCCCTAACGTGTGTGTCCCTCAGAGAGACAAGAAAACACAAGCTACAGTAGCATAAAGATACAGTCCCTTTCCCTAACATGTGTGTCCCTCAGAGAGACAAGAAAACACAAGCTACAGCAGCATAAAGATACAGTCCCTTTCCCTAACATGTGTGTCCCTCAGAGAGACAAGAAAACACAAGCTACAGCAGGATAAAGATACAGTCCCTTTCCCTAACATGTGTGGTCCTCAGAGAGACAAGAAAACACAAGCTACAGCAGCATAAAGATACAGTCCCTTTCCCTAACATGTGTGTCCCTCAGAGAGACAAGAAAACACAAGCTACAGCAGCATAAAGATACAGTCCCTTTCCCTAACATGTGTGGTCCTCAGAGAGACAAGAAAACACAAGCTACAGCTGGACCACAAGTGGAGAGGATATGCAAGAATTTGGAGGGACATACTTATATAAAAATTATCTTCCAAAAGTTCTTCCCTTTTATAGTGAAGCTATTTATCTATACATAATTTCTTTTTCCCTTAAATTACTAATAATTATTTGAGAGAGAGAGAAAGAAGCAGATGGAGAGAGAATGGGCACATGAGGGCCTCCAGCCACTGCTAACAAACTCCAGGTGCATGTGCATCTGACCTACATGGGTTCCAGGGAATTGAATGTGGGTCTTTAGACTTTGTAGGCAAGCACCATCTTTCCAACCCTATGCATAAAATATTAAAGTAGTGTGATTGAAGCTATTTGAAAAACATCACAAAATGACATGCAACAAATTTTAAATTGTTGTGTTAATTAGTTGAAGTGAAATATGTATATTATGTAAGGTTTTTTTGTCCATCTAAAAACTTTATTGCACTTAAAGCACTTCAAATAGCTAACCATATTTTGTTAAAATTGGGTAAATCAGTCAAGTCCCAGTATATCATGCCAAATCTAAGTCCAATATGAAATTGAATTGCCAAATATAAAGTCAGAAAAATAAGATAGAAGTTACACTGATTCCTTCAGAATGGCCGGTCTCAGAAATCTCATTGATTAAACACATATGTAGTTTGAAGAACCATTACTTATAAGGCACTATCTCAAGCACTTGGGATACATACATCAGTGTACAAAATAAAGGCATGCACCCATGTGAAACCTGCAGTCTTAATGAAAAAGACAATTTAAAAAACACAAAAATATATTAGTAGTGTTATTATTTTTAGTTAGTTAATTAATTTACAAGCAGAGAGAGAGAATGGGCATGCCAGGGCCTCCAGCCACTGCAAATGAACTCCAGATGCTTGACTACTTTGTGCATCTGGCTTATGTGGGTAATCTAACCCGCGTCCAGAAGCCCAGCAGTTTGATGGTCCCTCTTTTCCTTCACATTCCTCCCTACCTCCCAGTCTGATGGCAACAGTTTGATTCTGCTTTGTCTTCCATTCTTTCATTTTCTTTTCTTCCATCCTGACAGTTCTGGGACCTTGCTGTTTTGTCTGAGCTACTCGTTTATAAAATGCTTTATAACTGTCAGAAAGGCTTGACCGCCATCATCACAATGTTGCTGAATTATTTATTTAATTTTCTCTTATGCTTACATTTTAACCAGGTGAATTTTTAGTACTTTTAGAACGCTGATAAAGAATCCTTTTCAGCTTACTTTTCATTGGTCTTACATTAGAATTTCATGTTGTATTAATGAGACTGAAGCTCTTCTGTGATTTAGGATCTCTTACAATCACAAAACATCACGTATCTTTCCACTCGTATGCATGGTGTGCCATACATCCATTGGTGAATGCGCATCTGTTTTGTTCATCACTGACTTTCACATCTGGTCTCTCCCTTGTTAACTCGAGTTTGCAGTGTGGTTATTCTCATTTTCACTACTCTGGACACAGTATGATTTCCTCATTCACAAAGATTCAAAGTCCTTTTTTTCTTCTTTGTTACTCAATTTTGAGGTCACATAAGTGATAAGAAGAACTGGATCTCTAAAGTAAGTTCTCATCTGTTCTGTGGAACACCCCTTGTATACATTCAGAAGTGCCTTCTTTCTCTTCATGGATAATGCTAATTCTCTTCAGATGCATAAGTTTTCCATGGTGTTCTCTGACTGCCTATAGGCCTCTTCTCCTTACCCCGTGCCTGACTGGTTCAGCTGTACTGCCATGGCATGCCCCTGTGTAGCCCTGGCCCAGGCCTGTCACCTCCAGTCCTTGCTACACTGAGGAGAAGATTGGCATTCTGGTACTGAAATGACCAGCCATTTCCCAGGCAGGCTATGGAATACAGAATTTTTTTTGAAATTTTACTGGGAACTTTGATTTATAAACATTGTGCAAATTGGTCATATTCCCATTGGATTATCCTTTTATGTTCTCTCTTTCCCACACTCCTACTCTTGAAATTTAGGGTGTATTTAATTTTTATAACACAGGTAGTTTGTCCCCAGTGCTCTGTTGATCATTTCTAGGTGGGGATTAGTAAGGGAAAAGGAGTTCTTGCCATATTCCATCAAGCTTTTCTCTTGTCCATCCACTCATTCCTTCTGATGGGTGTTGAGCACTCAGTGGGCGCTGCCATGGACAGAACTTAGATGCTGGGATCTTAGCAATCCATCCTGTGTAAATAATCATTTTTAGATGCCCGCTTTTAGATGAGTATGACTGTTTTACAACTGGAGCTGAAAGCTTGTGTTCAGGCTTTATCCTCCTTTTCCAACTTTTTAAATCTAACCTCTAACAAAGTGCTGTGTGATATCAGAGG
This sequence comes from Dipus sagitta, assembly GCA_036346955.1. Lineage (NCBI taxonomy): Eukaryota > Metazoa > Chordata > Mammalia > Rodentia > Dipodidae > Dipus > Dipus sagitta. The sequence goes on from CM070784.1 coordinate 45,520,465, forward strand.
CATTCATTGTGTGATAACAGAGGTCTCCCTGTGTGATAACAGATCTCCCTATGTGATAACAGAGATCTCCCTATGTGATAACAGAGGTCTCCCTGTGTGATAACAGAGATCTCCCTGTGTGATAACAGATCTCCCTGTGTGATAACAGAGGTCTCCCTATGTGATAACAGAGGTCTCCCTATGTGATAACAGAGGTCTCCGTGTGTGATAACAGAGGTCTCCCTGTGTGATAACAGAGATCTCCCTGTGTGATAACAGAGGCCTCCCTGTGTGATAACAGAGATCTCCCTGTGTGATAACAGATCTCCCTATGTGATAACAGAGATCTCCCTGTGTGATAACAGAGATCTCCCTGTGTGATAACAGAGATCTCCCTGTGTGATAACAGAGGTCTCCGTGTGTGATAACAGAGGTCTCCCTATGTGATAACAGAGGTCTCCCTGTGTGATAACAGAGATCTCCCTGTGTGATAACAGAGATCTCCCTGTGTGATAACAGATCTCCCTATGTGATAACAGAGATCTCCCTGTGTGATAACAGAGGTCTCCCTGTGTGATAACAGAGATCTCCCTGTGTGATAACAGAGGTCTCCCTGTGTGATAACAGAGGTCTCCCTGTGTGATAACAGAGATCTCCCTGTGTGATAACAGAGATCTCCCTGTGTGATAACAGAGGTCTCCCTGTGTGATAACAGAGGTCTCCCTGTGTGATAACAGAGATCTCCCTGTGTGATAACAGAGGCCTCCCTGTGTGATAACAGAGGCCTCCCTGTGTGATAACAGAGATCTCCCTGTGTGATAACAGAGATCTCCCTGTGTGATAACAGAGATCTCCCTGTGTGATAACAGAGGCCTCCCTGTGTGATAACAGAGATCTCCCTGTGTGATAACAGAGATCTCCCTATGTGATAACAGAGATCTCCCTGTGTGATAACAGAGGTCTCCCTGTGTGATAACAGATCTCCCTGTGTGATAACAGAGATCTCCCTGTGTGATAACAGAGGTCTCCCTGTGTGATAACAGAGGTCTCCCTGTGTGATAACAGAGGTCTCCCTGTGTGATAACAGAGTCTCCCTGTGTGATAACAGAGATCTCCCTGTGTGATAACAGAGGTCTCCCTGTGTGATAACAGAGGTCTCCCTGTGTGATAACAGAGTCTCCCTGTGTGATAACAGAGATCTCCCTGTGTGATAACAGAGGTCTCCCTGTGTGATAACAGAGGTCTCCCTGTGTGATAACAGATCTCCCTGTGTGATAACAGAGATCTCCCTGTGTGATAACAGAGGTCTCCCTGTGTGATAACAGAGGTCTCCCTGTGTGATAGCAGAGGTCTCCCTGTGTGATAGCAGAGATCTCCCTGTGTGATAACAGAGGTCTCCCTGTGTGATAACAGAGGTCTCCCTGTGTGATAACAGAGTCTCCCTATGTGATAACAGAGATCTCCCTATGTGATAACAGAGATCTCCCTGTGTGATAACAGAGGTCTCCCTGTGTGATAACAGAGGTCTCCCTGTGTGATAACAGAGGTCTCCCTGTGTGATAACAGAGGTCTCCCTGTGTGATAACAGAGGTCTCCCTGTGTGATAGAAGAGATCTCCCTGTGTGATAACAGAGGTCTCCCTGTGTGATAACAGAGGTCTCCCTGTGTGATAACAGAGGTCTCCCTGTGTGATAACAGAGGTCTCCCTGTGTGATAGAAGAGATCTCCCTGTGTGATAACAGAGGTCTCCCTATGTGATAACAGAGATCTCCCTGTGTGATAACAGAGGTCTCCCTGTGTGATAACAGATCTCCCTATGTGATAACAGACATCTCCCTGTGTGATAACAGATCTCCCTGTGTGATCGCAGAGATCTCCCTGTGTGATAACAGACCTCCCTGTGTGATAACAGAGATCTCCCTGTGTGATAACAGAGATCTCCCTGTGTGATAACAGAGGCCTCCCTGTGTGATAACAGAGGCCTCCCTGTGTGATAACAGAGATCTCCCTGTGTGATAACAGAGATCTCCCTGTGTGATAACAGAGATCTCCCTGTGTGATAACAGAGTCTCCCTGTGTGATAACAGAGATCTCCCTGTGTGATAACAGAGATCTCCCTGTGTGATAGCAGAGATCTCCCTGTGTGATAGCAGAGATCTCCCTGTGTGATAACAGAGATCTCCCTGTGTGATACAGAGATCTCCCTGTGTGATACAGAGATCTCCCTGTGTGATAACAGATCTCCCTGTGTGATAACAGAGATCTCCCTGTTGATAACAAGATCTCCCTGTGTGATAACAGAGATCTCCCTGTGTGATAACAGAACCTGTGTGATAAAGATCTCCCTGTGTGATACAGAGATCTCCCTGTGTGATAACAGAGGTCTCCCGTGTGATAACAGAGGTCTCCCTGTGTGATAACAGAGTCTCCCGTGTGATACAGAGGTCTCCCTGTGTATAACAGAGATCTCCCTGTGTGATACAGAGTCCGTGATACGGTCCCTGTGTGATAACAGAGGTCTCCCTGTGTGATAACAGAGGTCTCCCTGTGTGATAGCAGAGGTCTCCCTGTGTGATAGCAGTGACCTCTCTGGGTGATGGCAAACGTCTCCCTGGGTGATAACAGAGATCTCCCTGGGTGGTAACAGAGATCTCCCTGGGTGATAGCAGAGATCTCCCTGGGTGATAACAGAGATCTCCCTGGGTGATAACAGAGATCTCCCTGGGTGGTAACAGAGATCTCCCTGGGTAAAAGCAGTGGCTTGTCTGACTCTTTTCCCTGTGTAATAGCAGGGGAAGAGGCTGAGTCACAGACTGGGTTACAGACCCTCCAGACCCTACGTGGTCTCTAGCAGGCCAGCCTGGAGTCATAATGACACCTGACATGGAGAGAAGACATGGGCGAAAGGGTCATTGACCATGGGTAGGGCATTCCTAATGAGAAGACAGGACTAGGTATGTTCAGAAGGGGTGAGGCTACCAATGAAGGTGATATCAGAACCTCAAACATTACAGCAGTTTAAAGTGAATACATTTAGCTTAGCTGTGAAGATGCCCTCTTGCTTATTTTGTGTGTGTGTGTGTACTCTTTGTGCCTGTTACGAACATAAATAGTGACAAAGATATATATGAAATACAAATAAAGTGCAAATTTATTCTTAATGTACCATTTTCCCCCACTATTTTAGAGTACAGAAAAGATACAAAACATATTCCATTGAACTGAAATTGCCAGAAATGATTCTGGGAATTTCAAGTCTCTTGCCAGGTGCACACACCTCAAGTGCTGTAACCTCAGCAGTTGGGGGAAGAGGTTGGAGGACCACAAGTTTGAGGCTAGCCATGGCTAGTGAGACCTTTGCACCCCAACCCCTCAGAACATGTCTGTGGCTCTGTTCTCAGCACTTGTTTATAAAGGTTAAGCACATATTTCTGGATTAGATCATATACATGTCTGAAGGGATGTTAGATGTGTCAAGAAAAATATTTTTATTGTGTACTTAATAGAATGTATGAGTCACTAGAACTATATCTTATTCAGTATTAGAGTTTTTTAACATTTAAATTTTATATGAAAATTTTCCCGTGGGATGGATTTTTGTAGACTCTTCCCTTTAAAATAAGGAGACTAGGTACTGTGGAATTCTTAAAGATGCCAAATCCTGGACCAAGTCCCTTATTTTGTGTTTTCATGAATTATTGCTCAAAAGTCATTGCCAAGTTGTTTACCTTGGATTATTTGAAAGACTGCCTTGAGCTATTACAGTTTAATCCGTAATGAATATCTTGTTTTCAGTTAGTAATTTAAGGTTTTGATTTCCCAATTTACAAAATGAATTAGTTCCTAGGCAGTCATTTGAAAAACTTTCTTCAATACACATATTTTGAATAACTGACATGCATTATTTTCTGGGAATTGTGGTATTTTGGTGCCATCTTGTGGCTTGGCTTTGTAAGTAACTTTCACACATATCCATTTTAAATAAGGTGTGGGCAATTTAAGATGTGCTCGGAGTTTTTTGCAAAATACGAACATCCTACTGAACATAATGTTGAGAGGGACTTGACATTGGCCATATCAGTCAGTTCCTGAGTCTGTGTCCATGCCTCTTGTCCTCAGCTGCTGCTGTTTGAGCGCTCGTGGATGAACAGATGGAAGTCTTCTGTTCTGCACGAAGGGGAAGGTAACATACGGAGTGTGAAGTGGAGAGGCCATCTAATTGCTTGGGCTAATAACATGGTAAGAGCACAACTCTGTCTTTCTAACTTGCTCAGTGGCAGAAGAGGGACCAGGTGGATGAGGCTCTGGCAAAGAAGATGCTGTTTGCTAGGGTTGTTATTTTGAAAGTTACAAATGATAGTTGATACCGTACCTGAGAGGTTAAAGAAATTAGATTGCTTTTGGCTTTCATAATATATAGTCCAAAATAGGGTCCTATTTTAGAGAGGAAACCTGAGGCATGGAGAGTAGCAAGAAAATGAAAAGCCATCTTAATAATTGAAGGGCTGCATTGGGAATGTGGTCTTGAAAATACCATGTGCCTATTAGCCAAGGGCAATTGATATGAAGCAAGTGTAAAATGTCATTGATTTTTTTTTTTTTTTACTCCTAGTGTAATCATAGGCAAAAATATAGGTCTGACTTTTAAACAGTGGTGAATTATAATTTTTAGTTCTACATTTCTTTAAGTTCTACTCAATAAAATAACAGAAAAAAATTTTAAAGGCTGTTTCATATCTGTCATTTTTTTTGAAATTTCAAGCAAATCAGTTCTACATAGTTTTAAATGGTAGAAGTCTTCCCCAAATCAGTCTTGCTATTTAGAATTTTTCTTAATGCTCATAAATCACAAGAAAAGTAACAAATCATGGTCTCGGTTGTCAGTTTTCATTAGCTATTCGTTCAGTGTTACTGTTGAGAACTTAAAATTGTCAGGGGTAGCTTTGTTTTGTCTAGAAAGAAGTATGGGGTTCTTTGGTTTTGTTTCGCTGGGTTCTGTGGAGCCGGAGCTCCTCAGTCCCACTGCTCATGGGTTGCATGTAGCTGGTGCCTGCCATGTAGCGAAGGCCTAATCATACATCTTCCACTTTGTCTTCTCCTAAACAGAGTATACTCAATGCTGCTCTGTTTTCCAGGGTGTGAAGATTTTTGATGTCTCCTCAAAGCAAAGAATCACCAATGTTCCCCGAGATGACATAAGTCTTCGTCCAGACATGTACCCCTGCAGCCTCTGCTGGAAGGACAATGTGACCCTGATTATTGGCTGGGGGACTTCCATCAAGGTAGTTATGCTTATCCTTATATTAGTCCAACTTGCTATAGATTCACTGAGTGCCTTCTAAAGTTCATGAATGGCTTCTGGCAACCCAAATATTATTGTGATGCCATGCCAAAAAATTTAACTTTTCTATTCAGTTGTTCTCAATGGCTTTCAATCTGCTTCATTAGTTTATCTTTTTTTTTTTTTTTTTTTGCTGTTTTTTTTGTTTTGTTTTTAATTTCCCACAACCTAGTTGTAGTGCCTTAGCTAGTTTTAGAACATGTGATTGGTTTTGTTGGCTAGTCGTTTTCCTCTTCGTGTCTTTCTTCCCGTGTTGCTTAGCTGATATCCTGTATCTCCTCATTTGGGTTTGTGGTGGTAGTACTAGAGGCCGAAACAAAACCAGTGATATAAAAGAGAGGCCCAGGATTTTTGTTGGTAATAAGATTTTGGAAGATTTCCTGATCAGAATTATCTGATCTTGATGTGCCTTCGTAAATGAAATGAAATTTCACAGTTCTGCAAAAGAGTCTATTCACAGTGATTCATGCCTCCTGTGCTTCTGTGATAATTATTTAATTAAAAAAAAATCTGCTGGGCTTGGTGGCACCTGTGTTTAATTCCAGCACTCAGGAGGCAAAGGTAGGAGGATCGCTGTGAGTTCAAGGCCATCTTGAGGTTACATAGTGAATTCCAGGTCAGCCTGGACTAGAGTGAGACTCTGCCTCAAAACACCAAACAATAAATAAATAAACTAAGAATTAGCTAAAGTAAAAATGATATGAGAGCGATAAAAGAATACATTTCTGTTGTTTTAAACTGCCAAGTTTATGAATCTTTTTATTTTTCGGGTTTTTGTTGTTGTTGTTGTTGTTGATGTTGTTGTTTTTGTGTTTTCGAGGTAGTATCTCGCTCTAGCTCAGGCTGACCTGGAATTCACTTGGTAGTGTAAGGGTGGTCTCAAACTCACAGTGATTCTCCTAGCTCTGCCTCCCAAGTGCTGGGATTAAAGGCGTGCGCCACCCCGCCCAGCACAAGTTTCTGAAACTTTTACACCAGCCGTAGGAAATGGTGCATGATCTCTCTGTGTAAGTTGAGAGCCATGAGATTCCTGCTGAATCTGCTCTCTGACTGGAGATTTGTTTTCTTCAGACTCAGCTAGTTGTATGCTGATCATTTCCCAGTTTAGAATCTTGGTGAGTTTTGTTGAGGGAAGAGCAGTTGAGGACTTGGTCTTTCCTTAGAAGGAGGATAGTCTTGTTTGGGAGAGACAACTAGAAGCAGCACGAGAAAGTGCATTCGAGCCAGCTGTTTATTCATTTCACTCATGTGCTCGGCCGCCAGTCACTGGTTGTAGGTACGTGGGCAGGCAAACACAAATCAATTCCTTCCTGAGGGAAATTTCTGTCCTGGCGAGGGAAGATGGACAAAAATCAAACAAGTAGATACCATGTTGGTGATGGTAAACATCAAGGAGAGCATTTAAACAGGATAATGGTGAAGGGATTTGGGGTGAGTACCATTTAATGTAGATAGCTCAGAGGTAACCTGTCTAGTAGCTCACTTATCATTTGGGCAAAAGTTTAGAAGGGGAAAGCTGTGCAGCTCTGGGCTGCCGGGGTAGGTGAGGTAGGTATGTGTTTGAGGAACATTGAGGAAGCCATTATTATTGTCAGGATGAAACAGGTTCAAGAGAGGGGGATAAGCCGGAGTGGAAGGTGTGGAGGAGCAGCTCATGTCTAGCATGGGGCCTTCGGAATGTCTTTGGCTTTTAATTTGAATGAAGTGAGAAGGCAGCAGACTGCCAAGGCAGGATCATTATGGAAGAGCCCTGACATGTATTTTAGAAGGATCGCCTGCTTGTGTGGTATTAGATAGCGAGGACACAGTGAGGATGGGAGCCAGGCAGGAGGCTGTAGCCATCATGCCATAAAGTAGTGTTTTCTCTGCCAGTGTAGTGGGGCTGTTAAGAAAGACGAGATTGTAAGTATATTTTGAAAGTAGACTCTGTATCATTTGGCGATGACGGGACATGGGTGTAAGAAAAAAGCAAGTGTCAGCTGTCCCTAAGGAACGGAAGATGAAGCTGAGCTGAGCTGCTGAGGGTTGTCCACTGGGAAAGGACAGAAAAGATTTTTGGAGGTGTCCACTTGAACACCTTTCATCGGACCATGCAGACAGGTGGACACACAGTTGGAAGGTGTCTATGTGAGACACCTGTTACCTGCCCATGCAGACAGGTGGGCATACAGTTGTGAAGTCTCCATGTGAGATACCTGTTACCTGCCCATGCAGACAGGTGGATGCACAGTTGTGAGGTCTGCACATGAGGCACCTGCTACCTGCCCATGCAGACAGGTGGACATACAGTTGTGAAGTCTGCACGTGAGACACCTGTTACCTGCTCATGCAGACAGGTGGGCATACAGTTGTGAAGTCTCCACGTGAGACACCTGTTACCTGCTCATGCAGACAGGTGGGCATACAGTTGTGAAGTCTCCACGTGAGACACCTGTTACCTGCTCATGCAGACAGGTGGGCATACAGTTGTGAAGTCTCCATGTGAGATACCTGTTACCTGCCCATGCAGACAGGTGGATGCACAGTTGCAAGGTCTGCATGTGAGATCCCTGTTAAGTGCCCATGGGAGCATGTAGGAGCAGTGAGATGAAGCAGATCATGATCATAGGTGAGAGCCCTCCTTTCAATGGAAAGGTTCTAAATATCAGTGGCATACTCTTGTGCAGGACGTGAAATGATGCTAGCATTTACCTACTCATCTTCTAAACCTACTGTATTACTTTTCTTGTTGCTGTGATGAAAGACAACTTAGGGAAGGAAGGGTTTATTTCAGCTCACAGCTGAGGGTTATAGACTGTCACATGTGTGCTGTCTGGTGCTTGTATGTGAGAGAAATTGAGAAATATATATTTAGCTATAATATATATAATCAATACATGTATTCATACATGCATATATATATATGTATATATATATGTGTGTGTGTGTGTGTGTGTGTAGATACATTATTTCTATCTAAACCTTACATGTGTAATTTAAAGTGAAAATAGGCAATTTATTTGTGGGGATAGCTGATAGTAAAGATGTTCAACTTTTTGCACTGTATACTCCTGCTGCCGCCACTGTTTTTCCCTTGCCACTCTTAAAGCTCTCCTTACTTCACTGGTCGTAACAAGAGCAGGCCAGGGCTAAGGTGTGGTTGCCAATCCCTGCTTTAAGCCATCAGTGCAGTGATTATCCTATACTTGAGGTAGGAAGAACATGTGCCACCTTTCCGAAGTCTTAACAACAGTGAAATGAATTACTAGTATGAAATCAGAAGTCTACGTCAGTATTGGTCAGATTATTTTCAGTTATGTATTTTGCATAGTTTTACTTAAGTAGCAACCCACTGCAGTCATGGGTTGATTAACAAGAGGAATACATTCTGAGAAAGATCATTTCGTCATTGTGTAGACAGATTTGGATGACCACCATGTCACTAGTAAGTAGACTCTTTTTATTTATTTTTATTTACTTTATTTATGGGGGGGGGGTAGATAGAGAGAGAATGGGCATGCCAGGACCTTCAGCCATTGCACATGAACTTCAGATGCATGCACCATCTTGTGCATATGGCTTATGCGGGTACTGGAGAAATAAAACTTGTGTCCTTTGGCTTTGTAAGCATGAGCTTTAACCACTAAGCCATCTCTCTAGCATGTAGACTCTTTTTTTTTTTTTTTTTTTTTTTTTTTTTGGTTTTTCGAGGCAAGGTCTCACTCTAGCCCAGGCTGACCTGGAATTCACTATGGAGTCTCAGGGTGGCCTCGAACTCACGGCGATCCTCCTACCTCTGCCTCCCGAGTGCTGGGATTAAAGGCGTGCGCCACCACGCCCGGCTGCATGTAGACTCTTGATGGACCATGATTTGGTGGGTATGTTAAGTCACTGACCAAAACAGCATCTGCAGAATGTGACTATAGTCTTTACACAAATGAGTATACCATTAAATATGCATCAAAACTATATTAATGCGTTCTTTATTTGCCCTTGAGTATGACTTCATTAAAGAATAAGGTTAGAGTATCTATGTAATTCTCTAACATAGATAGTTGCCATATATAATTCAAATTATTTTCTGTCATTGGAATCTTAGGATAGATTTATACAGTCCATCCTTAGGGTTATATATAACCCTATATATTTTATATATATATATATATATATATATATATATATTATATAATATATATAATAATATAATATATAATTCATCATATTGAATTAAATGTTATGGAGAATCTCCCATTAGGTGAATTTAATAACTCGTGAGTTTTCTTTCCAGATATGCTCAGTGAAGGAGCGCCATGCCAGTGAAATGAGAGACCTGCCAAGTCGATATGTTGAAATAGGTATGACCTTGTCCCTTGTGTTTGGCTGTAAACTTCAGAAAAGCACCTACTTTATCAAGTACAAGTGCAAGTAGAAGACCGCTTCTTCCACCAAGGCTCATCTCCTGCTGCTTGCTAAAACACATCAAAGAGCTCTCACATTTTGAGATTTCACCACATAAACTTGTTTCTGCAAAGAACAAACAAGAAGCTATGTTTTGCACAGCAGTTTTGTAGTTGGCTTTGAAGTCAACCTTGAGTTTGCATTCTGGTTGCATTACTTATCATCTAGACATTGGACACATTCCTGCATGCTGTATTCTCTTCTTTAATGTATGATGTTGAGTGATCTCATCAATCGGTTGTGAAAAGTGTGAGTTGATGTGTGCATGTACCCAGCACAGTACTGGCACAAGGCCTTGAGCTTGAACCTTCTAAATACTCATTTTCATCATTGTTGGTCTGGGCCAAGTGCCATCATGTTTTATTGGAGTCACTATAGCTGCTTCCTCACTGCTTTATCCACTTTCACTGGGAGTGACTGTGGTCTAGTCTCCCCATTGCAAACAAAATTCAGATCTGACCAAGTTGTTCATCCTCCAATCCCTTTCTGTTGTTGTGAGGATAAAGAAGGGACATGGTCTCTGTGCTGCAGCTACATTGACTGTCATACACCCATTCAGACTTCTCCTACCCCTTTGTCTAGAACAGTCTTCTTGCCGCTTTTCATTTCACTGACTCTTTGAGCTCAAATATAGCTCCCTGGGAAAGTCACTAGCTCTTCTGGACTAGGCCAAGCCCTTCTATTAAGGTATGCAAATATTCCTCCCAGACAGTTGTAGCAGTCCTGTGATAACTTGGTATTTCCATGTCTTCCACAAGACTGTCACATCATTGCAACATATTCTGTGTCTGGTTTTTCTCATTGTGAAAAGTGGGGCCTGCAACCATGCTTGACACATAATTGGTCCTAAATAATACAGTGTTGAATGAATCAGTAACTCTGGAAAACAAGTATTCAGAAAAACATATACGAGTACTTGTAAGAGAAAAAAAGTCTTGCCATATTATAAGTTGGCAATAAAACATGTTGCCCATTTGGATGGTGAAAAGGGAAAATATAAATTTGGCAGGTTGTTCTGTCAAGGTGAAGCTGAAATAAAGCATTTGTTCCACACTGTCCATGATTAAATGTGGTAAGAACATTTACCTTTGGGTTGTTGTGTACTTGAAGTCAGAAGGTTGTGGTGGAGTTTTAGTCTTCTTTAACCTTAGAGAAGAATAAATACATCCCTTGGAGTATGAACAAAGTAGCTATGTGCAGAGTTATCAGGAAGACTGATAGCGAGAAGATAAAGGGAATTGTTGAAGTGTCTTTTCTTTCTTACCCCTCCCTTGCTTACCAGAGAAACCCTCCTAACATCTTAATAAATACTGACTTAAAAGTTGATATTTAATGTTAAAATGTATACTAATCAGACAAAAGGCCCTGAGAATTTTGAAAAATTCCAGGGCAGCTTAGAAAGGTAGCCACTGTCATCATATCTCTAGTGGGTTTTTCTCGCTCCCCACTGCTGTGTGAGGACAGGAGCTATGTGTGTTACCTGCATCCGTTCACTCTATCCTCACAGCCACCCTTGGAGTGCACATGGATGAAGAAAGCAGACAGGCAAGGCTCATGCTCTACGATACATCTGACTACTGGAGTGTTAGGATGGTGGCCTCTAACTTGGCAGAAGCCCCACACAGCTTCTGGGAGCAAGGCACTTTGATCTTGATGAAGTTACTTCAGCTTCCTGAGCCATGTGTTGCCACTTGTTATGGAGGCGATAGTGCCTCCCTCTTGGGATGGCTGTAAGAGTCAGGCATGGCATCCATGATGTCCCTCACATTGGGACGGCTGTAAGAGTCAGGCATGGCATCCGTGATGTCCCTCACATTGGGACGGCTGTAAGAGTCAGGCATGACATCCATGATGTCCCTCACATTCAGCTTGGTACTTACTAATAGGTGTTCACTAAATTACGGTAGGTGTTATGATTTGCAGATTTCTGTCCCAATTTGTGATTGCCAAGAGTCTCCCCCATGGTGACATGAGTCCGGAACCCTGGGATCACATTTTTAAAGCAAAGTAGATTGTCTGCACTGTAATTCTCATGAAATCAGCTGGGTGTGGTATTAAATATCATATTGCTGACGTTTGACTAATATGGCTAGTAGTTAACATACTACTTTCTCCTCCTGAGGAAAAAAAGCCTTTAAGAATACAATCTATTTCTACAGCGTGTGGCACAGGATTGCACTTGTTAGAAGCCAAACGTTTGTAATTTGTCCTTAGAAGTCAAAATCACAGCAATAGTGTGAAGTCCATCTCCTCTCTCAAGTACTATGTGGATGCTCTTGTAAATAAAAATACAAATGACAAGAAAAAGTAATCACCTGGCTTCACTTGCTCCTGGTGATATTCTCTATGCATAGGACTTTATGTTTATTTTTATATCTTATTTGTTTAAGAGAAAGAGGCAGATAGAATGGGCATGCCAGGGCCTTTAGCCACTGCAAAGGAACACCAGATGCATGTGCCCCCTTGTGTATCTGGCTTATATGGGTACTGGGGAATCGAACCTGGATCCTTAGGCTTTACAGGCAAGTGTGTTAATTGTTTGTTTTCTCATAAGATTTCTAATGTCTAGTGCTTACACTAAAGCCTTCCATGGTCTTCATGGAACAGCAGCTGGAAGCTGCTGTGTTGTTGGTAAAGGAAGCCCGCCTTGGTTTATGATGTCCACTGCCACAGGGAACATGACTTACATCCAAGAAACATGAGAATCTGTCTGTACAGAATGTTAGAGAAGCTAGGAAAAAAGGAAGGGGAGAAAACAAGGGATGTTGTTCTCACTTTAAATAGCTTGGTTATCTCCTATTGGTCATGTACTATGATCTTAAAACTCAGCATGACACACTGCTTTCAGCCTCCTGAGTGGTTGCTGTCATTTTGACTTTGGCGCACTGGTCACAGCAGTGTGATGCATATGAGTGACATGATTTCTCCAAGTAGAAATCTCAGTAGAGACATGTCAGATGCTGATATATTACAGGTGTTTACATCTGCAGATTGCACGAGGGGTAGTTTTGGTTGTAGTTCAGTTTATTGTTTATTAATTTTCCTAACATTTTATTGTGTGAAAAAAATACAGTAAACTTATTGCAGTGAATGCTGTATTCAAGTTTCACTGTACATGTCTGTTTGTTATTCACACCTCCGTCTGGAAGGATGCAAAGACCACGTGGCGCTAGGTGCTAGGACCTTGGGTCTTTATTACTGTGGAAGCTTGGATATCAAATGGACCCTATAGACTCATGTTTTGAATACTAACCCCAGTCGGTAATGTTGTTTGAGAAGGTTGTTGAACCGTTAGGTAGTTGAGCCTTGTGAAGGAAGTATGAAATAAGTTATGGAAGCTGACCTTGAACATAATTTGTAGCTCAGGTTGGGGGCTGCAGGCCTGGGCCCACAAACTTATTCATGTATCATTTCTCTTTAAGTTTTAAGTGGACTATTTTTGAAAAGCTTATTATTTTTCTTTAATCTTATTATTTTGTACCTTTAGAAAGGTAGGTAAAAACTTTTAAATAAAAGGTCTAATGCCAAACACCAAAAGTATCTTAGTAATTATAAATAGCATGCCTTGTAACTTTTGTCCCATTGTAATGTTCCAGCTGAAGAAAAATAACTTAAACTTGGCATTTGTGAAAATTATTATTGCCATGAGGATAACTGACACTGGGTCTTATGGATTGAGTATCTTCCTATGATTGAGCTGTCATTCTAAGCTACCAGGCACAGCGGCACAGCCACACTTGCTCTATGACTGTTGTGTTAACTTCTGTTTGTGGTGGAACTTTTCAGTTCTGAATTCCTATGTGTCTTTTCCAAATGGAATATTGTGAAGCACTTTCAGTGCTGAGAGGTTAAATGTTAATTATGCTCCTTTATGTTGCCTTATGTGTTTTTTTTTTTAATTGAGGCATACTATTATAAGTTAGTTACAGGGTATAGTGCCCCACAATTCAACACATGTATACATGTGTAGTGATCAAATCAGGGTAATGAGCATTTATTTCTGTCTTTTTAAATACTGAATTTTAAAATGTATACTGGCATTCACATTGGTGTGTTTTCCCATTATGTGCACTTTTTGTTCTTTTTAATGGTGAATTTTATGTACCTTTTGTTTGCAGTGTCTCAGTTTGAAACCGAGTTCTACATTAGTGGACTTGCACCTCTCTGTGATCAGCTTGTTGTACTTTCCTACGTAAAGGAGGTTTCAGAAAAAACGGTAAATATTTTCTCCCCAAATACAAAGGGATGTTGGGGTTTACTTTTAGCATCACACCCAGGTCAAGTTACCTGTCAAAAGGTTTGCTGTGGGGCTGGAGGGATGGCTTAGCGGTTAAGGTGTTTGCCTGCAAAGCCAAAGGATCCCGGTTTGACTTTCCAGGACCCACATAAGCCAGGCACACTCTGGAGTTCGCTTGCAGTGGCTGGAGGTCCTGGCATGCCCATTCTCTCCCTCCTTCTCCTCTCTCTCTGCCTCTTTCTCTCTCTCAAATAAATCAATAAAATATGTTTAAAAATAAAAGTGTGCTATAACCCAAGTGGCCCTATTGACTTAACATATTGACTTCCAGTTCTGCTCGTAGCTTGCCTTTGCTCCCACTGAATACAGAAGAGAGTTTTTTCATCAGTCTTTGTAGTTTCGTTGAAAGAATTGAAGGGCTCTCCCACTGGAAGGCAAGGACATTGGGTTGACATGGCCTTGTGACCACCCTGAAGCTGATGGCTGCAGCTGCCTGGCCCTGTGGTCAGAGGGAATCATGGAAGGATAGTTCATCATTTCCTGTGGTTCACATGTACTTGCTTACCTCCTGGTGGCCCAGAAAGAGATTCTGGCTAACTCTCAGTTATGCATGCAAGTGATGCTGCAATAAGATGTTGCTGACAAGAAGCAGCAGATAAACTGCATTTTGTGGTGCTGACATTGAAAGAAAGGTTTTCTGGGCACCAGTCTCCCACCGAAGACTTGTCCAGCACCATTCCCAGCTTGTCTGTTAGAGACATGGGTAGTGCCAGGAAGGAAAGAAGGCCGGTCTCAAGGCATAGACAAGGAGAGCTTATTGTGACGGATTTCCTAGTGCATGTTGTGTATAAAAGAAATTCCAGTTGATTCTCGAGCCCTTTTCCAGTAAGTAGGCAAGTGGGCACTCCTAGTCTGTACCCTCTTCTTCTTTTTTTTTTTTTTTTTTTTTTCCAAATGTTAAGGAATAAAATGGGGGAAAAGCCCAGGGAGCCCTTGTTGTGAAGTGGAAGCTGCTCTTGAGCATTTCTGTGAGAGAGCACTCGCGTTAGGAAGGCATCACCATGGTAACCAAAGCTCCGGGTGTCCGTGTTGCTAGGCAATGAAATGTTGTAGACTTAAGTGAACCCTCAGACCTCCTAAAATCAATAGGGTTGGCTTCTAGCCCTACTGCAGGGCATCAATTTATTATTATTTTATTTATTTTTGAAAATAAAGAAAAGCAGTGGCTCCTGAGGGAGTAGGTAAGGTGCTTTTGATGAGGAATGCAGGGAGGATTGAGACTGTGATTGAAAGAAATCCAGGAAGAAGCAATAAAGTGAAAAAAAGGGTGAGTCTAATAAACAACTGATAAAAAAAGAAAGGAATAAAGGAAACGTTTGTTAATAAAAGAGTATTGGAAAGGAATAAAAACCAAAGAAAGGCCAACCTCACTGGGCAAATTAGAAAATAGATTTTTTTTTTCCAGAAGAAGTGAGGGCTTTGGAGGTGAATTTAAGTGTGTGTTGCAGTGTACATAGAGACTCATTTTATATTGTATCAATGCATACTATAAATCCTGAACTACAAAACAGACTGATAACAGTAAGACAAAAGGAGTAAAGAGGTTAGCCAGACTCCCCCTTTTTCTATTTTTATACTAAAAAGATGTTTACCTGTATTGATTTCTCCTTACTATTCTCCAAACCTGGTACCAACTTCTAACATATAAAGGCACAGAGTAAACATTTTCAACTGTTATAAGGCACAGCAAGGAGAGACTAAAACAATGCAAACTCAACCACCATCAAACAAACATCAAACTTCTGCAGTTCAAGTTCAATATATCCAGAGACTAACAGTCTCCAGACTTTCCAATTTTGCCCCTCCAGCTGGGTAGAGTAGTCGGGGAACACTTTCATCCCAGGCCAACAATGCGCTCTATGGTAGCCCTTGCACAGTCCTGGTATATACAAAACATCTTCAGGTCTTCATGCAAACCACGGTCCATCTTCCAAAGGCTCTTTCAGCCTATCAGGGCATCATGCCCTTCCTCATGCTGCATCTCAGCAGCAGCTCCTGGAACCATGTGCAATTCATGACCATTCCTCACATTTTCCAAAGGCTCTTTCAGCCTATCAGGGCATCAAGCCCTACTTCATGCCACATCTCAGCAGCAGCTCCTGGAAGCATGTGCAATTCACGACCACTCCTTGCATTTTTCATGCTTCTGAAACCAATACCAGGTGTGCAGGACACAGCCATATTCTTAATTCAGGGACGAAACAAATCATAGCCTTGAAAAGCAGGTTCCTTCTCCAGTCAACTCTTTCCAAAAGTGTTTGCATTTCTATGATAGCCTTTCCTCAGGAATCCTTTCCATTGTTTTAATGTAAAGCAGTTGGACCATCTTCCTTAAGATTGCTAATGTGTTTGACAATAGCAGGTTCAGTAACCTAAAACCAGTCTCAGTGCCTGTAATTTTAACTTGCTTGAGGTTTTCCAGCTTAAAATCTTAAATCTCTTAGTCCAATATCTCTAGCCAAGCACATCAGTCCATTACAAATTTAACCTTGATCAAACACTCTGGGCCTGGGCAGCAGGATGCAGCCAGCCCTTATGCCAGTAGCCCAGTTCCAACAAAGTCCTCTGCAGTCTTTCCTTCCCCTTAGAAATCTCATAAGCCAAGCGTCGAAGTTCAATGCTGTCTGCACTTAGCATTCTCAGACTCTCATCAGAATAGTCCATAAAACTTGGCTTACCACTCCAGAAGACATCTTCAGTTGCAAGCACCAAGTCCGTGCCTAGTCCTCCAAAACAAAGGTTCCACAAGATCAACATCCACATAGTAAGGTTCATCTCACCCCACTCCTCTATACCAAATTCTGTATCAGACAGCTTCAGGTTCACTGAGATGAAATTCCAGACCAGGCACAGTTATGGAGGAAGGGATTTATTGAAGCTTACAGATCCAGGGGAAGTTCCATAAAAGCAGAAGAAACTGGCCTGCCTTCACAGGCCCAAGCAGAGAGAGAGCAGTACAAGCCTAAAGGTCAAAAGCCACAGCACACTTCAGGAACTCCAGCTAGGCACAATTTGCATATCTTTAGATTGAAATCTGAAATCCACCACCACACCTTAAGATCCACCCAGTGGCATTGCCTCCAGCCAGATGGCTAGAGATGCAAACTACAAACAAATAAACAACTGAACTATATTGGGGGCCATCTATTCTATTCAAACCACCACAATGACCATATAATGCCTGTTCTTTGGGTGCATGTTTGCATGTAGTGACATGCTTTGTATTGCCCTGGATTTGTGACATTCCTCTCTCCAGTGTGTATAGTTTTCACCATTCTCATGTTAGTAGTAGCTGTTTCCCAGTGTTTTCTTCCTCTCATTCAATGATACAGCATGAGTATGTGAAGAATGGATTGTGTCAAAGTGTTGGAATTAAAGAGCAACAAACCCTTGTAACAGGGTTTTAGAGTTCAGAAAGAGCCCTTAAACTCCAAACCCTGAGTTCATGTCTGTTTTACCAAAGAATCAGGATAGGAACCTGGAAGTTCTGGAGAGGTGAACAGCCAACAGAGAGAGGCTTGCCCCCCTAGTAAGGATCTATAAAATCTGTTGTGGTGGGCTTCACCCTCAGCCTCAGGTGAGTGTGAGAGAGCTGACTGGTCTGAGCACAGGGCTGGCCCTGCAGTGAGATTGCTGATTGGATGGCTGATGAGAGGCTGAACTCCGATTGCTGAAGCAGGCAAGCATGGTATGCTCTCTCTCTCTCTCTCTCTCTCTCTCTCTCTCCCTCCTTCCGTCCCCCTCACCCTCAGTGTGGAGCTTGCTGCCATCTGAGAAGAGAAGTTTCTCTAACCAAAAGTGAGAGTAACATTAATATATAGGCATAAACAAAAGTATTTAGAGGGTAGTTTAGTGGGCATAACATGCCCATTCAGCCAAACAGTGGTAGGAGCTCCCCTGGTAGAACATATGACCTTCCCAGCCTTAGGCTTTTGACTAGATTTTTACGAATTCCTTCCTGTGCAGCAGGCTTCAGGTCCACTCAGAGAGCAGTTACCCCCATAACAGACATGCCACTGTTGCACTAGTGGGCACATCTTGCCTGGCTGGCTAGCTATGTAGCTTGTAGTGTTCACTGCTGGTTAAGACTATGGATGACTTTTCTTCCCCAGCTGCCTGTGAAGCACTTGTCAGCACTATGATGCCAACCAGCAGGGAGAAGGCTTCCAGCTTAGTTCCTGCCCCATTTCTCTGTGTCCTGCAACCAAAGCCTGTGATGTCTTCAGCAGTATGGTCTTAATGTCTAGTTCTGGTTTACAGCCAAGAGCACTGGCAATAACCTATATGGTTTTGAGGGTTCCACCAGGCTCCCTGATTAACAACTCACTCAGAGATATTGTGCCCATTAGGCTCTGGGAATTTTGTATAACAACTTAATGGCTTCTGGGTATAGCATTATCCATCCCCACAAGGAATTTGTTCCCAAACTCGCACTTTCTTTTTCTTAGTTATATTTATTTATTATTAAGAAAATGCTTTGTATGGACACATCGTGTGTTGGTTCCATGTTTTCCCTCCTCCCTACCCCTAATCTGCTGAGGGCCCACCTCAGTGGGGCTGCTGGTATTCCCCATGGGTTTATGAGTTATGCATTGTGAGAGCAGCAGTTAGTTAGGATTAGCAATTCCAGTTCAAACGTACATACCCAGCTTTGTGTATGCACTGCCCAATTGTAAAGCAGCCCAGTCGCCTTTTGGTGCATACTAAGCCACCTGTGTGGAGTGTGCAGGTTCCTCTCAGTGCTCTGTGAGCTTCTCTAGGCTGGCCAGGTTGGCTAGCAGTCTGGATCAGCCGGCCTGGGTGTTGGGGATCTCTTGGCTCCTGCAGCTTTTGGTGGTAGTTCAGACACTGGCATAAAGAGGAGGAAGTTGTGGACTGCTGTCTGCAGCCTGTGTTCTGGAGCTGCACAGCTGCTCTCTGCTGTCAGCTGCTTCTGATTCTTTAGGATTTGCAAGGCTGGTAATTTTTTCTAGAACTTTCCAGGGCTCAGGCAGGGCAAAGCGTGGAGAAGCACTTCCTGGCAGCAGCTGTCTGGAGGCAGTTCCCTAATCATAGAATCAATTTTAAAATATCCCACTGTTAATCTTTCCTCTTTTTTGTATTGTTTTAAAACTTTGACTTTTTAAATATTTTCACAGATGTGGTAGATTATAGTATATAGTCACTTGTCTTACAGTTACTATTCCATTCTTGACATGTTTTCAGTGTATGGGATACACAGCTCATTCTGCTTCTCAGGACAAAACTACTCAAACAGATCCAAGTCTTACTGTTCTATGTGAGAAAAAGAAAACTTAAAAACATAGTTCTAAAGTTTTATTTTACTTTGTTCCTCTCATGTGTCTTTATACCAGTGTCCAAGTGTTTTAGGCACTTCTTCTTTGCAGAATGATTTTAAGTGTGTATTTTGCCCCTATAATGCTGAATCCCCAAAAGATAGATGTGGAAGTAGAGCAGACTTAGGCTCGGTTGTGGTTTGAGTGGGGAATGCCCCTTGTAGGCTCACGTGTTAGAACACTTGGCTCCTGGTTGGTGGTGCTGCTTGGGGATGTGGTCGAATTTTTAGGAGATAGAGCATTGCTGAAGGAAGAGGGTCACGAGGGGTAGGTTTACAGCCTGGCCCACTTCTTTTCACACTGTGCTTCCTTGATGTGACTACAGTGTGAGCAGCCACCTCCCCTTACTGCTGCTGTGCATTCCCCACCATAATGGAATGTATCTACTAAAATTGTAAGCCAAAACACCTTTCTTCCCTTAAGTTGCTTCTTGGCAAATACTTCATCACAACAGTGAAAAACTAATACAACCTCTAAATCCAAGGTTCTCTGTAAGTCCCAGTTTTTCCATACACCCCAACCTTGCCATTGACTAGCTTTAATCTGAATTTTTTGGTCACCTGTCTCTTCATCTTTAAAGTGAAGAGCAACAGTACTTCATCAACCTTACAGGTTTCATGTAGGACATGTTTGGTCACCTGCTAGGCTTGCTGAGCTGCCTCAGGCTCTCCACAGGTGTTGGCACATCTTTTTGTTTTAGTCATGACTTACAGCTTCACGGTCACCAGCTGTATATACTGTGTAAGTTTAAGCTGGTTAAATAGTTCAGTAAAAACTTAAAGCTTAGTTTCACAGTTACACTGTCACCTCTGACCGCAGCCTGCCTGTCAGCACTATAGATGGGGCACATACATCTTCATCACCTCAGCAGGATGATTTAGTGATCTCTGGATGTCCACAGTTAGCAAAGATTGACTAGTGGAGAAGTTTCTAATATCATTTTATTTCCCTTTGCATCCTGTAGAAAAGATGTAATGTGGCTGTGTTTGCTTTTATTGAACCATGCATTAGGCACTTTCTCATGTTGTCCAAATACCTGATGAGAGCGACTTAAGAAAGAAAGGGTAGCCGGTCGTGGTGGCGCACGACTTTAATCCCAGCACTCAGGAGGCAGAGGTGGGAGGATCGCCGTGAGTTCGAGGCCACCCTGAGACTCCATAGTGAATTCAGGTCAGCCTGGTCTAGAGTGAGCCCCTACCTTGAAAAACAAAAAAAAGAAAAAAAAAAGAAAGAAAGAAAAGAAAGAAAGGGTTTATTTCTGCTAGCATCCTGAGGGTACAATCCCTCAGTGTGGAGAGGGCACGAGCACGTGGCAGCTGGTCACATTGGATCCATGGTCAAGAAGCAGAAAGCAGTAATTGCTCATGCTCAGCTTGCTTTATCCTTGTTCTTCTATTTTTTTCAATATTTTATTTATTTACTTATTTAAGAGGGTTGGAGGAGAGAATGGGTTCACCAGGGCCTTTAGCCACTGCGAACAAACTCCAGACTCATGAGCCACCTTGTGCATCTGACTTAGTGGGTACTGCGGAATCAAATCTGGGTCCTTAGGCTTCACAAGCAAGAGCCTTAACCACTAGGCAATCTCTCTAGTCCCTTGCTTTATCATTTTTATTCAGCTGAAGTCCCCACCCCATGGAACAGTGCTGCCCATTTTCAGAGGGAGTCTTTCTTTGCTGCAAACAACCTCATGAACATATCCAGAGGTGTGTTTGCATGGTGGTTACAGATCCTGTCAGCTTCACCATGAAACTTACCACAAAGCATCCCTTCCCTGGGGGGGGGGGGGGATGCCACAGTGGTCCAATGTGTTTGTTACTATGCAAATCACAAGGTAAGGTCACACAATAGAACAGTGTTAGGTACATGGCAGAATGATCAATTCAAAGCAAGTATGAATACTTCATTTGTGTAACTGACAGAAGTGTAATCACAATAAGAATTTTGTATCTTCTTACCACAGGAAGGAGAATATTGTGCCAGGCCTAGATTGGACATCATCCAACCACTTCCAGAAACCTGTGAGGAGGTCTCTTCCGATGCTCTGACAGTCAGAGGCTTTCAGGAGAATGAATGCAGGGATTACCGGTTAGGTGAGACAACAGAGAGCTGGCTCTTGTGATTTCTTACACTTACCGTACTTCCTTTCCTGCTCAACCCACCCAAAAGTGAATTTAAGTATGGGTGCCAAAAGAACCTAAGAGGATGACTGGGCAGAGCTGTTGATAAAACCCAAGTTTCATGCTGTTATTGCAGTACTTCCTTAGTGCCTAGAAGAAAACTGGGCAAGAGAGGAGGCTGGGGCCAGGAAAGTGGGCCCTTGTTGGTTGTGTTTTCCCATTGTCAAGCCAGCCAGCTAGCTCCTTCTCTTGTTCTGGAGATGAAACCTATGGCATTGTGCATGCTAAGCAAGTACTTTGTCACTGAGCAGCCTCCCCATCCCTGCCGTATTTAAGCAGCACTTAACCTGGAGTCAGTCAGCATGACAGTCTCGTTGTCCTCTCACTCCCAACTTGATGTCCCTGGAAGATTTGCTATAGAATACCAGAAAAGTTGTCCAAGCACTGTCAGAGACTTGGTGTTTGGGGGGGGGGGGCTCAGACACAACTAGAGAGTATGGCTCTTTAGCCGTGCCAAGCATATGTATGTTTGGGTGTCATCATATCTGTATAAAATACATTGACAAATAGAACAGTAAAGTTCCAAGAACTTTTCTGAACAGTCTACATGTGTTTGGGCCTTACATGAAGGCTATAGTCAGTTAAAATGTAAAAGTTTATTCTGGACTTTGTAGAGGGCAACTGTGAGTCACAACTGAAGGCATCCAATCATCCAATGTGGATATTTTGCTCTGAGACAATTCTGCTCATGCTTCAAACCCATCAGGCGAGGTTGCATCATTGCATTCTATAGGAAGCCCTCACTAATGTACTCCTCCAAAGAATACTGAGATGATAGATGACAGATAATATCACCAGGGCTTGAGCATCAGTCATTTATACATTAAATAGACTTCACATTGATGAGCAAGAAACATTTATTGCTGACTGTGAAATGTAATTGTTCTGTAAATATAGAATAGTACTGTAATTGATCACAATGTTATGGAGGACTTGGGTGCTTTTGGAACAAACCTTGAACCCTAAACCCTAAGTTCATATTTGTACCTTTACCAAAGAATTGCATTAACCAAACTCAGAAGAATGATTTTTTAAATCACCACATTTTATTCAAAGGTATCAAGGATAAGAGGGACAGGGAGGGTAAAGAAGGGGGCTAAGGACGCCATGAGGTCCAGGATCCCATGTGGGAGAACAAACACGGGCCCTGCAAACAAAAATATAAAGGGATTTTCTTAAAAAGGCCATAAAAACAGTAGCCAGGCTACGGGGACCCTAGGTGTGGAGTTGTTCCAGAGGGAGAGCAAGTTCCTTTCCAGGAGTCCAGGTAAGACATTTGGAGTCAGCGATCTGGAAGAGAGGCACACCTGCCTCAGGTGTGTCAGCCAGTCAGCCTAGGTCCACACTCTCCTAGGCAGGGTGCTGTCTAGAGAGAGAGGGAGGGAGGGAAGGAAGGAGGGAGGGAGAGAAGTCTGATTGCGGGTCACAGGCAGGCAGGAGTTGAGTCCTGCAACTGAGGCAGTGGGAAGGGTGAGTTGAGATAGGCCTGGCAGGCTGTGGTAGGCTGGGAGGTATGAGGTAGGGCTCCTCCCATGAGAGCCTATTCCCTGTGTGCTTGGACCAAAAGCTATATGCTTAACCTAGCCCCTCTCAACAAGTGAAGTTTATATGCCATAGATGGAGTCTAGCATGCAGCAGCCATGTAGAGTTAGGACACTATTTTTCATCTGAAGTTAGATGCTAATGTATGGAACTCAGAATTTTAAACTTACCTTATCTGTTGCTATTGTTGTATAGTCTTCCTCTCTCCTTTCTTCTTTTCAAATAGTTGTACAGTTAAATATATTTAAAAGCCTGAAATATATGTTGCTATTCTCCACCTTACTCCAGCACTCAGCACATGTCTCTTCACAGGCAGGCAGACATAAGCTCTTATGCTTTATCTTGGGTAGGCTTCGTGTCCCTTGGTGTCATTGTCATACTTGTGTTCTGTCATTAAAGTTCTCCTCTCTCTTCTCCTTTCAAGAATACTCTGAAGGGGAATCACTCTTCTATATCGTGAGTCCAAGAGATGTTGTAGTGGCCAAGGAACGGGACCAAGATGACCACATCGACTGGCTCCTTGAAAAGAAGAAATACGAAGTACTTCTTATTTCACTTTCTTGAAAGTATTGACTCATCCATAACTTCAAAAAGATAAAGGCTTGCTATAGTGTTTCTCTCTTAAAGTTGAATGAAGATAGAATGCTCTGAGCCATTATGTAAGAGGCTAAAATTTGCCAATACACCTCTCAGAAAACAGGGAACAAAAATTCTGCAATTAAGTTATCTTGCTGAGTCATTAATGTGAATAAAATAGTGGTTCGGGGAGAATGAGTTAAATCTAACCTGAAAATTTTGTTCCGTGTATTTTAATTTTCATTTTTAATGCTAGGGATTGAACCCAGCCAGAGCCTTAGGCATGTTAAGTAAGCAGTCTACCACTGAGCTATACCTCCGGCCCTGTTTTGTGATTTTATTAAAGGAAATTAAAATAAAAGTAGTATTCTAGAGCTGTCTATTTGGATATTTTAGTGAAAACTCCCTTTTGTATGTAAGAGAAAACTACAAGATGTCCATTTCATTGAGCTTTGGTTTAGACAAATTTAAGTAGACAATAGCCCAACAAGACTTCACTTATAAAATATAATTTCTCGGGCTGGAGAGATGGTTTAGAGGTTAAGGCACTTGCCTGCAAAACCAAAGGACCTTGGTTCGATTCCCCAGGACCCACATAAACCAGATGCACAAGGTGGAGCATGCATCTGGAGTTTGTTTGCAGTGGCTATAAGCCCTGGCTTGCCCATTCTCTCTCTCTCTCTCTCTCTCTCTCTCTCTCTCTCTGTCTCTTTCCCTCTCTCAAATAAATAAATATACAAAAAAAGTTAAATAGTAATATATTTTTAAAAATTTCTCACTTTTAATAGTCCAAAAGTTATTTTGTTACTTAGAGAGACTATAAATGGGTTTAGTACCAATCAGCAGAAAACAGTCATAACTAGTCATATTTTTCCATGTACTTTTAAACATTTTTATTTTTTGACAATTTTATACATACATTATATTCACTTGTCATTATCCTCTTTTATCCCCTCCCAATCATACTAAACTTATTTATCCACCTTTTTTGTTGCTTTCTTTGTAAGTACTTGGAACAACTGGGGAATTTATTTTTAATTTGTAAATAGTGTCCAGGTATTGATATGTAATTCACAACTGACTAATTACCATATTGCTTCAGATTAAGTAATTTTTTGAAAATATCTTTATTGATTATTTATTTGTAAGGAGATGAGAGATAGAATCAATGGGTGAGACAGGGTCTCCTACCACTGCAAATTAACGCCAGAGACATGCACCACTTTGTGCATCTGGCTTCATGTGGGCACTAGGGAATTGAACCTGGACCATCAGGTTTTGCAAGGAAGCGCCTTTAACTGCTGAGCCTTCTCTTCAGCCCAGATTAAGTAATTTTTAAAAAATGATATTTTTGTTTGTTTTATTTATATATATTTTTTCGAGGTAGGGTTTTACTCTCTAGCCCAGGCTGACCTGGATTTCACTATGTAGTCTCAGGCTGGCAAATGAAAATGGAAAGACTTCATTTTGGTTGACTGTCTTTGTTTGAGTTTGAATTCAGGGAAGTTCACAAGAGCATAGCATTACAAATTCCAGCACTTCAAGCAAAAGCCACAGGACTGTGACACCTCATTATCATAGCCCAGAGTATGAAGACATAATAAATGCAAAGCCTGTAACTGCAATCTCTTTTTCTTTCTCTCTGGTCCTTTCTGTTGTGCTTATGGGAGCCTAGGAAGCTATGATGGCAGCTGAAATTAGCCAAAGGAACGTTAAAAGACATAAGCTTCTGGTAAGTGAAGTTTCGTCATTTTGAATGGCTGGTTTTCCTGAGGTGAGCTATAAGGAGTGTGCTGATGTCAAAGCAGCAGGTTCTTCCTGCCTGTTCCAAATTCCTCTCAAATTGATTCTCTCACCTGTAAGGTCACAACATTTCACTTTATTGATTCCATTTCTGCTTGT
Organism: Dipus sagitta; assembly: GCA_036346955.1. Lineage (NCBI taxonomy): Eukaryota > Metazoa > Chordata > Mammalia > Rodentia > Dipodidae > Dipus > Dipus sagitta. The sequence continues at coordinate 45,546,055 of CM070784.1, forward strand.
AAACTTGCTAGCCTCAAGGTAGTTTTAGAAAATTTTAAAAACTATATTTATGAAATACACTTGAAATACAATGCTTTCCAATTGGGTATGTGGAAGTTTCTTTAAATCATAGGTAAAATAATGTTATCCCAGAATTGATTAAAAGTGGTTTGTGAAAATTTGATTCCTTCAGCCTCCCAATGATGACAAACCCAGTGCTGCTGTTTTGGAGACTCTGCCAGGGCAGCAAATGTAGTCTCATTACATTTTAGACAGTGGAAAAATACAGTGAGTGTCTCAAACCCTGTTTCTTTGCTAACTGTGAAAGTGTGCAGGTATAGAGCAGAGAAGAATTGTGTCCTTTACCGTGAAGGGTCTTATCCTTAGAGACCATATAGTCCACTTCCCTTGCTTAAAAATGAGAACTAGGAACTCTAGCCCTAGCCCTATTTTCAGCACAAATTCCTTCTTACTTCTACTTTCCCCACCTTAAAATCTTCTTTAAAGTGCCACATAAAAACTAAGGAATACATAAGTGAATAATAAAAGAAGAGAGAAAACTAGAGCAAACTTATGTTTCAGTTACAATGTAAAGACTAAGCAATACCTTAGAGACGGAGAAGGGCTTGCAGCCTTTAGAATACTGTGCTGAAGGTACAGGAAGAGGACAGGCTTGACCTGCTTGGTTGTGTGGGACAGCTGAAGAGCTCACTGTAGAAGCAGTAAAGGATTACTGCATAAGGAAAGACAGCAGACTCTGGAGAGACGTCTATTAACTAGGAGCTGGCTTCTTTTCTGGAACCTGTAGGAAACAATTTAAGCTTTCAGTCCTGTATCAGATTTGCCTGTTAGAAGGGCTGAGGGAGACTGGGCCAGAAAGAGGCCAGCTAGGATGGAGATCAGGAGGCATCTTATTAGTATAAATGGGAAGTGGGGAGAACTGCGTAAGTTGGCAGGAGTGGAGACATCCTGTAGGATATCCTTGTGGAGCCTGGGAAGGAAATTTGAGCTAAACAGATACGGTGAAGTTAGCAACCATGTCAGTAATTACTTGAATTTGGGTAAAGCCACTTACTGTGGGTGTGTTAAGTCCTAGCAAATAAGTTCATAGACGGAGCCCTTGAGGATCTGTCTTTCATGGAAAGACACATACAGAGCACATGTAGACGAGCCAAGCCAAGAAGGTGTACTGGGAGCTGGGTGAGAACATTCAGGATAAAGGGAGTTAAAGGCTTATGCAGCTGGTGTGAGCATGCCAAAAGGCCAAACTCAGCTGGTCAGCATTACCTGGGATTTGGTAATATGCAACAATTTTCAGCTCACATATTAGTGCCAAAGGGTGTGATAGTGAACAGACATTGCAATGCACAGGTGAGGACAGACCGCCAGTTTCACTGTGAGGAAAGTGACACAAACTGTAGCTGGGTGCTCTAACATCACAGGATGGCTACTTCTAGTGTTTCGTGTGAGAGTTGTTAAAAACAATACTTGTGCTAAGAGAAGAGGATGGGGTTGGCATTGAAGCTTCAAAGAGGGGAGTGTGGAATGGGTGCCACAGTGGCAAGGTGGGCCTGGCGAGAAAGAGGGGGTAGCTGATGTGGCCGTCTGCAGCCTGCGCGTTTGTCAGCGGTTGCGTCAGGTCACATTGTAGGAAGGGTAGACGGCCCGGGTTAGAGTGTGGCTCTGAAAACTGGCAGGAAGACCCTTTATAAGTATGTAGTCTGTTTTCAGAGAAATAAGGAAATTGTGGTAGATTTTAAATATAATTTCCCACATAGTAGCCATTAAAGAAAATAGGTGGTAAACCAAAAGCTATTAAGCAGTCCTATATTGATTACGCAGAGAACTTCTTCCCTAGCACAGCATGATTTCTCACCTGCACACAGAGGTGAACTGGGCTCCTGTCACTTGCCGTCCAGGGGACAAAACCCAATTTTAAGCTTCTCATGAAAATTCTTTCCAGGGGAGTAATGTTTTATAAGAGTCAGGCAAGTACTTTCCTCCCGTACATGATGACCCTGACCACTGCTTAGCCAAGGTGGGATCAGTGAGTAAACATGCATGCCCTGAAGCCAGCTGACTTTCTCTTCCCCCAGCTTCTTCATTTATATGCTTGAGTAGAAATTACTTGTGGTTTTGTTTATTTGTTTTGAGCTCATCTTCGCTTTAGTATTACGGTTGATAATCTGCCTTTACATTTTGCTCATGTCTTCAGACTTGGTGTAGTAAGTAGAAGGGGGTGGGGCTGTCTCATAGACAAAGGCACCAGGGACAGACTCATGTCCAGGGACGCAGGATTGTTGGGCCACATTTCTGATGTTGAAGGTCTCCTTTACAAACCATCTCTTAGAAGGAAGTTGATCAGTAACTATTAAAATAGTAACATTTATTTTAAAAACTGAATTCTGAAATGTAAGAAAAACAAATTAAGTACATTTATATGAATAGGCTAAAGGAATAAGCAAGCATAATTGCATGAAGCAAGGTAAGACACTGACAGGTGGTAGCAGGAGTGCTGACAGGCTCCACTGGGGAGGCCTGCTCAGAAACTGACACCCCCATCTGTGTTTGTTCCACTTGAATTTTGAAATTCTTTCATTTAATTTTCACTAGGATATTGGTTTGGCATACATTAATCACCTGGTGGAGAAAGGAGACTATGACATCGCAGCACGGTAATAATGACAAACTCACATTTACTTACTAATAGAAACAAAATTGACTGGTGTTAACAACAAAAAACGATTCTGCCGGGTGTGGTGGTGCACTCCCTTACCCAGCACTTGGGAGGCAGAGATAGGAGGATTGCCATGAGTTCGAGGCCACCCTGAGACTACATAGTGAATTCCAGGTCAGCCTGGGCCAGAGTGAAACCCTACCTCGAAAAACCAAAAAAAAATTTCTTTGCTGCTACCTCTTCTCAGATCTGTCTAAAGGAAGTAACTTTTTACTTGGGCTTTTCAAGCTTCCCCCGCCCTCGTAAGGTGGGCTATTGATGCTTCCCCATGTTCGTAAGGTGGGCTTTTCACACACTTACCCCGTCTTCGTAAGGTGGGCTTTTCACACTTAGCCCGTCTTTGTAAGGTGAGCTTTTCACACTTCCCCTTCTTTGTAAGGTGAGCTTTTCACACTTCCCCTTCTTTGTAAGGTGGGCTTTTCACACTTAGCCCGTCTTCGTAGGGTGGGCTTTTTACACTTCCCCATCTTCGTAAGGTGGGCTTTTCACACTTCCCCCTTCTTTGTAAGGTGGGCTTTTCACACTTCCCCTTCTTTATAAGGTGGGCTTTTTACACTTCCCCATCTTCATAAGGTGGGCTTTTCATGCTTTCCCCTTCTTCCTAAGGTGGGCTTTTCACGCTTTCCTGTCTTCTTAAGGTGGGCTTTTCACGCTTCCCCTTCTTTGTAAGGTGGGCTTTTCACGCTTCCCCTTCTTTGTAAGGTGGGCTTTTCACGCTTCCCCTTCTTTGTAAGGCGGGCTTTTCACACTTCCCCTTCTTTGTAAGGTGGGCTTTTCACACTTCCCCCTTCTTTGTAAGGTGGGCTTTTCACGCTTCCCCTTCTTTGTAAAGTGGGCTTTTCATGCTTCCCCCTTCTTCCTAAGGTGGGCTTTTCATGCTTCCCCCTTCTTCCTAAGGTGGGCTTTTCATGCTTCCCCCTTCTTCCTAAGGTGGGCTTTTCACACTTCCTCTTCTTCGTAAAGTGGGCTTTTCATGCTTCCCCCTTCTTCCTAAGGTGGGCTTTTCATGCTTCCCCCTTCTTCCTAAGGTGGGCTTTTCATGCTTCCCCCTTCTTCCTAAGGTGGGCTTTTCATGCTTCCCCCTTCTTCCTAAGGTGGGCTTTTCATGCTTTGGGCCTGTGAGTGCTGGTTCTGAGGGAGGATTTGCTACTTCCCAGTCAAGGTACTCGCATACCCGAGGGCCTGTGAATTACCATGGTAGAAGGTGTTGATTTTAGGATAGGATCCCCAATATAGCCAATGTTTAGGGAGGGCTACAGACATCTTACTTGAAACCTCAGTTTCCATAATAGAGGATAGCTTCCTCTTCATTGATTGGCCTTGGGTTAGGGAGAGTGGGGGTAAAAGGTGACACTGAAATCTTTATACAGCCTCACTTTACCCAAAGGTCAATTACTTCTTTCATTACATAGTTAGGTGTCAAACGTCTTAAAGAGTCTAGTATAAGTTGTTTGCCACAGTTTCTTGGGGGAGAGGCAAACAGGAGAGGTAGGCCTGAGCTAAAGGACCATCTTAGCAGTTGGTGTAACCATGGTATAACTGGATCCCCGCTCCCCACAGTACAGACCTAAGTGGCCTGCTGGCCTGTCGTGAGGCTCCTGCAGAAGTGACATCCAGAGCCTAGAATGTCTTTTTCCAGTAGGCTGCCCAGGAGACATTGCCTTCATTTCAATAGTTAGCCAACCTGCCCTTTTCTAGAAAATCACTACATATGTTCTCTGACTTCTAGGGCTATTCACGTTACACACATCCTTGAAAGAAGTACTACTGAACTACAGGTCAAGGACACTTCTTTCTCACAGAGGGTGACAATAAATGGAAATGACCAAACCTGCAAGCGTGCCTTCAGACTTTACTCTCCTGAGCTCACTTGAGAACACGTGTCAATATGTAAAGCACAGTTCACTCATATAAATAGTCCTCTAAATTATATAGGGTACAGTTGTGGTTTTCTTACGATTTAAACCTATTCTGGAAGGACCTACCATTTTTTGGATAGCTAGTCTACCTCAAGAAAACACCCAACCCAGCAGTGCCTTCCTGATGCACAGGAAGCTCAAAACAGGAAAGCCATGGGCAAGCCTCTGCTAGTAATCTGGAGTAGATCCGTGTTCATTCAGAAGGACTGGTATCATTTGCACAATGTGCATTCACTCCTACATGCAGTCAGAGAGTAGGAGGGGTAATTCTCTGTTCATTGGCACTTTAGACAGAAACGTGTCAAAACTCTGGGAAGGGGAAAATTTCAGCTTATCCTGTCTTTTAATTTATTTTTAATTCTCTCTCTGGGATGTTTTTATTATCAGCAAATGCCAGAAAATTCTTGGAAAAAATGCAGCACTCTGGGAATATGAAGTTTATAAATTCAAAGAAATCGGACAGCTTAAAGTAAGCAAAGCTTTATTTTGTTTAACTACTATTGTTTGTGTACAGTTTATTAAGATGGAAATAAAATTAGGTTAATAGCAATTCATTATTGGGAAACAGGTATCACATTAAAAGAATCAGACTTAGAAATGTGTTCATGTTTAATTTGTCTGCTGTGTTATCTCTTAGAATTTTGAACATACTTTTTAAAAATGTGGAAACTTTAAGTTAGCATAGCGGCATTTTCATACATCGAAGGCAGACTTTGTATTTATTTGTTCCCTTCCCCCCACTGCCCTTGTGGCCCTTCCTTCTGCTATGGCTGATGTCCCAGTGGATATAATTTTCAAAGATCCCCTTGTATGGGTGTGAACCAGGTCCTGTCTCCTGTGCTTGCCTGGGTACCTTCCAAGGACATGTTCCATTGTTTCTACTGAGCTATTCTTGGAAGGGTTCATCCAGTCCTGTTGCCCCATTTACCTGTAGCCTCTCTTGAATAGTGTGGAATGCCCCTTTCATAGACTCCTGGTAAGAATAACCTAATGGATATACACTACCTGCTCAAATTCTCTGAATGTGTGTGCATGACATACAGTAGGCCTAGTCTTCCAGGTGTATGCCATACAGTAGACCTAGTCTTCCAGGTGTATGCCGTACAGTAGACCTAGTCTTCTAGAGGTATGCCATACGGTAGACCTAGTCTTCTGGGTGTATGCCATACAGTAGACCTAGTCTTCCAGGTGTATGCCATACAGTAGACATAGTCTTCTGGGTGTATGCCATACAGTAGACCTAGTCTTCTAGGTATATGACATACAGTAGACCTAGTCTTCCAGGTGTATGCCATACAGTAGACATAGTCTTCCAGGTGTATGCCATACAGTAGACATAGTCTTCCAGGTGTATGCCGTACAGTAGACCTAGTCTTCTAGGTGTATGCCATATGATAGACCTAGTCTTCTAGGTGTATGATATACAGTAGACCTAGTCTTCTAGATGTATGCCATATGGTAGACCTAGTCTTCTAGGTGTATGACATGCGGTAGACCTAGTCTTCTAGATGTATGACATACAGTAGACCTAGTCTTCTAGATGTATGCCGTACAGTAGACCTAGTCTTCTAGGTGTATGACATACAGTAGACCTAGTCTTCTAGATGTGTGCCGTACAGTAGACCTAGTCTTCTAGGTGTATGACATGCGGTAGACCTAGTCTTCTAGATGTATGCCGTACGGTAGACCTAGTCTTCTAGATGTATGCCATACAGTAGACCTAGTCTTCCAGGTGTATGCCATACGGTAGACCTAGTCTTCCAGGTGTATGCCATACAGTAGACCTAGTCTTCCAGGTGTATGCCATACGGTAGACCTAGTCTTCTAGGTGTATGACATACGGTAGACCTAGTCTTCTAGGTGTATGACATGCGGTAGACCTAGTTTTCTAGATGTATGACATGCAGTAGACCTAGTCTTCTAGAAGTATGCCATACAGTAGACCTAGCTCTGTATGCATGACATGCCAGACACCTAGTCTTCTGTGCTAAAGCTCCCCAAGCCACATTCCATTTAATGTCTAATTTTATTGATTTTTGTTTCGTCTGTACCAGTTTGGCCTTGCTTCCCCCTCAGGTGCCCTGCCTTAGCTTTTGACTCTGATCTTGAAAGGAACTTCCAACAAATCTAAGAACAACCTTAACCCTGAGTTAGCCATTTAAGAAATAGGTCAGAGCTTTCATCTCCCTACTATTTGTTGCTTCACAGGACAAAATTGGAGTTCATTTTATGACCCCATATCCCTTCTTGTCCTGCCTCAGGTCCCTATGATGACCTCCATCTTTCATCTCTGGGTCGTTATGGCCTTCCTATGCACACATGTGTTATATTGCCTGAATGCAACAAATGGCTGTGCTGATGTTTTCCCTTGCCTTCCCCAAGCTTTCTTCTCTATTTTGCGTAATAGACCCGGGCTGTACTGTGCAAGATTCCCCTCTGTATCTGTAGTTGCTGTTGCCATGTAACATCACTATTGTCCGCTTCCCTTCTTGAACTATAAGCTTCTTGGGGATAGGTGAACAAGTTCCATGTCTGCAGTACGAAGTACAGTGATAATGATGACAGATTTTAGGGTTTGGAGGGAATGTTCCACTCGTGTGAACCCCTTATTTGGGTTCCTATCCTATTTTTAACAAAGTCTGGATAGAAATGGACATGAGAAGGATGAATTAAGAACTATGGAGTTTGCTTAGAGAGAATCATAAATTGTGAGGTTTATTTAGAGGAAAATGGGATCTAGGAAAAGGCTGGAGCAGTTTTACAAGCATGTGGAAGGCAGGCTCTGGAAGCATATATATAAAGATTTAGAAGAAATACACACTTGTGTGGGAGCAAAGCATAATTTGTGAGGATTGTTTTTTTAAAGGGAGGGGCAATGAGGTCCCATCTCTTTAATAGTTTATTCACTTATTTATAAGCAGAGAGAGAGAGAAAGGAAGAGAATGGGTATGCCAGGGCCTCTTGCCAATTCATATGAACTCCAGATGCATGCACCACTTTGTTCATCTGGTTTTACATGGGTATTGGGGAATTGAACCCTGGCTGTCAGGCTTTGCAAGCAAGTGCCTTTAACCACTTCCCTTGTGAGGTTTATTTAAGAGAAGTTTGGAACTAGGGAAAGGCTGGGGCACACATGGAAGTTAGGATCTAGAAGACTATGCAAAAAGATTTAGAAGAAACACACACTCATGTGGGAGGCACACCTTCCGTTCTGAGCCTCCCCATGGAAAAAAGTTAAGTGATCATGTGGTGATGGCTTAAGAAAGAACACCAGAAGGATATCAAGAGTTATTGCATCCATGCGTACCTCGAGTTTAAGGAAATGACACATAGGCCCAGAGCTTAGAGGAAATACCCACCTGGTAGCCTTAGACATCTGAGAAAAATCATACATGTAATCAAAGTGATATGGAACCCCAAAGCGTGACACAGATAGGAGGAAGGCAGAAAACATACTTAAAGACCTAAAAGAAGACCTAAAGAAGTGTTCTCCCCTACCAAGCCTGGCTGGGTAAGGTAAGCGAAACTTAACATGTGTGTTCAGTGAGCCAAGATCAACCTGGATAAGCCTTTATAGTCAATTAAAAATGAATTTTTTGAGCTGGGCACGGTGGTGCACACCTTTAATCCCAGCACTTGGGAGGCAGAGGTAGGAGGATTGTGGTGAGTTCGGGGCCACCCTGAGAATACAAAGTGAATTCCAAGTCAGCCTGTGCTAGGGTGAGACCCTACCTCGGAAAAAAAAAATGGATTTTTTTTTTTTTTTTGTCAGATTCAGGCATGTACCTGATTATTTCGCAGATTCAGGGGCTGAACCAAAGACTAGTCCACCCAGGTAGTGTGGTAACACCCATTGTGGATGAAACTGGATCAGACAGGATTTCCATTCTTGTCAAGGCAGTGTGACATCTTCTGGTTCCCTCTTTGGGAACTGTCTCTAACTGAAACTGTGTAAAAGAATCTTTCTCTTGAGTCTCCTTCAGTAGCATAGGTGACTTGTGGAAGGTTAATATGCTACATCCAATGGGGGGAAAGATGAAGTAGATAGATGATGGGTATAGTTACTGGATGTTATTTACATTTTCATTAATTTATCAGGAAGAATGGGAATAAAGGTTAATGTGGGCAATTTTGTATTCATTGGTTCCTGGCTATATACATGCATGCCATCACTGTACACACACACACACACAACATACACACACTTTTAAACACAAAATTTGTTAGAAAACAGAGTTTATTTGAATCTTCTGAAGTACCCTAAACCCTTACATTGGTAAAGTGAGACGCCTGGGGTCCTGCTTAGTTCTCTGTTGTCTTCATGCTTGGAATGCAGCTGCTGTACCATTTCTTCAAGGGTTCTTTTTCCCACTCCTCCCAGGCTATTAGTCCTTACTTGCCCAGAGGGGATCCAGTTCTGAAGCCACTCATCTATGAAATGATCCTACATGAATTTTTGGAAAGTGATTATGAGGTATGCAATTCTCATGTGGTCATTTACTTGTTCTCAAAGGGACATATTAAGAAATCTCTAAATTTTATTTCTGTCATTTCAGAATTATTTTATATGGGTTTGATTCTAAAACTGATTTAAGTTCTGTCATCAGTTATCCTATTTATTCATATCATATCTCTAAACTTGACTAAGACTGAAGAAAATAAATATGACAAACTTAATTTTTGTTTGGTTTTTTGAGGTAGGGTCTCACTCTAGCCTGGCTGACCTAGAATTCACTATGTCATCTCAGAGTGGCTTTGATCTCACAGTGATCCTCTTACCTCTGACTCCAGAGTTCTGGGATTAAAGGCATGTATCACCACACTGGGCTGAAGCAGATAAATTTTCCCTTGCATGTTTTAGGATATCTGCCTGATCAATATAATTAAGATAATTATGAAATCTTATAAATAATTCAAATAATATTTTCTATTATTCTCATCTTAAGGCTTGATTGTTCATTATATTGTCACATAGTGAATCAAATTATACTGTTCATATGAACTTTTGATCAAATGCTATATACATAAAAATCTTTGTGCTGCTAACTAAAGATTAGATTGAAAATAAAATGTGAACAAATCTGGGCTTAATGACATAAGACTGTAATCCAGCTACTCCAGAAACTGAAGCAGAAGAAACATGAGTGTGAGTTACCATCATGGGACCCCTTGCTCCTCCATAGGAGAGAGGAACTTCTCTAGAGTACTGACTTCCAAATCTTCTGTTCTTCCCCAAAAGATATATAATAATGTGGTTTTCCTGGAAGAAATGATGATTTTATTGCTGGAGCATCTCTGTTGCAAGCAAAGCTACCATGCACAGTTGTGACTGTACAGTGCACAGCTGCATGGACAGATATACACAGCTGCCCACAACTATAGTGCATAGAAAGTGGTGGGGAAAAGAGCTGGCCCAGATAACATCTGTTAATGTTAATAATGCCATCCAACTGTTATAGTTCATGTAGAACAAGCTTACAGCAAATCAAACCTGAGCTCAACACGATGGTACTTTGTGGAAGAACAAGCAGGGTTCCTTTCTCAGTTGTTTAGTTCATAGAGCAGGAATGGATAACACTGCCGACTTCCCAAGACCAGCAAGTGGAGATCACTGCACAGTACCCCCCGTGCCGACTTCTGGCCCTTGTACCCAGTGTCTGACAGTGGTGGCATCTTTTGTCATCACAGTCATGCCCCAGTTTGTTACAAGAGTACTTCTGAGCATTATTTATTTAGATTATTCTACTTTTTATGTTGGAAAAAGCATTCCTCCTCCAGTCTCACACCATAGCACTCAGCACAGAAGCCTTCTGTGCCTGGAAAGCAGTGTGATTCTTTTCCCCAAAGCAGGACCTCAGTTCTGCAGCCCACACTGGCTGCGTGCCTACGAATGTCTGTGATTCCATCACTGTCCATTTAGGTACAATGTCTAATCCCATAGCTTGAGGGCTCAGTCCACAAGGTTAATGTCCTACCTCTTAGCTAATCACGAGGCCCCACTCATTTTTTACCTGTACTTCTGACTAATTCACTGTACGATGAGGTTTTTTTAACCCCTTTTTGAGGTTCACTTAATTGTTCTAGTGGCTCACAAATCTGAGGAAAGTATGGTCACTGGTTTATTGTAAAGACTATGACCAAGGACACTAGTGAAGAGGTGTATAGGACAGGCTGTGAGAACAGGAAAAAGCTCCCATGCCTGCTAGTGGCTCACCATCCTCCAGGATTCTCCCATTGTTGCCGGTCAGGAAGCTCTCTGTGCCTGGCCCTACTAGACCTTAATGGAGACTACATTTCATAGGCATGATTGCTAATAGAGCAGCAAGAAAGCCCAGTGAGGCCTGCCTGGTCAAGTGGCTCAGCAGTCCTTCCTGTCCACATGGGACCAGATGCCTCTGGAGTGAGGAAAATTTTATGACCTACTGTCTAAGCTTTTGAGGAGGGGTGGTAATGAGTAGGGATCATAGATGAAAATCAAATGTCTATCTTTTTTTATGCTGTCCCCCTTTGAATAGGGTTTTGCCAAACTGATTGGAGAGTGGCCTGGAGATCTGTATAACAATTCAGTCATAGTTCAGGCAGTTCGAGATCACCTGAAGAAGGAGAGTCAGAACAAGACTTTATTGAAAACCCTGGCAGAATTGTGAGTATCCTTTACTTCTTCCACATGGAAAAATCTCTCATACTTCAGACTCAGCAAACCCTGAATGGGAAGGATGTATTTTTACATTATTGTCCTACATTCACTCGATTAAAAAGCCTTTTTATAAATCTCAGGTGAATAGCTAGAAGATGAGAGGTGTGTAGAACTGGAATGACATTGTGAGCTTCTTCCCTAAGCAGCAGTCCAGGGTTCAGGTAGTGCTTCAGGTAGAGGAGGCTGGTAGGCATCACTCCCTGCAAGCTTCCCCAGGCTTGGAATTGTGTAGTTGTTACTCTCTCAGAATTAGACTTCTTGTCTATAAAATCACAGGTCCTTACAGGTAGAATTTTGGACTTGAAAGTGAGATGTCATGACAGAGGAGCAAGTACAGGGCATTACACTAAGTCGGTATTCTGAAAATGAAGTTTATTATTTTTTCTTTTTTATTGGTCATTTCTGTCTGGCCAAATGGCTGAGACATGGAGATAAGATCCAACCTCAAGGAGCCCCGGTGTAGGGAAATAAGTAGTAGACCAGACCCGTCCAAGAAGGTCAAGCCTGCTGCAGCTCTGCTCTGAGCCTGCAGACTTCAGACCTTCTTCTCCCATCTTGCTTCATTCAAGACAAAGAAAGGGTTATGAGAATGGCCCCAGAGGCAGGAATCTGCTAGAGAAATCATGTCTGTGGCATTATAAATGAGACCACTGATCATTTTCTCTTAGGAATGTTATTCTAGATGGTCCTTGGGTTCCATAGCAGTGGTAATGGACTGACAGTATAATTCTGTTCAGTTGGCTTTCTACAGCTGGCTCAGTGACTTGTTCAATAGAAAAAGACACATTTCAACTTCATATAATCCCCTCACAAAAATGCTTTTGGAATATAACACATTTGTCAACTGAACACTTCCTGTGAAACTCTAAACTGATTTTTCTTTTACTTAAAATGAGTATTTCCTTTGTTCTGGATCATAGCTCATTGTCTGGCATATAGATTTTTTATAACACTTGAGGCTTAGACCCCAGTAAAGAACATTTTATTACATGAATAATAAACATGTTCTGAAGTTTTGGTGAGATGAAAGGCAGAGTTCTGAAAAAGAAGTACTTCCTGGTGACATATTATAAATCTTTTAATCACTTTCGTCTTTGAACAATTCCTTTAGTCTTTAATATTATAAAACAACATCTCTGTGCATTTTAGTCACAACTATTGGTAAATATTAACACTTTTGTTACCAGGTACACCTATGACAAAAACTACGGCAATGCTCTGGAAATATACTTAACATTACGACATAAAGATGTCTTCCAATTGATACATAAGCACAGTCTTTTCAGTTCAATCAAGGATAAAATCGTGCTACTAATGGATTTTGACTCTGAGGTAACATGCTTCTTATTACTACTGATAAACTGTTTTAACTATTCCAAATGTTTAATCATTAGCCATCTGTGCAAATGATTCCATGCTGGCCATGTGCTAATCATGCTGAGGACCCTGTGACCCTTGGTGACTATGTGCTAATCTTGCTGAGAACTCTCTGACCCTTGGTGGCCATGTGCTAATCACGCTGAGGACCCTCTGACCCTCCTGGCCGTGTGCTAATAACGTTAAGACCCCTCTAACCCTTGCTTGCCATGTGCTAACCTTGCTGAGCACCCTCCGACCCTTGCTTGCCATGTGCTAATCTTGCTGAGAACCCTCCAACCTTTGCTGGCCATGTGCTAATCATGCTGAGAACCCTCCAACCTTTGCTGGCCATGTGCTAATCATGCTGAGAACCCTCCAACCTTTGCTGGCCATGTGCTAATCATGCTGAGAACCCTCCAACCTTTGCTGGCCATGTGCTAATCATGCTGAGAACCCTCCAACCTTTGCTGGCCATGTGCTAATCATGCTGAGAACCCTCCAACCCTTGCTGGCCATGTGCTAATCACGTTGAGACCCCTCTGACCCTTGCTTGTCATGTGCTAATCATGCTGAGAAACCTCTGACCCTTTCTTGCCATGTGCTAATCTTGCTGAGGACCCTCAGACCCTTGCTGGCCATGTACTAATCATGCTGAGGACCCTCTGACCCTTGCTTGCCATGTGCTAATCCTGCTCAGGACCTTCTGACTCTTGTTCCTATGCACTAATCATGCTTAGAACCTCCTAACCCTTGATTCATGTCATTTTTTAACTGGCATTCAGAACTCCTTTTCTTGCTGTGGTTATTGCATAAAAATGACAGTGCTTTGTGTAGGCCGTTGTGGGGGAGGATGAGGATCAAGCCCAGGGCCTTGCACCTGGGGGCCGAATGTTGTACCCCTGAACTTTATCCAAGCCCTGATGGAGAACTTTTAAAATAAGTGCTATATGGGAAGTAATTTTATTCACAAACTAATTCATAGAACTCATAGAGATGAATTAGGCATATGCCTTAACTTCTTTACCTATATTAATCTAAGTTACAGAATGTAAATTTAAATGAACTTCTGTTTAGATCCCTTTATGCCATTGCCATTCAGAGATATAGCATATTGGGCTTCCGTTGGTCTCAGTGACAGTCTGGTCCAGGTACAAGACACATGGAATGTGTTAGTGTAGTTTTAATTTGAATAGTGTAGTGTACCTTGACTAATGAGGAGACCCACGTTCAATAACCATAGTAGTTCTTATGAATTAAAAAAAAAATCTCAAATACTCTGTCTCAAAAAGGAATCAAATTAGAATTGCTACAGGTAGAAGTTATGAGGCTCATAATAAGTGCTTATTCATAAAAGTGAAAGTTTAGCTGAATCAAAAAATAAAGGTCTAACAGCTCCAAAAGGATCAATGTTTTCAAGTGTAGGACACTACAACACTGAACTGTGTGTAGATGTGCCCTCCACAGACTTCATTTACTTAGACACTAGACATACCTCTTTCTCGAAAATGCTTCTGCCCATTCGTTATATTGAGCCAAGTCTACAAGATCTTCAAAACATGATACTTGCACATGTATGTGTAGGCCAGAGGATGACAGTGGGCAGATCTTCCTCAGTCACCCTCCACCTTAATCTTTGAAACAGCATCTCTCACTGAACGTAGAGCTCGTCAAAGTAGTCAGACAAGCCAGTCAGCCCCAGCTGTGTCCCGTCTCTGTTGGGGTTACAGGCATGTACCACCACAGCCAGCATCTGTATGTGCATGTTAGAGATCCAAACTCACGCCCTAATGTGGCCTACCCTTTACCCACTATGCCGTCTCTTTAGCCCGCGCTTCTTCTATTTGCAGTCCTATGTTAATATTTCTTAACTGGTTAGTCTTAGTTTTACAACACTTGACTAGGTATTCCGACTATTCTGTTTCCGCACTTATTCTACTGTGTTCTCGTGAGCATTTCTCTTATCTACAGCTCACATACCTTCTGTCTCATTCCTATCTCATTTTATCCCCATCTTCTCCTCTTTTTACTTCTTAACCATCAATTTCTATAGGCTTAGCAATATTTTCTTTTCTTTTTTTTTTTGTTTTTTCAAGGTAGGGTCTCACTCTAGCCCAGGCTGACCTGGAATTCACTATGTAGTCTCAGGGTGGCCTCGAACTCACGGCAATCCTCCTACCTCTGCCTCCCGAGTGCTGGGATTAAAGGCGTGCGCCACCACGCCTGGCTAGGCTTAGCAATATTTAAACTCTTTTTACCCTTTCAAATCTCCTAACTCCATGTTTTTCTATTACCATAATACTTGGTTTATTTTACTTCTGTTCTTACCTTAGTAACTCATACCTTAGTACACATTACATGATCCTTCTTTATTCCTCAAAATTTAGCACCAAATTTATGAATCATAGGCCCCCCAAAAAGAGAATAACCTTAAGCTGAAAGTATAGATAATATATTTAATAAAACCAAGGCAGAAATTTTCTCAAATTAGGAAAAGAGATGGCCATCCAAACACAGGAGGCATTCAGAATGCCAAACTGACAAGACCAGAAAAGGCCTTTTCCTCATCACCTGGGCACAAAAGACTGCTGCTTTACTACCTCTGTCTTTGAGTAGCAGGTCAGTCCATAACATGTAGTTTCTTCTTCCGTTAGTATTCAGGTCTGGAGTGGTAGTCAGCTGTTCCCAGTGCCCTGGATATGTGGATTGCAGGTGTAGCTCCCCTAGTTTGCTAAGTTGATGATACCTCAACCCTATATTTCAACTTAATCCTGCTTGAACATTCAAATACTCTGACTGACCAACCAAGAAATGACTTTATGGGAAACGTCTAGCTCATATGTACAAGTCCCAACCAAGAAACACAGGAAACAGAAAAACCAAGGCAGGGGCTGAAAAGATGGCTTAGCGATTAAAGTTCTTGCCTGCAAAGCTAAAAGATCCCGGTTCAACTCTCCAGGACCCATGTAAGCCATATGCACAAGGGGCGCATGCATCTGGAGTTCGTTTGTAGTGGCTGGTGGCCCTGACTTGCCCATTCTCTCTCCTTCTCTGCCTCTCTCCCTCTTTCTCTCAGTTGAATGAATAAATAAAAATAATTTTTTAAAAATCCACGGCAGGATGACTCCTTCAAAATAACCAATTCCACAGTAATGGCTCAAAATAAGAGTGAATTAGATAAAATCACAGAGAAAGAATTCCAAAGAGTGATTATAAGAATGCTCAGTGAGACCAAAGAGGACACAAGTTCCTGAGTGAGTACAGAGAGAACGCAAACAGTGGAATGAACAAAGTTAAGGCAGCACAGAGTGTGAAGAAGGAATGCAAATGTAGAAATGCGGGGCTGGAGAGATGGCTTAGTGGTTAAGCTCTTGCCTGTGAAGCCTAAGGACCCTGGTTCGAGGCTCAATTCCCCAGGACCCATGTTAGCCAGATGCACAAGGGGGCGCATGCGTCTGGAGTTCGTTTGCAGTGGCTGGAAGCCCTGATGTGCCCATTCTCTCTCTCTCTCTCTGTCTCTCTCTCTCTCTCTCTCTTTCTCTCTCTGTCTGTCGCTCTCAAATAAATAAATAAAAATAATAACAAAATTTAAAAAAAATGTAGAAATGCCATAGATAGAAATACTGAAGATAATTAAATTGAAATTTTAGAGATAAAAAACTAAGTGGGCTGGAGGGATGCTTAGTGGTAAAGACACTTTTCTGCAAAGCCAAGGGACCCAGGTTTGATTTCCCAGCACCCTTGTAAGCTAAATACATAAGGTGGTGCACGCATCTGGATTTTGTTTACAGTGGCTGGAGGCCTTGGCATGCTCATTCCCTCCCTCCCACTCTCTTTCTTTTTCTCTCTCTCTCTCTCTCAAATAAATCAAAAATTAAAAAAAAAAAAACTCCCAGGTAACAATTTTTCTTTGGGGGGGGTAGGTTTTTCAAGGTAGGGTCTCACTCTGGCCCAGGCTGACCTGGTATTCACTGTGTAGCCTCAGGATGGCCTTGAACTCACTGCGATCCTCCGACCTCTGCCTCCGTGCTGGGATTAAAGGTGTGTGCCACTACGCCGAGCTTCAGACAATTTTTTTTTTTTAAGTAAAAAAACGCTCAATAAATGGAAGAAAAAAACTTCAGTGGAAAGCCTTACCCATACAGAGGATCAAATAGCAGACAAAAGATGTCATTTTGGAAGCAAAGTAGGTTAATTAGAACATTCAAACAAAAACAAATATAAAATGATAGGAAGGTATGAGCAGAACATGTGAGATCTTAGGACATCGTTAAAAGACTTTAAGAATCAGACATAGAAAAGAAGTACTTCAAGCTAAACAATGGCGGCACAATATATTTAACAAGATCATAGCAAGAAAAAAAATACTTCCAAATGTAGGGAAAGTGATAGTCATATAGATACTGAAAACACTTACAAGATCAGAAAAGATTCTTCTTACATCATATTGTACTTAAAAATACTAAATATGCAGCACAAATAAAGGATGTCAGAAGCTGCAAGATAGAAGCCACATATAAGGGCAGGTTCATCAGAATGGTAGCAGATTCCTCAAAAGAAACTCTAAAAGCCAGAAGAGCATGGAACAATGTATCCCAAACTCTGAAAGACAATAGCTGCCAAAGTTGTTCACAGCTAAAGAAGAAAGAACAAATTTCCCTGCCAAACACAGCTGACAGAATTCATGACCGCTGAGCCAGTACTACAGACAGTACTTAAAGGAATCTTCCATTTTGAAGAAGAAAGCAAACACATCCATGAGGTCACAGCAAAGGACAAACTGCATGAGAATAAAAAAGCAAGTGATAAATAGGAAAACATCAAACATAAAATCAACAAACTAACAACTGTTGCCCACCTTTCAGTATTAACTGAGTGCTAATAACCTTAATTCTCTCGTCAAAAGACACCGACTGGCAGATTGGATTAGTAACAGTACCCAGAGACTTGCGTTTGTGTGCAAGTGCACACCTCACTGCTAAAGACAACTACACTCTGGGAGGGTGACGAGATGGAGAAAGGCATTCCAAGCAAATAGAATTTTAGGAAACAACCGGCATAAGTGAACTTAAAGCCAAATTATAAGAGATACAGAAAATTACTTCAGGAATCTCATTCCTGCAGAAGACCAGCCCCTTCTTTCTGTGGACTCTGATAGGATGGCTCAGTCAAGCTTCAGGTAGTCAGAAGAAAGTCATTATTGTGACTTGGGTAGTGTGATAATCTCTGTTGCTCCTGAGAGTCACGTGGGAACTTGTGAAGATATCCAAGATATCAAGGGGCCTAGACTGTGTTGCCTATTTTGAATAGGTCAGGAAGTTTTATATTCAGTAAGTTAGAGCAACATACAATTTTAGTAATATACAAAACAGATCTTAGATAGATATACATTTGGAAGTGCATTCCTTTATATATGTTATTTTATACACTAGTTATTTGTAAAGCTTAGTGTTGCCAGAGCCTAGGCATTGCCCTTCCACCTTTAGCTGTAGCGCGTATGTGCTGCATCGTGTTCTTATGTAGAAGACTTATGTGCCACTTCTTTCATATTTCAGAAAGCAGTTGACATGCTTTTGGACAATGAAGATAAAATCTCAGTAAGTATCTTTTTATATTTATAAGTCTATTTTCTATTGCTAAAAACACAATACCACAAGCCAGAGTAAATTTTAAAGGAAAGGAGTTTATTTTGGCTCACAGTCTGGTCTAAGGTCAAGGTGATGTCCTCCTTTCTGGCAGAGTTGCAAGGCATTGTGGGACATGGCCGATCACAGGGAGAACATATGTGAGAGGCAAGGAGAGCCCCGTGGCAGGAAGAATCCAGGGGCTGGATAGCTGGGAGGGCAGCTCGCATTTCTGTAACTGCCTGCTCTTGTGCAACCCCACCCTCTTTGACCAGCATTCATTCCTTCACAGGGCCATCGTGACTAAGGCACCTTCCACTAGACCCCACTCTAAGGGTTGTCAGGCATCCACATGAGTGAGCTTTCGTGGGGAACAAGTTACATTGAACCCACAGCAGTGTGTTACTGCATGGGTGCTAGAACTACTTTGCCAATAAGAAAGAAAGATAATTTTACAACTGTGTTGGTCTCCTTATAACTGTTTATTTATTTTTTCTTTTTTTTTGTCTCAGATTAAAAAAGTGGTAGAAGAATTAGAAGACAGACCAGAATTGCAGCACGTGGTGAGCATTGCAGTCTTTTCTGCCCTTTTCGTTGAAAAGTAGGGCAGAGTACTGCAGTATTGGTGGGAGAATTTTCCACGGGATAAATTTCTTGTGGAAGTTTCTGTTCAGATTAGGGATTGACATTTTGTTTATTTATCTATTTGAGAGAGAGGCACAGAGAAAGGATGGTGTGCCAGGGCTTCTTGCCACTGCAAATGAACTCTAAATGCATGTGCCACCTTGTACATCTGACTTTACATGGGTACTAGGAAATCGAACCTGAGCCTTTAGGCCATGCAAGCACCTTAACTGCTGAACCATCTCTCCAGCCCCTGATTTTTTATGATTAGAATTCTCAAGATTATCTGCTTACCCAAGCAAGTCTTCCTTTTGTTGGCCATCTTAGAAATTGTTTATAAAGCAATGATTTCTGGCCCACTTAAACTACAAGGTAGCGTTATGGGTGGCAGCTCTCTTTGATAGTGAGTCAGAGTGGCAGACTCCACACCAGTGGCCCATCTCCCCTGCCTGGCAATGTAAAGTCTGTATAAATTTGACTCAGTCAGTGTGCCAGAGATGTTTGTTTGGGGGAACAGCACCCTGTGTTCTAGCCAGACACTCACTGCAGTGCCAGTGTCCTATTGGTGGTCTCATCAGACTTCAACCCAGCAGATGAGTTCACTCTGTCTCTTATCTCCCCTCCTCGCCTGAGAGAGCCATAAGCAGGGTGATTCTTGAAGTAAATGTGTGCCACTGTCTATTCAGCAGTCAGTATTAGGCAGTAGCTAAGTTACCTGCAGCTTTGGGAGTTCACACAGGCTCTGTCTGCCATCAACCCACCAGCCTGGTCACCACCACTCAACTACGAATGTGCAGTATGGTCATCACCAGGCAAGGTCTGAGGGTACTGCATTTGGGTGATGTGATTGTGTCTTCCTTCCTACAGTGGGTCTTGGGCTTTTTGTTTACATTGAATGTTAACATTGAAAACAGTTTCTGATTTCTGAATATTGTAATAATAGAATCATTCTTTCTTATATGTGGAAAGAGAAATACTTCTTTGACCACCCCATCGTAAGGAATAAATGGACTCCTTTTGACTTTATTTTTGTTTTCTGTTATCACAAATATTGACAACATCGTGTTGCAAACAACTCACACTGAGACTCAAAAGTGGGAGGTGTGGAATGTCTGAGCATTAGTTTACTTTCTGCTGCTTGGATTTTAAAGAACATACTCATCTGTAGCTCTTTAGATATAAGAGGAGAGAATTTTATCATCTACGTAGAACACCTCTCTAGTCATGAGGTAGGCACTCGGGATTGTAGCAGTGCCCTTATCCTTACTGAGATAAACCACCCAGTCAGAAGCAGCCTATGGGAAGAAAGGTTTATTTCAGGCTTCCAGTTTCAAAGGGAAGCTTCATCATGAGGGAGAAAGCATGACAGCCTGCTTGCACCTCACAATAAGCAGCAAGGACAGCAGTCAGTGCCAGTTAGCTCTGAGCTGGGCTACACTAATAATCCACAAGACCTGCCCCAATGACACACGTCCTCTCACAAGACTCCACCTCTCACAGGAGTTACACCCAATCACAGTGGAGGACATTTTACATCCAGACCACCACGGTGTTGATATCCACAGTTTCCATCCCTCGCTCTTGTGTAGTTCATAGCATCTGCTGACCGTGGTTCTGAGTGAGTCACAGATTCAGTGGGTACATATTTAATTCTCACAACAATCCAGTGAAGTTGTTTTGCAGGTCAAGACACCAAGTCATAGCTGGCTGGGACTTGCTTAAGGTACCATGGCTGTCAGCAGCAGAGCAGGTCACTGGGGAAGCCTCGTTCTCCAGGTGTGGTGCTCTTGCCAGTCCTAAAGGCTTTTTCCATGGTGTGTTTATCCCCTCCTCCATGGAAGATGCTT
The DNA here is from genome assembly GCA_036346955.1 of Dipus sagitta. Classification (NCBI taxonomy): domain Eukaryota; kingdom Metazoa; phylum Chordata; class Mammalia; order Rodentia; family Dipodidae; genus Dipus; species Dipus sagitta. Next base: position 45,566,838 of record CM070784.1, read on the forward strand.
GCCAGAAAGTAGTCATGATATCCAAGTATTCTTTTGTTCGTGTTTTGAAATTTCCGTTGATCTTTTTCTTTCAGTATTTGCATAAGCTTTTCAAGAGAGACCATCATAAAGGGCAGCGCTACCATGAAAAACAGATCAGCCTGTACGCTGAGTATGACCGGCCCAACCTCCTGCCCTTTCTTCGAGACAGTACCCACTGCCCACTTGAGAAGGTAAGCCCCAGGCACCCCACATATACACTTCAGAAGTAGCTGTCACTGCCGGTAAGCCATTTGTCAGTCTAGTCTCTGCCTCTGCTCATCCGTCCCTGCTCAAGGGGACGCCACTGTTCTCTGGGCTGGCTGTTCTGGTGAGGAGAGGAGGTCATGCTGGCTTAGATATCGGGGAAGAGCTCAGGCATTTGCGTGACAGGCCTAAGTGGAATAAGGTTTAATCCGGTGCCCAGTGTTCAGTGACTATCAAGATGAAGTAATGTCAAGACTCTGAGTCCAGTCCCAGGATTAGGATGGCCCTTGGGGTCAGAGCCTAATAGTGGAGACCTGCCAAAGCTAGAGCCATTGCTGCAGTCAGCCATCAGGTTTGGTAGGCGTGGATTCTTCTCTCCATCTGCTCCCAGCGCTGCTGCCATGCTTGGTTTTCCCTGTGTCCCACTCTATCACCTGTGAGCTCTTTCGAGGAAGGAGCTTGTCTGACTCGTCTTGGTAAGGGAGTCTCTGATCAATAGTCCACATTTTTAAAATTCTCTAAGTGTACTTTAACATTACCAGACACTGAAATGTCTTCATTATAAATTATGTCTTTATCAATTGTTCTTTCTAAAGGTCATCCCAAGTTTGTCAGAATTTATAACAACTATAGCCATTTTAATTTATTATTTATTTGTAAGCAGAGAGAGAGGGAAAGAATGAGTGACCATGCAAGGGCCTCTTGCTACTGCAGGCAAATTCAAGATGCATGTCCCACTTTATGCATCTGGGTTTACATGGGCAGTGGGGAATCAAACCCAAGCCATCAAGCTAGTACCTTCAACTGCTGAGCCATCTCTTCTCTCCAGCCTGCTATTTTAAAGGACAGTCAATTCCTTCATATTTCTGTCTTGCCTTATAACATGTGTGTTTTCCTTAATGTCTAAACATGTGCAGGTAGGTGGATAGAATGCTCATGTACCTGACAGTGAGGTGCATACAGTGATCTACCTGACAGGCTGAGTCTCTCAGAATGAAAGAAATAGCCTGTAGCTGAGGTCTAAGAAATTAGGGGTCCAGGCCATGGAACTTGGATCTCTTCACTCAAGTCTAAAATGTTAATTAAACTAAGAATAACAACAAAAATGTTCATTAATATTGTGACCTGAGCAGTAGGCAATGTTTTTAAATGGCTAGTCTGTCCTTTTCCTCTATAATTTCCAGGTATGGTCTTCTGCCACTAGCCTTCATTTCGCAAATCTTACTTGATTATGCCTAAGAGACATTCAAAGCATTAAGGCTTTGCATGTTTATAAATGAATGCACGATCTTAAATGTAGTGGCATTCACAAGGTGACTGTGTGTAAAATTTGAGGGAACACATTGGAGGACACAAAACTCATAGATTTTCATTAAAGGTTTTAAAAGAAAAGATGGCAGGATCAAAGCTACATGGAAGTCATTGTTTGGTTTTTTTGTTTGCCTGTTTGTTTTTTGAGTCATTTCACTTAGGGCTAATAATGTTATTACTGTCAAAGTTATCTTTCCTACCTTGATACTAAGTTAACAACAGGAATATTAAAGTATTACTTTTTCATCATTAGTCTTCTGTTTTATTTTTACTAAAATTGTCCTTTTTCCATGTATATGCTTGTGTATATGTATTTTAAAAACTTTAGATTCCCTATTCTTTCCTCTAGAGGGAGCACCATAGTTCAGGAATGTTATGTCAGTCCTTTCTAAACTTTGTTGTAGGGAGTGAAGGAAGCATTTGAGGTGGAGGGGACGCACTAGAGAGATGATCGATCTGAGGAGTTAAAGCCATTCTGGGGTGGCTGGATGAGTGTGGAGGTTAGAGAGGAGGCTGCGAGAGATGATTTTCCACAAGAGGACCACACGCATCCAGCGCACTTACTCTGTGCACGCAGTCCTCCCTCGATGGCGGGCCCATCATGGAATAACATATGGCCACACCTCTGTTTCCTTCCCTGTCCTTAGTGCCTGGGTGGACATGGCTCCCTCTTCATTCATTCATTCATGTTTTATTGTTGGTGTCACCTGTGCTGTGGCCCAACTTAACCCATGAGCATCCAGTACAGAGTGCTGTCCACGTGCCATTTTATTCGACATAACCCATGAGTGTCCAGTACAGAGCGCTGTCCATGTGCCGTTTTATTCAGAATTGTGATGCTAGTTATCAACACATGGTCAATTAGTGGAAGGAGATGGTTTGTGCAGGTGACTGTAGACTAGGTCAGGAGCAGAGTTGTAAAGTAGCATGAAGAGAAAATTTAAAGAGAAAGGTTCTTCCAGTGATTGTTTTTTGTCTTTGTGCACAAAATACCGTGAATCACTGCAGTATATTCTCTCATGTCAGTCGTACATGTTCAGAAACTGAAAATTCAAAGTACAGTTATCAGCATTGTTCAAAAAGATTAGATTTTCTGCTTCCTTTTGTTGGTAAACAATGGAAACTTCTTTCAAGCTTATAAATTTAAGTGACTCTGTTGACATATGCTTTTACTTGGTGGTCCATAGTAACATTTTTACGTGGTTTAATTGAAGGCTCTTGAGATCTGTCAACAGAGAAACTTTGTAGAAGAGACGGTGTATCTTCTGAGTAAGTAGCTTTATATTTGTTTTAGTTCCCATAAACAAAGAAAGGTAGTGACCATAAGATGTAACTGTTTAAGGATGAGCATAGGTTTCAGAACAATAGAGATTCAAATATTTTATCTATTTATTTTGCAAGCAGAGTGAGACACACAGAGAGAGTGTGGGTATGCCAGGGCCTCCAGCTGCTGCAAATGAACTCCAGGTGCCTGTGCCACTTTGTGCATCTGTCTTTACATGGGTACAGAAGCATCAAACTCGGGTCATTAGGCTTTGCAAGCAAATGTCTGAACCAGTGAGCCATCTCTCTATCCCCTCAAGCCTATTTTGTATAAAAGGTTAATATATGATAAAAGAAATAACACATGTTATTATATATAATGTTATTGAAAGAACATACATCAGTATATAATAACAATTACTGTACACATGCTGTTGAGAAAACATTACATCATATGTAATAGAATTACTGTATACATGCTGATGAAAGAACATACATAAATATGTAATAAGAGAGAACATATATCAGTATATGATATCAATTATTATACACATGTTGAGAGAGCATACAAGTATATAGTGACAGAATTATTGTACATGTGTTATTGGGAACATATATCAAGGTGTAATGACAGAGTTACTGTACACATACTGTTGAGAGAATATACATCAGCATGTAACAACAGAAACAACAGAATTGTATCACCACACAAGAGAGTAAAGTCACAGATGGGTTGACAGCATCCTTTTTAATTATGATCAGCTTATTCATGTACTGCTTCCTAGTGTTCTGCCAAGAACTATTCTGTTTGAATACATCTTTATCATAATGACATATTGTCTTAAAGAAGTCAATGACTTACAAAGTTAGATATATCTGCTGTCATGAAACTTTAAAGTACACCTACTGGTGAAAGAACATGTGTAGGTATGTAATAAGAGAGAACAACATATATCAGTATATAATAATTATTATACACAAAAGTAAGCATTTTTTAAGATATAAATGGGAATAGTATTTGAGGAAGAAAACAAATTACAGAAGGACTATTAAGTGGGATCTTACTTTCTTCACGAACCACCTATTACCAGTTGCTAACAGTGGCCACTATCAGAAGGTTACAGGATCCTTCACTGCTCTGTGTGAAATGGGGCAAGTAGGAGATGACAGAGGAGGCAGTCGCAGTTGCTTGCCCTGTACTAAGTTACAGCCTCTTGATGAACTTTGTTAACAGATCCTGGAAATTATTATAACCATTGAAACACCAGTGGAAGTTACTTAGCTAATAGAAACAAGAGCTGGTAATTGCTCTTATCTCATGAAGGTTAGTGAAACCCTAAAGTTAGAAGGAGAGGAAATGAGGGAATCTGTCGATAATTGAGTTTGCAGTGAAACCAGAGGAAAGCTATGCAAAGTCACCCTAAAGAGGAACACTGGCTTCCAATGGCTTTTAAAGTTGTAATGTAACTAAATATGAAGGTAACAAAAGCCAAAAGAAATTACAGACCTGTCGGAAGGAGGGCAGGATTCCCAGAGCTGGGCTCAAAGTTTAGTTCTGCCATTTAACAGCCATTAGATCCTGCCAAGCTATGAACATTTTTAGTATATATATATATATATATATATATATATATATATATATATATATATTCCTATAAAATAGGAACATTAGCAGAATATTCCTTAGAGCTATAGTGACTAGAGTGATGTAATTCATGTGAGCCACTTAAATGAATTTGACTCTCATGGATAGGAAGCGCTAGTGTCATATAAGAAAATAAGCCTTCATCTTGGCATTTAAACTTTGCAAATATTAAGAAATTGAAAATGAATGAAGCATATTTCAATTCCTTCTCAACCTAGGCCGAATGGGTAATAGTCGAAGTGCTCTAAAGATGATTATGGAAGAATTACATGACGTTGACAAGGCAATTGAGTTTGCCAAGGAGCAAGACGATGGAGAGCTCTGGGAAGATCTGATTTTATATTCCATTGACAAACCACGTAAGCAGAGAAGCCATCTCTGGTACTATATCTTTTCTGCAGTATAGCCAGCTGTGTCTAGATGAAGAGGGATCTCGGGACACATTGGGTCAAATCGTGGCAAAGTGTCCACAGTCAGCTTCTTGGTGCTCTTGGCCGAGAGGGCTGGAGCCTCCTCACGGAGCATCGCCTTGTGTGTGATAAACTGAGAGCACGCACAACTTTATGCCACAGCATTTATTATGGAGTGATAGCCTTTACCAGACTCCTTTCATGGAAATGTGACTGCTACTGGGTGGTAGCCACATTGGAGTTTGTAAATTCTAGTATTTAGTCTCTTCTCTTTTCCATTTTATCCAGCATAGCTTATATTTGTTGGCCATCTGCATTGTGTCTCAAGTGTTGGAAGAAACAAAGTATTCCAAGTCCTCTTTTAATTTATTTTTTTATGAGAGTGAGGGAGAGGGGAGGGAGGAAGAGCCGGCACACCAGGGCCTCTAACCATTGCAAACAAGCTCCACATGTACGTGCCACCATGTGCATCTGGTTTATGTGGGTACTGGGGAATTGGACCTGGGTCCTTAACCTTAAGCTCTCCGGCCCCTCCAAAGTCCTCTTTTGATGATACAAAAATAATCCAGAAATTAGCAATGGTCTTAAAATAACCTCATCACTTTTTTTTAATGTTAGGAAGGCTTTGTTTTCTTACGTATCTTCATGTGAAATTGACTCTAATTACTCCCTCTTAAAAATACATAATAGCCGGTGTGGTGGTGCACGCTTTTAATCCCAGCACTAGGGAGGCAGAGGTAGGAGGATGGCCGTGAGTTCAAGGCCACCCTGAGAATTCAGAGTGAATTCCAGGCCAGCCTACACTAGAGTCAAACCCTACCTCAAAAAACAAAAATAAATAAGTAAATAAATAATACATAATAATGTGTAATGTTAAGTGTAGCCTAATGATCTTAAATCAGGTGGACTAGCCTGGGTTAGAATTTGAGCTCATTACTCAATAGCTTTGTGACTCCGGGTAAATTAAAAACTCTGTTTCCTGGGCTGGAGAGATGGCTTAGCGGTTAAGCACTTGCCTGGGAAGCCTGAGGACCCCGGTTTGAGGCTCGATTCCCCAGGACCCACATTAGCCAGATGCACAAGGGGGCGCACATGTCTAGAGTTCGTTTGCAGTGGCTGGAGGCCCTGGCGCACCCATTCTCTCTCTATATCTGCCTCTTTCTCTCTCTGTCTGTCGCTCTCAAATAAATAAATAAAAATTTAAAAAATATATTTAAATAAGAAAAAAACTCTGTTTCCCTTCCTTGTGAAATGGAAACATGTTGCAGAATATTAGAGAAAAGTATCCAAGATCTGAGTGATAGGAAGTCCTTATTAAACATTAGTTGCAGTTCTTTGACTTTCAAACTACACTTTGAAAGTGTAAACCTAGTTAAGAACAAAGATAATCACATGCTTAATTCTTCTCAAAGCCCTCTTGGTTTCTCCTTTATGCCCTAGAGCCCTAGGGAAGTTAATTCTTCACAGTTTGGAAGATTAAACTTAAAGTAAGATTGGTTCTTGAGCTTAGAAATTCCAATGGTTTTAATACTTACCTTAAATTAATATGTTTTTTTAGCTACTTTTGTTGAAAGTTAATTTATATTCAAAGGAAAAAACATCCTGACATTGCCTCATGTGTTGTTTGATGTGGAATTTTGTAGCATTTATTACTGGCCTGTTAAACAACATTGGCACACATGTGGACCCAATTCTACTGATTCACCGTATCAAGGAAGGAATGGAGATTCCCAATTTGAGAGACTCTTTGGTTAAAATTCTACAAGACTACAATTTGCAAGTAAGTATCCTTTCTTGGACAAATAATCATGCTGAATAAGTTGATTAATTCAGTTCCAAGTAAATATTTCTAACATATGTTAAGTGCCTGTCAAGCATTTTTAACTTGATAATTGGAAAACTGTTCAAGTAGAGAATATAGAAACATCATGGCTATAGGAAGCCATTTAGTTCTTTAACCATCCCCAAATCTTCTCTTCATCATGAGAGGCGTTTTTACATTTGCACATGCTTTGAGAACATCTACAGTGGTAACCAGATCATGCTACCCAATCTACCCATGGTGGGAGTACATGTATATGTCTGTGGTATGTATGCACATGTGATATGTATGTGGGCACACGTGTGTGTGGAGGCCAGAGGTAGACCACAGGTGTCTTCTTCCACCTTATTCTTTAAGACAGGGTCTTTTGTTGAACGTGCTGTTCACTGATTAGGCTGGCTGCACTGGCCAGTCAGTCCCTAGGATTCTCCCATCTCCACCTGTGCAGCGCTGGGGGCATAGACACACATCATCATGCCTGGTATTTCTGTGGGAGCTGGGGATGTGAACTCAGGTTCTCAGGCTTGCATTGCCAACTGAGCCATCTGCCCAGAAACAACGCAGTTGTTTTTAGGGAGAATAAATAATGTTTCCATTTTGGGAAAATAAATTATTTTTCAAATATTTAATAATTGTCCTTGAAACCATTCTGTAATCCACTGCCTAGAATGTATTGAAATCTGGATCTGTTCAGCTTTGCTACAGTATTGCTGCCTATCATTCTCAGTGTTTCAGAATCTGTGATGAGAAACACGGAGCCCATTGTTTTCCTGTAAATAGTTGCTATGCTAGTTACTAAGCATCCTCATCTTTTTCTTCAACACACTCAAAGTATTAGTATTTTTCAGTTTGCTTGCAGCTTCCATAGGATATGAAATTGTTCAAAATAGATACAAATTCAGAACATGCTTTTTCTAATTCACTTGAAAGTGAGTTTTTGTTATAAGAGATGAAATTACTTTCCTGGAAACAATATAATATCTCAGGTAATGCCAAAGATAAGGTTGTTAAGAGGAGCATTTTAATGCAAATTTGTCAGCCCAGTGGTGACTGTGAAGGGAGCAATATAGAGGTCTGCCTGCTGAACCCTTCAGGTTTCAAGAAGCTATGTGAGGGGCTGGGGAGATGGCTTAGCGGCTAAAGACGCTTGCAAAGCTTGCCTGCCTGCATCTGGTTCCCCAGTACCCATGTAAAACCAGACACAAAAAGTGATGCGTTCCTTTGCAGCAGCAAGACACCCTGTCCCGCCTACACCCCCCTTAACAAATTTTTTTTTTTTTTTTTTTTTTTGGTTTTTCGAGGTAGGGTCTCACTCTAGCCCAGGCTGACCTGGAATTCACTATGGAGTCTCAGGGTGGCCTCGAACTCCTACCTCTGCCTCCCGAGTGCTGGGATTAAAGGTGTGCGCCACCACGCCTGGCTAACAAATATTTTTAAAAGACTATACTTTAAAAAGGGGGGAGCTATGTGAAAAAGAGAAGAAACTGAAGGAACCCCAATCTCACCAAGAATCAAAAGATGTAGAACTGGAGAGAAGGCTCAGCAGTTAAAGCATTTGCCTATAAAGTGTAAAGACCTGAGTGTGATTTCCCAGTACCCACATAAGCTAGATACACAATGTGTCACATGAATCTGGAGTTCTTTTGCAGTGGCTAGAGGCCCTGTCATGCCCATACTCACTCATTCTCTCTCTCTCTCTCTCTATCTATCTATCTGCCTATTAAATAAATAAATTAAATATTTTTAAAAGAACTAGAGGATGTAAAGGAATGACAGACCTAGAGGAGCAAGAGGTTGTTACTTTAACATTTCCAGAGTCATAGTGAGCATGTGCAGAGTGGGCTGAAGGGAAAGGTAGTTGGACAGAATTAGTGGAGAAACTGAGACCCCCCCCACCTTTACTGAATCATCCAAATGCACATTGAAGCATAGGGCGAGCTCCAGGAGAACAATAAGCAAAACTACAGATCCTCAGTGAACTGGGATGTATTCGTGAGGCCACAGGACTGTGTGTGACTGATGGCACAACTTGAAAAGAGAAGCTTCTCCTCAGGTGGGGGTCAGTTGTCAAGGACCTGCACTTAGAGGCACTGTGTTGGAAATGGGGTCAGTGAGAGAAATGTGTTTGGTTAGGCCAAGGTGCCCGAGGACCTATTTTGCAAAAAGCCTAACCATATGTAGACACATATGCCCTCTGGGCCTTGGAGGTTTGCAGATGACCCAGGAGGAAGTTTATTTGAGGGAAAAAGCAGAAGGGAAGAGGCAGAATCTGGGGACTGGCTAATAGGAAAGGAGTGGTGAGGTGAGTTCATATTTTGTACAGAATGGTGACCCAGATGGAGAAGCCACCAAGTCAGACTTGTTGGATGCTGAGGGAAGGGGTGTCCATGTGAGTTTTCAAATCCAAATTTGTTTGTAATCCTTTCAGGCTTCTTAACCCCTCTCTACCCTGAGGGTCCTTCCATGTGGTATAAGACATGGTTTTCTCTCTTCCTCACCTCCACAATGCCTACAAAACTGCAGAGCTATCTCGGACGTTAAGCCCACTTCCTGTGTAAGCAAGAGGGCCTGGGGAGGCCTGAGAAACTGCTGGAGTTAGATCACCAGGACACCCATTAAAAGCTGGGAATGGAGCCAGGTGTGGTTGGCACATGCCTTTAATCCCAGCACTCGGGAGGCATAGGTAAAGGAGGATCACTGAGAGTTCGAGGCCACCCTGAGAATACATAATGAACTCCAGGTCAGCCTGAGCTAAAGCGAGACTACCTCAGAAAACCAGAAAAGAAAAGAAAAAAAAAAGCTGGGCATGATGGCGCATACCTTTAATCCCAGCACTTGGCAGGCAGAGGTAGGAGGATTGCCGTGAGTTCAAGGCCACCCTGAGATGACATAGTGAATTCCCAGTCAGCCTGGGCCAGAGAAAGCTGGGAATGGCCATGTGGATCTGTAACACCAGTACCTTACGCACACAGTCCAGCACAAAGCAAAACAAAACAATAAAGTCCTGGGAAGTCCCTCTCACTAGGCTTATTCCAGAGACCCAGGCTCACCCTCTAAGTGGCTTCACTGCTCATTCATTTTTTTATGAACAAATGTTCATACCTCTCAGTTGGCTAGAGTTAGTGTAAGATGCAAAATGAATTACTACCATGAAAATTACCCACCAAACCAGTTTCTAAATCAATATTTTATCTTCTTAAGTATAAAATATGCTGAGAGCATTTCCTCATATAATATAAATACACTGTTGGGTAATGTGTTCTGGAGGCCCAGAATTATTTAATCAGTGGATCCACAGAGCTGTTGTGTGCTGTCAAATCCCCAGCTAAGAAGTGTTTTCTCAGAGGAGGAGGAAGGAGCCACAAGGGAAGTGTGACGAGTTAAGAAGCTGGACAGGTGCAGTTTGGGGGTTAGATTCTCAAAGCCAGTGACTGTCAAGATCTTGTCTTGCAATGAGCAAAAAATTGATAAGTGTAGACACAAAGAAGGGTAGGTAATGAAAAGATTTTATCTTAAGAAAGAGAAGTTGGGCTGGAGAGATGCTCAGTGGTTAAGGCATTTGCAAAACCTAACAACCTGGGTTTGATATCCCAGTACCTACTTAAAGCTAGATGTACAAAGTGGCACATGAGGCTCTGGAATGTCCATTCTCCCTTTATTTGTCTGTCTGTCTGTCTCTCCCTCTCTCTCTCTCTCTGCTTGCAAATAAATAAAATATTTAAAAAAGAAAGAGAAGTTGAATTCTTAATGTCTTTTTAAAGTTTTTAATCCAAAGATCTTTCCATTTCTGGTAAAATCTAAAGGAAAGTTAAAGCCAGCTTTTGTGGCACACAACTGTAATCCCAGCACGTGGGAGGCCAAGTCAGGAGGACTGCTGATTTGACACTGTTATGGAGGGATGGTGGAAGAAAGGATAATGCGGGGCATTTCGCAGTGAATGTAAGAACATTAAAATCATGTTGCCACTTGCTCGTCACTTCCAGAAGCACGAGCAGCAGCAGGAACGGAACTGCGGTCCTATTGTCGCTTCTGTTCCTGAGAATTTGCATTCACATAACTGGGAGGAAAGACCTTGCGCTGTACTGGCTTTGAGGGGAACAGGTTGTGTAGACAGCAGCCAAGGAAGAAGACCAGTGGGCTCTTCCCTTACTTCCCTTCCCCAGTGAGGGAACTTAACCCTGTGGAAGCAAAGGATTTCCCTCCCAGCAGCTCTTGCTGTGACCCACAGCATTTCAGAGTCACATGCTTCTCTCTCAGCTTCTCATCTGCACCCAGTGCCTTGTACCTCATAGGGACCCAGGACATATTTGTGCAAGAACAGACACATTCGTGAAATGAATGGGAGATTTGGAAAAATGGGATTTCCATCCTAGGTGAAGAGCTGAAGGTTGGACTGAGCGAATCATCTATGGTCAAAGTGCTGGAAGGAATACGTGGGGTTCCTTAGGAAACAATAGGTTTGGTTAGTGTAGGGTCTCTGCCACAGTTTGGAGTCTGTACTATGGCTTTAGCAACACCATTGTGTGGCCAGAAAAAGATACAAACAAGTTGCAGAGTAGTGACTGACTCATGGCTACAAAAGTCCATCTGACAGTGGACTAGAGGGTGGAGGATATCGTTCCTCAAAAAGATATCTCTAGTACCTGAGTTGTTCAAATAGTTTTTCTTCTTAAACGTGTTCATCAGATTTTGCTTCGTGAAGGCTGCAAGAAAATCCTCGTGGCTGACTCTTTGTTGTTACTGAAGAAAATGCACCGAACTCAATTGAAAGGAGCACTGGTTGATGGTGGGTAAAACTGAAATCAGATTTTTAATCCTGTATCCTGCCGTAAAGAGGTTGAGCAGATCAAAGCAGTGCTTAATCCGAAGTGTGTGTTTCCTTGCAGAAGAGAACATCTGTGAATCGTGCCTTTCCCCCATCCTTCCCACAGGTGAGATACTTGGAAGGTAAAACTAATTCTGCCAATATGTATTCATGACGGACAGGATGAAAGACTGCAGTTAGCTAGTTACCATCTGTAAAGCTTCATAGCTGTTAGAATGACCCGGTTGAGGGAGGCTTTCAGCCCATATCCCTACTTCTTGGAGTGCGGGTGCTGCTGTCTGCTGAGCTGAAGCTCTCAAGCCAAGTTGAATCCATATCAGTGGGAGCCCAAAGTGCTGCTTCCCAGGGGCTCAGGGTGCCGGCGGGGGTGGGGGGGGTGCTGCTGGGAGTGTGCACTTGTACCACGCTCCCAGGTGAGGCTGGTTTGCTGGCCGAGGTGCCTTCTTTGAGAACCACTTGCTCCAGAGTGAAGCAGCAGTGGAGGAACATCTGGAATCTGGGGAGACTGTGTAGGGCTCTGTCTCTGATATAGTTCTACAGTAAAACAGCAGTGGAGGAACATCTGGGTATCTGGGGAGACTGTGCAGGGCTCTGTCTCCAATATAGTTCTAGGCACCCAAGTTATGTGCTGTGTCTGAAGAGTTAGCGTTCTCAACATCTCATTGGACTGTGACTTCTTAAATGATAGAAATGTTTATTTCTATTTCATGATTTATATGTATAAATATAACTGTGATCTTCATGTATAATAAACATGCATAGAAAAGAACAGGAAAGGGCTGGAGAAATGGCTTAATAGTTAAAGCACTTGCCTGTGAAGCCTAAGGACCCAGGTTCAATTCTCCAAGTCCCATGTAAGCTAGTTGCAGTAGAGGCACATGCATTTGGAGTTTGTTTGCAATGGCTAGAGGCCCTGGCATGCCCATTCTACTTATCTCTCTCTGTCTTGCCTTCTTTCTGTCTCTAATAAATAAATAAAATTATTTTAAAGACACTTTTTTTAAGCAGAGGAAAGTCATAATTTGAAGGTAGAAATTAAAGCATGTTATCAGGAATGTTTGAAATACAAACTTAGCATGGAAAAGCACCAAGCCCTAGCTAACTTCACAGTGTTTTATTAAGGGGTTATTTATTAAGGGTTAATTAGTAAGGTGGCATAAGAAGTCACTCACCACCTTCCTTACTAGAGGAAATAGGCTTGCATTTGTAAGTGCTTCTGCTAAACAGTGATGGGCTTAGGCAAAGAGGTGTGTTCCTGTGTCCTTTGGGCACCATTTTGGTGCACCCCACCATATCCAAGTCACCCCCCAGCCATGTGCTGGGGCTGCTTGATCTGACCAAACCAGTATGGCCCACACCGCAGAAGCAGGTGAGTAGACTAGCCTAAGCAGGAGTGCAACGAATGCAGGGACATCCTGGAACTCTAACCCTGTCTGTCTCTGACCTCAGTGAGAGAGGCCGTAGCAGAGGTGAGGTGGGCTGAGAAGGCATTCTCACCAATCAGCAGATTGGATTTCAGACTGTGGCATATGGAGATGATGTGAAGGATGAGGCACATACTGGCACATAAACATACTAGTTCTGGTTTTTAAAATAAATGTTGCTGTATTGCTGGGAAGTTCTCTATCATTTTGGTCTCTGAACTGCTCTTCCTAGCAGCAGCACAAGGACAATACCTGCTTCACATCCAGTCTCCCCACCCTCAAGAATGCTTCTGTAAACAAACCATCCTCTCCGGGCAGACTTGCTGGGAAATTCATTTGCCGTTGGAAGTTCACTCAGGACTGGCTTAACCTTTTCCAGATCTTCCTGCACTGAGTTCTCTTTTTCTGTTCTCCAAACCCTTGCAGATGCAGCTAAGCCCTTCAGCGTTGTGGTCTTCCACTGCAGACATATGTTCCACAAAGAGTGCCTGCCCGTGCCCAGCATGGTGAGTTGGAAGCTTGCCATCTCTCAGCTGGAGAGAAATTGATATAAAGAAGGATAGGCTTGCAGTCCAAACTTACCATTCTCACACTCTGTGGGCTTCTGGACTCTACCAGACATTGGTCCTCTGCACCCAACTGAACCCTTAGGTTCTGTACCCACAAATCCATCTTTCATCAAAACTATTGGGGAGAGGCTGCATCTCCACCGAAATGTGGACACTCGTTCATTCTTGCCATTATTCCCTCTGCCAAACAGTGTGGCTGTTTATATAGCACTTTACAATGTTTTGGGTACTGTAAGTCATCCAGAGATGATTTAATGTGCGGGGGATGTGCATAGTATCTGCAGACACCTTGCCATTTGATAACAGAGTTGAGTACCTGGAAATATGGGTATCTGAGGAGGGTGGTCCTGGAACTGACTCTTATAGGACATAGGATACATTACCTGCTGTGCAAATGTTAGCATGTACTACGTAAACATAGCATGCACAGTCAGTGAACTCATGCAGATGCAGTCAGTGACTACAGGGCTAAGAGTTGTGTGTCAAAGACCACGTCATTCTTGACCTGGCTTGTGAGGAGCTCTCACGTGTTAGTGTCAGTCACGTGCCCAGGCCATGGAAGGATGGTTCTGCTGTGACATCCTTGAGCTGCAGAGTGCAGTAAACTGAGTCCTTTCAGGAACAAAAGTCAGCTCCAGAATGAGAAGCTCTCCACCCCAACACCACACGCTGCTGAGATTTCTAAGTGAAAGGCAGAGTTGTGTTTTGATCTGTGCTTTTTCATTCTGTCTCCAGAGCTCACCTGCACAGTACTGTAACATCTGCAGTGCTAAGAGCCGGGGCCCGGGGAGTGCAATTCTGGACATGAAGCAGTAGCTCCTGCTCATCAGCCCTCCCTTAAGAGTGTCTTTGTGACCACCAGTGCACAAGACCAGTCTCTTCACCTAGGCCCGTCCTCTGGAGCCTTGTTTGCAGTGGATAAAGAAGTCAAGGCTGCCCGCTGCCTGGGAACGCAGGCTCATCAGTGTCTTGTCGTTACCTGCCCAGCTTGCTCTTCATTAGCAAGTGGAAATGTACCTCTCGGACCTCAGTGATGCGTAGGCCCAGAGTGCGCTGCTGAGGATGGTCACATCCGAGACTGCAAGGCCGTGTGCCAGACGCTCTGCTGGCGGCAGTCCCTGCATCCTAGACTTGGCTGTTCATGTGTCACCAGCTATGGTCCCTCCCAACACATGTAGCAAATCACTGTGCAAACTCACTCATCCCCCGGCATCCAGGAACCCCACAGCAGGCTAACGTTCTGTGCATCTGACCCATCCCACACTCACTGTTTATTGAAAGAATAAATGTCATTCCTCTCACTGTGAAATTTTTACTGAATTGAACAACTGCCATCTAGCATCTCCTTAAGGATCCTACATTTCAGCACCTTAGAATCTGGGGCACTATGGCTGGCTACTAGTGAGGAAAGCAGTGACCGTGTCACAGCTGAGCAGGACTCCAAGAAGGAGATGTGTACCTTTTTGCCTCCTCATCACAGAATTGCATGATGGGAAGAGCTCAAACATCACCGTCCTCTAGTGACGAACTAGCT
The DNA here is from genome assembly GCA_036346955.1 of Dipus sagitta. Classification (NCBI taxonomy): domain Eukaryota; kingdom Metazoa; phylum Chordata; class Mammalia; order Rodentia; family Dipodidae; genus Dipus; species Dipus sagitta. Next base: position 45,581,866 of record CM070784.1, read on the forward strand.
GGGTGGATTTCTCACCACCCCATAGGGGACATGGGGCAGGAGACACACCTCTTCATCCTCCAGTTCTGTGTCCCATAGCAGGAGTGAGCATAAGCTTCCATTCTGTCCCTTTGGAGGGAAGGCAGCCATGCCTATGAGCAGCTACTTGTTTCACTCCAGGGGCATCCCCAGCAGGAAGGTGTGGGCAGGTCAGGAGCACGGAGCACAGGAGGAAGCCCAGGGCAGGCTCAGAGAAGGCGCAGAGTCTCCTCCCGGCAGACTTGCCAGTCTTTAGGCCAGAAGCAGAGGTTTCGCTTACTGAGAGCACCACCGCCTTAGTCCAGAACTCACGCTGTGCTGCTATGGCGGCCTTCAGTCTTTGTTTATTCCCGGGAGAAGAGTCCTTCACACAAACGAGATCAGCCCGGCTTCGTTATAAGACTTATCAAGAGGACTTACTAATTTCCACACATTGTTTTCCTTTGGAGGTTAATTTTGCTTGCTACTGAGTCCCATTTGAACATTAAACTATGTACATAAAAGGAGGTAATGAACATTCTTCACTTTTAAATAACTGATTTAAGAAGAAAATAATAAAATGTCATTCCTCATCTCACAACTAACATTAGAAAATTATTGAAGAAGGTAGATTTTGCTGCAAATACAGAACACCAGCTCTCCCTTGCTGGGATTCACACTTGAACTTTAACCCACTCCACACACACCTTATTGACACGGTGCTAATCCGCAGCAGTAGACACATTTCAATTGCTCTTACATATGCTATCGCCATATATTCTTTGCTGTTCTGTTCTTTTGAAACTGATGTGTGAGCCACCTTATCAGTAAGACATCACTCTGCCACCGCCACACACAGTGTTGGCAACACCAACCCCTCTCTGCTCTTTCTTGAGGTAGGATGAGTTCAGTTCTCTTTCATGCTTAAATTCTTTGATTATTAGCATTAAGAACAACCCTAGATGTGGTCTCCTTAAGTTCCTTAATTGCCTGTTACATGAACTTTATACCTATAACCTTGACTGTAAAAAGATGTACTTTCCCTAATCAAAGATAGGCTCCCCTTTCAGCTATGCACATTTCCAGTCAGAGTTCACCAAGGTTACTCAGTACAAACTTAATTTGTCTGAAATCATGGTTTGTGTCACCATCCCATAAGTCACCCGTAGGTAAACACTGGGAGCCCCTCTTCTACACTCCCTGTCTGGAATGACTTCTGTAGAATAAACTGTGTCCAGTAGTTATACTAAAGGACATTTGATCCTTTTTATCATTCTTTAATTTCTGAAGGCTAAAATATGATTTTAAAAAATGCCAGTCATCCAGCCTTCTTAATGTGTTAGCAGCCCAGTTAATGGGCCAGAAGCAAACCTCCACTTGTGTTGGAGAAGCATCATTGCCAGGGATGTGTTTGTAGCTTGTCCTGAAGGAAAGTTGTAAGTGTGAAGTAGCCAGGGCCATGGGTATTTTGGGATAGCAGTGTTATTTTGCTACTAACTGATGCTCATCTGAGAAATTGAAACATTTTCTAAATTTTTAGTGTGGTTGTCCTAGTGTTAAATTATGTATCTTAATACCATAAGAACATGTTTCTTGAGTAGCTAATGTGTGGGTTAATGTTTTGTGCACTTTGCATCTAATCATCACACAGCCTGTAGGAGGAGTCTTAACATCACCTCCATTTTTCCAGTGGGGAAACAAGCGCACAGTGGCTCAGTACATCTCCGGTGACGGGGAGTCAGTAGACCCACTGGGCTCAGCGCAAGGCAGCTGATTTAGCCCTGCAGATGGAGTACTTAGGACATATTCTGGTCAGTGCACAGAAAGCAAAACCTGCTGTTAAAACTAAGAGAAAGGAATTGATGGGAAAGTACCGGGTGGGTGACACATTTACTGATGGAACAGAAAAGCAAGCAGTGGGGAAAGTTCAGGAAGCAATAAGGCACTTTGCAGAACCAGGCTGCCCAGTACCACTGCCCCTCCACTAGTGGCAGCTTCACTTCGCAGAGTGCCCTTTACATTGCATAAGCAGGATGCACCTGTTGCTCAGTCTCATGTAAAGCACTCAGTCACATTAAGGGATACTGTGTGCACACATATGTTCATGGGAGGCATGCCTCTGTGCCAAGTATTAAATACGCATGTTCCTTTCAGAATTATCAAGACTGAAGCAATTAATCTTCCAGCAGTTTTCATCCTACACTAACTTCCAATTCCATGACTCTTAGCTAAGCGCCATGTTATAAAATCTGGGACAAGGTGCCTTTCTCATGCAGCACACTTTGGGTGTTTTGGGAGTAGTGTGGTACTAGACATGATGAGATAGAATGATGCATTTCCCCAGAGTTAGCCACTATCCAGGCTCTTCCTACACAACAGAATGGGGCTCTGGAATGCACATACTGTGCCATCTCCTGCCTGCTGGCGCTCTGGGGCCCTGCCTGCGCAGGGGCTGGTGAGTGCAGCGTGCTGCAGGAGCCCGCAGCCTCCCGCCCGCCAGAGCACTTGGCTCCCTTTTCCCCTTGCTGCTCACCCTCCAGCTGCCCTGCTCACACAGCACCCAGAGGTCCTTTGTCCCTGCTTCCTGTCTTCTGTGGAACAAGTGCTGTCTTGGTCCACAGAGTCAGGTCTTCAAATTAATACACGAATGGGTGTAATCCCAGCTCTCAGGAGGCTGGAGATGGAGGATCATGAATTAGAGGCTAGCCCGGATAGCCTGGGTTCCATAGTGAGATGCTATCTCAAAAATAAAGAATGGAAAAAATATCTGGTTGTCATGGTTGCACTCACCTGTAATCCCAGCACTGGGGAGGGCTAAGGCAGAATGCTGGGGTGCTTGAGGCTAAACTTGGTTATATAGCAAGTTCAAAGCCAGTTTACGAAGAGAGATTCTACCTCAAAAAATCACAGTGCAGAGTACTAATCACTATACAATCATGGCCAAGTGACTGGGAATCTTACCTTAAAAAAAATCAAAACAACAACACAACAACAACAACAAAAAAGAATGGGTGTTTTCTTGTGTCAAAATTCTACCTAGCGGTGTGGCTTCAACTGTGCATCACAGTAAACTTGGATCAGTCAGAATTTTGATTGTTTTAAGGACCTCCTCTGTTGAGGTGCCTGTTTCAGGTGGTGGTCGGATGAGGAGACATCCAGTCCTGAGTTGACCTCTGTCTGCTGAAGGTCTGTCATCCCCCCTCCCCCCCACCTGGCACTGGTCTCCAGCACCGGCATCTGCTGCCAGCATCTCTTAGAAGTCTGTAGTCCCAGCTGGCTCTAGCCATTAGTCCTGGTGCTGCAGGAAGTTTAGCCTTGCCAACTGGCTCTTTCTTCATGATGCAAGTCTTGAGCAGTGGGGAAGCAAGCTGATATTTGGTTTGCCAGGCTCATCACTTCACAAAGGAAGCAGAAGGTGGGATGACTTTGACTCTCAAAACTCCAGATCTGTCTGGTGGGTCTGTCCCTTCCCCACTGAAGAATTCGGTCCTCAAGTAGAAAACGGCATGCATTCTCCGGCTCTTCTCTACAGCCTGGCTCCTACACTGCCCAGTCCATTTGACAGGGGGCAGACTCCTGAGTTACACTATTTGGGTGTAGCTTCTGGTTGGGGGTATATAAAAGCTCAGGCTCCTACGAGCTGTTGACTGAATCTTTAAGAATCTAGTTTGGAACTTAAAAGATTAGCATTTTCTTCCATGCTGTCCCCCACCCCCACCCCGCCACCTGCATTGCTATCTAAGCAAGAGAGCCTTAGCAGGACCCTCAAGGGAAGGAAACAAGGCCCCGTGGTTACTACGTCAGTGTGTCGCCCGCCGCCTCCATTCCTGTGCCTCACTGCGTTCCCCACGGTCCCCATGGACAGCAAGTGCAGCAACGACAGGTAACATACATTTCTCTTCATGGCTGGCGTGCATGATGGGGCGGCTGGAGATTCTCTGAGAACGTTAAGTGAATGAATGAGTCTTTTTCTGCTGGGTGTGTGAATGTGTACACATATGTATTTCTACACACACACAGCTCTAGGTATGTGTACAATTTACCATGCTGGGATGTGAGTGATGCCTGTGATTTGTCTACATGCCCCTCCCCTGGTGGATTTCTAATCTACACATTTCCTTCCTCTTTCCCTCCTCCTCCTGTTCTTTCCTCTTCTCACTGTCACCCTCAAGAAAGTCTCCTTGTCTACTTTCTGACTTTCAGAATGGGCCCAGTTTTTTCTCAAATCCAACCCAGCTGAAACCTCCTGCCTACCTCATCGCTGCGTCCCCACCCACTCTTTCACCACCACAATCCTGCACTCTCTCTGCTACTCTCTTGACCCAGTTTCTTATTAATTCATCTGGATGTGTTATAAGTCACTTCACCCATTTTCCTATCTCTACATCCATACTTCCTTGGGTTTCGCACACGCGTTAATCTTCCTTCCGAGATGATATGAAGGTCCAAGGTATTTTGCTATTCCCAGTGCTTAAAATCTTTACTGACAAGTTTTTCTGTTTCCAGTTCCTCTCCTCCTGCTTGTCATCATCTTTACGTCTGTTGTAGTTACCTTTGTGTTGCTGGGAGAAAGCACCCAACCAAAAGTGGCTGATGGGAGGAAAGTTGTTTATTTTGCCTTACAGTGTCCAGGGGCAGCTCCGTGATGGCAGAGGAAAGACAGCAGAGGCTGGACATCACCTCTGTCGTAGCAAGTGGAAAACAGCAGCAGAAGGAGCTGACTCTAGCAAGGGGGAACTGGTTTAAACACGCTTACAGCACACCTCCTCCAGCAAGGTCTCACCTCCCAAACTGTCATCAGATGGGGACCAGAGCATTCACAACACATGAGTTTAGACGGTACACCTAATTCAAATCACCACAGTACCCACCCAGGGCTTCATAGTGTGCTTTAATGTCTTGGATGTACTGTGTCTTCTTCCAATGTACTCTGCCCCGGTGCAGTACCTCTCCCAGTGTACTGAACCAGGAGATTTATAGATTGCACCCTCCCCATCACCACAGTAACTGAGATCCAAACACACTGTCTGCTCTCACTGTCTCAGATGAGGAAATTTGAGAGGGACAGTTTGGGCAAATGCTTCTTAGGAAAGGGAAGGTGAATATTCAGTTTTGGTTGCATTGATGCTACACCCTTTCATCTCCCTCATATTTGGGTATAATATAAAAATGTCCACCTGTGAGTAGTTTTTCTACATCCTCAGCACTGAAGAACAGAAAAGAAGTGAGGAGCAACAGGAGACAGGCTAGAGTTGGGTCAGAACAGGTCCTCAGCTCCCCAGTGACAGCAAAAAAAAAAAAAAGTCAAAACTGCGGGGTTTCCTGCAATGTGGAGATGCCAGTCTTCATGAAGAACAATAGATGAAATCCTTGATCCATTTCTATATAAAGATCAAAGGCCTGGATGACCTCAGTCACGTCCAATTGCACATTTGTATCTACATTGGTAAAATGTTGCTGTAGACTGCATGTTTAACCTTCAGTTTTTAAGTGATTTACATTCAAAAACCATACTTTTTTTCATCAAGCTTTTATTTTATTTAGATATTTATTTATTTGGTTGGGGTGGATGACAGGGTCTATTTCCATTGCAAGTGTCCAGCTTTACATGGGTGGTGGGGATATTGAACACTGGACTGACAGGTTTTGCAAACAAATGCCATTAGCTGCTGAGCCATCTCCCTAACCCCTCAGACTTTTATTTCAGTCTTAATGTGTGTCCTTTTTAAGAGATACATCTTTGAACTCTGAGTTCTTAATGATTGGTTTATACCATGTCCCATGTATATGTAAGGTTTGTATTTAACACTGGTATAGATGAAAAGAACTCACATAGAGTGAAACACTTTTCTAACATTATAAGTTTAATAATGCAACAGAGTTAAAAATTATACTCAAAACATTAGTTGTAAAAGAATAGGCTAGTAGCCTGGCATTGTGGTGCACACCTTTAATTCAAGCACTCAGGAGGCAGAGGTAGGAGGATCAGTAAGTAAGAGTTCTAGGTCAGTTTAGGCTAAGAATGAGACCCTACCTTGGAAAAAAAAAAAAGGGGGGGGGCTAAGGAGGCTAGTTTAAATAAAGAGAGGCTCTGGTTAAGGAATCGGGGGCATTTTCTTCTGAAGTTAATATTTTCTCTACTGTCACTGAACAGTAACTTAACAGCTCTGAGCAGTACTTGCCTGTCATGTAAAATGAAGTTTTGGAGGATAGTACTATCATTAAGTGGGGTAACCATGCTTGTGTGGCCCAGGAAGAGCAGCATGTACTGAAAGGTTAAGTACTACCTACATTGAGGGCTATGGTGTCACCCAGCACCAGAGCACTCTGAAGACATGGTGTTCTAGGTTTTAATCCCTAACACCACTAATCTTTGCACCTGATCCTTTCTTTTCTGTTAGCATTAGTCTATGTGACCGACAGAGTATGACAGAAGTGGTGATTCATTTACTCCCAAGATTTGGTAATAAAAGACAATGAAGGGAGGCAGGACATAGAGAGAGACCACGTTGGTGAAGAAACAACACCCCACCTCCAGCCACATGAGTGAGCTTGGAAATGATCCTCCAATCCTAGACAAATCTTCAGGGGCTGTACACCCAGCCGACAACTTGGGTGCACACTTATTAACAGCAGTGAGCTGGAGCCACCCACCCAAGTCACTCCTGGGTCACAAACTATGTGATAACAGATGCTTAAGTTCCTAGGTTTGAGGGACATTTGCTACACAACAGAAGACAACTAATACATCCCTAATTGCTGCACAATTATAAGCCCCCATGTCTGCTAAAAAATGCATATACACATGAATAATGCACCACACCACACATACTCTACATACACACACAATCAACCTGTGACAATTGATAGACTGTCCTATTTACGGAAATGCGTTCTTGATTTAGCAGGTGAAAACTTTTTTCTGGGTTTTAAATAATATTTTAAATATTATATTAAATATTAATTAACTATTTTAAATATTTTTATTTATTTATTTCCAAGTAGAGAGAAATACACCAAAGAGATACAGACAGAAAGGATGAGTGCACCAGGGCCTCCAAATGCATGTGTCACCTTGGGAATCTGGCATATGTGGGTACTGGGAAATCGAACCTGGGTCCATAGGATTTGCAGCCAAGCACTAGACCACTAACCCATCTCTAATCTCTCCAGCCCCTGCTTTTTTAAAAAAATATATTTGACAAAATAGAGACAAGTAGCTTGGAGAGAGATAGAACTTGCAAATCATACCATTTAAGAAACAAATGGGACAACACACTCTTCTACTGAAAAATGAAGGTGTGTAAGGAATCATTCACTACAACAAAGAAACAGAAGAGACCCAGAGCTTCTAGCAGCAGCACACCAGGCAGAATTGGCTCTAGCCATGGCACTGGCAGATTGCACAGAAGAGCTACTTGCCTGGCCATGCCTGAGCCAGCAAGAGCAGAACTGCCATGAAGAGATTTCCCACTCACACCAGCCTCACAGAGTAAAAAAAAAAAAACCTGAAGGAGGGACCAGCTGAGCCTCTCCTGAAGGAGAAGATAATGGGGATCAGCTGAGCCTATCCTGAAGGAGAAGATAATGGGGATCAGCTGAACCTATCCTGAAGGAGAAGACAACAGGGAGCAGCTGAGCCTCTCTTGAAGGAGAAGACAACAGGGAGCAGCTGAGCCTCTCTTGAAGGAGAAGACAACAGGGAGCAGCTGAGCCTCTCTTGAAGGAGAGGACAACAGGAAACAGCTGGGCAGCTCCTAAAGGAGAAGACAACAGGGATCAGCTGAGCCTCTCTTAAAGGAGAAGACAACAGGGAGCAGCTGAGCCTCTCTTGAAGGAGAAGACAACAGGGACCAGCTGAGCCTCTCTTGAAGGAGAAGACAACAGGGAGCAGCTGAGCCTCTCTTGAAGGAGACGACAACAGGAAACAGCTGGGCAGCTCCTAAAGGAGAAGACAACAGGGATCAGCTGAGCCTCTCTTAAAGGAGAAGACAACAGGGACCAGTTGAGCAGCTCTTGAAGGAGAAGACAACAGGGATCAGCTGAGCCTCTCTTGAAGGAGAAGACAACAGGGACCAGCTGAGCAGCTCCTGAAGGAGAAGACAACAGGGACCAGCTGAGCATATCCTGAAGGAGAAGACAACAGGGATCAGCTGAGCATCTCCTGAAGGAGAAGACAACAGGAACCAGCTGAGCATCTCTTGAAGGAGAAGACTACAGGGACCAACTGAGCAGCTCCTGAAGGAGAAGACAACAGGGATCAGCTGAGCATCTCCTGAAGAAGAAGACAACAGGAACCAGCTGAGCATCTCTTGAAGGAGAAGACAACAGGGACCAGCTGAGCATCTCTTGAAGGAGAAGAAAACAGGAACCAGCTGAGCATCTCTTGAAGAAGACTACAGGGACCAGCTGAGCATCTCCTGAAGGAGAAGACAACAGGGGTCAGCTGAGCATCTCCTGAAGGAGAAGAAAACAGGGACCAGTGAGTTGTTGAATATAGAGAACTGATGAACTGATGCCCCCATAATATTATAGGCCATTACCAAGGCACTTGGTTACCCACGAGAACTAGATAGCAAGACTCCATATCCTTGTGCTGCAGATCACTGAGAAATCAAGGTGGGGTTGATTTTAAAACCTCTTCCCAGCATACCAGCTGACAAAAAGGTAGAAACAGCAAGTTTAATCAGAAACCATGACCTAGGAAGAGCCAGGGCTTCTTGTGTCTCCAAAGCATCTTATGTAGCTTGAGGAGAATGACAAGCTCCTTGGCAACGCTGGCCCCTTGAACCAGCTATTTTTTTCAGTTTTAGGTGTTTTTTTTTTTGTTGTTGTTTTTTTTAGGGAGGGTCTCATTCTAGCCCAGGCTGACTTGCAACTCACTGTAGTCTGATGCTGGCCTTGAACTCACAGCAATTTTCCTACTTTAGCCTCCCACATACTGAGATTAAAGGCGTGTACCACCATGCCTGGCTCCAAACTGGTTTCTTGTATATGGCAGAGAACTCATGGCTGTCCGGAAGAGTTTTAGTGCAAGGACGGGTGATCTGTCAGTACTTGAGCTTTAAGCTAACTCTTTAAACACTGCTTTATAGTTGTAAACAATGCAAAAAGCTAAAAAGCATGAGCTACCTTTCACTTACATTAGTGGGGAAGAAGGTAATGACAAGGAAAATAGTAGCAATATTCCCTCTCCCATCTAGTTAATTCCTATACATCCCTCTATGGTCAAGTTACTCCTTACACATCCACCAGCTAAACACTGTGTCCCTGCTATCACCCTCTTGTCTTTCCATGTAAGCCTCATTGCCCCTGTTAATAGTTTTCATTGTGACTTGAACTTCAAAGACTTCTGGACTCTGAATAATGTATTTGTTTTATCCCTACTATATTATTATTTCCTACATAGCAAAGGACATTTTTAACTCTGTCTACTCCCAGTGCCAGGGGTATATGTACATGGTATTCAAATATGTGCTCCCTGACTAGTGGGATAAAGTTCACTCTGCCACAGTCCAGTCCACAGAGACTGAAATCCAGCAGCTAAAGACATGGCCAAGAAGAATACTAACCCTGTGGGATGCTAACCTGGAGCTGCTCTCCATCCTGTCTCCTCTCTGTCCACTTGCCAAGTATAGTACTGTCATCATTGTTAAGAGAGAAGGTTGTCGGGCCTGGGAGAGGAGGAAGAAATCTTGGTCTCAGAATCTGGAGATAAAGGTCACATGGAAAACACCATATTTTTAGAGCTATTAGTGATTCTTTGATGATAGGGATATCTCTTAAAACTGCCAATTTCAGGAAACTTAGGTTTTCTATATGTATTTTCTACATGTATTTTCAGGATTTTCCCCTTGCATTCTGGGCCTCTCATCATAGCATTTGCACATACCTGGCATCATTTATCATATATCAAGTGTCTATGTGTTCCAGCAAGATCCATGAATGTGTGTGTGTGTCCATCTGTCAAGACATACTCAAGAGATGTGCCACATTTTCAATTTTTTATTGTTGTTTATTGTTATTTATTTATTCGAGAGCAACAGACAGAGAGAGAAAGAGGCAGATAGATAGAGAATGGGCACACCAGGGCCTCCAGCCATTGCAAATGAACTCCAGATGCATACACCACCTTGTACATCTGGCCTACATGGGTCCTGGGAAATTGAGCCTCTAACCAGGGTCCTTAAGCTTCACAGGCAAGCACCTAACTTCTAAGCCATCTCTCCAGCCCCATTTTCAAATTTTTTAAAGACAGGATCTCATATAATTCAAGATGTACTCAAACTTCATGTAACTGAGGACCACCTCCCAAGTGCTAGGAAAACAGGTGCATGCTACTGCTCCTCGCTTTATTATTTTTTATCATTTTTATTTTTCTTTATTACAAGCAGGAAGAGAAAAAGAGAGAGAGAGAGAATGGGCACACCTAAGGAACTCCAGGTGCATGTACCGCTTTGTGCATCTGGCTTTACACAGGTACTGGGAATTTCAACCTGAACCATCAGGTTTGCAAGCAAGCACCTTAACCACTAAGCCATCTCTCCAGCCTGACTTTTTTTTTACATTTTTCAAATATTAATAAGACACTATGATGGCAAAATGCACAAAGGATGGGCAAGAGCAGTCTGGCAACAATGGTAGCTCGGTTAGCTGGGCGTTTGCTGCTGGCCCTCAGCACAGGGGCAGGATGCTCCTCTGCAGGTGCTCCTTCCCCGGGTGCATGTACCGTCATGTGTACTTGTTCTCATAACTCCATGAGGTCTGTTCTTTGGTTCTCATTTGGCAAAGATAGGAACCAATACCCAAAGGCAAGCTCAAGCTGGAAATTGGCAGTCAGGGGCCATCAGCAGGTCAGTGTGACAGTTTTGCCCTCTTTGTCCTGTGTATTCAGACTGTGTTTTTCATTCCACGGCAACATTCCAATCTGCCACAGGAGCAACATGAAGAATAAAAGCTGAGGATTGCTTTGTGTTTCAGCCTCTAATGAAAGTCTTTGGATATAGTAAGAAGGCTCTCAAAACACACTTCTTGACTCAGACCACAGGAACTTATGTAAATTTGCCAAGGCTGGCTCTTTCAAGCCCTCCTATTTAGCTAATCAAACCTAAAAGTGGAACTAGACAGGAGAAGTTCAGTTCAGTTCAGTCTCAGATTCACTCGAAAATTGCTCATAAAGTTGGCAGTTTTCCAAAGGGTGCCATTATGTGTGGTGTGTGGTCTAGAATACCCACAAAAGACTGAATTATTGCTTTCTTTTTAGCTGGATTTTTTTCTTATATCTCAATTGCTCCTAAGTTTGCCCTATAACATCTCTGATTCTTTGCAATGTAACCTTTAGATGATCCTATCTTCAAATCTGCACCCTTAACACATAGGACGACACTCCTTCAAGATCACTAGAACATATTAGCTTGTACTTTCATCTCAGTGCCTATAATCTCTAATATTCATTTAATACAGAAAAATGACTTTAATAACCTCAGCATCCTGGTCACTGCCAGCATCCACAGCCATAGTTTTATGAATATAATTTTTCTTTGTGACCACAAACATAATAGAAACTTTTTCCAGTAACAAATAGTGGAATTTCTCAGTGGAAAAGATATATTGACCTAGAGACTTTAACAAAGCTTTTCTAGAAATGCAATGACAGCCCATCAGAGGGGGTAAACATCCCTTTACAATGATTTCAGAAAATTCCTTCTATTAATAGTGATTAGCACAAGCTGGTTCACATGCACATAGATGGAACCATTGGTTGAGAGTCAGTCCACCCAAACCCCAGAGATGGGGAGTGAGAAAAAACCTACAGTAGGAGGAGTTAAGATGATTGTCTTTTTTTTTTTTTTAATAGATTTAGCACACAAAACCTATTTCCAAAACAAAGTCTTCCAAAGAGTTACTCCACAATCTCTCCATCCTCCCATTTCCATGACTACTATGTTCCAGGAACTGTGCTGAGTAGTGAGGTGGAAAAGACTGTGCCTTGGGAATGGGGAAGGTGAAGAGAAAACCTATGACATACTTCAAACCTAAGAAGCACTAGAGGGAAATCATGCCGAAGACACTCTCAAGGCTGAGGGAACAAAAGGAAGAACAGAGGAGGTAGGACCTTCTGAGTGTCAGTCAGAGCAGAGAAATGAGGAGAAGGGTGAAAGCCAAGCATGAGAAGCAGTGAGTGCTGTTGGGTAAGAATGTGACTCAGACCCACCAGCCCTTTGCTGTGGGCTGTTTGCAATCAGTTCTGTCATGCTGTGGTGATGCTTCCTGGCCAGGGATGGAGGGGCTTGTTGCAGTCAGGTTTGCATTGCTGGCAGAAATCACCCAACCAAGAGCAGCTTGTAGAAAAAAAAAAAAGAGAAAGAAAGGTTTATTTTGGCTTATAGATTCGAAGCAGAGCTCCATAATAACAAAGGAAAATGATGACATGAGCAGAGGGTAGACAGTACCTCCTGGAAAACATCAGGTGGACAACAGGAACAGGGAAGTGTGCCAAACACTGGCAAGGGAAAACTATCTACAATACCCATAAGCCTGCCCCCAACAGTACACTGCCTCCAGCAGGCATTAATTCCCAAATCTGCATCAGCTAGGAACCTAGCATTCAGAACCCCTAAGACACCTGAATCAAACCACCACAGGGCTGGAGGGTACTCCTCAGGTCTGCTGTCTCCCCAGCCTGTTTTCACAGGAGCAGCTGCCATGGGGTTTGGAGCCAAATATTAGATTTTCGTCTCCGGCTGCCTTCTGATCTCTCAAGGGTATTTCCATTGGCAGGATGCAGTAAGAACCTGACTGGCAAGGGATTCTAGAAAATGTCGTTGGTAGACTTCCAGGACCAACAAAGAGCAGATGTGCGGCTGCAAGATACTGGGTAACCAGTCAGCACCATGCAAGCGGATCATCATGAAAAAGCATCACGCACTACAGAATCCCTTAAGCCAATCATCGTACCCCAGTGAGGGCTGTGGAAAATTTCCCAAGCCCTCCTAGGAACTACAGTTCCCATAAGGAATATAGATTTCTTTTACATATATTGGAATTTTTATGTTACAGTTTTTGCTTTGTTTCTGCCATTTTCTTCTTTTTTAAAAGAAAGTCATTAAAATTCAGCTATGCAGGTGTGGAGCGAGGGGACCTGTGTATCATGCTGCCTGGATTTTACTAGATGTGTAATTCTGAGCATTCAACATGCTACCAAACTGACTTCTGTGATGGTGGAGACCTGAGACGTTTCAGGTTGACAGCCTAATTGTCTTGGGCTTTATTATGTTTAATGTCTTTATCCACCTTGATAGTTATGTATTGCCCATCTCTGTATGCAACTTGTGACTATTAGATAAATCCTCTGGGATGTACAAGCAACCCCTACTTTCTACCAGCTCATGGCCAAGAATGTCACCAGATAGCATTTCAGGCCTATAGTGGAGGTTTCCTTGCTTCGTAAGAAAGTTGACAAAGTAACAGGTACAAACACCACCATGAGAATCACCAGGTGTTGTAGTTACCTTTGAGTTTCTGGAAAAACGTTTGACCAGAGGCTGCTTGTGGGAGAAAAGGGTCCGTTTCAGGTTTACAGAGTCCAGGGGAGGCATCATAAATTGTGAAGCAAGCTGACTCGCTTCCATAGATTCATAGCACAGAGACACCATCAAACAGCCAATAAGCACCAACAGCTAGAGTTCAGACTGCTCTGAACACTCCTCAGGACTGAACTACAAGATCTGCCTCCAGTGACACCTCCACCAGCCGGTTGCTGTAGACTCAAGTTGCAAACGTAATCAAAAATATCTCGGGCTATGGTGGGGGTGGGGGGATACATTCACAAACTACTATACCAAGCAAATATATTGATTTAACTCTGACTTGCTATGGCTGTAGATTCTCTGGGCCTGGCTTATTCCCAATTAGGAATTTGTACAGGATTAAAAAAAAATGAGCAAGATAGTTCCAAGGCAAGCCAACAGGAATCTTTTTTTAGATATCATTATCTAGATTATCATTATCAATGATGGGCAAGACAGAGAAATAATTTCAAGTCTGTGACAGAGCATGAAGAATAAGAATCGGGATGAAACTGCTTCCAATTTGAGGAGCAAATCAAAGGAGGAACGAGGGAATGGAAGCCAGAGACAAGGAAGGAAAGAGATGGGATAACACTGAATTTTGGGAAGCTAATTCCAGCAGGACACCTTTTTAATCAGTTGTTCATTGCTACTATCTCTTAAAAACTTTCTATTGTGGAAAATTACAAGCACACAGAAGGTGACAATTCTAACCAAGCCTCACATACCCATTATCCCACTTCTGAATCAGGACAGACGCTCACGGAAGGAGGGAACCACAATGATGCCCAAAGCAGCTGCAAGGGCAGGAGTCACATAACAGCTCAAGCAGTGAAAGTCAAGACCATTCTAGAGCCAGGGGATGACCTCACTGTGAACATGTTCCAGGGAGATGCTGTGCGTCTGCTAGAGGTGTTCTAATGACATCCTTATCTTACTACCCTAGCAGAATTGGCTGTTCTCATCATGCATCTGATGCCATAACACATTAAAAAAAAACCCTATAGGACAGAAAGGAGGAGTGACTAAACTTATTCTGAGAAAACTCTCCTGAAAATTTCCAACCTTCTCCACCATAGTTCACAAATACCCCTCACCCTTCATTAAGCTTGCCTGTGAAGAGTGCTGTCCAAGGTCCTAGTGAGCCAACTTACTCTGAGAATGCCCACCCTCACCTGTAGGTGTACATTTGCTTTGTAATGAAAACTCTTTTCCAATTTATTACTTTGCCTCATCTCTAAATCCCTTCTTTAATGAGAATTAAATCTGGAAATACTGAGCATAGGTATATCTTGTCTCTCTATCTCTCCAATATTTCCCCATCTTTCCATGCCTGCAACATCATTGATGAGCCAAGTCAGAGGGTTACAAAGAACTGGTAATAAGTTTTATTATTCCTCTATGTCTATTCTTTCTGAGACTGAAACTAATATGCCATAGTTCTGTGGGCTTGGATCAAGCAGTTAGACATCATTAGGGCACTGTTCGAGGTCAAGTGGGTTATGGAGAAGGACAGAGTGATAGCAAGTCCTCCAAGCCAACACAAAAAAAAATCTTAGTTCAACAATATAAGTACCCATCCCTACTGTTTTTTTAGAGGACTTAATTTTATTGTTCTAGTATCAACTTGCTTTTACTCATCTGCTGCTCTCTACAGGTGTCTGTCTTCTATCATCTGCCCTTCTCATTCTCTAACCCCAAAGCTCCCACTTTCCCATCCTGCCTTACAGGCTGCACTTGGGAGCAGGCTTGGTGGAAGTGGATGGGTTACCTGTATGGAGTGACAGCCTGGACAGGCTTGCAAGCCACCCAACTTCACATCAGGTCCCAGCAGTCTGAGAGCCAAGCACCTGGATGGTCCCTCCCTGGTCCTGAAGAGAAGGGTTCTGCTCTCCTTTGTCAAATTGTTCTCTAGTTTCTCTGGACCACCCAGAGGTTTTCTGGGAACACCTTGGGGATCTTATGTGTGAGTTGAGGTGGTGTTTGTGCTCTGTCCCTGCTAGGTCTGCACCATGAAGATGTGCCTGGTCCAGGGCTGAGGAAGAAGGTCCTGAGAATGCTGAGTGCCACAGCAGCACCTAACAGGTAGCCACAGACTCTCACAAGTAAAGCCAGCCTCAGAATGCCCAGGCTTATCTCCAGTCTCTGGTGAAGATGGGTAGGACCTTATTTGTACCAACCTTTCTTTATTTCCAGTAACTTGTCAATCACTTACACCATTAGAGAAATCTCTACTTTGAAATCCTATAAGCAATCTGACTCCCTCTGCAGTGGCTTCCATTGCTCATTCTACCTGTCTCTGAGGGGCAAACCCTTTATCTTCTTCTCTCCAGTTAGTCCTCTGCAATCTCCCTCCTTCAAGCTTTATGTCAAGAGGCAAGATATGTATGACTAAAAGTTCCGGGCTCAGTCATTTCTGGTTTAAAAGGAACCTCACATCTGTCTGATGCACAGAGCATTATACATTGAGGAAGCCTGGATGTCAAGACACCCTAGGTAAGACTCTTATGCCCACAGCCCCCCTTGGGCTACATACTTCAAAACCAGACAATTTTTAAACCAAAAGTTATTAAAAAGAAAAGCTCATCATTTTATGCTTTATTATAAGTGGAGGATGGAGAAAATGGCCACAAAATCTGGGCCTCTAGAATAGAATACTATTTTGCCATTAAACCAGCACAAGCAGACTGAGGTGCCGTATGTACAGACTTCCTGTGCCTCCATGAGGCCCTGGATCCTTGGGGACCAGGTTGACTCTGCCATGCCAACATACCCCTGAGAGAGATGATGTGAATTGACCATTTTAGACAGCACCTCCTGGTGAGGTCCTTCAAGCTCCCTCAAATGGGATGTAGACTGCAATGGCAACCCCCTCCACCTACAGCACAAGCCAACCCTTAGTCGCCTACCTCTTCTCCAGCTTCTCCTTCTGTACCCTCTTCAAGTTCTCCAGCTCCCAATCCTCAATGACTTCTGGTGTCCTTGAGGCACCACCACTATATCCCTCCATCCCAATTCTACATCATACTAAACCCAGAAAACCTAACCCTGCTAGCACCAGGAGAAGAGCCCCATACCAACATATTTCCCAATTCTTTCCTCTCTGAGAGGAAGGCCAGTGGGGAAAGTGGAACCATCAAAAATATATACCTTTTTCCCTATCCAAACTGGTTTTGTATAAACAAAAGGTAGACCAATGTTTGGAGATGTCTATCTAACTTATGGAGGGGTTTCAGGCCATGTCCCTTTCCTTTCAGGTAAGCTGGGAGCACACTCACACACCTTGTCCATTTGCTGTGTACCAGAGGAAAAGCATGGCATCTGGAGAGAGATTGAGCTCTGCCTATAGTTTGCTCTGAGGTCTGCATAAGCTCTGGGCTGCCTCTCCCACTCTGTATCCTCTGCTCAGAGCAGGCGGGCATGCACTAAAGACCCTGGCTGGGAGGGATTGGAGTTCATGACTTGATCTACATTAAAAACATCCCAGACTCCGCCGACTGCAGCAGATATTTAACATTCACTGTAAAAACCAAAGCTCCTGCCTCCTGCATCCCCTCTCCTCATCCACGTGTTCCCACTTGCATCACTGTCCATCTTTTAAGTGTAGTGACAAAAGGTACTGTACCTCTGGACCAATGTGGAATTTTCTATTTTTCTGGAAATGAAGTTTGGATTCTGATACTTTGTAATGTTAACCAAAAGGGAGAGAAACTACATAGATAAAAACCAAACCAAGGTGTCTGTGTGTGTGTTTCATGTGCTACCTGCAGGCACATGTTCTATGTTGAGTTTACATGATAAAGTTTTCCAAGACAAGTTCTACTCAAATTGGCTTATAAATGAGTGAGCATTTACTTAAAATTAACCCAACAAATATTCAACAATAAGTTAGCATAAATTTGTTATGAATAAAAAAGCAAGACTAATTTTTAACTTTTTAACTGACAATTTCACACATGTACATAATGTATTTTGATAACATTTTCCTCCCATTATCTTCTTTGGTTCCTGTTCCCCTTCTTTCTATGCCCCCTTCCACTAAACCCTTTCTTCTTTCCAAGTAGTCCTTCTTCTACTTATATGTCATGTTTTTTCTCCTTTTCTTACCCTCTTTGATCATCCATGACAGTATGTTGATGAGCCCAATATTATGCAGGTCTTCTGCAGGTAATGACTGTCGCTGTGAGGCCATGCATCCATCTGGTGTCCCACTTAATTGTTTTTCTGCCCACTCATATTTGCAGCAGAGTCTCTTATTGATCCCAGAGGTTTTTTTTTAAAGGCTATAGTTATTTTCAGCTCTCTGAAGGTGTCCATGCCCAGCTGCTTATGTGGGTCCTGGGGATCAAATTCTAGCAGTCCCTCAAGCTCATATGCTTGTACAGGAAGTGCTCTTAATCACTGAGCCATCTCTCCAGCCCTTTTCGATAGTTTTAATATAACCTTTCCTAATCATAAAAGCAATTTTTATTAAATAAAATTTGAAAAATTCCACAAAACACCATATTTTTTTTCAAAATCATCTCAAATTCAAGTGTCTAAGATAATCAACACGCCCATAGTATTGACTTACTGACTCAGTTCAATATAAATATGAGAAAGAAAAATAAGAACCCTATCTGTGGAAAGACCTGTCATTGTCGTCTCCCCTTTGCTTATACTATCTTTTAAAGATAGATATTTGTTACATTATATCCTCATAACAACATCTCATCTCAATAAGTCTGTCTTTGTATCTGTATGTGTGAGCATGCATGTTTGCATGTGTGTGGGTGCACACTTGTGTGCATGTGCTCAAGCATGTGTGTGTGTGTGTGTGTGTGTGTATGCACGTGGAGGCCAGAAGTTAATATTGGGTGTATTCCTCAATCACTCTTCACATTATCCTTTGAGACAAGGTCTTTCAACTGAACCCAGAGCTCATGGATTTGGCTAGACTATCTATCCAGTGAGCCCCAGTGATTTCCTGTCTCTGGATCGCCAGCACTGGGACTTTTATGTTGGCACTAGGAGATCCAGACTCAAGTCCTCATGCTTGTACACCAAGCTCTTTATCCACTAAGCCATCTCCATAGCCCAGTATATCCATTTTTAAGTTTTTAAACATACTTCCAAATTATATCCTAGAGAGCACATTCTCTCCTAAAGCACCTTGATAGTTTATACTCTTGTCAGAAGAATGTGAGACCATGAACATTATGTTCAATTATTAGTGACACTGGAATAGACAACTAATGGTTAGAAAGGTCACAGAAAATACTATGACTGGAGGTTTCCCAGAGACTCATGCTCTGAAAGCTTAGTCCTTGGTATGGGGAGAGAATAGTGGGAGGTTATGAAATCTTTGAGAGGTAGAACTTAATGCAAGGTCATTATGTCTTGTGCTGCCCTCAATGAGGGTTAATACAGGTCTTATGGAAATGCTGTTCCTTTCTATGAAAGTGGTTTATGTAAGGAGAGTGAGTGTGACCCCTCCCCCTCTCCCTCACCCCCACCAAGTCCATAATGCTAACTGCCATGTTATGACATAACCAAAGAGGACCCTCCAGTGGGTCCACTCAACCTTGGAGCACATATCCCCCATATATTCATGTGTTCTGAATGCTTGATTCCAAGCTGATGGCAACTTGGGTGGTGGAGCCTTGCTGGAAGAGGTATATTGCTAGGGTGGGATGGACCTTGGTGCTTATTAGCCACTATCTTGATAGTGTTAGCTCAGTTCACTCTTATTCTGCTGTTTATCACCTGCTGTGGCAGAGATGATGTCCAGCCTCTGCTCATGTCACTCTTTCCCCTACCATCATGAAGCTTCCCTTGGAGACTAAGCCAAAATAAAAACTTTCCTCCCATTAGGTTCTTTTAGTCAGGTATTTTAGCTCAGCAATGAGAAGGTAACTACAATAGCCTCCAAAACTGTGAGCTAAAATAAATCTTTTTTCTTCATAAATAACTCAGCTTTGGAGGTTTTGTTATAACAAAACAAAGAGGACTAACACTGAAGCCTTTTTGAATGTGCAGCTATTGAGTGGGAAGGAAGAGAGCACTAGGAGAGATGAACAGGAAGTTGGGAACAGAGAATGCCGTTAGGTAATCAGGAAGGAGAGTCTAGGGTAATCATGATTGTCCTTAGGAGCAGAATCTGGTACAAGCCTCTGGAGCAAACACCAGTGTGGAAGCTTGCTCTATCAAATAAGGAAATAATAAACCAGAAACCTCTGTAAGCACTGACAGGGGAGGACTGCTCAACACTATTGCTGATGTCACCTGCTGGAAGAGAGTTGTTTTGACAACCTAAAGTGAGAGTCTTCCTATATGGATCAAATCCACTCATCCAAATGTCTTCTTGATAGTGTGTCTATCTTTGAACATCATTATCTTCCAGGAATTTCCCCTCCTATTCCTGCAAAAATTCTAATAATTATGTATGGACCAATTCTGTATTTGCCTTTATGCAGAAATAATTATAGACAATGGAGATTCAACTTATAAGGGGAAGAAGAGCTTTGTCTAGACTGAGCTAGAGGCAGTTTGTTTGAAAGGCTTGCTTTGCTCTTCTGTATCCTGAGAAGTTAAGTAAAGTTAAATTTAAAAGTAATGAACTGATATACTTAACAGAGCATAAAATGGAATGACTTGAAATATATAAATTGGCACAGAAATGGAAAGTTTTGTGCTGGAGACTACAGACTGGTTCAGCACCAATTGTTTGAGAAATTACCATGATTGAGTGTGGCTTAAGTGCCAGAGGGTAGAGCCCATCACAGCAGGGAAAGCATGGAAGCAGCCAGTGTCATATCATCACATCAGCAAAGAGAAAGCACAGAGTGATACATGCTATTGCTTAACCCCAAATAGGGATATAGTTGAGTACCCCTGCCCATGGCATGATGCCATCCACAGTTAAGCTGGGTCTGCCCACTTTAATTAATCTAATCAAGATAGTCCCGCATAAGCATGTCCTAAAGCTAGCCTAATTTACATAATCCCACACAAGTGACTCTGCCCACTACATCTCACATCATTCATTCACTGTACCAGGTAGGCAGTCCTGGCCAAGTTCTGCTATCAGATCAGGATGAAGCCTGGCACCCATGGAACACAGCTATAGAAGCCTCAGCATGCACAGGCTTTCTTCAGACCTTTTTCTTTCAAAAGAATTCACATTCTTCTTTTCTTGAACCTTCAATGGTGTTGCAGTCCAGCTCACATTGCTGGTAGAAATCACCTAACCAAGAGCAGCTTGTGGGTAAAAAGAGATTTATTTTGGCTTACATTCTCAAGGGGGAAGCTTCACGGTGGGAGGGAAAATGATGGCATGAGCAGAGGGTGGGCATCACCCCCTGGCCAACATAAGATGGACAATAGCAACAGGAGAGTGTGCCAAACACTGGCAAGGGGACACTGGCTATAATACCCATAATCCCACCTCCAACAACACACTGCCTCCATGAGGCATTAATTCTCAAATCTCCATCAGCCGGGAACCTAGCACTCAGAACACGTAAGTTCATGGGGGACATCTGAATTAAACTACCACAAATGGGTTAGGTCTTACCCTCAGGGAGTCTTTCCTATTTTTCTAGTACAGAGTAGTAGATTTTCTTTTAATGATGACAATCTCTTAAATAATTACAGTCCAAGAAGATACAATCTCTGGGCCTGGGACTTTAAATTTGGTCACATTTATTCCCATGCCAAACTTTCTATTTTCCAGATCTTTCTATTATGTAAATTCCTCTCTTTCTTTTTAGATCTGAATCAGGGCAGCAAAGATAAACCACACCACAGATTCAAACCCTATCTGCCTTAAAATTTCCTCCACCAAACACATTAGCCCCTTACATTTTAATCCAATGTCATTCCAGTTTTCAGGGCACAGCAGAATGTAATTTGTTTCTTTGCTGGCATATCATATAAATTGTCTCTATCCCAGTTCCTGATAAATCATTTTTCCTCTCTGTAATATCATGAGTTAAACCTCAATAGTCTCCATTTGTCTCAATTTTCTGATCTTCCAAATTCCCACCCAAATGGCCCATTAAGCTCTGCTTTCAGCACTGTAAGGCTTCTCTTGCCCAAAGTTCCAAATTCTTCCATAATATTCCTGAAAATGTTACAAAAGACTAAGAACCACATGATTACGTTAATTGTGACAATGACTTCACTCTTGGTACCAATATTCTATATCACTTACTTTCTTGTTCCTGGAATAGAATACCTGACCAGAAGCAGTTTATGGAAAGAAAGGGTTTAATTTCAGCTAACAGCTCCAAGGGATAGATTGCCTCATGGCAAGAATGGAATGCCAGGAACAGGGAGCTGGAGTCACATCACCCTGTCATCGTAGAGGAAGTAGAGAGCGCAACAAATGCTGCTGTTCAGCACCTCTATCCTTTTTTTTTTTTTTTTTTTTTTTTTTTGCGTGGTGGGGGGGGTGGTTGGTTTTGGTTTTTTTGAGGTAGGGTCTTGCTCTAGTCCAGGCTGACCTGGAATTCACTATGTAGCCTCAGGGTGGCCTCGAACTCACAGTGATCCTCCTACCTCTGTCTCCCAAGTGCTGGGATTAAAGGTGTGTGCCACCACGCCTGGCCCTCTCTCCTTTTTATATAATCCAGGACTCTCACCCATGGTGTCACTTACAGTTAAGGTAGGTCTCTCCACATTAATTAACCTAATCAAGATAATCCTCCACAGACATGCAGAGTGGCATGTCCTTCAGAGGGGATTCTAGTTTCTGTCAAATTGACAATTGACAATCAGTATAAATCATGATGCTGTTCTACAGAAGTTTTTAAACTTGTGCATAAAATCCTAACTCATGATGAAATATGGAAAATATAAACCAACCAAAGCCCTAAAAGCCAGATTCAAATAACAACCCAAGTACTAAAGTGTACAGTTATGTATTATACAGCATAAATAAGCAAGTTACAATTCAGCATGTAAAAATGGTTTCTTTATGTACAATTAAACAAAGTAATCTCATTTTTCAGATACATATATAGGAAGAAGATATGTATATATTTTTGCAATGGTTAGAAACCAAAAAGAAGTTATCTAGTGAGGAGAAGCAAAAGGAGAACTGGAAAAGAGGAGTGTGTTGCCCTTGCCTATGTTTTTATGCAAATATACATTACATGGATGACTAGAAATAATTTAAAGTGTTAAAAGGAACATGGCAGTAGAATGTGAGTTTTAAAGTTATCAATATACTTTTAAAAGCAAAGAGCTTCTACATCTTTGATTCCTCTGTGAAAGTAAATATTCTTTATGGTTTTATATCTTCTAATTCATAGTTGTTCCCAAGTGTTTTTCTTGATGAAGGAATGAAACTGTCTGACCAGTTCTTCCATCCATTAAATGCCTAGTTCATCCTGACCTGGACTCTGTGTTGTCACATTTGTTAATGACATTCATATCAGCTATAATGTTGGTGTCTTTAGATACCACTGTGACTTTGTAGTTTTGCTTTATAAGGGCAAGTACACTTTTAGAATGAATCCTCAAAGGCATTTTTCCATAGTCAACTTGAGCTGCACATTTGCCAGATCATCAGGCTTGTGGGTGATGTACTTTTTAAAGAAGGAAGCAGAACTTGGCTTGCCTTCTTTTCAAAGAGTTAGCTTTATTTTTTCAATCTGTTCATCATTTGACTAATCTTGGGAAGTTGGAAAAATAACTAGAATCATTTTATAAAATTAACCTAATTTCAAGGTAAATTTATAGAGAAGATTAAAAATCATGTTTCTGTAGTAGTTTTTTCAAGGAAGATAATCTAGGAATTTCCATCAGCAAAGATCATGGCATAAATAATGCTCTTATTTTTTAGAAAGAAATCTGCTAAAAATCTTCATAGATAATCCATCAAAAGCAAAAGGAGGGGGAAGCAACCATTCCAAAATTCTGTTCTCAAATTTGTGCCCAATAAAAGAACATTTTGAAAGAGAAAAGAACATTTTTCAATGGCTTTAAAGAAAATATTCAGCATAAGTCTTTGGTTTAGGATGTGGAAAGGCTGAGACAATTTTTTTTGATATAGAAAAAGGCCCTCATTTTCTGCTATCTTCACACATTTTCTTCATAAAGATGAGAAAGAATTGCCAGTAATGGCCACCAAATGTATCTCATGTGCTTTCCTTACAATATAACTGCTGTAAACATGAGTCTGTGCACATGCTGTCATGAAAGAAAAACTCCATACACTTTCATCTTGCACTACGGGAGTGTGTTTATGGTATCCTTATACCATGCCTTAGAAGCCCAGACACACATCTGTAGAAACTCCAAGTGACAGCCTCATCTTAAGTCTAATAACCAGCCAGCTTCAACCATCAGACATGAAAGTGACCTGGAGATGGGCAAGTGCTTGGCTCAAAGGAAGGCAAATGTAGAGTCTGCCTTCTTGCCCTCCTTCCAGCAGCCTAATCTATGGGAAGGCACAAAGGGAGTCTCGGAGGGGAGTTGCCATGCCATCCAGAAGAGTAAACCAAAGCTGGAATAGTAAAACTGCTTGTGCAGCCAAACAGTGCCATGATTATCCTGACATGTGGATCTCCTTCTGGTACTGTACGCAGATGCTGTGAGGAAAGAGGAAGAGCAACTCAGAATCCCTGGCCATCACTGAGAGACATGCATGGGCCTTGTCACTACGTGTGCCTTGTCACCGGGTTATGATCTTGGAAAAAAAAATAAACAAAAAACTTTCTCTGATTTTTTAAATGCAAGAGTAGTAAGATGTATATAGCATAAAACTTAAGACAGTTTTAGGTATAGTCACATTGCTGTGCAATTGTTACAGCCATCTGTCTTCAGAACTTTACCTCATGCCTAACTCTCCCTGTCCAATAATCTTCCCTACGCTCTCCCAGCAACTAGTAACCACTATTCCACTTTCTGTCTCTATGAACCTGACTGCTCTAGGTACCTCATAGATGTAGAATCATATACCATTTGACCTGTCATGACTTAATAGGTTTATGTAGGGGAATGTCTAATGGAAGGTTCATCCATGTTGTAGCATGTATCAAAATTCCCTTCTTTATTAAGGCTGAATAGCATCCATGCTGCACATATACCCTATGTTTTGTTTACTTATCTATTGATGAACACTTGGGATGATTCCATCTTTTGACTAGTATAAATAATACAGCTAGGAATCTGGGCGTGGTGGCACACGCCTGTAATCTCAGCACTTGGAAGGTAGAGGTCTGAGGATCGCCACCTGACACTTAGGCCATCCTGAGACTACATAGTGAAGTCCAGGTCAGCCTGAGTTAGAGTGAGACCCTACCTTGAAAAACAAAAATAACAACAAGAAAATACAAACAGGAGCATGGGTGCACAAATATCTATTCAAGACCCCACTCTAATGTTTTCTTTTTAATTGCATTTCTTATTTATTTTTAAGGAGAGAAAAAGAAGACGGAGAATTAGTGGGTGCACCAGGGCCTGTTGCCACTATAAACAAACTCCAGATGCATGCACACTTGGTGCCTCTGGCTTTATGTGGATACTGGGGAATCAAAACCTTGGCCATTAGGCTTTCCAGGCAAGCACCTTTAACTGCTTAGTCATCTCTCCAGTCCCCTAAATTCTTCTGAGTGTATAAACACAAATAAAAGTGTTAGATCACACAATAATGCTATTTTTAATATTTTTATTTACTTATAATCAGAGAAAGAGATAGATAAAACAGAGAGAATAGGTACACCAGGGCCTCCAGCCACTGCAAATGAACTACAGATGCACATACCACTGTGTGCATCTGGCTTTATGTGGGTTCTGGGGAATTGAACCAGATCATTAGGCTTTGCAGGCAAGTGCCGTAATTGCTATTGTTAATTACTGATGAATTGCCAAGGTAACAGCACAATGGTGCATTCTCATGGCAATGAGTAAGTGCTCAGTGGCTCCACATTCTTGCTAATACTTGTCACCCCTGAGTATTTACTTGTTTTGTTTTATCATAGCCATTTAATGGGTATGATATGGTACCTCACTGTGACTTTGAGATTTACACTTGCTTAAGAAAGAAGCTTTTGGATGATTAGTTACATAGCAACAGATTAGCAGAACATCAGTGAACCATACTGAGCTTGATCTCTGCCTGGAACAGACAGGCTTGTCTATACAGAGCAGCAATTTTTCTAAGCCATTCTAGTGCAATTCCTTTCTCTAAGTTCTTTATACCACTGTGTAGTTCCAACGTACTCTTGTTTCTACTTCCAAAGAATTTCCCAAATCTTCTCTTTCTGTCTTACCCTATAATTCTTTTTTATTTTAGTTGGTTGTGAGTTTTTATCTAGAATTTATTTCTTACTCCCATGTAGGAATTTTTTTCTTGGGTTTGAATACACAATTTATGGTTTTATACCACCTCATCAGTCAAGAAATCAAAAAAAAATGGGGGAAATGCCCTAAAATAAGGATGATTGAAGTTTATCAATCAATATAGAGATATTAGTGTTCTAAGAAAACCCTTGGTATGAACTGTAAGTTACACTGGCATGGAGCTGGTACACATCTTCAGGGATGGATGTAACAGTATGAAAAGGGGGAAAGGCCATCTCATTGCAGTCTTGTTTACAGACATTACTATGTGTTTGGATGGTATCTGCTACTAGTGATGAGTCATTTTTTAAAATAAAATAAAGGTCAAGAAACTTTACCTATGATATTGTTTGGCTCTTGAATGTAACTCAAAGGCTCATAGTTAAAGGATAGATTGCCAGCCTATTGTGGTTTTGGGAGGTGAGGCAGCATTTAGAAAGTATAATCTACTGAAAGGACATCTCAGTGGCATGCCCTTGGAAGGAGCTCTGAGAAGATGCTCTCTCCCCTTTTTCCGTTTGCTTCCTGGCCACGACAAACAGCCCTTTCCTACCACGTGCTCCCATGACGACACAGTGCACTGCCACAGGCACAACGCACCCAGGCGAAGTGACCCTGGGTTCCTGAGATCCTGAGTCAAAATAGACCTTTCCTTGTTATAAGTTGCTTATCCCAAGAATTTTGTCACGTGCCTTTTCCTGCTCAATGCTCTCTGTTTGGAAGCCTCCATTTCCTTTGCCTGGGCCTTACTGAAGCTGACATTCTTTTTCATACCTGACCTGTCTGCCATTCTTGCACAACTACCTGCAGCATCTTTGTCTGAGCCTGGGCTACTGGTGCTTCCATACATGTAGCTGTAGTAGGAAACCACATCAATGCAACCTCTTAATGTGCACTAAAGTCACTCTGTGATGAGCGACATTAAAGGAAGCCAACTTAAAGTTGATTAAACCAAAATCAGTAAAGCTTTATCATACCATTTAGAGCTTAAAGACACCAAAGGAAAATTATACATAGTCCAACTTAAAATTTGGACAGGTGGCAGAAGGGGGTGGGGAGAAGTGTTAAATTAGTTATGTTCTTATCTTAGAAGATGCTCAGCTAATAATATCCACCTACTCTGGGGAATTGTTTCCATGGAAACTCACCAGCCATCCCAGTGCATCATTTGGCATGTTGGATGCTAAGAATTAGTCTCCTTTGTACTTAGACTGTAGGACCTCTGCCACAGGACTGCAGAGTAACAAACATCTCCATGTACAGATTTGCCAGGACATGCTACCATCTCAACTTGCTAATTTCCTTCTGAGTTTTGCTCCTATAGTAGGTTTGCTTGGGAAAACTAGGTCACATATGGGTTTCCAGCTGCAAGAAAGTCTGGGAACGGATGTTTTTAAGCTTTCTAGATTCTATAACAGAAAAGGGAAACAGAATCAGAATTAGTGTTCAGTGAGCCAATCTGTAGTACTTGCCATGATCTAGCCACCTAAGTAACACCTGTTGACAGTCTAATAAGGATGAATTATAAAGTACATATAATACTTAAAAATCCATATGGTGGGGCTGGAGGGATGGCTTAGCAGTTGAAGTTCTTGCCTACAAAGCCAAAGGATCCAAGTTCAATTCCACCGAGACCCACATAGGCCAGATGCACAGAGTGGCACATGCATCTGTAGTTTGTTTGTGGTGGCTGAAGGCCTTGGCATGCCCATTCTCTTTCTCTCTCTCTCAAATAAACAAAATAAAACAAAATGAAATTTTAAAAAATCCATATGGTGTAACAGACATAAAAGATAAAAAATAGATTTGGATAATTCATTCTCATCTTCTCTCCCTGTATTACTCATCTATTGCTGTTTAATATTACCCATAACATAGTCACACCATAATAAGGCATTTATTCTGTCATGGTTTGTAAGGTTCAGAAGTCCAGGGACTGAAGGACCAGCATGAGGCCACAGCTAAGCTGCTGTCTGTTACTTCTATCTCCTTTAAGCATCTGGTTATTTGTGGTATTTAGCACCTCACAGAATTACTCAAATCATTGCTACATGGGCCTCTGCACAGGACTGTTAACAACATGACAACTAGCTTCCTTCTGTGTAAGAAGATGAGAAAGAAGGCAGAGGAACCCCTCCCCCCACATTGGAAGCCATGTTCCTTCTATAACAAGTCTTAGAAATGCTATCCACCACTGTTGCTGAGGCAGGTCAGTGAGTCTACCCTACACTGGGAGAGTAGGTACTTACGCAAGCTGTGAGTCCCAGGGTGTGCAGACATGACTGTCAAGGATACCTGCTCCAACTCCTCTGTATTCATGCTCATTTCACCCTAAAGTCATCGCTGTTGTCTGTTATGACTCTTTTTTAGTGAATTACGTTTAAATCAATTTTCCAAGACAAGCGTGGATGCATTCCAACAGTTACTGCTAAGATGTGAATGCCAACCATTTGTAAGTGGCATAAATGTCACCCTCTTAGCCAAGTCAACCAGATGAGCAATGAAACTCACAGCTTGTGTTCAAGTAACAGAAATAAACAGTATAGCAATGGTAACATGGTAACGTGCCTGAATATGTGTTTATGTTTTCACATGTGAACAAAATCAGCCATAGAACATATGGATCATGCTTCAAAAGTTTTTGAAAAATTACATTGCTCAGAAGATACTTGGAGTTTTGTCTGCACAAAAGCTGACAGAGAAGCAGGATTGCTGATCTACGACAAAGGCATGATGCTAGTCTGATCACAAATCACAGCAATTAGTTTGTGCATGCCATGTTACTATACCCGCCTCATCAACAAGCATGGCCAGTTCTGAAAAGGCAGTAATGTCAGCCCCTTCCTCTTGTGAAAAGCCATGGGCCTGAGTACATGACGACCACATTCCAGGCCAAGGGTCTGTTTTCAATGCCTTTGTTCCTTTCACTTCATTTCCCAATGCCCATTCTACTTTCTAGCCTCTCTCCACCTTTACTGATTTCTAAACTATTGCATACTTGAGTAGGAATATTTCAGGAAAAAGAACTTAATGGTTGCCCTCCACCAGCTTGTGAATAGCTTTCAGATGCCCCCTGCCAACCTTCTGCCATGTGAAAAGACTCTGACAAGAAGGACCACTGCTTCTTGTCGGACTCCAGTCTAGGAATATAAGGTCTCATGAGGACATTTTCTTCTCTGAAGCCAGTAAATATTTAGAAACCATTCTTATGCTGTGTACCAAGCAAGAGAGTTTGGATGCTAGCTTTTGTATTGTTTGCATGTAAATTAAGAAAACAACTAAAAATAGAAAACTCCACTATTTGAGAAAGAACACTTTACAACAAATAACACTTGTACACAATGTCCAAAAATAGCCAGCAAACCACATGATTATGTTAAAGAAAGTGCTGGATATTAGAAGCTACTAGCAGCTATTAAATTTTGAAGTGAGCAAGATTAAATATTCAAAGCCAGGCGTGGTGGTGCACGCCTTTAATCCCAGCACTTGGGAGGCAGAGGTAGGAGGATTGCCGTGAGTTCAAGGCCACTCTGAGACTACATAGTGAATTCCAGGTCAGCCTGAGCTAGAGTGAGAACCTACCTCAAAAAACCAAAAAAGAAAAAAAAATTAAGTATTCATTTAATAAACAGTTAATTTAATATTAGGCAGAGACAATGCAGTAATAAAGAGACACATTTTTGATCAAAAAGTCTTTACCAGACAATGAAAGTTGGTCCTATGAAAATAATTACTGTGATGGAGAGCAATTTGTTTTCAAATTTGTCTTGTTTTCATGTGGGGCTGCCCTCAGATAATACTTGGGGTTTTCTTTCCTCTCTCCCCTTCTCTCTCTCCTGCCATTCACTGGCTGAGGAATTCTTGATGTGGAAATTGGAAGAAGAAAATGAATTTGCTTCTTTCTCTCCCCTTGCTTGCCCTTACACTATCTGGTACTTTACCAGAAAACAAAGAGGTAGTTTGGATGGTGAGTGCCCCTCAAAGGCCCCTGTGCTGAAAACTCTGTTTGTAGATGGCAACACTATAATAAGGTGACAGAATCTAATGTAAGCAAGTTAGAGCATTGGAAGAATGCTCTCTAGGATGTCGGAACCCCAGCCCTTCTCATCCTTTCTCTTTGCTTCTTGGTTGCCATAAGAGAAGCTTCCTATACAATGTGATCCTACCATGATACATGCACCCCTCCTGCCCCATGCCCAAAGCAACAAAGCTAACTCCAAGTGACACGGGAAACCTCTGAAGCTGTGAGCCAGAACACATCTTCCCTTCATATGCATTATTTACCTTAGGCATGTTATCATAGTGAAGAAAGCCGACTAACACATGATCTGCTATTTTCTCATATCAAAGTGGTTTAATTCAGGCAGAAGAGTGTGCTAGTTAGCCCACACGATGAAACATCTGTCTTACCTTCCAAACTGAACTCTATTAGTATGGAAGCTGAAATTTTCATCTCCCTGTGGCATCTCCTGTGTTTCTCTTAGAACTGCACAAGGAAGAAAGAGGTTATTCAATACATCCCTTGAAATTCCAAGGAAAATAGAACTTGTGTTAGATGTAATATGTTCTGTAGAACTCTGAGGAGGGAGCACTGTGTTCACAATGGATGAGCAAGAATGTCTCAGAGCAGTTACTACCGTGTCCTGAGGCTGTAACATCTGAAAGTAGGAAGGCAAAGAGGAGGGAATCAATACAGTATAAAAGACAAAACATGAAGCTACTTTATGAGAAAGTATGTGTCATGGCAGGAAAATGGGGGAAGTCTCTGTGGCTGCAAGGTATGAGAGGCAGAGGGAGTCTCAGGTGCTGGACACGGAGCTGCATGGTGTTTGCCCCGCCAGTTTTAGGTCTTTGCATTAGTCCAGTCTTTCTTTGTTACGACTCCATTCCTCCTTTCTGGAATGGGAATGCTTACTCTGTGCTGTTAAGTGTTGTAAGAATGTAACTTGTGGGGTGGAGAGATGGCTTAGCAATTAAGATACTTGCCTTCAGAGGCTAATGACCTAAGTTCAATTCCCTAGTACCCACATAAAGCCAAATGCACAAAGCAGCACATGCATCTGGAGTTTGTTTGCAGTGGCTGGAGGCTTTGGCATGCCCATTCTTTCTTTCTGTCTGTCTTCTATTGCTATCTGCTTACAAATAAATAAATGAATAATATATTTTTTTAAAAAGAATGTAAATTGTGTTTTGAATTTACAGGGCTCAGATGAGATTTTGGGCTTTTGAACTGTGCTGGGACTGACGGAGACTGGGAACTTTTGAGGTTGGACTGGATGTATTTTGTATCATGAAATGGCTATGAGTCTATGAGTCTATGGGGGCCAGAGGTGGAATGTGGTGGTTTGAATGAAATGTACCTCTTAGGCTCATGGTTTTTTTGAGGTAGGGTCTCACTCTAGCACAGGTTGACTTGGAATGCACTATGTAATCTCAGGGTGGCCTTGAATGCACAGTGATCCTCCCAAATGCTGGAATTAAATGCATGTGCCACTATGACCCACCAGCTTGTGTGTTTTGAATACTTGGTCCCCAACTGATGGCAATCTGGGAAAGTTGTGGGGCCTGTGGGAGGCAGAGCTTTGCTGGAAGAGGTGTGTCACGGGGGACAGTCCTTAGGATGTGATAGTCTAGCTGCCCTTGCCAGTGCTACCTAAGACACTCCTCCCTGCTGATGAAACAAGATGTGACTCCCGGATCTCTGCTCATGACATGCTTTCCCCATCTCAATGAAATTTCCCTTCAAAACTGTAAGCTGAAATAAACCCTTTATTTCTATAAGCTACTTCTGATCAGATATTTTGTTCTAGCAACAAGAAAGTAACTATTACATTGGAGAACAAAGAAAAAGTCTGTGCAGTCTTGCTATAATGATTTTATTTATTTTATTAAGCACCAAATTTACATTTTTATGAACATTGATGGTTGTATTGGTTACTTCTCTCCTTATTGTGACCAAGTACCTGGCAAGAGTCAACTTAAAGGAGGAAGAGTTTATTTTTAGCTTACAGTTAGAGGAGATGCAGTCCATCAAATGCATGGTGGCAGAGAATGATACAGTTGGTTACCTTATGTCTACAGTCAGGAATCAGATGTAGGGACATGCCATCAAACCTCAAAGCCCACTCCAAAGTGACTCACTTCTCCAGCAAGGCTCCACTTCCTCAAGTTTCTACAACCTTTCAAAACAATGCTACCAGCTAGATAATAAGTGTTCAAATACAGGAGTCTATGTGGGACATTCACATTCAAACTACATTCTGACCCTGGTCCACACAGGCTCATGATGTTTCATAATGTGTAATTCATTCACTGCAACTTTAAAAGTCCGCATAGTTTTTAATAGTACCATTCAAAAGTTCAAAGTCTCTATTGAGATTTAAGGTATTCATTTGTCTTTGAGTTCTTATAAAATCCCAAATGAATTCATATCCAAAATACAATGGCACAGAATAAATATTCCTGTTTCAAAAAGGAGGAATGGAAGCACAGTAAAGAAAGATGGGACCAAGGCAAGACTGAATCCCAGCAGGGCAAGTACCCAATCCTGTAGTTCTTATCTGGCATTGTGGGCTTATGATGAGATCATCTGAGCATCAAAGGGCTTGGGTAGCCTCACCCCTCCAGTTCTGCCACCTGCAGTACTCATAACTTCTTTCTTTGGCTGACTCCACTCCATTCTTGCCGTTACTTTCAGGAAATGTCTCAATGGCTTATCAAATTCAATACACTGTACTCACCATTAGACTTGGGGTTCGTTTTCACAGCTTCAAGCAATGGCCTCTCAGAGAATCCAGTCCTTCCACACAACGCCTGGTTTCAGTGTTTGTATGGACTCTAGTAACCTTTCGCTTTTGTCATTTTGCATGCCTGTAAAATCAGCATCACCTAGACATGCTACAAAGTTCTGCTGCCAGTTTGCAGTGCAGCCTGGCCTCCTTGGACTACAGTTGTAATAGCTTCTGTTTGCCTTGGCAGTTGACTTTGAGCAGGTGACACCTTCAGCAGCATTATCAGTTTAGCTTACTCCTTTAAATGTGTTTGTATGTTCACAGGCTTGGGGCCTTCTGCTGGCAGCACCTTTATGATGATGTCACTGCAGGTCATTAGCTTCTCTTTAGTGGACCTAGCTCTTCAGTAATTACACCTCATCTGCATCTCTGAATGTGCCCACACTATTTTACTTTCCAAACCACATACTTTTGCATATTTTTGCTTCATTTGCTACTCTTATTGTAGGCTTGAGTAAGAGAAGTGAGTAGTAACAATGATACAGCCTGAATGATATCTTGCTTGAAATTTCCTCCACCAAGCAAATTAGTCCATTGTTTTTAAATTCAGTCTTACTCAGGGAATGAGCATGCCAGGGCCACCAGCTGCTGCAAATGAACTCCAGATGCATGTGCCACCTTGTGCATCTGGCTTATGTGGGTTCTAGGGAATAGAACTATGGTCCTTTGGGGTTTTCAGGCATGCGCCTTAACTGCTAAGCCATTTCTCCAGCCCAAATTACTCTTTTTTGGCAATTTTTTATTGACATCTTCCATACTTACAGTCAATATATTATGATAATTCCCTCCCCCACTTTCCCCTTCACAAATCCATTCTCCATCATATCCTCTTTCTCCCTCTGTTAGTCTCTCTTTTATTTTGATGTTATCATCTTTCCCCACCTATTATGAGGGTCTTGTGAAGATGGTACTGTGAGGTCATGGATATTGAGGCTTGTTTCTGTCTGGACATAAAATTACTTTTTACAAGTAACAAAAAGAAAAAATAATGTGCACTGCACTAAATTTAATAACTGCTTTAACAAAGGATACAATAAATAGAGTGAAAAGTCACTCCACGGAATAGGAGAAAGTATTTACAATCATATCTGACGAGTAGTTAGTATCCACAGTATATAAAGAATACCTACAATTCAACACCATAAAAATCCAAGAGATAATAAGGTATTGGCTTGAGTAGGTATTTTTCCAAAGAACATATACAAATAGCCAATAAGCATGTGAAATGTTATGCAACAACAGTAATCGCCAGGGAGATGTTAATCACAGTGTGATAGGAACTCATACCCATTAAGGAACTTTCTACCTCTCAGAAAACAGAAAAAAACTGGTGAGGATGTAGAAATACTAGAACCTTTGTGATCCTGGTGGGGATGCAGAATGGTAAAATACTTCGTGGAAGCATAAGGTAACTCCTCACAATACAAAACTAGAATTGCTGTATGTTCAGGAATTCTACCATAACCCCAAATAATTAAATTCAGCAATTCAGAGAGATGCTTGTACATCCATGTTTATTGTAGCATTATTCACAATAACCAGCAGGTAAAGTCATCAAAGTATGGTGCAATATTAAAACATGAGAAAACATTCAATCTCATATGGAAGGGAATTCTAACACCCAGTGCAACAGGATTAAGCCTTGAAGACCTTATGTTAGGTAAAATAAGCTAATCCATATTTGTAAAATGTAGCAGGCTTAGTCCCATTTTAGAGCTACAAAGCAAAGACTGGGGAAAGAGTGGAATGGGAATTTTGGGGTTACCTTTACTCCCAGCATTCTGGAGGCAGAGGTAGGAGGATCACCATGAGTCCAAGGCCAGCCTGAGACTTGAAACTACATATTGAATTCCAGGTCAGCCTGAGCTACAGCAAGACCCTACCTTGAAAAACAAGAACAAATCACATCCCAGTTCATAAACTGGTCATGCTGCATCTTTAGCTCATGTAGGAGCAACACACAACACTGAGCCTCAGTGCCTTCTTTTTTCTTTGCTTTTGGACTTACACATTTATTTTTCCAACATGATTGCCCATAGCTTACCTTGTGAGTAGATTCTTTTATATTGGGTTATCCCCACTTTAAATATAAAAGTTCCAAGTTCTGATCCTCTTAGACAGCTATTTCTCAAACAAATCTTGTCTCCTTCTGCTTCTGTAGTGAAGATATTTTCCCAGCACCATGAAACAAAAATGAAAACAAAAGCAAAGCAACAAACAGACAAACATAACAGGATGTAGTGAGAGCAGAAGAAAGTCAAAGGTGGAGTTGGTGAGAGGAAATACTCCAACTCTGCCTGAGGCCCTGCTCAGCAAACTGACTAGGTTAAGATAGCACCCCCCAACTAAGGAGTGCTAGATGAGCTTCAAAAATGGGGTGATGCTTCTGTCTATGGTAACATATGAATAATTGAAACAAAAAAAATGGTGAATTTCACTGTTCTTTCCCTCATGACTAATGCTGACAAATTCATACATGTGTATGCACATGCAAACAGAAACACACATGCCAAAGACTAATACCATCTCCCCTTATTGCCATCTCCACACAGTAGATGTCACTAAGTTTCAAAACACTGCTCTTTAAAGGCTTACATCATTAGATTTATCCTTAAATGATTTCATGATTAATCTTTCCTACTGACCAAACATTTTAAGAACTCCTTGCTAACATTTATCTCTAGGGCTAAGTCCTGCACCTTGGGTAACTTAAACAGATGTCAGAACACACCCTCTCTAACAACCTCCTCCTCTACTCTTCTCAAGCTAGCGTCTCCTAAAGTCATGGTGTGTATTGAAGAGGGGTAGACCAGCAAGAACTTCTTGGAGCAACACTGAAAATACTTATGACTAACTTCTCTTGCTCAGCCACTGGACAGGCTGTTCATCCTATGGAGTAGAAGTGAATGAAAGATAAAGAGAGCAGCTTATATCAGAAGGGGAATGTCTATGTATGGAAAAATGCTTCTTTCCAGTCATAGCTTGGGCCATGTTATCATACAAACTTGCTTTACCACCCCCCACCCCCAAATCATTAACTCAAGCATCTTATTCTCCTATCCAGGTACTAACCAGGCCCAACCCTGATTAGCTTCTGAGATGAGGTGAGATCAGATGCTTTCACGGTGGTATGGCCACAGTCAAGCATCCCATTCTGAGCTGACCATGTTTTATCCTCATGAATGTAGGGATTATTTTGTTCATCTCACTTCTAGTACAGTTCTTCATGTGTCTAGCTGAACTTCCACCAGAATAATGTTTTTTTTCTGCACCTACATTCAAATTGCTAAGTGTTCCTAGAGAAAGAAAAATCGGCGAGTAGTTTAATTTAAATACATCATCAGATTATAGGCCAAGATAGTTTATGAAGGAGGTGCTTTCACTCTGACACCAAAGAGCCAAGGACTGGAGGAGAAATCTGTATATCAGCTGATGAAACACTGAAAACATAATGGAATCAGAAGAGCAATTTCCAACACCATCCCAGATGTCTGGAGCGGGGAACCTGAAACGGCTGGGAAAATATGAGCAGAAAGGAGGTTGTAGAACACTTGTTCTTGCAGAGAATTCATGGTCCGTACAAACTTCAAATTCAGTTTGAGGAGTTGCTCTGTCCAAGGAAGAAACCTCCTTGTGCCTTTCCCAGCCCCCAAACAAGCTCCTACACCACTGCTAGACAACATTCCTTAAGGGCCTATTCCTCTCCTGAAGCTACCAAAAACCTAACCATCATGCACCTCACTGGATAAAAGGCAGCCCCTTAAGCTTCTTGTAATTATGAGACCAGGAGCTACTATAGTCACAAGGCAGATTCCCATCCATTTTTCCCCTGGTGACCTAGACTACAAACTTGGGACTATTGTGATGCCAGGAGGCTTCAACAAATCTTGTCCATTAGGATCTGGAAAAACTTCTAGAGAAGTCTTGCAGCTCTAGGAAATGTTTCTACTAGGGTCCTCAGTCCCTGTTATCACCTAAAATTGCCTGTTAGGGAGCAAGAAGGTTTCATTCACATCCCATAGCCTTGAGAGAGCAGCTGCTGGTGTAAATGCCATACTATCACCCACGCTTCTCTCTGGGGGCCAGGAAAAGATCCCGTCTGTTGTAGTCAGTTTTATGTTGCTGGGATGAGCATCCAAACCAGGCACAGTTTAGGGGAGGAAGGGATTTATTTCAAGCTTACAGGTCCAGGGGAAGTTCCGTAATGGCAGAAAAAGCTACTTCCATACATCCAAGCACAGAGGAAA
Organism: Dipus sagitta; assembly: GCA_036346955.1. NCBI lineage: Eukaryota > Metazoa > Chordata > Mammalia > Rodentia > Dipodidae > Dipus > Dipus sagitta. The sequence goes on from CM070784.1 coordinate 45,618,799, forward strand.
ACTGCAGCATGCAAAACACCAGCTCCAGCTCACACACCAAAAAGCAGCAAGCAAGAATGGGCAGCAAGCAGCAGGGATCCCACCAGAGCTCAGCCTTCTCTGCATACCTCTGGGCTGGAAACCAGATCCTCCCCCAAACATACCTTAGGGCTGGACCTTACGATCCACTCCCAGTGACACCTCATCCAGCTAGGCAGCTGGAGACCCAAGTTACAAGCTTTAATAAAACACCTGAGTCTATAGAAGACATATATTCAAAGTACCACACCATCCATCTGCTGCAGCTCCAAGACTGACTTCCAGTGCCTCCATTGTTGTCCTCATTGAAGGGTTTCTCCCTGAAAATCAGAGGGAAACTAGAGGGTTAATGACTGTCCCTAAGACTAGAAGACCTCAGAGAAACATCAGAGGCAGCCATTCACAGACTAGCATTCTCAGACCAGCTTGACAACTCCTGTGATTAATGTACTTCCCTTAATTCAGAAGGCCTTGAAGGAACAGAAACCATCTGAGGTATCCTCCCTTAGACAATTCTTGCTGAAAAAAGCCTATTATGAGCACAGACACAAATAGCTACAAATTCAAATCTACTTCCCTTGGACCTGCACCTGTCCACTCTGTTTTCCTTAGGATCCTCCTCATAGGCTTGAACCCATCCTGCAGGAAGGCTGTAGACCCTTGCTGTGCTTCAATAAACAGTCTCTGTCTGTTGAGATCAAATCCGGTGTTTTCCTTTGATTTTCTCTTTCACTTTCTTTACATAAACAAGATTGATAATCTTTTAGCTAGAAAAAGTAAGAGAAGACATAAATAAATAAATAAATAAATAAATAAATAAATAAATAAATAAAATGAGAGATTAAATAAGACATTAAAAATTGATTCCACACAAGCACAAAGGAAATACTATGTGAAAAAATAAAAGAATCTAAAGGAAATGAACTTCTGAAAATATACAACCAGCCAAAATTTAATCAAGAAGAGGAAGGAAACTTAAATTGACCAATAGTCAGTAATGGCATTTAAGGAGTAATTAAATTTATCTGAAAAGATCTAGGTTTGAGGGTTTATTGTTGAATTCTAAGAGTCATCTTAAACACTAATTCAAATTCTTCTTTTTTTTTTTTTTTACCAATTCTCCTCAAACTATTAAGAATTCTTCTTAAACTATTGAAATAGAATGAACTTTGCCCATCTTTCAGGCCCTCATCACCGTGATTTGAAAACCAGATAAATTATAACAAAAGAAAAGACACATAAGCCCACCTCTACCAAGAACACAGGTGCCAAATGTGTACTAGCAAACTGAATTCCAAAGCACATCACCCCACCACTAAGTGGGAGTCTTCCCAGAGAGGCAAGGATGTTTCATCATATGTAAATCAATAAACATGCTATAACATACCAGAAACCATTGGTTAAAACATGTTCTGTAGGATTCAACCTCTCTTTCTGATCCAAATTCCCAGTTAAGTGGATGAAGAAGCAGCGTATTGCAGATACATATAAATGATCGACAGTCACTGTTATACAGAACGGGGAAAACATCAAATTTTGAGAGTAAGCCAGGCGTGGTGGCACATGCCTTTAATCCCAGCACTCGGGAGGCAGAGGTGGGAGGATCGCTGTGAGTTCGAAGCCACCCTGAGACTCCATAGTGCATTCCAGGTCAGCCTGAGCTAGAGTGAGACCCTACCTCGAAAAACAAAAATCAAAAACAAAAAAACAAATTTTGAGAGTATTTAATAATAGACCACTGGCAGTCTTGGCAAGGGCAGTTAAACCAGAGAAAAACATGAAGTGCTTTAGTACATAGATGAGTGTGTGAAGTCATCCATGCTTTGCAGATAGCATGCTTTATATGCACAAAAATTAACTATGCCATCAAAAATCCATTAGCACTTTTAAATGAATTCATTAAAGTTATGGGATACAAAGTCAACATGCAACAAGTAGGATTTTTTTTTTTTTAGATTTAAAGTGTTGTATTAAAGAAATTAATGCACTTCATTGGGACAGATACAAAAAAAATGCTCTATTTAGAAGACATGGCATTATAAGGAAGAAAAATATTTAGGATCATAATTCAACAAAGGTTCAATTTTGCTTTTTTCATTCGAAGTATATTGTCTTTTTCAGAGAATGGCAGCTAGCTGGTCACACTTAAATCATGTGTCCACATTTGACCAGAGGCCTCACATGTTAAGTTTGAACATTTTCCCAGCTCTACTTGTAAGTCATCTCATTTATCTTAGTGCTTAAGAACTACATAGGCTTGTTTAAACCTTCCTTTGTTGTTGTTGTTGTTGTTGTTCTTCTTCTTCTTCTTCTTCCTCTTCTTCTTCTTTTTTGTTTTATTGTAGATCTAGGCTGGCCTCAAATTCACATTGATGCTACCACCTCAGCCTCTTAAGCATTGGGATTAAAGGCATATGCCACCATGCCTGGTTTGTTTTAAACATCTTAAATATCTGAAACAAATTACAGTATTTCCTAAGAGTATAGGTATTCTGGTTAAGGACTGTATTAGTCAGCTTCAGGTTCGCTGAGATGAACTTCCAGACCAGGAACAGTTATGGAGGAAGGGATTTATTGAAGCTTACAGATCCAGGGGAAGTTCCATAAAAGCAGAAGAAACTGGCCTGCCTTCACAGGCCCAAGCAGAGAGAGAGCAGTACAAGCCTAAAGGTCAAAAGTCACAGCACACTTCAGGAACTCCAGCTAGGCACACTTTGCATATCTTTAGATTGTAATCTCAAACCCACCACCACACCTTAAGATCCACACAATGGCATTGCCTCCAGCCAGATGGCTAGAGATGCAAACTACAAACAAATAAACAACTGAATGTATTGGGGGCCATCTATTCTATTCAAACCACCACAAGGACCCAAAGTGTGGTCAGGTGGAAAGCAAAATTAATAATACAAAAGCAATCCACAACAATAAAATATTTTTTCTCAAAGAAGAGTCTAGCCATTCTATAGAGATATATCATTTCCAAGTCCCAATGGAAGGAATGGAGTAATTTATCAATTTTGTTTCTACTGTGTGCCTTTAAGCTACCTTACTTCAAAACAGAAGAACAATTGTAGAATGTAATATTGAGTAACAGAACTGAAGTTAATTGTTACAGGCTATTAAACTCCACATATTAAATGGTTGCATCTTATTTATACAGATTGTTATCCCAATAACATACAAATAGAGTACAGCATCTGGAAATTTATCTCATCCAATGTTCAGAGATAAACAGGTTAGCCATTCTTTCTACCATTTCTGCAGGCAAGTCCTTGTTTTGAAATCTGATGGAAATCCAGATGCCCCTTTTTCCAAGCTGCTGCATGAAGAGGATGCTGAGGGCCGTCACTACACAGCACACTGCGACATGAGGACGCCTTCGCTCACCAGTTCAGGCACACTTCCAAAACATCCCCAACAGTTCTGTTTTATTTCTGTCCAGGATTCTGGGTGCCAAAGATCAGATATAAGCACATGTAGATATAAGCAGCAAGATTACCATTGACAGACTATGGACATTGAAAATGGCAGACATGGCGAGGCCTGCAGAGCCCCAGCCACATCACCCTTCTGTGCCTGCTGGAAAACTCTTGTGTACTGTCACGAGAAACGTTTTCCGTGAGGAGATGTGAATGCATGTCTTTTCATCCCACCTAGGGTTCAGATGACAGAACTCAAGTACAAATGCACCAAAACCAGCTTGGGTGAAACCAGTGTTTATTGGGGTTACTTACAGAGCAAGGTGAGGGGTTGCTTACAGGAGCATGGATGACTTAAAGGCAGCTGCACCACTGAGAAGCCCACACTAGCACAGGTGACAACTCATGGAGGTTGCGTCTCTGAAGCCCACTGCACAACCTGCGGACAGCGCCACCAGTCAGACAGTACACAAAACTTTTCCTACTTTTTACACGTTGATTTTGGATCCTGCAACTTCACTGAGTTCATTTACAAGTGCTAATGGATTTTTGATAGCCGTGTTTTCCCTTTAAATAACCTGACGGTGAGGTCTTGCAACCTTTTCCCAGACTTCCCAGTAATTTTTGTGTACCAATAATAATTTGTTTTAAAAAAAGTAATTACAAGAAATCAATTCTATTTATGATAACTACAAAAATTAAAACATTGGAGATGACTTTAATCATGGAATGGAGATATCTCTACTTTGAAAATGAAAAAACCCTGATAAAAAGAGGTTTACAGAATACAGAAAACATGGCATGATGTCTTGAATTCATGGGCTAGATTAATATTATTAATATGACCATTGTACTCAAAATGATGTATAGAGTCAATATAATTACCATCAAAATACCAATGACTTTCTTCAAAGAAACAGAAAAATAAAAATTCATATGAATACACACACACACACACACACACACACACACACACATCATAGAATAGCCAAACTAATCCTGATGAAACAAATAAAGGAAATGTCAGAAGAATTGCTTGAAAACATTGGACTGAATACATACTATAAAACAGTAGTAACTAAACAGCATGGTATTGTTAAAAAATCAAATACACAGACTAATGGAAAAGAATAGAAAATCAAGAAATCAATCCATACTTTTATGGTTATCATTTCTTCTTTTGCCAAACTTCATATTTTTCATATACTTCCGCTCTGTACTTTCCTCCACCAAATGTACTGGTCCATTATTTTAAAATTCAATATTGTTCACATTCTCAGGATATGGACACAATGTAGCCAGTTTCCTTGCTAGATATCACATGAGCTGCCTCTAGCCCAGTTCCCAGTAAAGTTCTATTCCTCCCTCTGAAACATAATGAGCCAAGCCTCCAACCCCCACATTTCTCTCTGCATTTTGATCATACAATTTCTCACCAGAATGGCTCATTAACTTCTATTTACATCATTGTAAAGTTTTTGTAGTAAAAAGCTACAAATATTTGTGTATTTCTCCTGCAAACCAGCTTCACAATACTAAGTACCACATGAAAAAGTTTATCACATCAGTGGCCCCACTTCTTATTGAGATTTTTTTTGTAGCAGTTACCTTGTCATTGCTCAAACAAAACACTCACCACATGTAGGCTAGGAAAGGAAAGGGTTTCTTTCCAGCTTATAGCATTGAGGAGAAGTTTTATTATGGTTGGAAAAGCATGGCAGGAGCAGATAGCTGGCATCACATCTCCATATCAGTAGAGAGGAAGTAGAGAGAGTTGAGTGGGGCAAGTGGGGCTGGGATATAATACTCCAAGGTACCCACAATGACACACTTCCTCCAGCAAGGTCTCACCTCCCAAAGTCTCAATAACCTTTCCAAACAGTGCCACAAACTGAGGATTAATCATTCAGACACATGAGACTATGGAGGACATTTTACATTCAAACCATCATAATGAGCCTGAAATTCCCAACACATAAAAGTGATGGAAGATTGAAGAAATGAGAATTACTTCTTCTCTAAATTGAATATTGTGCATTGTATGGATGTATCAATTACTATAATACATGCCATAAATACTTATAAATATTATGTATCAATGAAAATTAAACATTCATGAGAAGCTCAAATAGTCCCTCAATAATATGAACAGAGCAATTGCATTTCTCTGAGAAACTCACTCTCCCATTCTCTATAATGATTACTTCAAATCATGCTCATATTTATTTGAACACTTTTTGTGTCCAGTGAATGAAGGTGTTTGTTGTTTTATTGAGAATTTTGAAACCACCATGCAAACTTCTTCCACCTCCTAACCCCAGACCAACCAAATCTTCCCATCATGAGAGCTGCCTCCCTCTTTAGACCTGGCCTGCATCTTCTGCACCTACACCTATTGTTTCTGTGATTAAAATAATACCTCACTAGCACATATACTTTCTTCTCTCTTATATATTAAATGAAATATTCAAATTCAACCTTTTCCATCATCACTTAAACATGCTCAAATCTCTTCCATATTAAAAAATAAACATTCAGTGGCATATACTTAGAGAGGGAATACAAGAACTTCTATGTTGGATACAGCTTCATGAAAGGAGTTTTAGTTCTTTAATTTATATACACTATGTGCACACTAGATATGCTTGTGTGGTGGTTTGAATGTAAAAATGCTCCTACAGGCTCATGTGTTTAAATACTTCATCCCCAGATTATGGCATTGTTTGGGAAAGTTGTATAACTTTTGGGGGGGGGGCTGCAGGAGACCTTTAAGTTTTATAGCCAGGCCCCGCATCTATTCACTCTCCTTCCTATACTGAAGGGTGATGCCAGCTTCACGCCTGACAGACCTTCTCCATCATGATGAAACTCCCTCTGGAAACTGTAAAAGCCAAAGTCAATCCCTTTCCTTCCGTAAGCTGCTTCTGGTTGTGTATTTTGTCCTTGCAGTGAGAAAGTAATTGACGTAGCATGCATTCATACAAATTGTGCCAGTGTGAATGTAAAATGCTTCCCATCATCTCAAGTGCTTATAACTAAGCTTCCTAGTTAGCTCCTGGCTGATGAAGTCTTGGAGAGGGGCAGCCTTCTTGGAACAGTTGTGTCACTATAGGCAGGCCTGGAGGAGTTAGCTTGCTCTAACTGCTTTTAGATACATAATGAAGTGAGCCAGGTTCCTCCACCAAGATGAAGTTCGCCTAGAAACTGTAAGGCTGAAATAAATCCTTTCCTCATTTAAGCTGATTCTTGTTGGATGTTTTGTCCCAGTAACTAAAAGGTAACCACAGATTCTCGGGAGATTGCTCAGTGGTTAAGGTGCTTGCTTGTAAAGCCTGTTGGTCTGGGTTTGATTTCCCAGTTACATAAAGCCAGATGCACAAAGTGGTGCATGCCACTGAAGTTTGTGGTGGCAAAAGGCACTGGCATACCCATTCTCACTCATATCCTCTCTCTCTCAAATAAATAAATAGAATGTTTTAAAAACATGTAACCACTGCACATACATGCACACATATTACATGTACTCTTTATATTTATGATTTTTACAATTAAAAATGTAAAAAAAAAAAACTTCTCAGGCTGCAGAGATTGCTTAGCGGTTAAGCACTTGCCTGTGAAGCCTAAGGACCCCAGTTTGAGGCTCGATTCCCCAGGACCCATGTTAGCCAGATGCAGAAGGGGGCGCACACGTCTGGAATTCACTTGCAGTGGCTGGAGGCCCTGGCGTACCCATTATCTCTCTCTCTCTTTCTCTCTCTCTCTGTCACTCTCAAATAAATAAATAAAAATGAACAAAAAAATCAAGAAAGAAAGAAACATTGCTAGTTAAAATTACTTAAAAAAAAACTTCTCCAAACCTCATTGTTTTTCTTTCCACTATATATTACTCTTCTCCTTCACAACCAGACTTATTGAAAGAAATGCTTGTAATTTCTGTCTCCATCTCCATTCTTTTGCATGTACATGTTTGTGTGCACATGTGTGTAGTATACATGCAAGTGTGTGTGCTCATATGTGTGTGTAGGCATATGTGTATGCAGGTGGTGTGTGTGCGTGTGTACAGGGGGACCAGAGGTCAATGTCACTTGTTTCCCTTTATTGTTGTCCATCTGATTTTATGAGACAGGGTCTCTCACTGTGCCCAGAGCTCACTGAGTCAGCCAGATTTGCTAGCCAGGAAGCCCTAGAGATTCCTTCCCTCTGCCAGGGTTAAGGAAGCACCACAACACCAGACATTTACATAAGCGCTGGAAACTAGGCGCTCATGCTTCTGCATGAGGTGCTTTACTGGCAGAGCCTCCCCAAGGCCTCCACCTTCTCAATTCCTAATCTTTCCTCAACTCATTTTAGGCTGCCTGCCCTGGCTTGGCACTCCCTGGCCATTTCTATACACCAGCTGTGATAAATTCTACAGTAACCTGTCTCTCCTTAGACACACTTGACCTTACCTTACTTCATGATTCAGCAGTGTTCTTCAATTTACTGTGTGCTTCCGACTTCTTAATGACTATTACTTAGACCAATTATATTCACTAGAATTGGTTTGAGCAAGGCAAAAACAAGACAAAACACACTTCACAGATCGAGCAATTCCCAGAACTAGAGCTCATTTTAAAAACTCCAGTCAGCAGTGTGATCAAATAGCATTCAAAACAGAAAACGGAAGTGAGGCAAAAAATTTTTTTGAATTGGCTTAGTCAACTGCTCACAGCTTAGCTAATTGGCAACAGAGTTCAGTTACTGTGTTGAAATTCTATATTGGTTGGGCCTGTTGGGCTCAGTACAGGAGCCTAATTGAAAGAAATGGTGTCATACATGTTTGTTTAGTATTTCCACCTGTAGTTGGCCTGTCCCCAACATGAGAGTGGGGTGGACACATGCAGCATCGTCACCACTCTTAGCCATCACCATCTCGGGTTTTTGGTGTTAACAATGTCCTTATGATCGTGAATTTAAGTTCTTGTTTTGTCCATCCAAGGAGAGACTAGCCTTCAGAAGATGGCTGCTCACCAAAGAGACTATGAGAAGGATAACACCAGGAATTTGGAGCATACTTCTTAGCCAAAGTCCCCACTAATCAAACCAACCAAAAGTGAATGATAAGAACCACAGGAGCCTGTACACTACAACCAAAGAACTTGTTTATTAATTTTTTGTAACTGAGTCTCTACAATACCCTATGCATTTATCCATATGAAACAAAATATTAGCAAATCTATAGACATCTCCTTGATCAGCTAGCAAGCAATCGAGCATCTCATAAATAATTAAATTCAAGCTGGGGTTAGAAAAAGTGTCTATAATTGTCTAGGCAATCACTTCCACACAAGGGACCACTAGGACAATCTGAACAAACTACTACATAATGGTGTTAACTAGACTCAGTCTCTGATTGGACAAAAAATTCTTTTGATTACATAAGGATTCAAGCTCAGCATGAAAAAGATAGAACACCCATTAAGTTATGCAAACATTCCTGGTTAAGAACTCTAATTATTGCATTATATCACCCAAGAAAAGAGGCAGACATAAGCAAAGAAAAATTAAGAGAGTAAGAGTCTACATGACATATGGTCTTACTTGGGTATCTTAGAAAGATCCTTTTCTCATTTAGTCATATCATAACTTAGGAAGAACTGGAAATGTATGATTCTATTACTAAAGACATCAGCCTTTCTAAAACTGTTTCACATATTATACAAATTAAACTTACTGTAGTATCTTTGGTTAAGGAAATATAATTGGCCTTGCCAATTTCAATAAGGTACTATTTATCTTTTTCATGTTTCCAAAAAAATTATGGAGGATAGAGATAATGGCAATGTTACTAAGTTCATAGCACCCTGTTTAGCAATTTTATAACAGCTGTAACTATAATTGTTTGCTCAATAAACTTTCCAGTAACATTTTTGCTTATCTTTTGTGGCTCTGGGGAATTGAACCCAGGTTCATTCTGTCAATCAATTTTTACTACTACTATAACATGATAATTTCTATGTGGAAAGATTTTATATAAAAAAGAAAATAATATACTTTGGTAACATATTCCTTTCCTATAAAAGGGAGCAACTGAACCAAATCCTTTTGTGTAAATATTCATTGATTCATCAGGCAGCAGAAACATCTCATTGGGAGTTCTGATTTCCTGTCCTGATTACACTTTGGCCAAGCCCAGCATTGGCCTCAAGCCTTTGTGGCTATATTAGAACACTCACCACAATTACATCTTCCTATGATTTGCATCACTTTATTTATTCCATGATGGTTATGCAAGAATGAAAATGTTAACAATTCAGAGATTGCCAGCCAGCCATTTAGGGCCTGTGTGTTTATGCTTGCTGTGTGGCTCTTCTGGGGAATGTTTCTCTTCATCCCAGGTAGAGAAAGCAACAACAGACCAAAGAAATCATCCACTGAAGTCCAGCTTGGTGAACCAGTGAGGTTGAATGTGGGTGATTTATAGGAGCATGATGAGGAGTTACTTACAGAAGCATGGGCAGCTTCTGCGTGTTACCCCACCAAGAAGCCTGTCTTTACCTCACCTGTCAATCTCATATCTCCTGAGAGGAAAGTTGCATGAGCATTCTCCAACTTCCATGAGGGAATGTTTATGGGCCCAATCTTGAGATGTTGGTGTGGGGAATACAGATGCTCTGATTTCAAGAAAATGGCCATGTCGTAACTAGAGGATAGAGTTCCACAACCACTGAGTGGGTATCCTTTCAAATATCATTTTTCCTTTTTTCCAACTTAGGTGAAAGTGGTATTATTGAATAGAATATCATAGATTATCAACCTTGAGGACATCATTCAAATAGTATAGCACAATAGTCTCAGCATTAGCTGACTCAGCATGAACATACTCTAAAGAATTTCCCTAATATTCAATCAATTCTTATTATTTTTGATATTGAGCTACCGTACTAATGGACTAGTTTTTCCTCTAGAGTTCTAGGGATTCTTACTCAGTCCAGTGATATGAATGCATGGTCATCAGCACCCTTTCCATGAATCTCACTGAAGGTGAAACACTTTACGAGTTTATTACAACAATGACATAGTTATCAGGGAAGTTTGGTTACTTTTGTTTTATATAATGTCTTTAGATAATAACTGGATTTCAGGGTATAAGGCTTCTACTAACTACACAGAATTTTTAGAACTCATATTAACATCATTCATAGAAATACATCTCAAAGACAGTTTAGCATTACATTTTATCTGATAACATTTGCAATACAATTTAAAACATCAAATAAGTCTAATTAATATGTCTCTTTCATATACTATAAGGGCATTCTGATCTGTCCCTAAGATTTTCAAAGTAAAAGATCTAATCTAGAATTTGTGTGTTTGACACTTATCCAAAATATCAAAGGACATGTTATCATAAACAAGAGGAAGTCAAACAAAATGACAATCAAGACAATCAATAGACTTCAAAAGCAAATAGAGAAAGCCACAGTGCAATAGGAATAATTCCAGCTCTTCAGTAGAGAGGACTCAGTTTTCTTCAGTAATCAAAAGAACTAACTAAATTTTAAAGTTCTAGAATGAATGATACCTAAACCTCTGTATGCCAACTAAAAAAATACAATAAGCTAAGAGTACTGAGTTAAAGTCTAAAAATATGTGGTGATTAAAACTAAAAATAACTCCTTATACAAGCAAAGCAAGACGTATTTTTGATAAGTGTAACTACAGGGCATGAGAGGTATATTTTTAAGTGAAAAGGAAATTTTTTGATAGAAAGGTAGAAAAACTAGTCATTCCAACACAGGCAAGGAAAGTACAAGAAAGAGAGACTGTATAAGGTTTGTGAAAGAAGGGAATTTTATATATGGTCAAGCTAATAAAATTAGAAGTGAATTTTAAATTGCATATAAATGGAATGCTAATATACAATATAACTTCCAAATTAAAATTTCATTCTCTATGTTAAAAAATTCTTGGAAAGTTGGCCTATTCCTAATAGATAATAGTTTTATTAGTTCTTTTGATTACTGAAGAAAACTGAGTCCTCTCCACTAAAGAGTTGGAGTTGCTTCTATGACACTATGGATTTCTCTATTTGCTTTTGAAATGTATATTCTATTACATGGTTTGAGATCAGGTATCATGATACTTCCAGTTTTGACCTTTCTTTTCAGATTATTTTGTCTATTTGTGTTTTTTTTTTTTTTCTTTTTCATTTGGTTTTTCGAGGTAGGATTTCACTGTAGCTCAGGCTGACCTAGAATTCACTATGTCATCTCAGGGTGGCCTCAAACTCATGGCAATCCTCCTACCTCTGCCTCCGAGTGCTGGGATTAAAGGCATGCACCACCACACCTGGCTTATTTGTGGTCTTTTTTATTTATGTATAAATTCCTGGATTTTTTTTTTTTTTTTGTCTGTTTGTTTTGTTTGTTTGAGGTAGGGTCTCATTCTGCCTCAGGCTGACCTGGAATTCACTATGTAATGTCAGGGTGGCCTCAAACTCATGGTGATCCTCCTACCTCTGCCTCCTGAGTGCTGGTATTAGAGGCATGTGCCACTACGCCTGGCCTGGATTGTTTTTTATTCTAGTTCAGCAAGGAATGTAATTGGAATTTTAATGATGATTGCATTGAATTTATAGATTACTTTGGTAATAAAAACATTTTCATAGGCTGGAGACATAAGTTAGCAGTTGCAATTGCCTGTGAATCCTAAGGATCTAGGTTCGATTCTTCAGTGCCCAGGTAAGCCAGATGCACAAGGTAGCACAGGCATCTGAAGTTTGTTTGCAGTGGGCAGAGACCCTGGTGCACCCATTATTTCTCTCTATTTGCCTCTTCCTCTATTTATGAGCTCTAAGAATTTTATTGTAGTTCTACTGGATATTTTACACATGGAATCATGTCATCTGCAAATAGGACGTTTGACTTCCTTCTTTCTTGTATTTCTTCCTGTATGTCTTCTTGTCTCATTGCTCTGGCTGGGAACCTGAGCACCACATTGAACAGAAGTGGCAAAGGTAGACATCCTTGTCTCTTCCTGATTCTAAAGGCAACTACCAAATTCTATCAAACTTTTAAGGAAAACCCAATATCAACGCTTCTTAAATTGTACCATAAATAGAAAGGAAAGGAACACTTTCACATTCATTCTATGAAGCCAATAATACCCTGATTCCTAAACTGGACAGAGCCACAACACAAAAGAAAGAAAACCACAAACCAATTTCATATATGCCATGGATACACAATCACAATAGAGGCCTCAATATCCTTTTTCTCTATGTCCCAGATGGTTCAACAGAACCCTAATGGTTCAGCAAAGCCCCCTAAACTCAGCACACTTCAGCCTCCCCTGACACATGGCGGATGCCCAAATAGTTCAGCAGAACTCCAAATTTGCTCAAAAGAGCTTACAAATTGAAAATGCCTACCATAAAAATGATGTAATGGACCAAACAGAACCATGCAAATCACAAAATGGTTCAAAAAGAACCCAAACAGCTCAAAGGGGCCCAAACTAAAAGCAAACCAAAGACAGATGTGTACCAACCAAAGAGAAACTCACCAAGGGTTAGGCTTCTTCAAAAGTGTAACTACTCATTTCTCTGCCTCACCAAATAGAGGGGCAGAGTAGCGAATGAGAGCTAAAGAGCAAAAATCAATCAATAAATAAATAAATAAATAAATGAATAAATAAATAAATAAATAAAAGTTCCTGGAACAAAATGATTTCAGCTCCTATGTGAGAACTGTTTGGTATTTCCTCTCCATCTCGTGTCAATTTGTTGCAAACGGCTGGCACCCAAAATGCACCTCTAGCTCAGCCAAATTGTTAGGTCTGGAGCCTGTATTTTGGCAGAGCTAACAAGCTAAGCTCTACCATCTATCCTCAATAGGTCTAGTAGAAACACAAATAACAGTGAAAAGCAGAGAAAGCAAATGTATTCATTATGGACACATTGGGAAACCCAGAGATCCAGTGACTCCCCAAGTCCATCTCTGGGGTGCTGACATGTTTAGGGTTAAACAGAGGTAGGAGGTATGCAAAGCTGCTGGTACCAGGCCTCAATCTTTTCCTTTCGCCAGCCAGCATGAGATTCCTGGAGAAATTCTAATTCCAGTTTCTTGGGAACCATTGTTTAAGTGGTATAACAGCCAAAGAGAGGGTCACAAGTGTCTCTAGAATATCTTCATTCCTGCCAGGATGGCAACACTTGACACTTTCCTTTATTTTGCAGATGACAGTCCTGAAATCTGATTGCAATGAGCAACTGAGCCAGCAATCATTCCAGCCAATTATCAGGCAAGTCACTCAGGTAAAGTGCAAGGCTCTTTCAACTCAACTGTGGACAGAGTTGAAACCATTATCCTCTGAGTATTTTCTGAATGGATGAATGAATCCTGTGGTGCTCTGAATCTGAAATGCCTTCTACAGCCTCATATTTTGGACACTTGTCCTAAGTCTGTGGTACTATTTGGAGGGGCTATGCAGCACTTAGGAGCTGAGGTCTAGCCAAAAAAAAAAAAAAAAGTTAGGGCATTAAAGGCAAGTCTTTGACCATTATAGCCAGCCCCTGCCATGCGCCTCAGCCTCTTCTTTAAAAAGTTTCCATTTCCTAGGGATTTTTAATTTTAGGTTTTTAAATTTTTTATTCATTTATTTATTTGAGAGAGAGAGAGTGCACCAGGGCCTCCAGCCACTGCAAATGAACTCCAGACACATGTTCCCCTTTGTGCATCTGGCTTACGTGTTTCCTGAGGAATGAAACTAGGGTCTTTTGGCTTTGCAGGTAAATGCCTTAACTGCTAAGCCATCTCTCCAGCCCCCATTGCCCAGGTTTTTCAGCATTTTGAAGTATATGTTTTCAAAGTATTCTCTAATGACATTTTGGATTTCAGTGGGGTCTATTGAAACAAATCCCCTTTGCCTCTGAGTTTGTTAATTTGGGTCTCTCTTTCACTTTTTGTTAGTTTGGCTAAAGGTTTAGCAATCTTATTTACTTTTTCAAAAAATCAGCTCTTTTTGGTCAATTATATGTATTATTCTTTTAGTATCTATTTCATCATTTTTTCCCTCAAATCTTTATTATTTTTGCCAACTACTGGGTTTGGACTAGCTTTTTGTTTTTATAGACCCTTAAGGTATATCATAAAGTTGTTCATTTGAGATCTGTGTAATTTCTTGATATGTGCTCTTATAATGATAAAATTTCTTCTTAGGACTGACTTGGCTATATTCCAGAGAACTATTATTTTCATTTATAATGCATTTAATTGCATTATACTTTTCATTTGTTTCTAAGGACATTTTAATTTTCCTCTTGATTTCTTTAATAGTCAATTTTTTATTCAAAATTGTGTTGTTCAGTCACCAAGAATTAGTGTAGTTTTGGTATTCTATTTTGCCAGTGATTTCTACTTTCATTTCACTGTGGTCTGATAGGATACAAGAAATTACCTCAATGTTTTGTATCTGTTAAGGTGTGTTTTGTGGCCTACTATGTGGTTAGTTTTGGAGAAGGTTCTACATGGTACTGAGAAGACGGTGTCTTCCTTATCTGTTGGGTGGAATGCTCTGTATCTATGTGTTAGGTCTAATTGGTCTGTGGCTTAGTATAGCTTTGAAGTTTCTTTGGTGATCTTTAGTCTGGCAGTTTATTCCTAAACATTATTCTAGGATTCTAGCACCATTTTTGATACTAGATAAAGTCAACAAAGGTCGTTAACATTAGAAAATATATAGAACAATTCATCCTTTTGAAAATGCTGAGTTAACATTTTCTTCATAGTATTTGTTCTGATTATTAATTTTCTGTCTTTCTTAATCATGTTTTGTGAACTAATCTTCCTAAATATCACTGCATATACTCTAAGCAAGGCAGAATGGACTGATAGAACACTTATGATAACAGAGAGATGGAATGTTGCAGGATCAGAGCCAAATTACCTTGGGCTACATTTAGCCATTTATTGACCACCTCTGTGTCTGACCCAATGTCCTGTGACTATCAGTTGATCAAGTGAGACGTTTTTAGAATGTGCAAACAGACCACTAGCTCCTACCAACCCAAAGGGTAAGAATGTCATCAGATAACATCCGAAGCCGATGGCAGGGATTTCTCCCCTTGGCTGTAACTTGCCCACCTCATGCTTCTACCAACGTGTTTGAATGGTTTATGATTTCCTTTTGTTATATAACATTAAAACCTTCATTAAATTGTTAACACATTGAAGCACAGTATTTGTGGCAACCTGAATTTGTGTTCCTGGACCATGGTTAATCATATTTGGCTCCAGAATTGACAATCCCTTATTCCCTTTGAGATGAGAGCTGTGCATTCTGTGTTGATGACAGTATCTGTACATTTTTTTCTATGTCCATAAGGGAGGGAGCTGCATCAACCTCATTTTCCATTTTATATCTGGAATTCAGAGATGTATATAAATGTTCAAATGTCTGTTAAGTGTCATTCACTAATTACCAGTCTCAATTAGTCATTCATTACCTACTGTTGAATTAGTCAAGACACATTTCACATTTTCTCAACAAAAGCAGCAAATAGTTAAATTCAGAATAATTTCTATTAGCCTACCCCAAATAATTCTACTAGTCAGGATCACATTTATCTAGTAAAAAGGTTTTAGCATTTTAAATTAGATAACAATGACTCAGACATTCATTTCACCATAACATGATACCAAGATGTAAAGATTCATGACAAGCTCATCAACAGCTCTATCCCATTCTGTTCATCTAATTTACTCAGTCTTAATCATATTTTAGTTGTTTGTCAAATAATTGCTATTGAAGTATTTTAGGAAACACAGCACCAAAGTATTGCTTTAGTATATTAATTACCAACAGGAAAACCAAGAAAGGAATTCTAAATTCCCTTCATCTGTTAAAGACAGACCCTCATAAAGAAATCAACTGTAAGTCAATCTCCTAAAAATGAATTCATCCCAGGAGAGGTCAGGTTCACTACATGCAGGCAAACCTTATCACAAACCATCATCTATTCTTGTGGGTGTCTGTATTGGTTTTGTGTCAGTTTGGCCACAGTATCCGATAGAAATAGCTTAAGAGAGGAAGTATTTATTTAGGCTCACAGCTTCAGGGGATGAAGATGGAGAAGACATGACGTATGGTAAGGCAGAAGGGACAAAAAGTAAATAAATAAACAAATGCATAAATGGTATAAAGATATAGGACATGTTCAAATTACTGTATGTTCATATGTTAAAATTCTCAACAAAAATTCAAAAATAAAAAATAATGATTAAAAAGAGAATTCAAGCAACCCAGTCAAAAGTGGCTATAGAATTGGACATAGGATTACCCATAGAAAAAATATATATGGATAATAAATATTTTAATAAGTGTTCAGCATTTCTAGCCATCAGGGGAATTTCAATTAAAACTACATTAAAATTCCAACTCACTACCAAGAATAACAACAAATGCTAGGGGAAGTATGGAGATAAAAGAACTCTTATTTACTGTTGGTGGGAGTGTAAAGTAATACAACTATTATGGAAGTCAGTGTGGAGGCTTCTCAGAAAGCTAAATATAGAACTACTTTATTACCCAGCTTTGCCCCTGAGCATATGCCATAAGGACCAGATACTGAAGAGATACTTTCTCATCCATGTTTATTGATACTCTATTAGTAATAGCTAGGAGTTGAAATCAACCCAGATGCCCAACACCTTATAAATTGATGATGAAGACATGGTACATACACACAATAGAGGTTTACTTAGCTGTAAAGAAAAATAAAATTGTGAAATTTTCAGGAAAGTTGGAGGAAATATTATACTAAGCAAGGTAGACCAGGCACATAAAGTTAAATGCCACATCTTCTTTCCCACATGCAGATTATAGCTTCAAATTTTTAGATTCCTATATTAATTGGAGTGAGATTCAGAAAAGACCAAGAGGCTAGAAAGGGGACACTAGATGGAAACCTACTTCTTTCTCAATTAATTAAAAAATACAATGAAAAATGTTGAACAGAAGCACTCTGTATGGGTAGATAATGATGCTTACAGCAGCCATAGGCCATCATTGGAAAACCCCAGTGCTAGGGGTGGGGTACCTCCCAGTGATTTCTTGTTCAGGGAGGTTCCAGAAGCTCTGAAAAAATGCAGGATATCACCAATGCCTGTGGTTTCCCACAAGACCTAGATGATAAGACCTTATTGTTGAAAGCAGCCACAGACCCAAGAGTTCCAGGAGCAACTTTGCCAGTGTCTTTGTATTAGACAAGGGTGGGGCACAGAAATTAGCAGGTGAGGGGTCAGGGAGGTGCAGTTATGAAGTCACATGTGGGTACATATGGATAACTATATTCCTAAAAATATGTGTTGTAGTCACCTTCTCCTTGCTGACACTAGACCAAAAGCAGCTGTTGGGAGGAGAGGGCTTATTTTGGTTTACGGTCTCAAGTGGAAGCTTCATGATGGCAGGAAAAAGCATGGCATGAGCACAGGCTGGACATCACTTCTGCCACAGCAGGTGGAAAAACAGCAACAAGAAAGTGAGCCGAGCTCTGGCAAGAGACAGCTGGGTATATCATGCCAAAGCCCACTGCCAGGAATCACCTCCTCCAGGAAGCACATGAGTTCATGGGAGATGTCTGACTCAAACCTCCACAGTATGCATGGATAAAGTTAATCACCTTAAACTAAAGAAGCCTTTGCCAATGTAGACAGTTCCTGACTTACAAAGGTTTGACTTAATGATTTTGATTTCAGGATGGTGTGAAGTATGCATTCAGTGGAAACTGTAGCTTGAATTTGGATCTTTCCCCAGACTAATGAGATGAGTCTCTCTGGAGATGCTGGATAGCAGCAATGAGTTGGCTTCCACTCAATGCCCCTGAGGGAAAATAACCAGCATTCCACACAGTACCTGTGATGTTAAGTGATGATGCTTGGTAAGGATATTAGTTGAGGTTCTCTAGAAGAATAGAAGAGATAGAATGAATATATATTATAAGTTGGATTTATTAGATACACTTACAGGCTACTGTCTGGGCAGTCCAATAATGGCTATCTGTAGACCAGGGAGTTTGAGAATCCAGGAGCTGCTCAGTCCCTGAGGCTGGATGCCTTGGTAGTCCTAATCTGGCACTGAAGGCTTGTGGGGTGGGGGGTTCCCTGAGAAACTAGTGATCCTGATTCTGCATAGATGGTTGAGAAAGCTGGATTCAAATGTTTGCAATCAACAGAAGCAACAGGAGAGATGAACTTACCAACAAGCAGCAAGGTCAGCTAGGCACAAAGGCCTTTTTGTGGAACCACTTTCAATGTAGGCTGCCACTAGAGGGCTGCCCACACTGAGAGAAGGTGTGTCTATCTGGATCCTTTCTGGAGATGCTCTCACAGACCTGCCCAAGACATGTGACTCTTATTCAACTCCTGATCCAATCAAGCCCATAATGGAAATTAACTGTCGCAGTAGGTTAGATGTATTAAATGCATTTTAACTTTTCATATATTCAAGTTATGATGGGTTTATCATGGCATAGCTACATAAGTTGATAAGGATCTAAATGAAAAATTAAATATTTAAAGATGTTTTGAAGTACACTACTGTAATAAAGCTGAGGTTTAGGGCTGAGGATGTAGCTCAGTGGTAGAGGTTTGAGATAAAATTTGGAGAATTTAGTATAACTTGATTAATAAAGAAATAATTTCTAAGATGTATATAAAGAAAGAAAGGTATATTCAGTAGCACAGATGTGCTAACTCCCACATAGTACATGGATTTTTTAATAGCTTATTTGTTAGTAGAAAACAGTGTAAAATATTTGAAGGAACTTGCATTTTTTCAGAGAATTGTGGCTAATTAAAACTTCTGTTTGTTTTGTTCCCTGATCCTCATTTGCCTTAGAAGAAATTAAGTGACATTCAAGTAATTTGTTTGTTGTAGAGGAGGTATTTTGACAACTATTTTATATAAAAGCATCAAACATTGTATTAAAATACATTAAATTTATGCACAATTCAATGCATTTTTTAGTGGTCAATGGCTCAGTTTAAAACAAAGCTCTTGGATTCTACATATATTTCATAATACATCAATAATGCATTATTAACATAGCTAGAAATTTATTTTTAGACTTGGTTAAGTTAGAAAAGGAAAAGGGCATTCATACAGGCAAAATTTAATAAGACCATTAAGTGGGATTAAATTGTAGATCGTTGGCCTAATTTGAAGACATAACTATGAGTCTGTGCTTGATTATTTATGCCTGAAATGTACAAGGGAGTCAAAATATATTTTTTTTACAGACACCCTAATTTCGCTATTATTTGTGGCAGAGAATAAAATTTCAGTTCTTCTGCCTTCTAACAAAGAGGTAAGTGTAAGAAATGGGCATAAGCCGATTGAGACCAAAATTCCTGTTAAGCTCAACCTAATGAATATGTGGCTTGTCATCTCGATGATCCTTGAAATGAACACAAGGACCTCAATAACGAGAATGAATCCACCAGTTAATATATGTCTTAGGTTATAAGACACTGCGATTGTGTGGTGCTATACACCATGTGAGTACTAGATGTAGTAAACATAGATCTAGACATTGTTTTCCCTAAGGATCTAAGTTGGGCTGATGAGGCATAAGAACAGGAGAAGATAAACATCTGTGATGTTGATGCAAAAAATGAGTTCTGTAATCACAGTAGTAACTCTGGGCCTATTTCAACCATTGTCAAAACCTATCACAGGGCTGGAGAGATGGCTTAGGGGTTAAGGCGTCTGCCTAAGAAGTCTAAGGACCCAGGTTTGATTTCCAGTACCTACATAAAGCCAGACGCACAAGGCAGTGCGTGCATCTAGAGTTGGTTTGCAGTAGCTGGAGGCCCTGGCATGCCCATTATCTCTCTCTCTGCCTCTTTCTCTCTTGCCCTCAAATAAATAAATAAATAAAATTTAAAAAACATATCAGAATTTACATTTTGGCTCATCAGCTATTTTAAGATGAAATTTAGAAGGAAGACAGACAAATCTGTCATAAAGTTTGATTCAGGAATTCTGCCTTGCATGGATGATGGCCTGGAGTTGTGCTGCATTCTTCAAACTCTACGTGAAGAGAGGTATCTGGTATTCGAAAACTACCATCAAGTAAATGTGATATTAAAGTAATTTGATATCGAATTTTGGTTACTTTCATGAGTATCAAACTATGATGGACCAGATGGATTACACTACTTTTCTTTATTGATTGAGAAAAACTAGTTAGCCATTATGAGAAAGAAGGGTAAATAGGTAAGAAATGGTGGGCATGCCCAGTGGTGTTGGGGATGAAGGGAGTGGGCGCAATACCACTTGCCTGTTGAATAAGACACTGAGATTTCGATCTGTGACCCTCTGCATGCTTCAGGGAAGTTTGGTGACCCTGGGAAAGGCCCTTTGAAACAGCTGTGGAGTAAAGGTTGGCCTACTGGGTGGGTTCTGGCACCAAACATTCTCTACAACTCCATACTCATAACATGAATACATTTGGGGTTAGTGTGAACAAAAACATGACTGTTGGTCATGAAAATGTTTAAAATCATATGATTTCCCCTGTCCTCTTTTCCCATTCCTGCAGCATTACTGCAGTGTTATGGGGAGAAATCAAGATCTGCTAAGATCCACTTTGGCATGTTTCTTGGTCTCTTTACCTGCATTATGGTGTTTGGCAAAATACAGTACAGCACCAGTGTGCCAGGTTCAAAGGTTTGTAATGAGACCTCGGGAAGAAGTTGGGGAAACCCAACTTAGCCTTTTGAGAAAGTATCCCTAATTCTTGCCACCATGCCTAGCATAATGGAAGCTCATGAGATAATTTCATGTGTTTTCAACAAATATTTACAAAGTGCCTTCAAAATCCAGCTAAAGTGCTTGGTCAACAGTCCAGAGTGGCTAGAATGGGCCATATGGCAACCTGCACATGGGAACTGATTTGTCTCTTGTTTGGAGTAAGATGATGTGACAAGAATTTGTATGTAACAACTTCTTAATAGTCTCAGCATGCCTTCTAACAGAATTACCTAGAAATCACAAGACTACCACATTACAGAACTAGATTTGGGCATCTGAATAACAAGAAAAATTAATCATTTACAATTTTATTTCAAGAGATGTTTGTTGAGTTCCAAAAACGTGGTTGGGAGATTAACCGCAAGAGAGACTAAGGATGGTCCTGTTGCACACTGACACAGGGCACTAGAGAAAGAGAGGAGAAGCCTCTCTGCTACGTGGGCACAGGGAGGAAAAACTGATGTCTGCAGAGGGAACTACAGCTGATCAGAGCCTGAACAGTGGACGCTCAGGGCTGATGTCATGAGCATGCCTATGGCCTGATAAGGCCCAGAACATTCTGGTCTGCTCTAACTTGTACCCTCATGGTGAGAAATCCCATGGAGATGCTAAGGTTCAGAAGGCCTCTTCCTCTACTGAAGGGACTTGAGCCAGGTCTGAGAGCAGTCTTTTCTGTGATTGTTGGCCAAGGGCAGGGATTAGCTTTTTTCTGACTTCTCTCTGAGGTAAACTGCTGTTTACTTAACCTGTTGGCAACAGAGCCCTGTTTCGCTCAGGACCCTGAATATTGGCCTTCAGATAAGAAATCATCCTGGGACGTGAGAAGCACGTAAACACACGAGGTGCTTCCATGTGACACAGGACGCTGAGCCAGGAAGTGTTAGTGCTCACACTCCCGTGCTCTGGAGCCTCTGGGATCCTCTGGGTGGGTCTTCTGCTGGTCTTGGTGAGGGGTCTTTGGGTGCACGCAGCCAGGGACTTGTTTGGATATTTGGACGTTTGGATTTTTCCTTTTCCAAATGCCTCAGGATCTTTCCTTCCCATGTAACCTCTCCATAACCTGTATTTATTTATGTTTTCATTTTATCAGCAGGGCAGCTGAATTTCTTATATGGTGACACAGGACTCTCCAGAGCATAGGACCTGCCTGGCTTCTCTAGGCTGAGTCCTGCCACTGGCGGTGTCCCTGGCACTACATGTCATTTGTTAAAGGTGGCAGTAGCATCATTCTAGATTCAAGATGAGGGAGCTGTAGATCACATGGGACCGTTTAGTAGCAGTGTCCTCCAGAGGCAAGGTGTGATACTCAACAGACCTCAGTGGACTCTGTTGTCTGATCTACGTCTGACCCGTCCTTGCTAGGTTCTACCTGACTTGTCCTCACACTCTAAGTAAGAGTTGCGTGTGAACGGCCTGTCCACCCCCACAGTCTTCTGGAGCTCCAAGGGGCATACACATGACTGCGTGTACCTTAAGGCTGCCAGGTTTGTAAGGAGACAACAGGTTCAGAAGACTGGGTTGATGGGAGGCTACAGAGGTCTTGACTGATCAGCCCACTGCACTGTTTCTTAGAGAAACTGCTACGTTAGGACTCTGTTGAGTAGGAATTTGAGAGCAAACTGCAGCATTTACCAGGTAGATGCACCTTCTTGGCATGGCCCCCCACCACCCTCAAGCCTATTCTTCAAATGTAAACAAGTGTCCCCTGTGGTCACCCCTACCCTCTCCTGCAGCACCACTGCCCGGCCTGACTTAGCTGGCTTTCCATTAGGGCCCTCGGTGGGCTGGGTGTGAGCCTCTGCAGGGCAGATGGACATCATTCCTTCTCCATCACCGCGGGCGCTCTGAGAAGGGAGCTTCTGGCCCTGCGGTCAGTGCACACAGCCACCAGAACAGCATTTGCACGGTTTCCCCAGCCCTGGGGTTCCCCTCTTTCCTCTTCGGGTCTCCTCCTTTTCTGGAAGGAAAGAATCGGGGCCTACTGACTCTTCCCTGAAGCAAACCCGGCGTTAAAAGACCCCCAAGCTGCCTGACCCTCCAGTTCTTGGGGCTGCGGCGAGCCTGCCTTCTCTTTGGTCTCCAGACCTCCTCCAGCGCCGTGGATCCAGTCAGAGCCGCCTCCGCTCTGTCGCTTTAAGCCCCCGCGGCCGGCGCGCCCCTCCTTCTCGCGGCCGGGGCGCCGCATCTCCTCCCGCTCCTCCCCGGGCTCCTCCTCCGCCGCCCGGGCTGCTCGGCCGCCGGCTCCGCTGCGCGCTCGGCTTGGCTCCGCGAGCTCCGGGAGGGACCTGCAGCCATGGCCGACATCAAGACGGGCGTCTTCGCCAAGAACGTGCAGAAGCGGCTCAACCGCGCGCAGGAAAAGGTGAGCGGCGGCCGGGGCTGCGGGCTGCGGCGCCGCGGGGCCGGGCTGCGCGGGGGGTCCTTCCTCCGCCCGGCCACCGCAGGACTCGGGTGACCGACGTGGGGACCCGGCGGGCGGCGGCAGCGCCAGGGACCGCAGGCCCTGACCCCCGAGGCCGCGGCGGGCGGCGGCGGGCGGCCACGGCCCGGGGCGCGGTGTCAGGTGCGGGCTGCGCTCCCCGCCGAGCGCGCGGTCTCCTGGGCTCACTCTCCGCTCCGCGCATCCGGCGGGAGGTGGCAGCATCCCTCCCTCCTTCCCCGGGGATTTTGTGGCTGAGCGAGATGGGAACGTAGGGCTTGGTAGAGAAGCCATCCTCAAATCTGCTCGGACCGATAGGACTGGATAGCAGACGACCAGCACCTCCATACAGTGCTGCCGTGTAAACACAGTTCCAGAGACGGCACACTTTTATTTTTGCCCTTTTGATACCAGTGTCCTCTGGAAGGTCAATAATAAATGACCTCAACCGAACAGGTCTGCACAAACGGGTGTTTCACTGCATACGAGAACAGCACACAGCAATCCTGCCTCATTGCAGGGGCCAGGGTCCCTGTTGCTAATTTATTTCTCTCCGTCAGGGTTGTGCACAGAGGAAACTCGGGTCCGGAGGGAGCCCAGCTCAGAGCAGTTGGGCGGGCATCATGCAGACACTCCCCTGACTTCCTTGGTGACTTGTGTCTGATGGCTGCAAGGCCTTCATTTGTGTCCTAGGCAAAGGACATTTGCACTTAGCAACACTGGCTGTGGTAGCGCATCACTGAGATCAGTTGATTCTCAGGTGGCGTTGATGTTTGTCCTTGGGATGCAGGACGCTGGCGTTTCCCTGCCTCACTGGAGGCCAGATCTGCAGTGCCACTCATTCTGGCTGGGAGCTTCCCTCCCCGGGCTCAAGTTCAGGCTCCTGCAGTTCCAGCTCTCCCGGAGCTGTGCCTGGGAGCACCAATCCTTTTGCCATTCTCTCCGGGGCCCAAAGGCTCAGTGGCTACAGATTGTCCCTCCCTCCACGCACACATGCACACTCCGGATGCGTTAAGAGGATTGCATTGCTTTTAATATCTATTCGAGCTCATCCTGAACTCTGGGATCTTCCTCTTGCCACTCCCTCAGCAGCTGGATTAGCAAGGCTTCCCGACCCACCCATTGCCTGGTTTCTTGTCCAGCAAGTAGCCTGGCGTCCTGTTTGCTGGGCTTGAGATTCGGCCGCGCTTCATTTACCCACTTGTTTGCCCTCACCTACCAAAGCAATCACTTGAATCTTGGCTCTGAGGCTTTTCGCTGAATCCACTTTCCATCTGCGAAGTAATTTCGTGACATGCTCTGTCTTTCCAAAGATTAATTTATTTCTTAATCTAGGTCACCAGCTGCTAATATGTCCCAAATAACTGAAAGAAAATGTAATCCCTCTGACAAAGCAGTCAAGTTTAAATTGTCGAAAAGGTCACTTTTTTCATGACTGTCAGTGTGTGCTACGACCGCATTTGTGGGTGCTATTCATTCTCTTGTGAGAGGGGATGTCTCAAAGACCCTGGGGATAATTGCTGATGAAACGAGCCTGTTGCACTACGATAGGGGATAAGACATCAAGATGCTGAGAAAGGGCCTACCCACTGGTAAGTTCTGCCTGCCTTCTGAGTTGTAAGGTTGGCTCAACAAAGCTCAGAGGGGAGCTGCATAGGAGTGGAGCACAGGGAAGTGAGACCTTGGGGGAGGGGCTCATTTGAGGTCTCTCATTGTCCCTCCCCTCTGCTTCTTCATCCGTTCCTCTTCTCCACTGCAGTCTCAGATTCATTAATGATGCCATGTTCTCCAGACCCCTTGTCCTTGCTTATGTAGGCAAGTCTTATTGAGAGAATCCACTTCCTTATCACCTCTGCTCCACCTCACAGCTTGTGCATTTTGGCTCCAAATGCCTCATTGATGGCTTTTTATTACTTTAAATACATTCGTTCTTATTGAAAGTCAGCCAAAGCTCATTGGAGAAAAAATTAAATATATATGTGAGCAAGAACTAAACTGAAGAGGTATGGAACCTCACAGATCTTATTCTTATTTGGTGTGTATTCTAGTGTGTATCCACATACATGCATATGCATCTGTACAACAAAGCTAGGCTTATGCTCTGTGGTTTGGTAACCTGTTTGTTTCACTTAATCATCCCAAGAAGCTTTCTATACATGTACATATTTTACATCAATAATGTAAATGACTAAATAGTATTAGAATATATGGATTTTAATGAAATATGGTTTGGGTTATTTATTTCCTAATGATTCTGTTTATAAATTCAAGTCAATAAGCTAATTCATAAAGAAAATGCTTTCACAAACCCCTAATTATTTCCTTAGCCAAATTCCTAGAAAGAGAATTATTGTGTCAAAGTATTCATATTTTTCATATTTTTATTATGGCTGGATTGCCTTCCAGACAGATTATATCAATTTCCATTCACACCAACAAGTTCATGGACACTTGCCAACTCTGAATAATAAAATTTTAATTACTCATTAGCTATGACATTGGAAATAGTAGTTTCTGATTCATTTCATTATTTGGCATTTGCATTTCTATTTTTTATTCATGAATACACACATACGTATGTGTGTGTGTGTTGTGTGTATGTGGCATGTGCATGGAGTGGATGCATGTGTGCATTCCAAGGCCGGAGGTTGATGTTGATGTCTTCCTCAGTCACTCTCCACCTTAGTATTATTATTATTATTTTCAGTTTCACACTGAATTTAGAACTTACTTATTTGGTTGGAGTAGCTAGCCAGTGAGCTCCAGGGATTTTCCTGTCTCTGCCAGCCAGCCCTCGGATCCAGGCGTGTGCCACCATACCCACATTTTAGATAGGGATCCAGACTCAGGTCCTCATGCTGGAAAGCACTTCCCTACTGAGCACCTCCCAGACCTGGGTTTCTATTTTTGCTCTTTTTGTACAACATCTGCACTTGTTATTTATAGGTACAAAAAACACCTGTCCTTTTTATCTACTTACTTTTAATTTTTTGTGATAAAGATAGTATTTATATTTATGTATAGTGACATATATCTATCAATTGGTTTGCATGTTTTTTCTCTTGGCTGAGTAAGTCAGGGTCCCGTCACTTGCTTGGTTTAAAGAAGAATTTAATTGCTAATAATAAAATTAGATAACAACTTGTATTTGGTTTGTTTACATATACATTTAAATGCCATTTATTAGAATATTTACTATTTATATGTATTTATTATACATATTTATATTATTATGTTATATATTTATTATTATATACTGTTAAGCCATATGCATATATATTCTTATGTATATATAAATATATGCAGAGATGTGCATTTGCTCCTTTAAGGCAGGTACCTTTGCCGCTCCCATTTAGTAGATGTGAAAGAGGTCATGACACACCTGAGGTCACAGAGTTAGCAAGTAACAAATCTGGAATATGTATATCAGCAGTCCAGAGGTTTCCCTTTGCATGATGGCAATTAATTAAACTGCCTGTTGTAATTAAGGCTAGAAAATATTCAGGCTTGTATGGCATCCAGAGCTCAACCATGTCAGAGCTCAGGTGTCCTCTCTTTCCCTTTCATCTGTGCTGTGCATCTTGCCCTAGATTTGGTCAAGTTCTTCTCTCTCGGTAGCAGCATAACTGCCAACAGCCCCAGGAAAGCACATGTCTTTCTGTTGGCACTTCTACAGAGCCCTGTGACAGAGCTCAATCTCTGTGACTAAGGGCCAGGACCGTGGTTGGATTGGGCCTGGATCACAGACTGCTACTGGCAATCTGGAGATGGAGAGGTGTTTTGAACCACATGGGCTCAGAGTGGAAGACAGTGATCACAGTGCGGGAGGAGGAGAGGATGTCACTGAGGCTTCCCTAAGAGACCTTCTCCCTCTTATGCTTATGTAACCATGTACTTAACAAGCAATTTAATATTTGTCTAAATTTTTCTTGCCCCCCCTTCTCTCTCTCTCTCTCCATATATCTATCTATCTATCTATCTATCTATCTATCTATCTATCTAATTTAAAATCAAACAGTACTTTTAGCTGGAAGTTAAAAGAAAACAGGAAAGGAGTTACTAATCCCCAAATTTCTTAAAATATGCTTGCATAGCTGTTTATTGTTTTTTTCCCCCTTCTATTTTGTATTGTTTTTTTCAATGTAGGGTTTCATCTAGCCTAGGCTGACCTGGATCTTACGGTGTAGTCCCAGTCTGGCCTCAAACACACAACAATCTTCCTACCTTTACCTCTAAGTGATGGGTAAAGGCATGCACCACCACACAGACCTGGTTTTGCTATTTGTTAATAACAAGACTTTATTTACATTCATCTCTTTCCTTTCCCTTCATACATGATAACAGGACTGCATCTTTAAAGAGTGAAATTTGACTTTTGTTCAATCAAGTGTGCACATGTCATGTTCTGCTGATGAGCTTGTGTGCTGTGGCTGTCTGCATGGCTGCCCCAGATCTAATTGCAGAGCATTTCCATGCTACCAGATACCCATCTGTCCTCTTGCCCTTCCTATTCTTTGTCCCTTTATGTCCAAGCCTCTTAATCTCTTTGCTGTTATTTCCTAAGAGAGTCTATTCTTCATTTACCAATTACTTATTGGTAATTTTCATGTCTGTTCTAGGGAAGTGTTTGTGCTCACGTCTTTCCGTATGCTTTCTAGAGGGTGGCTTCTCTTTTTTCCCCCATTTGTAGAAATGTGTTGTTGATTACCACATGGGTCCTTTGCTAGATTGTTTGCCCTCACAGACAATGGCTGGCTGGCTTTCTTTCTTTCTTTCTTTCTTTCTTTCTTTCTTTCTTTCTTTCTTTCTTTCTTTCTTTCTTAAAATATTCATTTGAGAGAGAGAGAGAGAGAGAGAGAGAGAGAATGGGCATGGCAGGGCCTCTAGCCACTGCAAATGAACTCCAGACTCTATGCCACCTTGTTCACCCTGCTTTACATGGGTACTGGAGAATTGAACATGGGTCCATTGGCTTTGCAGGCAGGTGCCTTAACTGCTAAGCCATATCTCCAGCCCTTTCATGCTTTCTTAATGGTGTTTTGTAATAAGTGGTAGTTTTAAATTTATGAACTCCTAGCTGGTAATTAAGTTCATGGTTCTTAAAAGATTTTTTGTTTTGGGCTGGAGAGATTGCTCAGTGGTTAAGGCATTTGCCTGCAAAACCTAAGGACCCAGGTTCAATTCCCCAGGCCCCACATAAGCCACATGCACATGGTGGCGCCTGCGTTTGGAGTTCGTTTTCAGTGGCTGGAGGCCCCAGTGTGCGCATTCTCTCTCCCTCTCTCAAATAAATAAATAAATAAATAATATATATTTTAAAAATTTGTTTTGAGACAGGGTCTCACTATGCTGCTTAGGCTGGTCTCCAATTTGTGGGCTTGAGAAGTCCTGCCTCAGCCTCCCAAGTATCTGGGACCCAGCCTTTTCTTTTCTTTGGAATTTATAATTATGGTGCCTTTAAAATTTGCTTTTAACTGTTAGAACTCTTTCTTTCTTTCTTTCTTTCTTTCTTCTTTCTTTCTTTCTTTCTTTCTTTCTTTCTTTCTTTCTTTCTTCATGAGGCCTGACAAACATTATCAGTAACACTCTTCAAGTTTCTCAGTATCCAATGGTGTAGTTGTCTGTTCACTTCCTTGGAAGAAATCCTGTTCTGAAGTCTCGGCCTTCATGGTGTCGTTCAGTTGCTTTCTCCTGCTTTATGTGTTCATATACCTAATTTTCTTTTTCACTTTAGACGGGCTTTGGGGGTAGATGGACATAAGCATACGAAGTTAGTCTGTCAAGCTTCTGCTGAGGTGTTTCCATTGAATATTTGTGTCCAGTGGGATTCTTTTTCTCCCATCTTCTACTTGGCAAACCCAAGACATACATTGGTCTTGTGCAATATCCAGTTCAGCAAAGCACTGACTCCACACATTTGAGAAGTGATTCTCAAGTGGCCAGGATGACTGCAAGTATGTTATTTCTTAAAACATTTTAAAGTAAGGGAGTTAGACTATTTAACTTCTAAGGGCTTGTCCCATTTTACATGTTACAAGTCACTTTGTCCATAGTGATTATTGTATAATAATCTTGGGCATGGTTTTTTCTTTATGTAGTACATCTTCAAACCGAACTGTAGGTTCTTGAGCTCAGAGTTGGTATATTCTATTTCCTTCTCTGGCCTGACGTGTTCCCCCACAAGCATGTCTGAAACTTAATCTTCAGTGCAACAGTGCTGTGAGGAGGGGAGGAATGGAGAGAGCGTAGGTAATGGGGGCCCCATCCCAGTGAGTGGATTAATGGTGATTTGAAAGGGCTGGAGGCTGCAGGTGTGATCTCTGGTTCTCTCTTGCCCATCAACCTTCTATCATGGGGTAACAAGACTGAAGGTTATGTTATATGCATTCGTTTTACTTCATCCAGTCTCACATATTCTGTTACAAAACTACAAATTGGACAAAGATATCTCTTCAACTAAGATGTTGTTTTCTGGTTAAATTAAGATTTTAGTTAACAGAACATCTTTGTCAGAGTGAGATTTCCTTCTTCCATTTCTCCCAAACATAACAGTCATACACCTATACATCCGTCTTTGTGCAGAATGAAAGCAGTTGGGAATTGGGACTATAGGAATTGAGACTTTAACATTAATAAACGTTACCATATATAAATATGTAGGACTGTATATATGTTTTTTATTTTTTTCTTTCTTTGTTTTTTTAAATTTTTAAATTTTTTTATTAACTTCCATGATTATGAAAAATACCCCATGGTAACAATCTCCCTCCCCCTACTTATCCCTTTGAAACTCCACACTCCATCATACCCCCTCCCCATCTCAATCAGTCTCTCTTTTATTTTTGATGTCTTGATCTTTTCCTCCTCTTATGATGGTCTTATGCATGTAGTGTCAGGCACTGAGGCCATGGATATCCAGGCCATTTTGTGTCTGGAGGGAGCATGTTGTATGGAGTTCTGTCCTTCCTTTGGCTCTTACATTCTTTCCGCCATCTCTTCCGCATTAGACCCTGAGCCTTGGAAGGTGTGATACAGATATGGCAGTACTGAGCACTGCGGTCATTTCTTTCCATCACCATGATACCTTCTGAGTCGAAGGACTGTATATTTTTATGTTTACACAGGTGGCTAAGTTTCAAATAAAGGAATATTGTGCTTGTGAAGCACCTTGGGAAGGAGGAGTAGATAAGGGAAAGAATATTTTAAAAATGATATCTTTTTATTTCTTCATAAAGTGGAAATTTCTGCCTAATTTTTCAAACACAATTTAAATTGTATTTATTTATTTACTTATTTGACAGAGAAAGGGAGAGAGAGAGAGAGAGAGAGAAAGAGAGAGAGAGAGAGAGAGAGAATGAATGGGTGTGCCAGGGCCTTCAGCCACTGCAAACGAACTCCAGACGCATGTGCCCCCTTGTGCATTTGGCTAATATGGGTCCTGGGGAATCGAACCTGGGTTCTTTGGCTTTGCAGGTAAATACCTTAACCGTTAAGCCGTCCTTGAAACCTTTAAATATTTTTTGGATATAGTAGGGATCATTTTTTCTAAGAAATTAAGTGGACCAGCAGTCTTCTGTGCAGAAAATAAAAGATGTAAAGATATAAAGGTTCCTTATGCCACATATGCAATTTTCCCAGCATTCTTAGTAATGATAACATTTATAGAATGAAAATGCTGTCATCACAGAGTCAAACCACTTACCCATAGAAGAGTACAATCTCTCTTTTTCTCTGGTCTTTGCTTTTTTTTTCCCACATACACATATCGCAAGAATCATGCAAAATTAAAATGACAGCAGTCACAATTTTCTGAGAATATCTCCATGGGCTGATTTTCAACATGGAAATGTTGAAGCTTCATTTTTGTTGATTCAATCTAGATTTAAGTATTGTGTTTATCTATAGTTTTACTTTCTGAACACATTGTGGCATCAACCTTATTTGGAGAGATGTTATAGGAGGCCACAGATAAGTCCTTAGGTTTGAAATATTTGTTATGTTATGATCATGTACCCATTTTGATTACTCTGATACTACTAAGAAGAGATGAACAAAAAATCAGAAACCCAGCATTTTGGTGCCTTTTGTCTTATCTTAATGAAGTTATGTAGTTGAAAACTCATTTCATGAATGAGTAAAGATTGAACACATAAAAATTAAACACATTAGTAGTTATGTTCATGTTTTTCCCTATCTTGAAAGGCTTCTACGGTTGTGATAAAATGCTTGCAAACCCAGGTTATTTGTATGCCTTGTGCCATGGTACTTGTATGGTACAGGATTAAGAATTTCTATTCTCAATGTGAATTTGCTGTCAAGTCAATCTGACAGAATTAATTACTTCACTTAGAGACATTTATCAAGAATCTAATATGTGAAAGTCACTTTCTGGAATACAGGCAGACACTATTATTTTTATTATTTTATTTTTACAAGGTAGGGTCTCGCTCTAGCCCACGCTTACCTGGAAATCACTATGCAGTATCAGGCTGGTCTTGAACTCACAGCAATCCTCCTACATCTACCTCCCGAGTGCTGGGATGAAAGGCATTTGCCACCGTGCCCAGCTTGCTTTTTCTATTTTACAAATTAATGGCTTATGGTAATTTCATAAAGCACGTGTCACTGGGGCCATTTTCTGTCCTAATAGCTCTGATGATTTTGTTATAGTTTTTAGTCATGAACTATTTTTAAATTATGGAATTCACATTGATTTTTAGGCACAATTCTACTTCACACTTAGTATAGTAAATGCAAATATAATTTTATATGCATGTAGTAACAATAATTTGTAGTGACTTGTTTCATCTCAATGTTCATTTATTGTGGTATTCTACATCAGGACTTGGACCACTACCAAGCTGTGCTCTTCTTATAATAGACAGACACCTAAGTTGGACTTGTAAATATAGGCCAACAGGAGCTGGTATGGAGCTGAACCTTTATATACACTAGAAAGTATGTAGCTATTCATTAATCATTCTGCAAGGGAAAATGCAGTTTGGTATGGAACTAGGGACCTAACCTAGAGAAAGAAGATTGGACACCCTTACACAAAGAAAGCAGATTTTAAGTTAAGACCTTTAGGATGAATTGAAGCTTCAGGCAAGGAGTGAGTGAATATCAGAGTCAAGAAGTACTTCATACCTGTATCCACTGATATAAATACTAAATAAAAAACCTGATGCACACTATAGAATCAGCTGTAAATATTGGCCTATGATGTGACACCTGCTGCCTCTTGGATATTTAACTATCATAAGAGATTATAATTAACATGCTTCTGCTGGGTAGGTAATGGTTCCTTTTTTGTGTGATCAGATCTTACCTCACATGTTGAAGGGTGCTTTAAGGACATAGTTGACCCCCTTTGCATACAGTCAGGACACTGGGTCAGAACTGACTGACCCTTTGAATTAATAGTCATACAAGGACCCCTTTGTATTACAACAGTAAACTCAAACCCAGCATGGATTTTTTTTTTCAGAGTAGGATTTCTTATCTGAAACCATCAGAAATTCACAATAAAAACGAATTATATAATTTTTATAAATAAAAAGGTTATTCTGTCACTAAAAGATTACATTTTTTTTTTTTTTTTTGGTTTTTTCGAGGGTCTCACTCTAGCCCAGGCTGGCCTGGAATTCACTATGGAGTCTCAGGGTGGCCTCGAACTCACGGCAATCCTCCAAAGATTACATTTGATGATTACATTTGAAATGCATTTAAATACTTGCATATAATCACAATTAAGATAGATGATAAGATAAGACGATAAGATAAGATAAGGTAAGATAAGATAAGATGAGATGGAAAGGAAGCAAGAGAAGAGGAAAGGGGAGAGGAACATGGAAAGGTTGGTGCCAATTTGACTTCTTATGGATATTGCCTTGACTGTTTTGTGAGCAGCTGTGTGGGACCCAGGAATAACTCATGTGAGATGACCATATGCTCGTTTCCCAATGGGATGATGGTGAAGTGGTAGTACCTTTAAGAGACGGACCTAAGCCAAGCTACTATTACTAGGCGGTCACTACCCTCACCAGCCTTGGACAAGATTACCGTAGATGTTATGAGGCACTAGTTAGTTCCTAAGAGAGTAGGGTGTTAGTAACAAGAGTAAGCCTGGGCTTTGAATCCCTCTAGCTTCCTGACTTCCCATGAGTCTGCTCCTCCTCTCTATTGCACCCTCTCAACATAACGCCAGCCATCATGTTATATTGTATATGAGGTGTTCACCAGTGCTGAACAGATAGGCTCACTGGGTCATGATTTTCTAGCCTCTAAAACAGCCAAATACACTTCTTTCACTCGTAAAGTTCTCAGCCTCAGGTATTCTTTTAAAGCAACAGAAAATTAACATACTCTTCTTAACATTAACCCAAGAGAAAGGAATGATTTTTGTGTACATATATAAAATGTGTATAGAAGCTTTATTCATAATGGCAAATATGGAAGCATATCAAATGCCTGTCAAACCCAGAATTTATAATACATACCAAATGCCTGTCAAATATGGAATTGATAATACATTCTGGACTATTATACAGTATAGATTACACATTGAGTTTAAAAAGTGAACTGTTCCTAGACCAGATGTATGAATATGTCCCATATACATGATGATGAGCTAAAGAATGTTTGAAGGGATACATTGTATACCATTTACACCAACTTCAACTGCAAGGGAAATGAACCTATGGGTTAGAATAGCATAGTGAACACCTGGTAATAGAAAATGTGCAGAGAAGAGAAGGAGTGTTAACTGGGATGAGGACTGAGGAAACTGATTAAAAAAAATTATTTATTTTTATTTATTTATTTGAGAGTGACAGACAGAGAGAGAAAGAGACAGAGAGAGAGAATGGGCACACCAGGGCTTCCAGCCACTGCAAACAAACTCCAGATGCTTGTGGCCCCTTGTGAATCTGGCTAATGTGGGTCCTGGGGAATCAAACTGGGGTCCTTAGGCTTCACAGGCAAGCTCTTAACTGCTAAGTGATCTCTCCAGCCTGGATACTGATTTTTATTCAGGAAGTGTCTGGTGACATTATCCATATGGCAGTAGGTTATATTATATATGCACATTAACATGACAAGTGGATAAGGCTGCTAATGCTCACTACATGTAAGTCACTATATTACAATACGTAAATGAATGTACAAAATTGACAAGTTTGTTGATCCTTACTACGTGTGTCACTATATTGTATACGCACACAACATACTGAGTAGATAACATTGTTGATGCTTCTAACTACATGTGTGTCATGCCTCATTCTAGGAACTTCAATAAATGCAGATTTATACATGTTCCCTCTCCTTTTCTACTATTGAGGTGACAATGTTGAGTAATAAGAAGAATGTTATAATGTTGTGGCTATGTTGCCCCCTAAAATCTTTTCAAACTGTACAGGGTCTCACCTAAGGCACACTGGACATAAATGGAGCCATCTCCCTGGTCACCTCTGAGAGAACTTTACTGCTTACTTATCTGGAGCCATCTCTACAGACGATCTATAATTTCAGATGAAAGCTGTCATTTTGTACAATGAACATCTGCTAATAAAAAAATCTGCACTCATCACATAAATTAAAATCATTCTATTAAAAATGTGTGAGGAAGAGCCTGGGGTGGCATAGAGAATGTGTTACACGTTTACACTGGAAAAAAGCACAATGCCTGGGCAAAACCCCAAGGGACCCAGTTGCTCTGAGTCATCAAGGGGTGAGGACCACATGACCACAGCTGGAATGAACCACACTGGCTGTCTGAGAACCAGCAGCTTTTTGTACCATCTACTAGTGACTTTATTTTCCCTCCTATTGCTCTTCAAGGACTTTTGTGGAAATATTTAGTTCAAAAGAATCCCTTAATATTTTATAGGCTTTGGTGCTTAAGCTTTTTAAGATCAGAAATATTTTTGAGATTCTGATAGAAAATCTAGAAAAAATGTATAAAATGGTGCATATATTTTGGGATATTTTAAATAACACTAGTTCCTAACCAGAAATTAGGATGAAACTTCTCTCAATAATCCACATCACTTAGTGGAAAATCAATGTAAATGTAAACTTTCTTCATGTTTTAATGAGCATTATATTTAATAAGTACCCTAATAAGATAACTTTAAATGGGAATATGAGAGTTGTTACTTAGTTTATTTCATAAGTAAATATATATTTGAGACAAGGAACTACAGAGATAGTGGAAAAAATAGTAAAAATGTATCTTTATGATTCATGTTGATCCCATCTAAAGTAAAAGTTAACTACATAAAGCAGTAATCATAAATCTAGACAGACCTGGTGGCATATACCTGTAATCTCAGCCTACACAACACAGAGAAAATCCATCTCAAAAATGACAATTGGAGGGAATATGTTATATCTATCTATCTATCTATCTATCTATCTATCTATCTATCTATATATATAAACTATATATATATTGTTAATGACATATACTATATAAAATATAGTTTGACAATAACTACAAGAAGGAGTGGAAAGAAAGTGAGGCAATATAAGTAATTTTTGTAAACAGCTGTTTCATATTAATCTAAATTGTAATGAGATTGCTATCAACTAAAATGTTAATTGTAATCCAAATACAATCTTACAGAACAAACATAACAATTGTAAAAGAAACAAGAGAATTAAAATCCAAATTGAAAATATCTATTTCATGTGGGAAAAAGCAGTCATGAGAAATAGTGGAAGAAAAAGAATAAGAATGTAAATGACAGGCATGTCCTGGTTTTCATTAACTGCACTGATCATAAGTAGACCAAATGCTTTGTTTAAAGGCAAGAGTTTGGCAATGTTGATTTAAAAAATCCAAATGAGTGCTATCTCTAAGAGATATAATTAATCAGAGACAGATAGTTGGAGGCACAGGGATTGGAAAGATGTATATCACCAAGCAAACAACAGCTGGAGTGATTATACAAACATCAAAGGAAACTAACATAGAGATCACTCCTACACAAAAAAAAATGCATTTCATCATGACAAATAGGCCAACCTATGAAATAGATATGATAAGTATCAAAATTTATATACATAATAAAAGTGAACCAAAATACATAAAGAAGAGCTGTCAAAATTAAAGATGAAGCCGGGCGTGGTGGCGCATGCCTTTAATCCCAGCACTCGGGAGGCAGAGGTAGGAGGATCACTATGAGTTCAAGGCCACTCTGAGACTCCATAGTGAATTCCAGGTCAGCCTGGGCTAGAGTGAGACCCTACCTCAAAAAACAAAACAAAACAAAAAAATTAAAGATGAAGAAAATTCAATAACAAGGTTGGGAATATGGCTTAGTGGCTAAAGAAACTTGCTTGCAAAGCATGCTGGCCTGGGTTCATTTCCCCAGTACCCATGTACAGCCAGATGTACAGCCAGATGCACAAAGTGGCCCATGGATCTGGAGTTTGTTTGCAGCAGCAAGAGGCCCTGGTGAGCTCATTCATATTCTCTCTCTCTCCCAAAGAAATAAACAAAGAATATAAAAACAGAAAGTTCAACAATAATAGTTGAATACTATGGTAACTTACTGCCTTCTAATGATAAATAGAACAATTAGAGAGAAGATGACAAGAAAACAGAAGACTTGAATACAATAAAGCAGCTAGATCTAGCACATAATTATAGGACCTGAAGTAATACTATAATTCTTCACATGAACATGAAACATTCTCAAGAATGGGTCATATGTCAGACTATAAAACAAGCCTGCATACATTTAAAAGGCACAGAAAATCACATAAACTATATATTTAAAGTTCTTTTAAAAATAGTTTGACCCCCCCTTAGATGAAAACACCCTAGACACTGTTCTTCACGAGTCAAGGGTTTGACTTGGTGTCATATCAGAGGGGGAAATGGAAAGTGGAATGTGAAAGGAGGGGGATGATCCCTCTGTGAGATGCAGGTGTTTACTGTTAACTAAGGAATGGGATGATCCCTCTGTGCAATGTACCATGACCTTCCTGTATCTTGTTTCTAAATATCTTTGTGATTACATTGCATAGAATGTTTCTAGCCTCAGTTCCCACTATATGACCTATGTAACCTTGTGACTTCTTGTAGTAGCCCCCTCCCTTGTTTAACAGTATGTAACTTTGTGGTTTAACTTCCATCTTGTTTTTACTATAAACATCATGTGCTTATTTCCAATAAAAGCTGGCACTCTGCACAGTTCAGGGCTCCATCCTGAGATCCTGACCTCTGGGATGTAGACCTGGTTCACCAGTTTTCTTCTTTTGCTTCCTTTTTTATCCAATAAAACTTTGCCTCATGAAAAAAAATATTTTATTGATTTATTTATTTGAAAGAAGGAGAGGAAGAGAGAGAGAGAGAGAGATAGAATATGAATGGGTGTTCCAGGGTCTCTAGCCACTGCAAATGAACTCCAGATGCATGTGCCATCTTTTGCATCTGGCTTTAAATGGATACTGGAGAGTTGAAGCTGGGTCCTTTGGCTTTGCAAGCAAGTGCCTTAACTATTAAGCTATCTCTCCAGCCTACACAAGCTGTATTTTAATTTATCTCGGTATGCATTATCATTTTCTCATAATTTTTTCTTTGCTCCATTATTTAAAATTAAATTTGCTTCATTTCCCCATACTTGCTAATTTTAAAATTTCTCAGTTGACTTTTAAGTTCAGTTGTAGTTGTAAAGTACAGTCCTGTATCTGCTTCTTAGCAGCTTGCACACGTGAAGAATTCTGGTTTCCACTGTTAAATTACTTCAAGAAGTGACATTCATCTTTCTAGATGTTTCCACAGAGCTCTTCAATTCAGTCTTGCAAGTCCATCATAGATACTGGCACATTGTATGACAGTGCCACTCATAGCAGAGATTTCAGGTTGCCCTCAAAATTAATTCTTCCCTTTGCCTTTAGTAGCAGTACCAACTGTTACTGGGCTATGGTTATCCAGTTACATGTGGTATTTTTCTGCTTCCTTCATAGTTAAATGTAGTCATTGGAGTACTCTCTAATCAGTGGGAGATGCACACAGAAAGTGCTTAACTTCTAGGTCTCTTCCCAATAACCTGGATGTTGGTGCTGTGATAGCAGGTGAAGGTGTTACCTTGGACTGTATGATGGGGTCATGCCATCTCATATGTTAAATACATCAAGAAATTCAGATCAGAAGGACTTGGGTTTCCTGCACTGTGGGACCTCCATAGTGTCCTGGAATACTTACCTAATAGTTACTGTGAAGGAACAAGAGGATTCTGTCTCTGCACAACTTACTGAGTTGTTTCATCACTTTTATTTCTGAAGTTAAACTTCTGTCCAAAAGAACATTCAAAATTGACATTTTTGATGCTATTAACAACTCTTAAATATTAGAAGTTTCAATATAGTCCAACTTAAAATGATTAGTGTGTTAAATCCAATATTGCATACTGTAAAAGTAGAGTGTGTTATGAAAGGTGTAAAAATGGTTCAGGTACCGTGGAGAAATACTATCAATTCAGAGCAGGAAATAATGAGCAGGTGACTTACGACTTAGAAATTATCTAGATCATCTGCTGAGAAGACTGGTCTTTCCTTAAGACTTCCTGGTGGAAAGGGGGCGGGCCTTGTGATGTGCAGGTGTGCACGCAAATCTGTGTACATATGTGTGGTGGTCAGAGGAAAACCTTGGGTGTCATTCCTCAGAAGGCCATACTCCCTTTCAGAGACAAGCTCTGTCCCTGGCATAGAGCTTGCTAAAGTCTGCTGCAGTCACAAGGCGCTTCAGGCCCTCAGAAACCTCACAGACAGGTGTGGCTCAGGGAAAAGACCCAGAACCTTTTGAAAGTCATGATCCATGCCGGGCGTGGTGGCGCACGCCTTTAATCCCAGCACTTGGGAGGCAGAGGTAGGAGGATCGCCGTGAGTTCGAGGCCACCCTGAGACTCCATAGTGAATTCCAGGTCAGCCTGGGCTAGAGTGAGACCCTACCTCAAAAAAAAAAAAAAAAAAAAAAAAAGAAAGTCATGATCCCTCATCCTGGAGAAAACCAGCCTGGGTTAGACCAGGATATAAAGACACTGTCACCGCTGTTTCTCTCTCTCTCTCTCTCTCTCTCTCTCTCTCTCTCTCTCTCTCTCTGTGTGTGTGTGTGTGTGTGTGTGTCCTAGAAGCTCTGCCCATATCACCCCTTCTGGGCCCTGAGACAAAAACAGCAGAAACTGCAAGAAAGGACTTGAACCTGTGGGTTAGATTTAAAACATGTCAGTTTTGCTCTGTATTCAAGCGCCCAAGTCCCCTTTGAAGCCCTAGTGGCATTTTTCACGCTGATAGTTTTAAATAAAAACCATTCTTGCTAAAAGGTTGTTGAATGGAGGAGGCTCAGAATTTCAGAGCTGAAAGGGAGGTGATAAACCAGTGATTGTCCCTAAATGGTTATTTTCTCTGTCTGCTTCATCAGCCTTTGTAGACTGATTCTGTTTGGAATTCAACCCACTTGCAATATTTGAATTCATCTATTCTGAAATTTGCCTATATTGATAGAAAGTCAAGATCTTACTCAGTGATTCCTATTACTGACATATATGATATAAAGAATTAAACTCTATGTCTGAGTGCAGTATGCATGAACAATTATTTGTGACAACCTGCAGACAAAGTGACCCAATCTAAGTACTCAAATTTAGATAAGTGAGCCTGAGGCTAGTGGGAAGAACTCATCTTTTTCTTCTTCATCTTCTTTTATAAATCTTCTGCCTTAAATTCTTTGGGCATGCTGCAAATAAAAGATGTGGAATTGAGCTGGAGAGATGGCTTAGCTGTTAAGGCACAGGCTTGCAAAGTCTAAGAACCCAGGTTCAATTCTCCAGGTCCCATGTCAGCCAGATGCACATAGTGGAACATGCATCTGGAGTTCCTTTACAGTGGCTAGAGGCCCTGGCATACCCATTCGTTCTCTCTCTCTCCCTCCTTCCCTCTCTCTATCTCTAATAAATAAATTAAAAATTAAAAAAATTTAAAAAATTTAAAAAGATGTGGAATTATTGCTGTATCTGAGGTACAGAATTCAAAAGGATATTTTCTACTTTGGCTGTGGCTTTCCATAGCAGAGATCCAAGGCTTAGGAATCAGAGCTGTTTAGAGAATCAGTCAGCTAATCATTATTTTGTACAACAAATATAATTCTGTTTTCTAGATAAAAATTTTACATCTTTTAAAAAATTATGGGAATGTTTAATATGAGATCTATCCTGCATATTTTATATGTTCACATGTGTATGTATGTGCATGTGCACATGTGCACATATGTGTAGGCCAGAAGACAATCTCAGGTGTTGTTCCTCAGCACCACTGATCCCTTTGGA
Source organism: Dipus sagitta (assembly GCA_036346955.1). NCBI lineage: Eukaryota > Metazoa > Chordata > Mammalia > Rodentia > Dipodidae > Dipus > Dipus sagitta. Next base: position 45,659,787 of record CM070784.1, read on the forward strand.
GACAAAGTGTCTCACTGACACATTGCTCATCTAATTAGTCCAGAGTGTCTGGCCAATAAGCCCCGCAGGGATCTGCTTGTCTCTGTTCCACGTCAATGCTGGGACGACGGCACTACCATCACACCCAGCTCTGGATGGGTTCTGATGATCAGACTCAGGTCCAGCACTTTATGGATTAAGCCATCCTCCCGGGCCCTCCCAACACATCTTAAGTGTATGACTTTGTATTATTGACTATAGACTGCTGCCAACTCTCGAATTCATTAATTTTGCCTGACTGAAGCTTTGTACCCATTGACCAACAACTTTCTATTTCTTCTAAGCCCTTGACAACCAGCTCTTTACTCTGGGTTCCATGAATTTGACTCTTAGCTGTCCCACGTGAGTGGGAGCATGTTACAATGTTCCTTCTGTGGCTGGCTTCTTTACATTAACTTTACATCCTTAAGGTGCATCCATATCCTTCAGGTTTTTGAACTTCCTTCCTTTTAAGGTTGGATCACATTCCTTTGCATGTATGAATCACATTTATTTCCTCATTTTTGTGTTGATGGATATTTGTATTTTAATTCAGTATGGCTAATGGAGACAGTGCAGCATGATCATCGGGGTTCTAATATCTTTCCAAGTTCTTGTTTTCAGTGATTGAATATTGAGTATTTGAATAAATAGAAGTGGAATTGCTGGATTGTGAGATCCCCATAGTTTACCTAGCATCAGAGTACTATCCACATCACTTCTTTATTTTCCTTTTCAAATTTCTTCTAGTGCTAATTCCTGATACTCTGTCATATATATATATACATATATATATGTTATTTATATATACACATATATGTATTACATATACATACCTATATGTATTACATATACATACCTATATGTATAAAGTTTACAGGATAAAATAAAGCGGGCTTCTTATTTGTTATGTTACTGCATGTTTTACATTAATTTTTATTTGTTATTAAGGCAGGTATAGAAGGATAGACTCAAATTTCCAATATTCCACATCCTCTTTTGTTTGATTATAGAGTCCTTTAGATTCCCAAAATGACTGCTCACATGTAAGATTTCTAAAACACTTAAGGCATTATTTAAAATAGTATATGATGCAAGTAAAATGTCTAGCAGTGTGCCTGTGAGAAATAATAAGTTCTCAATGCAAGGTAGACATACTGTTTGTAAAATCATGTACGTTTAGCTTATTTTATTCTTGTGTTTTCTTTTGTGTGTGTTTGTGAGAGAACAGGTGCACATATGTGTGCAGATGCATGTGCATGCGTGCACATGTATGTGGAGGCCGGGGAACACCATCATTTTTCTTCTGGAATACCATCCATCTTCTTTTTTCTTTTTGAGTAAAGGTCTCTCATAGTGCTGGAGTTCACTAGTTAGGCTAGACTGCGGCCAGTGAGCCTCAGGGAGCCTCCTCTTTCCACATGCTCAGTGCTGGGCTTGCAAGAGTACCCCACCAAGCTTAGTGTGCTCAAGTGGGTGCTAGGGAGTGAGCTCAGGTCCTCATGTTTATGAGGGAAGCACATGATTGACAGAGACATCTTCTCAGCCCTTTAGGTTTTTATAAGAAAAAATATTCCAACTAAATTGCCTTTTTCTTCTCTGTGACCTTCTGTGACTTTTCCCTTCCCATCACATCAGTGGCTTCTTTCATATGATGCTCATTCCTCCTGCTACAGGATCTTAGTATTTAGAAGATGGTTACAGAATGGATGAATTGATGGTTACTGAGCTATTTTCAATATGAACTGAAACTAAATTACTACTTTTAGAAATAAATACTTTAAGAATCTGGACATAATACATTCTCAGTGATAAAAAACTACAATTTACTCACTTTTTAAATGTATAGATGGATTATACCATAAGAACCTATTTTGTCAAAAATAGTTTTTAAAAATATTAAGAGTGGATTATACAGAATATGGCTTTAAGCTCACAGCATTTTTCTGAGCTCCATACTCTTGGCTTAGTGCACTTGGAGGGTGAAGCTTCTTGGTGAAAGCAGGCTCCTCACTCACTGTCCTGGAGGTCTAGGGGTGGACTAAGACTTTGTGCAGATGCTGGCTGTACTGACCTGACTGGAAGCTTTCTGAGTGTGTGGTCACTGCGGCTGAGTTGTGCAGGAGGATTTCTAGGTCAAATGGAGCATCCAAGGAGGCCCAGCAGGGCCTTTTCTTGTTGGTCTCCAGGAGCTTTACTGACATTCAAGCCAAACAGAAATAAAGGAAAACCTCGACAAAAGATGAGAGACCTTTCAATCCAAAACCAGCTTTACTGAGCCCATGTGTGTATTGTATGTATGTACCTGCCTTTGATAGTATTAACTGACACTAAATATAGTTCCTATGTGCTTTAAACTTGAAAATGGAGAGCTAATTTCAGTAGTCTCTCCTTACCTCAGCCTTTCAATTTGATGCTGTGTCTCTTCTCCCCATCATCTTACTTTTCTAGACAATGAAATTGCATCCATGAGGACATCATCCTTTAAGCATTAAGTCGGTGCTGTGTTTGTGCTTCTTGGTATGTCTCAGTGACCAAGTAAAGCAGTATAGTAACAAAGACTGATGATGATGTGTCCCCTCAAAACTGAAAGCCAAAATAAGCCTTTTCCTTCCACAAGCTGCTTCTGAGTGGGTGTTTTGTCCCAGAAATGAGAAGGAAACTGCTATTAAAAATTGGTACCAGGGTTGGAGAGTTGGGTTAAGAAGTTAAGGTGCTTGCCTGCATAGCCAAAGGACACAGTTTCGATTCCTCAGTACCCACATAAGTCAAATACACAAGGTGGTGCATGTGTCTGGTGTTAGTTTGCAGCAGCTGGAGGTCCTGGCACCCCTTTCTCTCTCCCCCTCTTTCTCTCTCAAATAAACAAATAAAAATAAAATATTTAAAAATATTGGTACCAGGAGCGGGGTGCCACTGTAGTAAGTTTGACCATGTGATTTGTAGGCTTTTGGAATGGATTTTTGGGAGGAATATGAAAATATTTGAGCCTTGGACTGGAGAAATTTTATAGTGCTATAAGCAGAGTTTAATGGGCCATTCTGGCAAGAGTTTGAAAAACCAAAATGTAGAGAGAACTGTGGAGGCACAGCTTATGAGATTTCCTTAAAATGGGGGGGGGGGCGCTTTGTTGGGAACTAGGATGGATGAAGTTTTTGTGTGACATTATATCAAGGGGAGGGGGGAATGCTATAAAATTTCAAGGCCCACTCCCCCACTGCAGCTCCACCTCCTAAAGTCTCTGCCAGCTTGGGATCAAGCATGAGGCTTAGTCACAAACGCATGTGGCTATGGGGTCCCTAATAGTTCTCTGGGGCTCTTTGTTGAATGTTAAGAAAAGATGGGAGGGGAGAAGATGAGCGGAATGTTGTCCAGAATTCAGAAGAGGCAGCTGAAATGCGTCCAAATCCAGAAGTGGACACCATAGTAACTCTAGCATCCTGAGCCATTTGCATAAAGTCATATAGTGAAGGTGTGATTTCCATGAAGGTCTGTGGGGTTCTGACATCCAGGTCTTTTCTACCATACTACAGGACCTCCAAGAAGGAAGCTAATAGCTAGAGTGATATTTTACATTTAATATATTTAAATTAGTTGGTATTTAAGAAACAGAATTGTGTTTGGTAGAGTAGGAAGATAAATAAGGCACAATGTGGGTTTTAGGATTCAACACATCATTGAGAATCCTAAGCCATGAAAAAGTGACTGTTTAATTTAAAGGTCCCTAATCTAAATGGGAGTGTTTATGGAAGTACTCGGGTGAGCACTAGATATGATCTATCAGCTAAACCACAACTAGCAAAGAGATGTGTTGGCCATACATGTTTATTCCAGAAAGGAACTCCAATCATTCTGTATAAAATGTTTGCTTGTACTTTCATCTTCTGTGATCCAAATCTCATTTTATCTAATTGCCCCCTTTGGTAGAATTTAGAATTTTGGTATATATTAAAAATATAATTTATTGATTGAAATTAAAATTTAATTTGATTTAGAGTAGAAGTTGTAGTTATTTGTAGCCTAAGTTATTTATTAATCTTATTTAATATAATACCCATTAGGTAGTGGTGGTTTGGAAGGAGTGGGGAGTATTCAGAAAAGGAAGTTAGGACTCGCAATGCCCATAAAAATCACCATTTGGATTTTAACAACTATACTCATGATCCCAGTAATCCAGTTAGTATCACTACGACCCTTACAATTATGGCTTAAAGGCAAAAGGATAGTAGCCTTGATCATGGAAGCCAGTTCTAACAGGCTTTCTGAAACAATAGCTTTTCCATAGTTATTTGGGAGATTTTTTCCCTGATAATAGACACAACTCACCCAACACAGTGCTATACTGGGGAGATTGTGGGGCATAGACTATAGTCAGAAAATATGAGCAGGACATATGGTCAAAGAAAGAAGGTTTACATCTTGACAGATTCATTCCATCTGGCACGGTGCTGACATTGAGAAAAATCACTGTGCCCTTTGCTGACTCACATCACTTAACCCAGAGAGGCAAAGCCTCTTCATATGCCTGGATTCGTCCTGTGAGATTCAAATTCACATGCATTTCATATGTGTGTGTTTGAGAGCATGGCACAGACACCTGGGTGATTACTGTTAGTGTGACTAGTATGGGGCTCAGCAGATGAGCCCCATGACAGTCAGTCACTATGAAGATGTTCTCTTGGACAGTGTTGGCACACCAAGGCTGGCTCATTCCTGAAGCACCGTTTTGTGCTACTTGTGGTCTCTTTCATCATTTCAGCAATTTGTTAATTAAATATTTTCTTCAAAGAATTAAGTTCAGAGGACCTTGATTTCTATTTCCCAGCCTCTAGTGGGCATTTCAGGTTATAATGTAGTGTGTTCTCTTTCCAAGCTTTTATTAGTTAACTATCAGAATCTCTCCAAATCCCCTGTCAGCTGATTTTAGTACATTATTTAAGACTAATAAAATCTTTTTTAAAAAATTAGACTTACATACCACCAATAACTCAGAGAGTTTAGATTGGCAATCTTCAAAGTACTTCCAATTAAATATAAAGATCTGTCATTGTGAGGTGTGATGGTATATGCCTTTAATCCCAGCACTTGGGAGGCTGAGATAAGGGGATCACTATGAATCTGAGGCCAGCCTGAGACTATGTAGTGAATTCCAGGTCAACCTGGGCTCAAGGGAGACCCTACCTTGAAAAACAAACACAAAAAATCACTGAAGTAGACCTAAAATGAGCCCAACATGGCTCAGGGAAATTCACAGAAGAGGGGCCAGAAAGATTATTAAAGCCACAAGTTGGGACATTATGCATAGAGACATTGCCTCTTCCCCATAACTGATGACTATCCCCACAATGCATGACCCACATTCCCCAAGGGGATAACTGGCATCCCCAATGAGGAGGGTCCCCTCGGGGAGCGGGGAGAGGACAGGGATGAGGGTAAGGATGGTAACAACATATGCTGTTTACACACTGAGGATGTACAGAACTAATAAAGAAAGAAAAAAGCTTGGTCATTGATGGCACTCAATAATAACAGTAGTCAAATCTTCTATCCCATCTGTTCTGTGATGGTTGGCATTGTAGGAATGGATGTGTAGCTGGGCATACATACTGGCATGGCTTCAGATGTTTGATATTTATATTCTCTAAAGGAGTTAAAAAATTGTAAAGCCTGAAGTTTTAATCAGATATCACAGAGGTACTGATTATTCCATTCATTAGCATCCAAATGATTCAGAGTAAGTATGGAGTTATTAATGAATGTGTATTCATATTTGAGTCAGTATTACTTGGTACCAAAGTTTGCAATAGGGAGAATATAGACTTTGGGGTTTGGAGGATCTGAGTTCTACCCTAAACTCTGCTGAGAAAGTCGTCTAATCTTTCTCTAAGTCTCCCTTTCTTCAATGGCAAGTTGAGAAATTGCCACTGCTCTTCTTTGCCCACTAGGACTAGATGGTAAGACCCTCTTGCTGGACACACCACATGCTATGGGTGTAGGACAAGGAGAAATCAAGCTGGAACTAGGTCGGAGGGTTTCTCCCTGATGGCTGATTTTCAGAGTACTGGAAGGTGCTATTTGGGGTGCTAAGGGAAAAAAAATCATCGACAGTCATACTAAGCTATGGACCCTGAATGCAAAACTACCACTGGCTAAGCAAGATGTGCTCACTGGTGCAACAGTGTCTTATGGGGGGTAAACAGACACTTTCTGATTGGATGTGAGGCCTACTGTGCAGGAGGAATTCACATCTGATAGTGTAAAACTGGTCAGAAGCCTGTGGCTGGGGAGGACATGGGCCCTGGTGGATAAGTTATTGCTGTTGTGCTAAATGGATGATATATCCGGTAACTTGTCTTCTTAAAAACTATGTTTATGTCCATAGATTAGTGCTGCTGTCAGTGTTGGCCAGAGAGGCTTTTTGCAACAGCCAGTAGGGTAGTGCATGACTATTGTCCCAGCTGAGACAGGAAGTCCACAGATTCAAGGCCGGTCTGGACTACTCTACCCCAAACAAGAATATACATAAAAATCTGAAAACATCAATGAAAGCAAGATGAACTTTTAATTCAAGGACACAAAAGGGAGGCTAGAGAGATGTCTCAGCAAGTAAGAGCACCTGAGCACCTGAGTCTGATACCCAGCACCCATATTAATAGCCAGAAATGGCTACTCAGGCCTGAAACCCTAGTACTGAGGGTGGCAGAGATAGGGACTCTCTGGTTCCTCATCTAGTCAGCCAGTCTGAGTAAACAAAATTGCAGATTTGGGTTCAGAGAGAAACTCTGTCTCAAGGAAAAGGCACAGAAGAATGATAGAGGAAACCCAGCGTTATCCCCTGGCTTCCACACTGGTGCACACATCTGTACACACATGTGCATACACCGTACACACACACACACACACATGTACACACACACACACACACACCACATATGCTACATGAATACTCAGAAAGAAAAGACAAAGTTGAAAAGCATTGAAGCTGAGTGACTGTAGAGACTCATAACTGGTCAAGATGATGAGAATAAGTAATGGCTGAATTCTCAGACATAAACAGGCATCTGTATCATCCACTCTAGGGCTCAGGAGACATTACAGTAAAGAGGTAGAGAGAATGTAAGAGCCAGAGGAAGGTGGATGTTGGTGTGAAGCATTGATGTCTGAGGATGACACAACTGTTGCACTCTTGAACTCACATCAGATATGATGACCTGCATAAGATAAGCATAAGATTAGGCCCAGCAACATCCTATCATGGAGGGAGGAGCTCTTGAGATACACCCTTCCATGAGGAGCTATTTGCAGTTAATAGTTGATAGTGGAGGGGAGAGATCTTTTCGTTAGTAATATGGATGCTACCTGTAAGTTGCCCCTGCCCCTATCCACAACCCCTCAGCTATGCTCCTGTAAGCAACCCTAGTGAAATACAGTGGGTCATCAGAAAAAAAGACATAAGGTCTAATTGGGACGAGTAGGTGGATCATTAGAAATGGGAGGTGGGTGGAGAGGGGAACAGGTGAATATGGCTAAGATACATTATATGAATGTATGAAAGTTAACATAGTCTAATAAAAGTCATGAAAAATCTATCTTGTTGGAGATTTTAAAATGTGGAAAACGGGGCTGGAGAGATGGCTTAGTGGTGAAGCGCTTGCCTGTGAAGCCTGAGGACACTGGTTCGAGGCTCAATTCTCCAGGACCCATGTTAGCCAGATGCACAAGGGGGCACACACATCTGGAGTTCGTTTGCAGTGGCTGGAGGCCCTGGCGCACCCATTCTCTCTCTCTCTCTCTCTCTCTGCCTCTTTCTCTCTTTGTCTGTTGCTCTCAAATAAATAAATAAAAGTGAACAAAAAAATTTAAGAAAATGTGGAAAATGCTTAGCACAGAGTATAAGACAGTGTATCATCAGAAAACAGTTATAACAGGGGCACGTCCTTGGCCTTGGGATGAGCATCTCCTCCTGTTCCTGGCTGAAGCAGCTTTCTTTCATCTTGTGTACTGCTTCTGCTTCAGAACTGTCTTTTCACTTCACCTTGTATTTTCACGAGAATGTAGCACTTGTAAGAGAAGAGATGAGTTCATCTTGCTTAGAGCTGACTCACTTGCAATCAGCACACCCATGTCTTGATTTGATGCAGGCGTGAGTTACTATCTAGAGTAGTTTCGAAATGAACCAGATGCTCTTGGTTTGAGATGCTTTATGGTGGAAGAGTCTGAAAGTATTGTTGCCATTTCATATCCCACTCTTATAAAATACAAAATTTCAGATAATGCTGAAATGTTAATGTAAGTTCAGAGAATGCCCTTAAAATTCTAATGAAGCCAGGTATGGTCACACCTACCTATTATCCCAGCATTCTAGAAGCCAAGACAGGAGCTTTGCAGGTGCAAGGCCAGCCTGGACTACTCTGTCTCAAAAAGGAATATAAATTAAAAAATGAAAATGTTGGTGAGAATAGGGTGAACGCATGATGCAAACTGGCAAGTGGTTGAAAATTGTTGTAGCTGGATGGCGAACACATAGGGGTTTGATTTATTACACTGCTGGTTCTACTTGTGCAGATGTTGAAAACCCATATTAAAATGATTTTGGTGTTAATTTCCTTCTGAGATGTTTAGAAATTATTAGCATTGTTTAGTTCCTTGTCTAAAATTCATACAGCTATCCTTTTGGTATTGTTTATGGTCCCATAGTTTGTAGGATGAGATTATTATTTTTAACTTTTCACTATTTGAAAAAGAGAAAGAGAGAGAGAGAGAGAGAGAGAGAGAGAATACCAGGGCCTCTGCTAACAAACTCCAGATGCATGCACCACTTTGTGCTTCTGGCTTTTCATGGGTATTGAGGAATTGAACCCAGGCTAGTAAGGCTTTGCCAGCAAGCACATCTAACCCCTGAGCCTTTTTCCCAGCCTAAGATGAGATTGTTTAGAATAATAAAAAAGACAAAAGTTAGCTAAGCACAAAGAGATGAAGTTTATGGAAATGAAACTTTCAGTAGAGCTGCAGTCTCACTGTCTTGTGGCTTACGGATTATGTAAGAGAAATCCTCAGTGTCTCATAGTGATACCTACATTTATATTTAATACTAGCATCTGAGGAAGTAATCAGTGCTGAGGTATTATTGAGATTTAGAAATTCCACCATATATTGCATTTAAATGATGAAAGGTTTTAAAAAATAGCCCTCACTGCATTTAAATAGCCTACTAGACAGGAAAATTCCACTGGCATTGCAGACCATGAGGCTGTTTAATAGGCTCATGTATTAAAAGCTTAGGTTAAATTTGGGTCTGTGGCGTGTAAAATGATTACAAAACCCAGTATAAAACACGTTCATTGCATTATTTCCTTAGTGATCCAGGTGTGGGACACACTTAAGACAGAAGTATGTTTTCAGTGACAGCAGCTGTGGTCACTTTGCAGGGGTACCCTCTTACTCTGTGAGAGTCCAAGCGAGGGTCCTGCCAGAGGTAGGAGGGTTGATGCCTCACCCCTCTCACCCCACTGAAAACCAGTAGCCTAGTTATATGCCTGCCTGCTGTCATGCTACCAGGAGAAGAGTGCTTGATTCTTTCTTGAAGACTCAAGCAGGCCTAGACCTGGCATTGTCCATTAGTAGCAGTAAGACGTGCAGTCTCAGACTTTCAGAATGTTCCGCGTACAGGGGAGTACGAATTCATCACACAATGAGAATACTAGAGCTGCCTACCCATAGTGTCGAAAGGGAAGATTAAAAACACCATTCCTCCCTTAACAAGCACCAATCAAATAGTAATTTGTGAATTGTCATTCTTACCTATGAACCACTGGCCTGTCAACCTGAGGACTTGAGTGTTTAGCTTGCTGTTTCCTCAAATTGAACACTGCCATTTTTCTTGGTTGTCATGGAGAATTCAGAATTGGATGCTCTGCATTTCCTACTTGGAAGAAACCAAGAATTTTGGTTTAAACCATAAAGCACTTAGGGAAAACAGATATGGTACCTCTTTAGCCAAAAGCACACATACCCTTGCACATTGGCCTCAAGCCCACATCTTTACATAATGGCTGTTTTATTTAGGCAGAAGTCGTGAGGACATGGCTCCATCTGCTCTGGTTTCTGCCGAATCGATTCAGTGATTGAATCAGGACTCGGGCCCAAGACAGTATACTGGGAAAGTTTCCAGGAGTTCTGCTACCTTGAATGTTGATCTCCCACTTCTCTCATCAAAACCAGCCTTCCAGATCTCTGGGACGCTCTTTTACTTTTCTCCCACATGCCCTGACTCATGGTTAGATGGGAGAATTACTCTCTAGAGAAGGAACAATGTGTCTTTTGCTGAATAACTGCCTTCAGGAAGCATTCTCTTGATATGAGGTAGTAGTAGGTGACTCAGGTGCGTACAGAGACACTCCATGAATAAGGTCACATCTAGAATGAACCTCCTGTTTATTAAAGAAGACACAGAAGCAAGGACAACCATGCTGCAGCGTCCATTTCATTTCCTACTAAAAGAGATGATTCTTGCTAAAATGTCTTAATGCCAAGGCTCGCGGGAGAAATAGCTTGTCCCATGTGTGGGAAGGAAATATACAAAGCTTGAATATTACACTGCTCCCCAAGCAAGGAAGTTGTCAAAGACTGCGTGGGGTCAGCTTGGCAGACAGTAACAGCAGAAAAACGACAGATTCAACCAGATTGAAACCCATCAACGAGGACATCGGGATGGTCAACAAGCTATGCCAGGCTTCTGCTACTCTGCCTCCATGGTGCTCATGGCTTTCTCCTCTGCATAGCAACTTGGTTCAGGCTCGTGAGATTTCCATGGAGACGCAGCTCAGAGTTCTCTCCAGTGGTCCCCTTGTGTGCTGTCGCGCCAGTCACACTGTAGCACTCAGTACAGTACCTGAGAGCAGGGTCAGTATCTGCTGGAGTGTGTGAAGGAGGAGGGACCTTATGTGCAAATGAATTCAGGAAGCTTCACTGTGTACATAGTACGTGCTGCCCTAAGTCCTCTATTTTTTGTCTCTTGCTTATTACTAATATCTTGTTGTTAAGAGACAGGGTTTCTAAATAGGCTGCTGTCAAACTTTCAGCAATCTTCCTTCCTCAGCCTCATGAGTGCTGGAATTACGGGTGTGTAGCACCATGCCCAGCTGCAAGTGTCTTAATGTTATTGCTTCACCCTTACCTGTTAAAAAAGTATGTAGCTTACGTAGGCATGGAATGCTTATCTGTAACCCCAGTCTTGTACTGGGCAGAGACTGGAGAATCATTTGGGTTCACTGGTTAACCAGTCTACCTGAAGAACTGGCAGCTCTGAGTTCAGTGAGAGACTATGGCTCCAGGAAACAAGTGCCTAAGTGATAGAGGAAGATACTCAGTATCTTCTTGCATAAGTGCACATGGATGTGTGCATCTACACACACATGCATGTACTACATACATCATACCACATATACTACACATACACATACACACATACACACACCCCAAAATTATATAGCTTATGCTCAGTTAGTGAAATGCTAAATATTTTCACTATTTATGTAATATCTACCTTTTCTGAGCTTTAGATTATTTTAAAAAATTTAAAAATATTTTATTTATTTATTTGAGAGAGAGAGAGGCAGAGAGAATGGCATGTCAGGGCCTCTAGCCACTGCAAACAAATTAAAGATGTGTGCCACCTTGTGCATCTGGCTTACGTGTGTACTGGAGAATCAAACCTGGGTCCTTAGGCTTCACAGGCAAGCACCTTAAATGCTAAGCCATGTCTCTAGCCCTATATAACTAGGTTTTTATGTAGCTTCTTTTATTTCATCCTCACAAACTGATGAAATCTAAATTCTGCAGATTAGCAAATTAATTCTTAGAGATATTATGAAACTTCCAGAAGTCTCTTAGCTAGGAAAAGGTCAAGCCCAAGGCTGTCAAGCTCGCTCCAGAATTATGTTCATTTCCTTATTCTGAAATACAGAAATGCAAACTTGGGCTCATCAAATGTTTGTGATAAAAGGAAACTTTAATTTTTATTGTTCTTGAGAATGAATAAACAAGTAGTGATGATTCTCTCAAATGAGACATTTCTATTAACACAATTTCCTATACCCACATAATAAGCAATGAGATTTTCAACACTTGCATGTTGTTATATATGGTGAGTCATCCTAGGATGAATTTCTCCTTAAACAGATCTAATGGATATAAAGAGAATTTGAGCCTGTGGGTCATATTATGCTTGAGTATGCATAGATTTCACATCCTTCCCAGGTAAATAACGTTGTTTCAGAGCAGAGCCTTCAAACTCACAGGCTTCACTCAATGGAGCCCATTATAGACTAATGCCCTGTGTGTCCTCTAGATGTCCTTGCGGGTGAAAGCTTTAGCACATGCCAACACCTTGGTCTCAAGCTCATGGGTGGTGAATAGAGTAAGTAATGCATGTGAGTGGTTAAGGGCCCCGGGCAGTGGTGCTGGACGATGTAGCAAAAGAAAGCTCAAGGGAGCATGACCCTAACTGCCATGTGGTGTCTTCCCAGTCTACCACCACCTACCCAGCTCTCTGTGCTTTTCTGTTGAAAAGGAGTTTTCATCTCATGCATTTCACACAGACAAACCAGAGCTTTTTCTTTCTTTCTTTCTTTCAAGGTAGATTCTCATTCTAGCCTAAGATAACCTGGAACTCACTTTGTAGTTCCAGGCTAGCCTCAAACTCACAGTGATCCTCCTACCTCTGTGCCCTGAGTGTTGGGATTAAAGGCATGTGCCACCATGCCCAGCTAGAAAACCAGATCTTTTGAAAGGCCTGCCAGATCTTACTTGACTTGATGTGTCCTATTGTCTCTTAATAACTTCTGGAAAATTCTATCTATCTATCCATCTGTATATTTCTTTACTATGAGTTCTCAAACTTTTTGGTTTAAGAATTCATTTAGACTCTTAAAAATAATAAAAACATAATGATCTCATGGAATTTGATCATATATTCATCAATGTCCCCATAGTAGGTATCAAGCAAAAACATTTAAAACATAAGCATGTGCAGGCATACACTTCAGGGGCTCTCAGCACGTTTTTTTTTTTTCCTTCGTTTCGAGGGTACCTGACTCATTTCCTCTTTGGCTGGTTCCATCTTATTTTCTTGACCACTTAATGCTGGGAGTGTTCAGTCCCTGGACTACTTTTCTGTCCTAATTATTCACTTAAAGTATACCTCATCCAGTCCCAACTTAAAAAGACATTTTCATATATATATGTATATATACTCCCAAATATGTATATCTAGCTGTTATAGTCAGCTCCATATTGCTGGGAAAAAATTCAACCAGATACATTTTATGGGGTGAAGGGTTTATTTCAGTTTACAGATCCAGGGGAAGCTCCATCCATGGCGGAAGAAGCTGGCTCCCTTTCACAGATCTGAGCAGAGAGACACACACCACCAGCCAGCACCACAAGCAGCAAGCATGAACCTTCAGTTCTCAAGAGGCTTTGTACACACACCTTTGGGCTGGAATCAGATTCATCCCCAGTGTCACACCCCCTCTAGCAGGAATCTGCCTGCTTGGGGCTGACGTTGCAAACTCAATTGTAGTAAAGCACTTGAGTCTATGGGGCCATACATTTACATTACCACATTTAAGCTACCACACTAGCCTTTACCTTTCTATTGAATTCCAGATCTCCATGTCTACCTTCCTACTTGACTTCTCTCCTTGGGTGTGTAATAACAGTTTGTGAAAAGCTGCACTTTCTGTCTTCCTCCTCAAATAGTCATCAGATAGTTTCTGTTGAAAAGGACTCAATCTCTCTTGTGTTTCAAACCCATCAAGTTTTTATTTCAGGCATTCCAGACAGAAAACCAGATCTTTTGAAAGGTCCAACTTCACTTACTGTTTTCTGTTATCTTATAACTCTTTTAGAAAATTCCCACCGACCCACCCTGACATCCTATGGCACTTCTGCACTTTTACGCTTATCCCTCTAGAGTGATCATCTCAATTTACATATAGGATTGATGGTTACTAGTCTCATATCATAATCAAATATAATCTCTGCAAGTAAAAATCTCTCCTAACACCTTCTTTAAGATGACAATTTCCCCAACACTCACTGGCCCTTTCTTGCTTGATGTTTCTCTGTAGAACCATTTAATAGAACATCTTATTTATTATTAAAAATATTTTGTTTTCTATTTATTCTCCAGCCATAAATGGACAACACTTTCAGGTAGGAGCATTTAAAAATATTTATGTTTCTCATGCTCTTCAGTGCCTAGAGTGTGCCTGGCATGTCTTGGCATGTCATAAATATTCATTAACTGAATGAATGAGCAGAAGTTTATTATTTTGTCTCTTTAAGTTAAGAACATATTAAACATGTCAAAGAAAGATAATAGGATTAGCTTACTGGCAGGTCTCTAGTTCCTTAGGCTACTGGTAGAGGGAAACTATCCTGAGCTACATATTCGATCCATCTTTCCAGGGTTCCATGTCTAATACACGGGGGATTTGACAACCTCAGGATTGATATTGGAAGATATTCAATCCACAGTGTACACTGTCAAGCATCTGGCAGAATTTATAGATGTTATGAAATAAATGGATAATGTTCAAGAGAAAATCATTTGGGAAGTGATCAGTTCAAGTCTCTGCTTTCCCAGAATCTTCCTTTTGCTATTGTGCATTGCAGACTTCTAAGGAGAAGATATAGAATGCAGGAGTTCACACACTCATTGGAATGTAAAGCTTTTTATTCTTGTCATATATTACTATGGGAATTTGAGAAAAAAGAGCCTTTACTATTTATATATACTGAATTTTTAAATCTTTTTCTGGCCTCTAATACTAGAAATAAAGAAAATAGAATAGTCTTGTAATTAAGCATTTTTTTTCTCAAATGTGAAGGATGGCTATTTTATATGCATATATTTGGAGCAGTGTTGTTATGTTTGTAAATGCATGTGAACATCAGAAGTTGGGTGGACATTGTGGAGATTCCTGAGTGGAGCTTTTGACATAACTTCCTTTGTCAGAGAGGGTCTCTTCTTATATTGTATGCATTCTCTTGTTCCATTGTGCTTCTCCTCTCCTAGGTATAATTTATAAGAATGTTTGAGAGAGAGAGAGAGAGAGAGAGAGAGAGAGAGAGAGAGAGAGTAGCTCAGCATTGAATAGGTGTAGGGATTATTTCATTACTACAGTGAAGAAAACACATTCTTCTTACCCAGTTTGATTATTCCTCTTTCCTCCTCCAGGAATTATCCTGGAGTACAGCTGTGGATATAAATAACAGTGCACTTAGGAGACAAATGTTACTCCTTTTATAAGTAGAGTTCTGTACCAGGCATTTCTTTTTTTTTTCTAGGTGTATCTTAAATCTTAAGATATTAAGTTATCCTTTTAACGTTCAGGAATGCCACCTGACCCATACAATAAGCCAAGGCAGCACAGTGTAGCAACTGTAGTGCCACTAAGGGAAGATAGTCTACACATCATATGTATCATAGCTACGAAGCAACATAGGAATTGTGGAGCCCACGTGGTTGGTTTCTTGCCCAGTCTCATTTTGAGGCCGAAGAATACCATTGTCTAAGAATGCATGTAAAGGAAATCAGAGTGAACAGTGTAAAGGGAGTCTGGCCATGTTTGTTGAACCGTCCTTCTAATGTAAAGTAACCTGACATTGCTCTAGACTGTCCAGGAGTGTGTGCTTCTGTTTCTCCCTCTGCATGAACACTGCCATATAGAACAGCTAGAACCAGCAGGAGACCCAAGCATAGTGGGGGTGCATCAGTGATAAAAACTGATAATGAGGGCTGGAGAGATGGCCCAGGGATTCCTGAGCAATCCTGAGCCCCTTTCAGAGGTGTTGTGAGGACAGCATTGACAGTAGGATGTGCTTAGTTACCCTCACCCCTTTACATATGTACACTTCAGTTCTCCAGGGGCAGCATTACATGTGAACACAGGAAAGTAAGAAACTCCATCCATCTTCTACTGAGCCAGGCAGCAAGGAGATTTTAAAATTGTCAGAAAAGACAGAGACTGGGGAGATGGCGCAATGACTGAACATACTTACTCACTTGTAAAGCTTACTTGCCTGGGTTCAATTCCCCAGCACTCACATAGAGTTGGATACAAAGTGGTACATTCATCTGTGATCCCAATGCACTTAATGACAATAGGAGGTGAAGCCAAGAGAATCTGAAGCTTGTTGGCCAGCTAGTATGATTTCCATTGCAGTCTGGCAGTTCAGTTGCAGCAGCAAGAGAGAGACCCTGTCTTAAAGAAGGTGTAACACAGACACCTCAGAGGTGTCCTCTGACCTCCACAATTGCAGTGTGGCACATGCTCTTCCACACACATAAAAATAAATAAATTATAAAAATAGAAAGACATGAAAATATCATAAAATGTGATTTATATTGACATATACGAGATTTAGAATTTTAAATGAGTTAATTAATATTTAACTATTTTTTATTTAGAATCTAAGAAGGCAAAGATTGATAAGGTGTTACATGAACTAAACTCTCTGAAAATTTGCTTTAATACAATTTTGTCAAATATTGCTTCCGCTTTCACTTGGTAAAACAGGAGATTCTACATGCTCATCCTTCTGACTTTGCACCTGAGCACCAGTGCCCCTGTGCCCCTGAGCCCCCTGAGCCCCCTGAGCCCCCTGAGCCTGTTTGTTGGAAGAACAGAGAACTGAGTGCATCTGCTTATTTACTGGCAGTCAGCTCAGCAGCTTTAATGACCAGGGCACACTGGGTGAGGCCTACTGCCATTCTGTCTTTGTAGGAGGTATGTGTGATTTCCTCCTGGGAGGAGTTGAGGTTACTTGAAAGCCATCACCTGCATAGGAATAGGGTCTTCTTGGTTCCGAGCAGCTGTGTCTGCAGCTGATCTCAGCCTAGCCTGTGCCATTCATTACCAAATACAGTGCTGTGCATCTGCTGTCACTCGTGGGGAAACAGTTGTGTTTGTTTCCAACATTAAGATCTTGGTAAATTCAAAGGCAGGGCTGAAGGGCTGGATCCAAGAGTCTGTACTGGAGTCATTTGTTCATTCACTTGTTTGTTAATTCATCCACTCATTCATGTTCCCTTATCTTACTTTTGCTTTCCTGTCTTTTTTCTGTCCTCTCTCATTTTCCCCTCTTTCCTCTTTGGCTCTGTTTGTTACACAACTGTTCATTATGTTGTTATGTGTTTGAACTATTGTGTTAAGCTCTGGGTTTCAGGAGAAAAATAGAGTGAAGATTTTGTCTTCAGGAAGCTTAGTATCCCAGAATGCTTTTTGGCTGACATGCTAATTAAGCCTACAAGAGAATGTGAAGCACCAGAATCAGAATATAAATGAGTCACTTTGCAGGAAGGGATTATTCTTTACTGCACTGCGGATCCCATTGCTTGGCATCTGCATATTGAGAATGGAAGACTGCTGTGGAAACCTGGAACTGACAGTCAGGGCTGGGCAGAACAGGGGAGTTTGGGAGTGAGGTTCCCTGCATGCAGTGTGGAGTTAAGACCATCCACAGGTGGCTTCTTATTCCTTTTGAGTCTTTAAAAATGAGTTTTGGGATGTAACTTGTTTACTAACATTTTATATCGTCGCTACTTACTGAATCACATCATCTGGTAGATAATGTAATTTTGTTACTGTTATTGCTTTTAGACATGAAGAAACTAATTCCAGAAACACTAAGAAAGCTCAAGCTCAAAGGCACACAACTGTTGTCCATGAAAGTCCAGGTTCATTTCCAGATGTGTAGTGCATATATTCCTTGTGACACACACAGCAGTCTTGGGTTTCTGGGCTGTATCCTACTTTCATAGTCTTTCTTTTTAGAAAATAAATATGGGGTGAAGAGATGGCTAAGTGTTTAAGGAACTTGCCTGCAAAGCCTAAGGACTTGAGTTCAAGTCCCCAGTACCTACATAAAGTCAGATGCACAAGGTGGCGCATGAGTCTCGAGTTTGTTTGCAGTGGCTAAAGGCCCTGGTGTGCCCATTCTCTCTTTCTATCTGCCTCTCTTTCTCTCTCTCTCTCAAATAAATACATAAGTAAAATATTAAAAAATAAAATTGGAAAAGAATAGTGAACATCATTCCATATTTCCTTCCTGTTTTCAGACTTCATAAGTTTGACAGATATGACAGAGTTCACGGTTGTCTGAGCATCTGATAATTGCAGTCCAAATGATTTTCTGGATGGTTCCAGGTGTTTTGTTCTAGGTATTCTCAGGTAGGTAAGTACAAAATCAGGAAAAAAAATAATGGAAACAGAACAGTAAGACATTACAGGGGAAATCGGTATGAATTGATATCTGAGGGCATTAAATTGAACAATAATGATGACTTTCACTTAGGTCACAGCAAATGGCAATTTCAGAAAGCATAAAAATATAGCATTAAAAATCACCTAGAGTCCTACCACATGGCAGCTACTTCTATTAATTCTTTTGTCTATTTCATAAATGCTTACTGGTGAAAATTTTAATTGGTGTGTAATATTTTCAGGGCCAGCTGTTTTTTCATGTAATGACCAAGAAAGACTATATGAATATCTGCTGCAATTGTGAACATCATTGCAGCTTCTTAGATTTGTAATGGAGAAATCCTAAAAAAGAGAGCAAGAGTTTGGCTGAAATTTTGAGTGTTGCTATGAGTGTTCATTTGTGTTTGAGGGTCCTGTGTTTGAGTGGGGACACAGGAAACTGATTCATGGGCCACCAAAGCTTTCAGCAGTAGGGATTTGGTGTTACCTTCTCTTTGAAGTTGTTACTGAGTCTGTAGTGTCTGTCGTCTGGCACTGATGAAGAGAGGGAAAATAAGATATGTGATAAACTTCACATCCCTGATTGTGGAAAATAAAAATGAGTCAGTAATGTTGCTAGGGAAGTTTGTTGGTGAGTCAGTAAAGAACATGTTAGCTCTTCATTTTGCACTTGCCCCTTGGGGCTGTGAGCTCAGAGAATCTGAAATCCAGATGAAGGGCGCTGCTGCTTGCAGGCTGTGTGGCTTGGGTCAGGTTTCTTCAGCTCTGCAGAGTAGTTTTCGTATCTGTAATATGGGCATAACACTGGTGGCTGCTACCTTAGGGTACTTGTGACAATTGGTTCCTATGTAGGATGATAATTGAGGACACTGTATGGCACAGAGCAGATTCCATACAGTTGCTTGCTGTTATTATTTTTATGTCCTAAATCATTCATTTTTTTGCTTTAAAGAAATTATGAGGGGATATAAATTATTTATTTGGTCTTAAGATTGGTAAAGATATCTAATGCACATGATCAGTGCTGAACACCATACAGGACAGATTCATTTGATCTCATCAATATTAAAATTATATGTTGCACAGGTCAGTAAAATGAGGTATAAGTCTTGCTACTATTACAAGATGAATTAAAAACAATGAATACTTGTAACTTGTCTGAAAAGTGTAGAATTGTTAGACTTTAAATTCATTCTAGTATTATAGCAAGACTCATGCACTGGATTTACATATATTACTTTATAGTTGTTATTAACCTCTATTCAAAAAATATATGCACACTCCTATAGGAGTATGGGTATGTGTATGTACAAGTTAACTTCTTTCCTGCATATTCCATTAGCTCATTAAGTTGGGTTAATTTAATGCACAAAGTAAAGTAATGCAAAAAGTACAAAAGAACAAATATTAGAAATAAGAGAAAGAGAAGTAATGCAAAAAGTACAAAAGAACAAATATTAGAAATAAGAGAAAGAGAGAAAAGATAGAAATACTGTTAGGAGAACTGCAGTTGTGACCGAGCATGGGACTCAGGTGCTTCCACAGTCCCATGTCCAAAATTCCCACGTCTCTAATTACATAAGACAATAACAAATTGTTTGGGTACTAGAAACAGCAGAAATACATCTCCTCATTCCTAGCATATCCAGGTCCTAGGTTCAATCCCCACCACCAAAAACCATGAGCAGTCTGTGATGAGTAACAGTTTTGGCATCATTTTGTTCGTAGTGACAACAGGGATGTGTTTCATTCTCTTGGTACAGGCTGCAGGTTGCTGGCCTCACCCAATGCAGGGCACAGGAAAGCGCATCCTTAGGGCTGAGGACAGTGATGCTGTGGTGCTTGTCCCCAGCTGCCTCCCTCACCCATCTTTGTCCTCTGTGTTGGAGGGCCCGGGTTCCAGGCTGTGCGGGATTGCAACACGGAGAGTGGGTGGAAGGTGAGAAACCAGGGCCCTTCTCCACTATTCCACCTGGAAGCAGCAGGGCAGGAGCCGTTTCTAGGGGCGCCAGCTTCTACCAGTTGACTTTGGCCCTGCTTTCCTGCTTCCATTGCTAATCTTTGGGGTGCTTCACTATTCCCCTTGGGCTCCAGGCTCCTTCAACCTCTGTGCTGTGAAAACTTGAAATACTTCTGTTTTATTTTGAATTATCACCTGATCCAACTGGATTCTGGATGGTGATGTGTCACCTTGTTACCTGAAGAAATGAAACTCATGGGAAACCCAGCCTCACCACCAGACCATCATTGCTAATGTGGGATCCATGTCTTATTTTAAAATTACTCATCATGTTACCTTGGGGCATGCTCTTTTTTATTTTTATTTACCAAAAGATTACTTTGTATCGAGATGGATTTAGAGCTGTGGACCTCTGATATCCAGCATTCATCAGGGTGATTCCAGGCAGGCTACTTGAACATCCATTTGCTTCTTGAGCAGCATCATATAGAACTTGTGCTGTCATGGAGATTTACCATATAGATTAGAGAACTATAACTCATTTGTTTTGGTAATTTAGTTCCAAGTAATTTATGGCCTGAGAAGTGAAATATAATTGGGAAATTTTGGTTTTCTTGTTCATAAAAATTGGTTTCATCAGCATTAATAATGAAGGACTGATAAATAATACCTCAAAATATCTAGAAATGCTGCTTGTCTGTCGCCTTTAGTGCTGTGGCCAGCCTCCTCAGAATGGTGCTCAGAACCACCTCTCACTGGGATAACTCTGTCCCCTTCCACCAGACAAACCCCTGAGGTGGGATTTGATTTGACCAGAAGATTTTCTGAATTCTACCTCTTTATAATTTTATTTTATTATTTTTTTCTCAATTTTTGTCAACATCTTCCATGTTTATAAAAAAGAACCCATGGTAATACCCTCCCTCCCCCCATTTTCCCCTTTGAAATTCCATTCTCCATCATATCCCCTCCCCATCTCAATCAGTTTCTCTTCTATTTTGATGTCATGATCTTTTCCTCCTCTTATGATGGTCTTGTATAGGTAGTGTCAGGCACTGTGAGGTCATGGATATCCAGGCTATTTTATGTCTGGAGGGAGCACGTTGTAAGGAGTCCTACCCTTCCTTTGGCTCTTACCTTCTTTCCGCCACCTGTTCACATTAGACCCTAAGCCTTGGAAGGCGTGATCGGGATATTACTCAGTACTCCAGTCACTTCTTTCCAGCACCATGATATCTTCTGAGTCATCCCAAGGTCACTGCCATCTGAAAAGAGAAGATTCTCTACCCAAAGTGAGAGTAGCATTAATATATAAGGTATGAATATTAAGAGAAGTGCTTATTGGGCAGTTTAATAAGCAAAGTGTATACATTTAGCCAGACAGCAGTAGACGTTACACCCCTAGGGCTCATGACTACCCCTGTTTTAAGTTTTCAGTATCAGGGATGTATTCCCTCCCATGGAGAGGGCCTCCAGTCCAATTAGAGGGGAGTTGGTTTCCACCATGATAGACGTACCACTATTGCACCTGTTGGCTCATTTGGCCTGGCTGGCCAATTATAAGGCTTGCAGTGTCCACTAATTTTATTTTATTTTTTAATGGAGTATTTATTCCAACTTGCAATTCCATTCTATAGTCTATCCTAATGGGGAAGGCATAGTGGTAGGATCTTGAGGAAGCTGGTCACTTTCAGCACATGATGAAGAATCAGAGGAATAAATGAACTTATAATTTTATTTTAACTTACTTCCCCATATTTTATATATGTTGTATTAGTTTTTTAGTTAGAGGAAGGTGCATCTATCCCAGTCATATTTGTCTTCATGTACTTGACTGTTTTGGGTCTTAGTAGGAGGCACTTTTGGCAGGGGTTCTGTTTTTCACAGATTATGAACAGGTATTTGTATAGTGTTCTGTTTTCTTTAAGTACAAATGTACGATCATGTAGATAGAGTATGTGTTGTACATGTTGATACAAATGCACAGAAGACCCTTTCATTGAATGTTAGCACTACAAATTGCTCAGGTGTATGGTAATTTAAAATCTATGTTTTGACCACAAATTTCATAACATTACTTCTAGCTTTATATAACAGATCAATGATTGATTAGGGCATTTTCTTTGATAAAGCATTATGGGAGCATTTTTCCATGGTCATTTTGGGTTTTAGGTTGTTGTGTTGGAGAACAGCTCATTTTCTCCTTTGGTAAGCATTGATAAGCCCGCCAGCGCCAGGATTCCACTCTCATCAGCCCCCTTCTTTGTCTTGGGCTTAAGCACATACAAGCCCCCATGCCAACCAGATGTCTTGCCACTCAGCATGAGATGTGGTAATTCTGTCATGGTCCTGGAGTGGGTGTGAAAACAGTCACTGTGTGGACTACTTTGTCTGTCTCCACACCTGTGGTGAGGTCAGTTGTCCAAGATATGGTTTCAGAGTAACCATGGTGGCCACACAGCCAGAACAGCACCTCTCAGCCAGGTTCTGGGCTTCCTGTGAGGAAAGGTGAGGAGGTTTAGCCATCCATGATGCAGCACCCCTGACTTTAGAGGGGGGGAGTCATATGTTCTCAATCACAACTGCCCCACAAAATGCCTTAGCCAGGGTTCAAGGGTAGAAACATGTTTGCTCACAGCCCTGCAGGCTGGAAGTCCAAGATCAAAGCACTGCTAGACTGTCTCTTCAGAGGCTGGCTCTAACTTCCCATGGTCACCTTCTTTTTGCCTCTTCATGTGACCTTTGCCTCTCTTTGTCTTTGTCCTAACATCCTTTTCTCATGCAGGCACCTGTCATAGTGATTCAGGGCCCACACTGATAATGCCTTCGCCACTTCATCTCCAGACCAAATAACAGCCACGTTCTGAGGTACAAAGAGTGAAGACTTATATACATTATATACATTATATATACACATACATTATATACATTGTCTACTTATATTGAGTTAATTCGTTTATTTTTTATTTTTTTCTTTTATTTAATTATTTGAGAGTAACAGACAGAGAAAGAGAGAGAGAGAGAAGAGAGAGAGAGAGAATGGGTGCATCGGGGCCTCCAGCCACTGCAAATGAACACCAGAGCATGAGCCCCTTGTGCATCTGGCTTACGTGGGTACTGGGGAATCGAGCCTTGAACCGGGATCCTTAGGCATCACAGCCAAGCACTTAACTGCTAAGCCTTCTCTCCAAACCCGAGTTAATTCGTTTTTGTACAGAATAACTCAACTATATTAAATAAAAACTGTATTTTAAAGTTAAAATTTATTAAAATCTTTTTTTTTTATTAGTCAGTTCTGTATTCAGCAAATACAGTCAGTTTGGTACCATTATTAGGCTCATCCGTGACCTACCCCCTCCCCTTGGCCCCTCCTTGTTGAGGTATACGGGTCTTGCATTGTGGAGTTAGCCCACAGTTATGGGTAAGCTAAATGTCTCTGCATATCATGACCCAACATGTGACTCTGACATTCTTTCTGCCCCCTCTTCCGCAAAATTTCCCTGAGCCATGTTGGGTTCATTTTTGGTCTGCTTCAGTGATGAGGTGTTGGGGGCCTCTGAGGCTCTGGCTCTCTGATTTGGTGGGAGTTGATTTTTCTCTGTGCTGATCTCCTTCCCCCTTGTGCTGGTGTCCGGTTCATCAGGAAAACAGCCCCCTTGCTTGTTTCTCCAATTTTTCTTAGTTTCAGCCAGGGCCCTTTTGAGGTATGATGGGGTGGCTCTCTCCTTAGGATCTACATCTATCTGAAAAAGAGAAGCAGATTCTCCAACGGAGAGTAAGTTAGCACCAGGACAAATGAGATAACCCTTACTTTTTTTATAGAGAATTTAATAGGTGTAGGCCCTCTTGTAGCCCACAATTGATGGTAGCTTGATATTGGAGAGTGGGCTTATGTTTGGATATGGTTCTGACTTGTTTCCCAGCTCCAGCTATGGGTCCCATACCAGTGAGGGGATCAGTTAGCCAAATTGAGAGCAGTTGGTTCCCCACCATGGCTGTGTGCCACCACTGCACTTGTGTGGGCATCACAACAAGTTATTTGCTGCTAAGTAGGTTAGACCATGCGTTGCTTCGATAGATATTGGTCAATTTCCCCCAGTTGCCCATGTAGCACCTTCTGGCACTAGACGCGCTGACTGTCTGGGGACTGACTCTCATCCAACTTCCAGCCATGCCATTCTAATTTGCATGTCAATCACATAAGGTATCTTCAGCAGTAGGGTCTTACCACTAACCTTTGGTGGGTCATCAAGTACTCTGACAGAAATCTGTCTGTCTTTTAGGAAACCTTGTAGGTCTCTCTGATCAAAAGCTCATTGTGGATGATAGCCCCATGCTGGATCTGGGAGTTACAGTATTAAAATCTTGAGAAGCATGGAGACATCTGAGAAAGCTAATTTGGAGTCATGTTTAATGTCTCTATAAAATTTTAGAGATAGTAAGCAATGAAAACTAGATAAATCAATATGTAATGGGAAAATACAAATGTAAACATATATATATTCCCATTTCTGCTTATTATATGGTTATTATTGCTTCATAAATTTCTACTGTCAAAATGAAAGGTAGAGTGAAACTGCAAAATGATTATAAAACTGTACATAAGTACTTTCAGCATGAGAATCACCACAATTCCGTGGTTTGATGATTATTGTTGCTGTGGGGACCAGAGGCTTGGTGTAAACACACAACCGCATTCATGCTTTATACAAGACCTGAGTTTTGAGTGTGGTACAATGCAGACTATATGTAAAATTTCCTGTAGTTGGAAGCTTGTTTTGGATTAGAAACTTCCATTTCATGACCACATATTTCTGCCTGGCATCAGTTTTTGTGTGTGTGTGTGTGTCATAATGAAAACAGAGTTTTGCTTCCTGACAGAAAGGAAAGGAAACAGGCAAACAAGAAACAAACAAGTAATCAAACCTACAAATCAAACATACCCCCCCCCCAAATAAAAGAACAAGAAAATGTAGAAAGGGTAAGAAAAGGACTTGGACAAATGCATTTCCTATCAAAGAGTCCCTGTTCTCTTGTGAGGTCTGTATTCAAATTGCTCATGTATTAGATATTTTTTGATGCTAATTTTTATTGAAAATTTTCATGCATGAACATATTGTAATTTGGTCATAAGCTAGGGCTTCCAGCCCCTGCAAATGAACTCCAGGTGCATCAGCCATCTTCTGCATCTGACTTGCATGGATACTGGGGAATTGAACCTGGGGTTTTAGCCTTCACAGGAAAGTGTCTGACCACTAAGCAATCTCTCCAGCCCTGAAACTTGTTTCCCCAAAAGTCATATGCTGAAGTCCTCACTCTTTGTACCTCAGAACGTGGCTGTTATTTGGTCTGGAGATGAAGTGGCGAAGGCATTATCAGTGTGGGTCCTGAATCACTATGACAGGCGCCTGCATGAGAAAAGGATGTTAGGACAAAGACAAAGAGAGGCAAAGGTCACATGAAGAGGCAAAAGAAGGTGACCATGGGAAGTTAGAGCCAGCCTCTGAAGAGACAGTCTAGCAGTGCTTTGATCTTGGACTTCCAGCCTGCAGGGCTGTGAGCAAACATGTTTCTACCCTTGAACCCTGGCTAAGGCATTTTGTTGGGCAGTCCTAGAAAAATAATTTAGCTGTTTCCTGCCTTAAACAGTATAAGCCCAAAATAAAACTGATAAATCAAACTCAACAATATTTTAGAATAACTGCTAGGACAAAGTAGGATTCATACCAGGAAGGAAGTACTCTTTTTCATAATATAATTTGTAGTTGAAACGTAAGTTTAGGTGGTTAGGGTTTCTTTACCACCTCAACTCTCAAATAGCCCTTCTTATTCCAAGGGGAATGACAGGGAATAGAGGCCATGCAGTGGAGGACTTGAAAGGAGACCCTCCCGTGGAGATGGCAGCTCATTGCCAGCTCTCTTAGGTAGCAGAGTGAGCAGGGTATCTGTGAGTTTCCATTTTCCAGCATCTTAGCTTTGTGTCATCCTTGGTTCTTGATGGAGGCACTAAGGTGTGATTAGCCCTCCATTATTTTCAGCCCTGTAGTCTGCACAGTTCGTGTCCTCCTCTCATCTCGGCTCTGTTTCTGAGTACCATCGTTCTCACTTTATTCACTGAGATAAATTCTCTCTTGAACCCAGAGCTTGCTGATTCTGTTAGTCTAGCTAGCCGGTTAGTCCTAGTGATTGTCTGATACCACAGAACTGTTGAGAATATATTATTGATGTATTATTTTATTATTGTAAAATTTTTGCAATCACAACCTAAGTGTTCATTGGCAAAGAAATAATCATACCAGTTGGATCCATTCATGAGATAAAATATTATGGAGTAATTAAAACAGATGCCTTTCATATTTCCCTAGCCTTTCATATACATTTTTTTGTTTCTACTCACATGACAGTTTGTGGCATACACTGTTATGAACCTTACTTTAACAGTTGCATGGTATTCAAGTGAATGACCTATAATTTGTCATTAATAATTTAATTAATATACATTTAATTTCCTTCCAAATAGTGCTGTAATCAATTTCCTTGTATTTTTGTATGTGATTATACTTATGCTATAAGTTCTTAGACATGAAAACTTGGAGTCAATACAGATATTTACAAATCTGATGGGCTCTGCTAAATTATTCTCCATAGAAGTTATAATTTATAGCCAGATATGATGGCACATGCTTTTAATCCCATTACTCGGGAGGAAGGAGTAGGAGGATCACTGTGAGTTCAAGGCCACCCTGAGACTACATAATGAATTTCAGGTAAGCCTGGGCTACAGCAAGACCCTAACTCAAAAAATAAAAAAGTTATAATTTATATTTTCACCATGAATAAATGAATATTCCCCCATACCTTCACCAACGATATTAAATGTTTTAATCCTTCCCAGATAAAGTAATATGATCTCAAACACCCACACGTATACCCCCACACACACTTGAGATGTGTAGTAAGATGACAAAATTCATATGAGTTTTTGAAAAATGTAATCCCAGTAATGTAAAATATAATTTCAGTGGAAATAAGGTATAAAGATATAGGCCACATGGTCATATTGGTTGTTGAGATTATGAGAGGTTTGTTTTCTGTAGATCTCCAATGTGTTTGGTAAGAGTATTTATATATCTATATCAGAATTATTCCTTATATTTTTGAATTTTTTATGCTTTTCAAATAATAAGTAAGTTAAACATGTATATTGTTGCTTTTTTAAGGTATAAAATTATAAGATGGATATAAACTGTTCGAGGTTCTAGAAAGAGAGAGACTCTGGGTTTGCACATTGTTAGGAACATATTAAATTTGGCTTGGGGGGCACAGTATCAGAAAGGAGGGAGCGGTCGGGGAGAAAGGTACAGGGACTACAGGCTACCCGGGCCCTGGTAGCTGCTGTGGGGCTCAGGCCGCTGCTGTGAGTGAGAAGCTGGGGCCGGTTAGGGGAAGACAAGTGTAGTAGAGCCAGATTTGACTGAGAAGTGAGGGGAGAGAGTACAGAGAGAGAAAGGGGAAGGGTATACATGTATAGAAAGGAAAGCCAAAGAGAGGCTGACATAGAGACAGACAGGAGGAGAGAGAGAGAGACAGCAGGAGACAGAGAGAACACAAGTACGTTCATGGAAGGGGGCTGGAAAGAGAGAGAACGGCATGTAGGGCTTTCATGCTCATGGCCTTGGTGACTGCCCAGTGGAGGGAGAAGGCTTGGGTGGTGGAAAGTGACCTTCTTTCTCATGGCCAGGTGGTAATGGAGAGGGGGTGGGAGAAGGTTCTGAGACTCTGGCATTGAACCTTTCATTGAAAAAAATATGGAATTCCCTAAACAGGAAGAACTCAAGAAGTTCAGGCTCCAGGGTCAGATTCATAGGTTGAAATCCCAGTTGTGCTATGTTTTGGCTGAATGACCTTTGGGAAGTTACTTCAGGCCTTTCCCCGTGCCAAGCCTGCAGACTCCTGAGGGAAGTGTGCTGAGGGTGCTTACCAAAGCTATGAAATGATCTGATCATCGTGTGTTTATTAGTGGTATCTGGCCCAGAATATTTTCAAATACTATTTGAGAATAAACAATTGAATTAAATGAATGAAAAGGTATTGATTTAGAAAGCTTTCTACCCCATAACACACTGTTTGTTTCTATAAGAGAATTTATGTATGCTTTTGGCGAACCATGTATCCTACTCATTCATCTTCTTTAACTTATTCATCATTCATTCATCGTCTTAGAATTTATAATTCAGTGTTTAGGCCTGAAAAATAAATCCCTTTCAAATGCCTTTTCCACAAGAAATGTATTTTTCTATTAGATAAACATAGTGGTTTGTTGTGGAAAATTGGTTTTCCAACTGGGTGGAAATGTAGCTTAAGGTTCTGCTATTAGATTCAGATATTGGTGGTTAGGTTTAGCTGAGAGCACTTATAGAAATGTTTGGGTAAAGTGGAACTGGAACTAATGATGGGTTTAAATGCTATCTCAAGTCAAGTTCTTTCCTTGAAAGAACACAGGAAGGAGAGGGTGAAGACATGCTCCTTGCTCTATTGGTCCATTGGCTACAGTATTAGTATAATGGTGTCACCAAGTTTTCTTTCATTCTGCTGTCTTATACTTCTCTTGTAATCCAGTCATGATGCCTGTGGGTGTTTTGTTCCACTCCCAATATTGCCTATGCAGCTGAGACTATGTGTTTAAGGCTACTTGTGTATTTAGGAATTTTTATCTTTTGCCTTGAGTCTGCTAGTTTCATGATGTCAGAGAACTTCAGATCTTTCTTCCTTCTCTGCCTTGCCAATTGGTGAAAATATGTATTTATGAACTGAAGATTATTACATTTTATGCTGTCACTGTCATCAACATCATCTGCATTGTCAGCAACATCATCTCAGTTGAAGATTCCCTTTAAAATTAATTGCTTTGGGCCGGAGAGATAGATTAGCCTGCAAATCCAAAGGATCTAGATTTAACTCCCCAGGACCCATATAAGCCAGATACACAAGGTGGCACATGCATCTGGAGTTCATTTGCAGTGGCTGGAGGCTCTGGTATGCTCATTCTCTCTCTCTTTCTCTACCTGCCTGTTTCTGTCTCTCTCTCTCTCTCTCAAATAAATAAGTAAGAATTAAAAAAAAAATAACTTGCTTTAATTAGGAACGGATACCACAGAGCAGTTAGTGTGACCTAACCCTGTCAGCAGCTGCCTGACACAGCAGGACAACCAATAGTGGTGTTATCTTTGAATGTTAGGCTTCTCTGAAAGAGTTGAAAGTGAACTAGGTTTTGAATAAGAGGATTAACTAAGAAATTTTCTTTTGTATAGTGAGGTCACTCCATACCTACCAACTGTTTTCCATTTACTTATTCTAAGTTCGCCTTCCTTCCACACATGGAAGGCCTTTCCTTTGTTTTCCCACCTCAGCTTCCACACACCTCAGCTTTCACACACCTCAGCTTCTGCATGGTTTACTTGTTTTCCTTATTTTCTACTGGGCACCTCAGCTGAAGACCCACCCTTCTGGGAAGCCTTCTGCCTCAACTCTGGTTGCTAGAACAAAATGCCATAGATGTTGTGGTCTAAACAACAGGTGTTTACTTCTCAGAAAACCAAAGTCAGGGCCTCAGCATGTTCTGAGTCTGGTGGGAATCTCTTACTGGCTTGCAGGCGCTGCCTTATGTAATGTCCTCAGCAAGGAGAGGGAAGCTCTTGTATCTCATTGTGGGGTTTCCACCCTTAGAACTTCCTAAAGGCCTCACCTCTGAATGTCATAGGATTAGGTTTCACCTTATGAATTTTGGAGGGATGCAAGTATTCAGTATTGGTGCTTCCCATCCTCTGAGTCATAACCAGTTCTACCTTATTCCTTTTTTGGGGGGAGGGCCACCCATGTGACAGTCACACAGCACCTTAAGTTTATCTTTTCTATTTCTCTCTAATCATGAATTTCCATCTCCCTCCTTCCCACCCCTTCTCTCTCACTTAGATACAAAGCACAATTCATGACATATAGTTGACACTCAGTAGTTCTTGACCCATATTTGTTCCTCACTGGGCTATAGCCATGACACTTGTCAGAGGATTAGACACAGGTGTTGACCATATAGCTAGGACATCACTAAGCCATATAAAATTATGCTTTCAGAGCTGGCAGGGAACCTCGTGGCTTGTCATTTAATGCCATCTTCCTTTCAAATGGGAAAGATGGATGTAGGAAGGTTAAATGACTTGCCTCACAGCAGGATCCACACACCTCCCCTGCCTTGTGGGTTTAGACATGTGCCTGCTAATGGTCTTGGTTACTGCCTTTAAAATACTGAGAATCAGGAAGGTGTTTCAGAGAAGGCCCAGAGTCATGCTTCATCAGAGATAGCTTTCCCATTGAGAGGACTAACTTTATTTACTGAACATATAGGTTTTTAAAGTTCCCTGACATCACAAGTTTGACAGAGCAATGGGGAATATAATTGATAAGTCATCTGACTACAGAGCTGGGATTCAAACTTTCACAGTGTAAGTCTGGGAAATGTGTTGAGGTCAGACTGTGCCCTGCTCTTCAATACTCCCCATATTCTTTAAAAACATGACTTTTGAGATTGTGCCTTGCCCTGAGGGACTCCATTTTGATGTGGAAGATAACTCCGCTTTTTAGTGGACATATGCATGATACGATCTTGTACCACCCACATGACACAGATTGATAAATGACATTCCTGGGAGTAGAAAGGATGCTACCCTATAACACATGAACATATGAAGAAAACCAGGCCCCAGATTTTAAGGGGTATACCAGACTAAATAATGGGTGGAACTCCTTCACTTGGACCCTGTAAAGAAGTAGACACATAGCACTGTGATGGCATTAAGTCCTTCTCATTTATCATCTGCCTGATGCCTGTTTGCCCATCTAGACCTGCTGTCCACCAGGCCTGCATTTGTCTGGGCCTGTTCCTGCCTCTCACTTGGCTCCTGGGCTCAGCTCTGATGCTAAAGCCTGACATTACAGCCGGTAGATGCAGCAGCTCCTACAGCCTCTCCTTCAGCAGGTTATCTTATCAATAGAGACACTTAATGTTTCTATCAGGTTCTCAGCTCTACCCTCCGAGGCCTCTTTTAAGCTGTCTGTCTATCTATCTATCTATCTATCTATCTATCTATCTATCTATCTATCTTCTTCATCATCATCATCATCTATCATCATCATAACCTATCATCTATGTATCTATCTTCATCATCATCATCTATCTATCATCACCATCATCTATCTATGTATCTATCTTTATCATCATCATCTATCTATCATCACTATCATCTATCTATGTATCTATCTATCATCTGCCTATTATTTATTTATTTGAGAAAGAAAGAGAGAATAGGCATTCTGGGTCTTCTTGCCACTGTGACATCTTGATGGTTCTGTCCTAATCTCATCTCTGCACAAGGCCCTTCTTGTTGGCTCCTTCTCTGGCCTTGGCCCCAGCCCGGTGGGTCTCATCTCTGGCAGTGTCCTGGCAATTCTACCAGGGCAGCAGCCAGCAGATCAACCTACTTCTTCATCTTTTGGTTTGCCTCTCTTCAATCCGCTTGGTCTTGGTTGATGAATACCTTTGTTGCAACCTCAGGTGTGGCATTCATTCAAGCAGTCTTCTGGCTTCTGTAGTTTGTGTTGGATGTCTCCCTGGGCCTGACCAACAAAGGTTGCATGAATCATTCTCTGCTTTTCGCTTGCTTCTGGGTTGAAAGGGTTGTAAATCCAGAATGCTTCACATAGCCTCTCACAGAGTTGGATCAGGCTATCCTCGGGTGCCTAAAGCTCCTCTGATGCTTTTCTCATGATCACAGCCTTTTTTCCTCCCTTTGTCATGCCATTTAGAAGGGCTCCTGATAGTATTCAAGTCTCTGGAAGTCTTGATCATCATTAAAGTCCTGGCATGGATCTTCTTTGGGAAATTGGCTTTGGGTGTAGGCCTAGCCTTTCAAACTTTCCACCATAGCATGCTCTTCTAACCACTTTAATGTAGCCTGAGTAATTTGGAAGCGTCTTCAATGCTAAGCAAAGTCAGAAGAAGCTGGTGGCAATCAGTCTAAGTGGACCTGTGTGTCTGGATGATGGATTCCATTGGTATAATCTTAAACTGAGGTTTCCCAGTGAATGAAGGCATGTGGTTTTTCCAGTTCAGATCAGTGCTGATTAAAGGCTGGTATAATGAAGGTGCTTTGTCCCCCTTGCAACTGACCACCTTTATCATAATAGATGGCTGATCGAGTTTCTCTCAGTGGCATCTGTAGGGCACTTTGGAGCCTACGGGAAGGGGAGCTGCTAGCAAGTTCTTCCTGATGCTTCCCAGCAGGAGAATACAGTTAGGACTTGTGGCCCACTCATTTGCTCCCTCTATAAGATGACAACCACACATGAGAATGAAAAGGAGATGACCAATTGCCTTGTCCATCTCTGGCTGCTTTCCTCATGGAGAACTTTCAGGCGACTCATAGTTTTTTTTAGCCCTCCCTCCCCCTCACTGACCTGGATCAGACTTGCAGAAAAGGATGAGATCCCCAGAGCCTGAAACTACTCTGAACCATATGAGGTCGCCATCGAAGCATGGATCTGGACTCCCCACTTGGCCCTTTGTCCACTTGGAACTCTCCCATTGTCTGTCTCACTCACTCACACACAATACTTCCAACCCACCGCCTAGCACTTTAGAGTCACAGTTCCATCTCAGATGACAGAGGTACTAGGGCATCTTTGGGAGGTGA
The DNA here is from genome assembly GCA_036346955.1 of Dipus sagitta. NCBI lineage: Eukaryota > Metazoa > Chordata > Mammalia > Rodentia > Dipodidae > Dipus > Dipus sagitta. Next base: position 45,692,783 of record CM070784.1, read on the forward strand.
TCAGGCTCCCCTTCTGCCCCTTCGATGCAAACATACAAACACGAACCCAGGTTCTTACCGGTCTGAGGGGTGGCACTCCCTGGGCTTGTTCCTTGGCCTCACTGGGTTCCATGGTGCACCTGATGTCCTTGCAGTGACACACAGGGAAGGTTAATCCCCTCTGGGTTAATGGGTCCACTGATGTCAGGCAAGTTCAGCTGTCCTGGACTCCCAGGAGTTATACCCAGTGACAAGGGAGGTGAAATAGCTATCTCCAAATCCTGGGGGAGCCCCCAAGAAATATTGTGGGATCCTTGAACAGAGAGGCAGGACTCCAAGGCTTTCAGCAAGAAGCAGAATTTATGCATGCCAATGGTCTCAGTGGATTGACATCCAAAGGCTGAGCCCGGAGGGCAGTGGGGCATTGCTTGATATACCTCCTGTAAGTTCTGCTTTACATTTTCATCCCTTCCTTTCCCTTTTATGGTATCATATATTCTGATTGGCTCTTTGTATTACAGAGTTGCTACATGAACACAGACACACTGATACTGTTTATGCCACATTGCTTTCCCTTTGTTCTGAGGGGCCTCTTATCATAAGGCCCCACCTCCTATTTCCTTGGTAACATTAGAAAGGGAACCAGGTCAATTGCCCCTCATAGGATGTAAAACACCATATGAAAGGGAAGGGCCACTTCCTCCTGGCTAGAAGAGTAGTCTTCTGATTCTTAGGTGGAACCCATCAATCTTCACCTGGTCAAGAGACCACGCCTCACCTAACAGACTTGTAGGAGAAAGATGTGGGAAGAACAGCTATCCCCTTAATGCGATAATTTATACCAATGTGATATGGGAATTTTAGGGTGTCTTTTGAGAGTGACAGAGCCTTCCTCTGCTCTTTGTTGTGCTGTAACCCAGAACTTATGATGCTTATAGCTGTATGAGGGAAAGCTTCAAGAGAAGGGAAGCTTAAGGCAGGAAGGACGATGGAGCTCTTGCCCAAGGAGGCAAGAAGGGCTTTGAGAAGTCCACTTCAAGACTCAGGTTAGGGGTTTGTATATGAGCTCTGTGGATGGGTGGCTGACTTAGCCCATTATTCCTGATGTCAGCTGTCTAGTTTTAAGATTTCTGGAAAGGGAAAATCTTGTCTAGGAAGAGCCTTCAGAGACGGGAGTAGAGGGGTTCCTCAGGCGTAGAGTCAGAAGACAGACTGTAGTAAATTGAAATGACCTAGGTTATTCCCTATAGGACCAAAGATAATTCATGCATTTAGCCAGAAGAAAGATGTTCACTTTGGGGCTCTGTCACCCCTGAACTTCCTCAGGGAGACTTGGCTGCATGTGCCTCATCAGCAAACAGGGTAGCCTAGGCTTGTCAGCAGAGAGCTAGGCCTTGAATTGTCAAGCAGGCTAGTCTGGGCTTATCAACAGAGAGGTAGGCTTTGGATCTCAAGCAAAAGAAAGCACTCTCTTGAGTAGGGACTTTTCAAGCCTAAGCTTGAAGTTACTAAATGCTCATTGTTTACAGCAAATCACACTCGCCAAAGTTCAATTCTAGGTTCTAAGAAATAGCCTGTACCTCTCCATGGCAGGAGCCTCATGGCCACATGACACAGTATTGTGCATATAAGGCAAAAAAATTTAAAGTCATGTTTATAATCCTAGGATTTCAGTTAATAGAATTTCAGAAAAAAACAGAATTGTTTTAAATCATGTAGCTTTTGGATTTTGAATAGATTAAGAGTAACTTTAAAAAGGCCTTTTTTTTGTTTTTGTTTTTGTTTTTGTTTTTGTTTTTGTTTTTGTTTTTGTTTTTGTTTTTGTTTTTCAAGGTAGGGTTTCACTCTGGCCCAGGCTGACCTGGAATTCACAATGTAGTCTCAGGGTGGCCTTGAACTCATGGTGATCCTCCTACCTCTGCCTCCCGAGTGCTGGGATTAAAGGCATGAGCCACCATACCTGACTTTAAAAAAGGCCATTTTTAAGATCTCCCAGCTAGTACCACATTTACAGGTGCACAAGTTCCTCAGCGCAAAAGCCACATGGCCTCTTGACTAGGAAATGCACAAACTCGGCGTCATCAGCAAGTTGCTAAAGGCATGGGCCTGGGTGTCTAGATCTTGCTCTGTTATTACACACTGTGTACAACTGAGCAGTTTACTCATCTGTATGCCTTTGCTTCCTCATCTATAAACTGGGTTTCATAATGGTACCTAACTGTGAGGGTTAAATTCTGTTCTTGACTACATTAGGATTCAAGTAAGAGACACTCCTCCTGGGAATGTCTATGAGGGCTTTTCCAGGAAGGATTTATGGAGAAAGGAAGACCTTCCATGAGAATGGGCAATCCCTCTGGTAGTAGATTACATATACAGAAGCTCTAAGAGAACCCGTGCCTTTTGCATGGTTGCCTGTGTTTCTCATTAGTGTGTGCATCTTTCACTGCCACTCTTCATGGACACTGGAGCCCAGCCTCATCAGCAGTCCTCTGTGGGCTGAAGACCAGCAGTTCTCTGGTAATCCTCCAGACCCTTAGTGCAGATTAGGACAGCTGAGGCATCCAGCCTTGGGCCTGAGCAGTTATCAGGTTCTCTGACTGTCTAGCCCACAGAAATCCACTGTTAGACTGCCCACACCATATCTTGTGTGCTAGTCCAATAAATCGCCTTCATAACACATTTTCATTCTATTGGTTCTGTTCTGTTCCTCTAGAGAACCCTGACTAATATACTAACTTATAGGGTATTACTGTGCAAATACAGAAAATAAAGCAAGTAGCAAATTCTTGGCACATTTTAAGCATTCAGTAAGTGCAGATGTTAATACACACCTCTTTGTTACCAGGACAAACTGGACTTTCCATGAGTTTCTGTAGAATACAAACAGGGACTCACTGGGGATGAGTCTGCTGTCACTGGTGATGGCTGACTGAGCACACTGCCAGGATCCTTGGCTCCTCATTCTATGACCCAGTGCAGCTGGAACCACACACCTGCCTTTCATCCATAACCTTCTGGACAAGGCAGCCTCTTGATCCCTGAAGATGCATTTGTACCCCTGTTCTTCATCCATCTTCATCTTGTGTGGTGGATCTGCAAGTGATCCAGCTTTTGACTGATCACATTTTCAGGTGCACAAGTTCCCTCAAGACATTAGCTCGAGACATGTGGCTGGGTACCTGACAGCATTTCTGTGTCATGCCTTCTGGGTTTGTCCATGGGCCAGACAACAAAACAGTGGATCCTCACAAACTTCATATACTGTGCTTTTTAGAGACTAGAGAAGCTAGAAACACATGGGTTATACATTTTTGTCAACATGTACCTGGGAAGAGCACGTCCTCTGTGACTTTAGTTTTTCATTATGTGAACTGTTCTTACACTCAGAATTCATATAATTTCCCTCCATCTCTTTTCCATCTGTCTGCATGTCCTTCGGGGAGTAAAGGAAAGGGTAACTACACGAGGAAGAACATAGAAGAGCTGGTGAGTGCAGGTCAGTTCTGCACACTGGTGCTTGTTATGGATACAGAAGACACTGGCTTCTTTCTTCATTCCAGCTGACCTTTGCTTGGGATTGACCTTCCTGGGTCACTAGCATGTCACTGTGGAATGTCACAGGACTAATATTGTTTTTTTTTTTTTTAACAAAGTAAGCTTTCTTCTACATGTGAAAATTGTCATATAACAGGTAATTTTGCATCTCTTAGCCAACAAACATTCCTTAAAACACTTCATGTCTTTATTAGCCAGATGCTTACTGGCCACTTCCTTTCAGTGTGCCTCTCTTCCCATTGCCCAGTGGACTAAAAATAACATTAACTATTTGAAAATGTTCCTCATGTTCAGTCTGAGAAGACTCTGACATTGGAGATGACTCATTTAGTTCTGCACGGGGGGCCTAGTTTTAAACTGTGATTTGGCCCCCGGTGCAGAACTAAATTACCAAAAATCAGCCTGTTTGGGGAAAGTATACTCTACCTGCATTGATTGTGTTTGAACCATGCACAACTGTGCACATCACATGGCAAGCCCCATAGCCTAAACGCACATACCTGGCCTCTTGCTACTCCTGAGTCGTGTGCCGTGGAGCCCTCTCTCTCTGAGCCATCTTTCCTGGGTCATGTTGGACACTCTATGGAATCTGGGCTGGGAGCATTCAAAGAAGATACACTCTTTACTATAGCAGCTAATTTGAAACTGAATGTGACAACAATCCAAGACAGCTTCATGGTCTCCTGCAGTTTTGACCTCGTAATATTGTGCAAATTTTTCTAGTTTTTCCTTTCTTTTTGTTTTCTTCATAACACCAAACACTCCCTGAAATTGTTTTATGTTTTTTCTATGTATCACACAGAAGAATATAAATTCCATGAGGGAAAGGTCTCTGTCTGTATTTGTCACATCTGGCCTCACCTGATTGAAACTACAATAACACATAACACAGCTTTGTGCTGCAGGGGTTGAGGGTGGGTTAAGCCATTTGCAGCATAAATAAATGGACGTGCTTGTTAGGACGTCTTGGTTCAGCCCATCTTGCTCCTTCCTCCTGGAAGCACAGTTCTCTCAGCTTCTGCACCCTTCCCGTGGTTCTCATGCCTTCCTCAGGCCCCCGTGTTGCTGCCTAGGCTGCCACATCTCCTCAGGGGATTCTAGCCCGTTGCTTAGGTCCTCTGTCCTTGGACTTTCTCTTCCCAGCCCTGCGTGGTGTCCTGCTGCGACCCATACTCTAACAGCAGTGAACCAGAAACAGTACTATTCTGGGCTCACACTTTCACTGCTGCATCCATGTGTTACTTCTTTACTCAGTAAATGAGTGAGCACCGATTATATGCTTGGCTCTTGCCAGATGCTAGAAATACTACATCATGCCAGACAAGCCCTCTCCATCACCCAATTTCTAATGGAGTAGGAAATACATAGAAAATGAGGAAATAGAAACATTGATAGCACTGTCCTAGCTCTGCGGAAAAGGCAGAGCAGGGGATAGATAATAAGAGTTGGGAGGTGGAGATGGTATGCCTTTCCTTTCACCGAAGCACCCATTCTCTCCCTCTGTTTCTGAGTCACTTCTGTCTCTGCGGAAGGCCTGGGCTTGCTCCCTCTAGAAAGCATTCTTCTCCTGCTAGTCAAGGCTGAGCAAGGTACCTCCCCTAGGTGTTCACACAGATCTGTGTGAGCCCATCAGTCATGGCTAGCTTTCATATTTGCTACACTTAAGAATTGCTGTCTAAGCTGTGAATTCCAAGGCCAGGACTAATTTATTTGTATTTGTTTATGCTTTGCAGGGTCTGACATACAGCAGGTGTCTAACAGCTGATATTATTCATCACTGCTTCTGTTAGTGTTCAGGATAGCCAAACCATGCCAAAAATTTAATTAAATCAAATATTTTCTTATACATTGGTAGTTTTTTTTGTTTTGTTTTGTTTTTTGGTAAAGTAGGGTCTCACTCTAGCCCAGGGTGACCTGGAATTCACTATGTAGTCTCAGGGTGGACTTGAACTCATGGCGATCGTCCTACTTCTGCCTCCCAAGTACTGGGATTAAAGGCATGTGCCACTATGCTCGGCTTTACATTGGAGAGTTTTGAAAGGTTAAGTGTTAAATTGTTAAAGTTTTGAGAATTTTGAGAAATGTATATAATATATTTTGATCATATTTATCCCCATTTCCCTCTTTCGTCCCCCTCCCACTCTTGCTGGACCCCTTCCTCTTCTCAACTAGTCCCCTTCCTACTTTCATTCTTTTTTTCTTTTTTATTTTTTTGAGGCAAGCTCAACAGACTGGCCTTTTTATGCAAGAGAGTGAGAACAAGGACGAGAGCAAGAGAGAATTGGGACATCAGGGCTTCTAGCCACTGTAATCAAACTCTAGACACATGTATCACCTTGTGCACATGTGCGACCATGTATGTTGGTGTCACCTTGTATCTGGCTTACATGGGACCTGTAGAGTTAAACATGAGTCCTTAGCCTTCACAGGCAAGTGCCTTCACCGCTAAGCCATCTCTCCAGCCCACTTTCATTCTTTTTAATTAGGGTTGCTTGATGAGCATGAATGGGGAGTTAAACATGAGTCCTTAGCCTTCACAGGCAAGTGCCTTCACCACTAAGCCATCTCTCCAGCCCACTTTCATTCTTTTTAATTAGGGTTGCTTGATGAGCATGAATGGGGGATTATTTACTGGAATCTGAACAACTCACATCACTGAAATCAAATGTCTTTCTCTCCCTTAGCAACCATTAGCTGCTAATAGCTCCTCAGGGAGGGATGGAGCTTTACGAAAGCTTCCCTCATCCATGATAGGATGTTGATGAATACGCTCAGTCTTGTGTAAGCCTTGTGCAGGTAACCACAGTTGCAATAAGTTAATAAGCGAAATAGCCATACCATATCTGGAAAAGTCTTCCACAATGTTCCTCTCTTTCCTTTGGCCTTACATTCTGTTCTCTCTGGTCTCTCTTCCTCAGTGTTCCCTGAGCATAGGAAAGGATGACATAGATGTTCCATTTAAGGTTGACAAGTCAATAGTCACTTATTCTGAGCACTTTGACCAGTTATGAGTCTCTATAGTAACTGAAACCCATTGCAAAAAAGAAGCTTCTGTGACCAAGGTTGAGAGTAATCCTAATCCATGGGCATAACATAAATATTTATAGGGAAATTTTCTGGGTATAACATGTTCATTTAGCAACATAACCATAGTCATTTTCCCTTTAGGGCCTATGATCTCCCCAGCCATAGGCTTTTGACCAGATTTTACAGTACCAGACATGCAATTCCTTTTGTGAACTCCAATCAGATTAAATTAGAGAGTAGTTAGTTACTCCCATAACAACCATGGCACTATTGTACTATTAAGCACAGCTTGCCTGGAAGATTGGTTGTGTAGTATACAGGTCCACAACTGAGTAAGGCTCTTAATGACCAGCAGCCTGCATAGCACCTCCTGAGACTATGTAAACTAGCTAGCAGGGAGGAACTTGCAGCTCAGTCCCAGCTTTATTCCTTAGTGTCCTGCAACTGAAACTTATGGTGTCTTCAGTAATAGAACTATTTATCCAGTTTTGGTCGGCAACCAAGAGTAGCAGACAATGTGTGTATTGGGGGGTGTGCTCCTAATAGAGAGGTCAGGGACCTCCCTGCAACACTCTAGGGAAGCATGCCACCACTAGTACTGGGAGTTTTGTTGAATAACCTATGACTTCTGAAAGCAGCATTATCTACCCATTCAAGGAACTTTTATTTAAATTCGTTTTTAAAAATTATGTTTTTAAATTAACTTACAAAATCATAGGTGGCCATATAGCCTTTTTGTATATCCTTTTTTAATTATTTTATTTTTTATTAACAACTTCCATGATTGTAAACAATATCTCATGGTAATTTCCTCCCTCCCCCCCACTTTCCCCTTTGGAACTCCACTGTCCATCATATCCCATCCCCTTCTCAATCAGTCTCTCCTTTATTTTGATGTCATGATCTTGTCCTTCTGTTAAGATGGTCTTGAGTAGGTAGTGTCAGGCACTGTGAGGTCATGGATATCCAGGCCATTTTGTGTCTGGAGGAGCGTGTTGTAAGGAGTCCTACCCTTCCTTTGGCTCTTACATTCTTTCTGCCACCTCTCCCACAATGGACCCTGAGCTTGGAAGGTGTGATAGAGGTATTTCAGTGCTGAGCACTCCTCTGTCACTTCTTCTCAGCACCATGGTGCCTTCTGAGTCATCCCAAGGTCACTGCCATATGAAAAGAGAAGGATAGTGGCACATCTGTTATGAGGGAAACCAACCACCTTCTAATTTGACTGGCACTCCATGGGAGGGAATACATCCCTGATACTGATAGCCTACAACAGGGGTAGTCATGAGCCCTAGAGGTGTACGTCTGCTGCTGTCTGGCTAAATGTATATACTATGCTCACCAAACTGCCCAGTAAGCACTTCTCTTAATGTTCATACCCACATATTAATGCTATATCCTTATTTTTTTGCAAATCCTTCCCTTCCCACCCTTCTTGCCCACCCCCTCACCCTCAGTTATGCTTCCTATGTCCCATATTTCCCACTCTAGTTCCATGTTTTCTACTATCCCAGACTTAGTGGTTAAGGCACTTGCCTGCAAAGCCAAAGGATCCCGGTTCGATTCCCCAGGACCCATGTAAGCCAGATGGACAAGGTAGCACATGCATCTGGAGTTCGTTTGCAGTGGCTGGAAGCCCTGGCATGCCCATTCTCTTTTTCCCCCCTTTTCCCTCTGTAAATAAATAAATTAAAATTAAAATATTTTTTAAAAATGTGTGAATTAATCTCAAATTTCAGGTTCAACGGCATTGAAATATTTCACAGAAATCAAACAGTAATATCCATGAAGTTTTTCTTGGTCATGACCCAAAATAATAAGTAACCATTGGCTGGCTCAGAACCTGTTGATTGATCCTGCTGTTTCTCATTGAAATGCCCTTGACAAAAAAGGAGCTACATCTGGTTTTCGATTTCAGAACCAATGTTTCAAGTGACTCAAATCATTAGCCTTGGGTTTCAACATCAGGCCACCACAGTTGTGTATAAAATAAAATCTTATGTGCTTTGCAGATAATTTTACGTAAAAGAAGATAGGCTTCAGTCGAGTAGTTTATAGTCCATAGCATCACTACCATGGCATCAAGTTTTACTTCTTCCTCCAACACCTGAGGAGCAGTCAGCCATCAAGTATCCACTCAGCACTTGCCCATGAACAAGGTGCTGTCTTAGCTCCAGTGCCTGCAAATCCTAAGAACATTCATTGCTTCTTTGGACAAATAACTGTAGGATACACTGGCTTCTCTTCACATCATTGCCTTTGGTCCTTTTTCCTTCCCTTCCTCATCTTTTGTTTTTAAAGATTTTTTCTAATTTTTATTTATTTATTTGATAGTGACAGACAGAGAGAGAAAGAGGCAGATAGGGAGAGAAGAGAGAGAATGGGCGTGCCAGGGCCTCCAGCCACTGCAAACGAACTCCAGACGTGTGCACCCCCTTGTGCATCTGGCTAACGTGGGTCCTGGGGAATTGAGCCTTGAACCCGGGTCCTTAGGCTTCACAGGCAAGCACTTAACCGCTAAGCCATCTCTCCAGCCCCTTCCTCATCTTTTATTAAGAATCCATGATAGATTATGTTAGCATTAAATCTGTATAGAGAAGATGTCCAGAAACAGCAGGGGACAGTACTTTGTGCATTCCAGAGGCACCTCCAGGGATGCACAGACTCTGAAATCTCTCTGTGCACTACCCATGGCTCAGGACCACGAGAGATCCTGAGGAAAACGGTAGGAGAGAAGAGAGGACAGTGGAGAGGAAGGGGAGTGGTGCACAACTGTGCATCCCAGGTGAGTTGCTTATGAAGTGCCAGGGAGCAAAGTCATCTTTCCGGCTCCTAATTCGTATATTTTGGCAAAAAATATAGCCAGTCAGAAGATTCCCTTTCCTATAGAATGCTTTACAGGACCATTTTTTCCCCCTGAAAATCTGAATGTGATGAGTTCATTAAAATGCAAAAAAAATCTACAAACAACCCAAACCCAGTCAACTATCTAGAACACTTCCATTTGGAAAATTTTGAACCATTTCACCAGCCCTGAGTCTCAATTTTTTGATTAATCAAATATTAGTTATTATGTTACATTTTTAGAAACTTTAGTCACCAGATACATTGACTGAGGACCATATGACATGAAGTAGCACAGATGTTCTTTCTGCTTTCTGTTTAAGAGTCTAGATAAACTTGATCTCTAAAATGCTAGATTTTCTTTCAATTCCTGATCTTGACAAAAAGGTAGAAGACATAGAACATTCTAGCAAAGAATAGTGCAAATGAATAAGAAGTTCTGAGAGGGAATATCAAGACATTTGGGGTACCATGAAGAGATCAAACTTGAGAATTTGGGGTATTGAAGAAGGTGAAGAATTTCAATTCAAAGGCATAGGAAGCTCCTCTTTTCAGATGGCTGTGATTACTTCGGATACTCAGAACCCATTAAAGTGCTAAGAAGTGACAGTGGAGTGTTCAGCACTAAATGAGACATCTCTGTCACACCCTCCAAAGCTCAGGGACCATTGTAGAAGAGGTGGCAGAAAGAATATAAGAACCAAAGGATGGGGAAGAGTGCTTCACAGTACTGTCTTTCAGACACAAGGGGGCCATAATAGTCGTGACCTCACAGTGGTGGATGGTACCTAGGCAAGACATGCGTAATAGGAGAGAAGAAAAATGATGACACCAAACTAGAAGAGAGACTAATTGGGAAGAAGGAACTCAGTGGAGGGAAAATGGAGGGTGGTAAGATGGCGTTACAATCATAGTTTATTGTCTGTATGATGGAGGTTGCCAATGAAAAGTTAAAAACAGCTCTGGTTGTTCAGCATCTTTTGTTTCCATATAAATTTTAAAATTTGTTTGTCAGGTTCAATTTTGGTTGTGCTTTCCTTGAATTCTCAAAGAAGGAAAATTATTCTCCTAACTATCTTGATGAAATTGTGTCTTGGAATCATTAAAATGGGAAAGCAATGCTGCCTCCATTGCAAAGGCTCCAGTTGAAGGTCCGAAGCATCCTACTAAGCATTCCTCATAATCTCCACCCATTCCCAAAGCGCAGGGCTGTGCTTCCCACAGACTGTCATAGTTGGCAAAGTCCATTGTTGTGGGAATCGAGTGCTCAGACTTGCTTAGTGTGCACATTGTTTCCGGCATGGTGAATTGTGCTGGTTTCTTTTCAGAGCATTTCTGCAATGTGACTTAACAATGGTACTTTTCTTCTCAATTAAGATATAATGTTTGAACATATTTATGTGGGTAATTCATACACATTCTACTGTATAATGAGCTAATCAGAGTAATTAGCATTTCCATCTCTTTAAACATTTATTATTTCTATGTGCTGGGAAAGATCAAACTCTTCCAGTTTCTTAGAAATATGTAATTATTTGTAGGACAGCAATTACTTTACTGTGTGATAGAATACCAGAACTAATTCTTCTTTTCTAATGTGTTTTTTTTTTTTTTTTGCTACTTATTATCCAACTGCTCTCTACACCCTCTTCCCCTTTTTAGTTTCTGTTGATTACTCTTTTGCTATCTGTTTATTTAGAAGTGTGTGTGTGTGTGTGTGTGTGTGTGTGTGTGTGTGTTTGTATATATGTGTGTGTGTGGTTTTTCAAGGTAGGGTCTCGCTTTAGCCTAGACTGACCTGGAATTCACTAAGTAGTCTCAGGGTGGCCTTGAACTCATGGTGATACTCCTACCTCTGCCTTCCAAGTGCTGGGATTAAAGATGTGCGCCACCATGGCGTGCTATGTGTTTGGGTTTTGTTTGTTGTTGTTTGTTTTTTAATATTTTGTTTTTATTTTTTGTTTATTTGATAGAGAAAGAGAGAGAGAGAGAGAGAGAGAATGGGTGTGCCAGGGCTTCCAGCCACTGCAGACAAACTCCAGACATGTGCGCCCCCTTGCGCATCTGGCTAATGTGGGTCCTCAGAATCAAACCTGGGTCTTTTGGCTTTGTGGGCAAATGCCTTAACTACTAAGCCATCCCTCCAGCCTGTGATTGGTTTCTTAAAATTCATTTTTAAACATAGTCGAGATGAATGAAGTAATGGATGATGTTGAGCTAAGGATTTCAACGTCCACATTCTATTCCAGGATTCTCTGTGGGAAGGGTTAAGGGAAACTAGTAAAAGATGATGAAACTGCTGGCAGCTGGGAGCACTTTATGAAGGGGAGGTGTGATGTTCTTAAAGCTCTAAGGTACAAGAAGAAATTGTTAGGGGCACCTGAAGAGAGTGGAGTGAGGTTTGCTGATGGTGGTGCTGGCTGAGGGCGAACCTCCCTCTCTTGCTGGCCTTTTAAGTTGGTTGACTCCAGATAGAAGGCAGAGGACCAGGGAAGGATGTATTCTTGAGAACTGAGCTTCCTACATTCTAAGCAGATGGATAAGGGAGAGAGTGTGGATGTCAAGGCACAAGTGGACAGAACATACCATGGAAGTGTCTGCCAGTGTTCATGAAGCTAGTGGAAAGTCCTTCCAGAATCAGAATCACCATTCATTGGGGAAAGGATTGTAATTACTGCTACACAGAGCCTGAAGAATACAATTATATTCTTTCTACCTATCTGTCCTATAGTATTTCTTGTGTAACACTGTGCTTTTTAAAACATCCCCCCTACAATATTACCAAATAGCAGCCATCAGTGTCCGCCAACATGCCTCAAAGTGGGCTACCCTTATCTTTTTAATGATTTCCTGCATGATGGTCAGACCTTAATAATAGCTACAGAAAACTGAAAATCAAGAAATTAGTCATGGTGCAAATGTCTCATGTTCAGATACAGTACTTCATTCATCTATTTACTCTCTCATCCATTCACTTGTTCATTTGTAGCAATTGCTTGTTCTGTAGGTGAGCAGCACCTTCAGTTTTGAGTGCCTGAGAAATAGGGACAGATGGCCCTTAGCTGGCCATGGGGGCAGTGCTCTTCCTATACTTTGTGTGGCTCCCTCATCCAGATGTTCCAGGGCACTCCGAAGGTGCTCAGTGTTCCTTTCTTATTGAGAACAGCTCTCTGGACAACCATGTGAGCAAAATCAACTGAAAACAGTGTCCAGCCTGCATTAGACATCATTTTCACAGGAAGTGACATTTGGTTTTGTAGTCTATTAGCAGCCTGCTACATTTTTTAAAGCTTCCATTCACACTTGAAATTTGTATGACAGTTTTGCTTTATACTAAATTATTGCTACTTTTGGATCAGTGGATACTAAACATGGAACCATCAGTGATGTTTCCTTTAGTTGCCTTTGGGGTCAAACATATTGTTAGATCTCTCTCAAGTCTTTGGTAATTATGAGTCCTGCATTTGGGGTATACTGCATGGCTTTCCAGGGACAATTTAAGAACCTGTGGAATTTGCTTTAGTCTCATTTGAAACTATTCATAACGTATTCCAAACTAACATAACTAAGAAGATTTTATCCAAAGATGATCTAGGCAGCCTGTAGCCCTTCTGTTTTGCCTTCTTTCACAGTGTGTTTGTGTAATAGGAAGATACGAGTTACCCAAAGCTACTAATTAATTTAAAACTAATAATAAAGGATTCAAAGTTACTGAGGCAGGGCAGACTTCCCTGGTGTCACTTGAAGAGTCTGGGCATGCATAAGCAAACAACCAACAAACAAACAGACAGATAGCCATTGGACTCCTAGCGATAAAAAAAAATGGCTACTTTGGAAAATATGCAAAGTGGTATATTATGATGCTTTTAGTTTTTATTTTAGTTGGGAGAGTCTTTATAACTGCTTTAATCTCATTGCTTGTTATAGGTTTGTTTGAATAGTTTATCTCATCTTGCTTTAATTTGGGTAGGACATTGTGGTGGTTTGAATGGATGGTGTAGCAGACAGTTTCAGGTTCACTGAGATGAACTTCCAGACCAGACACAGTTATGGAGGAAGGGATATTTATTGAAGCTCACAGATCAGGGGAAGTTCCATAAATGGCAGAAGAAACTGCCCTGTCTTCACAGGCCCAAGCAGAGAGAGAGAAGCACAAGCCCAAAAGGTCAAAAGCCACAGCACACTTCAGGAACTCCAGCTAGGCACACTTTGCATATCTTTAGATTGAAATCTGAAACCCACCACCACACCTTAAGATCCACACAATGGCACTGACTAACTCCAGCCAGGTGGCTGCAGATGCAAACTACAAACAAATAAACAACTGAATATATTGGGGGCCATCTATTCTATTCAAACCACCACAGATGGCCCCCAATATATTCAGGATTTTTTTAAAGTTTGGAATTTAGATCCACAACCATCTGGCTGGAGGAGGTGTCACTGGGTGGATCATAGGCCCTCGCCCCAAGGTTTAGGGATGGATTTGGAATTCCTGTCTGAAGAAATGCAAAGTGCTTGAGTTCTGTCTGGAGTCCCCAGAGTGTGTTTGCTTGCCTTTTGGTAGGGTTTTCCTCTCTGTGCTTGTTCCTGTGGAAGTGGGACAACTTCTACTGTCACAGACCTTCCCGGCTTCAGTAAATTCCTTCCTCCATCACTGTGTTTGCTCTGGAAGTTCATCTCAGCAATCTGAGTCTGGATATGACAGTCATATATGTAGAAATTAAGCCATTTCTTTTAGATTTTCTGATTTGGTGGAATATATGCTTTAAAGGAACTTTTTTATGATTTAAAAAAAAATTAGGTATCTGTTGTAATGGTGTCCTTTTAATCTCAAATTTTGTTAATTTGTGTCTCTACTCTCTTTTGGTCAGTTTCTCTAAGGGTATATCAATATTATTTAACCTTTCAAAGAATCAATTCTGTTTAATTGATTCTTTGTATTTTTGTGGGGGGGGGTTCTATTTCATCAACTTCAGCTCTGATCTTCATTATTTCTTTTTTTCTTTTGTTTTTTCTAGGTAAGGTCTCATTCTAGCCCAGGCTGACCTGGAATGCACTATGGAGTCTCAGGGTGGCCTCGAACTCATGGCAATCCTCTTACCTCTGCCTCCCGAGTGCTGGGATTAAAGGCGCGTGCCACCACGCCTGGCTTCATTATTTCTTTCCACTACTCTTTTTGGTTTGGCTTGGTTTTCTTTTCTAAGGTCATAATGTAAATCATTTAGTCATTTATTTGTTACCCTCCTTTACTTTTTTTATATTTTTATTTATTTATTTGAGAGAGAGAGAGAGGGAGAGAGAGAGAAGGAGAGAGAAAGAGACAGAGAATGGGCACATCAGGGCCTGCAGCCACTGCAAATGAACTCCAGATGCATGTGCCCCCTTGTACATCTGGCTTATGTAGGTCTTGTGGAGTTGAACCTCTGTCCTTTGGCTTTGCAGGCAAATGCCTTAATGGCTAAGTCATCTCTCTAGCCCCCCTTCTTTTCTTAATATATTCATTTTCTTCTTAATGTCATCAGTGTCTCCATCATCATTTAGTAGTGTACTATATAATTTACATTTTTGTATATATATAATTTGTATATATTGTACAGTCTTTCTTGATATTAATTAGTAGTTTTATCCCATTGTGATCAGAAAGAGTACAAGGAATTATTTTATTTCCTTGTATTTGTTAAGTTTTGCTTTGTATCCTAATAGATGATCTATTTTAGAGAAAGCTCCATGTGTTGCTGAAAAGAATGTGTATTCTACAGCATTTAGATGAGGGGACTTTGTTTTCCTGCTCTTTTCTGTTTTGTTTTTCAAATGTATTGGCATCTCTTTCCCCATTTTAGGGAAATTTTGTTTTATGATTTTGTTGAAAATACTATACCATTAGATTGAAATTCTTCACCTTCTATACTCAGAATTCTTAGATTTGATCTTTTCATAGTATCCTGAATGTCTTCTTACCTTCCTATTAATGTATGTTTTCTTTGTTGTAATGTTCTAAATCTTCCACCTTGTCTTCAAGCTAGGTCATCTGTCTCTCTTTGATCCATTCTACTGGTGAGATTTTTCTATGTTTTTTTTTTTTTTTTACTTACTGTCTGTCCTAATTTCAGGTTATATTTTCATGTATTTATATTTTCTTATTAGTATTTAGTTTCAACCTCTGTATTTAATTTACCTGGTTTCCTTCATTCTCTCGGAACTCCTTTATAAATTTGTTTTCTTCTTGGATTACTTACTTTTGAATTCTATGCTTGACATTTCCTCATTTTCAGTCTCACTGGAAGTCATTGCTCTGAGATCTATAACTTTTGGAGGAGTTATATTGCCTTGAATTTTTTGTATTATCATATTATTTGTATGTACATATTATCGATATTAGATTATTTAGATTACTTCATTGGGATTTTTGCATTTCAGGTTATTTCTCGGCTTGGATTTTCTGTTTGTTTTGTCAGGTATATTCTTAGATGTATAGTTCAGAAGTTGTATCTTCAGGGTGGAGTTTAAAGTACCATGTCTGGCCTCTATCTAGCTCCCAGCATAGAATACCAATAGAAGGTGTGACCCATGCTGGTGGATATGTATGCTGTGTGATTATCCCAATAGTTAATTAACAAGCAGTTTTGTTTTTTTTTACTTCAATAATTGATCGTGAGTAAATATGACTAGTATGAAGTATGCAAAGATTTTGGTTACTCAGATGTAGGGAGGAAGTAGGGTGGGTAATGATGAAGACTTGTGTTAACTTTGAAAAAGATGGAGGTGGCACATGTATCTGGGAAAGGAAAGTCGGGATTCTATTTGGTTCCATAGACTTTAGAGTCTGTTGAGGCTATGGAAGGTTTTAGTTATGAAGACTAAAGAGGAGCACATAATGAGGAGAGAATGTGTAGAAGAGGTTGGGGCGAGGAAAAGTATAGGAATTGTGCATGTGAATAGTAATAATAAGATCCCAATAGTGGACTGGGTGGAGAAAAGTATGGAACAAACACAAAATCCGCTGAGCAATAGACCGACACCAGCACAACCAGCATGGAATATATATGCATCAGTAGAGATTTAAAATTTCAAAAACATACTAAACCAGACACGGGGTTTCACACCTTCAAATGCAGTACTCTGGAGCCTGACATAGTAAGGTTATCAGGAGTTTGAGGCCATCCTAGACTACAGAGTGAGGTTCCAGGTCAGTCTGAACTATAGGGTTAGACACTGCCTCAAAAGAAAATGGGAAAGGGTGCTCAAAAGTAAAAATTTCCAAAAATGACAAAAGTTAATCCCAATTTCTGCCTTTGTGAGATGGGTTTTCAATTCTTTCCTTTCCTGAGTTTTTATTTCATTTTCTTTTGGCAACCTGCCCTAATTCAAACCTATAAACCCATATTTAGGATATATGTAAATCAGTCCATTTACCTTTTAAAGTGCATTTCCATCTCACGTACTGAGGTGTGAGGCAGGTCCCTCTGTGGGCTCATCTCAGCCGCCAGGTTGGTCAGCAGTTTGACTCAGCGAGTCTGCATGCTGTGTGGAGGAGGGTCCCCTGGGGCCTTGGTTTCCTGCAGTCTCCTGTGGTATTCCCAGTGCTGGTGTACAAGGAGGGGTGAACTGTGTAATGCTGTCTGGAGGTGTCTTGTAACACTGTTCTACTGGTCCCTTGTCTCCGTCTTAAGGGTCTTTGGATTCTTCAGCACTGGCATGAGTGGAAGAATCCCTGCCCAGTAGTTACCAAGTCTCTTCCCAGCTCAGGCAGGGAAGGGCGAAGAATTAATTTCCTGGGGCAGCTAACTGGAGCCCAATCCATACGGACTGGCAGCAGCTACTCCCTTGTCTCTGCAGTGAGGGGCGGGGGCTGGAGCTTTACCTGGCTTAATAAGTTTATGTGTTTTCTGTAATTACTCTTGCTATTATTTTTAGCTTGATTCCGTCCTGGTCAGAGTTATTTCAGTTTTCTTATAATTATTTAACCTTGCTTTGTATACTAATATGTGATCTATTTTAGAGAATGTTGCATGGGCTGCTGAAATAAATGTGTATTCTGTTGGGTTTAGGTAGCAATTCCTATAAGTCTATTAGGTTCATTGGATCTATGATGTAATTTAACTTCAGTGTTTATCTGTTTAGTTTTTTTCAAAATGGCCTGTTATTGAGAAAGAGGTATTGAAGTCACCCACTATTATTGTATTGGAGGTTAATCTCTAAATTTACTTCTATTAGGGTCTCACTCTAGCCCAGGCTTACCTGGAATTCACTATTTAGTCTTAGGATGGCCTTGAACTCACAGCAATCTTCCTACCTCGGTCTCCTGAGTGCTGGGATTAAAGGTGTATGCCACAATACCCAGATAGTAGTTTTTTTTTTTAATGAAATAAATGCCTAGAACTGTAATTCCTCATCATGGATTTTTCTCTTAATCAGTATGAAGTGGCCATCTTTGTCTTTTCGGATTAATTTTACTTTGGGGCCCATTTTGGCAGACATGAGAATTGTGATACCTGTTTGTTTCCTGGTTCCATTTGACTGGGATATTTTTTTCTCATCCTTTACCCTAGAATGGTATGTATTTTTTGTTGTGTTTCTTAGAGATAGCAAATAGATGGAGCCTATTTTATAATTCAATCTAATAGTATATATCTTTTGGTTAGAGAATTGAGACTGTTAATATTCAGGGTTATTATTGAAATGGGTGAATTGATTCCTGTCATTTAAATTTTTTATTTATTTATGAGAAAGAGAAGATGGGGGGAGAGAGAGAGAGGGAGAGGGAGAGAATGGGTGTACTAGGGCCTCCAGCTACTGCAAACAATCTCCAGATGCATGTGCCACCTTGTGCATCTGGCTTATGTTGGTCCTGGGGAATTGAACCTGGGTCCTTTGGCTTTGTAGACAAGTACATTAACCACTAAGTCATTTATCCAGCCTGATTCCTGTCATTTTTTTTTAAGTATATGTTAGTTTTTTAGTCTTCAGTTACTCAACAACTATCCTTGCATGATTTATTATCCCCTGTAGCTCCTTAAATGTCTTTATCCTTCTCTTCACTCTGAAGTATTCCATCCAGTATCTTTTATTTTAACATTTTATTTATTTACTTATTTTGAGAGAGAGAATGGGCATACAAGGGCTTCTAACCACTGCAAATGAACTCCAGATGCCTGCACCAACTTGTACATCTGGCTTATGTGGGTATTGGAGAATTGAACCTGGGTCCTTCAGCTTTACAGGCAAGTGTCTTAACCACTAGGCTATTTCTCCAGCTCCCTTCCAGCATGCTTTATGGATCTGGCTTCATGGTCAAAAATTCCATTAGCTTACTTTTATTTCTCTTCCTATTATGACAACAATTTTGCTAAATATAGTAGTCTGCATTGGCAGTTGTGGTCTTGCAGGACTTGAAATACAATATTTCAAGCCCTTCTGGCTTTTAAAATTTCCATTGAAAAGCTAATTGTTATTCTAATATCCTTGCCTTTACAGGCGACATGGTATTTCTTTCTTGGAGCTCTCATATTCTTTCTTTGTTCTGCACATTTAGAGTTTTAACTCTGATTGACATGTGGAGTTTCTTTTCTGCTCCTATTTTGTATTATGTATGACTCTTGTACCTGGATGGGCATCTTTTTTCCTACTTTGGGAAATTTTCTGCTATGATTGTATTGAAACATTTTCTCTTCCTTTGTAATGGAGTTCTTCATATTACTTGTTCTTTTGGTTTCTGCTGGGACTTTCACATCGGAGGGTAGAACAGACTTTGTTCTTTGAGACATGATGATACAGAGGGAAATAATAAGGAGAAAAAAGATGAAAGAAAGCTAAACAACACTGAGAACACAAAGCAATTACCCCACATCCTGAACACACACACACAGCAATATTGGGTAAGTGTTAAGGTAGGTGTTAGAAGCAGGGTATATGTAGATAAAGACCTGGATGGAGATATAGGATTTGTAACCTGACAGGCCTGATTTTTGATTCTGGTCTGGATTTTTTCAGCTTCCATTGGGAATTCTTCTCTTGCCAAGGATGGCCAGTTCCTTTTGTTCAGAGTCTTCTTAGTTTTGTAGCACATACACTGTGGATCCAAATCCACAGGTGTGAGTAGTTTCCTCATTATTGCTTGCTGGGGGGATTTTATGTTGCAATTTAAGCCTTTCTCAATGTGCACATGGTTCCGTGGGCTGTTGAGGAGAATGTTAATTCTGTAAATGTCTGTTCATCTATGGTATAACTTAACTCAAATATTTCTCTACTTATTTTTTTGCCCAGATGACCTATTATTGGTGAAAATTGAGTGTTGAAGTTGCCTACTCTTAATGTGTTGCAATTTGTCTCTGACTTAAGTAGAATTTCTAAAATAAGGTACACCTGTGTTTGGTACATACATATTTATAATTGTAATGTCCTTTCAATGGATTTTTTCCTTAATCCATGTGAAGTGATGTTCTTTATATCTTCTGATTAATTTTGGTTTAAAATCTACTTTGTCAGATATTTGAATAGCAATACTTTTTTGTTTCCCAATTCCATTTTATTGTAATATCTTTTTCCATTCTTTTATACTAAATAGAGTCTTTCTTTGCTGGTTTCTTGATGACAGCAAAAAGATATATTTTATTTACTAAACCACTCTGTTAGTCTTTGAAGACACATTCATTGGGGAATTGAGACCATTAAAATTCAATTATCACTAACAAGTATGAGATAATCCCTTCATGTTGATGATCTTATAGTATTTCATATTTTCTTAGTCTTCATTTGCTTAACATATGTTCTAGCATTATTTATTATTTTTCTCCCCTGTAGCCTCTTGCATGCATTTATTCTTCCCAATGTGAAGCATCTGTGGAGCTGGTTCAATGCACATTGATTTCTTTAAGCTGCATTTATGATGGGAAGGTTTTCTCTACCTTGCTGGAAGAAGTATGTCAGTGGAGGGCAGGCATTGAGATTTTATAGTTAAGACCAGCTTGGCTTCTTCCCTGCTGGTGTGACAACACATCATGTCCAGGCTGTCTGCTCTGACATGCCTCCCTACTATGATGAAATGTCCCTCAAAACTACAAGCCAAAATAAACCCTTGCCTTTAGTAAGCTGTTTCTGGTTGGATGTTTTGTGTCAACAATCAGAAGCTATCTGCTAGAAAATGGATATCAACCAGTGGGATCCTTGTTGCAATGAAGCCGAACATGTGGCTTTTAGTCTTTGGAACTGGTTTGCAGGAGGAATATGGAAGGAGCTAGAATTTTGAATTAGAAAATCTTTGCAAATACTATAAGAAGAGCTTGATGGGCAATTCTGATGAGAGTTTGAAAGCCCTAAGTTCAGAGACAAGTGTGGGCTGTGAAAGCTTAGTTTATGAGGTTTTAGAGGGGAAAGACTTTGCCAGGAACTGGCATATAGGCAATTTGTTTGAAGAGGCTTGCTACATTCCACATATTTCCTTAGAACTGAATCCAAGTTGAATTCAGAAAAAATGGGCTTTTGTGTTTGGTGGAAGAAAATGCAGAGCAGAAGGGTATGGAAGATGTAAAGCTCACACAGAAAGAAGTGTGGTGGGTTTGCAGTCTCAGGCTCAGTGGTGGTAGTAGCTTCATGTGTGATTCAGAGAGATTGCCAACACTGAGGATGGGCCACTTGCTCTGCATTGAGACAACAGGAGGAGTGCTGATCTTTTGAAAGGAGTGTGCCTGAAGGAAGCGTGCTGAGTTCCCTGCTTCTTGATGACCAGCTTTATCCCTGCTGGATTAACCCATTTGCAATGTCAGCCATCTGTGCTGGTTTCGGAAACATGACAAGGGGAGGACATAGAGAGCATTTGAAACAGTTCTGGAGATGCCCACTGAGGTTCAGTGATCTGCAGTGGGCTCACAGGCCCTGCATGCAGGCTACAGTGGGCTATCGTATGGAACTGTGGTGATGAGCCATGAGTTTTAGTGGAGATTCAAGAATTTTGGAGATGACAGGACTATGGGATTACCACCAAAAGAAATCTGCTGGTTCAGGTGGATTCTGACCAGAAAGAACTCAGCACAGCTGGAGGCGTGGAGCTTCCCATGTTCTCTGGTGCCAGGAGAACGTCATTAACAAGCCCCAAGTGCACCTATGTTAAGTGAGTATTTAGAATGATTCTTGGTGTTTTTATGTGTTTGCTCGTCTCTGCTCTGCTTTCTGCTGCTTGGGGTTCTGTCTTGGAGGTACTTGGTGTTGCTTTATGGGTGGGGTAGGTGAGATGGTCCCAGTTCAGTTGCAGTTGGGCCCTGACTTATGCAGGAGTCCCCAGCTCTGGTGGTGACAACTTTGGCTATCCATGCAGGGGAAAGGAGAGGGCGCTAGGGAGAAGCTGGTGGCTAAACTTGTGCAGTTCCCAGCCCTGAAGGCAGAAATATCAGCTGCTGTCAGGGGTTGGAATGGAGAGGATGCTAGAGGAAGCCGTGTGCTCTACTTCACAGATAGGTACTGAGCTCCAATTACAAGTCATTGACTACTCATGTGGGGAGGGGCGAAGGAGCTGGCGGGAAGCTGAGTACCAGAAGAGAGTGGATAAGGAAGAGGATGATGGGGGAGGCTGAGTGCCTAAATTCACCTTTCTTGACTTAATGCAACTTGTAGCTTCCAAGTTGATGTCCTTAAAAGGGCTTTTTAGACTTTTTTTGTCCTGAGTTAGCACCTTTTAAAAAATTTGTTCTGTAAGTGCATTTCATACCATTGATCTATCTTCTTTTGATAAGGCATATAACTGACAACATAAAACTGAGAAGCAATCAGGAACAGAACTGCTTGGTGGTAAATTGTCAGATACAGGCAGGGCCCCGTGTTAAAGCAGGCCTAAGCTATCACACACGACTAGGGCCCCAGGCTATGGAGAGGTTGCAGCAGCCTGAACCCCAGACAAATCTTGGTCAGACTAGCAGGAGTAAGGCTGCTCCCCCCTCGGAAGTTGCAGTGAGTCTGGACACCCAGAAAAATGTCAAACCTTGGGCCCAAGACTTGAAGGAGTAGGGCCATTCCCTCCCCGCTGCCCGGGGTGCCTGGACCTCCTGATAATACTTAGGCTTCCTACATAGCCCTGTGACCCTTGGCCAGTTGCTTGGAAAATCCTTATATGGTATCAGCCAGCAGCCTTCACACAGTCCATCCCCTGAGACTCTCTTCCAGCCACTTTGTAGATCACCTAACTCTCTTCCTCCCTATGTGCTGGAATGAACATTACTAGGCAAGCAACCTGTGAACCCACCAAACCCCTTAGGACCCTCTTCCGGCTCTCTCTCTCTCAACTGCTTATAAAAACTCGATCCCCAGCTGGGCATGGTGGCGCAGGCTTTTAATCCCAGCACTCGGGAGGCAGAGGTAGGAGGATCACTGTGAGTTCGAGGCCATCCTGAGACTCCATAGTGAATTTCAGGTCAGCCTGGGCTAGAGTGAAACCCTACCTTGAACCCCCCACCCCCCCCAAAAAAAACAGCTCCATCCCCTGACAAATAAACGAGCTGTTTTCTGAAGCTGTCTCCAAAATGTTTCTTCCTGTCGCACTCATGCCCACTCAAGACCCTGCTTCACAGTTGTCTGGATGCCTCCGGGAGCTGGTGCGCAACAGCCCCCTGAGGGACCAGGCACCCACAGTAAATTGCTGGGAATAGCTATGGCTGTGCATGTTTATAGTTGCTTCTCTTCTGGGTAGGTTGATACAAGTTTCCCTGGCATGAATTTTATCCAAATCATCTGGCTAGTAGTAAATGGAGGAATCTCCTCTCTTGGCTAAGGCTCATGAGGGTCAATTTGAACGATCTTATGAGTTGGAGGCCCACTGTGCTATCCTGCTGCGGAGTTTTAATACAGGCAAGAACTATGCCCTTGAAGAGAGCTGCTGAGGAAGGAAGGTCTTGTCAACTCAGAGTCTTAGAAGATGACTGGTAAACTTCCACTGGATCTTGGCATTCTGGCTCCAATACTGGCGGTATTATGTTTCATGGAAAAGTAATTGTAAGACAAAGTGATCCAACCCAGTGAGAGGAGAGCCTCAGATGTCAGGCCTCAAAAATCTATTTGCCTTTGCAAAATCAATATCAAGGTATGCTTTCTTAGCAAGATCTTTTTCCTTTTTTTTTTTTTTTTAAATCAGAGGACTTGAAGTTCTCAACTTTAAAGAACTCAGAAGGAGAAGTGAGGGGGGCATGATACCTAATCAGAGAGACATGATTGGAAAGTAGCTGTTGGCCGTTCTGTTACTGTATATGATTTCCCTGACTTCTGCCACCTCTGCTTCCTAAGTTTCTCCCTTCCATAGCTCTTATTTAAGCTTCCCCTCTGGTTCTATAGATTGGGATAAACTTACTCATGTTAGCGATTTTTAAGTTCTCTTTATTATATGCTATTCTCAGACTTCTAAAGCCTCTTAAATTGGATAGAAGGTTGAAAAAATTCCCTGTCTTATCTGTTCCCCAAAATGTTCCAGAATTAGCAGAAAAACTCATTTCAGTATGAAGAGGTTTGTTCGATGACTAATGTTTTGTTGGAATCTCCCAGCAAGGAGTAAATTCTATAGTCATTCAGAAATACCCACCACCCAATATAAGTGAAGACACAATAATAGAACCTTTAAGAACACATGAATCACACAAAAAGATGTGTTTTTATAGTGATGTATCTTACTCTTCCATGGTCAAGGATCAGGAGCATTAATTTAATCTAGGGAGGCTAGAGGACCATTGTATTAAAGCTGCTCCTTTCATTTTGAAACACGCAGATAGTGATGACGAGGTAGCAGTTTGAAGTTTGAACACCAGAGCAGAGCATGCTTACCAGAGTGCTGAGAGAAAGTGATAAGGTTACAGGCACCTCCCCATGGCTTCTGTGCTGTTCTGGGGGTGAAACCTGGGAGAATCATAACAGTCACTTAAGTGCTTAGTGTGTAAACAGGTAAAAGTTAGCCATGGGGTAGGCACATGGGCAGAGTAATTAGTGAGAAACCTGTTATGGAGCAAGGCAAGAGACTATTCCTCCTGTCCTGCTCAGAAGGAGCCTTGGCGGTCCCATGGAGTCCACTGGGTTCAGTATGCCTTCACTTTCTGCAAAGAGGAGAGCAGGAAGAGAAAACTGCTCTTTCATAGAAGTGGGCTGCATAGCTCTTCCTTTGAGAGGCCAGCTCAAGAAAGTGTGCACCCGTCATCTGGAGTTGGAAGCTTGTCTGTTCCTCACCCCCATGGATGACGGCATGTGATACTCTTTGAGGTGTCCCAGGGGCCAGTCTGTGAAATTCTTTTAACCATAGCTCTTTAACATTATCAAGCCATGCACAAGACATTTCTCTGTCCCATCCACATAAGCCTTCATCTTGAACTTCTGTGATTGCCCTTATCAACTCCCCTATTTCTGATTCACAGGATTAGTTCTGTTGTATGGGGTCACAGTCTCCATAGCTTGACATTGCTTTGACCTTTAATTAAAAGAAGTTATTTCCATGGGAAAAGGAAGACTATGACTTTTTCCTTTGACTTAAAATTCCAAGATTCTTGGGAGCTGCCAACACACTGTTCCATTATGAATTTAAAATAGTAGGACAGAGCAGTTATTCTTTAACTACTGCAGTAGTCAGTATTTAATTTGCCTTGAAATTTGAAGAATTAAAACTTCCTTAGACTTTTGGAATTTTGCCCTCACATTATGGAAATATGCACAAATTAGACTTCTACATTCTTAGGAATTTTCTTGGGCACTTTTTAGGGGAGGGATTGCTCTCAAAAAGAATGTAGGTAGGGCTGGTATCACTGGGGCACCCTTGCTAAGCTGAGGAGCTCACTGTTTTATCAGGCAGTGAAAGAGAGCATAAGATTAAAATCCCACATGGTTATGCCCTTCTCTACTTTTCTGCTCAATTGTTTCTTATTTTCCTGTGTCATAATGTCCTTTAGAACTAGAACTTCTAAGCTTAGCGAGGATGAGAAGATGAGCACACAGTCCAGGGGTGGGGGAGAGATATTTCAGAGTCTCACTAAAAGGAATTACAATTTGAAACTATTATTCAACCTTTTATTTTTTGGCAAATGAAAAATAGTGGCAAAAATCCTTTTATAAAGCATCAATATGTATAAAATGAGCTTTGAAGTAAATGGTCTGAATCCCTTTGCCTGTCATGAAAGAGGTATCATGTCACAGTAAGAATTTCAGACTCACAGACATATGGCAATCCATTGGTAACAGCCTGTTTAGGTAACATGGAATTTTCAGCATCACTGGCAGAGTGGTAAATGAGAGAGGTCAGCTCAATTATTAAGTCACTGTCTAATGTCAGCAATATAAAATAAGGCAAAAGATGTGTCTTTCATCATCTCAGTTCTAATTTTGTGTCTTAGGTACTATAGGCTATTTTCTTTCTGTTTTTTGCAAGGGCATATGTTACTCTAGGAAATATTTTATTCTGCCTAGGAGTAAAATGGCTGGGTGTTGTGTGAGCATGCAGTTAAAACCATCAGAACCTTCCAGAAGTTGGGCAAAGTGCACATCCACAGTGTATCACCAGCCAGCATCAGTTCCAGTTGCTCTGCATCCTGGTCCAAATTTGATGCAGGTGGGGTCAATATCTTGAGAACTCCAAGGGGAAGTTTAAATTTCTGTTTGTGAAGCTGAGAGTGGTGGTACCCAACTGCAGAGACTTTATCAGGAGACTGAGGGAGGAAGGAGAGTCTAAGGCTGGGCTGCAGAGCAAGTTTATGTCTCATCCACAACTCAGATTTTTCTTTTTTTTTCTTTAACTTATTTTTACAAACTTTGGCTCACTATGTACCTCAGACTGGTCTCAAATAAATGATCCTCCTACCTTAGCATCCCCATGAAGACATTACAGTTGTGATAACTAGGCCTGGATCCTTTGACATTTGTTTAGAAAAAGAGCTTAACTCTAGCCCTATCTCCCAACCAGATACTTCTTTCTTTCTCCATGAACATCTAGTCTTTGCTCAGCATAGGCTCTCACATAATATGCCTCTTCCAGCTCTTGGGAGGACCTGTGTCCCAAGCATTCTGGTTTGCATGGTGTCTGATAAGTATGTTCCCAGTTTCATCCTCACTTCTTTGTAGTGGATAAGTCTCTTTTCCTTTACTTAAATCTTTTTCTTTTTCCTTGGTTTGAAGCAAATTGATAGTACTGTATCTTGGTATAGTTTTTTTTTTTTTAATCTGATTGTGGGTTTTTGTGATATTTTTGGATCTCAGAGTTCATACTTTTTACTTAATTTGAGATAATTTGGAACATTCTTCAAATCACTTTTCCAGTCCTCATCCCCTTTCATGATGTGTGCACACACATGCATACGTGCGTGCACCACACATGCACACACGTGCGCGCGCACACACACACATACACACACACGCACATACATTGCCACTTATAGTTGTGCCCATGCAGCCCATTTATCTTGTGCTCATGTTCTCCATTATTTTCCCCAGATCTTGCTTTTTAATGGTTTCTATTGCTGGAACATGAAGTTGGTTTATTTTTACTACCTCTAATATTTAGCCCATTTACTCTACCTGTGCCGTTTTCAAAAATCCAAAGCAGAGTTGTTTCCATTCCTTTTAGTTTCACTTATGTTTCTTTTTTTTCTTTCTTTCTTTTTTATTTTTTGGCTCGAAGTATATCTAATTTCACAGTATTTTTAAGTACAAAACTCAAAAGAATTAAGATTACTAATGTCATGTATCCATTACAGGTTCCCATTCTTTAAATTTTTCTTTTTTCTTTTTTGACTTGCTTTGTTTTGTTTTCTCTCTTTTTGTTGTTCTTTTTAAGAGAGAGTTTCGGCATCTAATCCAAGCTGAACTAGAATTTCTCATCATTTCAAACCAAAAGTTTATATCCAAAGTTTGTATTTGTTTTTATGATAAAAGCAAGATTTAAAAAATATGTTTATGGTCTGGAGAGATGGCTTAGCGGTTAAGCGCTTGCCTGTGAAGCCTAAGGACCTGGTTCGAGGCTTGATTCTCCAGGACCCACGTTAGCCAGATGCACAAGGGGGCACACGTGTCTGGAGTTCGTTCACAGTGGCTGGAAGCCCTGGCGCGCCCATTCTCTCTCTTTCTCTCTATCTGCCTCTTCCTCTCTCTGTCACTCTCAAATAAATAAATTAAAAAAAACTGAACAATAACAAAAAAATTTTAAAAATATGTTTATTTTTATTTATTTGAGACAGAGAGAGAGAAAGAGAAAGGGCCTCCAGCCACTGCAAAGGAACTTCAGACTCATGCACCACCTTGTACATCTGGCTGACATGGGTCCTGGGGAATTGAATCTAGGTCCTTTGGCTTTATAGGCAAGTGCCTTAACCACTAAGCCATCTCCCCACTCCAAAAGCAAGATTAAAAAACTTATTATTGACTATGAGTAGCTTGAAGATATTTTCTAGGCAGTAGATCTTTTTTATTACCCATGTTTAGGCTGCTGTAGAAAATTCAGAGAATTTTGCAGCAGCAGTGCATGGCTTTGTTGCCATGCAGGAGGTCTGCTGTGTTTCTGGTTCTTGCCTCATTCTGTCTTGCATCAGAAACATGTCTCTCCTTCTGGGATCATTTCTGTGGCCCTGCAATCCTTCAGTCTCCACAGATGGATCTGCTGAACGCATTACTTCAGACTTTGTCTCTTCACTGGCAAACTTCTGTCCTTCCCATGTCATCCTTTGGAAACATTTCTTACTGTTCAGTTCTTTTTTTTTTTAGCTCTTTCTCCTTCCTTTCTATGATCAGTGCCCCATGGGATAGAAGCCAAATCACATGTGAGACAGGTTGACTCTTCATGGATCCACATTTCAGAAGGAGCATGTGATTTCTATGACTGTCTATGGTGATCTGTTTTCTGATGCTGTCATCCCACTAAATAGCCCATGTCAAGGTCTCCAGGGACATCGTGGTTACTAAATGTGGGTCTTTTGCTCTTAATCTTTCTTCTCAATAGTACTTGCAATGGTCTCCTTTAACTTCTATGAATTTATTCCTGGTTTAATCACATCCATGGTCTCCAGTCTCCTGTCAAGGATCCTGTTCTTCTACCATTTCTTCACACACTAGCTTTTTTTTTTTTTATTAGTTATGTACACAGTGTATACAGCCTTGCTGGTACCATTTTTAGCCTCCTCCCTGTCCTCCCTTCTCTGCAGTGATTCTCCTCATTGGGGAAGGTGGGTTTTGCATTGTGGGGTAGCCACCAGTTATGGGTAAGAGGCAATGTCCTGTGCATAATGACCCAACATGTGGCTCTAATATTCTTTCCACCCCTCAATTTCTCCACACCGTATGGCCCCTATGCTGCCCATTGTGAGACCCCTCACAGATACCATGCTCTGAAAGCTTCCAAGGATATCTGTCACTATGAACTCTCTCCCAGAACTTTGGCTGTCTCACGCTGTTTACCCTATCTCTACCTGAATATGGTGTCATAGAGGTGTCTCAAACTTGGCAGGTCTGAAGTACTATGCTCTCCATTTTTTTCTGGAGGAAACACTTCCACTCAGCAGAAATCTGACACCATCATCTGTGCATCTTTCATCCCTAATAGGTACAGAAAACTGTATTTCTTAAAGATTTGTGTGTGGGGGAGTTGTCCCCTAGATCAGCTCTGTCAATCATTGCCTATACTATTTAAATGGCCTCTTGATTGGTCTCATCATTCGTTTTGCTCTCTTCTAATCTTCCCTTCACATTGTTGCCATGGAGTTCAGACCTTCTGTGGCTGTCTCAAGGAAAGCTGTTCATCAGCTCCCATGGTCAGTGTGAGGACACTGGGCGTCGGTCTTGCTGACTGACCCTTTCTGCACTTTGCCCTGCGCTTGCCTGCCCAGCTCCATGTCTCCATCACAGCCTAGTCATCCCTAGCTTGCATTTCCTGACTTTTTAATGCCGTGTTTGACTTTCTTTCTTGCCTTGTGTGTTGTGATTTGCATTCATCCCTGGGCAAAATGTGTAACATAACACTAGAAAGTTTTAAAAATATGACTTACTTAGTTACCAGTTTGAGGAATACTTCTCTTACCCGGGATTTTAGGGCACTGAGCTACATGCCTCTACTAAGAAAATAGTTAATTTCAAGACAACCATATAACAATATTTTTTTCGAGAGAACATTCTTTTTATGGCTTTCACCTGTAAATGCTAGTTCTTGATTTTGGAAGGACAAGTCTGATGTGTTTTGCTATCATCATCCACCAAGTGTTTGAAAACATCTTTGCTTTCTTTATTCCTGTGTCTCTCTTCCAGTAACATTACAGGTTATTTCAAACATTTCTGTTATCCCATGATATCAACTCTCTTTGCCTTTTTGAGGCATCTTTATTTGGCTCCAGATTGCCTGTGTATTTGTGTGATTATCAGTTTGTCCACCTCAGAAAGCTTGCAGGGCTGTTTCCATGGTAGCCATTAAGGTTCATGAGTGCAGCCCACTATTACAGAAGGTGTATGAATAGTAGCATCATTATT
This sequence comes from Dipus sagitta, assembly GCA_036346955.1. Classification (NCBI taxonomy): domain Eukaryota; kingdom Metazoa; phylum Chordata; class Mammalia; order Rodentia; family Dipodidae; genus Dipus; species Dipus sagitta. The sequence goes on from CM070784.1 coordinate 45,722,648, forward strand.
GGCTCTTACTGACAATGGGCTAAAGCCGGTCTTTGTTTCTAGCTATTGGAGGAAATCATTCACCCCTAATATCTGTCCTGTTGCATTGTAGTTGAAAGTCAAATTCATTGATTCAGTGCTTGTATAATGACTTTTTTTTTCACTTGGCTAGACTTTATTGGCTTTCGTTGGGCACCTCTGTCTGGGCTCTGGAAGGGCTCTCTGGGTTCCCCTGGGCATTCTGTTTCTGTCTGTCTGTCTGCTGCTGCTGCAACTTTTAAGTTCAATTTCTTCAGCTTTCGTACCTCCTGGCAAACCCAAATGCTCAGGGCCTTCTTGGCCAGGAAGTGGCAGTGGGCCCTTCAGAAGTACAGAGGGGAAGGTGCATCCAATGCCCAGCTCCCTGCTTGGCTTCTCAAAGACTTCCAAGCGGGTCATGCGAGGTTCTTGAGCATCTTTCTTCTCTGATCAATGCTTATCAGCAGATGGTGCTTATGGGCTTTATCCTTCCAATGCTTCTGCATGCATTCTTCGTAACTGCAAATCTTCATGGTCAAGGCAACCACTCGAGCCTCTAGGGAGTTGGTGTCCTCAGGGTTTGCCATGATCTTGTTCATAACCTGTTCCTGCTTGGCTTTTAGCTTCTCTTTCTTGTTGGCCATTTCCAAAGACAAGTTTCTTTTCACAACATCATCAACCTTCTCCACTCCAGGGATATTCCAGTAGTCTTTGAGCAGTGTGGAAGTGTGCTTGGACTGGACTGGTTTCTGGATGGTATATCCAAGGGCCGCCGGCAGAAAAAGACTCCACGGCTACAGGCTGCACAGGGTGGAGGGAAGCCTGGCACATACTCCACCCGGCAGCCCAAAGACTGTGGCCTGGGCCGCTGCCTGGGCTCTAATTGAACTCAGCGCTCTGCATGCCATCCTCAGCATGGTGACTTCTGGCCACCTGGGGCCCCACCCTGGCCACCACTCCCTTCGTGCTTACAGATGGGTTACAAGGGTGTTGCCATGATGATTCAGGCTCCTAATTACATTTTTGACCCATTTTTAAAAATCCCTGTTACATTTCATCTTATTAAAAAAAATCTTTCTTTTGTGAATTTAGATTCTCATCATATAACACTTTCCATCCCCCCTCTGCTTTACATTAATGTAAACTTATATTACTGAGATTGTTTGGGATACACACAAACGCATCTATATATACATGTACATATGCAGTAGCAATACTACTAGATAGCGTTTACTGAGAATTGACTATACGCTGGTTATGTACTGAACATTATAGCTCAACCTTCTCTTGTGTTCCACATACCATCTTCAGGGAGACACTAATAAGAATTTTATCTTATACATGAGCTGCTGACTCAGATATAGGTCCCTGATGGCTACCTCTGTAAATCGTACTTTCAGTTAATTCACTTATCAATCTGTGTAGTCTTTTAAGCAGTGGCTAAACATTTCTTTCCTTGTATTAAAATACATAACTATTTTATAATATATGCAAGAAGTGTTAGCTTTCCATTATTGTGAAAAAAAATCCCTCTTAAAGGAAGGGATGGTTTAATTTTGGTCACAGAGGTTTCATCTGTATTTGAATTTAAGCCTGACACAAGAGAGACTGTCATAGTAGTGAAAACATGTAGAAGAAGATGCTGCTTAATGGCCTGCAGAAGATAGGTGAGAGGAGGGTAGAGGATAAAGGGCTATTGGGGACAACATGGAGTCCCTAAGGAATGCCTGCAAGAGTCCCTTCCCTTCAGCTGTGTCTAATTTTCTATTTTCATCAACTCTTAATAGACCATCAAGCTATGAACCCATTAGTAGATTAATCCACTGATGGGGACAGACCCCTCATTATCTTCCCCAAAGCCAATGCCTGAAATAAACTATTCCACATTCCTTTCAGTTGGAACTCCTAACAGCAGAGTGGAAAGCACTTGCACAAGGCATTCTCTGAAGTCAGCTTGAGGAACTACTGCCAAGAACAATGTAACATCCTTGTATTCCTTGTAACTGAAGTTCTCTGATTTGTTATTCATAGACCTGCCTTCTGTATCCCACTAGACTACTAGATTTGAGGATAAGTGCTAGGTCCTTGTTTTATTATTGTATTTCTGGAAGCCTAGTGGTTAGCATAAGGCTTTGTGCATACTGCAGCCTCTTTGAATGTTTATTAAATTAAGGGAGTATCATAACATGGTGTGAGGCAATGTTGTACTATCACAAGGCAGTAGTAGTACATTAGCTACACAGCTGTAGTTCATGGGTTAAGACACAACAAAATGCCTATTGTGCATCAAACTTTTTGGCAGCTGCTTTGAACAAAAAGAGGAGCAGAGCTTCAGTCTAAGTCACAAGCAGCCTTCTACAGGAAACATATAAATATACATATAAATACAACATAAAATCACATAGCCCGTGGGTGTGCGTTTGTGATCAAAATTCAAGTCTATTCAGCTCTAAAACCATCAAGATGGATCCTTCCAGAACAGAAAAGCTAGCAGTGCTGAGGGTGGACTTGCCTTCAGCCTTGCTTGCCTCCTCACTGAAGGAGCATAGCTTCCCTGAAACCATAATTCAATCAAACCATTTTGTTTCTTTCACAAACTAGGTGCTCCAGAAGCTGGGGAAGGCTGATGAGACTAAAGATGAGCAGTTTGAAGAGTATGTCCAGAACTTTAAGCGGCAAGAGGTAAGTCCAGCTCTCTACTTTCTGAAGCAGGAGAACTTGTTTGTGTTCCATGTATGATATAGCTTAGACATTCCCAAGGTCCATGCATATATTACCTCTATTTCGAAGTGTTAGGGTGGCACGTGAATCTACTATGCTGTTTAGAGATGTGGCTTTGGGAGATGAGATAAACCCATCAAGGTGGGATCCCATGGTTGAATCCCAGTGGCTTTGTAAGTAGAGACAGAGACACATGCTCCCTGTCTCTTGCCAGGCGATTCCTTGAGCTGCCTCAAGACTGCCAGTAAGGACTCTGTCACGACATGTATTCATGAGCTAAAATAAGCCGCTTTTTCTTTATAACTTACTTAGTTTGTGGCCATGTGTAATTGGCAGAAGAAAATGGACTAACAGATCCTAACAAAAGTATGACCGAAAACAGAGCAGAAGGTTGGTGCTATACTGAGGGTGTGGTCTGCTGATTCTGAGATGTTTTGTGGAGGACATGGGAGAGGCAGTGGGGGTCACAGGAAGTGAGTTTGCAGTGTAGAATTTCAGGAGATAAGATGTTGCTGTTCTGAATCTTTTCAACAAAGATGACTGATCTAAAGGAAAGATGATGCTTTTGATAATTTATATCCCAAGGAGCATAAGAGAAGCAATAAACCTGTCTAGCAGAGTTATTATTTTGATTGGTGCATGTGTCAAGAGCATGCATCTTGAAAGTAGATTACATCTCATCTAGTGGGTTGAAACTCATTCTCAATGGAAAGAAAGCAAGCTTTCTAAATGTATAAAGTATGAATAAATATTCATTATATTCATAGGTACATGGCATATCTATGGCATTAGAGTTTCAGGGTCTTCATGGGAATATGTCTATTAATGAGACTCCTACCAGATGAGAGTGATATGTAAGGTTGAGACGTACAGTTCGTGATGTTTATTCTTTTTGTGGATGTTTGTATAAGAGACCCATGAATGAAGACAAATGCCTTTAAATTACCTTTTCCGGTCACTGAAGCTTGGATAATTGACTAGAGTAAGGAAGGGCCTGGGCTTAGGTGGTTAGAAACCTCAAGTTCAGATTGTAGTAGAGGAGAGGTGGGAGGAAGGTAAGGCCAGCAGATTCTGGAAAATGGATCTGCACACGGGGCTAGTGGATGGAGGTATACAGCTTTTCCTGCTGTCACCAGCTGTCTCTTTCCACAAAGGAAACGATGACCCTAGGGCTGACAACCAGTAGCGGAGGTCATGTTATCCTGCTGTGCTCTGCATGTCTTGGGGGTTCCTTTCCTTTTTGTTGTTACTCTCACCAGAGACATGCTAGTGCTTCTCCTCATGGAGAGCAGTTCTATGATTCAGCAGACTCATCTCCACTCAGCATACTCCTACATGTCTCCAGTCATATCCCACGACCAAGCATTGATTATGCAGATAAACTCAACTTACTACAAACCATAGTGGTCTTATTCTATCTAAAAATTAAAAGGGCAGGAAATTGGAAAACAAGACAGTAATTAAAAAAATAAAAAGATGCTGGCCGTGGTGGCACACGCCTTTAATCCCAGCACTCGGGAGGCAGAGGTAGGAGGATTGCCATGAGTTCGAGGCAACCTTGAGACTCCATAGTGAATTCCAGGTCAGCCTGGGCTAGAGTGAGACCCTACCTTAAAAAACAAACAAACAAAAATAAATAAATTAATAAATAAATAGATTATGCCCAAGTTGCTGAATATTGCAGAGGACTTTAAGTTAATTGGTGGGGGGGGGGCATAATTTCTACAGATATGTTGGATCTGGCCAACAGAATAAGATTTTCCTAGTGACCCAGGAGAATAGTCCATATGTTAACACCTGCTCTCCTCTAGAGAGTTCTCCTGCCTTTTCTCTTAAACTTGGCCAGCACTCATAAATATCACTGTCTTAAATTGTACCTCTCAATCAATGCCTTCTCCTGATGCAGACAATCCTTAATGTCTGCTGTAAGATTGGGCTTAGACTGAAGAAGAGACACAAGGTTATGGTTTTCCTTTCTCAGAGATGCATGCTACACTCTTTCAAGTGAGTCTTGTCTGCTGTACCCTGTGCAATCAGTGCTTCACCAGGATTTGTTCCTTGTCACTCCTCCAACACCTGGGTATTGTCCAGAAAGAAGCCTGACTGGAGCAGCATGCTCTTCACCGATGCATCCATGTCTAGGAAGCACTTTGCATTTTCCAATTGCAATGAATTTTATCCCTCTTTTGTCTACTTTCTTGAGTAAAGCAGGTAAGGAATTTTTTTGTATAAAATACTAGATAAAAATACAGTTGGTTATACCATCAGTTATTTCAGTTAAATGATTCATGCTGCTGGGAAAGCAGTGTAAGGGTGACTTTAAAATTACACTTTTTTTTTTTTTTACTTTTTTAAGAGAGAGAGAGAGAGAGAGACAGTGAGAGAGAGAGGGAGAGAGAACAAGAGGCAGATAGAGAGAATGGTCATGCAAGGCCTCTAGCCACTGCAAACACATGTGCCACCTTGTGCATCTGGCTTTACATGGATACTGGGGAATTGAACCAGGGTCCTTAGGCTTTGCAGACAATCACTTTAACTACTAAACCATCTCCCCAGCCCATAGGGCTTACTTTATTAAGCCACTTTACACCTATTCTTGTCATTATATGCAGTTTTTGAATGTGTTGGGGCACATGGCTTATCATCATCCTTGAAGGCTTACATCTTATTCTCCTGATTAACCTAGCAGACTTCAATATCTGTGTAAAACTTAAAATTAAACTTAAAATAAAAGCAATTATATATTTTTTTAACTGTAAAGCACATAGGCTGGAAGTGTAGGTCTTGTTTCTTACAGAGTCTTTGAGAACCCCCTTTGGCTCACTTTGAAAATATTTTTACATCAGAAACATCTTGTATTTCTACATACTCATCTTGCTATCTTTTTTTTTTCTGTAATTGGAAAGACTAAGTTTGTAGTCATTATAGTGGAGTGGAGGCAGAGGGAGCCTTATCCTGCTGTGTGATTTAGAGGAAGGAGAGGAAAGGAAAGGAATATTGGAGGGCAGTAATGAGAAGGATTTATTAATTTTGGTGGTAACATATTAAACATTGAGAACTATAGACAATAGCTGTATGTATTTATGTGTATTGGTAGCAAAATCCTATGTACTGGTGATTGTAATGGTTAGTCTTGTCAACTTGACTGGCTTTATAAGCTGGCTCAGTAAAGCATGCCTCTGGTGTTTTGTGAGGGTATTTCCAGAGAGGATTAGGGAGGAAAATCCCACTTTGAGTATGTATGCATCCACCTCATAACCAGTGGGCCTGGATGGAATAAAAGTGAGAGGAAACTGAGGCACTCTTCTCTCTTCTTTATTGCCACCTTGAGGTGAGAAACTGCTTCTCCACTTCTCCTGCTGTGATGTTCTGCTTCTCCATGCTCAGAAATAACAGAACCAGCCATCTGTGGGCTGCAGTCTTTGAACTATGAGCCAAAATAAATCCATCCTCCTTTAATTTTTTTCCCTCTTGGATGTTTGTTTGGTCACATTAGAGAAAAAAAAATGAATGTGAAAATAGTGCTTAATTTACACCTGATGCATTGTTTCAGCTCTACAGAGTGTATTATTCTTAGTATTTCAACATGACGAAACATTACCTTAAAGGCAGAAGTTAACCATCTCCAGGTTTCAGTCTCTGAAGGTATTCTCTAAACTAGGAAATCTAGATTCCATATTTTCCCATTAATATATGCTTTTAAATCTCAAAATGATGCTATTACCAGAATAAAATTAATTATGTTTGAATTTCTTCCTTATATTATATCATGTGATTACCCTCAAAATTTATATATATTGTAAATTCCCACTTATAAAATCCCGAGTCCTCCTAGTTGCGGATTTGTACCTGCTTGTGCACATTGGCAGCAAAGAGAGCAGAAAGGTCTTCCTGTAAGAAGCTGTAGCTTAGCTTTCATTTATTCCAACGACCAATTTTCCCTTTGCTCTGAAGCCTCTGTTTCTAAAAAGATGGTTTGTTTGAGACAGGTTCTGGATGGAGAATCTACATGAACTGTGCTATGTGTGCATTGGACTTCCAACTTTTGTAGCCCAGATTTCACAAACTTCTTAATTAGGACAAAGAGTAAAGGATAGATGATGGTAGAAAAGAAGGAAGAGTGTGATCTCCTTCAATAAAGAACTTGGAGGAATGGTTCTAGAAATACAATCAGAAGAAAGAAAATATGGTGTAATCCTTTCTTGCTAGAGTTTCTGCACCCCTTCTGGTCTTCTTTCTAATCAGAGCTGCTAACAAGTGGCAACACTGGCTGGTGTGACACCAGCTTCTTTGACTTTATGCACCTGCAGAGAGACCCCTTAATGAACAGAGAAAAAAGGTCCCTCAGTGAAAGGAAGGTCCTTATTTTTTTTTTTTTTTGCCTGCTGATGAACTTAATTTTTCTGCCAATAAGCTCATCTTTTGCAAACTTGCTATCTACAACAAAATAAAATTTGTTGGACCCAGATCACTAACTACTGAATCACATCCTGATGAGTACAGATGTGAGCTTCATCGTCCAGGCCAAATCCAAGAGCATTAACTTCAAATACAGGAAGAGTGAAGCTTGACTCTCGTGTCTCCCATTTACCTCTGAGAGGCCCTGCAGTGTTCTTTCATGGTTTCCCACCAAGCCCACTCCTTGTGGTGGCTTGATTTTGATGTCATGAACTGAGTATCTCATGTCTTTTTAAAATGCTTAGGCATAGATGTGTTTCAGATCTTGAAGTCTTTGAACTTGGGAATATCTGGATCAGTTTTATAGATTGAGCACCATTTATCTGGAAATCCAAAATTTGAAAATTTCTAAATCCAATGTGACAGTCATACAATCACACAAAAAATTGAGTTTTTTAGCCTTTCAGATTTTGTATTTTACAATTAGGGTTTCTAAACCTGAACAAAGTAAGAAGAAAAGAAATCATAGGACCTGGTCAGTATACTCAACTGAGGTGTGTGCTGGGGCTCCCGCTTTTCTGGTTTCATCTTCTTACCTCTATGGGACCTTATGGGCCACACTGGAGTAAATGTCACAGTATGGTGGAATTAGCTCTCATTACCCTTGGTTTACCATGGCCAGTAAGAGAAATGATAGTAAGATTATTAGTACTGGGATAAAGTTCAATCAGGCTATGGTAGCTCTGAAATTAATCAATGATTTATTACTTAGAGATCATAGTTCTTCTGTTATCTATTCCAAGTACTTTTATCTAAGTCAGTATTGTTTCACATCATGTTGAGAAAAACAAGTTATTTGTTCACAACCATGGGAAGAAGGAAAAATAAAATACCCAAGGTGCATTAACATGGGTCTACCAGAGCTCTTTAAAATCCCATGGTCCAAGTACTTGAAGGGGCATGGTGCAGTGTTCGTGATCTCTCTCTAACAGTGTGCTGTGAAGTGTGCAGTGAGGTGGCTGACTACTTCACCAAGGCAACTGTTGTAAATGCATCAGGCTTATCTTTTTGGACCCTTATGTAAGGAGCAAGACTGCTACAAGTGGAAGGAAAGGAGGGTGTTGTATGCAAAACAAAGACTGACTGGGATATTTGGTGATTATGGCAGAATATGATCTGGAGATGCTTCAGGAAGATGCACATGACAGCCTCTTCTGAAAAACATGGTCACATGTGACTTCTCCAAGACATGATTATTAAGTGCTTACTGAGCACAGGGAATTTCTGTGGTGGGGGGGGTGAGAAAAAAGTATTAAGTAATTCAGACATAAGTCCAAGCTTTGTTCTATTTAATCTACACTTTTCCAGAAAACTCTCTAGCATTAACATGACGTTACTTATTCCCACCATCATGATATTATTTGGTATGATAGTTTCTTCACTTAACCTTAGTGCATGAGTATACGCTAAACTCAATACATATTCTTAGAAAAATAAATCACTTCTGTGCCACCTGGACTCCCCAAGCTTATGAATTAGATATTACTACAAACTGGCAAAAGTTGCTCATTTAGTACACTAAATATCATGAAATATTTTAAAACTGGCTATAAGGTTCTTAGTGTAATTTACTTAGATGTAGTTTTATTCACCATACAGCAATCATAGGAAAAGAATTTAGCCGCTAAAAGATGAGTGTCACTCTCCTTTGTAATACTTTTTCTGGGAAGATGTGTCTTATTTACATAAATAGATGTAAAGGTCTTTAAAATTAAAGAAACCTACTAGAATAGTCAATGTAGTTGGCTTCTATGGGAGGGAACAGTTCTTGGATACCTTTAGGCATGAATTGGCCCTTACTAAAGCATTTTATTTTACATTTCCCCATATAATTTCATTTCCAACACATCCATTAAACACCTTTGCTTTCTCTGGTAAAATGAGTCTACCTACTTCATACACATGTTGGAGTTGCTGTCCCTGGTGCCAGATGGACAAAGAATAACAACTTGCTGGATAACCTAGCCATCTTTTTACCTCTTTACTCTCATTTGCTCTGTCTCATCAGCTAGCATGTACCTTCAGTGCTGTCTGTGGAAATCAAATCTCTCAGATGAATGACACTACTTTTAGCATCACTGTTGGTGTCATTTACACCAGCGTCAGTTCCACGTTGCAGAAATCATTTCCGAAGCAGACTTTGAATCTTCCGTTTAACCTATCCTAGTCTCTTACTTACCTCTTATTGTCCTTTACCGTTAAACATTAACTTACTATGCCAGCTGCAGAGGGCTTGTAAACCCTTCCTCATCATTCATTTAGAGAGAAATTCCACATACACATACCCCAACTTCCCCTTGTGAGATAAACTCATTATATCATTTGGAGGTTCCTCTCTCAATGAACCCCAGATTGGCTATGCCATTCTGGTAGTGAGGTGCAGAGAAATTTGCATGTATCCCATTGAAGTCTAGGAAGAGTTTCTGAAATGGTTGTGAACATCTGCATAAGTGAGATTCAGTTGGTTTTGGATTTTGTATCCCTTCTCTTGGTTCTTGGTTCTTATATATTCTCTGGTAAGTCACCTTAAAAACCAAGGGCTGTGATTTACACTGGAGTAGCAATCTAAATGATAGCGATGCATTAGAAGGAATTTCTTATGGTGGCTGACTGAAATTGTGCTTCAAACACAATGTGTATTGGATAAGTATTGTAGGATATCAATCAACATGATACAAGTCCATGAACTCTCAGTGAAAAACTATAGAAGAACCCCAGTTCAAGGCTCGACTCCCCAGGACCAGCGTTAGCCAGATGCACAAGGGGGCACACACATCTGGAGTTCGTTTGCAGTGGCTGGAGGCCCTGGCACACCCATTCTCTATCTATCTATCTCTATCTGCCTCTCTCTCTCTGTCTGTCACTCTCAAATAAATAAATAATCAAAAAAATTAAAATATAAATCCCTGGCTCCTACTTTTGACTTCTGAGTTAAGTCATAGATTGACGTGGGCCCCAAAAATGTCATCCTGTGATGTTACCAACCAATCATCTCAGAAATGATCCTGAGATTACACAGAGACTGTAGCAATATGGTTTCATTAGTTGTTTATATATTTGAATGTGTACCCATGTCAGATTATTTTTAAGACTCTCCCAAGGAATCATGACAATCTAAAATTTCCCCAGTGGATTGCTTCAGACAAAGATGCCATAGTGACACATTTATTACTGAGAGTTTCTTTGGGTAGAGCTTTGCCCACTATGAGGTACTGGTATACTCTGTATATGAGAAAACAATCTATGTCATAAAAACTTTCATTTTGGGAATTAAGTTGATTATTCTTTCACTATTGGTATTCATTCTTTCTAATTTCCTCAGAGAGCAATTTTTCATACTGGCTTAATTTTTTTCTCATATCATTTGTTGAATTATTCTCATACATCTCCATAAATGGTTCCTGTGTGCTCTAGAACCATTTATTAGTAAATTATTCCATAATGCTATAAAAACTCTCTGAAAATCTTCATTGTATGTTTGACGCATAGAAGTACAAATGAAAAACAGAGGATCATTATAAATTCCCAAAGAGAATTAGGGGGAGGTTTGGTATATTCCTTATGAAAATGATCTTTTGCATTATTATGGGACTTAGTTCAATCAAGCATTTATTAAACAACTACTCTTGGCATACCATAGACAGGTTTGCACCAGTCACATTCTTCAGAGGCCTAGCTGGCATGGGTCATATCCCTCTGCCTGTATACGAGCTATAGGAAGTGGGTTCTGTGATCATTCTAATTTTAGAAGTGAAAATTATACTAAGGGACCTTCCCAAGGTTACACAGGTAGAAGTGGTAATGCTCATCATTTAAAGCCAGAAGTATGATCCAAGTAACCCATAGATCTTGTTATGTTGCAAGAATCAGATTGAGTAAACCCTGTGAAATTGTAAGCTTTTGTGGAAAACAAGTAAATTATTTTGATGTCCCTATTTATAGTTGGGGGCTGTATCATGAGAACACAGAGAATGTGCATTAGCTAGATTGTCCGCACTGGTCAACAGTTGGCTCTTCTCAGACAGGTAAAGGCATCCTTCCCATATACTTTATTATAGTAGCACTGGCAAACTAACTCACAAGCAGATGTCATCAGTAGTACCTTCAGAAGCATCACAGGTGTTAAAAAATAACTGGAGCAATGGTGGACAGGACACTTCCTGCTCTTTCATGAATGCACTGCCATTCCTTCATGTGGTACTTGTCACATCAAGACCTTTCTAAGGCTTCCAGACACACTGTAAGTAGGGCTGTCATTCAGACCCAGAGCCAGGAAGAGACACTGAGCAGTAAGTCACAGGAAGAGCTCTGGGACGGGGCTTCTGTTGAGTTTACTTTCTGGGCATCCAGTCCTTTCCCCATGTACTCAATACTATGTTCTAGGTAATAGGTCAAAGGTCAAAAAGTATTTGAATAATGTGTTTTATAAGTCAAGTATACACATGCACATGCATACAGAAGAAAAACAGAATGATTTTTCAAGGGTCATAAGCTCAGTGCCTGAAGGTAATATAGTACATCTTCCAACCATACCCAGTATGCATATTGTAATAAATTTAAGAGTTTTAAGTAGACAGTTTGATACAGTTGCATACACAATGAGTTGGCTTTTCTGAAAGTTATGAATATAGTTGGATATAAACTCAAATTAATTGGTCTAAGGAAAATTAATATACAAGTGATTATTAATTGGTTTTCTAATATTCTTTTGTTTAAAAGCACAGAGTATGTTTGATCTGGTACCTTGATTTTATGTATTCTTTAAGTTGATGGCAGGGAGAGCTAAAATTGAGCCACAAATGCAAGATAAAGTCATGGAAACTGAGGTGATCTCTTTGATATGTCTCTCTTTGCCTGCACAGTCCAACATCTGACAGGTATAGAACCATGATTTAAAACATCTCCTCCCATTTCTTCTCCATCTTATCTCTTTGGTATTAATATCTACCAAAAGGGCATTCAAAAATTGTAGGTACTACATGAAATCAGCTCTGGCTTCTTCATGGCGGCTCTTATTACCATAAGGGTTCAAAACGGAGAGGTAGAAGTGTAAATTTCCAAGGTTCTTTTAGCTTTTACCTTTGAAACATTTTTGTATCCCAATTTAAGAGCACCTGCATTTGTCACAGGGAGAGCTTCATTTCCTTGCACACCAAAGGTATTCATGCCCAGTAGCCTAGTGAATTTGATCATGAGTGGATTCAAATGTCATGCCTTACTAACCACCTGATAGGGTGCTGATCATGGCCTCATTAAATTACATTTGCTTGATAATCCATTCCTTCCGAGTCTGAAATTGATAAGCGCATTTATTAACATTACTTTCATGGTTGAGTTAATGTCTATGAACTCTGAAAATAACCCTAGGCAATTCTAATTTTGATGTGTTACTTTGGCCCTTTCTAAGAGAGAAGTGTCAGCAAAGGACAGCAATAATAAGCTAATGACCGGCACTTACGCAGGTGTGCTGCCATGGATGAAATGACAGGCTCACTTTTGTGAAATCACGCTTCGTGAAGTTCCTTTTTATCAGATCCAGGTTTCCTGGTCTGTCAGTAGTTCAGTCTTTGCACCTGGGCCCTTTTCTAAATGTCAGTTCATAGTTTCTATGTTCGAGGGGGTGATTTAATGAAAGAAAAAAAAAAAAAACACCTTTCTGTGTGTGATGGCTTTCTCCTGTTTTTATTGTATTTTTATAACAAAAGTTATCTATAAAGGTAAATAAATTATTACATCTACTACATACTGATAGGAGAATTCAGTAAATTACTGTTTTTGAAACATTTATTTAACATCTGTCAACGTAAAGGATTTTCCAGATCTTCATATCCTTAGTGATGGCACCTATTGGATTTGGCTTTGCAAATAAAATTAGGGCCACAGTGTTGTTCACACCTGCCCAGATATATCATGCACATGGTGGCATGTGGCAATAGTGTCCTCAGTTGTCTGGAGCTTGCTGTTGTCCCCATAAATAATTAATTGTTCACAACCCAATCAAATCAATACCTCAGTTATGTTTTTTTTTTTTTTCTGCACAGAAGTAACTGGGATAAATGTAAACCAATAAAATTTTCTTTATTGACGATTTAAGTGTTAGGTATAAATATTTACTATACTTAACAAATAATATACTGTTAATTTCTCAGTGTATCTAAACAATTTGATTCGTTAATTTTAAAATTCATTGTGCCTCAACTGAGTCTTGGTTTTAAAATCCAACACCTGGAGACAGTCGAAGTCCACAGCAGCTCCTCTCATTGGAGGCTTAGCTCACTTTACAAAGCTCATTTGTCCTTCTTCTGTACTCTTCGCAGAGCATAGCAAGGCATTTTGATTCAGTGGCATTTACAGCTGCATGTCTGGTACTTTACAGCTTGCCTTTCAATGCTTGAGAATTTAATAGGTTTGGGGAGACTGTCCAAGGTTCTGAAGACTCTTACCCATCAGAGCCTAGGCTACTAAGCTTCACCTCATGCTGTCATAGGCATATATCATAGGCAGATACCTGAGAAACTGTTGCTACCCTGGACCATCAGGACACAAAACCACTTGGAAATATATTGAATGCTGATTCTTTGTGCTGAGTGAAAAGGTCTCTGAAACATTCATTGCTGACATAGCAGTTGCGCTGTTTCTGTTTGATTTGATTCTTGCCCCATCCTAGTCTTTAGGGGTAGCAATGATGACAGCCTACCTGCAGGAGTACTGGAATAAAGCATCAGGATGAAATATCACTCAAGAAGAGGACAAGAAGACGTTTGGGTACAGGCAGTGATCCTCAGACTGATGCAGAGTGTTTTAAAGACATATGTCATTTGTGTGTTCTTGTTAATTCTTTGGTATTTATATAATGAGATCTAAAATGACCCTTGCAATATGGACTGTATGCAGGCAGGCACAGCAGTATGGAGTGAGTAGGCTATACCCCGTCTCCCGGCTCCTCTCAGTCCCCTGGTCCTGGTAGGTCCCATGTGCCTTACTTGGGGAGGCTTGCTCCCTGAGTGAGCTGTGGAATCTGGCCTTTTGCTCTGGTACCCTGATTGGCCATTGGGTACCAACATCTCTATTCACCTGAATCAGAGGGTGCAAGAGCCAAAGGACAAAAATTTGCTTCTCCTCAGTAAAACGGTCTCCCAAAATGGGTAAGCAACAGTGCAAAAAAGCCAACGAAAGTCAGAAAACTGAAAGATCTCCACCATGTATGCCTAATCCTACTATAGAGGCCATCAAAGAAATAATAAAGAAATCAACAGGAATTCATTCCCAAAATGAAAACACAACAACCAATGAGACCTTGATTTAAAAACTGCTGAACTGGAAGCAAACTATCAAAGAACCAACAATCATATCAATGAAATTGAACAGAATTGTCTCCTAGAGCGGTCAGCTTTTGACAGTAGGCTTAAATTGATTGAAGAAAATGTTAGAACCTTCCAAAGAGATATGAATAATTTGAAGGTGAGTCAAGAAGTGGAAGATATCAACAACTGGTTGATTAAGCTTAATGAAGACTTGATCAAATGCAAAAATGAATTCCAGGAAGTATCAAGAAAATCAGAACTTGAATTAAAATTGTACATCAAAAAAGAGATGGACACGATGCAAAATAGCACAACAGAAAACAAAAATCAAATCGAAATTATAAAAACCTCTCTAGAACCACTCACCAACACAATTACTCATGTGGAAGACAGAACCTCTAACCTTGAAGACAAGACAGTAAAAGTTGATTGGGAGGCCAAAAACTTTATTAAGTTCAAAAACTCAAGTGATCAGAATATGAGGGAACTGCAGGACACCCTAAAATGACCAAACATTCAGATCATGAGTATACCATAAGGAGAGGAAATCCAGGCCAGAGGCATAGAGAATATATTCAATAAAATTGTTGAAGAAAATTTTCTGAATCTCTCAAAAGAGAGGCCCATCCAGACACAAGAAGTCCACAGAACACCAAACAGATAGGACCAAAGAGGAAACTCTCCATGACACATCATAGATAAAATTCTCAACAATGAAAACAAAGAGAGAGTGTTAAAAGCAGCAAGAGAGAGACAACTCACAATGTACAAAGGCAATACCATCAGAATCACATCAGATTTCTCAATGGAAACCCTGAAAGCCAGAAGGGCCTATAATGGAACAGTTCAAAGCTGGAAAAACTATGGCTTCCAACCCAAGCTACTCTACCCAGGGAAAATATCCCTCATAATAGATGGTGAAAGAAAAACTTTCCTTAAAAATCAACTCTATGATTATTGGAACACGAAGTCAAACCTACAGAGGATACTTGAGGGAATATGCCACACATAACAGTCAAACAATCAATCTCAAGAGCCAACAAGAAGATCAATATAACCAAAGTAGACTAGGCTCAAAATAATATAAAACACAAGAAAGCACCAAACCCCATGAACACCTCATCATGGCAGGGATTAATGCAAACCTCCCAGTAATTAACCTTAAATATTAATGGACTTAACTCACCTATCAAAAGACACAGGTTATCAGAGTGGATCAAAAAACTGGACCCTTCTATCTGCTGTCTTAAAGAAACCCACTTCATCACTAAAGATAGACACCTCCTCAGGGTGAAAGGTTGGAAAATGATATTCCAAGCAAATGGAAATAAAAATCAAGTGGGTCGATATGATGGAGAATGGAATATCAAAGGGGAAAATGAGGGGGAGGGTATTACCATGGGATATTTTTTGTAATCATGGAAAATGTTAATAAAAATTGAGAAAAATAAATAAATAAATAAAGGACCAAAAATCAAGTGGGTGTTGCTATATTCATATCTGATAAAATAGACTTCAAACCAAAAGTCATCAGAAAGGGAAAAGAAGACCATTTCTTACTCATCAAGGGAATGATCCAACTTGGACACATCACAATCATAAATATATATGTGCCAAAAACAGGTATACTACATTTTATGAAACAAAATCTACCTGACAATAAAATAGAAATAAAAACCAGCAACATCATAGTAAGAGACTTCAGTACTCTACTATCATCAACAGACATATCATCCAAGCAGAAAATCAGCATGGAAATAATTGACCTCAACAACATCATAGATCAACTAGACCTAACAGATATCTACAGAACTATCCACCCCAACTCTACAGAATACACATTCTTCTCAGCAGCCCATGAAACCTTCTCCAAAATTGACCATATATAAGGCCATAAAGCATGCCTCCATAAAGTCAGGAAAACTGAAGTAACTCCCTGCATCATGTCAGATTATAATGCTTTAAAGCTAGAAA
This sequence comes from Dipus sagitta, assembly GCA_036346955.1. Lineage (NCBI taxonomy): Eukaryota > Metazoa > Chordata > Mammalia > Rodentia > Dipodidae > Dipus > Dipus sagitta. The sequence goes on from CM070784.1 coordinate 45,739,102, forward strand.
TTAACAACAAGAGATACATCAAGAACTCCACCAGCTCCTGGAGACTAAACAACACCTTTTACAGAATGAATGGAAACAAATGTTGGTGAGGATGTGGAAAAATAGGAACACTCATTCACTGTTGGTGGTAATGTAAGCTGGTACAACCACCATGGAAATCAATATAAAGACACCTGAAAAGGATGAATATAGTGCTACCAACAGACCCTGTTATTCCCTTACTGGGCATTTACCCTAAAACCTCTGCATTTCCATTCAGAGATATTTGCTCAACCATGTTTATACCTGCTCAATTCATAATAGATAAGAACTGGAATCAACCCAGGTGTTTCTCTTTCTTCTCTGTCTTTTTCTTTTCTCTTGGTGCTGGCCTGTAATTCCTTGTACTAGGATGTGGTTTGCATCCACAATGAGCTGTTGATCAGAGAGACCTACTCGATCTCCCAAACCATCAAGAAAGACTTCTGTCAGAGCACTTGATTACCCACCAGAGGTTAATGGTAAGACCCTACTGCTAAAGACACCATAAGCTGATAGCACAGACCCTGGAGAGACCTGGTTGGAATCTGGAAGAGAGCTAGTCCCCGGAAAATTAGCCCATCTAGTGCTGGAAGGTGCTACATGAGCTACCAGGGGAAAGTGGCCAACATCTGCCCAAGGAACTCAAAAGTCTAAGCAACTCAGAAGCAAACAACCTGACATAATGCTCACACAAGTGCAATAGTGGCACACAGGGCCATGGTGGGTAACCAACTTCTCTTGGATTGGCTAACAGATGCACTCAGTGGAAAGGAAACCATATCTGGAACTGGGAAACAAGACAGAATCATATCCAGATAAGGATTTTGCTTCCCAATGTCAAGCTCCCACTAATCTTGGCACCCTTTAAGGTCTCTCTAAATTAATAATGGTTATTCCATTTAACTGGTGCTGACTTTACTCTCAGTTGGAGATTCTGCTTCTTTATTGCAGATAGGAGCTGGACCTGAGGAGTTGAACTAACCAGTGTACTCCACCCTGGCCCCAGCTGAAACCACAGAGAAATTGGGGAAATGAGCAAGAGTACTGCTTTCTTATTGAACCTGATATCAGCACAAGGGTGAAGGAGATAGACACTGAGGGTACTCAACACCTACCAAAGCAGAGATCCAGAGGCTCCTAAGAGCCCATCACTGAAGTAGACTTAAAATGCACCCAACATGGCTCAGGGAATTTTGCAGAAGAGGAGGCAGAAAGATTGTTAGAGGCACAAATTGGGACATTTTGCACAGACATTGCCTCTCCCAACATATCTGACTGCTGTCCCCGTATTGCATGACCCACAATCCCCATGGGGTTGAACTGCATCCCCAACAAGGAAGGCCTCTTCAGAAAAGGGACAGGAAGGAGGGAAAGGATGATACCAACATGTGTTGTTTACATACTAAATATGTCCATATCTAATAAAAATAAATTGAAAAATAAAATGAGCCTTGCATGCTTTCCAATAGAGCTGGGCAGCAAGCCACATGAGAGGCTGTTCATATTCCTTTCAGCCTGGGAAAATGTGAGACCTCATGGGACAAGTGGGTGAGATTAGCTTTAATGAGGAAGGGAAAGAACCACAACTTCCTCAAGCTGTGTGTGAAGAAAGCGAGCCCTGGGGGACCAGTTGGTCCAGAAGTAGCAGGTGACTTCTGGAAAACTGGTAAATGATTCAATTGAAAAAATTAAAGAACCTCTGGCCAGTACCTAAGCTGTGTTGATCTACTCCAGTGTATGACCAGGCAAGGAATTTTGTAGGTGCAATTCCTTCTTGGCTCCTGTCCAAAGAGAGGAATTGCTGGACAATTTAGACAACTTAATTACAATACTTTCCATTGCTCTTCTGTTGCCATCAGCCCTGAATAGTGTGAGCAGGAGATAAAAAATAATGTTATCTTATCTGGTATTGAATTTCATAAAGAAATATATGGGGAAATACAGGAATTTAGTCCCACAGGCATAGGAATTTGAATCTATTTTGCTGTACATATGCACACACAGAAAATACATAACTCATGGATGAAATGTGAAGATGGTAATGATCAGAACAATTTGTAATTAACTTCAGATTCCATGAAATCTGAATACTGTAATAATTATTTGCTAATTAAAATCAAAGACAAATTGTGTTGAGTTCTGGCTTTGTAAAAATACAGAGGTAGCATTAAAAAATGGAAGACTCATTAGGAAATGTGAAACAAACACCATAATGGTGTGATACTTTGTAAACAAAACCAGGTAAGACATTTTCCAAAAACGGGCAACATTACAGTGTTGCCAAGTGTAGATGGAGTATGGGAAATGAAGACAAGGTAAGTGAAAGAAAGAAAAGCCATGGGGTAGAATATTATTAAATTGCATAGGATAAAACAAAAGGGGGCTATGAAAATAATAACAATTAAGCCTTAGAGAGATACAATTATCCTTACTTAATTAATGGCAGATATTCTAGCATATGTTATGGATGAATTTTGAATGAGAATGTGTGCATATGCATAATATATATATACATATATATATATATATATATATATATACACACACACACATATATATAACCATCTGGGAGTGGTGGCACACACCTTTGATCCCAGCACTTGGGAGGCAGATATAGGAGGATCGCTGAGAGTTCGAGGCCACCCTAGGATTACATAGTGAATTCCAGATCAGCCTAGGCTAGAGTGAGACCCTACTTTGAAAAACAACACCCCCTCAAATACATATATATATATATATATATATATATATATATATATATATATATATATATATCTTATTAATTACAATCATTCATGGTTCACACAAAATAAGATTTTAGGTAAATTGCATTCTGTATGGCATGTTGTCTTGAAGGACTTCTCTTCAGAGAGCCTTTCATGTCTTGGACTTAGGAAGAATCGTGGGTGAAGTTTAATGTGGTTATTATTAAAGAATTTATGAGACACTGATACTCATGGGGAAATTTAAGTGTTAATAATTAGGGAAAAAGAAAGTCATTTGTTAGCCTCTAATTTTTCTGCTTAAGTTTAACTTGTTTATTTAAGCTAGTAGTGTAAAATTTGAACTGTATTCCATTTAAAAATCTATTCTGAGATTCTCATTTCTCTTTTTATAAACCATTATTGTTTGCCTTTGGCCAGATGAATCTACTCTGTGAAGTGGAGCCTAAATTCTTAATTTTCTTTCTTGTTCTGAGAAAAAGGCAGTGACTTAATTGTGGGCTTCATATGATATACTTTGTTCCATAGATGCTTGGGAAAGAATGCTCTTTCTTGCTGTTCTCTTGCTATTTCCAGATACTCAGAACTATCCCGTGACTCGTGACCATCAGTTTCTGTTGTAGACTTTGCAGGTCTTTCTGAGGGGAAAGCATCTTTCTGGGTAGAAAGTGAGGCTTGACTCAGCTCAACACTGCCAGGCCTTTTCATGAAAGACAGCTGGGGAGAAGAGACATGTGAAGCTCTGGCCTCCTCACGGTGCCACTGGTCCTCCTTCTGCATGTGCCCTAGGACAAGCTGCAGATTTCACACTTCCCCAGTCTGAGTAGTATGTATGGGCTTGCTGGATCCAATTCCTCCTAAATGGTACGTTTTAGATTGGTTTGGGTATAAATCTGTCCAGGAAAATCATGTCTGACTTCAGATGTGACTCTTAACTCATCTGCTCTCTGTGGGAACAGATGATACTGGGCCTGGACTCTCTCTGGGACATTCTGTGTCTATTGCTTGGGCTCCCATTGTCTCATCAACCACATTACCTTGAATCCTTACAATGTGATTTCTTTTCTGAAATCTTTCTGTAAATCCCTTCATGCACTTCTTCTCACCAACTCCAGCGTCTATGGTAGGGTTCAGCTTCTCCATTGCAGTATTTCTGCAGTTCATAGCTACCCCTTACTTGGGCAGGATAACCTTGGCTATGCCAGGCTACAGTGTTTCCATGGCTTTCTACACAGATGGGGGTTCTCACTTGTGGACGTGTGAAGAGCTCTTTGCTGCACCTCTTGCTCTGGGAGCCAGGGTGGAAGAGCAGCCCTCGTCTACAGCAGTATGGGGCTCAGGCAGAGGGAGAAGACACAGCAGGGCTGTGTGATGACATGCATGGCCGTGGCTTGACAGTAGTACATATCACGTCTGTCCACATTTCCTGGGACAAGGAAAGTCCTACAAACAACTGTGATGTTCCAGAGTCAGGAAATGTCATTATCTTATGAAAATAAGCCTGATAGATTGACAACAATAAAATCTCCCAAACCTATAGTTTTCAGCTTCCATATACACTATTTCTACTTTTCCAAGGGATATACATTTCCATTCCCTGAAAGCCACAGGTATGATAAAGTTTAATTTATAGATTAGGCACAATAAAAGATTAACAACAATAACTTACCATAGACCTTAGAAACCTCAGCACACTAGTTTTCTTTCTTCTACTCAGAACTTCACCTCTTCATGTCAGACAAGAACTCTATGGCTTGTCTTTGGCATACTTGAGTTCCCAGGAGCTCTGTCCTAGTGCTTGGGGACCGTTATAAGATAAGGCAGAAGTTACCTGAGCAAAACACTATAACTGACAGTTGATCTGCTAACTTAGATAGCTACAAAGTGACCAATGATTTTGATACCTACACAGTGTGGATTTGTTGAACAAAGGCAAGTTCATATTTCTGGATGATACAGGTCATTATGGCACTAGATTCCAAGATGGGATAGAACAGAACAGCACCAGGTTTTGGATGAAAATCCCAACGGCATAACGTAAAACTTATAAATGTTTTTGGAAATGTCTATGTAATATTTTCAGCTATGGTTAACTGTTAGAGACTGAGTCTGTGGAAGGGAAGCTATGGGGAAGGTAAGGCCACCATGATCATATTTAGATTTCTGTGGTCAGAAAATTCTTTCCAAATTTTTTCTTAGTGATACTGGGGTTTGTTTCCTTCTTGGATCTTCTTCATTCTCTAACTTTTTCAAGTGCTTATCACTGACCTTTTCTCCTTATTCTCCTTTTCTTCTTTGTGGACATAATTTTCTACAATAATTTGCTATTCTGGATTTGTCCACAAATTTTTTTTCAGCTTATGGTATTTTGCCTTCACATCAGGTTTCAAAATGGCTCCTCAGGACAATGGAAATCTGAAGATTTTATCATAAACTGTGTTGAGGCACTAGGAAGGGAGTCAGTTGGTTAGAGTGCTGTTAATTTCCCTTATCCCTTCTGAATATAGCAATTCTAGCTGAGTTCATGTGCGTCAGCATTAGCTCTCAGCTTTTTATCTGATAGTAACATAGTTTACAGAGATTTAAGAATAGATCGATCCTTGCTCAAATACAGACTACTTTTCTGAACTTTACATAGATTCCAGAGGAATAATATTCATATTCTTGCACTCTGTAAATGTTGTAGCGATACACCCAGGAGCAGCACTTGACCAGTGAGTGACAGTTGGTGGGTAAATGCCCAACTCCCTTGGCTCTTTTTTTTTTTTTTTTTTTTTTTTTTCGAGGTAGGGTCTCACTCTAGCCCAGGCTGACCTGGAATTCACTATGGAGTCTCAGGGTAGCCTCAAACTCACGGTGATCCTCCTACCTCTGCCTCCCGAGTGCTGGGATTAAAGGCGTGCGCCACCCCGCCCGGCTTCCCTTGGCTCTTATGTAGAGTAACTGGAGGATATTTGGCTGGCAGTGTCTTACTGAGTTGCCCAGTGGGGTCCACTTTCCACAAAGGTTAGCTTGTTTCTCCTTGCCTCTTTCTTCCTCTCTCCCACTAAAATTTCTTGTACTGATCCCAATTTAAATGACTTGGAATGTAATCTGAGTCTTAGAATCTCTGAGGGGAATTGAAACCATGGCAAGCATTCTTATATCAACATTTCCATACAGCACAATAGAAATTCAATGCAAATTATAAACATGATTTAAAACTTTCTAGGGGGTATGGAGATGGCTCAGCAGTTAAAAGCACTCACTTGTAAAGCCTACCAACATGAGTTCAGTTCCCTAGTACGTATGTAAAGCCAGATGCAAAAAGTAGCACTTGCATCTGGAGTTTGTTTATAGCAGTAGCAAGCAGACTGGGCCAGTCAGTACTCTCTTTCTCCTCACAAATAATAAGTAAATAAAACCATTCTTAAAAAATGTTCTAGGAACCACACTAAAAACCTTTGAAGAAATAGGTGACAGAAGACATTGATTTTAATGACATATTTTATAAAACCATACTAAGATATCATCTTTTCATATTCTGAGTACAACATCAGTATGAAAGTATAATGAGATGATATATATTTATGTTAAGTCTTGGAAATCTTTGTACATTGTACACTGACTGTATAATACAACTACAATAGTTCTCTGTCTGGATTGTCCATATCGCAGTGCACATGTGACTAGCTGCCACCATATTGTGTAGAGGTGATCAGTTCTGTACCATTATTCCCTGTGTGCCAAAATTAAAAGAAGCAACAGTTGGTGAGTGAGTACATAGGAGGCTCTTCGGTGGATATTTTCTACTCATCAAAATGTTACTTGTCTTCTTTCCTTCTTTTAAGTTAAGTCTCTATATATCTGGACTGATGAGCTTATTATCTTGTTCAGTCTGTGCCTACGTATTTATGTTCTTAAGCCTGTGCTTCTAGCAGTAATAACTTTGAATCTAATTGCTTCTTACATATTTGTATGCAAAATGTAGGCAAGATATTTAATGTCTCTGTGCTTATGTATTTTTCAGGCAGAGGGTACCCGACTTCAGAGAGAACTGCGAGGATATTTAGCCGCAATCAAAGGTAATGTGTATGCACCTTGCTTACTGATATCTGTTGCTGAGCACACATCATTCTTGGAATTTGTAAGAGGCCGAAGTGATTGCTAATTATAAAGCTATCTGGCTTTCTGGCAAGTAGGGTACTTGAGCATAGGTGCTTCATTCTACCCTCCTCCAAATTATGAGGAGATGATAATCAGAGCACACAAAGACAAATATGTGCCTTTCCTTTTGCTAGAAGCTAAGAATAAATGTCACCCACCTGCCAGAGATTTCTAGGAATGCTTGTAACTAGGACGAGCTCCAGACCTCTTGTAAGCAAAGCTGCAGCTGCTTCCAGCCTGAGGGAGGGAAGGTCCCGGAATAGAATACTCATAGACTCAATCCCTCCAGCTGGAAGAATCCAGGAGTGATAGTGAGGTGGGGAAGAGCTCCTGGAAAGCATGGCCATGGAGTGCCTCTGACTCATAAACTCCAGCTTTGCATAGAGACCTGCCAATGTACGGTGTAGGGAACAAAGAGGCCCTGGCATCGGTTTATGGCCTTTGCCCCACTAGATAGCGAAGCAGTGAAGGAGGGAAGAGAGCCATGGGGAGGGATGCTCAGCTATATGGTTCAACCTTCTTAACCAGCCTCCCTGCTCTGACATATCATTGAGCAGATCTTGAAATGAGTGGAGACAGGATATAATATCTTCTAGGTTGCCTTGGGGAAACTGTCCAAACACTTAGAAAAGCATGAGAGGCTCAACTTCACACTTACTATTTCCCAATTCTAAATAAAGATTTAAATATGCATTTGCAGAAAGGTTCCAAAGTGCTAGAATGAAACAGAGTACATTTAGTCTCTATCTTGGGCAGGTGATATCTTTACAAGGTACCATAAAAGACATAAACCAAAAAGATCAAGAGATTTGACCTCATGAATATGCAAACATGTCTAAAATTATAATTTTGTCAATATATTTGATGAAATTGAATCAAGATATAAAGAGCTCAATAAGTAAACTAAGTTAAGATCAGTTTCTTAAATAAAAATGAACAAAATATTTGAAGAGAAAGTTTGCTATTGAAGAATTGCTGATGCAGGAAAATCACAAGTTCAAGGACACTCTAGACAGCATAGTGAAACTCTCTCTCAAAATAAAATTGTAAAGGAGGGAGGTAGGCAATGTGGCTCAGTGGTGGAAAACTTGCTTAGCATGTGTAAAATCCCCTGGGTCCAATCTTCAATACTATATAAATAAACAGTCAGACAAACAAAAACCTTCCCATGGGCTGTGTGAAAAATGCTTATCATCATGAATTATTAAATGATATTAAATAAATACAAAGGGAGATAGTATAAGTTTTCCTTTGACTGTTCAAATACATTCTTTAAAATTGTGTTAGGATTAGCTTTCCTGGAGACCAATGTGACAGTAGCTTTTAAATGAGTGTTGCTTATTTTTGGACATATCATTTGACCTACCATTTCATTCCTAGGACTTTATTCTCACTGTTCAATATAAATGTGTAAAACTGACTAAAAATATTGGTAATTAAATGATGAAAAAATCATTCATAATGATAACCATTAAAGAAATTGAGTTTAAACTAAAATATATGCAAGCTTTTTCTATGCCAGGCATATACTTCTAAACCTCATGAGAGCTCTTGAGGCAAGTGCTTTTATTATCTGTATTTTATGGATAAGATTAACTAAGGCACAGAAACATAAAGGAGGTCATGCGAGATCATATGCCTTGTCAATGAGGTATAGAACACAGAAATCTGTTCTTGCTTTCATCTGCTTTCTTACACTGTCTTTGAACCAATGGGAGCATATTGGTTTCACCAACTCAGGCTCATTTGTACGATTGAGTAATGGCAATTTCCTTCTCCCATGTGGTCTAGAAAAGGAATCCACTTGGGCAAGGCATTAACTCCAAAGAGGAGCTGGATGGAACATGGAACACATGCTTCTTTCAGGATGTGTCTGCATGTTACCTCTGGTGACCACATCTCTGTATGAAGGATTGAGTTAGGTTCCTTGTTAGATTCTGCTGACTGAGTTATGTTAGCAAGCTATACTTCAAAACAACAGGTCTGTGTTGAAATTACTATAGCCAAAGTTGTCTGGAATGAATGCTTAAATGAATTGAACTTCTGGGAGCCCTTACTATGCTAATGTGATCCCCAGAGAAGCTGTGGGGTAGGCAGGCTTTCTCTGAGTTATTTGACTAAAGAATGCCTTTCTTCTCAAAGTGTCATGAAGAATTATTAATGTTCCTTGGAACACATTTTGAGTTTGGAAACACACAGACACAGAGATCTGCATTAAACCAATCGTAATTTGCTTTTGAAAAGGGATTTCATATGAAGACAAGTTTTGTTTTCACAGAGAACTAACTGCCATATAGAACTATAATGCATTCAACATCACACCAGTATTTTTACAGCAATATAAAAGAGTAGGCTATGACCCTGGAAAGTTCTGGAACCTGAGGCAACTTTGAAAGAAGCATTGAGCCACTGAGTGCCTTGTGTTCTCATCTCTGAAGTGCCCAACTTCTACCTTATTTATTTATTTTTTTAGTTTTTATTTATTTCTGAGAGAGAGAGAGAGAGAGAGAGAGAGAGAGAGAGAGAGAGAGAATGAGCACACTAGGACCTCTACCTACTGCAAACAAACTCCATATGTGTGCGCCACCATGTACATCTGGTTTCTGTTGGACATGGAGAATCGAACCTGGGTCCTTAGGCTTCACATGCAAGCGCCTTAACCTCAAGCCATTTCTTCAGCACAACTTCTATCTTTTTTAAAATCAAAATTGTTGCAAGGAGAGAGAGGGAGAGAGAGAAAGAGAGAGAGATTTGGCACACTAGAGCCTCTAGCCACTGCAAATGAACTCCAGATGCATGTGCTACTTTATGTATCTAGCTTGATGTGGGTACTGAGGAATGGAACTTGGGGTCATTATGCTCTGTGGGCAAGTCCCTTAACTGCTGAGCCATCTCTCCAGCCCCTCAACTTGTCTCTTAAATATACCCTTCCCCAACCTCTCAAACTGAGATTTTGTAAAAAGAGTTATTTGGGTCTTACTCTTCATTTTTATTTTCATTGGTTTATTGGTGGCAGTCACTTCTGTAGGTCTTTAGGATTAGTATTAGTTAGCTAGAGTTACTGGTTACTTGATGTTAGTTTTAATTCCATGGAGGGTGGGAGACTGGAGCTAGCATTATTAGTTAGTTGTCATTTTTAATTCCATGGACAGTGGAAGACTGGATCAAGAATGATCATTTCAAGGAACTTGCTCATCAGTAGCCCTAGAAAGGAAGTGAACATGGTCACCTAGTGGCTAAGTGTGCTAGAGGAAAAGTTAGCTGTTGGAGAGATAGCTCAGGTAGGAGAAGCAGCCAGAGGACTGGGAAGCAGGAGGGAGCCTGGGCATTTAAAGAGAAACCAGATCAAAGAGACACAGACAGAAAACTGAGCTGGGCAACATGTAGAAAGATAGACTGACTTGTAAATAAAACTACATACAGTGCAATTCCAATCAAAACTCCAATGTCATTCTTCACAGAAATGGAAAAAAAAAATGTTAAACTTCATATAGCCAAAGCAAGACCAAGATAAAAGAATAATGCTATAGAGGTACCACCATGCCTGATTTCAAGTTATACCACAGAGGCATAGTGACAGAAAATATCATGGTACTGGCACAGATATTGATACATAGACCAACAGACTGTAATAGTACACCTATGCAGTTGATTTTTGACAAAGATGTCACAAAAGTAGGTTGGAAAAAAGATAGCCTCTTCCACAAGTGATGCTGGCACAACTTGATATCCATGTGTAGAAGAATGAAAGTCGGTCTCTATTTCACACTCTGTACAAAAATCAACTGCAAATGGAAAGAAAAACACTTAAAGATATCAGCATGGGCAAATACTTTCTGAACAGGACTCCAGCTGCACAGGAAATGGCACCAACAATTGAATAATGAAACCTCATGAAATTCAAAGGCTCCTGAATAGTAGCTAATTGAGCAAAGCGACAACCGGGAGGATGGGAGAGAGATCCTTGCTACTCATACACCTTATAGAGGGTTAATACCTAGAATGTATGGACAACTCAGAAAACTAACAAGAAATCAAGCAATCCATATAATAAATGGATTCATGAAATGAACAGTTCTCAAAAAATGAAAGACAAATGTCCAATAAACATGAGAAAATGTCCAACCTCATTCACCAACAGAGAAATGCAGATCAGAACTATGCTAAGGCTCCATCTCACCCAGTCAGAATGGCAGTCACTGGGAAAACAAATACAAATGCTGGTGATGCTGTGGACAAATGGAAGCCTTTATGCACTGTGGGTGGAAATGTAAACTAGTCCAGACACTATGGAAGTCAGTATGGGGTTTCCTCAAAGACTACACATAGATTTTCCATATGACCCAGCTATACCATTCCTGAGTATTTGCCCCAAAATGCTCCAACATATCACATAAGTACTTATACATCAGTGCCTAGTACAGCACTATTCACAATATCTAACTTACAGAACCAACCTAGCTATCCAAAATCAGAGCGATGGATATTATATTATATTATTATAGTGAATTTTGTAGGATGAAAATTGAGATAATCATATTGAGTGAATTAATCTAATGTTTGCAAACAATTTTTTTCACTTGTGGTTCCTATATTGTATATACATGCATATCTATATGCCTCTATCTATCTATCTATCTATCTATCTATCTATACATATATTATATATGTATGTATGTATAACATGAAAGAAAAAGTAAAACTGAGGAACAAAGTGGAGACTAATGGGAGGGGAGAGAAATGGGAGTGCATGAGGGGAAAATGCTCCAGTGCCAGATATACATATGCAAAAACTTAAGAAAACTTAAACATTCTAAAATCCTCACAGTGAGTGGCAAGGCAGTGGAGCTGTCCCTAGAACAAACTCATCTTTCTTGGCCACGAGGCTCTAGCTACATGTGTACTGTTTCTGTTGAATTGGAACATTCTTTTCTGAGTGAGGAGGTAGCTATGCTCACAACAGTTTAGGAATCTCAGGAAGCCTACATGATTCAAGAAGCTCATGAAAGTTACATGATTCACAAAACCCATTTCCAAGGTTTTATGAGCAATAAACAATCACTGGGGGAGAGGAGACTGATGGAGCTGCCTGCAAGGTTGTACGGGGTCCCAGGGGTCTGCTTCGATCTATCTATCTATCTATCTATCTATCTATCTATCTATCTATCTATCTATCTATCTATCTATCTATCTATCTATCTATCTATCTATCTATCTATCTATCTATCTATCTATCTATCTATCTATCTATCTATCTATCTATCTATCTATCTATCTATCTATCTATCTATCTATCTATCTATCTATCTATCTATCTATCTATCTATCTATCTATCTATCTATCTATCTATCTATCTATCTATCTATCTATCTATCTATCTATCTATCTATCTATCTATCTATCTATCTATCTATCTATCTATCTATCTATCTATCTATCTATCTATCTATCTATCTATCTATCTATCTATCTATCTATCTATCTATCTATCTATCTATCTATCTATCTATCTATCTATCTATCTATCTATCTATCTATCTATCTATCTATCTATCTATCTATCTATCTATCTATCTATCTATCTATCTATCTATCTATCTATCTATCTATCTATCTATCTATCTATCCATATCCATCCATCCATCCATACAATACATACATATATATATATATGTATGTATGTATAACATGAAAGAAAAAGTAAAACTGAGGAACAAAGGGAGACTAATGGGAGGGGAGAGAAATGGGAGTGCATGAGGGGAAAATGCTCCATGTGCCAGATATACATATGCAAAAACTTAAGAAAACTTAAACAATCTAAAATCCTCACAGTGAGTGGCAAGGCAGTGGATCTGTCCCTAGAACAAACTCATCTTTTCTTGGCCACAGGCTCTAGCTACATGTGTAGCTGTTTCTGTTGAATTGGAACATTCTTTTCTGGAGTGAGGAGGTAGCTATGCTCACAACAGTTAGGAATCTCAGGAAGCCTACATGATTCAAGAAGCTCATGAAAGTTACATGATTCACAAAACCCATTTCCAAGGTTTTATGAGCAATAAACAATCACTGGGGGAGAGGAGACTGATGGAGCTGCCTGCAAGTTGTACGGGGTCCCAGGGGTCTGCTTTCGAGAGTCAGTATTCATGCTAAGGTGGGCTTTCTAGTGACGCGGCTTCCTTTGAGTCACCCACATTCCTATAAGTAACCCCAATACACACTCTGGTCCACCACGCTTTTTAAAAATGTGCTTTATGTGTTCTATTACCTTGGTATTTTATTCTCCCAGTGGGGAAGGGAGTCATTATACTCAAAATAGTAAATCACGCAGTTAAATTAGCATTTTAGAAAAATAAATATTGAGATTTTATAGAACTTAGCCTCCAGCAAATGAGACTGCAAGGAGATTTATAATAAATCCAGTCCAATAGCTTATTGAGCAATTTTATGTTAGGTAATGAGATAAGTTGTTTTGTTGTTGTTTTTGTTTTTTCAAGGTAGGGTCTCACTCTGTTCCAGGCTGACCTGGAATTCACTATGTAGTCTCAAGGTGGCCTTGAACTCACAGCAATCCTCCTACCTCTGCCTCCCTAGTACTGGGATTAAAAGCATGTGCCACCATGCCCAGCTTGAGGTAAGTTTTGTGCATGCTTCATTTCATAGAATTCTCAATGTAACATTATGACAGGTATAGGTAATTATTGATATTTTGCACTTTGGAAAACTGAAGATTAAAATAAGTGATTTGCCTAAAAAAATCACACAGATGGTGTATAATGGAACCAATATTTTTTACAAAGGCTGACTGGTTGCAAATAATAGTCTGAATTCTTATGCCATATTGCCTCTCCAAATACTTTCCGTAAGGATGGCTGACACTTGAATGTCTGCTGTGGGCCATATGCTCTGTTGAACCACCTCCAAGGGTTAGATTTCATGTAACCTAAGAAATAGATGGTGAGTAGGAAGCAAGTCAGGACCATGGGCAGGAGGAAGGGGCTGGATTCAAGAACCAGGCAATGTGTTTACTTTGGGAGAGTGGAGAACCTAGAGCTGTTTTCCATTTTCTAGATGGGACAACTAAGCAGTGTGCACAAAGAGTATGCAAAGAAGCTGCACCACGCTTTGACAGGAGGTTAGAATGCTTTGTTTCAGAAACAAACCTAGAAGCACTGGTATGACATGCAGGCAGTTATATGCAATAACAATTTGGAGCTGGGCCGTATTAGCTTGTGGTTGACTCTGTAGGCTAGTTCTGGGGATGACAGAACACACAGCTCTTTCTCTAGATAAGTGTGGCTATGCGACATCATTAATGATATAAATAATGGTGGCATATAATTTGCTATGTGCAGGGATGACCAAGGGCTAGGGTTTGCTATTCTTTTAAAAAATATTTTATTTATTTATTTGCAAGGAGAGAGAGAAAGTGTGAGTGAGAGCGAGAGAATTGACATGCCAGGGCCTCCAGCCTCTGCAAACAAACTCCAGATGCATGTGTCTCTTTGTGCATCTGGCTTCATATGGGTACTGGGGAATTGAACCTACGTTGTTAGGCCTCACTGGCAAGTGCCTTAACCACTGAGATATCTCTCCAGCCCCCAGGGTCAGCTATTCTTGAGCCCCATCACCAACTGCCGGTTATTTTCCACATTGGTCCTGTACCTGCTGTCTGTAAAACTCAGAAATTATGTCTTGACTGCTTTCCTCCGAGGCAGCTGCTGGCTTCTTAAACAGCTATTTTCCATCTGCTCAGGACCTTACCTTCAACATGATTTTGATGGACTATTACTGCTGGCAATGTTGTCATAATATATTTAAGTTGATGTTATTTTGACTGGAACACATGCCCTCAGGCTCTGCAGCTGAGATGGTCACGCTGCAGTGTGATCTGAGCATCCAGTCTTACAGCATGAAAACAGAAGCTCATGGATTTGGATACAAATGGAAATTAAATGCCTTGAAGAAGGCTAACATTCAGAAGACAGGGAAAAGACACCTTCCAAAAGAAAACGTTAAGCTGGGCCTTGTGGTGCACGCCTTTAATCCCAGCACTGGGGAAGCAGAGGTAGGAGGATCACCTGCCGTAAGTTTGAGGACACCCGGACACTACATAGTGAATTCCAAAAACAAAACAACACAAACAAACATACAACAACAAAAAATTAATAATCCTTCTAGTTATGATTCTCTACAGGTTTATAAATTACTGATCATTTAAAAGTATTTTGTGTGTGTGCATGCATGTGTGCATACAGCCAGGTAATTTATAAGGAGCAGGCACTTAATTTGCTTATGTTATAGAGGCTGAGAAATCCAATATCAAGGGTCCACCCATCTGGTGAAACGCTTCTTACTGCACTAGAGCACAGTATAAGGCATTGTCTGCACAAGACAGAATGGGATAGGGGACACCATCTTTCTTTAGACTGCTCCCTCCATTGCAGCACTAAGCCACTCATGATGGTAGAGACTTCTGTTTAAAGATCTCAACACAATTGCTTGGGGACTAAGTCTATAAAACATGAATTTGGGGAGACACATTCAAACCAAAATAATTCTCAGCTGTTACAATATCTGCACACAGGCTAGAGAGATTGCTCAGTGGTTAAAGATGCTTGTAAAGCCTAATGGCCCACATTTGATTCCTCAGCACCCACATAAAGCCATATGGACATATAGAGCATGTATATGGAGTTCGTTTGCAGTGACAAGAGGCCCTCGCAAGCCCAACACACTTTCTCTCTTGCAAATAAATAATAAATCAAAATTAAAGAAAATCTCTGTGCATCTTCATGCCCGTAAGAAGCAAGGTTTTGCTGGCTCACCTGGATATCTGTCCACTTGTTTCCTATGAAGTCAATACTCTGAAAACAATCTCTGTTAAAATGGCTTCTTTCCAAAGTAGCCATCACTATTCATCCACACAGTAATGGATAGTTATTTTTGGCTACTGACAGACAAACTTACTATAATATTGAGCCTTTTGTCTTAGTTAATTTTTTTTTTTTTGAGGTAGGGTCTCACTCTAGTTCAGGCTGACCTGGAATTCACTATGTAGTCTCAGGGTGACCTTGAACTCACTCATGGTGATCCTCCTACCTCTGCTTCCCGAGTGCTGGGACTAAAGGCATGTGCCACCATGCCCAGCCTTGTCTTAGATAATTTTATTTTAAGCTGTGTACTTCATTTTACTTTTCTTCATAAAGGCCTTTTATCCGACAGTGCCATTTTCTCCACTTGTTCTCTAAAAATAGTGGTAAGACCCGATCTACATAGCTCTATGATTTTTGTTAGTCACACAGACATAGGCTTAATGAAGATGTCAGAAGCCTTTTTGAATCTCTGTTACAGAAGCAGAGCAGCTTCTAACTGGGTTTGGACATGGATCTGAGGGATGTGTTTCTTGGCACAGGTTTTACTTATTTTAGGGTTTGGTAAATATGACACTTGAGATAGTGTGTCATCACCTCACTGGTCACCCTATCAGGAGAGAAAGTGTTCTCCTTGCTTGGATTTAGGGTTGTACTGCATCACCTCTGGCTGTTTCTACACCTCCGTGAGGATGTTTCATCACCTGTTATGACCTGAAGTCCTATTTATACTGTTTTTGCCTGCTTCTGAAAATGCTGCATATCTTATACTTAACTCGGGATTAATTTTACTTTTAGAACTTTGCAGTTTTGGGACAGCTTTTAGTGTTGTAGATATTTATGGTATGATGTCATTTGAGTGACAGCACAGGTGAGAGCACACATTATTAGTATAGTTTTTGGAGTAGGACAATGTTTCTTTTTTCCAGCACCCAGTGTTTGCTCATCATGTACTGGTAGAAAATGTGCTATGCAATCATGTAAGTGTCAGAGATTCTCAAGGGAAAATGCGGCTGTGGGTACAAGTTGTGGTTATATCTTCACAATTTTTCTTTCAGTATTTAGCAGGTGCTCGAGACTGTTATGTCACTTAACAAAGCAGGGAGAGGAAAGCAATATCTTGCCCATCCATGTAACAGAAGTTGCTTCTCTTTGATGCCAGGCATGCAGGAGGCTTCCATGAAGCTCACCGAGTCACTGCACGAAGTCTATGAGCCAGACTGGTATGGGCGGGAAGATGTGAAAATGGTTGGTGAGGTAAGAGACAAGCAGCCGTTCAAAGGAAGCTGGGAACTTACACTGGCATGCTGCCCACTACCAGACTCCACTTCCCACTTCAGGGCCCTAATTACAAAGAGAGACCAGGCACTCAGGAAGGAGCATGACCTTCTGCTGCCTGGACTATCACAGACTCAGTGAGAGGTGAAGGTGATTATAAAACCATTTGGGTTAGCTAGAGATGGGTTAAAGGTTAGTTTTTATCAAAATTAACAGTAGCATTTTTCTGTTCCATACTTAAATTTCATAACAGCTTATTTCTAGCAGAACCATATTAAAGGGGTCATTTTATGTAGTAATTTCACCCATTCACTCTAATTCCTCTTTTAGCCAACTCTCTCTGAATGCAAGCAAGAGCTCCATTCCATTGTGACCCATATGGTCCATCTGCTCAGCCTCAGGTCCCTTCATCAGATGGGGAAAGAAATTGAACTTCAGGGAATCTTTGGCCCATGACATGCCTTAACGCTTGCCATGGCACCTGTAGCTTAGGGCCACCTAGCCTTCAGGGAGTGGGTGGATCAGAGCTCTCTCTGCTAGGTGGAAAGTGGAGTGCAAGGGACAGAAAGAATGGCTCTGCATGACCTTGGGCGGGTCTTGAACTTTCTTGGGCTCCTGTCGCCTTATCTACAAAATGAGATGAATAATGGTAACTGCTGATGACATATTTGAGGTCTTTATGTTCAGGTCACCTAGTCAATGTGTGAATGGTCTCGCCTATGAGCTCCTCACTGATACAAAATCAGTTGTCATGCCTTCACGTTGGGTGAGTCGTTTACAGCTCATTCAGGCAGAGGAGACCTGAACCAAAGGGGGGGCAAAGGCTCAGGAGAGGTCTAATGTGATGAGCCGACATCCCGTGTCTTTGGGAAAGCGTGCTGACAGTGCCGAGTGACAATGCTGCCACCCTAACTCTGGTCATAGTCTCCTTAGCACCGAGGCAAGGACACTCTTGTCCTGATCCATTTTCCAAAGACTTCCAAGAAGTGAATCTGGCAAAACTGTTGTTCATTTACCATTTTCTTTCTTTTTGTGGGGGAAGGGCTATTATTTTATCCTTGGCAATTTCGTACATGTATATAAATATAGTCTGATCATGGTCACCTCCTAATTATCTTCGTTTATTCTCTTCCCATTCCTCCTAATTTCTACTTGTGTGTTTTGGGTTTTGTTTTGTATTCAGTTTTTTTTTTTTTTTTTTTGCTTGCTTATTTTGCTTTGGTGACCCATTGAGTTAAATTAGGGTTGTTTGCGTGAACATAGGTGGGGTTATTTACTGGAGTAAGGATAACTTACCAGTGGTCCCATCACTGAAGAACATGACTCCTGCTCCCCCAGAAGCCATTAACTGCCAGTAGCTCCTGTGGGAGGATGAGTCTCAGAAGCTCCTCTTCCATCTGTAATGGGATGTTGATGGCTCATGCCTTATTGGAGAGGGGGAGCAGAGCCTGAATTTCACAAGAGTTAGCAGCCTCTCCTGACCATCTGTGGTAGAGCGTTTCACGTTGCTGGGATGAGCATCCAAACCAGACACAGATTATGGGAGTAAAGGATTTATTTCAAGCTTACAGACCCAGGGGAGGTTCCATTCATAATAAGAGCTTATCTTCCTCATGTGTTTACTACAGAGGCTGCTTATGAATGGTCAGTCCTCTTCCCAATATGATGGAACTTTCCTGATCACACTGGAAAGGCTCTAGCAGTGTCTGGTTGTGTCTGTCTGAGTCAGTCCAATTTCATGCTTGCTTTAGATAAGTTAGCTGGCTCACTGGACTTTTCCCTTAGCTCTAGAATCTATAAATAGGAATGTTTTAAAGCTTCTGCATCAGAGATACGGTTTGAATGATGTGAGCTCTTAGTCTATATTATTAATTAGGACACTGGCCAAATTGCTTTGAAATTTTATTGCATCGTAGCTCATATTCTTTATATCTTATATATATAAGGAAATATTATTTATCTAGTTTTTTGGCTTCAAATAGTTTAGAAGTCTATTAAAAATGTATCTAATTGGCATGACCCATTTCCCATCTCTTTATTTCTCTCTCTCTCTCTCTCTCTCTCTCTCTCTCTCTCTCTCTTTTTTTTTCCAGAAATGTGATGTACTATGGGAAGACTTCCATCAAAAACTAGTGGATGGGTCCTTGCTGACACTGGACACCTACCTGGGCCAGTTTCCTGACATAAAGGTACTTTGTGTGTAAAAAAGGGAAGAATTGTGGACTGGTGTAATGGCTTAGTGGTTAAGACACTTGCCTGCAAATCTAAAGGACCCAGGTTCGATTCCCCAGGACCCACATAAAACTAGATGCACATGGTGGTGCATGCTCGTTTGCAGTGGCTACAGGCCCTAGCACAGTAATTCGATCTCTCTCTTTCTCAAATAATAAATAAAAATAACATATTTTTTAAAAGGGAAGAATTGAATGGTGTCATATAGTTATTGCAACATGGACAAGATAGGAGAATTAAAAGTCTTTAAACTGACATGAAAGACATTTGGTAACTTTTCATTTAAGCATGGAAGTTTTATTCTATTCTGGCAATTTGAAATAAAGTATAGCTAGAGATATCAAACTGCCAACCCCCCTTAGTGAACTGCTTCAATTCTTGTTTCTTTACTGGTCTTTTAAATCCTGTAGAAATAAAGTCAAAGTGCCAAAAATTCCAATATCATTATATCCAAACCATTTTTATTATATACATTGGATGATTTTCATTGGAATAAACAATGATCAGAAGGAGGGAAGAAATTTCATTATAAAAATATTAAGATATGAGAATATCTATATACTTTTTTAAAAGTTTTATTTATTTATTTGAGAGTGACAGAGAAAGAAGGAGAGGGAGGGAGGGAGAGAGAGAGAGGGAGAGAAAGAATGGGTGCACCAGGGCCTCTAGCCACTGCAAACGAACTCCAGATGCATATGCCACCTTGTGCATCTGGCTTACGTGGGTACTGGGGAATGGAGCCTCGAACCAGGGTCCTTAGGCTTCACAAGCAAGCATTTAACCACTAATCCATCTCTCCAGCCCTCTATATACATTTTTATCTAGGCCTAAAAATGTTATGTCTTAAACAACTTAATTGACACACTGCAAGGGAACTCTCTAGGTTCATGTGTCCCAGGAAAGGAATTGGACCAGAGATAGATGGATAGGGATCAGAACAGAGACAGTTTATTTAGAAAGGCAGTTGTTGGGATGGAGAGATGGCTTAGTGATTAAGGCAGTTGCCTGTAAAGTCTAAGGACCCAGGTTCGATTACCCAGTAACCACATAAAGCCAGATGCACAGTGGCACATGCATCTGGAGTTCGTTTGCAGTGACTGGAGGCCCTGGTGTACCCATTCTCTATTTCTCTCTCCCTTCTCTCTATTTCTGCTTGTAAATAAAAAAATAAAAGATTTTTTTAAAAAAGAAAGACATTTTTGAGGAAAGAAATGGTCCATACAGGCTAGGAGAGGTTAGAAGTCAATGCCCCTCTGACAGGAAGAGTGGGCTATTTGCATAGCACACATTGCACGTGCTCCGTTTTATGTCAGAATTGGTTTGGAGGAGTTTGTGGGCCTTTTCTCCATCATTGGATTCTGAATTTGCTAACCTTAATTAGTTCTTTTCCCCCTCTTCCCCTCTCTCTCTCTCTCTCTCTCTTCTTCAGTCTCTTACCACTACCTTTCTCAGTCTTCCTACACTGGCCCCCTGCAGAGACCCTCACAAAACAGCCCTATCTAATATTCAGAAGCCTCTCAGATTTGGTATTGCTCAGCTCACTTTCTCTGTTCCTAGCAACCTCCAGTTATCTAGAAAGTGCCAAGTCCTCTCAGTGCTGAGCATAGGAAACTGAAGCCAGTTCTTTAGGCAGTCCCCTCAGTTGGATCACTGGACATGTCCAACTTTTCTTTCTCAAGGAAGAAGCTAAGATTAGGCTTTTTAAAATGCATTTATCTCAGGAAGGAGTTGTAGCAACTAGTTGTATGGTACCTCAAAGTGCCATTCAAGTTTTCACTGCTGCCAGAGTATGCAGTGTACACAGCGTCCTGAGAGTGTTCACAATACCTATCGTGGGAAACCAGTGGAAAGTTGGAGTGCTGATTGTTGGCTCAACTCTCTTTTTTTTTTTTTTTTCAGTTTTTACTGAGTTAAGGTCTCACTATAGCCCGGGCTGACCTGAAACTCACACAGTAGTGCCATGCTGGTATTGAATTCACAGCAATCCTCCTGCTTGCTTCCTGAGGTCTGGGATTAAAGACATGTGCCACCACAGCCAGCTCACAACTCTGTCTCATCTTACTATGTTGGGTCACATTACCCACTTATTCTGGGCTAAGACTAAAGGAGGAGCTATAGCAAGTGGCTGAAGGCTAGCAGAACATCTTCCAACCCCAGCCTTGATTCCCACTTGCCAGTGTGCAGGACCCTTTCAGCTAATTTTTAGCTTTTCACAAAACTAGATCACTGGATTCCATTGACTCTATCCACAAGAGGAAGAGAAGCCAGCTTGCCATCTTCCGTTGTGGCCTATATTGCTTAGTAGTAAAATCTCCACAAAACCAGCAAGTGCTTAGTCATAATAGAAGAAAAACTGTTCTCCGATCTGAAAACTTCTAGCACTTTAGAACTTGTCTCTATTCCTATGCTATGTCTTCATCATGTTACTTAGCAAAATGAAGGTCAGGATTGACTTCAGAAGTCAACTCCTGGAGAGGCTGTGGAGTTCAGGAGTGAAAATTTAGTATCACAAGCAACATATGAGGATCTCTGTTGTCAGAGCCTTGCCCACAGGCAGTTATTTTAATGATAGTGCTTTCTAGGTTAGGGGCAAAATCTAAAAGGCAAACACATGAAGAAGTAAAGGATTGAACAAACCATGATGGATTCAAGTGGCTGCTCTTATCAGCTCAGTCCACGTTAGATGCTATACAGCTCAGATTATCATTGAATGTTAAGTACTGTACAAGCCAGTATATTATCGTGGCATGCTAGATACTATGCAACCTAGTATACCATTACTCCATGTTAGATACTGCACAACTTTTATTTTGCTTCAGTGATTTCTTTCTTGGGCCCCATGGTTGTGTTTTCATAAAATGATGATCCTCTAACTACTGAAATTTAGGGCTTAACAAGACTGAGGTCTTTTCCTAGCTGTTTTGAAAATAAATATTTGCGACGGTTTTACATGTATCAGGGGAAAAGACCCAAACAATCCTTTCCTCTATGTCTTTTCCTCTTTCTTTTTTTTAAAGCCACATAGAAAAAACCTGAAGCATATTCAGAAGCTAGTAACAGGATAGAGAATCAAAAAGCCATGTAACAGGACAAATAATTCAGGAAATATTTGTCCTCAAGAACTTAGGAAAGACAGTTTTAGAGTAAGCAGATAACTATATTTAATATTTTAAAGATTTTTTATTGTGGTAAAATGGACAAGTTATTTTACATGTTTGTATCCAATGAGTGGATTTTAGAAGTAAGCTTAGACTCCACTAAATAAAATGAGGGCTAGTGATTATGTAATGAATGAATTATTGGCATAAAAGGTATTTAAGATTAAAAGTAACTATGTGGAGAATTTTCAAAGCATGGAACGTAGTTGACTTCCTTTGCTCCCATTCCAATCAACAGGGCATGCGCAGTTAAAACCTCAGGCAAATTTCCAAATATTTAGTGCAACACATCAATTATGGCTGTGAGGGAACATTCGTGAGGAGATGACGTTTGACTTTTCATGCTGTGATTGGAAGGATGCCTTGTGTTATGGTTCCCATTATGCAGCCTTGTCATGTGAAATCAATGTCATAATAAGAGCCTGCATGTCACCAGCCCAGTGAGGCCTGCAGCTGTGAACTATTGTTATAAAATGTAGTTTAGGTTTTAAATTGGCAGTCATGCATGAGCAACTAAGCATACATTTACTGCAGTGTACCAAAATAAATTAGAGAATTTTCAAAAGAATAATACATTACTTTCTAATCTGCAGAAATTCACTGAATAGTGGGAACATTTAATTTATTATTTAAAATAAATTTACTATTAATTAATTTTACTTAATTAAGTTTATATATAATTAAGTTTATTCTTGAATTGTTTAAATAGAAATTATATTATATGAAAAAGAAATCTGGTTTACTCTGTTCTTAAGAGATGTTGTTGTTTTGTTTTGTTTTTGAGGCAGGTTCTTACTCTAGCCCAAGCTGACCTGGTACTCATTCTGTAGCCCAAGCTGGCCCTGAACCCACCTGCATGATCCTCCCACCTCAGCCTCCCTAGTGCTGTGATTAAAGGTGTGAGCCATCATGTCAAGCTTAAGATTGTTTTTTTTTTTTTTTTGCCCAAATTTTCCCAAATGTCATATAGGAAAGAATTACTTTTCCAGCACAAAATGAATGTGTCAAATGAGTGACAGCTTTTAAATAGTCACTTCTGCCCTAGTAAGCTATCCTTTGTCAGCAGCTGGTTGCATAAGAAAATGAGCCACATTGTTTATTTTACTTGTTTGTGAATAAAAACAGGATTACCTAGCACACTTTTCCACCTTGTTTTCATATTTAGAAGTATTTGAATATCAGCTGTTTTCAAAGGCCAACTAACTTCATCTTCTGTTTGGAAGATATTGAACATGTCCTCAGGATAGAAGGCATGTCCATAAAGACCCTTGTGGGAATTTGAAGACAGTTGCACAGGCCTATGCTCAGAGTTATTCCTTTGAGAGTCATATGCAGATGCTGGTGAAAGCTCAGTTTTATAACCTTTTGGCATACTTGGCCCATGACTGCTGTTGAAGGGCTTCACCCTTCTCTGCCCAGGATCTCAGTGAATGACTGGTGTTAAGCCAGTTGGGATGTGTCAAAAAGATTTTCCAGACCATGGGAAGTGATAGATGTACAGAAAAATATCACTGGAATGAAAACCGTGGTGCATATTGGATGCAGATCACTAAGAGGAACTTCCCCAACTCACCTCTTTCTAACATAGAAAGGGCTGCAGAGCTACAAGGTTGGAGATCCTTGACACTGTGGAAGGTGGGGACTGGTAAGACAGGCAAGACCCTGGCAAAGGGAACCACAAAACTTTCTTCCTACTTTTTCTACCAGGTGGAGGGGAAACTTTCAATTCCCTATAGTACGAATTGACTAAAATCTTAATATCACAAAGAGTTCACTTTGAAACCATCATATCCCACAAGACACAAATTTACAAGATTTAAAAATATAAAGGGAGGTGGCTCAGTAGTTAAAGGTGCTTGATTGCAAACCCTTCTGGTCTGGGTTCAATTCTCCAACCACCATGTAAAGCTGTATGGCATTAATTTTCAGCAGTAAGAAACCCTTGACACACACCCATACAGAAGTGCGCACGCGCGCGCGCGCACACACACACGTGCACATAAATAAACTTAAAAAATACAAGGGCTAATCAAGAGTAGCACAATTATACCAACCAATGACTCCAGAAGAGGGAAGATCCGGGAAACCCTGCCCAAATTTGCAGCAGGCTATGTTTATTCATAAATCCCACTTAATTTTGTCTTTTAGGAATAAATGCAAAGAGAGTTGGGTAATGTCAGAAAAAAACTTGTTTCCAAGATGTAATTTTTTTAGTAACCAATGTGTAATACTTCTACTTATTATAAAAGTCTTACTTGGAATGCAGTGTTCAGGCTTGCCTAATTCCCTGCATAACTAGAAAATTCATGTTATAATGGCCTGCATATGAATGTAGGCCTGGAAAAGATTAGTACTGGTAACAGTTTTCCTTGGATAGACACCAGCATGATAGAGTCCTCTCCTAAGCTTTGGATTCTAGAAGGCTTATATTATGTATTTGAGAAACATAAGTTTACTTTACAAAGGAGCCACAAAAATTACAATCATAGCTACCTGGAAATAGTATATATTATATATAATATGTATAACTTATTTGTATGAAAATTATGTATAAAATTTAGCTTCTACCTTAGAAGCAAAATTGAGAACTTTTAAGTTGGTCTGTAGGAATGACTAAAATCAAAATTTTAGACCCTTGGGCTGGAGAGATGGCTTAGTGGTTAAGGCATTTGCCTGCAAAGCCAAAGGACCCAGGTTTGATTCCTCAAGACCCATGTAAGCCAGATGCACAAGGTGGTAGGCTGAGTCCAGGGGAAAGCCCCCCAGCCATTACTCCCCACATAGGCTCCTTTATCCCCTCCATCTCCCCACAGGGCCAGATCTCTTTGAACTTTCTTTTTTTCTCTTTTTTCCCATGGTTTTCCCAGGCCCTCCACATGGAATCTGTAGCCACATGGGGCCCTTTTCTTAGCTTTGTCCTTCCCTCAGTAAATATAATAATTTAATAATTATCCTTCTCAGTACTCTAATTCAATTCTTTGATGAAAATTAGAAACAAATCTAGGGTTTGGGATTCAAAGACTTTCCTGAACCCCGAGCACCCCATTACATAGTCTATCTTTCTCTCTGTTTTAAAGAAAGTATATCTTTTAATTAGTTAACAAGAAAAGTAGGTTTCTGTAGTACTTATTCCTTATCATTAGTTTAGTGCACCCCTCCCCCTTCCCTCCCTCCCTTTGTCCTGCCCCTCCTCCATAGACTTTGTTACCCCCTATATTCTGTCCCTTCACTTGCCAGTCTACTGCACCCTCCCCTAGCCCCTCCCCACTTCTCCTCTCTCCAAGCATCAGTCTGTATTCCTGACCAGTACTACTACAACTTACAAACAATTCTCTTTCAAGTTAGGATCCACATATGAGAGAGAATATACAGCAATGGTCTTTCTGAGCCTAAGTAACCTCACTTATTATAATTTTTTCCAGGTCAATCCATTTTCCTAAATTTTTTTTTTACAATTTCCTTTTTCCTTACTGCTAAAGAGAACTCCATGGTATATATGTTACATCTTCCTTACCCATCTATCAGTTAATGGGAATCTGGCTTGATTCCATTTCCTAGCTATTGTAAACAGAGGAGCAACAAACATGGCTGAGCAAGTATCTCTATATTTAAGTATAGAGTCTTTGGAGAATATGTTCAGGAGTGCTATGATTGGGTTATGTGGTAGAACTACGTTAAGGGTTTTGAGTAACCTGCACACTGGTTTCCACAGTAGTCTAACAATTTACACTCCTTCCCCACGCCCTTGCCAGTATTTGTTGTTATTTGATTTTAATGGCTTTTTAGTTTCATGAGTTCCCAGTGGTTGAGTGTTTGTCTTATTCCCTGGGCTACTGGGGTCTTATTCAGAAAATCTTTCCCTACACTTATTTCTTGGAGTGCTCTCTCTACTTTCTTCTACTTGTTTCATGGTTTCAGTTCTTATGTTGAGATTCTTTATAATTGATTTTTGTGCAGGGTGAGAGAAGAAGGTCTAGATTCATTTTCCCACCAGTGGTTATCCAGCTTCCCAAGCACCATTTGTTGAAGATGCTATCTTTTCTCCAGTGTGATGTTTTTAGCTTCTTTGTCAAAGATTGGGTGGCTGTAGTTAGTAGAACTTATCTCTGCTCCTTCTGTTAGACTCTGACTTTGGCTTTGTGCCAGTGCAATGCTGTTTGTATTACTATGGCTTTGTGGTATACCTTGAAATTAGATATTGTAAAGCCACCAGTACTGTTTTTGCTGAAGACACTTCTTTTCTGCTTCCACATTGTTGCCTCATCTTCTTGTTGCTGGGATAAAATGCCTGACCAAAAGCAGCTGATGGAAGGAAAGTTTTTATTCTGGGCTCAAGGGGAAGCTTCATGATGGCAGGAGAAAGCATGGCATGAGCAGAGGCTGGACATCACTTCATCCACAGCAGGTGGACAACATCAGCAAGAGGAAGAGGTATACTCTAGCCTGGGGCACTGGCTGTAACACCCCAAAGTGTACCCCAGTCACACACCTCCTCCAGCAAGTCTCTACATCCTAAACTGCCACCAGTTGAAGACCAAACATTCAAATACACAATTTTATGGGGAACATCTAATTCAAACCACCACACACAGGAATTTTAAGATTATTTATTTTATTTCTGGGAGGAATGATGCTGAAATTTTGATTGGAATTGTATTAAATCTGTGTATTTCTTTTGATAAGATGACCATTTTAGCAATATTAACACTCCTAATCTATGTGAACATGACAGATCTTTCCATTTTCTGGTGTAGTCCTTAATATTTTTTAAGTGTTTTTATGTTTTCCTTGTAGAGTTCTTTCTCTCTCTTGGTTAGGGATAGTCCAAGACACTTATTTTTGGTGGTTATTGTAAATGGGACTATTTCCCTGATTTCACTCTCAGTATGTTGTCATTAGTATTTATGTGAAGGCTTCTAGCTTCCCCCCTCCCCGCTTTTTTTTTGTTTTTTTTTTTTTGAAGTAGGGTCTCACTCTAGCCCAGGCTGACCTGGAATTCACTACGTAGTCTCAGGGTAGCCTCGAACTCATGGTGATCCTCTTACCTCTGCTTCCCGAGTGCTGAGATTAAAGGCATGCACCACCACACCCAGCTCCCCCTTTTTTATTAAGAATGTATTTTGTATGGATACATCAAGTGTTGATATCATCTTTTCCTTCCTCCATGCCCCCATTCCACTGACAGCCCTCCTCAGCAGGGCTACTGGTATTCTCCATGGGGTTGTGAGTTATGAGTTGTGAGAGCAGTAGTTAGTCATTGGAAGTGGGGGGACAATACCACTGGGTATGCTGTCCCAACCTGTGATTCTTACCTTTTGAGGACCCTGTAGATTTCTCTGATCAACAGCTCAATGTGGGTAGCAACTAATTTCTGGCACTGGGAGTTACAGGCCAGAGCCAAGGGTTTTAAGGTTACACTTCATGCCACCCTCTCCAGGGCCCTTCTTTCCAGACTCTCCCCCATATTTCTATTGAGGATTAAATCTTTTAGTCTACCTTCAAGGAAAAAGGTTTCTATGGTAGTAGTTCCTTTGGGATTTAGTTTTTTGTTTATTCCCCCCAAGTCACCCTTTCTCCTCCCCACAAGCCCTCCCATACCTATAGTCTTGGCCTCAAGTTGCCTATCAGATATGCCAGAAACTCCAGCTCATTCAGGTCAGGAACCACAGATAAGTGAGAACATGTGGCGTTTGTCTTTCTGTGATTATGTGAGTTTGCTGAGTATGATCTATTCCAAGTCCATCCATCCTACAAATTTCATTGTATCTTTTTTTCCCCCTACTGCTGAGTCGAATTCCTCTGTGTAAATGCACCACATTTTCATTATCTATTCATCTAATGCTGGGCACCTGGGTTGATTCCAGTTCTTAGCTATTATGAATTAACCAGCTATAAACATGGTTGAGCAAATGTCTCTGTAGTGAAGCATGGAACATTTAGGGAAAATGTCCAGTAAGAGAATAACTGGGTCTGGTTGGTAGTTCTATTTTCATCTTTTTTAGTAGTCTCCATATTGATTTCCATAGTGGTTGTACAAGTTTGCATTACTATCAACAGTGAATGAGAGTTCCTATTTCCCCACATCCTCTTCAACATCTATTGTTGTTTAATAATTTTTAGTGATCACCATCCTTACTGGAGTAAGTTGGAATCTAATAGTTGTTTTAATTTGCATTTCTGTAATGATTAAGGATATGGAACATCTCCTTAGGGATGTAAATTAGGCCTCAAGTCAGTGTAGATTGTATTCACTACTTTGAAGGCATACAGGGCTTAGTAGAAAAGGAACAAGAGCTCAAAGGCTAGTGGACAGCCAACATCATTGTGATTTGGGAATTTTGGAGTTTGGCCTCAGGACTTTGTTCTCTGGACTTATCATTAGGGTTATTCTTTTGGGCCTGCAACCCTGACTAAATACCTTACTCCAAATACCTATCATTATTAATTTTCAAACTTGTTGAAGGCAAAGTCTGCCTTATATACATAGTTGGCCATGAGCAGGAGTTTTCCTCTGTTGCCCAATTGCAAGGACTTAGCCCTTGGGCACAGTAAATTTCGAGTTTTCCTTTCTCCTCATCTGTGTGTAGCCGTTATCTTGACCTACATCCTAGTAGCCAGAAGCTTTTCCATTCCTCCCCCCGAACCAGTCCGGTTTTCCTTCTTTTCCTCCTCCAGAAGCTGAGGATCCTGGCTGGTCTTTATGGGAAAGAGTGTTTGATGCTCCCTCCTTAAGTAGCTTAAATATTTTGCTTAGTAAGAGAGAATGCCCATGGAGACGAGCAAGGATCTATACTCACTCCTCATGCCAGAGATCACCTCATTTTTACTTGCAAGAGAGTGCTTTTTCCCTAATTCACTCATAGCATCCAGTGGGGCCATGAGAAAGAGCTAGCCCATCAGCATTCTCCCTGTATGCTAAGCACTAGCTATTCCACAGTGGGACACATCATGATGAGCAAAGAAATGAGATATACTGAGATCCTTGGGCAGTAAATCTGTTCTGTGGAACTACTGTTGGTATGCTGTTATTATAAAACAAAACCTAAATGTGTTAAGAGTTATAAGGCCAGTGGAGAGTCTAAATATTCCTGCACCATCAAATCAATTCTAGAAGTTTTCTGGTCTTTAGATGTTCAAGGCTGACCCCGTTATTATCAGAAGGGAAGGTATTTAGCTAATGGCTTCAACAAGAATGATTGATCAGCCGCTGTGCTGAAGTCATTTTCCTACTCTCATCTACATTTCTGCTGCTTTGAGCAAGGAGGGCACGTATGACTTTAGTTAATTAGAGACTCTGATCATCTTTGTGTTTCCCTGTTGGCAGAACCGCATTGCCAAGCGCAGCAGGAAGCTGGTAGACTATGACAGTGCCCGCCACCACCTGGAAGCCCTGCAGAGTTCTAAAAGGAAGGATGAGGGTCGGATCTCTAAGGTAGGAATCAGCTCCATATTTTAGGATTTGTAGCACTTTTGCTTTTTAAAATTAAACCTTTTTCTTTTCAAGGAACACTAGAATTTGGACAGAATTTAAACTGAAACATGGTGCTCTGAACCCCTTTTCATTACTTTTAATTAAAATAAGATTTTTCATGTTATAAATTAGTTCATATGCATGAGACCAACTTACACTTTGTTTTGTTTTTCAGGGTACAGTCTCACTATAGCTCAGGTTGACCTGGAATTTACTATGTGGTCTCAGGGTAGCAATCCTCCTACCTCTGCCTCCCAAGTACTGGGATTAAAGACGTGTGCTACAATGCCTGGCTATAACTTATACATTTTGATCAGAAGGAACTTTGTCTCCCTGTAATGTCACATGATCAAAGACTGCAAGAGTTATTTCTGTGCTTCTTTCTGCAGTGTGATCTATAGACATTGCTAAAATGTAGACTCAGATGGGAATCCAGGTTTGAAATTCTCAAGCATAACTTCTGATTATCTGAGTACAGATACATACTAAATTTGCATAACTTTAATTTTCTTTTAGAAAACCCATGTCAGTAGCTTTTATCATGTATGTCAGCAGTTTGTAGAAGCCAGCTAACCCATTACTTCCTGGGATTCTAATCTTATCTACCACACACAACCACCAAAGAGTGTTTCTACATCACAAGTCTACACTTGTGTCCCCGCTGCTCACCTTCTATAATTGGTCCCATCCCATGTAGGAGAAGGAATCCAAATTTCTCAGCATGTAAGACCTGTAAAGTGGACAGAAAGGCCAGAAGTGTATTAGACAATACAATGCAAATATAAACAAGAGGTACTGGCCAAAATGGCCCTGGCTGGACATCCTACCCAGAATGAATCAGCAGAGCACATATGCTGTCAACAAATTGCATGAAGATTTTTTGGCATCTTGCCACTTTTTATGATTGGTATAAATGTCCACTGAGCTCTGGGCTAGTGAGCCTTCCTTTGCATAAAGTATGTCACATTTACCCATGGCACTGAGAAAATTCTTTCCATTTCCTGTAACTCGAGAACCATTCTCCCTGGCTGCAGAGATGGAACATCACAAGACCTTCACAATTTGGTCATTACTTTCCTTCCATCCTACCCACCTTCAAGTGTTTCTCTGCTGCCTTTCCTTCTTCTAGAAATGCACCTTAAGCAGACCCTGCAGGCATTAACCTTCAGTCCACATGTGACAACAGCTGCTCTTCATGCAAGGTCTCATGGCTGCCAGAGCCCAGTTTTTGCTGTAGTTCCAGACTGAGGGCCACACCCTTTTCATAGTGTGATGGCATCCCCAACCCCTTCTTTAGCAAAAATTTTTTGATTGTACAAGATTCAATTAAACCTCTATTCTGTGGAGCTTTCTCTCTACACAACTTTCCCAGAGAATGTGTTCTCTTACAAATTTTATGCCCCCTTTAAAAATACTGTTCGTAATTGTTTAAGTTTCCCGCTGAACTGAACTTTCTTGGGTGATCATCCCTAATGGTATCCACAGTAGAAATCTCTATATTATAGGCAGTAAACATTTTTGTAGAATAAATGAACCTGCCAAAAAGGGAAGAAAATAGCAACTGATAAGTTCATATTTTTAAATATTTAATTTATTTATTGGAGAGAGAGAAAATATAGGCATGCCAGGGCCTCCAGCCATTGCAAGTGAACTCCACATGCATGTACCACCTTGTGGCATCTGGATTACGTGGGTCCTGGGGAATTGAAACTGGGTCCTTGGGCTTTTCAGGCAAGTGCCCTAACCACTAAGCAATCTCTCCAGCCCAAGTTCATATTTACTGTAAAAAAAATAGTGTGGATTTTTTAAATGTCTTTCCTTGAATCCTCTTAGGTTGTCAAATGGCTGTTCCTATTTAATACTGAATAATACTTGTATCTATTGAAAGAGCTTTGGTTTTGTGTATGTGAACATGTTTTATGTGTCAATTCTAGGCAGAAGAGGAATTTCAGAAAGCACAGAAAGTGTTTGAAGAGTTTAATGTTGACTTACAAGAGGAGTTACCATCATTGTGGTCAAGGTAAAGCAGTTTCTGTATTAGTTGTATATGTCATTCTTTGCAGGTCATTAAGCATGAACATCCCTTATCTTGCCTTTGTTGTTGTGATATAAGTGTTTCCCAATAGAAGTCCTATATACAGTTTCCAGTATGGCAGCTATAGGAACATGACTAGTATGACTGAATTTTCAATCTATTTTCTTCCAGTTCTGTTTAATTTAAATAACCACATATATCTCAGCTACTCACTTTGGATACTATAATTTTAGACCCAGATATATTTCTAAGATGGAGACTAAAATTGTAATTTGAAGCATTAGAACAATTGCCTTTAATCTTAAAACTCACAGCAAGACCCTTTTGGCTTTTAGCAGGACTTCTTTTAACCCTAGAGCTCATCTGATCTTCTTGCTGTGATGTTTTAAGCCTTGAATTTTTAACTCTGCATTTCTCATGATATTAAGTTTATTTTTATGTAATATGTTCTATTTTCCTTACTTAGTGGGAGAATGAATAAATTGTTGGCAGAAGTAAGACTTTGGGCTTATCAGTTCCTGTATAGTATCAATTCTGATAAACAGAATTGTGTTTGCAGTACAGTACTGTGTGTCTTTAAGTCAAGTCCTCTAGCCCTAGCTTCCAACCAGAAGGCTGTCACAGAAATTTTTCTACATATGGATTCGAGAGCTTTCTATTATCCTCCCAAACTATAAAGATTTTCAGGGCCTAGACTTGAGTTTGTTAATTCTGTGTTTATCTCTAGTTATGTTGTTTTTTATTTTTTAAATTTATTTTTATTTTTTGGCTAATAATAGAAAAAGTGTTTATTTGTGAAATCCCGACATAACTGGTTGAAATTTTGGCTAGCTAGCTGTAAAATTTGCTTGCAGGACTTGTTCACTATAGTGTCTACCTGTAACTCAATGTTACCCATGTGAAATCACATTGTTACTCATCTTAGTTGACTCACTCCTACCACCTCTCTATTTCTCTATTACCACCTTGGTTCTGGGCTTCCAGGCCCCAAAACTGTGGAGTAATCCATTACGGGAAGCGGAAACACTCAAATGAGGCAGCTGTGACATTTTAGTATGTCTTTGGATTGTTCATCACCACTGTCTTCCTGGTGCCATCATCTAAACCTCACCATGCTTTTTATGTTGATGTCTTCCTCACATCTTTTTTTCAGCTTCATCCTATACATATTTTCTTTCAGAAGCTCCATCTTGACAGCTCTGTGGTCTGCACAAAACATTACTATAGTGTGCCCAAAGAGGACTTCTCTCTCCAGGAAAAAATTTGGGTAGCCAGATAGACTTGATAAATATGTATGCATAAATTGAACTTATTTGCTCATTCATGTCTATTTAAAATTATAAATTAGAGGCTGGGGATTTAGTTTAGTGTTGAATACTTGCCTATCATGCACAAAACCCTGGCTTTGATCCTGAGAACTACATAATGTCAGGAGTGGTGGCATGAGGATAGAATTTCAAGGTCATTCTCAGCAACATAACTAGTTTGAAATCACCTGGGATACATAATACCTAGTGTTAAAAAATAAAATAAATATCACAAGTTATATAAAATTATGTGACTTTTTAAAGAAATATTGCCTTTTTGCAGTCACACTTCATGGAGTACTTGTATCTAAAATTTTTACATACCTCTTTGGCGTCATTGTCTATATTCACAGAAGAGACTCATCAATAAGCCAGGGTTCCCCAGAGATTACCAGCATCCCTCAGACTGGTGATGTGCCTCAGTTGATAGAGTACCTGATGGGCATGTCTGAGACCCTGGGTTCAATCGTCAGTACTGGCAAAAAATAAAGATGTTTCGCATTGATAAGATAATTTTTCTTTTCATTTTTTTCTGTAAAGGAATTTTTGTGATCTCCAGCATAATTACTTATTCAACTGGCCACCGTGTTCAAAATGTCCACTTATTTGGTAATACCTCTGGTAAATTGCCAGTGGACAATCATGAGTTAATGTCCTGGGGAAATTGCTAAAATTATCAAGAGACCAATACATGCTATTTGCTTTAGTATGGTTTAAATACAAACCTTACTTGTTTTCTACTAATCTCTATAAGCACCTCAAACTATCACTGACTGATGTTACTTGATAGTACATGCCCTTTCCAGAAATATTTGATTATTCTGAACAAAATATTTGTCAGAATTTCCTATAAAATGAAACACTTTGTAGGCATTTAAAAACAAAAGGAATGCCTGAGGGCTAATATTGGAAGGAAAGTGTTCCTATTCTCAGTTCATATGCCAAGGTTTTGATACCATTGAAGCAAATCTAATTCATGATTCCAGCTCTAAATATTTTGTCCTCTTTAGTTCAATCCAGTTCCTTCCCTTTAATCAAAACCTGCCTTTTTTATTCATTATAACCTTATCATAGTGAAAAAAAAACAATAAAATCAAAGATATACTCACCAACCAATTTTACTAGCATGTCCCTCTCATCTGAATTTCAACTTCAGTCTCATCCCTTCTTTCTGGCAGCCTGCTTTTCCTTTCAAGCATATGCTTGCAGCTGATACAGTTACACCCTTCTCCTTTTGGAACTTATTAACACATGATTTTATAATTTGCCTTTTTGTTCTTTAAATATATTTTCATGTGAACATGAATGGAACATAAACTCATTCGTAAGCCTCCTTTGGACCCCTTCAACTGGATTGTAAGTACATAGTGCCCCCAAGCCCACCTCTGTGGGTGTACCCAGAGTTTGATGTTGAGGGATTAAAGGGGAAAGGTTTTAAGAATACTCCATTCATTGGAATTCTAGCAAAGGGATTCTAGGTTGACACTCAGAGTGCCCCAGAAAGGCTTCTCTGAAATTAGTAGAGTGAGTATTTCCCTGTGTATAAAGTCAGGGAGCCTGCAATCTCTTCTTTCCCATCCAACTGTGTGTTTCCCATCCAACCTAGCCGTCTCACTTTCAAGCCAAAAAACTTTCTCTTCTCCTCTGTCTCTTGTTGCTTCTCATTGCACTTTGTGGCCTGCCAAGGGCCACTGCTCCTGAGACCTCTCTACCTTACCTCTCATCTCCCAGCCTCTGGTCTGATCCTTCTGCGTACTTAGTGTTTCTTAACCACATTGTGCCAGGATTTCCTTTATTAAGAAATGTCTGTCTGCTTATGTATATAGACTTGTGTAAATATGTATATCTGTCCACAATCTCTATGGAGAATTGCTTTCAGGACTCCCTGTGGAAATAACCTATGGATGGTCTGTAAAGACAAAGGACCCAGATTCAATTCCCCAGTTCCCATGTAAGCCTGATGCACAAGCTGGCACATGCATCTGGGCTTCATTTACAGACGCTGGAGGCCCTGGCACACCTATTCTCTTTCTCTGTCTCTCCTGTTCTGTCTCAAAAGTAAATAAAAATATTTTTTAAAAAATCTATGGATGTAAAAATCCTTTATATAATATGGTATAGAGTTGAATATAATCTACACACCTCCCTCTGTGTGCTTTAAATCATCTCTAGATGACTTATTAAACAATGAAAATATGGTATAAGGAGTTGTTTTACTATATTGTTTAGGAAATAAGGCAAAGAAAAATCTGTTTTCAGT
This sequence comes from Dipus sagitta, assembly GCA_036346955.1. Lineage (NCBI taxonomy): Eukaryota > Metazoa > Chordata > Mammalia > Rodentia > Dipodidae > Dipus > Dipus sagitta. Next base: position 45,774,604 of record CM070784.1, read on the forward strand.
AAAGATGCAGTCTTTTTTCCTAATATTTTCTGATCCATGGTTGATTGAATCAGAGGATTTAGAACTCTTGAGTACAGAGAACCAATGGTGTGCACAAATATGTGCTAACTGCATAGCTTTAGGTAGTTAATCCTCTATGCCCCAGTTTTCCTGGAAAATGGGGATCACTGCCCCAAGGATAGCTGTGAGCACCAAGTGAGGGAGCAAGTCAAAGAACCTTGGCAGCTACAGGTTCTGTTGGCTCTGATGATAAAGATTCATTTGCCTCTTGCTGGATGCCTACTCACTGCAAGGCACGTCACTGTTTCTGTGCTCTGCTCTCATTGTCTAAATCACATAGTTCCCACTATACAGAGGCACATCTTAGTCTCCAACTACATTACAAACTCACTGGACATATACTATTTCATATATTAGACATACTTAATATTTCTATTACCGAGGTCCATATATATATTTTTTTCTGAGGTAGGGTCTTGCTCTAGCCCAGGCTGACTTGGAATTCACTATGTAGTCTCAGGGTGGCCTTGAACTCAAGGTGATCCTCCTATCTCTGCCTCTTGAGTGCTGGGATGAAAGGTGTATGCCACCATACCTGGCTCATATTTGGTTTTTGAGTAAGATTTAAGATCTAGTTAAACAATTGGGATGCTATATAAATTTTTCCAAATGCCATTGAAGCATTAAAATGAATTATAGTTGTAATTACTTGGATAGATTCAAAAATACTAAGTCCAAAAAGTCCTAAGTTAGTGACTGAATTTTTCCTGGCATCATGAGGATGAATCTGTATCTGACAGTTGTGCCTACTCTTCAGGACTTAAAATGAGGATAAATTGGCTTTTGTACTGTTCCAAAATACCACTTCCCATGACTTCCCTTTATAAACATATTTGAGATGGGTGGCTTGTATTTCTACTTGTTTAATGATAACTTGTGCTTCTGTTAAACAACTGGAGTTAATCGATGGGTTTCATATTTCAGTCTACTACACAGACTTGGGAGTCCAAAAAATATAATGGTGAACCTGCATCATTTAGGCTTTCTGAAAACAAAAATAAGCTCCATCTGCTTCTTGGCTTTGTTTTCTCCTGATGTCCGAACCTCCAGGTCCCTCTGCTGGCAGTCCTCCCCACCTCAGGACAGCCGGGCTAGAATGGAGGGGGGAGACCCTGACTCCCACACGGGCTTTCCCCCTTCCTGCCTTCATCATAGCAGGAGTACTTCCTTCTTTTCCTACTCTTCATCTAATCAAGTCTCTCCAAACCTTAAAAAAATAACCTCGATCATCAAGCCTTTCAAGATATATACCTAAAATATGGACACACAGTGGGAACAGTGGTCCAGTGTGTCTCAAAAGCACCACTGCCTGCATTACCTAGACCTTGTGAGGAATCCTGCTCTCAGTCTCCACCGAGATCTGCCGAGTCAGAAGCGAGCTCTCTGGCAGTCCTGACAGTAGACCCACTGTGAACTGACTGGGTGTTAACTGAGTTTTAGGAGAGGCTCTGCCCTGTGCCAAAAAAACTTTTCTACCCAGTAGTATATGAGAAAAGTAAGCATAGTTTTGTATTTTATTTAACCTAGCACTATTCAAAAGTATGCAGAGAAAACCTGGTTTTAATTTGTTTCATTGCCATTCAGATCTGTTTTTGCTCAATGGTCTCTCTTTCTTTGTGTTTCTATATGGTAGGCGAGTTGGATTTTATGTCAATACTTTCAAAAACGTGTCCAGCCTTGAGGCCAAGTTTCATAAGGAAATTGCAGTGGTGAGTAATAATTGTTTGTGCATGTGTAATATAATATAAGGAAGGTTTATTCTGAAAACAAGTGAAGTGGCGTAGTATTACCCAAGGCAAAGCCTTTGCATGTTTCTAGCAGTGGTGGTAATATGATGATTACTCTCTGAACTGTCTTTGCAGTGTTCTTTCATGGTAACTGCACAGTTCTCCCTGGCATTTGAAGGTTCAGCCAAAGCCTTACAGTCTTGTCTTCCTTCTCAGGCAGTTCACAAGCTGAAATTTCAGGTGATACTTGAAGGCGATGAAAATTGGTCTCAAAATATCCAGATAGTAACTCAGCTGCTAAGTTGCTGACTGATGCCTTCTTAGTTCAACGGAGTGGTCATGGTTATTTTAGTAGAATTAGGATAAAAAATAAGCTTTTGTTTTTTGTTTTGTATTCTGGTGAATAGGTCATTTATTTAGAGTTTATTTTAGTCTTGCTGACGATTTTAAATTTGGACCATATATTGAATTTCAGATTCCCTGAGATCACACTAGTTCTCATGAGACTCTTAGTTTCTCAATAAATGGATTCTTTCTTTGAGAAAATAGCCTGGATTGTGACCAGGATATCTTGCAGCTAATAGACAAGTGGCTCTGTCCCCTTAGCTGTGCCACAAGCTGTATGAAGTGATGACAAAACTGGGTGACGAGCACGCTGACAAGGCCTTCACCATCCAAGGAGCTCCCAGGTAGGCCCTGCTTGTCAGAGCTCGCTCATTCCACACACCTGCAATGTGCTGTTTGCTGACTTGTCTGAAGTCGATGGGCCAGGCTATGGGATTCTTCTCAGCCTGTGTTCCATCCAGAATGACACTGGCCTTAGCTTTGTGTTTTCTATTCACTTTTCACCTGTAGTTTCTATATGAGGCTCCTTGTTGTCACAATAGGAGTAGCTAACTGCATCTCATTTCACATGGGACCTGTGAGTAATTGTGTGAGATAGAGATATGGAATTCTACTTGTGACTTCCTCTGGAAAAGAAAACAAAATTCCCAAACCGATTATTTAGTGCTGATTCTTACCCACTTAGGGAAGGGAAGTAGGTGATCCCAGAAGCATCTCACCTCTGACTTGGCAGTGACTCAGCAAAAACTTTGCACATCGATGTTGTTAGTGTGACAGCCACAGATCAAGGCACCATGGCCTGTTGGTGAACTATGTGCCTTGGTTTGTTTTCATACCAGCTTTCTACAGTGGTTTTACCATCCTACTTGTTCCATAGTTTTCAGGGTTATATACTCAGAGAATTCAAGTTAGGAAGTCTCAGACTAGAAGTCAAGAGCCTCAGTTTTTAATCTTATGCCTCTACAGTTAATTTGCTTTGCTTAAGAAAACCCAATAACCTCTCTGGATAAAGAGTTCATTAAAAAAATAATCTATAGCAGAGGTAAGACACTATTGAACCAACTGACTTCTAACATAACTTAGAATCCTGACATTCCAATACTTGTGATTTTATTATCAGAGCAAATACTAATAGACATGTATTTATGATACCATACACAAGTCATATACAGACAGCAACATCTCTGTATTTCCATGCCTAAAATTAGCTTGTTTTTTCATTCCCTGCTCCTGCTCCTTGGATTAGCCATACTTGTAGGCCCTGACATTGCCACTAAGCTTAGTGGGCAGTAAGTGTATCTTTTCTCTCTAATGGATAGGACATTGCCTAAAATAATAACTGAAGGGGGCAGAGCCAATATTTCAACATGGTTATTGCAATCATGAGATAGAAATAAATGTTCTACAACACAAATATTAAAATGACTTTTGGATGTTGTGAAAAATCAAGAGTTTTAAAGAATTAAGAGTTGTTCCCCGACATGGAAATGAGAGAGACATCTGTATCTGAAACTACCAGAACTGTTGCATCAGATAAGGTGAGGAGAAGCTCATATTATGGCCACTTAACCAACGCTCCTTTCCTGTTTTATTTCCGACATTCCTCTGTAGAACAAGATGGTGAGTTAGTACTGGGGATGTTTCTGGTTTGAGGCCACAATTTCTGGCCTACAATACCAAATATGCTGTGTTTCTCCTTTAAAGAACTCAGTTGCCATAGCTGTTGATTGTGCGGACCATGCTATTGTTCTCTGCTCCTATTCTAGGGCATAGACTCTGTTCCCTTTGGCTGTAGTCTTTAGGAATTCTTAGAGAATAGGATGTGCCCTGAGCAGTATCTTAGTTATCATGTCTAGGTATTCTCTAGTGTCTGGCACAGTGCCAAGAACAGAAAGTAAACACTGCATAATCTCACCTGTCACATAGTTTGCTGGCCCATTTCAAGGTGTCTGAGTTGTCATTGTTTCATAAGATTTAAGATGAAGTAGTTAGTGAATTTATTTCCAAATGTAATCAGAAATGAGTCCTTTAAAAGATTTATTAATACTTTCCTGAGATTCCTTTAAAAATAAAATTTACAATTTTATAAGTGGGATTTTCTTTAGACTATGACATGCTGTAATTCGCTTGTATATAAAAAGTGAAACTGGCTAAATTAATTCAGCTTATGTTTGAAAAAGTCTTTCAGACTTATTTTGCATATTGGAAAGAAAAAGAAGTTTGACTAAGACCTGAATTTAAATCCACTTTAGAAATTTTTTTAATAACCTCTCAATGTTCCTTGTTTTATACCACTAAAGTGAGGACAATGTTGTATGGCTGCTGTAAAGATCAGGCATGACATGAATATGGCCTGGCTCACGAGGGGTAACTGGTACCATTATCAGCATCCTATTTGCTAATATCAGAATTAACATAGAAGAGGGGACTAGAATACAGACATCTCATTAAGCTGCAGAATTGTTCTGGGATGGGGAATCCCTGATTAAAGGTGTCTCACATCTCAGAAGACCCTTTGTTCAATCCATGTCCATCCAGTGATTCAGGTCCTCTCCGCATTGCGAAAACACCATCACCACCAGAGGAGCCTTCACCCCTGCCCAGTCCTACAGCCAGCCCTAATCACACTCTAGCTCCCACATCTCCTGCTCCAGTGCGGCCCAGGTCACCTTCACAGGTAGGAAGAACATGTATGCTTGGGAGAAGAGAGAGGGGATAAGATGCTAGCTTATCTGAAATCAATCCAGAGTTCTTGGGCATTACTAAAGGTTCCAGTGGGAAGATGGGCCTGTAGAATCCATCTTCTTTCTTCTTTTTTCTATTTGATCTTTTTTCTATTTGATATTTAAATTTCCTCCTACGCTTTGTGTTTGAATCTCTTAGATCTTCTTACTACATCATCCACTTACTTGGGTTGTCTTTAATCTCAGAGTCCTGTCTTTGAGAGGGTGGGGAATACTCAGTGGTTTAGTACTTGCTTATCTTGTGAGGCACCCTGAGTTCAATCACCAGCTTTGCCAAACAAGACTTTTGTCATTCAAAGCTCCATTTAATCCTTCTTTCTCCCGGACACCTCTTCTCTGGTGCTGTAGGCAATTAGTACAAGTAATTCCAAGAACAACAGGGATATGTGGGGTCATTTCACATTTTTCACATCACCCACAGTATAGAGTAGCTACACAATGAAATCATATGGAACAGATGATTGAAAAGCAGTAGTAAGGGCCATGCAAAAGACACTCATGACAAAAATTATCACCCTGTTTTCCCTATATTAAGTGGAAATAATATTCCTGTAGGAAAATTGGAAGTTCCCATTTAGTTCAAGCTTTCATGAGAATGGTTGAAGCTATGAGAAGTATAAAAGGATGCATGTATTTGCATGCGATAGTCTAAAGTTCTTATTACAAAGTACTAGAGTGGGACATCAAGTGGAAGCCACCTATGGTTGGCTGGTGTCTGTCATTGATTCAGTTGAAAAACTTGTTCTAGTTTTGAAATTCTGACTTGGATCATTGCTCGTCAGTTCTGAGAAGCCCTCTAAGTAGATCTCATCCTTGACCTGAATCTACTATTCATGAATCTATACAGATATCTAAGCTTCACTCAGAAACCAATCTGTCTGTGTGACTCCATTCATGTGGCAATTCTGCATGTCACTCACAACTATTTGCTATCTTCGTGTTTGACCTGCTATTTGCTAGACAAGGAAAGGACCTCCTGTTCCACCCCTGCCCAAGGTCACCCCGACAAAGGAACTTCAACAGGAAAACATCATCAATTTCTTTGAGGATAACTTTGTTCCAGAAATCAGTGTGACCACACCTTCCCAGGTGAGTGGCTAGTACAGAGCTGGAATGTGTTTGTGTGTGGAGGGGGTCTCTCAGGGTAAGTGTTAAAGTATTCACCAGACATCACACTAGCAGTATAACTGTCACTCAGGTTTGTTTTAACATTTTGTATGTCCAAAATATTACCAACATAGACAATATTTGAATACCCTTACTTTTTACCGAGTAGAATTATTAGAACTATTAGAGAATATACTGAAAAGTGTAAAATGACAAATTTAATAATCACTATATTCCTACCATGGTGACCTAACCACTAATATACTTTGGTCTGTGCTCTTTTATCCCTTTTCCCCTGAGTATACATCAATTTTTCCCCCTGAGATTTGCATTGTATTGTTATGTAATCCTGACTCTGCTACTAAAATTTTTGCTCATTTTTCATGTCACAATATTATATACATTTTAATCTTACTTAATATTTTATCAAATGGAAAACTAACCCTGACTATGCACTGCAACCTGTCAACTTGGCTACCTCATTAGCACTTCAGTGAATATTAATGTTTGTATCTTTTATTATTGTATAGACTCCTAGCACAGAATAGGAAAATAAAAATAAAAAGAGAATGAATAGCTTTAAACCGTTCTGCTTTTCCGGACTGTGAGAGGGCTATATCATTTTGGCAAGGGGGCATGATATTGGGGCTCTCCCTGCTTTGAAGACATTATGGTGTGCATGTCCTACCTACAGCTACCTGAAAGTTTGCCCCTGCTTATGGCCGGGTTATCTTATGAACTCAAGAACAGTCATTATTTCTAGAACTGATCCTACTGCAACCAAAACCATCCTTTAAGAGTAAAAGTCCTCTGAGCAATCATGCCAATATAATTTTCTGTCATAAATAATATTGATATTTTGCAAGTGGTACTAAAACAATATTGAAATTAATGAGTATGTCAGTAACGACTCTATTTAATATCTAGTTGTGATAAGACCCCATTGATAACAGCAAAGGTAGTGAATTCACAATACGCTCAAGAGAATCAAATCCCGGGAGCACTGGGTAGGGCAGTCCCCCTTTCAAGGACATTTGTCACCAGGCACAGTGCTTTGAGCCATTGTGGTCTTTCTTCTGTCATCTGTATGGGATGCTGAGTCTGATCAATTAAAAAGCGTTCGAAGTATGGCTTTGTAGCTCCTTTGGATAGGGGGACTTGTATATTTGTCAGTGTGGGGCAAATTATGTGTCTGTGGCTAGACTTCCCATGGGAGAGCAGTCTTAATGTGAACTAAACCATTACCTGCCGATTTCCCTACAACAAACTTTAGCAGACTTCATTTCCAAGTTTTATTTCCTTATCTTTGCTCCTGCCCAGCTCCAATTTCTGTCTTGCCACATGAACTTTTTCAAAGGGTGTCTTGGGTGGTGATGCCCTTGATCCTGATTTTGTCTGTGCCACCAGAGCATCCCCTCAGTTCTATCACAAGTAGGGGCTGTGGTCCTTGAAAAACTGTACTTAGTGGAGGACAGCCCAGCCAGAATGTGACACAGACTAGTTCTGAAGTAAAGATGAGGCTCGCTGGTGTCCTTTCTTCTTAAGTGCTTTAAAAACTTTATTTGACGTTTTCTGGCTCCCTGGTAAGGACCCTTAGAGTGAGGAGAGGGAGAACCAAGGCTCTTTTGAAGACCACAAACGCCAGTAGAGGCCACTAAGTGCCTCTGAGAACATTAGCTCTTGCTAGTAGCATTGAGTGAATGGTGGGAAAGCTTAAGGTCTGAGGAAGGGGGGGGGGTGTCTTTCAATATACTTTGTTCTCTAGCTGCAGTTCCTGCCAGAACAGCCCACTAGTGGGTCAACCTGCTCACCTGGGCTTTTCCGGTTCTTCAAGCAGGAACCCTTGACACTTCCCTGAAACACCTTCCATAACTGGTAGATGGTGTGCCACAGTAATTAGTCTGTCAGCTAAACTTGAAAGAGCCACCAGAGACAAACACAGGCACATAAGGGAGGGGAGGTCAAACTTCATTTATATTGTTTTCCTTTAATTTGGGAAGGAGACACAAGGTGGTTTCTGTTATTTTTTCTGAATCTGAAAGGTAATCTGGTTCCAGCAGCTGGATCAGAGTGTGACACCAGCTGTTTCTGTTCCCTAAATAGCCACTTGTCTGACATCAAGATATTCAGAGAAGAGTTGAAGCAGGATTTTTTAGTCTATCCTTCGGGTTATTGAATGAAAAATCTAGATTTATTTAAACATGGATATTGCCTTTTCTATAGTGCCTTAGCAATTTCCTCAGTTGCTATCCCTCTTTAAATGTTAGTAGGCATGCGCCCCTTCAGCCCATCAAGCAGGGGTCCTGATTCACCAGACCTGAACTAGCTTGCAGATGCTGCTTATGCTGCTGGACTTGGACTTTCCTGTAGGAGCCACCGTTTTAAGCAGATGGCAGTCCACACTGTACAAATCGATGATGGAAAGCAACACATCAGAGAATTAACAGATCTCCTTTAGGAAAATACTAGCCAAGTAAAGTGCATGTGATGACTGATCATATACAACTCACCCATTTACAAACAATCTGATTTCAAATGCTCTTTATTTGGGATTGTTTGACATGTGCATATTTATATGTATGCATGTCATGTTTGATGAATGGGTGTGCTTGTGTGTTGGGGCACAGGTTGTGAGTTGATTGTATCCTCTGGATGATAACATTTCTGGCAGTGTACGGGTAAATGGATAGTAGTAGCAAGCAATGTGGCCTCCTGCCACTGCACAGAAACTTCACGTGAATGCACAACTGGACATTTTACTTTACATGGATACTGGGGGATCGGATCTAATCTAATCTAATCTAATCTAATCTAATCTAATCTAATGTAATCTAGACAGCATCTTCAATTGCTGAGCCATCTTCCCAGCCAAGTGAATGAGGGCTCTTTTTTCCCCACATCATCACCAACATTTTTTGTCATTTGACTTTTTTTAAGGCAGGAATAGTAGCTCGTGCCTTTATTTTATTTATTTATTTATTTGAGAGAAAGAGAGAGATATGGGGGTGGGGGAGAGGCAGAGAAAAAGAATGGGCAGCCAGGTCCTCCAGCTACTGAAAATGAACTCCAGAAGCATGCACCCCCTTGTGCATCTGACTAACATAGGTCCTGGGGAATCAAACGGGGGTCCTTAGGCTTTGAAGACAAATGCCTTAACCACTAAGCCATTTCCCCAGCCCTGTCATTTGATTTTTTAACAATTGCCATCCTTACTGGAGTAAGGTGGAATCTCATAGTTGTTTTAATTTGTGTTTCCTTGATGGTTAAGGATGTTGAACATTTTCTTAAGTGGGTGTTAGCCATTTGTATTTCTTCCTCTGCAAACTCTCTATTCAGTTCTCTGCAGCATTTTTTGAGTGTATTGTTTGATTTTTTATTATTTAGATTTTTTATTAGTTATGGACATACTCAGTATGTAAACAGCGCATGTTGGTACCATCCTTTCCCTCATCCCTGCCCCCCTCCAAGAGGACCCCCCGCATTGGAGATGCCAGTCACTCCCATGGGGATTGTGGGTCATGCATTCTGGGGGCAGCCATCAGTTATGGGGAAGAGGCAAAGTCTCTGTGCATAATGTCCCAACTTGTGACTCTAACAATCTTTCCGCCCTCTCTTCCATGAAATTCCCTGGGCCATGTTGGGTTTGTTTTAGGTCTACTTCAGTGATGGTCTTAGGTGCCTCTGGATCTCTGCTTTGGTAGGTGTTGAGTGTCCTCACTGTCTATCTTTTTCACCCTTGTGTTGATTTCAGGTTCACTGAGAAAGCAGCACTCTTGCTCATTTCCCTAATTCCTCTATGGTTTCAGCTAGAGCCCTGGTGAGGTTCAATGGGCCATTTCTCTCCTCAGGTCCTACTTCTGTCTGAAAAAGAGAATGGAGAGTGAAGTCAGCACAGGTTAAATGTGATAAACATTATTAGTTTAGAAAGAATATAATGGGTATAGACCCTCTTGTAGCCCAAGATTAGTGAGAGCTTGATATTGGAAAGCAAACTCATTGTCTGTATATGATTCTGACGTGTTTCCCAGTTCCAGATATGGTTTCCTTTCCCCTGAGCAGATCTGTTAGTCAATCCAAGGGCAGTTGGTGACCCATCATGGCTGTGTGCCACTAGTGCACTTGTGTGAGCATCATGCCAGGTTGTTTGCTTCTGACTAGCTTAGACCTCGAATTTAGAGTTTAGATTTAGTTTAGATTTTTGAGTTCTTTGTAGATTCTAGATATTAGGCCTCTGTCAGTGTTATAGTTGATAAAAACTTTCTTCCATTCTGTGAATAATTTTTGGCTCTGACTATGGTATATTTTTCTGTGTAAAAGCTTTTTAGGTTCATGAGATCCCATTGGTTGAGTGATTGTTTAATTTCCTGGGCTACTAGGGTTTTGTTCAAGAAGTCTTTCTCCACTCCTGTATCATAGAGAATTCCAGTTTTCTTCCAGTAGTAGAAAAGTTTCAGGCCTTATATTGAGATCTTTAAGCTATTTGGACTTGTTTTTTGTGCGTGTATTATGAGATGAGTGGGTCTAGTTTCATTTTCCTACATATGGTAATTCAACTTGTCCATCACTATTTGTTGAAGATGCTGTCTTTTCTCCAGTCTACGTTATTGGCATTTTTGTCAAAGATCAAGTAGCTGTAGTTTTTTGACCTATGGTGTGGGTCTTCTATTCTGTTCCATTGGTCTATATTTCTGTTTTCATGCCAGTACCATGCCGGTTTTGTTACTATGGCTGTGTAATATAGCTTTAATCGAGTATGATGATACCCCAGAGGTGTTTCTGAGGCCTGTTGTCAATCCATATGAATCTTAAGATCATTTTTTCTCTCTCTGTGAATAATAATGCTGGAATTTTTTGCCAGGTGTGGTGGCACATGCCTTCAATACCAGCTCTTGGGAGGCAGAGGTAGGAGGATTGCTGTGAGTTCGAGGCCACCCTGAGACTACATAGTTAATTCCAGGTCAGCCTGAGCCAGAGTGAGACCCTACCTCGAAAAACTAAAATAATAATAATAATAATAATAATAATAATAATAATGCTGGAATTTTTATTGGTATTGCAGTAAATCTGTGTATTTCTTTTAGTAGAATTACCATTTTCACAATATTAATTCTCAGGAGCATGGGAGGTCTTTTCATCTGCTCATGTCCTCCTCAATATTTTTCTTAGTGTTTTTATATTTTCATTATATAGGTCTTTCACATTCTTGGTTAATGTTATTCCAAGGTACTTAATTTTTTGTTGCTATTGAAAATGGGTGTAGTTTGCTGATTTCTTTCTGTGTATATTTGTCCTTTGCATATAGAAAGGCTACTGGTTTTTGTGTGTTGATTTTATATCCTGCCATTTTGCTAAATGAATTAATCCACTTTAGAAGTTTTGAGATGGAGACTTCCAGGTATTTTATGTATAGGATCATGTTATTTGCACAAAGGGCTAATTTGACTCCCTCCTTTCCAATTTGTATCCCTTTAATATCCTTCTCCTGTATTATTACTTGAGCTAGGACTTCTATTGCTAAGTCAAAGAGCAGTGGTGAAAGTGGGCACCCCTGTCTTGTACCTGATCTCAGTGGGAACTCCATGAAGTATTATTTGGCTTTAGGTGCTTTGTATATAGCCTTTATTATGTTGAGATATAAACCCTCCATGCCATTCTCTCCAGTGTTTGGATCATGAAGCGATGTCATATTTTGTCGAATGCCTTCTTTGCATCAATTGAGATCATGTGACTGCCAGGCATAGTATATATACCTTCAGTCCCAGCACTTGGCAGGCAGAGATAGGAAGATCACTGTGGGTTAGACGCCAGCCTGAGAGTACATAATGAATTTCATGTCAGCCTGGCCAGAGCAAAACCTACCTTGATAAACAAACAAACAAACAAAAATAATAAAACAAAACAAAAAGTCAGAGGACTGTAGTTACTTGAACTTACATCTGGATCTTCTGTTCTGTTCCATGTATCGATGTGTTTCTTTTGTGCAGTACCAAGCTGTTCTCATCACTGTGCTTTATAGTATATCTTGAAAACAAGTAAGAGGATAATATTATCAGCATTCTTTTTTGATGGGGATATTTTTGGCTATCTAAGATCTTTTGTGCTTCCACAAGAATCGTAAGATGATTTACTCTATTTCTATCAAGGATGGCACTGGGATTTTTTTTGGAATTAAATGGAGTCTATACTGCCTTGTGTAGGTTGACTATTTTCATAGTATTAACTCTCCCATCCATGAGCATGGAAGGTCTTTTCATCTTCCTCAGTTCTGTGTTTTGTATTTTAATGTTTTCATTGTAGATATTTAAAGTTTTTGGCTATTGTAAATGAGACTGTTTTACTGATTCCTTTCTCTGTGTTTTGCATTGACATATAAAAAAGCTATTGAATTTTGTGTGTTAATTTTATATCTTGCTACTCTGATGATAGAAGTTACCAGCTCTAGGAATTTTTTTCTTTTGGTAGAATCTTTGGGGTCTCTTAAGTACAGAACCAAATAATCTGTAAATAAAGATACTTTGACTTCTTCCTTTCCAATTTGTATCATTTTTATTTCTTTCTTTTGTCTTATTGCTGTGGCTAAGATTTCAAGTACTATGTTAAGTAGCAGAGGGGAGCATAGACACACTTGTTCTGTAATTTAGTGAGAATCCTTCAAGTTTTTTCTGTTTCATATGATACTGGCTTTAGGTCATAAATAGCCTTTATTGTGTTGAGATATGATCTCTCCATCCCTAGTCTCTCTATTTTTTTATTTTTTATTTTTAAATTTTATGAGAGGGTGTGAGAGAGAATTGGTGTGTCAAGGCCTTAGCCACTGCAAACGAACTCCAGATGCATGTGCCATCTTGTGCACATGTGTCACCTTGTGCAACTGTGGAGTTGGACCTGGGCCCTTAGGCTTTGCAGGCAAGCACCTTAACCACTAAGCCATCTCTCCGGCCCTCTCCAATATTTTTTTCATGAAGGGGTATTGTATTTGTTGAAGAGTTTTTCTTCATATATTGAGATAATCACATGATTTCTGTCCTTAAGACATGATGTATTACATTTTTTGATATTTTCATATTTCGAAGCATCCCTGCATCCGTGGGATGAAGCCTAATTGATTGATGTAGGTACTGTTAATGCATTCTTTTGTGTGTGTGTCTGTGTGTGTGTGTGTGTGTGTGTTTGAGGTAGGGTCTCACTCTAGCCCAGTCTGACCTGGAATTCACTCGAATACTACTGGAAGAAAATTTAGGAAGTACTTTCCTTGATATAGGAATGGAAAAAGACTTCCTGAACAAAACCCCAGTAGCTCACAAACTTAAATCATCACTCAACCAATGGGATCACATGAAGGTGAAGTGTTTCTTTACAGACAAGCAAACAATAAGCAAAGCCAATAGATTACCCACAGAATGGGAGAAAATATTTGTGGGTTATCCAACTGATAGAGGCCTAATCTCTAGAATCTACAAAGAACTCAAAAATCTAAACAGTAAGAAGTCAAACACCCCACTCACAAAATGGGGCAAAGAGCTGAACGGGCAGTTCACAGAGGAAGAAATACAAATGGCAAACGTATACTTAAGAAAATGTTCATCATCCCTAATCAGAGAAATGCAAATTAAAACAACTATGAGATTCCACCTTACCCCAATAAGGATAGCAAACATCAAAAAATCAAATAAAAATAAATGCTGGCAAGGATGTGGAGAAGTAGGAACACTCATCCACTGTTGGTGGGAATGTAGGATGGTACAACCACTTTGGAAAGCAATATGGACACTTCTGAAAAAGCTGAGTATAGAGATACCATCAGACCCAGTTATTCCCTTACTGGGCATCTACCCTAAAACCTTCAAACCACAGGCTAGAGAGATTTGCTCAACCATGTTTGTAGTGACTCAATTTGTAATAGCTAAGAGCTGGAATCAACCCAGATGTCCATCACTAGAAGAATGGATAACTAAGATGTGGTATATCTACACAATGGAATTTTATACAGCAGTAAGAAAAAATGACACAATGAAATTTGAGGAAAAATGGTTGAACCTGGAACAGATCATTCTCAGTGAACTTACCCAATCACAGCAAAAAAATCGCCACATAGTCTCACTCATCTACAGCACCTAACCTGAATCTACCCAAGATACATAGCTTGAATTGTGTGAACTGACCCAATTCTCATCACTGCGATGTAGTTTTATGGAGACCTTGTCTCAGCACTGTGTTACTTGAACAGAGACTAAGTCAACTTCAAATCCATGCTGTTTTTCTGTCATGATACCACAAGTAAATGAACAAATGCTAATATGTAATATTTTATGCTTTTATCATAACAGGACTTTCATATTTTGTGTCTTAGCTGCTTTCTTAACTAAATAGAAGCCTGAGGGAGTTCATTTTGCAATGAATATCGGGCGATATAGCTCTCTTTTTCTGTCCTCTTGTCCTTGTTTGATTCCTTCCACATGCATATGGTGGAATAGATCAGATGACAAAGTCAAGTGATGGTGTTTTAGTTGCTTTTCTTGTTGTGACCAAATACCTGACAAGAAGTGACTTAGGGGAGAATGTGTTTTGGCTCATAGTTTGAGGGACATTCCATTATGATAGAGAAGGGACAGAAGTGGGAGTATGAGGCCACATAAGACAGGGACGTTGAGTACACAACCAGGAAGCATGGAGGAGGTAGGAGGCATGGCGGGCTGTACTCAAGGTCTGTCCCCAGTGGCACACTTCTTCCAGTGAGGCTCCATGCCAAGATCCTCAACTTCCCAAAAGGTTGCCACCACCAGGGACCAAGTGTCAAAATACTTTAACCTATGCAGGACATTGCACATTCAAACCATCACAGATGGACACCACTGGAATGACGAGAGGTGAGATGGGGTCAGCCTTGTTATGCACTGGCTCCTTCCTGCTTAAATTCAGCATCATAGAAGAACACCACAACAGTGGACTACTGTAATGGGTTTGAGTCATGGCCCATTCATCCCTCTGGTTGTCTGTAATTTTCTGCTCCATGTTCTCAAAGCTAACTAAGGTGATTCTTGTTGCATTAGGATACCTCTCTTATATTTCCTTTGTTGGTCAGACTTGTAGCTGGACAAGGGACAGAAATCAGAGCCTTACTGCAGCATGTTCCTGGGAGATTTAGGTTATACTTGGCTAGAGTTAGTAATCACCCCTCCTCGCCTTTCTTACCTGAGAGACTCTAGGAGCATTTGGATGAAATGATGAAATGGTCTGGGGCATATCAAGCAATTATATTAGAAGGATTCCACATGAGCAATTTCGTAAAGTCATATTCAGTTCAAACTAATGTATGCCTTATTTTATTTTGACAGAATGAAGTCCTGGAGGTGAAAAAGGAGGAAACCTTGCTGGATCTGGATTTTGATCCTTTCAAGCCTGAAGTGTCTTCTGCTGCTTCTGTTGGAGGGACCCACTCCCCCATGTCTCAGGTGCACAGTGATGTTTGGATATTTGGAGTGATACTTTACAAATTTTAATGAGCTCAGTAAGTTACTGATGGCCACTTATCTTTCAAATGATCAACATCTCTTTTTCTTTTGGTTAATAAATATTTCCTAGTTGCAAGGAAGTACGGAAAGAACAGCTTATTGATATCAACTGTTCTAAACCTGCCATGGCCCTCTTCTTTCCACAGAGCAGCCATAGCCATGCATTCCTGTGTACCTTGGAAACACCTCACACAAGTGTTCTCAATGTTGTCTAGGTTTGCAGAATAGGTTCACTGGCTTTCCTTAATACAGCTCTTTTGGATTCCTGTTTTCCTTTCTTCCTCATATTTTTCTTTTCCTTTTTTTTTTTTTTTTTTTTTTTTTTTTTTGTAAAAGTAGGGTCTCACTCTAGCCTAGGCTGACTTGATATTCACTCTGTAGTCTCAGGGTGGCCTGGAACTCATAGCAATACTCCTACCTCTCTTCTGAGTGCTAGAATTAAAGACATGTGCCACCATGCCCAGCTTCTTCCTCATATTTTTTTAAAAATTTTTTGTTCATTTATTTATATTTGAGAGCAACAGACATAGAGAGAAATAGGCAGAGAGAGAGAGAGAGAGAGAATGGGCATGCCAGGGCCTCCAGCCACTGTAAACGAACTCCAGAAGTGTGCGCCTCCTTGTGCATCTGGCTAACGTGGGACCTGGGGAACCAAGCCTCGAACCTGGGTCCTTAGGCTTCACAGGCAAGCGCTTATCTGCTAAGCCATCTCAACAGCCCTCTTCCTCATATTTTTATTTTTATTTTTTTATTTTTTTATTTTTATTTTTTGGTTTTTCAAGGTAGGGTCTCACTCTAGCCCAGGCTGACCTGGAATTCACTATGGAGTCTCAGGGTGGTCTTGAACTCATGGGAATCTTCCTACCTCTGCCTCCCGAGTGCTGGGATTAAAGGCGTGCGCCACCACGCCAGGCCTCTTCCTCATATTTTTAAAGTAAATGTATATTGGAAATATGTGTGAGATTATGCCCCAACAGAAATATTTTGTGGTCTTGATATTTCTGAACTTGAAGTCATACTCCCTTTCCATATTGCAGAAGTGTCTTGTGTGATCCTGTGCTACAGCTGGTGTGGAGCTGCCCTGGCTTTCCCACACTGATTCCTGCTAACCACTTTCTGGCTCTCAACCTCTCTCCCTTTCTAGTAGTTACTGTGATAGTTACACATGAATTTGGGGTGTCTTTGAGATCAATGGAGCCTTCCTTGGCTCTTGATTGAACAGTAACTCAAATGTCTGGGTGCTAGATACTAACAGTCACACAAAACTCCACTGAGCCAATGGCCTCTGGGTTCTTGTGTTAAGAATTTTGATGAATGACATTTATAAACCATAGAGGGTTAAGTTTAGAAAGATTTTATTGTAGAATTTATAGAGCTTAAGAAAAGAGAAGAAGACAGAGTTTCTGCGCAAGATGGGGTTCCCCAAAATGGTAAATCTCACATAGAGACCCAGACGGGGGTCTTTTATGTGAGTTTAATGGATGGTTATTTCACCCCCAATGCTAGGTGTCTGTGTACTGCCCAATTTTCAGGAAAGGGAGAAATTTTATCTCCTAGTTGTTTTCTTTTAAGAACATAAGAGATAAGGAAAAGCTAGATTTCTCCTTTACATTCCTGGCCTCTAGCAAAGTGGAGGCTTCAAGGACTCCTTTGTGGGAAAGGTAATAAGGATAATCCAGATTCTCCCCTGCAAGATAAAGGACACTCCTTGGTTTCTTTTCAGGGTCTGTCACCCCTAAACGGTCTGTAAAAGCCAGAGTAATGTCTATGACAGATGCTGTACCGATGAGTGGCTGATACCCCTGCAATGCAGTTAGCTTAAAACTGTCTATTATATGCCAATGAAGGGACAGTGACACAAAGTTTGGTGAATCAGCAAAGCCCCATGGTTTGTGTACAACTATAATCCAAGTAATTCAGGAGGCTGAATTCAGTAGTTCAGTAATTCAGAGTTGCAATTCCCAGACAAGCATGGGTTACAGAGCAAGATGCTGTCTCAAAATACAACAAAACCAAATTGGTGAAAGAGAACTGGTTTGTATTAGCACTTTTAGGGTCTTGCATTTGAAAATTAAAAGATTCTAGACTATTTTGCAAATGCATTAACAAAACATATCATAGAATTAAACTTGGAAGTTAAGATCTAGCACAGTTTTCTGGTCTTGAGTGCCTTGTGGAACTCCCCAGTAAATCACTGGAAGGCTGCATTGCAAAGAGCTCAGAATGAACAGTAATCTCATTCAGGTATGCTTTGTTCTACAGTATGATTTTGTTTCTGAAAGACTCCTTATAAAATGAAAGCAGTGAAAGTCTAATATGTCCCTAGGTATTGAATTAAGTTCTGCTAGTCTTAAAGGTGTATCTCTTACATAAGTGTCTCAGAAAGCTCTCTCAACTCTAGCAGATTCACAATGTGCACATATTCCTGCAGTGAGGACAAGCTCTGTGTGTGTCTATGGTTTCCCTCTGGGCCATGTAGCAAATTCCTCAGGCTTCTTGGTGGTAATAACTGAGTCACCTCACCACAGAGTAGCTGTGTGGTCCAGCTCCACTCACTTCTTTCCTCTTTTGCCAAGGAGAAAGTCTTAGGCTGGGGGCTGGAGAGATGGCTTAGTGCTTAAGTGCTTGTCTGTGAAGCCCAAGGACCCCAGTTCAAGGCTCTATTCACCAGTACCCACAAAAGCCAGATGCACAAGGTGGCACATGTGTCTGGAGTTCATTTTCAGTGGCTGAAGGACCTGACACATCCATTCTCTCTCTCTTCTCTCTATGCCTGTCACTCTCAAATAAATAAAAAGAAAGAATGAAGAAAGTCTTAGGCTGAGGGGTAGAGAGCACAGGCTATTAGATTCTGTGGTTCTCCTTCCCTGTCACTCAAAGCTCTCTCTTTACTCATACATTCTAGCTGCCAGTGGTCACAGTCACAGCTCATCTTGTGATCTCACAATATCCACACAAACTAGCACATCCTGTTGTGACCCTGAAGAGTGCTAAGGGCATGAGTGCCTTCCTTTCGAGAAAATGCTGCTGCTGTCTGTATGGTGCAGAGGCTTGTAGTAGCCTTCATTATCTGCATTTCTAAGGGGGTCTGAATCATGAAAGGGCAGCCATCTGGATCATCAGAAAATGCTTGTCAAATGCAGAAGGACTCAATAGACAAACAAGTGTGCCTTTCAAAGGAACTATTTTCTCCCATCTTGTCTTCTGTAGTCTATGAAGAAGATGATAAGCAAAGGATGACCCACGCAGCAAGGAGATGGATGGGTCAGCAGCTCTGCACAGTCAGAATGAGCCCAAACCACAAAGGGGACATTGTTCCCTACCATAGGTCCTACTTTCTGTAGAATAATATCCAGATAAGACATCTGTAGCCTTTGGAAATACTAATAATTTAAAATGACTTTATAGTTTCTGTTCACATTTAATGATCCAAAACAAGTGGGTAAACATGGGTTGAGTCATAAAAACATGTGTATAAAGAGATATAGGTTATGTGTTCAATCTGGGGAAAAAAAAAAGAAACGATGGTCTGTTCCACTGTCCCCACCCACAGTGTAAGTCACTTGGTTCATCTGTACTACTTTTGCAGGATCAATAAGTTTTACATTTAAGATCCCAGCAGTAAGTGTAATTCATTCAGTTGTCTTCCTGGGAACCCTGTGATTATGCACAATGACCAATTAATTGAACTGTGTGTTAGTTAACCTAGCATGTAGATGAACTACTTTTTGGGGGATGTATTGGACCTCAACCTGGACATAATATACCCTCTCGAATGTGTTAGGGGTTGGCAATCACATTAGCAATGATTAGTATTTGTATTTCTTCAACAATATGATGAACTCCAATGTCTAGACACATTTTTAATTTTAATGATGTATGTATTAAAGTAACCCCTTTCATCATATATAAAATACAGAATAGTTCTCCACTTACAGAACACAGGAAGATTTATTATATCTGTGCTATATGGGATATCTCCTGACTATATGTGCTCAAATTATATAAAATTTAAATTTTGGTTCTGATAGATTAGCACATTTCAGGTATCCAGTGGCCATATGTGACTAGTGTCTATAGTGCTATCCTAAATGTATAAAGGTGTTTATGACTTTAAAAACTTTTCCAGCCTCTCTGTCACCAGCTGCATGTGTGTTGTTACATGATATGAGTTCTATATTAACCATATTTTTTATTCTTTGCTTTCAGACATTGCCCTGGGACTTATGGACGGTAAGACCACTAAGAAATCTTTTCATATATCTCTATCTGTAAAAATTTTGGAGTCTTACATTCTTATCACCCATGAAGTGAAGAAAACCCATACACTTAATGATAATGTAGTTCTCTAGAGCCAACCACCTAGACAAATACCTGAACGTTCTGTGCTTTTCCAAAATTTGGAGATGTTGGTAGAGAAAAGTGTGCATGTAGCTGACAATGCCATGTGACCTATGCTTGGGAAGGTGGCGCTGCACCCTTTGGCTTCTTCCTGTGGAGTCTGGAGACGCTGTGGTAGTGGAAGACATGCACACATGGGGTTGCTTTTAAATAGAATAAAAACAGAGTGGAGATGAGAAAAAGGAGGGTGGTAGAAACTTTTGCATTATTATATTTAATAAGCCTGCTTTGTGACAAGTAGAACATTACAGGCAGGTGCACCTGCATTTGAGCTCAGTGAGGGAAGGATGAGTTGGGGAATATTTTCTTCTGCTGCTGAGTCGGAGCATTTTATTTCTCTTGCTGGATCATGCTCAGACTGGCTTAGTTATTTGAATAAACACTTCAGAATTTGCTGAGGCAGAAATTGTATACTAGCAGATGCTGGAAAATGACAGTGGTACTCCCTGTGTTTCAGCTATGCCATTTTCATAGTAGTATTACATAAATCTCAGAACAAAATCATTCCTATCTCCAAGCAAGTTGTAAAAATTTAATCTCAAGCCAGTAAAACTTGAAGCATTCAGCAGGATGTTATCTCTGGACAGCATGAGAATTTTCTAACCTTCCAGTGAGTTTTTTCTCTGCTTTATTATTATTATCATTTTATTTTATTTTTGTCCCCCATACAGACAAGCACCGAGTTGGTACAACCGGTAGGTAAATATCCAGAAAATTCTGGACTTTTGAAATGTTTAATGTGCATTAGATATGTAGTTTCTTTTGTAGAATGAAATTTTCTGGCATTCCTAGTTATAAAGTTAACCTTGAACTAATCAGCTGAAACATGTTCTAGTTTTGTTTAACTGGTTCTACATTGTGAACAGCTTTATGTTTCTCATCAGCTATTTCCATGGTCTGTTTCATCTTATGTTTGTTTCTTTTTTCCTTTGCTTTTCTGCATACTTTAAAGACTGACTCTTCAAAAAGTCTTTCTCTGTGTAACCTGATCATGGAGGAAACTCCAGACAGTGGGTTGGCTGAAGAAATTCAAAGATCTCAAATTGATATAGGTGCATTTCCTTGGGTCCCTGATGCTAGTACAGACAGTGTCAGCCAGAAAATTACTCCAAGTGGGTCTCCAGAAGATCATGCATGTCTCTCTGAAGCAGAGCAAGACATGAGATTGCCCTCTGGAAGGTGCTCCTCTGCTGACTGGCTCACTGTAGCTGAGCAGGGTGAGCATGTCCCAGGGCAAGCCCCTGCAGCTGGACGGGAACAGCTGTCCTCAGAGCCGGTGCCTGGGGCTGGACTTGCCATCGCTGCTTACATGGAGATGGACCAACCACATGACTCAGAGGTGCCAGCCGTGGGTACAGCTGGTCTGCTCAAAGAAGGGTGTGAAGAAGCTGAAAAGCCAGAGGAAGAGGAAGATGGAGAGAAGATACAAGAGTCTATGTGGGCAGGTGTGGAGACATGTCAAAAGGTAGACATGAGAGCAATTGATACCAAGGCAGTAGAAAGTACTGGATAATTTGAGGAGAAAGGGTGTAACCCTATAGGGAAAGGGGCACTAACACATCTCAAGAAAACAGGGCAGTAAGACTAGGAAACATTGAACATCAATCAAGTGAGAACTAGGAAAAGTCTAATAGCAGCATATAAGGAAAGTATAAAAATCTGTGTAAGTTATTTTGAGGAATCTGATCTATTTGAAAAAGACATGGAAAGAATATATTGCAAATGAACTTGGTACCAGAGCCCAGTGGTTATATGATTGAATTGTACTAATAATCAAAATTGTTAAATATAAAAGCCTCTGGAACCAAACCTGCTTAATCATGCAGATATCTTGAATCCGCCTCTCCAGACCAACTCTGTATCTGATATTGAAGTTCTAGTGCTTAGAAATAGGATACATGGAAAAAAGTTTACTAGACCCTCCTAACCATTCTATATAATGTGCCATCCAGCACAGGGAGATACAGAGCCTAAAGACATTCAGTGTGGCATTGTGTCATGTGCTCATGGAACTGATTGGCACGAGTCAGAATGTTGTTTTATCAATGAAATGGCCGGAGAAAGATGAGTCTAGGGCTGAGTTAATTGCTCTCTGGAAACTAGTATAAGCAGAAGAGATTAGCATTCATATAAGGGAGAAGACTCAGAGGATTCTACTCTGAAAGGACAGTGACTGGAAACTGTAGTTGTGTCATTATCTTGCCAAGAACTGCACAGAGAGACTCTTGGTAAACAGACCCAGTATCAGTAGATAGTATAGATGTAGGAGGAGTCTCTGTATCCTACATGGCAGGCAAGTGTATTTTCCAGTTGCCTGGAATCTACTAACCACTGGCTGATCAGAGACACAGAAGCTTGCATAACATCTGGGAACATTTAGATATAGTAGACAGTAAGAAAGGACTAGAGGTGGTTATACTAGCAGGTGTATATAGGAAGTAAGCCATTGTTAGCTGTTTAGAACAAAGTTAGAAGACAGATACTGGTTCTGGAAAATTCTGGGAATGCTAGTACACAGAGTTCTGATAGTTTCCAAGACATTGACATCAACAGCTCATATTTACCTGGAGTTCGGTTTGCTAACCAGAGATATGGAGTGTTTTACCAAGAAATAGAGGCTGATGAAAATGAGGTACTTACCCCAGAATGTAGCATAGAATATACAAGATTTTTGTAGGTTCGTTTTTCCTAATGTCTCTCACCAACTTCATTATCCATCCATTGATCTCCTGACAAATTGCAATCTCCTCTTGAACTCTGCAGACACAAGTAGGTTGACAAAAAAAAAAAAAAAAATCCCTCAGAAACATAACACTTGTGAATCAATGGGGTCTTTCTCACTTTCCCAGTTTCTGACTTTATTCTTCCTATTTTTATCTTTTTAATGTTCAGAGACTAAAAATATGCTGGACCATGAGCAAAAAAGTCTCATTTCCTGTTTTGAAGTGACTCTTCTGCAGTAAAATTATATGATGTTTCTAGCCAGGCATCTGAGTCTATAGAATCTCAAAATGTTCATTGAAATGATTGTTCATAGAAATGATGCACAAACTTCTAGAGGCTTTATCAGTGACCTCAAAGAGCTACTAACCCCTCATGGCTCTTCTCTGGGTTGTCTTTTCAAAGGAAGTAGGTTTTGGTTAATGAGCTACATGCCAGCAATGACTGGAAAGTTAATCTTTCATTTTTGTCAACCTATTTAAAATAATACAGCATGGCTTCTTGAATTTCCTAAGCACTTTCAAGCACAGTAACCTTTTGTATTATTTAAAATTTTTTGTGTGGTAGTCATTCCTGTCCAACTTGTCTAATGTACATTCACTAATCCTATAAAAGTATTGGGAAAAATAACATCTTCTGTTTTCCATTTCTGTTTAGGCTTCTGGTGGTTCATTTAATGGATTTACCCAGGTGATGAATTATATTTTCTTTTTAGCACCATATGACTGCTGAGAATGTGGTGAAATTTTTTGATGTCATTTATCTGGTAAAATGGTAAAGTTATTAAATTAATATTACTACAAAAATTGATGTCCCCACTTACAAACTAAATAGTGCAGATGGAGTGATAGCAGCATAGTAGGGCCCTTATAGTGTGAATGAGCTGTGCGCAGGACTCATGTCAGCTCCCCAGCACACACTGAGTGCTCTAGGACTTCAGTTTTGCATTACGAGCATTATTGGCTATGATAGAGACTAATATTTCTTGATCGCTTTGCTAGGAATTAGAAGTTATACTGATCTGAAAGACTGTCTAAGTAAAGATGTTGAAAAAAAGAGAGAATTGTGTCGACCAAAGAGATGGATCTTTAGAGGCTATGAGAGGTTTCTGGAAGCCTATGTTCAAATATCTATGGGGAACCAAAATACATGGATCCTTATTCCTTAATGGTCATACAGAAAGAAGCCATTTGAAGGTCAGAAACCAGATTCTGGCTCTGTCCAATAAGGCAGTATTGCCTCATCATGTTCTTCTAGCACAGGCTTAAGTTGAGGATAACTCGTGTTGACCTAACCCTTACTTGCTTTCATTTGTGTGTATGTGTGTTGGATTGATTTAAAAGAGGACTTAAAAAAAAAACATTAAAATGTGCTTATTGAGCTGGAGGAATGCCTTAGTGGTTAAGGCATTTGCCTGCAAAGCCAAATGACCCAGGTTTGATTCCCCAGGACCCACATTAGCTAGATGCACAAGGGGGCACATGCATCTGGAGTTCATTTGCAGTGGCTGGAGGCCCTGGCACACCCATTCTGTCTCCCTTGTTCTCTGTCAAATAAATAAATAAATTATTCAAAAATGTATTTATTGATATAATTTATGGTTGCTAATTTAAATATCGTTGTGAAAATGTCCCATGACTCTTCCCTTTACAGCCCCAGGACACTTCACTATTCACAATGCAGGCTGATCTGACTATGACGGGTGGCCTGGTGAGTTGATGTTTCACTCTACATCTCTGGGAAGTTGTTAGTTTTCATTGAATGGTTTGAAAGTTACTTGGTCATTGCAATTTGTCTGGAGTTTGGGTATGTAGAATATTATTCCTGCAGTGCCTCCTTTTCTAGCAAATAGGAAGGGTAGCATCTGTAAAATCTCATTTTGAACTTGGTTGCTTCTGGCTCATTGATGCCAACAGTACCCAAACATTCCTACTTCCTTCAGTGGAGCACAGGGGTCCTCCAAAACCATTGCTTTTTCCTTGTGTCTCTAACTTGAGCTACACTATTGAAAATGAACTTGCCTCGGGAATTTCTGCTTTGATTAATAGATTGTTGCTTTTCCCCCTATGAGCTTGGAGCCACTCTTTTTGTCATCCCATCCCTTCATTTTTGAGTTGCAGAAAGGAGAATTTATATGACAGTTGTTGTGAATCCTAATCCCTTTCTTCTATCCCATCTCTTCCGCTATTCCCATCCCCTTCCTCTGTTCCCACTTCCCTTTCTTCTATCCCATCTCCTCTTCTGCTATTCCCATCCACTTCCTCTGTTCCCACTTCCCTTTCTTCTATCCCATCTCCTCTTCTGCTATTCCCATCCCCTTCCTCTGTTCCCATTTCCCTTTCTTCTATCCCATCTCCTCTTCCGCTATTCCCATCCCCTTCCTCTGTTCCCACTTCCCTTTCTTCTATCCCATCTCCTCTTCCGCTATTCCCATCCCCTTCCTCTGTTCCCACTTCCCTTTCTTCTATCCCATCTCCTCTTCAGCTATTCCCATCCCCTTCCTCTGTTCCCACTTCCCTTTCTTCTATCCCATCTCTCTTCCGCTATTCCCATCCCCTTCCTCTGTTCCCACTTCCCTTTCTTCTATCCCATCTCCTCTTCTGCTATTCCCATCCCCTTCCTCTGTTCCCATTTCCCTTTCTTCTATCCCATCTCCTCTTCCGCTATTCCCATCCCCTTCCTCTGTTCCCACTTCCCTTTCTTCTATCCCATCTCCTCTTCCGCTATTCCCATCCCCTTCCTCTGTTCCCACTTCCCTTTCTTCTATCCCATCTCCTCTTCCGCTATTCCCATCCCCTTCCTCTGTTCCCACTTCCCTTTCTTCTATCCCATCTCCTCTTCTGCTATTCCCATCCCCTTCCTCTGTTCCCACTTCCCTTTCTTCTATCCCATCTCCTCTTCTGCTATTCCCATCCCCTTCCTCTGTTCCCACTTCCCTTTCTTCTATCCCATCTCCTCTTCTGCTATTCCCATCCCCTTCCTCTGTTCCCACTTCCCTTTCTTCTATCCCATCTCCTCTTCTGCTATTCCCATCCCCTTCCTCTGTTCCCACTTCCCTTTCTTCTATCCCATCTCCTCTTCCGCTATTCCCATCCCCTTCCTCTGTTCCCACTTCCCTTTCTTCTATCCCATCTCCTCTTCCGCTATTCCCATCCCCTTCCTCTGTTCCCACTTCCCTTTCTTCTATCCCATCTCCTCTTCTGCTATTCCCATCCCCTTCCTCTGTTCCCACTTCCCTTTCTTCTATCCCATCTCCTCTTCTGCTATTCCCATCCCCTTCCTCTGTTCCCACTTCCCTTTCTTCTATCCATCTCCTCTTCTGCTATTCCCATCCCCTCCTCTGTTCCCACTTTCCCTTTCTTCTATCCCATCTCTCTTCCTGCTATTCCCATCCCCTTCCTCTGTTCCCACTTCCCTTTCTTCTATCCCATCTCCTCTTCTGCTATTCCCATCCCCTTCCTCTGTTCCCACTTCCCTTTCTTCTATCCCATCTCCTCTTCTGCTATTCCCATCCCCTTCCTCTGTTCCCACTTCCCTTTCTTCTATCCCATCTCCTCTTCTGCTATTCCCATCCCCTCCTCTGTTCCCACTTCCCTTTCTTCTATCCCATCTCCTCTTCGCTATTCCCATCCCCTTCCTCTGTTCCCACTTCCCTTTCTTCTATCCCATCTCCTCTTCCGCTATTCCCATCCCTTCCTCTGTTCCCACTTCCCTTTCTTCTATCCCATCTCCTCTTCGCTATTCCCATCCCCTTCCTCTGTTCCCACTTCCCTTTTCTTCTATCCATCTCCTCTTCCTGCTATTCCCATCCCCTTCCTCTGTTCCACTTCCTTTCTTCTATCCCATCTCCTCTTCGCTATTCCCATCCCCTTCCTCTGTTCCCAGTTCCCTTTCTTCTATCCCATCTCCTCTTCTGCTATTCCCATCCCCTTCCTCTCCCCGTTCCCACTTCCCTTTCTTCTATCCCATCTCCTCTTCCTGCTCTTCCCCCCATCCCCTTCCTCTGTTCCCACTTTCCCTTTCTTCTATCCCATCTCCTCTTCCGCTATTCCCATCCCCCTTCCTCTGTTCCCACTTCCCTTTCTTCTATCCCATCTCCTTTCTGCCTATCCCATCCCCTTCCTCTGTTCCCACTTCCTTCTCTATCCCATCTCCTCTTCCGCTATTCCCATCCCCTTCCTCTGTTCCCACTTTCCCTTTCTTCTATCCCATCTCCTCTTCCGCTATTCCCATCCCCTTCCTCTGTTCCCACTTCCCTTTCTTCTATCCCATCTCCTCTTCTGCTATTCCCATCCCCTTCCTCTGTTCCCACTTCCCTTTCTTCTATCCATCTCCTCTTCCGCTATTCCCATCCCCTTCCTCTGTTCCCACTTCCCTTTCTTCTATCCCATCTCTTCTTCTGCTATTCCCATCCCCTTCCTCTGTTCCCACTTCCCTTTCTTCTATCCCATCTCCTCTTCAGCTATTCCCATCCCCTTCCTCTGTTCCCACTTCCTTTCTTCTATCCCATCTCCTCTTCCGCTATTTCCCATCCCCTTCCTCTGTTCCCACTTCCCTTCTTCTATCCCATCTCTCTTCGCTATTCCCATCCCCTTCCTCTGTTCCACTTCCCTTTCTTCTATCCCATCTCCTCTTCCGCTATTCCCATCCCCTTCCTCTGTTCCCACTTCCCTTTCTTCTATCCCATCTCCTCTTCTGCTATTCCCATCCCCTTCCTCTGTTCCCACTTCCCTTTCTTCTATCCCATCTCCTCTTCCGCTATTCCCATCCCCTTCCTCTGTTCCCATTTCCCTTTCTTCTATCCCATCTCCTCTTCCGCTATTCCCATCCCCTTCCTCTGTTCCCACTTCCCTTTCTTCTATCCATCTCTTTCGCTATTCCCCCCTTCCCTGTTCCTCCCCTTCTATCCATCTCTCTCCGTATTCCCATCCTTCCCGTTCCACTTCCCTTCTTCTATCCATCCTCTTCGCATCACCTTCCCTGTTCCCTTCCCTTTTTCTATCCCATTCTCTTCGTATCCATCCTCTCTTTCATCCTTTTCTATCCATTCTTGTATCTCCTCCCGTTCCATCTTTCTATCCCCTCTGATTCATCCTTTCGTCATCCCTTTCTATCCACCTCTTCTTCCCCCCTCTTCCCATTCCTTCTCATCCATCCTCTTCGCTATCCATCCTCTCTGTCATCCCTTTTCATCTCCGCTCTCCCTCCGTTCCATCCTCTTCATCCCACTCCTCTGCTCCCATCCCCTTCTCGTCCCATCTTCTCTATCCCATTCCTCGATTCCTCCCCTCTCTTCCATCTTTCTCATCCCTCCTTCTTTCTCCTTCCTTTCCATCCTTTCATCATCTCGCTATCCCACTTCCCTGTCTTCTTTTATCCATCTCCTCTTCTGCTATTCCCATCCCCTTCCTCTGTTCCCACTTCCCTTTCTTCCTATCCCATCTCTCTTCCGCTATTCCCATCCCTTCCTCTGTTCCCACTTCCCTTTCTTCTATCCCATCTCCTCTTCTGCTATTCCATTCCCCTTCCTCTGTTCCCACTTCCCTTTCTTCTATCCCATCTCCTCTTCCGCTATTCCCATCCCTTCCTCTGTTCCCATTTCCCTTTCTTCTATCCCATCTCCTCTTCCGCTATTCCCATCCCCTTCCTCTGTTCCCACTTCCCTTTCTTCTATCCCATCTCCTCTTCCGCTATTCCCATCCCCTTCCCTCTGTTCCCACTTCCCTTTCTTCTATCCCCATCCCTCTTCCGCTATTCCCATCCCTTCCTCTGTTCCCACTTCCCTTTCTTCTATCCCATCTCCTCTTCGCTATTTCCCATCCCCTTCCTCTGTTCCCACTTCCCTTTCTTCTATCCCATCTCCTCTTCCGCTATTCCCATCCCCTTCCTCTGTTCCCACTTCCCTTTCTCTATCCATCTCCTCTTCCGCTATTCCCATCCCTTCCTCTGTTCCCACTTTCCCTTTCTTCTATCCCATCTCCTCTTCCGCTATTCCCATCCCCTTCCTCTGTTCCCACTTCCCTTTCTTCTATCCCATCTCCTCTTCCGCTATTCCCATCCCCTTCCTCTGTTCCCATTTCCCTTTCTTCTATCCCATCTCCTCTTCAGCTATTCCCATCCCCTTCCTCTGTTCCCACTTCCCTTTCTTCTATCCCATCTCCTCTTCCGCTATTCCCATCCCCTTCCTCTGTTCCCACTTCCCTTTCTTCTATCCCATCTCCTCTTCCGCTATTCCCATCCCCTTCCTCTGTTCCCACTTCCCTTTCTTCTATCCCATCTCCTCTTCCGCTATTCCCATCCCCTTCCTCTGTTCCCACTTCCCTTTCTTCTATCCCATCCCCTCTTCCGCTATTTCCCATCCCCTTCCTCTGTTCCCACTTCCCTTTCTTCTATCCCATCTCCTCTTCTGCTATTCCCATCCCCTTCCTCTGTTCCCACTTCCCTTTCTTCTATCCCATCTCCTCTTCCGCTATTCCCATCCCCTTCCTCTGTTCCCACTTCCCTTTCTTCTATCCCATCTCCTCTTCCGCTATTCCCATCCCTTCCTCTGTTCCCACTTCCCTTTCTTCTATCCCATCTCCTCTTCCGCTATTCCCATCCCCTTCCTCTGTTCCCACTTCCCTTTCGTCTATCCCATCTTCCTCTTCCGCTATTCCCATCCCCTTCCTCTGTTCCCACTTCCCTTTCTTCTATCCCATCTCCTCTTCCGCTATTTCCCATCCCCTTCCTCTGTTCCACTTCCCTTTCTTCGTATCCCATCTCCTCTTCTGGCTATTCCCATCCCTTCCTCTGTTCCCACTTCCCTTTCTTCTATCCCATCTCCTCTTCCGCTATTCCCATCCCCTTCCTCTGTTCCCACTTCCCTTTCTTCTATCCCATCTCCTCTTCCGCTATTCCCATCCCTTCCTCATGTTCCCACTTCCTTTCTTCTATCCCATCTCCTCTTCTGCTATTCCCATCCCCTTCCTCTGTTCCCACCTTCCTTTCTTCTATGCCATCTCCTCCCCTTCCTCTGTTCCCACTTCCCTTTCTTCCTTCCCCATCTCCTCTTCGCTATTCCATCCCTTCCTCTGTTCCCACTTCCCTTTCTTCTATCCCATCTCCTCTTCTGCTATTCCCATCCCCTTCCTCTGTTCCCACTTCCCTTTCTTCTATCCCATCTCCTCTTCCGCTATTCCCATCCCCTTCCTCTGTTCCCATTTCCCTTTCTTCTATCCATCTCCTCTTCCTGCTATTCCCATCCCCTTCCTCTGTTCCCACTTCCCTTTCTTCTATCCCCATCTCCTCTTCCGCTATTCCCATCCCCTTCCTCTGTTCCCATTTCCCTTTCTTCTATCCCATCTCCTCTTCCGCTATTCCCATCCCCTTCCTCTGTTCCCACTTCCCTTTCTTCTATCCCATCCTCTCTTCTGCTATTCCCATCCCCTTCCTCTGTTCCCACTTCCCTTTCTTCTATCCCATCTCCTCTTCCGCTATTCCCATCCCCTTCCCTGTTCCCACTTCCCTTTCTTCTATCCCATCTCCTCTTCTGCTATTCCCATCCCCTTCCTCTGTTCCCACTTCCCTTTCTTCTATCCCATCTCCTCTTCCGCTATTCCCATCCCCTTCCTCTGTTCCCACTTCCCTTTCTTCTATCCCATCTCCTCTTCCGCTATTCCCATCCCCTTCCTCTGTTCCCACTTCCCTTCTTCTATCCCATCTCCTCTTCCGCTATTCCCATCCCCTTCCTCTGTTCCCACTTTCCCTTTCTTCTATCCCATCTCCTCTTCCGCTATCCCATCCCCTTCCTCTGTTCCCACTTCCCTTTCTTCTATCCCATCCCCTCTTCCGCTATTCCCATCCCCTTCCTCTGTTCCCATTCCCTTTCTTCTATCCATCTCCTCTCGCTATTCCCATCCCTTCCTCTGTTCCACTTCCCTTTCTTCTATCCCATCTCCTCTTCCTGCTATTCCCATCCCCTTCCTCTGTTCCCACTTCCCTTTCTTCTATCCCATCTCCTCTTCTGCTATTCCCATCCCCTTCCTCTGTTCCCACTTCCCTTTCTTCTATCCCATCTCCTCTTCCGCTATTCCCATCCCCTTCCTCTGTTCCCACTTCCCTTTCTTCTATCCCATCTCTTCTTCTGCTATTCCCATCCCCTTCCTCTGTTCCCACTTCCCTTTCTTCTATCCCATCTCCTCTTCCGCTATTCCCATCCCCTTCCTCTGTTCCCACTTCCCTTTCTTCTATCCCATCTCCTCTTCTGCTATTCCCATCCCCTTCCTCTGTTCCCACTTCCCTTTCTTCTATCCCATCTCCTCTTCCGCTATTCCCATTCCCCTTCCTCTGTTCCCACTTCCCTTTCTTCTATCCCATCTCCTCTTCTGCTATTCCCATCCCCTTCCTCTGTTCCCACTTTCCCTTTCTTCTATCCATCTCCTCTTCCGCTATTCCCATCCCCTTCCTCTGTTCCCATTTCCCTTTCTTCTATCCCATCTCCTCTTCCGCTATTCCCATCCCTTCCTCTGTTCCATTCCCTTTCTTCTATCCCATCTCCTCTTCTGCTATTCCCATCCCCTTCCTCTGTTCCCACTTCCCTTTCTTCTATCCCATCTCCTCTTCCGCTATTCCCATCCCCTTCCTCTGTTCCCACTTCCCTTTCTTCTATCCCATCTCCTCTTCCGCTATTCCCATCCCCTTCCTCTGTTCCCACTTCCCTTTTTCTATCCCATCTCCTCTTCCGCTATTCCCATCCCCTTCCTCTGTTCCCATTTCCCTTTCTTCTATCCCATCTCCTCTTCCGCTATTCCCATCCCCTTCCTCTGTTCCCACTTCCCTTTCTTCTATCCCATCTCCTCTTCCGCTATTCCCATCCCCTTCCTCTGTTCCCACTTCCCTTTCTTCTATCCCATCTCCTCTTCCGCTATTCCCATCCCCTTCCTCTGTTCCCACTTCCCTTTCTTCTATCCCATCTCCTCTTCTGCTATTCCCATCCACTTCCTCTGTTCCCACTTCCCTTTCTTCTATCCCATCTCCTCTTCTGCTATTTCCTCATCCACTTCCTCTGTTCCCATTTCCCTTTCTTCTATCCCATCTCCTCTTCTCGCTATTCCCATCCCCTTCCTCCTGTTCCCACTTCCCTTTCTTCTATCCCATCTCTTCTCTGCTATTCCCATCCCCTTCCTCTGTTCCCACTTCCCTTTCTTCTATCCCATCTCCTCTTCCGCTATTCCCATCCCCTTCCTCTGTTCCCATTTCCCTTTCTTCTATCCCATCTCCTCTTCCGCTATTCCCATCCCCTTCCTCTGTTCCCACTTTCCCTTTCTTCTATCCATCTCCTCTTCTGATATTCCCATCCCCTTCCTCTGTTCCCACTTCCCTTTCTTCTATCCCATCTCCTCTTCTGCTATCCCATCCCCTTCCTCTGTTCCCACTTCCCTTTCTTCTATCCCATCTCCTCTTCGCTATTCCCATCCCCTTCCTCTGTTCCCACTTCCCTTTCTTCTATCCCATCTCCTCTCCGCTATTCCCATCCCCTTCCTCTGTTCCCATCTCCTCTTCTGCTATTCCCATCCCCTTCCTCTGTTCCCACTTCCCTTTCTTCTATCCCATCTCTTCCGCTATTCCCATCCCCTTCCTCTGTTCCCACTTCCCTTTCTTCTATCCCATCTCCTCTTCCGCTATTCCCATCCCCTTCCTCTGTTCCCATTTCCCTTTCTTCTATCCCATCTCCTCTTCCGCTATTCCCATCCCCTTCCTCTGTTCCCACTTCCCTTTCTTCTATCCCATCTCTCTTCCGCTATTCCCATCCCCTTCCTCTGTTCCCACTTCCCTTTCTTCTATCCCATCTCCTCTTCCGCTATTCCCATCCCCTTCCTCTGTTCCCACTTCCCTTTCTTCTATCCCATCTCCTCTTCCGCTATTCCCATCCCCCTTCCTCTGTTCCCACTTCCCTTTCTTCTATCCCATCTCCTCTTCCGCTATTCCCATCCCCTTCCTCTGTTCCACTTCCCTTTCTTCTATCCCATCTCCTCTTCCGCTATTCCCATCCCCTTCCTCTGTTCCACTTCCCTTTCTTCTATCCCATCTCCTCTTCCGCTATTCCCATCCCCTTCCTCTGTTCCCACTTCCCTTTCTTCTATCCCATCTCCTCTTCTGCTATTCCCATCCCCTTCCTCTGTTCCCACTTCCCTTTCTTCTATCCCATCTCCTCTTCCGCTATTCCCATCCCCTTCCTCTGTTCCCATTTCCCTTTCTTCTATCCCATCTCTTCCGCTATTCCCATCCCCTTCCTCTGTTCCCACTTCCCTTTCTTCTATCCCATCTCCTCTTCCGCTATTCCCATCCCCTTCCTCTGTACCACTGGCATCTCATCACAGCAGGTTCCAGGACATGCACTCCAAGGCTACACTGCCAATTTCATTCAAAACAAAGAATTCTCTTTCTGGCTCCAGGAATTAATCAAGACCAGCACAGTATTATAAATGAAAAGGGCCTGTCTATTCTCAGAGTGTGTGTAGTAATTTCTGCTCCAGTAAACCCTGAGAAACCATTTACAGCACTTAAAAATAGGTATAGCATCATATATATCCATCAACAATGATCTGTCAATGGAGACGTCTTGTAGGAAGAAAAAATTGGTTGAGATCAGACATAATTCCTATGGTACTATTTTAGATCTTTCCACAACATGTTACTCACAATTTATCTAAATTTTTATCACTATTGTGACACAGTACTTATAATTTTAATCCATCTAAGAAGGAATAAAAGAGTTTCTTATATATCTAAATGTGCCTAGATTTTATGTTTAATCATGTCTCCACCTATTCATTACTAAGTGATTTATATTTATCCTCCTAAAATTTAAGTTGCAATTCCATATTGTAATGTGGGTTGTGATATTGTAGTGTTGTAATGTAAGGACATACCATCCAGTATCTCCCTCAGACTATATAATATTGTTGAATTTTCCAACTTTTATAAGCAGATGCAATTACACTCATTTATAAAATCACCCTTGTCATTCTTACCTTACATAAAATTCAGAATTTCTCAGGCTTCTAAGAAAACCAGACTATGATGTGAATGTTGCTTTGTGTTTTAAGTTAACATTGCATTAAAAAAAAACAATGACACATGGTATTAAAACTTCTCTTGGCCTGATACAACCCAGCGTAAGGGAGGAAGGCTTATCTCCGCTCACAGTTCCAGGCTGCAGCCCCTCATGGCGGGGAAGGCACAGCTGCAGGAGAAGCTCATGTTCAGCCCCACAGCAAGGAAGCAGAGTGATGAATGCTGCTGCTCAGCCATCTCTCTCCCCCTCATGTAGTTCAAGGCCCCAGCCGTTAAGGTTGGTCTTCCTACCTTAACTAGCCTAATCAAGACAATCCCTCACAGACATGCTCAGAGACTGACCTAATCTACATAGCCCCTCACAGGCGACTGCAAGTGGTGTCAGGTTGACACTCGGTCTAAAGCATCACAGACCCCTCCCCACCCCACACACACACCAACACAGACTCAGCCTACAGAGAGGAGCTCCTGCTCTTCCATGTCTCCTGAGTCCTTAAAGTTTCCGCCACCTGCCCTCTATGGTGCCAGCCATTGACACCATGCTCTCATAGCAAATCACCCTGACCCCCTTCATGGAAAGATCAAACAAATGCTCACAACACCCACTGCTACCCAAAACTGGGTCTATTAGGAAAATAATCTTTTTGAACAATACAAGTGAGGTAATTTTTCATAAAGTCCTCCTGAGATCATATTAAAATGAATTTCATTTTTTTCCTTTAAACTTGTGCCAGACACCTTTTAAAGGTTGCAAAATCCTGTGAAAATATAAAATATCATGCTTGCCAACCAATGTGTCCTTTAATTTATTATGGCCTTTGAAAAGGTGAGTAATATGGTCATGACATACATCATAGTGAATGATGGATGACGGGCACAAGAAAACTAATTCCTATGTTCATCCAACACTAGGTCAATAGTTGCTTTCTGTTATCACACCAGGACTTTTCCAGTCACCTTTCTGTGGAACTTGTCATATGTCCTGACTTGGATGAACATACAGGAAAAGCTGCCTTTGGTTTCTTGTAGTGAAAGTCCAATGGAATTTACTGCTCTCCACCAACAAAGTAATATGAGCCTTCTTATTATTCTGGGGACATTTTGCAGTTTCCATGTTCTGCTACCAAAAGGAGAAGTGGCTGCAGAAGTTTCAGTGCCATACATGGACTGACTGTTGTGTTGTTAATGGCTTGTCGTTGTTTCATAGTGCTAAGTTTTATTTTTATTTATTTATATATTTGAGGGAGACAGAGAGAGAAAAATGAGGCAGATATATATATAGAGAGAGAGAGAAAGAAAGAATGGATACACCAAGGACTTCAGCCAGTGCAAAGGAACTCTAGATGCATGTGCCGCCATGGCTTACGTGGGCCCTAGGGAATCGAACTAGGGTCCTTTACCTTTGCAAGCAAGCACCTTAATATTTAAGCCATCTCTCCAGTCCAATAGTGCTAATTTTAAAACTCAAACAGTCTTGAACTAAGAGATGACATAGACTTGATTCAGCATATAATTGGAGCTGGATGTTGTCTGTGTATAGAGTTCCATGGGGAAAATGGTTCTCAACTTGCACATGCAGTTTAAAAGATCAGTTGAGACTATGGAGAATACTGCTCTGTGTTTTTCTTAAAGGACTAGTTTTTTGCATTAAATAAATTAATCACTAAGAATATTGTTTGAGGTAGAAGGGAATAAGAAAACTCAGTAGGAACTTGGGCATCAGAGTCCCTATGGTTTCTGGTGGGAGTATCCAACCAGTCACACCTGCCCTTCTGAGTGCTGACAGTAACAGCTAGCTTCACAATGACCCATGTGGTCAAATGAATATATTTCGACCTGAATATGAGAATGATCCCTTGATTTTTAGTATACTATTTATTTGTGAGACTGAAAGATCAATAGAACTATGTACTTGATATTTTTTTTCCCTCATTTCTTCCACTTGTCAGATGTTGGACCTACTAGAATCTGTTTTTTTTTTTTTTTTTTTTTCTCTCTCTCTCTCTCTCTCTCCCACTGCTTAACAGAAAAATAATATTTCAGGTTCTCTTGTATGGTCACAGAGAAGTGAGTAGTAAAATAGATGTTGTAGGTAAATAAGTAGATCATTGCCTGACCACAAAGGAAAGGACAGTTCTTCGGGATGAGAAAGAGAAGCTTAAAAGAGAATCTCTTCCTTGACTTTTTATTTGCACAGAGGCCTGTGCTGCCAAGTGCAGGGATTGCTTTTGCCAGCATACATTTAACAACGTAAGTTACCCTAGGAATGATGTGGAAAATCTTCATTGTACAGTATTCTATGATGTTACATATTCACATGTTGAATCTTTTTCCTCTAACCACCCAATCAACCCAAGGCTGAAATTGAACAGGCTCCATCCACAGAGCCCAAAGCTGAGGAGCCTCCTGCCGTCGCTGCATCACCTGCCCTGGAGCTGGACCTTGGAGCTGGCACACAGGCAGAGGAGCCAGTGCAGGAGGCAGTGGTGAGCCATCTCCTGCCCCTCATCCACTTCACTTCTGCTCTCGTGTTCCTTTCACGACCCTCGGCTTCCCTTCTCATGCAAGCCTCTGCCAGGCTCCCCAGAGTCAAACAGCCTTCATTCCCTTAACATTAAACCCCATTCCCTTACATTAAAAAGAAAGATACCAACAGAGCTGAACTTACGCTCTAGAGAAACTTCCACATATCCATAGGTGTGCTTGTCTTAAAAAAAAAAAAAAGTGCCTTGATTCTTTTTCATCAGTTCCCTCTCAGCACATAAGCTTTAGAATGTGAGAAGTCAGGCCTGTTAGTTTTGTGCTGTATCTGTGATTGCTTATCCCTTTGATTTGTGATTACTTAAAACATAAGAGAAGGAAAAAACACAGTTGATTTTGGCTACTATGATAATTAAGGAGATAATTGATTTTAAGGTGAATATGGCCAATGCCAGAGAGTTTTAGAATGCTAATTTAGGATTTGAAGACTTGCTTTGATTCTGAAACATCCTCGGCAAATTTTTAATGGCAGCCCAGGCTTCCTCTTCTTTTTGCTTGTAAACTACAACAATCCCAAATCCCAGTGTAACTCAAGTGCCATGGAAGCCTATGGTTTTTAGCAAGACCCATAGATAACATAAGAACAATGGTATGACACATCCTCTCCAGAGTGAAAATATACATCAGGTTCATTTCTCCAATAATAATAATATTGTTGAGCAAGAGATACAGATAACAGTAATCTGATTAGATTAATGCACATTAAAGGTGCTCATTTTTCATGTTTTCAAAATACACATTCTTGGAAATAATCAGTTTCTTACCATTCTCACTTCTACTTAGGAAAATAGTAGCACACAGAATATGTTTTTGTTTCCTGGTATGGATTTCTATCTTCTTTCTTTGGGTTATAGTAACCTAACATGTTAGGTTTTTTTTTTATTTTATTTTTAGGAAAGTCCTAGAAACTCTGTTGTTATACTTGTAACTTCCTTATAAAAACATAATAACCCATTTTTGTTCCCAGTCTTAACTAATAGTCAGGCTATGGTTGTCATCCATTAGGACTGGTGGATGTGACATTTAAAGGTAATCTTTGTTTGCTGTTGAAATGTCACCACAGTTATTAGTTCAGGTTTTGACAGAATGCATTTGATCTGAGGTACAATTTATGATGGTTTGGTTAAGGGAAAAATAATTTTAGAAATGGGAAAATTTAATAATGTTTTTTAACAAAAGTTTAATCATTACATTTGTTTGTTTTTGTTCCCAGCATGGCTAATTTTTCTCTAGCTTTCCCTCTTATTTTGTTTTACCATGTCTTCAAGATGCATTCTTTTAAAAAATTTTTTTTTTTTTTTTTGCTGTTTGTTTTTATTTGTTTATTTGAGAGCAACAGAGAAAGAAAGAGGCAGATAGAAAGACAGAGAGAGAGAGAGAGAGAATGGGTGCGCCAGGGGCTCCAGCCACTGCAAACGAACTCCAGACGCATGCGCCACCTTGTGCATCTGGCTAACGTGGGTCCTGGAGAATCGAGCCTCGAACCAGGGTCCTCAGGCTTCACAGGCAAGTGCTTAACCGCTAAGCCATCTCTACAGCCCTCAGGATGCATTCTTGAAGCCAACCCTCACTTCACTTTTTTCAGAGGTTTCTAAGCTATGTGAATAATGGAAATAATTTTTTAAAATAAGTTCAGTGTTTCTTTTATGTATACATCAGAGAAATAAGTTAAAAAGATGAAGCTAAATACATATAGTGTTTTATTAGGTTATAGCCATTTGTCATGTCATTTTTTTACAGATAATAAAATCTTACTCATATTTATTTCATTTTCTTTTCAGAATATTTTTATTATTTATTTACAAGGAGCAAGAAAGAGGAAAGAGAGAGAGAATGGGCATACCAGAGGCCTCTTGCCACTGCAAAATAAATATTATATTATAGTTAATTTAATGTTAGCATAACTTCCAAAACATATAAAGAGAAAAAAGACCAAGATAAAGATGACTTAAAATATGGACCCATTATTAGAGGCTACTGTTAGTTTTACTGCTTTGTTTTTTAATATTTTCACCATCCTGAATGTGTCTGGTCAATGCTCAATAATGCAACAGGTGTATTGATGTGAGTTGCCAGGTTCCAGACTCTACAACTTCATAGTGCTAAGAATATTTCTGATGAAATGCTGTGCCCATGATCCTTATGTCACTCATTTTAAAGCACACAGTACCTGGTTTTGCTCCTTCGGCAAATTATACATGAGAGCGGGGATTTCTACTGTACCTGGAGATGTGATGTAATCTCCCAAAATCTCAGAGAAGACATTGAAGGCTGAGGAAGCCTGACATCTTAAATTACTATCTAAACTTCATTAATAGAGAATCGCCTTTTACCTTTGAGCACACAAAATGCTTTAAATTAATTAAGAATATATATTTGAGCTGGGTGTGGTGACATATGCCTTTAATTCCAGCACTCAGGAAGCAGAAGTAGGAGGATTACTGTGAGTTTGAGGGCAGTCTGAGACTATATAATAGTGAATTCCAGGTCAGCCTGGGCTAGAGTGAGAACCTACCTCAAAAAGAAAGAAAGAAAAGGAAAAAGAAAAAGAGAATATATGTTTGTTTACATGCATATATTTAAATGAGGGTCTTGGTGATAGATAAACCTTTATTTTCTCAAAAAAATATTGCTGAAGTTGTCTTTTGAATTTGACTGTATTCCCTTTAACAATTAAGTACATTCTTTTGGCCTCTCAGGCCAAACAAGTAGCTGTTTCTTTTTCCACAGTGCTTAGCACTGAACATGCTGTAGTGCCTGTCATTGATTTTCACTGTTTCCTATGCACATTATGGCCACAACAAGATGTCCTAAGCACACATAATGTCATTCTCAACCATTGGTCTATGGAAACTGAGATGCAGGAGCTATATCTGTCCATTACACCCTGCATCCCCTACTGGATTCAGAAATCTCTTTCCACTATCTCAGTGCCAGGAGGATGAGGGCATTCCAAGAACTGACAATACCCTCTTAGCTGTGTTCTCCTTAAGGTGGCTGGAGAGGAAAAAGGAACATTATTTCCAAATACATCCAAGTACAAGTTACTAGGCCTAGATCTTGCTGCTATTGTGCCAAGTCATAGGAAGAGTTGACATTAGCCAAGAATAACATGAAAGTGAGAAGACAGAGGCTAACTCCCCAAAACACTCTGAGCCCGTTGACCTTGCTTTGTCTGCCATTTTCCCCCGAACCTCAGAGCCATTGCTATGTGATATGAGGCTGATACTCAGTCCTCACCAACCACCACCAACCACTAAGCCCCAGCACACACTGATCCACTGCACTGCCATCCACCGTCTGACATTTCAGTGTCCTCTCTCTTCTTTTAAAAATTAATTGAAGTTAACAAAGCAGTGGGGTTCACTTTGACATTCTTGTACATAAATGTCTCTATACTTTGTTCTCTTGGAAGAGGTCCAAATTAAAATCTCGAGATTTATATTTCTTCAGAGGCTTGTTATGATTTTATGAGAAAACAAACAAGATTAGGATTTTCTTCCACTATTCAGGAGTGCTTTGTAGATGACAGGTGCTTTTTCTAAGTGTTACTTTTAGCATGTACTTTTTACTGAGTAAAATTCACTTTGCAATAAGTTATAGACTTACAAGTGAGTGATTCAGTGGTATATACCACATTTGCAATATTGTAGAGCCATCTGTTGATCTACTTCCAAAATATTTTTCCACCTCACATCAAAAATCCTACAACCATCCATTGATTACTCCCATCTGCCCCTCCATCAGCACTGCTCCCATCTGTCTCTCCACCAGTCCTTAGCAGCAGCGAGTACTGAGCACTAACATCCTAGAGGCATGCAATCTCAGCAGTCTCAGGAGATGGTTATTCATTTGGTGTTATCACTTCTTCATTGTACAGATTAGGAAAGTTGAGATATAGCTATTAAATGGATTAACTGACACCTACTGAAAAGTGCAGGCATGAAATTCATATTCAATGATTTTCATGTCTTGAGTTCTCCAGATATTTTTTTTCAAAGGAACACATTTTGTAAAAGTACAAACTAATTTTGTAGTGGGTGAAACCTCTGCTAACATCAGGACTTTACACAACTAACATTTGGGTGTGGGGCATATTACTGGGTTGTGGCTAAAAAATTGAATGAAACAGAAACGGTTCAGCCTCAGCCTTGGGCTTCACAGAGGCAATCTGAGTCCTCACCCCTTGCACTGGCTGCAAAGTAGTTGCCAAAGGGTAGATAGAAGCAAGACCCCTGAAATGGAACACAGAAAATTAGCTCCTTGGCTGACCAGGAAGTTGGTGCTGGGGAGATCATTTTACCCTTCTGGGCTTATTTTTTCACCACTCCTTTAAGGGGGTTATACCTGAAAACTTCAAGTTCTCCTCTTGCCCCAAATATCTATAGTTAGTACTTAAAAATAATTAAGGTTTTAGTTAATCCCTGTGGTCACAAAGCACCCTTTTTGGCTTATGGATTTTTCCAGCACCTGTTTGCTAGGCACTTTGGGTGACAAATCAGCATGGAGTAAGGATGCCACAAGTATTCACAGGCCTGGCAGTGAGTTTTCTATGTTGGCTCTCAGCTGTCTGCTCCTTAAGGTACAGACCCCACATTACCATCTGTCAAGACCCAGGTTATGCCAAGATATGCAGATTGTTCTTGGGTCCTTGGCAGGGACAAGATCAGAGTCAGGGACTTTGCTACAGAGAATGAAGATATTCAGGTGTTTTCAAATCATCTTGTCTTGGTCTGACCTCAGAGTGCATTAGGAACCTAACCTTCAGGTCTGTTAACCTGAGTCTATGTAGGAATCATTTTGTTGTTGTTGTTGTTGTTGCTGTTGTTTTTGCTTGTTTGTTTTTCTTTGACAGAATCTTAGTATGTAGGTTAGCCTGGAGCTGGCTCTGTCACCAAAGGAAACCTCAAACAGGGATTCTCTTGTCTCAAGCTCCTGGTTAATGGCATTATAGGCATGTGCCATCTTTACTGTGTCTGGCTTGAAAAGACATTTCTTTAAACAACCTCAGCGCTGGGGCATGGCTCCTTGGAAGAGTGCTTGTCTTGCATCCATGACACTGGAACTTTGACCCCAGCACTGTTAAAATAAAATACAGCTCTTAACAACCTTGCTGGCAGTGTCATTGGGAATGTCCATTGTCGTTGCTTTACTGCTGGTTGCATCCCTGTTTCTGAGCAAACACAACACTCAGTATTTGCTTTGTTTCAAAACATACATCTAGGGCTGTGGACCTGGATGAGTGGTTTGCTTACAAGCCTGGCAACCAGAACTCAACCTTCAGCACCCACATATGGCCTGATGCAAAGTGGCACGTGTGTCCATGAACCCAACATGCCTATGGCACTGGGAAGTAGAACTAGGAGAATCCAGATGCTTGAGGGCCAGATAGACTGGCTCACAAGAAGCAAACTGGCAAAACAAAATGACAAGGGTGACCTTGTCCCAGGCAGGGTGGGACATATACTCCAAGGTTGTCCTCAGACCTCCACACGTTCACCATGGGATGCACACCCCCCCCACACACACAAATTTTTTAAAAGATAAATCTGCTTCTACTCACTTTGTTGATACATCATTAAGTAAAACTTTTAGCCAGGTGTGGTGGCGCATGCCTTTAATCCCAGCATTTGGGAGGCAGAGTTAGGAGGATCACTATGAGTTCAAGGCCACCCTGAGACTGCATAGTGAATTCCAGGTCAGCCTGGGCTAGATTGAGACCCTACCTCAAAAAACTAAAAAAAAAAAAACTTTAGTGATACCGTGTGTGTGTGTGTGTGTGTGTGTGTGTGTTGGATTTCAAAGGTCAAATTAACCAAAAATTGTTTAACTTTGGCATCTCTGTATAAGATAATTTTTCAAGGAAGTTTTGAAGCTAATTCTAACAGATGTTTCTATGGCAACACTATTGCCAGCAGCTAAATTACATTGGGGCTTGCCTAGCCTTGGGGCTTTGGATAGGAAGGCCAGCAGCCTAGGAGAGAGATTGAGAGATTGGGATGGAGTTTAGGGAGGGAAACACCTGCTGCGTTCCTGTATGAGAAAAGAAGCACATTACTGTACCAAAGGAGAGTTTCAATAGTAGGTGCCCCTTGGGAAGGAATGCCCTGAGGGCTGGTGTTCCAGAGAGAGCTCATTTTTGCAGTCTTGCTGAAGGGAAATGAGGGCCTCCAGTGTTTTAAATATCATTTTTGAGGAGCACCAACTACCATCCTGTGTCTTGCTATCAGAATCTTCTTTTGGAGGCCATAATGATCTTACATAGAACCTAATAGCCTCTTAAGCTTCTCTTTTAAAAAGACCCTGAAGAAAATATTTAATCCTTAATTTTAATCCTTTTAAATTCATAAAAGTACCAGGTTTTTTTTTTTTTTTTTTTAGCAAATCAAGTGCTCTAGCTGGAACCACAGTGAAAAATGGGCAGGGCAGGAAAATTAAATGGGTGGTCAGTAGTCAGGACTCAGCCAGCTTCTAGGGTCCTAGGGAAGTCAGTAGTCGGGACTCACACAGTGTGTCCCTTCATTCCTTTTCCCTGTGACATGACAGCCACTCCTAAGGGAGCACTCTAGGTAATTAGCCTTTATCTCTAGCTCTGTCACCAGCAGACTTTCTTTATACTCCATCTTATTTCCTTCTTTGTACAATGAGAATATTGGCCTATAGGCCTTCTAGTTTTAAAATTATATTAAATTATGGCTTATGAGAATAACTATATAAATGTTCTAGTGTCCAATCTCTCTATTTCTTTCTTTCTTTCTTTCTTTCTTTCTTTCTTTCTTTCTTTCTTTCTTTCTTCCTTTCTTCCTTTCTTCCTTTCTTCCTTTCTTCCTTCATTCCTTTCTTTCTGTCTTTCTGTCTTTCTGTCTTTCTTTTCTTTCTTTTTTTTGAGGCAAACCCAACAGACTGGCCTTTTCTTTTAATGGGAGAGAGTGAGCAGGAGAGAAAGAGAGAGGGAGAGAGAGAGAATTGGCATGACAGGGCCTCCAGCCACTCTAATCAAACGCCAGATGCATGTGCCACAGTTGCAGTCAGGTTCGCATTGCTGACAGAAATCTCCCAACCAAGAGCAGCTTGTGAGAAATTATTTTGGCATAAAGGTTCAAGGGGAAACTCATGATGGCAGGGAGAAATGCGGGCATGAGCACAGGGTGCACATCACCTCCTCATCAATATCAGGTGGACAACAGCAATAGGAGAGTGTGCCAATCACTGGCAAAAGGAAGCTGGCTATAATAACCATAAGCCTACCCACAACAACACACTGCCTCCAGGAGGCTTTAATTCCAATACACTCCCTCTAAGAGGCTGGGGAGCTAGCATTCAGAACACCTAAGCTTATGGGGACACCTGAATCAAACCGCCACAGCCACCTAGTATGCATGTGCATCCTTGCGCTCTTGTGTCACCTTATGTCTGGCTGACATGGGACCTAGAGTGTCAAACATGGGTTGTTAGTCTTTGAAGGCAAGTGCCTTAACCACTAAACCACCTCTCCAACCGTGGTGTCCAATTTCTAAATGTTGCAAGCTGCACTGTAATTGCTAAAATCCAAGCCAAGATTCGTTGGCCTTTTGACTCATTTCCCCATTCTATACATAACTTTTAAAATAGTGAAATCTGTAGAACAATTGGAAAAATATAAAGAAGATCTACCCAATTAACCATGTCCTGACTTCTGTTTAATGTAAATTCACTATTGACTAAGGGAGACTCTATGACAGATTTTCTTTGGTGCTCAAGTCATACAGAAAGTGAGCTTGTTTATGATGAATGTGTCTCCCTTTACACTTGGGCATTCCTGGACTAGAAGGAAATGCACCACTGCTTGTAGGATGCTTACATTCCTCCTCAAACATTGCTTGTCTGAGAGTTGTCACAGAGCTAGAGGGTCTGTACGAGGCACTCCAGTTCTCAGAATTACTATGCCACTCCCTAATTTGAAAGTTGTGTTGTCTTTTTGGGTGATTAGTGTGAAAAACATAACCCACAGAATTTAGATAGACTGTTTCAAATGTTTACTGATTAAGTTACTGTGGTTCTTTTACATTTTAGTTAACTTTCCCAGAAAACTACAATAAGCTGAATAGATATTTGAGGAGAATGATATGTAATAAATGTTACTCCTTGAGATAGCATGTGGAAACTTTTAGATTCACAGCAGATGCCAGTTTCTCCCAAAGGCTACAGAATGTGCTTGCATAGAAACTCTGCAAATCAGAATTATTATTTTTCACACTTGGGGTAAATTTTTAAGCTTAGAATTTAGCAATCTTTAAGTGAAGTGTTTTTATGATAGCAGATGCCAGGAAGGCAGCTATACTCTGACTCTCATATAAACTGCCTTATCAGGTTCTCCAGTCAGAGGGGTATTTAGTTATAATCTATAATATATGAGCTTTACAGTTACTTATTTGTGTCATTTACCCAAAAAACACTTTAAGGAAAATAACTGCATAAATGTAGATTGTTTGAGAAAACAGAAAATACTAAAAAGTCACAATAGGCCCAATTCACTTTTAACAGTTTTTTTTTCCATTTCAACGCTCTTTGCATTAATGATAAAAAGAGAACTTTGACAAGGAATATAAAAGTTTCTATAGGCTGTATTCTAGAATACACAACCAAAAGTCAAAGCATAAGAGTCCTTGAAATATAGTATCCAGTT
The DNA here is from genome assembly GCA_036346955.1 of Dipus sagitta. NCBI lineage: Eukaryota > Metazoa > Chordata > Mammalia > Rodentia > Dipodidae > Dipus > Dipus sagitta. Next base: position 45,819,482 of record CM070784.1, read on the forward strand.
ATTAGAAGTCAATTAAAGACTACTTCTACCCCATGAGTGTGGAAGTGCTGTGGGACCAGCTGTCCCTCTCCTGGTAGGACCCTTTGATGCATATTTGGGGGAATCAGAGCACAGGATTGCATATAATCACATGATAAGTTCTCTCAGTTCATGACCTGAAAAGGGCACCTGAGATCTCCAAGTGGTAAGCAAACGGAGCAGAGAAGATGCTTCCACTCTTCAGAACTGGAGAGAGTTCATCTAATTTGAGATACCTATATAAAATACAGACATTTTCAAAGCAGCTCAGAGTTCATAGAGCAACAGAAAAGGGGAAATGATTGTGTACTAGAAAGAGTTAAAGTTTTCCTTTAAAGAACAAACTACAAAAAAAAAAAAAGAAATTTTAAATACAAAAACAATTTAAAATCTCTCTTCCCTCTGATGCCAGTGAAATACAAGGTGACACTGATGAGAGGAAAAGGGGTCACTGTGACTCAGGTGAAGAGGGCAAGAAAGGGTTTGAAGGTAAGAACATGCGATGCCAGAATTAAGACTTGCATAATCAACGGTCATGTCAGGTGCAACAGGGTAGAGAAATGGCTCACTGATATGAGGAGGTTCTGCAGCTTCCCATCATACAGCAGTAAAATACTGCCCAGGCAGCATATGGGAAGGCAAAGTGTGAAGACACGATTCATGCAGCTCTGCTCACCCACACATTGAGTGGGTTTCTAGACCCAAGAGGGGCAGCATGCCATGCTGCAGTTGAAGGTTTCCTAGTTAAAGGATCCTTGCAGATAAAACCTCAGAAATCAGCAAGGCAAAGATCACATTCTCTCTCATACGTGGATACTAGATTTAAATATATATGTATATGTATATATATATGCATATATACCTGTATATATGCATATATATATGATCCCATTTATGTATATAACATGCTTAAAGTGAGACTACTTGGAAAAAGTAAGGCAGAAGGGGCAGAATAAGGATGGCATAGGAAGTTATATGTAGTCCGTATATTTGAATGAAATTTCTCTGTGAAACTCATGTATATGTTCAATGGCAATATGCCAATTATGAAATAAGAATGAGTCTGTGGAGATGGCTCGGTGATTAAAGGTTTGTGCTTGCAAAGCCTGCTGACCAGAATTCAATTCCACAACCACTGATGTAAAGCTGGATAAGCATTCATTTAAAAAATAAAAATAGAAAAGGAATCACCAACAAAAGGTAAAATTACTGAGAATAGCATCTAAATCATATTCTTTTAAATGTCTCAATTCAAAGTTCAAAAAACAAAGTTCTGCAAGCAAAAAACTCAGTTACCAGTATTTGAAAGACAAAATGACATAGCCATACTTTTGTCCTCCAAGGGGAAAACAGAAGATATGACAAATAGTGTATGTGGTATAATAAAGTGAGGTACACAGCTCACCATCTTTAAAAAGTGTTCCAGACTGGTCCTTGAAATGTCTGTGGGATTTAGATGCCAGTTAACAGTGATCCTGGGGCTCAGGCCTCATGGACTTCATTGGCATAGGAAACCACACATTACTAAGTGCAGGGAGAATTCTTCAGTCATCCTTGCATTATTTCTCACCACAAATATATTTCGGCAGCAGGTAGCACAATTTGGGCAGAATGTAGGATACTGTCATATCTCTTCATAGAGCGAGAGTGTCAGCAACTTGAGACACAGTCCTCAAATCTTTCTTGATAACATCTTAGAAGAGCAAATAGTTGTGTCTCATTGTGATTTGACCCAGCAGGTGTGACACTTATGATGTAGCAGGTGAAGCTAGAAGTGTTTTCTTTTTCTAAATCTACAAAGAGCAAATAATTTGGATAAATAAAGATAATGAAAAGAGGCAATAGCTGGACGGAAAACCTTCCTACTCCTTTTTAACATCTATCAGTACTAGCCCTGATTGGAGTAAGTGGGTTTCCGGTTCACCTTGTGTTTTGATGCATTCTACTGCTGTCAGACAATGTCACTGGAAGAATTCTTGGTGAGAGCAAAAAGTGTGGATGAGATTACAAGCATAAAAGGAGGCTTGAGGCACCCTAAAAATCAGCCTAACCTCAAAAATAAAGATATGAGGAATATAAATAGTACATAATCATCTCTGTTTATGTAATATTTCTAAGCTGTAAAGTCAAAGTGTGAATTTAGAAGAATGGGCATTCATTACTAATGCGTGTGAAAGAACAGACAAATGTTCATGTTTGTACCATTTTATAAGTTGGTCAGCCAGTTTTTTTTTTTTTTTTCTCTGAAGGGTCAAAAATGTGACGTTCATTAGCATGCTGTGTTTGCCAACGTTATTTGGGTGATATCTGCCACCATTATTGCCAGCTCTTCCCTAGATGCTTCATGCCCTTTCCTGGAACAGGAATCCAGGAGTTCCAACGCTGGGTATTGGCTTTTCTAAGGTCAGGAAGTAGTACAGAGCAGTCAGACAGAGCCTTTGGGCCCCCTAATGGTGACTGGTGTCACCACAGCTACTCAGCCAGGTCTAAAGTGGCTTCAACAATGCCTGTTTAAATAACTTAGCCAAAGACAGAGGCTAGCATGTGTATCTTATGATAGATACGATACAGCCCAATTGAAAGAGAGAGAATAGAGGTCATTTACAAACTAATGATTAACATACTGCCTGTATGGAATGAGTTTTAGAGTCACTCTTGGCAATACGATCATTGTGCCACAGAAACATATTCTTTATAAAGATGTAATATTAGTACACTCGAGAGGAAAAAAAAATTCTTAGTAATTGTAATGAACTGAATAGCCAGTTATTGGGGCCAGGAGATTGTTTAGTGGTTAAAGGTGCCTGTTTCCAAAGCCTGTTTGCCCATGTTAATTCTCCAGCGTCTATATAAAGCTAGACACAAAAAAGCATTTGTTTGCAGTAGCAAAGAGGACCTGGCACATCCATCCAATATATATGGGCAAATAAATAAAATTAAAAAAAAATAACTAAGGCTACAGAAAGCACATAAATGTTTCAGTAAAATTATTAGTAATATGTGGTACTTAGACATAAGAGGATCTGTGACTGTTTGGAGGTACATCATGTGAAATATAATGTGTGTGTGTGTGTGTTTTGTGTTTGTGCTTCATTTATTCCTTCTGCATGTATGCAGAGTCTGTCTGGCTCAAAGCTGCTTAAACTTCTGGGATACGCGTAGGTGTGATTTTTCTAGCCAGATGGAAAATACACTAACTCAAAATTATTATACACCACTTTCTTTCTACATTTGTTATTGTATGCCCAGTTTCTTTATAGGTAGTTCCTTAGTATTCCAGTGATTTTGTTTTGTTTTACAATACTGAAGATTGAACCCAGGTCCTCTCACGTACTAGGCAACTATTCTACCACTGAGCTCCATCCCCAGCCCAGGCCTATTAGCTTCACCAACAATAAAAATCCATGAATGCGGACTGGAGAGATGGCTTATTAGTTAAGCGCTTGCCTGTGAAGCCAAAGGACCCCAGTTCAAGGCTCGATTCTCCAGGACCCACGTTAGCCAGATGCCTAAGGGGGCCCATGCGTCTGGAGTTCGTTTGCAGTAGCTGGAGGCCCTGGCAAACCCATTTTCTCTCTCTCTCTCTCTCTCTCTCTCTCTCCCTGTCTGCCTCTTTCTCTGTCACCCTCAAATAAATAAATAAAAATGAATGAAAAAATATTTAAAAATCCATGAATGCATTGCTATTCTTGGGATTAAGATGCTTTTCTTTTCTAACTATATTCTAACTATTTCTTTTTTCACAACAGTGATAGTAGCATCCATTATAAAAAAAATCACTGTTTACTTAAAACAAGAGATGCAATTCTCTTGAATTTTTAATCAAATTTTTGTTATGGGAATTTTCTGTTATTCACCAAAATATAAATCTACATATATCTATTAATGCACTCCAATACTCACCAACATTTGTAATTTATTTCAATCATCTGCCACATAAAATGATTACTTCTAAATCTCTTTATTTTAAAAACATGTTAGGGGGTGGGAAAAAAATACAGGTGACATCATAGCATGAGACCCTTTGCAAAGAACCAGGTTCTCACACTAGGGGATTCTTACATGAAAGAGAAGTAAATATATAAGAATACAAGTGACATCTAATCATATGACAGGTAAACTATCGATTTTTCATCCCTAGGGGAAAATATATTGTAGGAAAATATACTTCACAGCAAGTTGTTTTCACATGTCTATTTCTTGTGAATTTGAGGCAGAAGAAAGGTTTACAAAATGCCTACTTGTGTGCTTCATAGCCATCTCTATTTCTGTTACCTAGTGAGAGCTATTCTCTACCTATTTCAGAATTCAGAATTGGAAAGTTATAATATTTTCAAGTCTAGGACTTTTCTCATTCAGTATGATGAGATTGCTTGGTAAATCACTAATGTGAATCTCATTAGAAAGCAAGATGTTTTTTGGAAAGTGTGTCTTGAGAATACTATATAAAATCAGTCTTACATTCTTCATCCTCTGTCTTTTTTATTTTAGTCTCTCAGTCAGGTCTGCCAAGCAGACGTTATTTGAATATTGTTAAGGAGTTGGACTCCAAACCAACTTGTTCAGATTTAAACTTTTACTGTACTTCCTTTATTTTATCATCAGAAGTTTTAAATAGGACTGAAAACTTTTCTTTTTCTATTTTGCTTCTCCCAGTAAAGGCCCCTAATCTTATTTTGGCATTTTTCTTGCCAGCAGCTAGCTTTGTGGATATTTGAATGATACTAATGCATACTTGATTACAAAAATAAATTTTCTCTCACCCTCAAGAGTTATAGGAAAAGCCTCACTATAACTTGTTTTTCCTGAGAGTAATTCAGCTTTTGAATCCTTCCCAACAAATGTTTGAAAAATTATACTAAATGCAATTATTCTAAGTTCTGTCTTTGAAGACTGGGTACTACTCTTATGTGGCTCTATGACCCAGGCGTTGGGCCCAGTCTTGTAGCACAAGGGTCCCCTAAGGCCTTACTCACTGTCCCCTGCTTTCATCTAACAAGAAGTAACTACATTGAAGAAGGGGCACCACCCACTCCTTACAAGGAACAGCATATGTCATTCCCACTCATTTGCCACACCCACTTCCGGGGAAGAACACGAGTGCAAAGTCAGAACGCCTGCGTGCTCTGGAAGGAGAATCAGAGCTTGATCCCCAGAGGGAGTTGCTGAAGCCTGGCCTTTGGCACACACCACGGCAGACATGTAGAGCCGGTGGGCCCTCCCGCACAGAGAAGCATGAGAGGGTAAAGTTGAGACCTGGCAGAGGACCCTGGACACATAGACATGGCAGTCACTTTCTGCCTTACAGATGCTACCTGGAGCAGAGGCTGATGTGGCAGTGGAAGGATCCCCAGGGGAGGAGGCTGGGGACGAGAAGGCAGCCCTCCCTGCTGCGGAGGCCGGGAATCTAGAGGAGACCAAAACGGATGCTGAAGGCCCAGAGGTCTCAGACAGCGAAAGGCCTCAGACCACAGAGTCTGTAGCTGCCACAGCTCAGGTAAGGGTCCTCCTGAGGGTAGGGTACTCTGTCTGCCAGCTAACGGTCATAGCTCCGTGTCTGTGGAAGGAGTTTGCAGCCATTTTGTGATGCCAGCACCCACTCAGAGTCAGCACAAGGCTAGAGGCTGGTCCAATGGCCTCTATGCCTATGGTTGCCTTGACCCTAGACACAGAAGGAGGGGAAAGAAACTGTTAGGTAAATGATGGGGGGAAGGGATAAAGCACAGGTAATAGAAAGATGCCCTTGGAGAGAGGGAGAGAGAATATGATAGGATGGCAGGGCTGTTGAAGGAGTGAGCAAGTGCCCAGGGCCAGGTCCTCGGTGAGAACCAGTGAGCTCACATTACTATTATCACCGTTTTGTGCTTCTCCAAGAGTGCCCTCAGATTCACCACCAGGCTTCTTTCACCAAGAGCCAACTTCGGGGTCCCACTTTCAGAAAGAAATGCTGTGATGAGCACGGGCTTCATTTTAGAGCTGGATGTAGGGCCCCACTGTTCTCCAGTAATGATAAAAGGCAACACATCCCATTTTCTGCTCCTGGGACAAGAATGGGCAGCTACATATATGAGACCAGCAATAGAAAACCTCCTGTATTTCTTCTCATTGAAGTCTCCTCGCCTTCTCAGGACAAACCTCCTGGGTGCAGCTCCCACTAGTCTGTGGATTATCCATAGGAACCTCCCATTTACAAAGCAGTCTGACTAACCAAGGACCCAGACATGCACCCCACTGAGGGCCTAGTAGTGCAGGAGAGACAGTGAGGAAAGCAGGGCCTGTGTGCAGGGCACAGGCCTAACATCCACAGCCCAGTGGGCCTGGGGTGGTGATGGTTAGCGGGCTGCAGGAAGTCTAGGGCAGCTGGGAGTGGAGGCAGGTCCTGGCACAGTCATCTTGTTTCCCATACCCTCTTTGTGCTTCTTTGTCCCACAGGAGAAGACCATCCCTTCTGTCATCATCGAGCCAGCTTCCAACAATGAAGGGGAGGGAGAACACGAAATTACTGTGGGTTCTGAGACAGAGGAGGCCACAGATGAAGCAGCTTCTGTGGGAAAGACACCAGAGCCCACTGTGGAGCCGAAGCCTCTGGACTCTCAGGCTATGCCCACTGCGCCAGCGAGTGCTGCTGATTCCTTGGCATCGGCAGGGGACGCAGCTCAGGAAGTGCCTCCTGGCTTTCTCTACAAGGTCTGTCTGTTGTAACCTCAGGGCCACTTGCCCTTTTTTTTGAGTCCCCTTTGCTCAAGTTGTAGCTTCCAATGTTTTCCATTTTACGTTATGCATTCTTTCTCAAAACTGTCTTCCCTTCATCCTAACCACCCCCTGGAGAGTGGTAACATTTCCATGCTAGTGGTCAAACAAGGACCTTCAGAATATAACAGAATAACAGGGCACGAGGCCTGCCCCTGGTAGTGGGTGAGCTAAGTCCCCTCCTGCCAGCCCCCCACCCCCACACCAGGTACCTTTAAGTCTGGTCAGCCTGAAGCAGATGAGGCCTTTTGAGTCACCAGATGCTCAGTAGAGGCTTTCAGGCAGGCAGGAAGCAATGACCAAAAATGAAGCAAATAAAGGCAGGAATAACCTTCTATGAAAAGGAAGACGTAAGTATGGTTCCATTCATGGGAAGGATTTTCTCAGAAAGAGTCCTTCCTAAAGCAAAGAATGCTTTCCAACTGATTAAGGAAAATAACAGCAGTTGCTTAAAAACTGTGGTCTAAAACATGCATCTGGTTAGGAAATTTTAATTTTATAATTTGTTTTATATTTTAAAATTGACTCTTTTAACTTGAGGGGGGGGACGGAGAGAGATAATTGGAGCATCAGGGCCTCAGACACCGCAATTGGACTCTAGACTCTTGCACCACCTCATGGGCATGTGCATCCTCGCACTTGCCTCGCCTTTGTGCATCTGGCTTACATGGGATCTGGAGAGTCAAACTTGGATCCTTAGGTTTTATAGGCAAGCACCTTAACTGCTAATCCATCTCTCCAGCCTCAAAACTGACCTTTTTATTTGTTTAGTTTTTGGTTTGTATTGTAATACTAGTATCAAACTCTGAGCCTTGCCCATGCTAAGCAAACACCTACTCCAAAGATATATTCTTAACCCTTTTTAGTTTTTGAGACAGGCTGTTGCTAAATTGCATAAGCAAGCTCTGACCTTGGGATCTTACTGCCTCAGCCTTCCTAGTTGCTGCGATTCTGAGCATAGACCACCATACCTTGAGAGCTACTTTCCTTTTTAGAGAACATTAAATGTGTGTGCATTCTTAATTATGGGATTGAATATTGCTAGTCATTCTCTCCCTACCTTCTTTTGTAGGTAACTACTCCCTTGCTACCTGAAGTGTTTATGGGTATAATAGATTTCTGCATGAATTAATGTGGAGGGAAAAACTTAACCTGTAGTTTAGAGGGCTGTGTTTGGAGGTGTTTGCTTAACTAGCATGCCTAAAGTTTAGCTAGGACACTATGACTTCACCAACCTTTTGGGGAGTTGTTTATTTTTCTTTTTGAGATAGGGTCTTACTTTGTAACCCATAGCTTATACTGGCCTGAAACTGGCTAGTAATCTTTGCTGGCCTCCTGAGTGATGGGATTATAGGTATGAGCCACTACACTTGTCTTTTCTATAAAATTAATCAGTTCTTTTGAATATTTTGCAGGTGGAAACACTGCATGATTTTGAGGCTGCAAATTCTGATGAACTTACCCTACAAAGGGGTGATGTGGTGTTGGTAGTGCCCTCAGACTCAGAAGCTGACCAGGTAAAGAATAAGATTGGGGTCTGCAGAGATGACTTAGCAGTTAAGGGGCTTGCCTGGAAAACCTAAAAATGCTTGTTCCAATATACAGGTCCTACATAGCCAGACGCAGACGTGATGCAAGCATGCAATGTTGTACATGCTTATCAGGGAGCGCATGCATCTGGAGTTCATTTACAGTGGCTGAAAGGCCCTGGTGCACCCTTTCTCTCTCTGCCTCTTTCTCTCTCTCTTAATAATAATAATAATAATAATAATTAAGAAGAAGAAGATTGGAACACACTTCAGGCCACATTGGAATTTTAAGGCTCAACTGTGTACAGTGACTTCTTGAAACATTTGTTTTCTGAGATACTGCAGGCCAACTATGAAAAGGGATTAAAGCCTGTGACAGAGCACACCATTTACTCATTTGTAAGGTTACCTTTCTGATATGCTGTTACCTTATTTCTTTTCTATACCATTAGATGGCCTATCTTGTCCCTTGGTCGCTTCCCAGAGATGTTTTACTGTGATAACGGTTTTCAGGAAATGCTGGCAAGAAGCACATGAACTCGAGCCCTTCAACAGTGGTTGCCGATGGGAAAATGAAGGTTGATGGGAATGAGACAGAACATTTTGGGGAGATTGAAATGCTATATATCTTGATAGTGGTGTGGTAACATGTATATATGTATTTGTCAATCCTTATTAAATTTTATTCCTAACAATTATGCATTATAAAGTATTTAAATTACACCTCAGCTTAAAAAAAATAACTTTCTACTAGAATGGTCTGATGGCAAGATGCTGGAAATTCTTACTTTGCTCCTAGTCACGATTTGTGAACTAAAATGGCATGCAAAACACGTATAAATGAGTCTGTGAACATATTTTTCCAGTGAGAAGTGCTGTAACTTCCACACTATTTTTAAAGATATTTATTTATGAGTCATCCCCCTAAAAATAAAGTTAAAGATCACAAATTTTTGGTTAAGAGTTATATGCACAGGGGCTGGGTAATCTGGGCAAATGGTTTGTCATGCAAACATGAAGACCTATGTTCAGATCCTCAGCACCCATGTAAATGTTGGACATAGTAGCATATGCCCAGGGAGGCAGAGACAAGAGGGATCCTAGGTGGCTGCTGGCTAGTCCAGTTGAATTGGTGAGTTCTGGGCTCTATAAGTGACCCTGTCTCAAAAGTAGAGTGCAACTGATAAAGAAACCTTAGGTTTACCTGTGGCCTCCACACACATGTACACATACCCCCACACATGCATACACATGTGCACACACATATACATGCAAAAAGAGAAAAAGTTGCATGCCCAACATTTTCTTATTTAGTTTGATAATACATTTACTAATATAAATTAAATACTGGTCAAACACCCGGAGTATCTGCCACTATAACATGTAATTAGAAAGTAATTTTTAAGTAGTACTTTTTTTAAAGCTCTAAATGTTTAAAACTTTAAAGGTACATGTCTAAACAATCTGTTTATTAAGAAAAACAGTGCACATTAAAAAATAGTTCATACAGATTTCAAGTCTAAGTTCCAAGCCTGCAAGTACAATAGAAGGTCACGAAAAATACAAAGCAGCGAGAAAGAAGGAAATAATAAGTTCACAAATGAATACACTCAGCAATACACGATAGTCAGACATAGTGGCCAGTGCCTGTAATACCAGCACTCAGGAGTCAGAGGCAGAAGGATAATGAATCTGAGACCAGTTTGGGCTACATAGTGAGACCCTTTCTTAAAACCCACACAAACACACCAAACAAAAGATCCATAAAACCTACAACCCACTGTAAAGTTAATAAAGCCAAAAATGGGTATTTTAAAGGACTAATAAGATTATTATTAAAATCTTGGAAGGACTATGCAAGAGAAAAAGTGATATAGCATAGATTACCAGTATAGAAAAATGTATAAACACCTTTTTACATCTAGAACATCAAAGTCCCATCATATTAACTCTTTTTCTCATTGCTGTGATTAAATACATGACAAGAAGCAGCATAAGGGAAGAGAGGGTTACTTTGGCTCACAGTGTAATGGAGTGCAGTCCATCCTGACAAGGAAGACAGGCAGCAGGCGGCTCCATATCCCTGGACATATGCAGCTGAGTCTCCTCATCTCCTGACATATTGACAGGACTCAGATGGCTCTCTATTTTTCTCTTTACTTAGTTCACAACTCCAACCTATGAACAGTGTTGCACACATTCAGGGCAGGTCTTCTCCCTTCAGCGAATTCTCTCTGGAAAAGTCTTTATGGACATACTCCAAGACGTGCCTCACAAAGTGCCCCAGTTATTGACAAAGTAACCCCCACAAGTCTACCCTTTGTCACTTTGAGACCTGAACACATCACTGTAAAACATAATATACTCTTTTTTTCCTTTTGTTTTTTTGAGGTAGGGTCTCACTCTAGCTCAGGTTGACCTGGAATTCACTATGTAGCCTCAGGGTGGCCTCGAACTCGTGGTGATCCTCCTACCTCTGCCTCCTGAGTGCTGGGATTAAAGGCACACGCCACCACACCCAGCCATAATATACTTCTAAAGCCCTATGCTTATTTCATAATACAAAATTCATAGTCCATCTCCAAGAGTCCTCTGAGTCTTTAAAATTCTAATAGTGTTCAAAAGTTTAAGAGCAGAGTTGTTGGGCACTAACAGGCACAGGCTGGAGCCTTCAGGAGAGGGGCCTGAGCTGCCTGGCACAGCTAAGGACCCCAGGGCTACAGAAAGCCACTCCCTCTACAATCCCCGCACACATGAACTTAGGCTCTGCCCATAGCCCTGTAACCTTTGACCAGTGCTTAGGAAACTCCTTATCGGCCAGTAGTTCACACAGCCCATCCCCCTGAGACCCTAGATCACCTGACCTCCCACCCCCACCATTGCCTACTTGCTGGAAAGAACATCTCCAGGCATAGGCTAACAAAATTTAAACCCACCAGTCACCTTAGGGTCCTCCCCCCACCCTCACCCTCAGATGCTTATAAACCCATTTCCCTGACAATAAATGGGGAGAGCTGTTCAACTATCTCCAGGTAGTGATTCTTTCTCTCGACATGCTCTCACTCACCCCCGGTTGCCTGGGCGCCTTCTGGGGGGGACCATGGCTGGCCCCAGAGCAAGAACCCAGGAACCCACACAGAGTCTTTTCTGAGCCCCCATGAGATGAAAACGAAGTCACATAAGGCAGGAATAACAGGATAAAAGACAAACTGGGCAGGGCAGACCATAGGTGCTACAGCCCCTATGTGACATCTGGGCTTGTGGCGGCAGCTTGATGCTCCTGTGGATTTGAGTAGTCCCTTCATGAGTTCCTGTGGTCCTGGGCAGCCCCATACCTTCAGGTATGTCACCCACAGCAAGTGTAACTTCTTTCTTCGATCAGCTTCTCTCAGTGAACACACCCGTTCCTGCCTGATATCTCACAATCTTGACCTCTCCAACATCCTTTGAGATTTCCATTGAACAGGAGCTTCACTGTCATAAACATAATCCCAAGGATCTCATACAAAGAATCAGACTTTCTTACCTAGTGCCAGACGGGCAGCTTTTGGGAACCTTGGGGTGAGACTCCAGGATCCCATAACTCTTGCAAGCTGCATGTCTACAAAAGCAGTACCATGCATGAGAAGCCAAGTTCTGCTGCCAGTTTGAGATGTAGCCCAGGTCCCTTGACCACAACACAGTGGCTTCTGTGTTCCTTCTAGGCTGAACCTGGGAAATGACTTTTCTGGGTGGCCCTACTGAAGCAGGATACCCTGGATACACCCTTTACTGCCAAACAACTTAATCCATTGCATTAGAATTCACCCTAATTCACACTTTCATGACAGAGGCAAAACCACAACCAGATGCTTTGCCAGACTATAACATGAATGACCTCTGTTACAGTTCACAGCAAAGTCCTCTATGAAACCTCATGAACACAGTCTTTCCCATCAAAATTTTTTTAAAAAATATTTTTTAATATATTTGAGAGAGGGAGAGAGAGGCAGATAGAGAATGGGTGTGCCAGGACCTCTAGCCACTGCAAACAAACTCCAAATGCATGTTCCACTTTGTGCATCTTGCTTATGTGGGTACTGGGGAACCAAACTTGAGTCCTTAGACGTCACAGGCAAGTGCTTTTCCAGCCCAATCATCAGAATTTCTGTCAGCATTCTGATCTTACAAAGTCCCACCACAATGGCCCATTAAGCTCTCCTTATGGTATTTTAGGTTTTTGCACACCCACAGGTCCAAACTCTTCCACAATTCTCTCACAACACAGTTCCGAAGGGCTACAATCTGCATGGTCAGGTAATCACAACCATGACCCCTCCTCTCAGTACCAGTGTTCTGTGTTATTTTTCTCATATTTATGCAGAAAAATCTGGCAGGAAGCAACATAAAGAAGGAGGGACTTATTCTGGCTAACAGTTAAAGGGAATACAGCCCATCATGGGAAAGAAGGCATAGTGGCAGGTGGTCTAATGGTGGGGAAAGTGTGTGCCTGGAGCTGCTTGTCTCATATCTGAGCTGAAGAGGAATCAGAGACAGGGGAATGGCAGCGCTCAGCTAGCTTTCTCCCCTTTCCCTTTTTATCGGCTCCAGAGCTCACCAAATGGGAGTGGTACAACCTATATTCAGGGTCAGTCTTCTCTCCTCAGTTAATATTCCCTGGAAAGGCCCTTGGGCGCATACAGAGGTTTGCTGCATTGATGCCTTGTGTATTTTTCAATTCAATCAAGTTGACAACTGAAGTTGGTCATCACACCCATTATCTAAATTTACATGTTTTCTGCACTAACTATAATTTATCTTTTCAAGAGCTAAACAACAAAGTTAGTCTGATATTTACGAACATATTTGCTATTTCCAGTGTTCATCACTTCCTGTCTGTTCTCATTTCCTTTCTGCTTACAACATTTCCTCTAGCTGCTCCTATAATGCTGATCTGCTGACATGTCATCTTCATATTCACATTTGAAGATTTCTCATGAAGGAAAGAACTATAAGCTGTCTTTCCCTTTCTCTTTTCTTTCAACTGTCCAATAAGTTCTCTTGTTCTATGTTCTTTTTTTTATTATTAAAAGGCAGCTATTGTCTGGTTAATGTTATTGCTTTATATATAATGTAACTTCCCCTGATACACAGAATTTTTCTGGGTTTATAGTTTTTACCAGTTTGTCTATAATGGATGCAGGTACACGTGTGTGTGTGTGTGTGTGTGTGTGTGTGTGTGTGTGACTTGACACTTTATCTCCTTGGATTTATAAGCTGATCTGTTGCATTATTTGGGAAACTATCAGCTGCTGTTTCTTTAGCCTTCTCTTCTTTTCCTGAATCTGTAAATATACTTTGTTCAGCTTCTTGATGCCTAAGATTCTGTTCTTTTGAATATTTTTTTCACTATGGTAGTCAGATTGGATAATTTCTATTCTTTGGTCTTCTAGACCAGGACTCTCTTTTACTGCTTTGAGCTCATTGTAACGTTTGTTATGCATTGGCTTTTTCATTTCCAGTGTTACACGTATATGGTTCTGTAATGGCTCTGTTCTTTTACGTAGCGTCCATCTCTTTGCTAAGATTTCCCATATACCTTCTCATAATCACCTTCTCTCTTGAAGAAACCTATAATGGCTGCTTTAAATTCTTACTAATGATTCCAAAAGCTGTATGATTTCAGGGCATATGTCTGTTGATGACGTTTCAGTCTTTGGAGCATATTCTCTCATTTTTGACTTCATATATGACAATATTTTTTGTTACTTTTTATTTATTTATTTGAGAGCAACAGGCAGAGAGAGAAAGAGGCAGATACACACACACACACACACAGAGAGAGAATGGGCACGCCAGGGCCTCCAGTCACTGCAATCGAACTCCAGATGCATGCGCCTCCTTGTGCATCTGGCTAACATGGGTCCTGGGGAATCGAGCCTGAACCAGGGTCCTTAGGCTTCACAGGCAAGCACTTAACTGCTAAGCCATCTCTTCAGCCCTATGACGATATGTTTATTGACACTGTATATCATGGTGATACACTGCAGACCATCAGCATTGTGTCTTCTTCTATATCTGAAAGTTATTTTGTAGGCATATAAATTACTAGATAATTGCCCCAAATTTGTAAAACATTTTTTTATTTTGTTAAGAGTTAGTGCCTTTAGACTTTGCTCTGGGACATGTCTCTTCCTCTAAAATGTATGGCCTTTGGGGGGGGGGTTAAGTATAAAGCCTGTAGTTCTTTGTCAGTCCTCCCAAGGTGATGAGATTCAAACTCCAAGCTCTGTCCCACTTTGCAGGCCATGCCTAAAGGACTCTTCTTGTATTCTAGCTGTGCCGTTTTGTTTGTCCCCTGGCTTTGTGGGGTCCCATGCATGATGCAATCTTGGGGTTATCCCAGGGTTCTGGGAAAACATATTGGACAGTTGGGAACTTTCCATGACTTCTTTCTTGTCTCTACACCTCCCCCCATAAATGTATAGCTGCTCTTTTAGCCTTAAACTCTATCCATGCAGCATGAGGACTTAGGGCAATTCTTAGGGAAAAGCTGTGTCACCCTGTTCTCACCCCCACTGGTTCCTTGTAGGTAAAGCTAAATGTTCTTCATTCTACTTTTGGACATCCTTGATACCTTCAAATACTTCTTCCCATAATTTATACCTACTTCAGGATATCCAAACCTACATTTTATACTATCCATTTACAACATGTAATTGTTTATGAACACCTGTATCTACACATACATTGTATAGTTACTCAAGTACTTATAATTATTATGTGAAGAGGCATTTGTTCCTTAAAAACTGGTCAGCTATCATCAAAACCAAACGTCTTTATCACATTTTAAGTACTTAAAATTTAATTTCCTCAGCTAGAAATTTAAATTAGCTCCCATCTTTTACTATGTGATAAAATTTGTATTTCAGATTACATGTGTTGTAATGTATCTTCATTATGGTTTTATAGAAGTCCTTTATTTTATTTTTTCTCTGTTGAATAAATTTTAGAATGCTTAACTCTATTCTGGCCCCATTAGATTGTTGACTCACTGAAAATGAAGCCAAAAATAGATAGTGCTGGCAAATGACCTTTATGTTATTAGAAGGTGTGTACTTGCTTTCTTTTACTTGAAGTGCACCCTTGTCGTTCACACATATGATGTCATAATTTTAAAAAGGGCACTTTTCCTCATCAGCAAGTATATCAGTTATTTTATTGGCTCATTTTTTTTCAGTGATTTTTTTTTCTCTCTCTCTCTCTCTCCAAAAATTGGCCTGTCTAAGCAATTTTTGTATTTCTTGTGTATATGGCAACATCAATTTATAGTCTCAGATTATATCAAAAGAGAATGCATTCATCTCCTTATTTATTTTTTGAGACCTCATTTTATCTGATGGACTTGGACTGCAGTGGGGATTGGTTCAGATTAGATCTGGCTGTCCCTCATGGTTAAGTGGGCTGGTTAACATAACAGAGACAGTTTCCACTGGTGTTGGTGACCCAGCCTGCCTGCTTCCAAATGCCCCTTTTTGCCTCTGCCCCCACTCTGCTTTTCCTCTGAAGGCCAAGGGCACACAGCAGCCTGAGCTTCCCAGACTCAAGAATCAGCAGCCATTCTGTATGATCACCGGAAAAGTGGTTCTTGAACCTTTTTGTGGTTAAATGTCTTCATTTGCATGGCGATATTCCTGTCCTGTAAGATATAAAAGCTAATTTAGGAAGAACATTGGAATATCCCCAACAAGAATATGACAACATTAAATTACTCTGTAATTTACATAAACCCAGTACTGACACCAGCAGCAACAGCTATATCAAACATATATCACAGCTAGCATTTAGTGCTTGATGGACCCTGCATATTAATGGGGCAATTTGATATGAGCTGAGGGGCAGTCTTCTTATAAGCTAGTGACTCAGAATTCAACACAAGGTTTTGGTATCTATGTTAATGTTATATTCTAATCCAGTGATTTGAAAATGCTTAGCCGTATTTGACCCCAATGAGTAATTCCTCCATCTGCAGTTCACTGTGAGCCACAGAACAAGCTGGATTCCTTGCATGCTTTGTTTTCACATGGAACTCCTTTTGTGTAAGAACTCATATAATTCAGTTAATGTGAATTAACTATGCTTTCTACAGAATTAGAATATTGACATTAGCCTTGAACTATACTTTATACAGGAAATAAATGACTACAAATGTTTATTGATTTTTTTCAACTACCAAATAATTTGGAACAGGCCTTTCCTACCACATAGCACACCATCCGATAAAGCAGAAGTCCAGCACCAGCGAACGTGTCGCTGTCCATGTTCTGGTCGGTTTGGAAGTTTACAGTAGCTTTCTGGACTCTTAAACTCGCTGTTGTCTTGCAGGATGCAGGCTGGCTGGTGGGTGTGAAGGAGTCAGACTGGCTTCAGTACAGAGACCTGGCCACCTACAAGGGCCTCTTTCCAGAGAACTTCACCCGACGCCTGGAGTAAGGTGGCAAGCACCGCAGCATGAGCTGGATGCCTGGGTTGAAAAACCTTTGTGAAATCTGGAGTTCACATTTGCTGTCACTCTTCATGATTTACAGACTGATGCCAGTCAAAACCTGGGGACCCATGACAGTAGGGCATGGATGCAAAACAATGTAAGAGGGGGTAAAGCAAGTCAGGGGAGAGCCCTTCCTTTGTTCCCGTGTGTCCCCAGGGGGTCTGCTGTGCTTTGTCTAGAGTGTGGCACTGGTACTTGATCCCCTCCCACCATTTCTAAAGTAGCCCCAGACCAGATTTCACTTCCTCTGCACCAAGTGTACAGTGTCGAGTGGCCACCCTGCAGAAGATATGATGAACTGTCCTGTAGTGCAATGTCATCTCCCCTTGCCCAGGTGTGAGCACGTACTCTCTCTCCCTTTCAAGTTTACTGTGTTTGAAACTAAACTGCTGCAAATGTTTTCAACAGTCTTCCCCAGCACTCCTCTCTATACATGCACATGTGGACACATCGTCCTACAAGCTAGTTCCCGTGACCTTGATCTATGTGTATGCGGAACGCTACATATGCATAGCTGCATCCTTTCCTTTCCACCATAGCTCTTTGCCTCTCAAGTGTCATTGATACATACATTTCTCTTATTCTGTCTGGCATTACAACTGCAGTTTTGCCTCTGGGCAAAACCAATCATCCCATTGCCAAAACCGTTGCCGGTATCTGTGTGTGTCGTGTGTGGGTTTCAGAGTGAGGTAAGAGCAGGCCCAAGCTGCTGCTCCTTTGGAGAGAGCAGGCCCTGATTGGCACCTGTCCTGCTACTGTAGCTGGGAGAAGGCTTGTTCTGGACCAGCAGCCTGCAGCCTGCAGCCTGCAGCCTGCACTTCTGCCTTGATTTGGTTGGCTAGAAGCTGGGGTCTGATTAATCCACACCTATTAAAGAACGTGTTTTAAAAGAACTCCTATAGACTTCCTTCTATTTATATTTATGCAACTCATTGAAGGGTCATCCTCAGATGAACTAGGTGATGTATGCTGTAGCCACAAGTCATCTGTAACAGTTATGTTTTCAGTGCTGTGTCGTCCCAAATAAACCTTTGGCAATCTCCAGCAATTACACTAGTTCCTTTTTATGAGTCATTTCTTAAACTCTTGTTCCAGTTGGACACACTACTTGAATCAATTTATACTGAAGTTGTTATTTGCGCAGAAATGTGCTCGTTCTACCACCGATTCGTTGCTCCATGGCTCTGCCTCACTCCCCCATCGCTCCATCCCAGTCCTTGCTGGTTGTTCAGAGTTCTCTGGTCACCAGCAATTACTAGAGCACAAATAACAGCTATGGGACCCCTTCAAGATTCCATTTGTGGACTCCTAGCCTGTCAATCCCTGACAGTTATTCAGCTCTCATAATCAGAAATTTCTTCCCTTGCCAACCTCATTTTTGGTCACTTGCCTTTCTGACATGTGTATGTTTGTAAGTCCATGAACAGTTAGATGATGTGGGATAGGAAGGTCAACTCATTGAGCCATTGTTGCCAGAAGAGAATTCTTCATGCACACATTCCATTTTGATTTACACTCTCCCAGTAACATGCTCTGTACACAGTGTGCACAATGTGCATTCTTAGACTTTAAATATGCTGTGTGTTTCTGATTCATGATTCAAACATTTCTGCTGGATTTAATGAGTTTGATCTTTTTTTTTTTTTTTTTTTTTTTTTTTTTTTTTTTTTTGGTTTTTCGAGGTAGGGTCTCACTCTAGCTCAGGCTGACCTGGAATTCACTATGGAGTCTCAGGGTGGCCTCGAACTCAAGGCGATCCTCCTATCTCTGCCTCCCAAGTGCTGGGATTAAAGGCGTGCGCCACCACGCCCGGCTCGAGTTTGATCTTTTAAGTGGTAATAGGGAAATCTTATTATTGACCCTCTGTTTTTCCAGTGGCTAATTTATAGAGAAGTTGAGTCATGAATGTTAGTCTAGAGCAAGGAAATAACATGCCACTGTCCAGTGGTGTGACATTCAGCAAGTGAAACAGCAATGTGAGACATGTAAAGTCACTTCTGGTTTTGAGACAGAACACTTAGAGTGCTAGGATCCACGACTGAAAAATGAGGTGATTAATTTTAAACTTTGTAGTGTTAGGTATTAAACCTGGAGCCTTGCATATGCCAGTCAGGCAATTTACATTCCCATGCTCCCACTCAAATAGTTTTAATGATAAAATGTACCTAAAGTTCTATATAACTAATTACCACATCTCCAGGGACAGCAGTGTTTCTGAAATTTCGCTCATATTCCCGACCATAGTGACTTACATGGTGCACATAATGATGGGACATGGCCCAGACAAATCCTGCCCTGAACTTCCTAGTTGAATTTATCGAGATGAACCTATTCATCCAACATGACATGTTTTCAATTAGCTATTTAGTCCTGACTTTTTAAAAATAACCTTTGGATTTTTTTAAAATAGTGAGTAAAAATGTGTTTTAGGAATGGCAAGATCTAAAAATTCCCATTGACCTGAAAGTGACTGAGGGAGTGGATGGACAGTGGTTAGTCTTATTCTACAGAAATGCTCTCTCACATGGAGTGAATGTTCTTTGCCATTCCTGTGCAATTCCTGGGGGATGTGTGAGAAGCTTCAACAACTTCCATGGTTATTTAGGTAGTTACTGCTTCTACTTCTATTCTAAATATAATTCAAGTTCTTACCTTAACAACCCATCATGTGTACAGCATTTGGTCTTATATTGGCAAGTTGATACCTGTATTTTATCCCAAATAACCTGAACCCAAGAAGCCCCAAAGCTTCCTCTTTCAAATACAATGGCATGAAGATTTTCAAGTCTTCGTGAGTCAGGAAAAGAATGCCTGTCATTCTTATGAGATGTGTACCTACCTGGCCTTCCTACAACACCACCTATACCCTTTCCTTTCAACCTATGTAATGTGGATTACTGCAAAGTCCTGTGGCAGTCTGAACAATCAATAATATTTCTGGAGGGTGAGGGTGTATGAGACATGCACTGTTCTTTTGCACCCCTGCCAACAAAGTTCTTTCTCCCAGCAGCCATAAAACCATAACCCTAACCATCATATCTTGAGCTGCCAGGTAGAATGTGCAGGTTCAGGGTTCCAAGTAAAACAAAGAAACTTTTAACCAGGCCACTAGAAAAGTCTCATCATGACTCCATATTCCATTCAGATAGCCCATTAAAGAAAAAAATATTTGGGTAATTGAAATGAGAAACCAAGATTCTGAAGATAACTAAAGCTCAGTGCTTTGTTGCACACAGTGCATGACTCAACACCTGGAAGCCTTAGAAATATACTGGCCAATAGGCCTGGCCTTATGAGGACTCTGCCAGGTCTGTTCAAAGGAGCTCAGCTGAAAGCTGCCTTCGTATTTGCACTTTCAACCGAAAGAAAAACCTCATCAACACTTTGTGCCCGGCTTTGGCAGAGCGTAGACCTCACTCCTCCTGTGATGGTCCCTATTATATTCCCAACACGTCACTACCACAGAGGGCTCAAATAACTGGCATCAGGCATTTAGCAGCTGCATTGAGAAGACAATAGCTGATACAGTGTTGGAAAACTTATAAAGTCAAGACCCATATGATTTTGTTCAGTCTTAACACTCTCTTGAGCCTGTCTCAGCTCTGATTTTCAATTATTCTGTCTTGCACCACCCAGCTGAGACCAAGCTGGCTGTTCCCAGCACACAGAAAGGGGTTGAACCTTTGTTCACAAGCATCAATAAACTATGCTTGATTAAGCTGAATAGTCCAGCCAAAGATGTTGTGACTCGCTAATTATGCATTTTAAATATTGCTCAATTGACTTTTTAATGTAAAAGGTAATTGTGTCACAAGCCTTAAATCTATGCAAATTGAAAGAAAAGCCATGCAAGTACCCTAAAGCTTTCTCAAAGGAATCTAAACTTTCTCTTCGTTTCTTAAAATGCAAATAATTCCCAGGACCTTATGATCTCAGGTCAAACACTCAGGTTGTCTGATTCCTGGAGGTCAGATGGAGTTGTGTGCTTATGATTTTCTTCCCTGCAGCAAGCCCAGGTGCACCTGCACTTAGCTCCTGAAACCACACCCTGACGTGTCATGAAGTTGCGTAAGTCCAGCTGAGTACAGGAGCCTTGTCCCTCAGCACTGTGGCATGTGGATGATATCTTTGACCCTCTCCCCATCAATAAATACAATTAAACTCTTGCCTTGTAGTCTCTTCTCTCCTCAAACTCACCAGCGACCACTAGGTGATGTCCGTGGCATTTGGTGGTGCCGTCACCCATCGCAACACTCCCTAAGACTCTAGTATATTTACTTCGCGGTGCCCTAGCTTGCTGATGTTTCCTTTCCCATCGTCTTTCCTTACCCTTCTTCCTCCTTCCTCCTGTGGCCGCTGAGAGTGAAGTGGGAGGTGAGGTGATCTCAGTGTCTGCCCTTCACCTTCTAGCTCAGCTGTCCAAGAAGTGTTCCCCTGTGAGGGTCCAGTTATTGCTCACATACATGCTTTTTCATTAAACAGTTGCCATGCTCTTACTCAATGCGAGTTACTGTTCCATAAGACTACATTTAATGAGACTGTATCACCGTAGCTTGAGAAAATCAAGCAAGCTCTGAGAGTAACAAGACACTCTGGCTCAAGCAACAACGGCTGGAAGAATGTTGGCGGTAAACATCCAACATTCCACTCTGACCATCACAGGTGATTGCACCCGAACTGGAGGCAAATATTTGGACCACAACATGGGCACATACATATGCATATACCACACACACACACATGGAAAAAAAGAAATATAAAATATTTTGTGATACTGTCAAGCAAAATCTTTTAAAGATTCCTAAGCAGGGCTGGAGAGATGGCTCAGCAGTTAAAGGCACTTGCTTGCAAAACCTGATGGTCTGGGTCTGATTCCCCAATAACCATGTAAAGCCAAATGCACAAACTGGTATATGTGTTCTGGAGTTTTTTTTGCAATGGCAAGAGGCCCTGACACATCCATTCCCCTTTCCCTCCTCTCTCTCTGCTTGCAAATAAATAAATTTTAAAAAATTAAAAGAATGCAAAGCATATAAAATGTATGGCAAAAATTAAAAAGTTTGACTACAAAATTAAGATTTTGATTTATGAAATGATACAGGAAATAAAGCTAGTAAGACCAGCCTGACATATTTGTAACATCCACAATGCACAAAAGAGAAATGTATATAAGTCACTCATTCAAGAAGAAATGAATTAGTAATTATTCTTATATTTATATCTACTGTGACTAATTTATACTTGACTATATGTATAATATTGGTTCACTGACGTGAATACTCATGTCATAGTGGATGAAATAACACTCATTGCATATTTGTTTTTGCCAGGCACTCTGGGGTTCTATATGTTTTATTTACTTAATCCTCACAAGCAAATGAGGTAGCTAGTGTTGTTACCAAATATAAAAAGTGCCCTTGGATTCTTCATGATAAGATCAGTGTCTATTAAGCAATGAGATCATGCTTAATACCCATCAAGTTGGTAAAATTTAAAGTTTCAGATAACACCATGGCACTGGCAATGCTTAGTAAACATATGGTGTGTGTGTGTGTGTGTGTGTGTGTGTGTGTGTGTGTGTTTACCCACCTGAGTCAGCAACACTAGGACTGCACTCCCAAGAAAGTGCTTCCACCTAAGAAGGCTCCATGAGGAGTCCTGTGAGAAGTCCAGGGAGGGCTTGCCCCTGCGACCTGCACGGACGGTACTTAGCAGAGACAATGTGGAGTGAGGAAAGCAGAGAGAAGCAGCAAGGCAGAAGCACAGCTGGGTGTCCAAACCTGGATAGGTAGGAATGATATGCCCTCATGTGGATTAAAATATACCATCCATACAAAACATTTATTGTTTATCGTCAAATTTGTATTTATTTATTTATTTATTTGTTGT
Organism: Dipus sagitta; assembly: GCA_036346955.1. Lineage (NCBI taxonomy): Eukaryota > Metazoa > Chordata > Mammalia > Rodentia > Dipodidae > Dipus > Dipus sagitta. The sequence goes on from CM070784.1 coordinate 45,842,195, forward strand.
CACAGATATAGATGCTCTGAAGACATGCCTCCCTTGGACACCCAGGGAGGGTCAGGAATGAGAAAACAAAAAAGTACAACAAATAATATAGAACATGGCTGGCATTATGACAGTGTGTCATCCACCCAGAAACAGAAGAAAATGAGAATTAGAGTTGTAAAGCAAAAAACTAGTAAACCTCAACCAGATATCAAGCACTAATTCTGAACAGCCCACCAAGTTCCTCATATTTAAATTTATTTTTTCAGAACTAGGATAGAACACAGGATTGTAGGCAAGTGCTCTGCCACTGAGATATAACTATCACAGCTTTTGTTATTTTTATTTTGAGAATGAATCTTTCTAAATTGTCCACGCTGTCTGTGAACTTTTAATCTTCCTGCATCGGCTTTCTGAGTAGTTGGAACTATAAGCTTTGAGACTTAGGCAACCCACCATCCATTAACAATATAGCATGGTTTCAACTCATAACTTAAGATCAGGGGAAAGAGAATCTGATTTTTTTTCCCCCTTGCTTTTGTGGAAAATGTGAAATTTTCCTTCTTCGGAAAAAAAATCTGTATTCATTAGCTGCCAACAGCCATCTAGCTGGCCTTGGCCTCTGGGCACTTGTCCTGGGGATTTATTGCACCTTCAAGACTGTTTTCATTCCCAAGATGACTGAAGCAGCCTGGAATGAGGACATTGATCCTTTGTCATGCAGATAACAGAAAAGGCAAGAATTCATTTTTTAGCCAAAACATTTAGGCAATTGTTATATCCATCAGTGACAAGGCATGATAGTCATATTGTTGATAGTCTTTGTGGTTCTTTAAATCCACAAAACATTAAAAAATTAAATTTTACATAAAGTTGAAGCCTAGCTAGACAATTCAGACAGATTACTCTTAATATTCCCCAGAGAATTCTACTTCATGTGTTTACTTAGATCTACCCAGGGTCTTTCATAGTTTCTAGACAGAGCCAGAACCAAGTACCAGTAACATTCAGCACAATTTAGCAGTGCATATGAACTTCAGGTGTGTGTGTGTGTGTGTGCATGCGTGTGCACGTTCGTGTGTGTATGTAGTAACCTCTGCAAAGCCCACTGTTTCCATCCTTCTTCAGATTTTATGCCTCGCTTAAGTTTGCTGAGGTTACTTGCTCTGGGCAGTGGGCATGCTGGGCCGCAATGCAGTCCTTGGCTATGTTAACACTCCTGTGTCCAGTGTGGTTTTCTTAGCGATCCTACTGAGAATAGAGTTTTCTTAGGGCAGTGTGTAGTAGTTAAGAGGTACCAAGCCACATATAGTCTTAGATCAAAATTAAAATAAGTTTCCACTTTTCATTCTAACACCTGTTATTTCAGTCTGTGGATCATCATTGAAGTCAGATTCACAAATTATTAAAACGGGAAGAAAACAAAACATCAGCCACTCCTCTCACCTTTGGAGTTAGGAAAGTGAGAACTTGTGATGAAGAATCTCTTAACTAAAACCGCCCAGCACGCCAGGCATGCATCTACAGCCCTTTCTAACTATTAAGCAATCTCTGCTGTGAATACACAGCATCTGCCTGGGGCTCCAGCACAGGGGAAACATAGCATGCATGCTATACCTCTAGTGGCCAGGAGGGGATGCCAGAAGCTAATATAAGTACCAAAAGCAACCAAAATACCTACCTTGTTTTGTTTTTGCAGCACTACACATAGAACTCAGGGCTTCCTTTATGCCAGGCTAACATTCTAACACTGAGCCCCAAAATGTTGTACCTGTCAAGCAGAGAGCATGGAGTTGAAAACAAACTGCAACACCATCACGTTTCTGCACTTAAATGTAGCATTCTAAAGAAGACAAGTTCCCGAGTCATAAAGAGCAAAGCAGTTTGTTCAGGGCATGAGCTCTGGAGGCTGATAGCTGCCTCCGTTCGTTGTTCGTTCTTAGTGTGATTCCTGAAAGCTGAGTGAAATCAGGAAGCTGCTTAACCCCTGTCAGCCTCAACTCCACCTGCAACACGTGGACAAGTGACACCTACTTCATTCTTGCAAGGAAGAAAGAAATATGTTCAACGTTTGATATGCAATAAAGGCTATTTGTTGTTACTTAATGGATCAAGGATTAATTTTTCAAAATGGCCATAAGCTATTCAAAGTGGAAGACATTCCTACCGCTTTTGAGGCCCTCATAACTGACTGAATGGTTACTACTGGAGAATATTTTATGTTGTTTGTTTCCTGGCATCTAAGAGTTTATTTTTGAGGTTAAAAATTTTTCCTTATATTCCCTTACACATTGTTGTTTAAGAAAGAAACTGTATTGAATTGTTTATATGTTAAATGAGCAGTGGTTTGGGTTTTGGAACATGTTTGGCCTCATTACTTCTTAAGTTGCCTTGAGTAGGAAAACATTTGTAACATTCCAATTCTCTCATCTCTTCTATTTATTATATCTCTCCTGAAGTAATATTATACATATTCAAATGTTGTACTAAAACCTAACCTATTCATGTTCAAAACCAAGTTGGTATAATGTACACACTAAATAGATGGTGTACAAAGTGCAAAGATTGCTAATCCCGCAGACAATGACTATCTCAAGGACATACCTCTATGCAGCACTTGAACTGTCATTCTGCCTTTGCCAAAGCACATCATCCCGAGAGACTCCATCTCCACAGCATGTCACCTACAAGTCACACTGCTGGCCACCTCCCAAGCTCAGTGCTCTCAGAGAAGAGCAGCGAGCAGAATGGCAGCCATATGGATGGGGCAGAGCGATCAGAACCGGCAGTGTCTTGTATCTTCGTACACATCTGGAAACAGTGGTTAGGAAGTGAAGCTTGGTCTGGAATTTCTGAAACCCACCTAACTTCTGCAGACTTGCTGTCTGGCCCAGTTTAATCACACTGCAGGAGACGCTGCTGCCTGGGAACTGGCCTCCACTGCGAGCCACACAGTCCTGAGCTGGGCCTTTCCCACCCACCTCTTCTAACGCCCTTTCTCCTCCACTGTCAACTCTGATTCAGTGCAGCAGGTTCGGCAATGGTTTGCATGAGTCACTGTTGACACTCATGTTGCCACTTGGGCTGACAGCAGGAAAAGTCTGTTTGTGACAGTTTCTTTTAAACTTCTATGGAAATAGCATGCATTATGTAATTTGGCTTTACTAATAGCTTTATAATAATATTCCAAACCAGATCATGGTAATATTTCCCCTGAGCATATATGTTAAATGTCTACGATTTTTTCAAACTCTGTGTTGGGTGTTCTTGATTCTGATGTCTCTGCTTCTATGAAGCTAACTACAAACATTAGTGAGCTACTTTATTGTGGCCTCAACATGATATAGATGGGACAGACATCCAGTAGAGGATTTCTGTGTCATTATTAGCTAACATTTCATATGTGGTTTGAGTAGAAAGGCAAGCGATACTCTGCATGCTATAACCTTCTTCCTGCACAGTACACATTTTCTGTTTACATTTCTCCCATAGGCGTGCAACTCTCTTGATATGTGACAAGTACAGCTGTCAGGGAAGGTAGAACAAATACATCCAGCCTGACAAATCAGTGCCGGGTGCAAAATCAACACACACAGAAATCCTTTCCGTATACCAACAACAAGTCGAGGATGAAATCGTGGAAACACTCACATTTACAATTGCCTCAAAGAAAATAAAATGCCTTGGAATAAACCTAACCTAGGAAGCGAAAATGTTAGAACACTCAAGACAAATTTGCAGAATACACTAGGAAATGGAAAGACTGCCCACACTCATGGATTGGAAGAATCAATATTGTGAAAATGGCTACTAAAATCAGCCTACACATCTAATGCAATCCCCATCAAAATTCCAGTGCCATTATTCACTGAAATAGAAAAAAAATTAAATTATTTGGAAGACAAAAGACCATGGATAGTCAAAGCAATCCTGAGCAATGAATAAATAAATAAATAAAGCTGGAGATATGAGTGTTCTTGATTTCAAGGTCTATGACAGAGCTATAGACGAAAAAAAAAAAAAAAAAAAAAAACCCAACAAACCTCAGCATGGTCCTGGCACAAAAAAGACAAGCAGATCATCAGATTAGACTAGAAGATCCTGATATAAATAGATGCAGCTATAGCCAACCAATTTTTCTCACTGAAGGAAAGACAGCCTCTTTTACAAATGGTTATGGGAAAAAATGGACATATCTATGAAGTAGCATGAAACCAGATCCTCAATTCTCTTCATGCACAATCAACTGTGAGTGGATCAATCACCTTATCATCAGACCTGAAACTGCTAGAGAAAAAAGCAGGGAAGCACTTCAAAATATAGTCATAGGTAAATTCTTTCTAAACAGGATTCAAGTCACTCAGAAATAAGGCCTATAAGCAAAAAAAGGGGGGGGGGACTCCATGAAATTAAAATCCTTTTAGATAATCATAGGCAGCCCAAAAGAATAGGGAAAACAATCTTTGCTTGCCATACATCTGACAAAGAATTAATATCTAGAGTATGTAAAGGCTTAAAAACACTAAGCAATAAGAAATCAAACAACCGGGCTGGAGAGATGGCTTAGCAGTTAAGCACTTGCCTGTGAAGCCTAAGGACCCCGGTTCGAGGCTCAATTCCCCAGGACCCATGCTAGCCAGATGCACAAGGGGGCGCACGCGTCTGGAGTTCGTTTGCAGTGGCTGGAGGCCCTGGCTTGCCCATTCTCAATCTCTCTCTCTCTCTATCTGCCTCTTTCTGCCTGTTGCTCTCAAATAAATAAATAAATAATAAACGAACAAAAGAAAAAAGAAATCAAACAACCAATAAAAATTTGGTGATGAAAATTAAGAGTTCTCAAAAGAAGAAATACAAATAGCCAATAAATATTTTTAAGTGTTCAACATCTTTATCTACCAGATAAATGCAAATTAAAATTACTTTGCAACTCCATGTGACTTCAGTCAGAATGGCTATAATCAAAACAATTGATAACAAATGTTGCCAAGGGTGTGAGGAAAGAGGGGTGCTTATTCAGTGTTGGTGGGGTGCACATTGGTGCAACCATTATAGAAATCAGTGTGGAGGGTAATCACGGAGCTAAGCAGTGGAACTACCATAGGATCCAGCTATACCACTCCTAGGCGTATCTCCAAGGCCTCTGCACTCTACTACAGAGACACTTTCTCACCCATGTTTATCAACCCAGATGCCCATAAACTCGTGAATGGGCAATGAAGATGTGGAACATATACTCAATAGGGTTTTATTTATTTGTAAAATAATGTAATCATGAAGTTTGCAGAAAAATGGATGGATATAAAAGTATTATACTAAGTAACAGACAAAAAAAAATACAAACACTACATAGTTTCTCTCATATGCATATCCTAGCTTTCAATTTCTAGATTTGTAGGTCTCAGAGTTAGTAGAGGTCAGGAAGCTAGAAAGGAGTGGCGAGGGCTGCCAGGCTTTACAATCAAATACTTTTACATGTGGCAGAAACGGTTTACATCATCTACATCATCGTTGTGGTGGTTTGTTTCAGGTGTCTCCCATAAACTTAGGAGTTCTGAATGCTAAATTCCCAGCTGAGGGAGATTTGGGAATTAATGCCTCCTGGAGGGAGTGTTGCTGGGGGCGGGCTTATGGGTGTTATAGCCAGTTTTCCCAAACTGGTGTTTGCACACTCTCCTGTTGTTACAGTCCACCTTATGTTGGCCAGGGGTGATGTCCACCCTCTGCCCATATCGTCATTTTCCCTGCCATTGTGGAGCTTTCCCCTTGAGCCTGCAAGCCAAAATAAACCTGTTTTATCCCACAAGCTGCTCTTGGTTGGGTGATTTCTATGAGCAATGCAGACCTGACTGCAACAGTAAAGTGGTACCAAGGAGTGGGATTGCTGCTAGACACCTGACTGTGTGACTTTGGCCTTTTGGAGCTGATTGTCAAGAGGAATGTGGAAGGATTTGAAACCTTGGCCTAAGGGATGCCTTGCAGTGCCATAAGTACAGCTTGATTGACTATTCTGGTCAGAGTTGAAAGATCTGAATGCAGCAAGAACTGTGGACTGTGAGGTTTGGCTTATGAGGGTGAGAAAGAGCTTTGCTTGGACTGGGCTAGCAGTTTGTGTGAGGCTTGCTGTTATGCCCATGTCTTGAGAAGTTGTGCAGGGTTGCTTTGCATAGAAATAAACTGGTGTGAGAAGAGGGATATGACACAGAAAGAAAAATCTTTGGGAGAACTGTTGCCCATTCAGCTGCAATGGAGAGATTATAACCTTTGAGATTGGGCTAGCTGACCTGCACTGGGGCAACAGGAGGAATGTAGACTCTTTTGAAAGGGCCTGAGTACTCAAGGAGTGACCTGTTCTTCAAAGTCTGCTTTATTCCCCCCCTGGACTAACAAATTGGCACCCTACTTGGTATTGTGGGGTATAAGAAATGCAGGAAAGAGAGGGTCATTGAGTTTGCAACACAGTCTTGTGTTTTGGAAATGGCCATGGGCAGTGTGAAGCAGGTTTGCTGGATGCCTGCATGGAGACCCCATGGGGCCATGAGGATGAATTGTGGATTGCAATGGAGACCCTGTGGAGCTGCCAGGACCATGAGATGGCTGCTAAGGAAAGCTGCCGGCCCTGATGAAGTTTTCCAGGACTGTGAATAGCCTAGCTGGAGGGGCAGAATTGGAAATCCAGAGACTTGTTGCTGGTTAGAATTATCGGACTTGGAGATTTGTCACTGACTAGAGTTGTTGGACTTGAAGCTACATAGTTTTAGTTGTGTATCCGAGTTGTTTTAAATCTTGTATTGGTTGAATATTTCTTTGCTATCCCTAATGCAATCTTTTGCAGTGTGAATGTTTATTCTGTGCCATTATGGGTTTTTTGAGGTTATTTTTTGGTATTATGGCTCCATTAAAAGACTTTGGATTATGGGGATGTTTGAACATCATTAGGATAAAAATCTATGGGGACTTTTAAAGTTGGATGAATGTATTGCATTTTACATCACGTATGGATATCAGTTTATGAGGGCCAGGGGGCGGAATGTGGTGGTTTGATTCAGGTGTCCCCCATAAACTTAGGTGTTTGAATGCTAGATTCCCAGCTGATGGAGATTTGGGAATTAAAGCCTCCTAGAGGGAGTGTATTGTTGGGGGTGGGCTTATGGGTATTATAGCCAGTTTCCCCTTGTCAGTGTTTGACACCCTCTCCTTTTGCTATGGTCCATTTTATGTTGGCTAGGAGGTGATGTCCACCTTCTGCTCATGCCATCATTTCCCCCCGCCATTGTGGAGCTCTCCACTCCTCCCCCCCCCCATCGAGCCTGTAAACCAAAATAAACCTCTTTTTCCCACAAGCTGCTCTTGGTTGGGTGATTTCTACCAGCAATGTGAAGCTGACTGCAACAGCTTTCTTGATAGTTTTGGGCTCCTTAATGTCATGCATGCATTATTCTATCATTATTGAATAAAGGTTCTGAAATTAGCAGGCAATCAGCATCTTCACTCTCCATCATCTCAGAGGATCATAGCCACATGTACACAGCCTGCCACTTCTAGTTACATCACAGCCCCTGGTACCTCAGAACGAGAGAGAACACTGAGAGCTCCCACATTACACATCTTGAAGAGCCTTCTTGGATGCCTGGGTGCTTTGCTCTCTTCCTGATAGATGCAAGAAGCAAATGAAAAAATAAAGAAAATCAGACATCAACTTTGTCAGCACTTTTCTTGTTTATATTATTTATTTATTTATTTATTTGCCATCAAGCAGACACAGAGAGAGAGAGAGAGAGAGAGAGAGAGAGGTGGGGGGGGAGAATGGGCACACTATGGCCTCTAACCACTGCAAAGGAATTCTATTTGCATGCACTGCTTTGTGCATTCGGCTTTACGTGTGTATTGGGGAATTGGCCACAGGTCGTTGGGCTTTGCAGGCAAGCACCTTAACTATTGATCAATCTCTCCAGCCCAGTGTTTTTTTTTAATGAGATGACACAGAGAGTCCAAGCAAGAAGCAGCATGACAACTGAACTATGGCTTTCAGTGGTGGTTGGCACAAAGGGTCCAAAATTTCCTTCCTAATTTAGCCCTTGTGACAGTGGTTAGGACGCCTTCCTGAGGAACTGGGTGCAAGAGGACCCAGCTGAAGAAACCCATATTCCTGCTCTCTTTAAGGTCACAGGATTAAGGTTCACTGGGGTTCAGACATACCTCTGGCAAAAGGAAATTGTCTCATGTGACATTCACTGTGTGCACTAAGCTCTGTGACTGTGTCTCACAGCATCATACTTCCTGACCCCCAAAAGGTCCCCAGGAGAGCTGATCTAACCTAAGAGGTAGAGTGATGGAGGATGTGAGCAGATGGACTTGGACCCAGGTGGGTTGGGTTTCCATCTTGGGTCTAGAGTTTATTACCTGTGTGAGCACAGATACTGAACATACACTTTAAATTTCCTTCTGAAAAATGATGTTTTAGAATGCTCTGTCTCCAGGAATTTTGTGGGTTTGAGGAAGCACTAATACAGATTAACAAAAAAAGTGGCTTTTTCCTGATAGGTATTCAGCTAGGGACTAGCCCACATGTGTCACCTTACCTCGCCTGGCCTGGCAGGGCCAGAACTTGCATCTGATCCAGTCTCAACCAAGTTCAATGCCAACAATAACCTCCTAAATCCCTTCTCAGCAGCAACAGCTTCCTGCTTCTTCCCCAATTTGCTGGCTTAGCTCTAGCGGGTGGGCCCTTTCGAAGTCAGTGTTTTTCCTGGACCCACCCCCCACCCAGTCAGGTCCCTCCCTACACATGTGAGCCTTGTGATGAGGCTCATTCTAACTGGGTGCTAGGTTCATATAAACAGCCCTGAAACACTTGCACAGGCCCATTCTCTCCTACCCTTCTCTCCTCCAGATGCTTTGGAGACTACTCTTCCCCATGTGAGGGAGATCCTCACCTGATCCTTTCTTTCCTCTCAGCAATGCATCTTTATGGAGATCTAATCTCTCCTAGGATGCCAGTCCTGCCCAAGTACTAAAGCTGGGTGCAAGCAAGTCAGGCAAATCCTCAAAACACCGTTATATGCTCATGACTCTGTTTGAGAAATAGTGGATACCATCTCTGTTTTTGCTTCTCTACTGAAGGTATACACGGGATGGAATAGGGACTTAGCTTTTTTAAAATATATATTTATTATTTATTTATTTATTTGTTAATAAGAAAGAAAAGTTAGATAAAGAGAGAGAAGTAAGAGGGAAAATGAATGATGGGCACAACAGGTCCTCCAGCCACTGAAAATGAACTCCAGATGTATGCGCCACTTTGTGCATCTGGTTTACGTGGGTCCTGGAGAATCAAACCCAGATACTTAGGCTTTGCAAGCAATCACCTTAACCGCTGAGTCATTTCTCCAACCTTGGATTGGCTTTTTGGGCCAGGCAACCCATAACTATCTAGTATCCTTTGAGGTAGGTACAATTACAACATACAGATTAGAAAAAAATACTCCTTAATTCACTAATTTTCAAGTAAAAGGCATAACTTAGGTTTCATGTGGATAAAGTATATCTATACATACAAACACACTCATTTAAGTCATGCAATTGAGAAAGATAAAACAAAAAAAAACCATGCATCGTCTATAAAGACATTATCTAACAAATGAGGGACAATTTCCCCAAGGGTTTGCTATGTGTGTCTTTATGTTCTCCTGATGTATAGTCCAGGTTGCTTGTTTTTCACTAATTCCCATTCATATTTCCTTTTTGGATAAAATTGTGACCAACTCTACAATCATAGAAATAGCTCATATTATTAGAAACAGAAAAATTTCCTTCAATTGTGAGTATACTCACTGAGAAACTGTTCTTTTTGGAAGAACACTAATGAGGTTGGCCATGAGTCTCAGCTACTCCAGGGCCATTGCTGGTGCTTTCTGGACTGCTAGTAGTCTGGCAGCCCTGCCCCTGCAGAGACCCATGGGCCCTGAGCTCCCAGAATTGCCGTGTGGAAAACTCTGACGAAACCATTTACTTCTGAGGAAGAAGTTAAACATCCTTCTTGGTCCAGGGTTTGTTCACCACAGCCCAGCTGCCATATACAGGAAAGCCACGTGGTCTGATACGACGACCCTGGACCAGAACTCATGTTACATAGCTCATTATTCTGTCTCTAACGAGCTGTGCCAGTTGTTCTCTTTAATTTTAAATGGCACATAAAACTTGCATTTTAGTGACCACAAAATAATAAATTTGGGGCTAGAGATATGGCTTAGTGTTTAAGGCACTTGCCTGTGAAGCCTAAGGACGAATGTTCAACTCTCCAGGTCCCATGTAAGCCAGATGCATAAAGTGAGGCAGACATGCATACAAGGTAGTGCATACATTTGAGTTTGTAGTGGCTAGAGGCCCTGGTACAACAATTCTCTCTCTCTTTTACATGAGTCATTTGTTGGACTTGCCTAAAAAATAACGAATTTTCAAGTGTTTTGCTACTATAAAGTTGTATTCAAAAGATTTTTTTTATTTAGTACCCATGCATGGATATTATTGAGAAGGTACACCCCACTGCCCTGTGGAGAGACCACATACCTTTGTTGCTGCCACATGTGAAGCCTAGAGAGCCCATCAAGAGTCACAATGTGCAGTTCTCACAGGTCTAAAGCAGGACTTCACAGTGGCAATGATTTGCTTCTTCTCTTACTGTGAACAAAGACAAGCATCCTCTCATGTATTTAGGGCCCATTTATACTTCCTTGCCACATATGTATGTTCATGCCCATCCACCACGTTTTTCTGTTCAGTAATGACACTGACAATTATGACACTGGTTGGCCAGATCTCTAAATTTTTGCAAAGAGGTCAAACAAAATGTTCACTTTACAGTAGATAGGTGAAAAGTATTTTAAATTTTCTTTAATGAATATCTTTCAAACTTAGATCAATTATTTTTTTTGTTTTGTTTTTCGAGGTAGGGTCTCACTCTAGCTCAGGCTGACCTGGAATTCACTATGTAGTCTCAGAGTGGCCTTGAACTCACAGTGATCCTCCTACCTCTGCCTCCTGAGTGCTGGGATTAAAGGCGTGTGCCATCACACCTGGCAAAACAATTATTTTTTAATTTAAACAATATGCAACTTAACATTGCCAAGGTTTTATCAGTTTACGATCAGCTTCAGTTTCTGCACCATAGGTTTTTGAGGAAAACAAAGAGTTCCCCATGTAGAAAGCAAACATGAACGAGACTCAGATTTAATTTAGATCTACTCCTTGAGAGTAACTCCTGAGAGTTATCAGACACTGTTATCCAAGTACCTGGCCCTATGTTTAGAGCTATAGAACCGCTTCTGGCCTAGGGAAGCACAGAGCAGCGAGAGTTGTGGGGAGCTGGTATCACTGGCTGATGGTGGTATCTCCTGGACAGCCCTGAGCCTCATCAGCAGAGCGAGAGCACTGTGGTGGGGGGACACTGTGGTGGGGGGACACTGTGGTGGGGGGACACTGTGGTGGGGGGACACTGTGGTGGGGGGACACTGGGTGATGACAGGTGGGGCTGCGGCTGATGGTTTTATTTTCTCAGGCTTCTTTGATTACCTGATTTGTCAGTGTGGTTGCTTCCTGGAAAATGATCAGTCAAACTGGATACTATTGGTTCAGAGGATCACAAGGGGTAGTTAGAGTGTTAGAAGAGGAAATAAAAGCAGTTAAACTACAGTCAGCTTTGCTCACATTCAAAAGGCCATCCCTTAATTGGAAAAAAAAAAAATCAGCCATTACACAAGGAAGGTGACTATCAAGCTGAGTCTGCTGGACAGCAGGGCTCCCTGGGGTTGATGCTCACAGCACTCAATGTGACTTGCTGCCCAGGCCAGGAGATGACCTTGATTGCCAACCTGACAATGTTCTGAGAGAGCATAGATGGTCCTTCATGCTCCTAGACAATTTTCACCATGCATCAGGCATCTGGCCTCTCTGAGGAGATTTACTTAAAGTTTTTGGTTCATTTTCTCAGTATAGACATTGTGGCATAAAACCCATGTCCTCCTCCCAGTGGAGGAAGGTATAGGTATCAGTGATGTGCTTTAGGAGCTGATTCCTATCCACAGAGCCACAGTGGTCCCTCCTCAGAATTGTCAGTCAGTTAAGAGACACTGAGAAGGTATTAAGGGCTGGGAGATGGCCAAGTGTATAAAGCACTTGCCACTCAAGCCAGAGTATCCAAGTTTGATTCCCCAGACCTCATGAAAAAGTTGTGGCAAGTTTCTATAATCCTAACAGACTGGAGGCACGATGAGAGGTAGAGACAGAACTTTTCAGAAACTCATCATGAGCACAGCAAAGAAAAATAGCAGAGTAAGATCCAGAGGGAAACCCTGCCTCAGAAGAGGTAGAAAGCTGAGGACCAACTTGAAGGTTGTCCTCTGACCTCCATATGCATTATGGCACACACACAAATAATAAAAAGAAGAAGGTATTAGTATCAGGTAGATGAGAGATTAGAGTCAGTTAGGAGTGAGTTGTTCAGCCACATAGCATTGAGATCAAACGTTCCCACTCCACTGATGGCCATGCTGGGTACCGAGTGGCTACCCAAGTCCCTGGCTTATTTTGTCCAGTTCCAGAGGGAGTGTAACTATAGTCAAAACAATCCCTTCAGGCTTTCAGAGCCTGACTTCATCATGCAGTCAAGTCATAGACATCTTTCACCTTGGTCTGCCATCAGAGCCAACTTCTGTGTGAGGCTGGATTCTTTTTGAAGGACTGGCCATGTCATACCCTCTGGTTCATCCAGCAGTGCTCTTCTTAGCTTAACTTAACAGCATGACACTTTGCCTGTCTCACTGTGGCTCTTGAGCACATGTGACTCCTGTTCTGAGACAGGAGACAGTCATAGAGGCAGCACCACTGAAAGTCTGAGGTCTTGTCCCAAGGCCAGTTCCTGGAGCTTCCTCCCCAGCTCACCATGAGAAGCTCCTCCTGAATGGGTCCTAGCCTCCCATCCAGCCTCCAGGTGGCACTGCAGAGGTTTGGCCTACTCAGAACAGCACAGTTGAGGGTCGGATCTGTACAAATGCCATTTTCATGAACACCAATGTCATCACCAATGCACACAGTTGGCCTTTTCTGAATAGCACAACTGCATGACAAAGGAAACTACTGTGCCTGTTGTCTCTCTGTGAAGCAGTGAGTATCCATGATTGGAAGAAGAGCTCAGAACATAATCTAGTTCATTTTAATTCAAGCTATATAAACACAGGAAAAAATAACAGTGTTTTTAATTCATATGAAGACCCTTTTCCTAGAGAAAGATATGATTTCATAATATATTTAATACAAAATATAGGATGACAATTCCTCCCAACCCTTCTTTTGTGATTCTATCACTTTAGGCCTAGTACATAACATATACCCAGAAAATATAACTTGTTTTGATATGTTGGATTTTATTACTTTTTAAAATTGTACAAAGAGCACATGAGTATGAATTTAAAAAAAATAAGGAAATGTAGGGTGTTAAAAAAGAAATACAAAAGAAATCAGAAACATTAAACAAAAAGAATTCCATTCTGCAAATTGAAACAAAAAGGCATTTTGCTTACTACAAAAGTGTTTCAATATGTTAAGAAGTCTTTGATTCAGACACAGCACAAGACTTTCAGTTACTCATTAACAGATCAGACCGAGTCTCCGTGAACAAAGGAAGGATCACAGCATGACCTGGTGGCCACAGGCAGGGGCTGAACTGAGTGGAGCTGGGGCAATGTCCATGAGGTATCACCATAAATAACTTCATTAGCCGATCAACAAAGCCAGCAGTGGGTGGATGTCACCATTTCAACTGTTAATGGGAAACCCCATCTCTGCCATTTTTCCTTGGACGGCTTGCAATGAGGATTCTTCACACTTAGAAAGAGGAGACAAAGGTTGAGCAGTGGGAGGAGGCAAAATACTGCTGTCAATCCCCATCCCATCTCTACTGAAGGCAAGCTAGCTGTGACAGACACATCGAGGATGACGGTATGACCACACGTAAGTTTGCTTTCAAGTGATTTATAGAATAACTGGCTGCTGGCATTTCTGCTTTCTGCCTACCATGCTACTGTGGAGAGCAGGCCTATGGCCTGTTAAGTGCTGCTGCAGACACATGACTACCTCACACCTGCCTTTTACTTGCCTCTCTGGGTTCCCCCCCTCACCACCCAATAACTGCTGCCCCTTCTGGACTAAAGAATTATACAGCACTGCTGGGCTGCAGCTGCCTTGCTGCTTATTTCCATGTTTTTGAGATGGAAAGGACTCCCTGGGGTCACTTAAAGAGCTTTATCAATGTAGTCCAGGCCAGAGCTAGCAATGCACTGTGGCTTTGGCTTTTACATTAGAAGCCCAGATACCCTTGACAGGCAGCCAGCCCCACTTCAAGCTGTGCCACCTTAGAGTTCACCCCACACTCTTTCTGTCCCTCAAGTGTGATATGGGGGTAAGAGCAGTTCCACACCACAATATAGCTGCCCTCAAAACATGAGAAGGAAAATGTCTGGAATCAAACTAAGATCTGCCTCAGAGAGATTCTGGCCAAGTTAATACTTTTATTTAGAAATGGAGGTCTCTTAAGGGATCTTTCAAATTGCATGTTTATCCCTGCAAAAACATGTGAAGAAAGCTATGTGAGGGAAATCTGACTGTCTCTCTTGTACTCATGTGCAGCCTACATGGAATTTGCCCCATGGTGTTGTGCCCTCTTCTGTTGGCTGCGTCCACACACACTTACTTCACAAAGCAGACCTCAGAGCTCTAGAAGCAGCTTCTCACTGTCCTGCTTTTCCTCAGCTGCTTCTTCAGATCCTTGTGGTGGGAGGAAAAGAGAACAAGGTATCTCTGCATCAACTCTATAGACCGTTCACAGGAAATTCTAAGTACAGGATAAATGTTTAATTCTTTACATTTAGGTCAATGAACTGCCACGTTAAGGTTTTATATCAGTTTTTGTGAGAAGAAACTTAAAATACAACCTAGCACACTAGCTTGGCAAAAGAAATTCATTTAAAATTTATTTACATACTAGCAAAAAATATCCATGTGCCAAGGATGGTTAGCAGCTGGGATTCTTTCTCTCCTTTCTTCACCAACCCCTCTGTTAACAGGCCTGAATGTGTATTAAAGTGCAAATGTTTAGTCTACATGTTTTTGGAACCATTGTACTAGGTGACAGCTCCTAACAATGAGGGTGGCGCCAGATGGTCACCCGATGTGGCTTTCAGGGACCACTGCCTAGCTGTTCTGGACTCATAGTTCATAAGACTCACCTTTGCCACATCTGACCAATTCATCCAACTCTGGAATTCTTTCCTTAAGATCTACTGCTTAATAAAAATACTTACTATTTATTATCTAGATTTTACTTCTGAAAATTAGAAAACATAGATACATGTCTAATTTTTAAAAAGGATTAATAACTATTTCTGTAAAATGCTGGCACCCTTTAAAAATTGGGTCACATGACACCATGAACAATGCACATGCACCATGAAACTAGGTCTTGTGACAACAGGGACAATGCATGTGGATGGAGAAACTAGGTCATGTGACAGTGTGAGCAGTGCATGTGCATCAAGAAACTGTGTCATGTGACAACATGGACAATGAAAGTGCACAGAAAAACTAAGTCGTGTCACACGATAGTATCGATAGTCCTTGTGCATTGAGAATCTAGGTTATGTGACAACAGGGACAATGCACATGCACTGAGAAACTAGGTCACATGGCAGCATGGAAAACACATGTGCACAGAGAAACTAGGTCACACAGAGAAAACGCATGTACATTCCGAAACTCTGTCATGTTACAGCATGGACAATGCATGTGCATCGAGGCAAAAGCAAACATATTGTAAGCAAATAAAAAACTTTTCATTCTCTAAGCATCATGTGACAAAATTGAAAAGCCAAGTACATATATCAAAATGAGAAATAATAAAAGAAAATAATCTGGGACATTAATATCATTTTTGGATAGTACAAATTTTCTACAATAAAATTATATAGCCTTTATAATTTTTAAATAATTTTAAAAAGCAGCTCACCTGCTTTTAACATAGCACAAGGATGTGAAATTACAAGTAGCAGGACACACCATGAGCTGATACTGCTAAAGGGCCAGTGAGCTTTGCATACATTTATAAAAGTGTGTTTATTTTCATATCCAGGAGACCAATCAAAAGGGACATGTGATAAGACCAAGGCACAGATCAGGAAACAGCTTGCATTGTGGGCACTGGAATCCATGAGCTAACATACTCTTTAGAGGACATTCTTGTCTTAAAATAATTCTGCCTGGATTACAGCTGAGAACAAATGTGATATAAGGAAAAAAACCTGCTGAATTTTAAAGTTGTGTCCTAAATCTTAAACTCACAAATGTCAATCACTTCAGGCAGATTTTGGTAAGGAAAACAGGTAAAGGTAGCATGGTTAAAGACTTTGTTTCCAGCCTATCAAACTGCTATGCTGTACCTAATGGAGATGCACAGTGGCCTAACTACTTTCTATGCTGAAATAAGGTCTCAGGAGGATGGCCAGACTACATTTTCCTGTTCCCATGTTCACTTTCCACCTAGCTGGCTAATGATATTTAAACCCATTTAAATCTACATCTTGGGGACTACAAAGATGGCTTAGCAGTTAAGGCGCTTGCCTGCAAAGCCAAAGGACCCAAGATCAACTCCCCAGGATCCATGAGATGTACAAGGTGGCACATGCACCTGGAGTTTGTGTGCAGTGGCTTAGTGCCCTGGCACACACATTCTCTCTCTCCTTCTCTCAAATAAATAAATAAAAACAAAAAAATCTACATCTTGGGATTCTAAAATAAAGCTCTATTATTATTCAAATACAACTACAAGACTTACTGAAGTGCTGAAAATAAGGAGCTGTTAAAAGCTCAGTACTAAATGAGACATGGATATCTTGCTTTCTAAAGCTCAGTGAACACTGGAGAAGAGGAGACAGAACGAATGTAAGAGCTACGGGGTGGGGAGGGGTACTCTGAAGCACTGTCCTCCAGACATTCATGACTTGACAGTGGATGCTGTTACCACAGGCCTGCACAAGACTGAGCCCTTCAGCATTATGGCACAGAGGATGGAGACACAAAAACAATGAAACACTGACACAGAAAGGCTACTGGAAAGGAGGGTGTTCAATGGAATAGAGGTTTATGTGTGTGTGGTGGTGGGGGAAAGGGGGTAACGGGAGGGAATTATAATTAAATTGCAATATGTTCATATATTAAAGTTCTCAGTAAAATAAGTACATAATAAACACCAAACAGAAAACATAAAAACATGCATTCTTTATGTTCTTTACAAGAACCTTTGCTATTCTACCAAACAGGTAAAAAAACAAAACAAACAAAAAAAAAAACCCTGCAATAGAAGCATCTAGAATGTTGGCAAAATGGGCAAAACGGAGCATTTCTCTGTGAGGAAAAAACCAAACATTTGAGAAGGGCACGCTGGGAAATCTGCTGCTCCTGCTCCTCCGCTCTGCACCCAGTGTGAGAACTGGCAGCAAGGGTACCAGCCTGAAGGTCACCTCGTGTAGAGTAAGGGACTCTCCAGCCAGTGGCACAGAGGAGGGAATGGCTAACCCCAGGAAGCAAGAGGACAGCTGTGGCTAGTTGAGGACGCACGCCGTGGTGGGGCAAGTGCAGGCCTGGCTGAGCTGCTCCCCGCATGCGGGGACTAAGAGGTCTAACCCAGATGGGCATCTTGAGCTGGTCTCACACTGGGGCATGAAAGATACTGAGAGGGCAGGCAAAATGTTAGCAGAAAGCAAAAGCTACAAGACTTGAAAATAGCCTCAATTCTGAGTGTGCCACCCAAAACATGCAGCCCTGCCTATCCGGTAGAGGATGGAAAGCTCAGTCCTGGTGCTGAAGAGCAACTTCTGTCCAAGCACTGGCTACTGCTGAGGACCAGGAACACAGGGAGCTTTGGGGGAAACAAGGCTTGCAAAGAAAAGAGCAGCAGGCTTGGTGGCACAAGCCTTTAATCCCAAGCACTCAGGAGGCAGAGGTAGGAGGATTGCTGTGAGCGTGAGGGTACTCTGAGACTATGCTGCAGGCAGATTCACATTGCTGGCAGAAATCACCTGACCAAGAGCAGCTTGTAAGAAAGAAAAAAAAAAAGTGTTTATTTTGGCTTACAGACTTGAGGGGAAGCTCCACGATGGCAGGGGAAATGATGGCATGAGTAGAGGTTGGACATCACCTTTGAGCCAACATCAGGTAGACCACAGGAACAGGAGAGTGTGCCAAACACTGGCAAGGGGAAACTGGCTGTAATACCCATAAGTCCACTCCCAACAGGAGGCATTAAATTCCCAAATCTCCATCAGCTGGGAACCTAGCATTCCAAACACCTAAGTTTATGGGGGACACCTGAATCAAACCACCATAGACTACATGGTGAATTCCAGGTCAGCCTGAGCTAGAGTGAGACCCTACCTCAAAATAAATAAATACAAGAAAAATATCAAACAAAAAGCCAAGAGAAAAGGGAAGCAAACACATTCCCTAGGGAATATAATTTCATGGATAGTTTTCTCAATAAACAAATAGCAACCTTCTGGGAGAAAAAAAAAGTCAGAATCTAGAATTGCTACAGTATGTATTCAACAAAACACCACTGGAAATGTAAAATGCAAAAATCCAGGTGTTACCTCTCTAAAAAGAAAGAAAAATACGTAGATAAAATACTTTTAAAAAACTAGGGCTGCAGACGATCAGCAGTTAAGGACACTGGCATGTGAAGCCTGATGGCCCAGGTCTGATTCCCTCGCGCCCATGCAAAGCCAGATGCACAAACTGGCCATAGACTTTTGACTAGGCTTTCAGTACCAGGCATGATGGTTATAGGAGGTAACCAACTGCTCTCTGGATTTGAGGTAAGCTCCATGGGAGAAAATTCATGCCTGCTACTGAAAGCCTAGTCAAAAGTGCTATGGCTGAGGAGGTCATAGTACCTAGGAGGAAAGCTGCAACTGCTGTTTGGCTAATTGATATGTTATGCCATCAAATTTTCCTCTACATATTTATGGTTATGTCTGTAGACTAGTGCTGCTCTCACTCCGGATGAGTTTCATCTTCTCCCCTTCTTTCCTTGTCCTCCTTTTTTTTTTTTTTCAGAAGCCAGTGACTACTGGGAGACTGAAAATTCCTCAGTTTTGAGAAGTGACAATGGAGTGTTCAGGAAATGACACATCTCTACCACACCCTCCAAGGCAAAGGGACCACTGCAGAGGAGATGGCGGAAACAATGGAGCCACAGGACGGGGAAGAGAACTTTGGAACACTGTTTGCTAGACATGAGATGGCTGCTGCATTCAGGAACACACAGCAGCTGTTGTAACTTGCATAAAAACGGCACAATATTGGACCATCAACATGTCATCATGGATGATGGAGGAGGACTGAATAACAACAAAAAGTCATCAACATAAAAGAGGGACTAGGTGGAAAGGAGAAAGGGTTAAATGCAAGGGAGTAATTGGAAGAGATTATGATCAAAATAAACTCTGTACATATAAAATGTATAAATAGATAAAAATGCATTCATGAAAAACAGGCACAAATGTCCAAACACATGTGAATGCACACAGCTGGACTACTTTAACAGTCTAGACTAATAACTGATAAATATAATGGAATATTGTCCACTCATTAAAAAGGAACAAATTACTGATATATGCTATAGTAGTTATTTCCTAAAACTTTATGCTAGGAAAAAGCAACTGAATGCAAAAGTTACCTGTGTATGCTGGTCTGTATTACTAGTACATACCTAGGAAATGTAAATTTTCAAGATAGAAAGCAGATCAATGTTTAACTAGGATTTGACTTGCATATGGGGTTAAATACAAGTAGGCATGACAAGTTTTTTGGTGTATAAAATGTTTTAAAAGCATATGGTGTTGAGGTGAATATGGTGACTCATGCCTATAATCCCAGCATCTGGGAGCCTGAGGTAGGATTGCCATGAGTTTGAGCCCAGTCTGGGTTACAGAGTAAGTTCCAAGTCAGACTGGGCTGGAGTGAGAACCTGTCTCAAAGAAACAAGCAAAAATTATATTATGATGTTGACAACCTACACATTAACAAATGTCAATCCATTATACATTCACAAAAGGACTTTATAGTAGGGAACTTAGACTTCCCTGGAACTTAAAAAAAAAAACAAAACAAAACATCCTGCTACTTAACCCTGGCAATGAATCTGCAATGATTCTCAGAGTTTCATTTACAAGGTGGAATAATACTGGGTTCTGGATCTATTCCCTATGCAGAGTAAACATCATCCAGTGAAGAACTGTCTGAGAGATAAAAGTGGTTCTAATAACAGTCATTGTTACCCTCAGCCTCAGCTAGTCCTTATTTCAAATCAGACTTTCTGAGAGCTAGGGGTGGAGAACTGCAAAGACCTCAGCCTCTCACAATTTGCTTCTGCTCTCTAACCACAGACAGCAACCTCAGTCCAGGTATCTATGAGGACTGTGCCTTCTTGCTCAGAGCACCTAACACGCACCAAACGGGCTCTCAGTAGATCAATAGGCAAGCCTTCAGTTAGACTCTCCTGACAGCCTCTAGCAGTGCATCAGCTAGGATGTGTTATTTGTGCTCTGTGTCTTTCCTAATTCTTGTTACCTGAGATTGCAAGTTGTTCTTACAGTAAATTTTTATTTATAAATGCTTTCAATTTCTTCTTCTTACTCTATCCTCCAGCGTATGTAAATCTATTATGTATTACGTGCCAGGTTCTGTCTTAGTTGGGAAGGAGGCCTTTTAGACAACCTCATGTCCTCTGGAGCAGTAGTGCTGGGATTGCTTCCATTTTGAGCTACTGGCAATACAAAAAACTTTTGTTGTAGAGAAAAAATAGTCTAGCTTTAGGCACATTTTAAATTTATTTTTTTCCAGCTTGAACATTCGCCCAATACTACTAATCTGCACTTTGTCTGAAACAAAGCAGCAACCCAGAGGGACACTGAACCTCGTTCTTGCTCAGCTTCATAACCCAATGGTAATGCCCTAAAGTACCACTAGGTGGTGGTAAACATTACAGACAAGCCACAAACAACTGCCAGACTAGAGAAAGCTTGGTGGGGAAGGATTGCTTAACACAGAATCCCATATGTACTACTGCTCCCCTCAACTAGTTAAGAAAATGCAGTAGCACTGACAAGTTATATAAGTCTCAGAAAGATAATTAGCTACCATAATTATATTTGTCTGAAGAAACATACAAAATTATGACATATATTATGAATTCATTTGTTTAAGATGACTCCTAAGAACACTTCTTATGAAGTAGTGAAGGTTGTCTTTTTAAAAAGATATTTACTTATTTGCACATGTGAATGTATGTGAGGGATAGCCAAGGTTTCTTCCTGCTGCAAATGAATGTCAGACCCTTGTGTCATTTTCATGTCTGGTTTATTTGGGGGTCTAGGGGAATAAACCCAAGTCAGTAGGCCATGCCAGCAAGCACCTCGTACATCCCGCTGGCTTGGGTTTTTCCTCGTCTACACCTCTACTTCATGGACAGATACACAGAGATGTAACTTGAGTGATATCATGTTTAATTTTTCAGAAAACATCCTGCTCTCTATAGGAAGCTCATCACTTTACATTCTTAATGTAATTCTGAAGGCTTATAATTGTTCCATATCTTCTGACTGGGGACATTTTTGTTTGTTTTTAACAGTATTATTACTAATGGGTATACAGCGGTACCTTATCATGGTTTTGACTTGTATCTTCCCAAGAATATTAATACTTCCACCTACTAATTGGTTATTTGAAAATCTTCTTTGAAGTAATGTCTCTTCTGGACTTTTGCCTAATTTTGGACAGTTTTTTTTTAATTGAGTATATTATCATTTTTAAAACTATTTTGAGCTGGGCGTGATGGCACATGCCTTTAATCCCAGCACTTGGGAGGCAGAGGTAGGAGGATCACCGAGAGTTCGAGGCCCCCCTGAGACTACATAGTTAATTCCAGGTCAGCCTAGACCAGAGTGAGACCCTACCTTGAAAAAAAAAAAAACAAAAAACTATTTTATTGATCATTTTCATACATGAACATAATGTAATTGAATCATAATCTCCTGCCAATTCCTTCTTTTGTCCCCCACTTGATATACCCCTTCATTGGACAAGTTATTTACAGCTAGATATTATTCTATTTTGATAAGGTTTTTTTGTTGTTTTTTTTTTCCTGCCCACCTACAAAATTCTGATGAGCTCAAGAAGGTCTTATGGAGGTGCTGACAGCCACTATGAGACCCTAACATAGCAGTCACCTGGGTTGAGAAAAAAGCCTAACAAAGCACAGTGGTGGCTGCTTATTGGAAGAAAACTGGAAGCAAGGGGAAAAGCTAAAGCAGAAAGTGAAGCAGGAATCCTGACCTGGGGTAGGGAATTCCATCAGGGGACAGAAGACAATAGCAAGGAAAATGGGACAGGAGATCAACACAGCTTTTTGAAAATGAGGTACTAGCCAAGAGGAGGGTTGGTGTCCTCAGAGACTTCTTGACTTGGCTACCTGGATGGAGCTGCCACTGACAGCCAAGGGACAATCCTAGAGAAAAGCTGGTTTGGGCCTGGAACAGCACACACCTTAGGCTCTGTGTCTGTGCCCCCTGCTACTCTCATTTTCAGATCTGTCTCACCACTGGCCTCCAGGAAGACCACGCCCTACTGAGTTCACATCCTGTTGTACTCAGTGTCTGCTAAGGGGATTTAGAAACGGTCAGGGTAGGAGAGGAAAAGAAAGCAGAGGTTTTGAAGGATGGACCAAAACACAACTGTTAATCAAATTTTTTACCTGCTTCAGACTCGGGAGGAGAATAAAATTGACCATCAGAAAGCCCCGCAGGGACAAGGACAGCCCTGTCTGATGTATCCTGAACGATCAGGAGTCCTGTAAGAGAAGAAATGCAGATGTGGAGAGTGGCATCACATTCCTATCTCTCACTTCCTGGAGAGATGAACTATTATGAAATGATATCACTATTACATTAAGTAAACACATAGATAAACAAGGGACTCTGAACATCTTTCAACAAAGAAACAAAGGTTTAATTAATCAACTATGAACCAAACCTGTGAGGGGCGAAAACTGAGTCATTTTAAAAATTATTTCATTACTCCTGGGTTCTAAAGCCCAATATTTAGTTAGAGGATCCTTCCCTTGGGAATCCCCACAAGCATCAATGACACCCTCCAAACCAACACTGAGATCAACCCTAGGTCAGCATGTACAAATGGTCTAGCATCTGCATTTGGTTAGAAAAGTGAGAGATGCCAAAAGTAGTACTGAGAGATGATGGCTTATCGATATGTGATGGAATTATTCAAAATGTTTCCCAGGAATGGGGCATTGACAAATAAAGAGAAGCAAGGAGCCACAGGACACTCGCATGACGAGTGGCCATCCGCAGTTGAGATGTTCTCGTTAGTCTGAACCAACGAGAGCACTGATGTGGAACCTTCAGGACCTGGATGTCGGCTTTGCGAGCTGCTGTGAAAGTAGCTCAGTCACAAACCCTCCTTGTGTGGTCAGATCAACACGTGACGTGCTCAGTAATGCTCAGCAGTCAGGTCAACACGTGACGTGTGCTCAGTAATGCTCAGCGGTCAGGTCAACACTTGACGTGTTCAGTAATGCTCAGTGGTCAGGTCAGCACGTGACGTGTTCAGTAATGCTCAGCGGTCAGGTAAACACGTGATGTGCTCAGGAATGCTCAGCAGTCAGGTCAACACATGACGTGCTCAGTAATGCTCAGCGGTCAGGTCAACACGTGACGTGTTCAGTAATGCTCAGTGGTCAGGTCAGCACGTGACGTGTTCAGTAATGCTCAGTGGTCAGGTAAACACGTAATGTGCTCAGTAATGCTCAGCAGTCAGGTCAACACGTGACGTGCTCAGTAATGCTCAGCGGTCAGGTCAACACGTGTCGTGTTCAGTAATGCTCAGCGGTCAGGTCAACACGTGACATGTTCAGTAATGCTCAGCGGTCAGGTCAACACGTGACGTGCTCAGTAATGCTCAGCGGTCAGGTCAACACGTGTCGTGTTCAGTAATGCTCAGCGGTCAGGTCAACACGTGACGTGCTCAGTAATGCTCAGCGGTCAGGTCAGCACGTGACGTGTTCAGTAATGCTCAGCAGTCAGGTCAACATGTGACGTGCTCAGTAATGCTCAGCGGTCAGGTCAACACGTGACGTGCTCAGTAATGCTCAGTGGTCAGGTCAGCACGTGACGTGTTCAGTAATGCTCAGCGGTCAGGTCAACACGTGACATGTTCAGTAATGCTCAGCGGTCAGGTCAACACGTGTCGTGTTCACTAATGCTCAGCGGTCAGGTCAACACGTGACGTGCTCAGTAATGCTCAGTGGTCAGGTCAACACGTGACGTGTGTTCAGTAATGCTCAGCAGTCAGGTCAACACGTGACGTGCTCAGTAATGCTCAGCGGTCGGGTCAACACATGACGTGTGTTCAGTAATGCTCAGCTGTCAGGTCAACACGTGACATGCTCAGTAATGCTCAGCGGTCAGGTCAACACGTGACATGCTCAGTAATGCTCAGCGGTCAGGTCAACACGTGACGTGTGCTCAGTAATGCTAAGCGGTCAGGTCAACACGTGACATGCTCAGTAATGCTCAGCGGTCAGGTCAACACGTGACGTGCTCAGTAATGCTAAGCGGTCAGGTCAACACGTGACATGCTTAGTAATGCTCAGCGGTCAGGTCAACACTTGACGTGTTCAGTAATGCTCAGCAGTCAGGTCAACACGTGACGTGTGCTCAGTAATGCTCAGGTTGACACTTTATGTAACAATGAGACTGGCCTGCCCTTTCTCTATCAGAACAGAGGACAAGGGAGAGCAGACACAGATGCACCTTGGGATTGATACTTAACATGGTCTGTGAATTTATTCATAATTTTAATTCCTTCCCTTTAGTTTGGCTCTTTGTTTAGGAAATTTTCCAAAACAAAAGTATGAAAAGTTAGTTTCAATCCTGTTGTTTCTGAAATTAAAATTATGATTCACTTTCTATAAATACAATATTTTTCTTGTTAGGGAAAATTGAGACAGATTATGGGAGAGAGTCCAGAGGTGGTATGTCTGGAAATAGCCCAAGTATGTGTACTGAGTTTTTTAATCACTTTACCTCCGTGAGGCTGGGCACTAAGATATCTCATGGAAGCTGATAATCAAGCACACTTCTCTCAATGGACCAGTTGGCCTTCCTAGTTAACATCTGACATGCTGGATGCATATGCAGAGAGAGTGGCTTTGTCAGGTCTTACAACACGGTACTTGATGTTACTCAACCCCTCAAAGGAATATGGTGGCAGGCTGCAAAGGCTGAGCTCTGCTTAAATGAGGTTCTCCAAATTCCACCCTCATCATTACAGTCCAGTTCTGGGCACTTAACTATTCTGTTTGTGGTCTATTCTAAGCAACTGCCTGCTGCATACACAGCAAGAACCAATGATTACATTTAAAACTGAGGCCTCCACTCACTTAAATTGGTCTGTTTTCCCTGCCTCTTCATATGATACTGTTTGTGTGTACAAAGCACTATCTATTGTGATTATGAGAATGAGAAAGATCAGCCTATCTGAGGAGGACATAGTGGCTACTTTGTGATATGGCTTCGTCTAGGGCAGGCCTGGACCAGTAGCAGAAGGAGAAGCCACGTGCTATCCCTCCCTCCCTCACACAATCTTCCAGTTCTGATGCAGCCACGGAGGCTGGTGACACCTGACCACCTTGTGGCAGCTACATGACTGCCCTGCCGCATGGGCTCTGCCAGGCCTGGGGCTGACTCTGACGGAGACTTACTGTTTTCTTCTTCTGCTTCCTGAGGTAACACTTTGAAGTCCAAGAACCACGTCTCAATCCAAGCAAGGATGAATGAAATGATGGGCAGCACATAGCCAAATGCCCCTTGAGAGAAAAGCTGGAGAACACATACACATGAGCTCACTCTGGGACAGGGGCTTTGGCTCTGAAGAGGGGAAGGGCATAGGGAAGGGAGGCCAGACATACCTTTGAGAGGATCACTTTTGCTAATAAAAAGGCACTGGTCACTGCTGTCGTCAACTGTAAGACACAAAGTGCAGTACTCCTCAAGTAAGACACCTCATACTGTGAAGAAACCCTCCCCTACACAAGAGACCACCTGAGCCAGGGGCACAGTACCATACAAACCTATGCACAGGCTAGTTTCAACATTCATCTTTATTTTTTATTTCTCTCTCTCCAACATCCAAATACTCCCATGCCCATAATAGGGAAACCAGGTATCTTATGGAACACTGACTGCTTATGGGATTCCTTCTTCTATATTATAGGAGGCTCTGTGTGTGTCTATGTGTGGGCACGTGTGCTTGCATGTGTATGCATGAACTAATATGTTTAGAAGCTTTTATCCAACATAAGATGCAACACTTAATTGCATCAAACAAGTGACATGAGGCAGGCATGGTGGCACACGCCTTTAATCTCAGCACTCGGGAGGCAGAGGTAAGAGGGTCACTATAAACTCAAGGCTAACTTACGACTATAGCTCCAGGTCAACCTAGGCTAGAGTGAAACCTACCTCAAAGGAAAAAAAGTGATGGTCTGATTCAGGTGTCCCCCATAAACTTAGGTGTTCTGAATGCTAGGATGGAGATTTGGGAATTAATGCCTCTTGAAGGTTGGGAGCGGGCTTATGGGTGTTATAGCCAGTTTCCCCTTGCCAGTGTTTGACACACTCTCCTGTTGCTATGGTCCATCTGTTGTTGGCCAGGGGGTGATGTCCACCCTCTGTTCATGCCTTCATCTTCTCCTGCCATCACGGAGCTTCCCTTTGATTCTGTAAGCCAAAAATAAACCTTTATTCCCCCCACAAGCTGCTCTTGGTCGGGTGATTTCTGCCACCAATGCGAACCTGACTGCGACACATGTACAGATAGGACTCTGCTCAGGGTTGAGAAAGTCAGAACAATCTCACCACACTTGAGCATGTTGCTCCCTCCTCCAACTGACAGTTTTATCATGGAGAAAGCTAACTGAAGTGAATGGCAAAGATGACTGAAATGACTTGCAGGATGGAGGCTGGAAAATGTGACTACTGGTTAGTATTAAGCAGTAGTAGGCACACAAACACACACTCACTGCACATACATATGTGAGCCTGTACTGTGACTCTCTTCTGCACATACGTATGTGAGCTTGTGTTATAACTCTCAATGCACAAACATGAGCCTGTACTGTACTCCTTACTGCACATACACAGGTGAGCCTGTACTTTAACTCTCACTGCACATACGTGAGCCTGTACTGTGACTTTCACTGCACATACATACGTGAGCCTGTACTGTGACTCTCACTGCACATACATGAGCCTGTACTGTGACTTTCACTGCACATACATACGTGAGCCTGTACTGTGACTTTCACTGCACATACATATGCGAGCTTCTTTCATACCAAATACTGAGATGGATGGTCTGACAAACACTAGTCTACATCATGGAGATTCTGGAATAGAAAGTCCTAAGTGGGACTGTTGTAGAAAAATACACAAGTACAATCATGACTGTCAATGTGACTGGACTCAGAATCACCTAGGATCCAAAGCTCTTGGTATGTCTGTGAGGGCATTTCTAGAGGTTTAACTAATGAGGGAAGACCCACCCTGAGTGTTGGCAAACACCATTTCATGGGCTGGGGTCCCAGACTGAATAGAATTAGAAAGCCAATGGACCACCAGCATTCCTCTCTACATCCTGACTGTGGATATAATGTGACCAGCTTCCTCAAGTTCCTGATGCCACAACTTGTCTATCATACTAGACTGGACTCTCAAACTATGAGCCAAAATAAACCCTTCCTTAAGGGGCTTTTGTCAGAGCGACAAGAAAAGTAACCAATAAAGCCACTACAATGGAGGATGGAGGGGGATCTGGGAAGGTTATTATCAAAATAAAAAGACCAAATCATGAAAGACATTTCTAAGCAGTGTCAACCCGGTGAGAAGTTATCCATGATCCCCTGTGACCCAGCACTGCTCTCACACCTTTTCTCTACAAGCTGAGGCGGAGGTCAGGGTCTGCCTGGCCAGTATGAGAGACCAAGACGGTGAGTTGTTAACTGTTCCCTCTGCAAACAAGGCCCCTGGAATATTAGCCTACTGAAGGGAGGGAGAAAGGGGACTCAGGGAAAACCAGTGAGGTTCCAACTGATTTAAACCCTGTCTCCTCTCAGCTCAGCCTGCTGGGAGCACCCTGGTTGATGGCCCTGGAACAGATGACCAACTCACGAAGTAGACTCACCGCTATTGCCCACCAGTGCCGCAGCCTGCACACAGCATAGGCAAGTACCAACACCTTAAATCGGAAAACTGCCAACAGCTAAGGAGTTAAGTGTGAAAGAAAATACAAGTTATTTAAAATATGCAAAAAAAAACCCCACAGTGCAATTTCCTAAACTCATTAGAATGTCTTCTGTCTGCTTCATCTCATTTGCAAATAGCCCAAGGTATTCCTAGACCACAATAAAGGGATTTCCAATCTAAAATCTTAATATGACACCATTCAAGCTTTCAAACTAATTTCTCATCAAAAATTAATTTCTCATAAAAAGGTGAAGTTTCTATTCAGTGACCTGGACTTATCCATGGGATTTATTTCAGCCAGGATACAGGAAGGGATCCTTCAGCTGCCCTCCCTTGTTTCTTATTCATCTTTCCTTTTCTTGCAATGATCAGATAATTTCTTAGTAACAGGGAGAAAGTAACGAATGGGTAAGTAATTTAGGAAAAAGAAATACAGTCAATGTTCAAGGAAGAAAAAATGGCACTAAACTTTGAGTTCTATGTTGAGGAACTCTGCCTTTTGTTTTAGTTTTATTATACACGAAATGAGATTTAAGACAAAAAAGCACTCACGAATATGTCAAAGTAAGAGGAGTAGTAGTCATAATGGATCACCTCCTTCCTCAGCGTGTTCTCAATGCCCCCATTCACCTAGGAAGGAAAAGATTTATATGAGATTAAATCAGAAATGAGATTTCTATAGACTTGCCTGCCCATCTCCCCAGGACCCAGAATGCTTAAGTATGGAGCAACAATCAAAAAGCGTAGCATTTTAATTGAAAGGACTGAATGAGACATCATCCATCCTCAGTTCTAAATCCATTCAACAAATGTAAATACATAATGGTGTCAGTTCCTATTTGGAAGTTCATACTCTGGTCAACTAAAATGTTATAGAAAATAACTTTTCCATTTACTACACAAGTTTTCAATCATATAAACGTTTAAAGAAAGCAATCCACATTTATCCAGAGCCTTCCACCTCTTTTTAGCTGTAACAGGTGGGCCACAGTCCCCCAATTTCAAGTGAGGGCAGTGACTATGACTCAGGAAATGTGTATAAGCGTTCTCTGTGGTTTATTTTGTTTTATTTTAATTTTTTCTTTGCATTTTCAAAGTTGACACTACCACACATTTAAATATATATCTTGATTTAAAGACATTGAGAACAGATTAAACCTTTAATCATATGTTACATAGTAATAACAAATGAAAATCAAATACAGTAGGATAGACTATCTTTTTCTAATTCTAGTATCAAAATAAAATTTAAATGATCAAGTTATGAATCATACAAATTAACCTATGCAGAATATTTTTTTTCTAAAAAAAAAATCACAAAGGGGGAGTGTATCAGGCCATTTGTGTAGCACAAGGCCAGCCTCTGTAGCTGTGGGCTGCAGAACAGCATGGTCAGATGATGCATGACACACAGTTCCAGTTTCTACTTCCTTTTTTCTTTAAGTTTTTTGAGGCAGGGTCTCACTCTAGTCCAAGATGACCTGGTATTCACTCTATATTCTCAGGATGGCCTTGAACTCATGGTGATCCTCCTACTTTTGCCTCCCAAGTGCTAGGATTAAAGGCATGCACCACTGTACCCAGCTTGGTTTCTGCTTTCAATCACTGTAGCAGACAGCTTCAGGTTCACTGAGATGAACTTCCAGACCAGGCACAGTTATGGAGGAAAGGTTATTTATTGAAGCTTACAGATCCAGGGGAGGTTCCATAATGGCAGAAGAAGCTGGCCTGATTTCACAGGCCCAAGCAGAGAGAGAGAAGCACAAGCCTAAAAGCCAAAAGCCACACAACACACTTCAGGAACTCCTGCTAGGCACACTTTGTATATCTTTAGATTGAAATCTGAAACCCACCACCACACCTTAAGATCCACCCAGTGACACTGCCTCCAGCCAGGTAGCTGCAGATGCAAACTACAAACAAATAAACAACTCAATATATAGGGGGGCCATCTATTCTATTCAAACCACCACATTCCGCCCCTGGCCCCAATAGATTTATAACCATCACACATTGTAAATTGTACTCAGTTTAATTTTAAAGGTCCCTACAGTCTTGACCAATTTAAGATATTAAGACCTGTAAAATTAAACAAGTTAAACATTTCTAACATATAAAGGCACAGAGTAAACATTTTTAACTGGTATAATGTATAACAAGGAGAGACTAAAACAATGTAAATTCAACCACCATCAAACAAACATCAAACTTCTGCAGTTCAAGTCTAATATAACCAAAGGCTGACAGTCTCCAGATTTTCCAATTCCGCCCCTCCAGCTGGGCAGAGTAGCAGGGAACACTTCCACCTCAGGCCAACAGTGCGCTCTATGGTAGCGCTTGTATAGTCCTGGTATATCTGAAACATCTTGAGGTCTTTATGTAAACCACGGTCCATCTTCCAAAGGCTCTTTCAGCCTATCAGGGCATCAGGCTCTGCCTCATGCCACATCTCAGCAGCAGCTCCTGGAACTGTGTGTAATTCACGACCACTCCTCGCATTTTTTATTCTTCTGAAACTAATAGATTGCTAATGTGTTTGACAATAGTAGATTCAGTAACCTAAAACCAGTCTCAATGCCTGTAATTTTAACTTGTTTGAGGTTTTTCAGCTTAAAATCTTAAATTTCTTAGTCCAATATCTCTAGCCAAGCACATCAGTCCATTACAAATTTAACCTTGATCAAACTCTCTGGGCCTGGGCAGCAGGACACAGCCAGCCCTTATGCCAGTAGCCCAGTTCCAACAAAGTCCTCGGTAGTCTTTCCTTTCTCTTAGAAAGCTTATAAGCCAAGCCTTGAACTTTAATGCTGTCTGTACTTAGCATTCTCAGACTCTGATCAGAATAGTCCATAAAACTTGGCTTACCACTCCAGAAGACATCTTCAATTGCAAGCACCAAGTCTATGCCTATTCCTCCAAAACAAAGGTTCCAAAGGATCAACATCTACATGGTCAGGTTCATCTCAGCCCACTCCTTGGTACCAAGTTCTGTAGCAGACAGCTTCAGGTTCACTGAGATGAACTTCCAGACCAGGCACAGCTATGGAGGAAAGGTTATTTATTGAAGCTTACAGATCCAGGGGAAGTTCCATAATGGCAGAAGAAGCTGGCCTGATTTCACAGGCCCAAGCAGAGAGAGAGAAACACAAGCCTAAAAGCCAAAAGCCACAGCACACTTCAGGAACTCCTGCTAGGCACACTTTGTATATCTTTAGATTGAAATCTGAAACCCACCACCACACCTTAAGATTCACCCAGTGACACTGCCTCCAGCCAGGTGGCTGTGATGCAAAGTACAAACAAATAAACAACTGAATATATTGGGGGCCATCTATTCTATTCAAACCACCACAATCACCATCTGAGCAGACAAACATCTGTGTTCTCAAAGGGAAACCATGAAATGCAATTAACTGGGAAAATGTATTAGAAGAAAAATTCAAGAAGAAAATGTTGCAGGGTTGCCTAATGGGTCAAATTAGAATTTAAGTGTCACATAAAAAGGGAGGTCTTGGTCTAGAGAGATGAATTAGTGGTTAAGGCACTTGTCGGCAAAGCCAAAGAAACCAAATTAAATTCCCTGGGCCCCATGTAAGCCAGATGGACATGGCAGTACATGTGTCTGGACTTCATTTGCAGTGGCTGGAGACCCTAGCATGCCAATTCCCTCTCACTCTCTGCCTCTTTCTCTCTCAAATAAATAAATAAATTCTTAAATATTTTTTTTCAAAAGAAAAGGGAAATCTTAGCGTTTCATAGATTTGTTTCTGCTATAGCAATGAAAACAAAACAACCCAAACCACTACTGTACTTAATAAATCTTGAAGGAAGTTAGGGTTCAGAGGGACCAGTATGGATTGGCTGCATACCTGCTTGGCTATAGACCTGAATAAAAGAATTAAAGTGAAAACATGGAAGCAAGAAGACACTACTAGGGCTGGGAAGAAGGCTCAGCAGTTAAAGGTGCTTGCCTGCAAAATCCATTGGTCTGGGTTCAATTCCTAAGTTACTCACTTAAGCCAGACACAAAAAATGGTACAAGTGAATGGTGTTCTTTTACAACAAGCCCTAGTGCACCCACCTTCTCAACCCACCACACATGTGCAAATAATAAAAACAATCATCTCATCTATAAGTACTATGAAACAGTTAAATGGAAAAAGCCATAGCTGAAATCCAAGCACTTACCTAACCTCATCACTTTCTCTACATTCTAAAGAAAATTAATACTCAAGACATCATTCCAAGTGGCCCAAGTTCTTTACCACCACACATATCACCATCTCCTTCCTCCCTGGCTCCTGAGAAAGCAAGAGTACTTATAACTGATTACAGCAACCTTAACTATACTCTAAATACTTTATTTCATTATCTTGTCTCACTGTATTAAACACACTGACAACAACTTCAAGCGAAAATGCCTTCCCCTGGGCTGGAGAGATGGCAGTCAAGGTGCTTGCCTGCGAAGCCTAAGAACCCCTGTTCTACTGTCTAGAGCCCATATTAGGCAGACACACAAAAATGAGGCAAGCACAAGGTCACACATGCCCGCTGGGTGGAGCAAACATCTGGCATTCAATTGCATTGACTGAGGCCCTGGTGCACCAATTCTCTCTCTCTCTCAAATAAAAATAAAAAAAACTTCCCTATGAAGTTTGCTAGATCAAACTGAGCACCTTTTCCCACACATTTAACATCTGAAATGCTTCATGAGACGTTATAAACACAAGCATGTCACCACAAGTACACCACATTTGACCTCATGTATTAAGGTCTCAGTTCAACTGTAGGCCCACTAAAAAATATAGTATAAAATGACATTCAGACTATGTAATGAAGTAAATATAAGTTAATTTTGTGATTAAAATTGGGCCTCATTCCAAGATATCTCTTTATGTATATGCAAATATTAAAAAAAAAACAGGGGCTGGAGAGATGGCTTAGCGGTTAAGCGCTTGCCTGTGAAGCCTAAGGACGCCGGTTCGAGGCTCAATTCCCCAGGACCCACGTTAGCCAGATGCACAAGGGGGCGCAAGCATCTGGAGTTCGTTTACAGAGGCTGGAAGCTCTGGCGCGCCCATTCTCTCTCTCTCTCTCTCTCTCTCTCTCTGCCTCCTTCTCTCTGTCGTTCTCAAATAAATAAACAAACAAACAAAAAAAAACAGAAATCTCAAATACTTCTGGGCTCCAAGTATAAGGAATACTGCCTGTATTATGGTAGGTTCCATACTAGCACTGTCTTTGGATACTGGGGTAGATGAAATCAGCCTTTCAAGAAGTCTCTGGCTACTTCCTGAGTGAGCTGTTCAGGTGAGCTTATTGCTCCAGTCCATTCCACTCACATGGTGTTCAGTCTCCAGTTCTGACTGTTGACCTGCTTCTAGCTGAATCCAGCTGCTCACTACTGCCACAGGGATCTGTCTATTCATCATGGATCTACTGGGCACATACTGACAGCCAGACATTATTTTAACTATAGGAAACACTACAGTAAGCAAAACAATGCCAACTTCACGAATTTGCCATTAAGCAAGGGAAAAGAGACGACAAGTGAAAAGTACAGTGCTCCAGAGAGAACACAAGCAAGATGGTGTGACAGCCATGTAACACTGCAACTGATTCATGACAGGGTATCAGAATCTACAAGAGTACGGGGAGTCAATCACTTGATATAGAAGAAACACTACTGTAGACAGAATGAGCCATTTCCAGTCTAGCAGCTGGAGGCAAGGGCGCCTGATGAACGACAGTAAGACAGTATTTGCTCAGAAGAGAGCATCCTGGGAGAGTCCACTGTCAGGTGATGGGAATAAAAACCACCAGGCCCAAGACTGTGAAAAAGACAGACATTCTAGGTCAAATCAATGCATTATTACTACAAATTCCACCTGATTTACTTTTATTAATACACAACTGGAGACTCTGAAATTATATATTTGAGACTTTGCACTGTATTTCTACTGGATAGCACTGAGTTAGATAATTATTTGGCAACAAAAAAGCATAATCCTCCAATGCTTTCAGGAAAATCTGCTCTATAAAATATGAAGAAATAATCTTGTTTTTTGTATGCATATGTGTACGCATATTCGTATGTGTGTAGGCCCATGTGTTTGTAGGTGTGCATGTATGTGAGACCAGAGGTTATCATCAGGTGTCCTCCTCAGTCACTTCTACCAAATTCTTTGAAACAGGGTCATTTGTTGAACCTAGAAATCACTGATTCACCGGGCGTGGTGGTGCACGCCTTTAATCCCAGCACTCGGGAGGCAGAGGTAGGAGGATTGCCGTGAGTTCGAGGCCACCCTGAAACTCCATAGCGAATTACAGGTCAGCCTGGGCTAGAGTGAGACCCTACCTCGAAAAACCAAAAAAAATAAAAAAAAAAAAGAAATCACTGATTCAACTCAACTAGGTGGCTGGCTGGATAGTCAGCAAGCCTTAGATCTGTCTGTCTATACCTTCCCAGCTCTGGGAATACAGGTGCATGCCACCATACCCAGCATTTTACATGAGAGCTGAGGATCCAATCAGGCCTTTACACTTGTGTGCCAGGGGCTTTACCCACTAAGCCATCTCCCTAGCCCTAAAAAGAATGTCTTTGCAACAATTGTCAAGACTGGGCCAGGGAAATAGCTCAGCAATTAAAGGCACTTGATTGGAAAGACTGCTGGCCCAGTTCTGATTCCCCAGAACCCAGGTAAATAAAGACAGGTCTACAAAGTTGTGCATGCATGTATAGTTCTTTTGAAGTTGCAAGAGGCCCTGGTGCATCCATATTCTTTCTATGCTCATAAATAAGTCAAAATATTTTTAAAGACCAAGCAAAGTTTTAAATATGGAATTAAAAGGCAGCTATAGTAGCTAAAATGTATTTCGGAAGCATTTAATTTTGTTCTTAGAGCAAAGGTTGGCAAACATTTCTCTGAAGAGACTTGGAAATTTTTTTTTGCCTTTTGTATCAGAGATCTGTCTCAATTATTCACCCCAAAGGCCAGCCACAGTACATCTGTACACAGATGAACATGGTGCTATCTTGAGAATGTTTCAGTAAGACTGACCAGCCAAATATCTTCTACACCCTATAGATTGTTGATTCTTGCAAAGTATCAGGAGTTCAAATTGTAAAATCCCAGAGAAAGAAAATTTTGCATTACAAAGTTTGTTTCAAATAATGTTAAAGAGTTAAAAAAAAAGGTTTAATAAGCTAGTGCTAGATAATATTGCTTCATTTGAAAAAAACATGGACTGCACTCAATGAGAAAGAAACAATAAAAATTAAAAAGTGTTACTTTGTTGGTCTTTGGAAACATTTCTTTTAAAATCATTAACAAATATCAACTTACATTTAATTCTATTATCCACAGTAATGTTACAAATAAGAGGTCAAAGGTGACAAACAAACAGAAAGTCCTCCTGACATCAGATATGCCTTTCTTTTCCCTTCCTTCATAGGACTCAATCCTGGCCATGAGCTGGGTGGGGTTAATGGAATGGACATCACGCATAGAAGCATGGGAGCTCTGGCTTCCAGTCAGAGAATTCTCCATGTCTTCTGGCAGGTGGTTCATCCTGGAGGAGGGTTAAAGAAGCCTTCGTCATCCAATTCCACCATCCCTAGAGAGAAGGGACCTTTGGAGAACAAAACAGAAGAGAAAACAGAAGAGTTAAATCTGCACTTTATAGCCATGCTACCCTTGTCACTGGAAGACTAACTCTAACTGAGCCACAGTGTCTTAGACCCAAGACATTTAGGTCTTTATGAAAACACAGAGGAAGTGAAATAAGCAACACCATTTTCTTCAATACTATAAAGTACCTACTTTGGAAAAGAATGTTCAGAAGAAAGTAGATTTATGGCAAGAATGACTTGGAAAATCATTTGCATGGCATGGAGCAGGCCTCTTGGTGACAATGTCCAGTAAGTTCTCTTACTGTGCTAGCAAGTAAACTCCATGGTCTTGTGTCAGAACTCAAGGATAAAGAAGCCATTTACTGAACGCCTTTCTACAGCACATAGCCAGCTACTAAGGTACTGTTTTTACCAAAAGTACTCAATGAAAAGAATTTATCCTTACCAATCACTTCTTCATGAACAAACAACTTTCTGGAATTCTTCTTGGAAAAGAAGTGTTCATGCCCCCAAAGCTCAGCACTACACAACCACTTCAATGATGATTACTGAAGTCACAGCCCAAAAGAATAGAAGTGTGAGTTCTGTAAGACTCAGAAGTGCTTTATTATATAAGACAAAAGGGGCGTCATTTAAATAATCTGATTTCCTCAGAGTTGGAGCAAAGTCTCTGAATAGCAAGAGTAGTGAAATGTTTGACTGCCAAATATTTCATATTCCCATCCTATGGTACCTTTTGCCTAGGCAGGCATGTGCATTAAATGACTCTACTGAACACTGGTATTTTACTTTGGCCATGAATATGGGTAGAAGAAGAATATGGGTTTGATGGTACTTGTGTCCACTTTAATACGCTCATATTTCTTTTTCACTTATTTTACATGTACATATGTGTGTACTTTTATAAATTTCTTTTTGAATTTTATTTTATTTTTATAGAGTGTGTGAGAGAGAGAGAGAGAGAGAGACAGAAGGAGAGAGAATTGGCATGTCAAGGCCCCAGCCACTAAAATATAACTCCAGACGCTTGCACCACCTAGTGGGCATGTGTGACCTTGCACCTGCCTCACCTTTGTGCATCTGGCTGCACAAATTGTGGGATCTTACTATTTATTTGTTTGTTTATTTTTATTTTAGAGAAAGAGGGAGGGAGAATTGGCGCATCAGGGCTTCAGCCACTGAAATTGAAATCCAGATGCATATGCCCCCCAGTAGGCATGTACGACCTTGCACTTGCCTCACCTTTGTGTGTCTGGTTTCCATGGAATCTGGAGAGTTAAACATGGGTCCTTAGGTTTCACAGGCAAGCACCTTAACCACTAAGCCATCTCTCAAGCCCTAGTTCTACATTTTGATTAAGTGGGTAACATAGCTGTCTTTATTTGGCAATAATTTTTTACTTCAGTAGTATATTGACTATTAAAAAAAATTGAAAAGTTTTACAAGTTTGTTCATGTATACATACACGAAATGTGTTTGTGTTATGTTACAATAAAATCTCTATTAGACATAGTCATAGATGTTCTAAACCAGAAGTCAGTAAGCTCTAGTCTGCACAGCCAACCTGGCCTCTAACTGTTTCTGAACACGTCTCATGAGAATTCTGTCACACCATGTGCTTTGTCTGTGGATGCTTTCACACTGAAATGACAGGACTGAACAGTTGTGCTTTATTGTCTTCTTTATCTTGAGAGAAGGAAAGGTCTATTCTCTGAAGAGGCCTAGCTGAGATGTGAAGTCACGTAACTGTGCTCAAAGTGTGAATAAGCTAAATGATAATGTCAGTTCCTGGTGAATGTTCTGACTCAGGAGTTGGCAACGACCTGAGATTCACTGAGCTTTTGAAGATACCCCTTGAGCCCAGGTGATCCTATCTGACTGATGTTGGCTTATCCGGGGCCATGTCAGCAGCACTTACAAAGGAGCACACACTCTTCCTGCGGCTTTCTGTAGCTCATGTGAGCCAGAAGAGCTGCAGGAAAACTACCCTATCATCATGGTAACTGAGTCTTACCCTCAACATGAAAAAAAAAATCAGAGATCTTTCTGCTTCTAGCAAATTATTTATCTTTGGGATCTTTTAACTGCATTTATCTCTGTGATGGTTGCATCTGCTCCACACAGAAGTGACAACATGTAAAGAACCTCTGTTATGGAACAGCAGTGACCATCCTAGCTAGCTTTTACAGATATGCCACAATTTCATTTGAGAGGGAGCTTAGGCTCCTACTTACTAGCGGCAGCCACAGCAAGTTTTACAGCCCAACCACAGGCTTCCCTGGACTCCTGGCAGAGGCCAGGATGCTGTGTGACCGTGACATACACTATCACAGAAACAGACTTGGCTCAGCCTAAGCAGCAGAGTTGGCACACAGTCATGATCTACTTGGGCTGGACATCACCTAACAACCTGCATTCTAAATAACTAGCTTTCCCAGATTTCCAACTCCTCTTGAAGTCAAGAAACAGGGCCCTCACCATCATACAGCTGATCTGCTTATACTTCACATTAGGCCTGCACTCTCTACTGGGCCTCAGCACTGACATAGCCTTGAGGCACCTAAGTAGAACACTGTGATTTATGCTGACTCTTTTGTTTTACAAGCAAAGTTTTGGACCTACCTACATTATAAGGACACACCCACCTAAGACATATCACAAGATACAGCTACAGATGATAACATGGCTCTTTCCCTCCATCACTCAGCCCTACCCGGTGATCATAGGGTGACACAGGAGATACATCAAAGTTGTCCAAATGGCTCCTGGGATGCAATCATGGGATTCTGAGATATGAGTCCTGAAGATATGCTATGGCTCAGTTCTGTCTGCTCTGCCCCCATTCCGTGCTTCTCTGGAGACAGGAGGAGGCAGAGCTGGCTGTGCTCCTGTAAGGCCTATGGCATCTGAGACCTAGTTTATGATGGTGTCAGCCCTACCTCAAGCCCCCAGTTCTGAGAGGTACAGGTAGGAGTGGGGATTGATAACTGAAGGAATAATCAACAGTGATAAACATCCCTGTCAATATGAGAAAGACATGAATCCAAAACCAGAGAATTTGTGAAAGTAAGCATGCAGACATGAGACGGGTGTGTGTGGGGAAGAAGTTACAATAGAGGACACAGCAAGTCAGAGGCATCATATTCCACAGGAACTCAGGTGAAAAAGGACTGTGATACCATGTCTAAGAACACACTGAAAACTGGGACATCAAATTCAACTGGTTATTCAGATTTTAAAAAGGTACCTTAGTGTTTGCTTATATCAGTCTGTCTCTACCTTGAAAAACACAGTAAAGGTGATTTGTTGATAAGAAGGTCTGAAAAAAGAAAAGGTATGATTTACTGTTCTGTACTCTTTAATGAAACTGAAGGTATCATTTTGTGAAGTAAAAATACTAGTAAAAAGTAACTTCTGGCACATACATGTAACCCAGCACTTTGGAATCTGAGGCAGAACGACTGACCACCAGAGGGGTCATACAATAGTGAGGACACCCAGGAAAAAGATATCACAGGCAAAGGGCGGACATAAACATCTTGGTACTTTTCAAGTGAGGGCATATGCTCATCAGGATTTAAGTGTCTCCAGCCTACTGGCCAGGTTGTTCCTATGACTAGTGTGAATGAAAGTTCCCAGAAAAAAAGCTCTATCTGCTGCACCTACTTCCAGCAAGGCTGAATGGACTGATGAAGCTCCTGTGATCACAGAGAAAGGGAATGCTGCAAGTCAGAGCCAAATTACCTTGGGCTACCTTTAACCCCTTAATAGCCAATTACTGCCCACCTCTGTGTCTTAACTAACATCTATGGGCCTATCAGTTGATCAGTTGTAATCCTTTTTTGAAGTGCAAGAATACCTGAGTTTCCAACAACCCAAGGGCTAAGAATGTCATCAGTTAGCATCTGAGTCCTATGGTGGAGATTGTCTTGTTTTGCGATAACCTGATGGTCAGTCAACGTATTTGAAAAGTATCTTGATTTATGACTTGCTTTTGTTCTATAAGTAAACCTTCATGAAATTGTTAACACATTGGAACATGGAATTTGGGGTAACCCAAATCTGTGTTCCCAGGCCATGGTCACTTATATTTGGCTCCAGAACAAACTCCCTCTTCTCCACTTTGATGTGAGATCTGTGTCTTTTGTGCTGACACTGGTGAGACTGAGAACAATTTAATCAGTATCCTTTGCATGGTCCCTGGATAGTTTTCTAATTCACGGATTCTTATGATAAAAGTATTGTACACAGGAAACAAGAGACTTCCCAGACTGGAATTGCCACCTGGTGCACATGGCAGTGAAGGTACCCTTTGCAGACACTGAGTGTCTTTCCACGCAAGCTGAGCCACTCTCAACTAGGCTCTGTTAACAGCTACTAGCTACTTGGGGTTCTCATTACACAAAAAGGAGAACTGGACTCAAACCCTAGTGAAGTCACACGTGTGATACTGCTGACACACTTTTAGGGAGATAAATGTCTACTGTGTCCTGATGAAACTCAGAGGCATCATCTGATGCAAAGCTGCTGTCTGGCAACTTATAACATCATTCAAGCACTACCTTAGTAGTAGTTAGCTATCCCAAAATATTTGCATTCTTCATTATCAAATGGCAATATTCCAAAGAGAACTGTAGAATACTTGTATCACCATTCTCTTAGTGCATTATAATTGTACATGCAATTGTCAGTAATGGCCCTTAACTAAAATTATTCAGGGTGTGGTAGTTTGAATGTATGCTCTCCATAGACTCAGGTGTGTTACTGAAGTTTGTCTCCAGTCACCTGGCTAGAGAAGGTGTCAGTGGGAGCAGATCTTGGGGTCCAGACCTAAGGTGTGTTTGGGGGCAGGTCAGATTTCCAGCCCAAAGGTATGAAGAGCAGTCTGAACTCTGGCAAAGTCCCTGCTGTTTGTTGCCTATTTGTGCTTGCTACTTTTGGTTTTCACAGGCTATTTATTTTTCTCTGCTTGTATGTATAAAAGCAGCTTCTTGAGGCTGCAGAGATGGGTTAGCGGTTAAGGCGCTTGCCTGCAAAGCCAAAGGACCTCAGTTCAATTCCCTAGGACCCATGTAAGCCAGATACACAAGGTGGCACACGCATCTGGAGTTCGTTTGCAGTGGCTGGAAGCCCTGGTGCACCCATTCATTCTTTCTCTCTCTCTCCCCATTCCTCTCTCAAATAAATAAAAAAAAATAAAATAAAATTTAAAATGTTAAAGAAAAAGCAGCTTCTTCCACCACTGATGGAACTTCCTCCTGGATCTATACACCTGAAGTAAATCCTTCCTCCCCTAAACTGCGCCTGGTTTGGAAGTTCATACCAGCCATGTGGAGCCGACTACAACACAGGGGATCTAGTTAAAAGACTCAAACCAAAGACGTACATGCTTAACATGAAATTCCCTTATTCTAAATCTGACTTGAAAGTACTTGGACATGGTTCCTAAGGCATACCAGTAAAGGCATAGAAGTATCTAGTTCAGCTAAAGGTTCCTAATAAATACATAAAAACTCAAAACTTATTACTGAGTTCTGAAAACTCTGACATGTATTTTTTAATATTTTAATTGTTTATTTATTTATTTATTTGACAGAGAAAGAGGGAGACAGAGAGAGAGGAAGAGAGAGAGAGAATGGGTGCACCAGGACCTCTAGCCACTGAAAATGAAATCCAGGCACATGTGCCCCCTTATGCATCTGGGTCCTTGGAAGTCAAACCTAGGTCCTTTGGCTTTGCAGGCAAATGCCTTAACCACTAAGCCATCCCTCCAGCCCAGTGCATTTTTAGTGTGTCCAATATTTAGATTTCTAAAATTGAGAAATATAAGAACTTTGGTCTCAAGCTTAACATTAACCACTCAGTATCAATGTTTGCCTCACCAAAGAAAATAAATAAAAGTTATATTTTTTAACAATAAGAGAAGAAAACGCTAAGTACTTGACAGGCTAAATACAGTGGTAGTTTTGATGGTCAGTTCTACTCTTGATCCACTTGATGTTGAAAACAACGCATACAGACTGCGGATGAGTTTATTTTAACAGTATAATTTTTAAAAGATAATTATTTTGCCTTTCAAAAGCATGACTGTGATCATTGTGAAAGTTTTGTTGTCCACTTGATCTGTTTAGGAATCCACAGACATTCCTCTTGAGTGGGTCTCTGATGTGGCTTCCAGGAAGGATTAACTGAGGGAGGAAGTCCTTCCCCCAAGGTGAGCCCTCCATCCACAATGGGCGGCCCCTCTCTGAGGAGGACTTTATCTGAGGAACTCTGGGGGAAAAGAGTCCCCTCTTCCCACCTGGCCGCCTGTGCTGCTTGCTTCCTTGCAGCGTGGACTGAAGAGCAGTGGCTCTCCAGGACTCCTCCAGGCCTTCAGTGCTGGATTGGAACTGCTGAGGCATTCATCCACGTGGACTGGGCAGCTACTGGGTTCCTTGACTCTCAGGGCTGCAAGCTGCTATTGTTGGACTGCTGTAAACGAATCTAATAAATTCCCTTTTAAATGTAATTCATTCTGTCGGTTCTGACCCTCTAGAGAACCCTGACTGTAGCAGACAGCTTCAGGTTGCTGGGATGAACTTCCAAACCAGGCACAGTTATGGAAGGAAGGGATTTTTTGAAGCTTACAGAACCAGGGGAAGTTCCATAATGGCAGAAGAAGCTGGCCTGCCTTCACAGGCCTGAGCAGAGAGGAAAAGGCAACCACCACCAGCGCACACAAGCATGTTCCAGGAATCCAGGCAGAACTCAGCACTTTGCATACCTTTAGACTGGAATTCAGATCTACCTTAGGGCTGGACCCAGGATCTGTCCATAGTGACAACTCCTCCAGCTAGGTGGCTGGAGATCTAAAATACAATCTTTAATAATAAACTCCTGAATAAATTGGGGGCCATTCATTCATACTGACTAATACAATGACCATGAGCCAATGTTTCTTTGAAAACCTGGCAAATCTATTCTGATTTGTTATGTGTTGATGACAGCATTGGGCACATTAAAATTCTGAAGTTATATGCACTAAACAGGGGTACACTACAAGATGTAAAATCATAGA
This sequence comes from Dipus sagitta, assembly GCA_036346955.1. Lineage (NCBI taxonomy): Eukaryota > Metazoa > Chordata > Mammalia > Rodentia > Dipodidae > Dipus > Dipus sagitta. The sequence goes on from CM070784.1 coordinate 45,885,291, forward strand.
ATAACCTCAGAAAATATTAGTGGTTGACATCAATATCCCACTCTCACTAATGGGTAGGTCATTTCAGCAGAGAAATAGTTGGATGGCATGACATCACAGACCAAATGGACTTAATAGACATCTACAGAACATTACAACTAAACACTGCAAAATATCCATTCTTCTCAGCAGGCTATGAGGATTTTCTCTAAAATAATTACATTTTAGAACACAAACCAAATCTTAATTTAAATTATTGTTTTTTATTAAAATTAATTAAAATATAGGAAAATTGACATAATTCTTTGTATTCTATCTGATCACAATGGAACAAAATTACAAATTAACAAGTTACAGAAAAGATGCAACCTCATGGAGATGAGACAACATATAAGTGCATGATGAATGGGCCACAAAACAAACCAAGAAGGAATTTAAACCACTGCTGGAAATGAATGACAATGAGAACGCAGCATACCAAAACCCATATACCAAATACCCATGGGACACAATAAAAGCAGTTCTAAGAGGGAGGATCTCAAATAAGGAAATTCATGATATACTCAGGGCCCTGAGAAACAACAAGCCAACACCCAAGTCAATAGATGGAAATAAATAATTAAAATCAGGGTAAAAATAAAAGCAAAAAGTACAAAGAAAAAAAACCAAGGAGTTGATTTGAAGGGATAAACAAGATAATAAACCTTCAGCCAAAGCAACTTAGAGAAAACTCAAATCAGAGGAAAAGGAATACATTACAACAGATATCAGCAAAATTCAGAAGATTCTAAGGATATACCTTCAAAAAAATTCTGTTAACTTGGAAAATCTAAAACAAATGGATGGATTTCTAGATGCATTTGAACTATAAAAATTAAACAAACTGATATAATTTCAATAAACCAAGAACAAGCAGCAAGACTGAAGCAGTAATAAAAACATCTGCAAACCAAAAACAGTCTAGGAGGTTCTAGCTCTTTGGGGCCTGTGCACACAGGGCACAAGAGGTGCCAGTGTGTTCTGGACCTGTGCACTCTGACCAGGTGGGCTGCCAGCTTGATTGGGCCTGTGAACTCAGACAGGGGGAGGACTGCAGTGTGTCTGAGGCCTAGAAGGTGCTGGTGAGGAAGTGCTGATTATAGGCATGTTTGGGACTCCATTTGGAGAGGATCGACCAACTTCCCCAAGCTTGGAAACAACATACCGGACTGGAATACTCAAACTGCCAAGCCTGTGGCTGCAGCCCTAGTGCCCACGTGCTCTTGGGGCTAATTCCACAGCAAGGGCCAGCTGTAAGGCCCAGTGGTAGCTGTTAACATCCACAACACCTCATTTCAGAGCAAGGTGCCTGTCAGGCCTGGGGCATCAACCCTGTGCCCACAGAACTGCAGCGAGGATCACACTCCAAAGTCCTCAGGCAGTAAATAACACTGGGAGGATTGAGTACAGCTGGACAGCAAGCAAGCCAAGCTGACCAGGGTCACGCCCTGACCCACCCGCAGGTGACACACACCAGGAGAACCCTGCTTAGACCCTAGGTCACCCAGCCCAGGCAAGCAGGCAGACACCCTCCCCACACTTCCACTTAACCAAGCTGACCACGTAATACAACCCAGGGAACTCAAGAGGAACAAGTAACTCACTCTCAACACAAGAGGTCAAACTAGAGATGAGAAAACCCCAACACAAAAAAAACAATGCAAGACATCAAGTCAAAAGAAGCCCCATGAAGAATGCCTAGCCTCTTGATGGAAGCCTCCAATGAAAACACAGAGGATACTCCAGACACAGAATCCCACAATGAAGACATGCTAAACATAATAAAATTAATGAGACACAGTGGAACTGGAAGAAAATCATCAAAGAACCAGCAATCTCAAAAATGAAATGGTAATACTGTTGATGACTCTTTTCTCTCTCTCTCTCTCTCTCTCTCTCTCTATATATATATATATATATATATATATATACTGTCTTATGCATATGGCAGTTTCATATGCATTGATTAAATAGAAAGGAAAACCAATATCATTTCTGGATATCCAAAGTATTCTGCCATTTCAATAAACCATCAAATTACCTAGAGAGAGAATTTAAACGAATGACAGGCATCATTCTGTTTGAATTCTGAGCCAGCATCACTTACATACCTCATAATGGTCTGCAGCTGTTGCTATCACACCTGAATGAAACAGTGCTGTCACATCAGGCCCTGCTTTGGGGTCTATAGTTTACTCAGATCTTTAGTGAAAATGTACAGAACAAAACACCATAATGGAAGGAGGTAAACACCAACCATCTCCTCTATTTGGTCCCTACATTTGAAGTAAAACTCTTCCCAGATCCTTAAGGAGACAGTGTACAAAGCCTTGCCCACTAGGGCTCCAATATGTCATCTTTGGCTCACTGTGCTCATTCCTCTATTTCCACTGGACCGCCTCCTGTCTCTCACCTTCCTGGCAGTCTAACTGTGGAGATATCTATGTTATGACTACTGTTTTCTTCTGAGTGTTATTTTCTAGGCCTTGTGATTTCTGCTGTTCTCAGTATCAAAGTATGTAACAGTGCTTTCATTCCACACTCTCTTCCCTACTGTGCTCTGCTCTCTTCCCCAACCCTTAGACACCCTAAAGGCATACTATAAAAGCTGTCTTTTTTCAGTCTTATCTCACTCAATTGTTTCTGTTAACATCAGCAGATGAAAGTAATCTCATATGGATAAACAGAAATTAACCTTTCCACAATATGCTATGTGACTCAGATTTACTTGGAAATAAACAACTTCAAAAAACTGAAGGAGGTAAAATATATGGTGTGACTTCTAATTCACTCCTCTGGTAGACGTGTTTTGCAGTACTAGGAATTAGATACATGGCTTCATGCATGCTTAGCAGATACTCTACCACTGAGGTATATCACCAGGCACCCAAAGCTGTTTTTACAGTCTTACTTCTAGGTGACCTATTTCCTTTATCAGTTTAAAAGACATTACTGAACTTTTAGTTGATGGGTAATGCTTAAAGAAATAATAAGATTAAAAGATGGCTGGGGAAGAAAGGCCATCAGTGGTCTTACCCAGTAATGGACATTGCAAGTTATACAACTGGCCAGCCAGGAAAGATGTGCCCACTGGTACAATAGTGGCATGACTGTTATCGGGGGTAGCCAACTGCTTTCTCATTGGATTTGAGGCCACTCTGCAGGAAGGAAGTACTGAAAGCCAAGTCAAAAGCCTATGGTTGGATAAGTCATGGGACTTAGGAAGGAAGCTAATGTTTGGCTAATAAAAGTGCCTTGCCCATCAAATTGCCCTCTAAATAGTTGTTTATTTAGACCCATAAATTATTGTCCCTCTCATCTTTGATCAAGGAAACTTCATTTTGCAGTTGCTGGTAATTACTAAAGAGACTCAAAACTTATCGAAGTGTTGAGAATAAGTGTTCAGCACTACATAAGAGATCTTTTCCATGCCATTCAAAATTCACAGAACAATATAGAAGGCAGAAAAATATAGGAGCCAGAGTTTAGGGAGAAGCATATGGGAGGCTGTCTTCCACACATTGAGTGGTCCTTGCATTCATGACCTCACAGCAACTGTTATTACCTGTATATTATTTTCATTAATATTCCATCATGAATGGTAGAAATGTGGGGAGGTATCAAAGTAGAAGTGGGACTAGTTTGAAAGAAGAGAAAGGGTTAAGTAGAAGGAGGATTGGGAAAGAGAATGTAATGAGAGGAGATTGTGATCAAAACACATGTGCAGATGTATGGAATATGCCAATAAACAAGGTTTTTTTGTTTTTTCTTTAAAAAAGACAGCTGGATAAGTCTATGGTCATGTTTTCATGATTTATGAGATGAGCCTAAACTATACACAGAGAAACCAAACATAGCTCTGTACTGTGGGATTTCAGAATTACAACTGACAAGTCTGAACGTTCAGAAGTTGCTGAGAATACACATCTACTTTATGTTCACCACAAGTACACTTGCACATCAAAACTATGACAAGTTATCCTCTGAACACCAGGAAAACAGTGATTCACAAAACCACAACTGGGTGACTGCACCAAGAAGGTGCATCTGAGCAAAGCTCAGCAGGAGATAAGAAGGAACTGCCAGGCTGACATCAGGAAGGAGGGCACAGCAGGTGGAGGGAGGAGAGGACAAAGGGCCCTGCAGGGTTGGGACTAGCACAGCCACAGTCAGCACAGCTGAAGCCTTGGCGGGGGTGGGGGGTCACAGACAAGGATGAAGACTTTAACAAGACATGGACATATATGGCCATGCACACTGCCATAAAGCCTGCCCCTCTGAGTGCAATGTGAAGACTTCAGAATTTTTCAGTAGGGAACTGACCAGTTGTACTGCAAAGGCTCCAGCTGTTCTCCTGGAAAAGCATACACACAAGACCAGTCAGCAGACTGTGGCAGCAACTCAGAAGACATGGAGTTAGGAGGCTAGGGCGGCAGCAGTGAAGGTGGTGAGAACTAGCAGGTTCTAATACTAAGCCCCAAACACGTGGTGAGAGACTGCAAGGCGTGTAGCATGAAAGGAGTAAAGACAGCAGAAAGGAGGGAGCTGCTAAACACTACTAAAACAGAGAAGAGAGACCTTTGAGAGAGAATATCCATTCTGTTCCATAGTGACTTTCTTGTTGCTGTGAGTAAATTCCTCAACAGAAGCAACTTAAAGAAGGAAAGGGTTTATTTCAGCTAATGTTTCCAGGGGATACAGTCCATTATGGCAGGGAAACCACGGCAGGGCAGCTCATCACATTTTGGCCAGAATCAGAAAGCAGGAGGAAGAGGAAGTGGGTCTAAGCTACAAAACCTCAACCCCCACCCCCCTCCCAGTGACCCACTTCCTCCAGCAATGCTTCACTTCACTATGAGAGTAAGCCAAGGTGGGAAATCAAATGTATACCCCAGACAGTAACTGTGTCATGGAGGCTATCGCTTAGTCTATAGGAAGAGGAGACATACTTCAAAGGTGATGTATACTTGTTCTATAGACTTCAGGGTAACCAAATGTTCAGAATGGCATCGAGTGGACAAAGCCCTGTTGGTGATACATAATATTTGTTAGCTTATCTGCCTGGAAGGGGTCAATACCTTGGTAATTACTAGATATTGAAGCTTGAATATTGAAGCTTCTTTAGAGAGGTGCTGCCAGCCTTAGTAATGATATTATCCAGATAGGTAAAATTTCTTCAATGAAGAAAGTTACAGGATTTTCCAGTGAACCACACAATGTCATTTTTCAGTATTTACAAGCAATTCTTAAGCAAACACATGCTGCAAACAGGAAGCCACCCTTTGGTCTGGGGATCTCAGTGAGGGGACCAAGGTGGGAACAACGGGAAGGCTGAAATGGAAATGTGTGTACAATCATGAAGGGCTGGGAGCAGGAGTGTGCTTTTCACATACACACTCAACTGAGGACAGAGTACTGAGAAGGAAAATGTCAAAGATCATCAAAAGGTCACCACTTCTAAAGCACTGGTGGGGAGCTTCCTGGTTCTGAGAAAGTTAAACATGTTCTCTGGCATTTCTTGCATAAATCCAGTAAGTGCAGTTGTGGTTCATTTCTCCAAGATGTAGACATTCAATTCCAGAGACATGCTTTCTTAATATATGAGATTGCTTAGTTACAAGTAGAGGCCATGAAAGCAAAGGTTAGAAAAGGCTGTAACTTTCAAACCAAGTTTGCTGTGAGCACGAGAACATTAAGATTGCAGAGCATGCTAAATGACCAGCTTTAATTCTAGCATCCTTTTGACTTATAGGAAGACATGATAACTCCTTGTGGTCTAGAAGCCCCACCTGATGCTGACGACCTTCTGTGTGACTTTGGCCAAGTTACTTCATTTTTCAGTTACATTATCCTTGCTGGGACAAAACACCCAACCAGAGCAACACATAGGGTTTACTTCAGGTTTATCATTTCCAGGGAAATGCATCACGGTACAGAATGCATGGCAGAGCAAGCAACTGCCTCATATCTTCACACATCAGCAGCATGGCAGAAGGAGTAAGCGTAAGCTAGCTGGTCAACCCTCAGTATGACTGAACTAAAAAACTTTAAGGTGTGTCCCCAGTGACACACCTCCCCCAGCAAAGCTCTATCAGGTGGCACTTGAATATGAGGCTTAATCACAAACACATGGGGCTATGGGGAACACTACACATTCAAACCATGACATTCTGTCAGCAGTCCCCATATAGTCATGTCCACCTCATGATCAAATGCATTCTGTTCAGATTTAAAAATCCCCACAGTGGGACTGGAGAGACAGTTCAGCTGTTAAAGGCACTTTTTCAGCAGGTCTTGGTTCTTTATGTGAGGGTTGACTCACACTGCCATTACTGAAGGGTCTGAGCCATTTATCACACTGCCTTGGCTGGGTCGTTATATTTTCCAATTGACCTTGATCACAGGACAGGATAATTCAAAGATATGCCCTAAATGATCTCATGCACTCCAAACACATAGTGTTCCTTGCCTCCATTGTGGAGGAGCAGCCCAATTTCACCTTGCTAACATAGATCAATCACCCCTCCTAGCAATGTAGCTCCTTTCTTAGCCTGTTGACTCAAGAGCATCGGGATCCCAATGTGTCCAGAGGAAAGTCTTAGATTTCAGTTCAATGAAATGTTTTTGTGTTTCTTAGCAAATGTACTCCCCACTCTGGAAATAATACTCCTAGACAAGAAGAGCATAAAGTTGCAGGAAACAGCTTGGCTAGTGGGTCACTTGTAGTGAGTGGTACCATTCTCATTTTGATTCCTTGTTTCTTGGACCCATGAATCCTAGCTATAAAAGAAACAGAGCCATATACTAGACAGTGATTCAGAGCATGTGCAGCTTTCTGGAGAACACTGCCTCAGCCCTCCAAGGCTACTGCCACCAAGGTGGCATTGTAATTACTTATCATTTTATTTGGGGGGGGGGTTGAGGGTCTCATCTAGACCATGCTGACCTGGAATTAACTCCATAGTTCAAGGCTAGCCTTGAACTCACAGTAATCTTCCTACCTCTGCCTCCCAACTGCTGGGATTAAAGGTGTCCACCACCCACACTGGGCAACTACTTTAAAAAAAAAGGCTATTCCCACTTTCTATCAAGCTGGTTGCTTCAAGATGGTGGTGAACATAAGACCAGTGAGTCCATGGCAGGTTTGGCACTCAACAGCGCCTGTAAGCTAGTCAGCCCGCATTAATGAGAGTGCATGCTGGTGGGCCCACACAGAACCTATGTCCCTCTGCTCCTGAGCCCACTGGGCAATGACAGGGACCATTTGAAAGAGAGAGAGAGAGATTGATTTAATGCTATCCACAGAATGGGTCATCTTATCCACCTGATTACTGAAGTCATCCCTGGATGAGGTCACTTGTTGATAAATATTTAAATGGGAAATAAGTATATATACATCCTTTGCCAAGTTAGAGAAAATGAACCATGTGCCACTTCCCAAAATGCCTTCTCCAATTTCCCAGTCATAAACATCCAAGTTCCTGAACATCCAGCCAAACTATTGGCCACAGCCCATGAATCAGTATACAATCATATATCTTTCCATTTTTCCCTCCAAGCAAAATGCACAACCAGGTGCACTACTCAGTTTTGCCCCTTGTGAAGATAGCCCTTCACCACAGCCATTCAGGATTGTCCTAGAAAGGGGCTTTACTGCTGTGGCAGTCCACTTCTTGATGGTAGCTGCATAGCATGCAGATCCATCTGTAAACCAGGACCTAGTATTCTCTTTTTCAGTCAATTGATCATAGGGCACATCCTAAGATGCCATAGGGACACGTTAGGGACAAAGGTCATTGTGGCAGGAGTGTAGACCAGAGGCATTTGGACAAGTGCTTTATGTAACTTATTTGTTCAAAAACTGATGAAGCCTGATCATGCATATCCCATTTGATAATCGCCTGCTACTGTGCACATTCAACTTTATGACCATGTGGGTCAGATAATACCTAGGTCATGATGGGCAGTTCAGACACATAGTAACTTAGTGGCCCATCATCAAACATTTGGTTTCCATTATGGCCCAACAGCAGGCCAAAAGCTGTTTCTCAAAAAGGAGAACAGTTATCTGCAGCAGGGCCTTACTCCAAAATCCCAAGGGCCTCTAATGTGAGTTACCTAGGGGGGCCTGATATAGGCTCCCAACAGCATCCTTATCTGCCCTCGATACCGCAAGTACCATCGGGCCTGCATAGCAGCCTACGCTTGCTCAAGGGTCCTCTCTTGTTCTTGACCCTACTTACTACTAGCAGCTTTCTAAAGCACCATGTGGGCTGGAGTAACACTCCCAAGTGAGGAATGTACCCCCTCAAAAATCCAAATAGGCCCACTATGCATTGTACTTCATACTTCTTCCTTTGGGTTGCAGGAACCAGGTACAATGACTTATCCTTCTTTACAAGAAATATCTCTGAATGCTTCACACCACTCAACCCCTAAAAGTATCTCTGAGGTAGAAGGCCCTTGAACTTTGATGGATTTGCTTCCCATCCTCTGCTGGTAGAGGGGCTACCATGTACTCACTTGGTACAACATGCATATCATCAATATAATAGACCAACACAATACCTTGTAGAAGGGACAGGCAATCAAGATCCCTAAGAACTAAGTCATGACACAGAGCAGAAGAAATACAACCTTAATGTAAAACATTAAAGGTGTATTGCTGGCCTGGCTAGCTGAAAACCAATTGCTTCTGGTGGTCCTTATGGACAGGTATGAAGAAGCAATCTTTGCAAGGTCAATAGCTTCATACTAGGCACCAGGATATATGTTAATCTGCTCAAGTAAGGAAGCTACATCTGGTACAGAAGTTGGAATTGGAGTCACTACTTGATTAAGTTTGTGATAATCAACTGCCATTCTCCATGATCTATCTTCTGAACAGGCCAAATAAGAGAATTAAAGGCAGATGTGGTGGGAACAACCAGCCTGCATCTTTTAAATTCTTGATGGTAGCACTAATCTCTGTCATACCGCCTAGGAGACAATATTGATTGGTTCACTAGTTTTCCTGGTAGCAGTGACTCTAATGGCTTCCATTTGGTCTTTCCAACCGTAGTAGTCCTAACTCCATAAATCTAAGAACAAATGTGGGCACCATGCCAACTTCCAAAGTATAGGGTTCAGGGAACCATTGGCTCCACAGTGAGTCAGATTTTGGCTAAAACTTTATCTATCACCTGATTTCCATAAACAGCCACTTCAACTAGAAGAATATGATGCTGTATGGGGTCTCCTGGAATCAATGCCAATTCCAAGCAAGAATCCAGTTGGTCCTAAAAGGTCTGATTATTTCCTTTACCCTAATGTACAGGATATGGGTCCAATGGAGCAACCTCTATTCCAGAGCATCACACAAACTGCCTTTAGGCCAGTCCAAACTCCTTTCTTTTCCCTTTGAAATTTTATAAGTCTACCCTCCACATTCCATGGTTCTCTCCACATGAGATCTTTCAAATTCTCACCAGAATGGCCCATTAAGCTCTGTTACAGCACTGTAAAGCTTTGAGTCCAAAGTTCAAAATCTTTCCATATTCCTCCCACATTCGTTCCAAAAGACCAAGACCTACATGGTCAGGGTTCATGTATCAACAAGCCCACTTCTAGTACAAATTTTTGGTTGTAGTTATCTTCTTGTTGCTTGGGGAAAAAAGTCCTACCAGAAGTAGCTTATGGAAGGAAAGGGTTTTTGGGGTGGTGATAGTTTCAAGGGGAAGTTTCAATATGGTGGAGAAAGCATGGCAGAGCAGGAAACTGGCTCAAATTTCCATAAATTAACGGTAGGATGGGATCAACAGGGGAGCTAGCTAGTGAATACCCAATGTGATTGCCCCTGCCCTTGGTATGGCCCCAGTGGTATACCTCTTCCAGTAAGATTTCACCTCCTGAGGGCTCTACTAGCTGGGAACTGAGCATGAGGCTTTCTCAGTGAGTGGTTGTCAATGGAGCAGAGTGTTAGGGAACAGAATGTTTTCCTAGTCCCATGGCAGTTGCCATGTCTTGGAACATTTTTAGTCATAATAATTATAAAAGGTGTCACTAGCTTCTAGGCCTATCCCTATATTAATCTAACCACCCTATAATGCACAGGATAGATACCATACAAAGAATTTTCTGGTCCTGAATGTCAGTAGTACTGAGGATAAGAAACCTTGACACAAGGCCATCAGTGTCGGGCACAGTTTAGGGCCCCGAGTCACTGGAGGTTTAAGCAGGCCTGAGCTTTCAGGCACAGCTAAGGGCCCCAGGCTACAGGAGGTTGCAGCAGGCCTAGAGCAGCAGGAGTGAGGCCACTCCCTTCCCCACCTGGGGCACCTGGAAGTCCTGATAAGACTTAGGTTTCAGTTTCCCTGTGGCGGGCCGTGGCCATGTAACCTTTCACCACTCACCTGGAAGGTCCTTATATGTTAATGAGGTATCAGCCAGCAGCCCTCACACAGCCAATCCCCCTGTGACCTGTACCCTGTACCTTTTCCCACCACTACATGAATGTTTATATGCCCATTCCCCTAACAAATAAACAAGCTGTCCTCTGACACAGTCTCCCGGATGTTTCTTCCTGTCCCACTCACAGCCACTAAAGATCCTGCTCTGTAGTTGCCTGGACACCCCTGGGAAAATGATGCATATCTGTCCCAGGGTGGCCAGGAACTACACATCAGAACAGCTCTGGTACAGAGGGGCCCTCTATATTAGTAATCTGTATCAGTAACACAAAAAGTCCTGGCTGGTAGCCTGAGAAACTTTTAACACAAGAGTTCTTCCTGTTACTCTTGATGAATTTACAATACCACATGAATAGAAAAAAAAAAAGTACCTGAAATTACTTGGTTCTGCATCATTAGTTTAATAAATGATTAATTAAAGCAATGATTACATAATATTTTTCTAGAACAAAAAGATAAGAACATACAAGGGGCTGGGAGATGATTCAGACTGTAAAGCCCTTGTCACACATACATAAGGACCTGAGTTTGGATCCCCAACATTCACTTAACAAGTTGTGTGTGATACATGACCGTAATACCATGCCTAAGGAGGCAGAGGCATAAGGATCCCTGTGTCATGCTGGCTAGCTAGTCTTCCTGAATAAATGAGTGATAAAGTGAGAGACCCTTCCTTAAAAAGTAAGGTAGAAAGCAATTAATGAAGACACACAACATTGTCTTCTGGCCTCCACATACATAAGCACCCATACACATAAACATGCACATACCCATACACTCACAAACGAGCACATACTAAATAAATGATGATGCACAATCTGTGAAGTCATAGCCATAGAAATGTGATTTGGCTGGAGAGATGCTTCAGTGGTTAAAGTGTGCTTCCTGTGCAAGCATGCGGGCCTAAGGGATCCTGAAACTAACTGAGTTTGAATCTCTAGATTTCAGGTAAATGGCTGGGTGTGGCCACATGTCCCTGTAAATCCAATCCCAGAAAGGGGAACAGAGGGAGACAAGGGAATTGCCCAGGCTTGAAAAAAAGAAAACTAAGTTTCAATATCAGTAAGAGACTCCAGCTCAAAATGAGAATGAGTGGGAGAATGATGTAGCAGGACACCCAATGTTCGGCTCAGGCCACCTTATGTGAGTGCCTCCCTGACACAGGCGAGCACACACAGCACTGCACAGGGCATATACACGTGCATACCCCGCACACACACATGAAAAGAAAGAAGAAAGAAAGGAAGTCTGTGACTGATTCCCTTTAGAATATACTACGGTAAATTCCTGCAAATTCCATATTAAATACAGTGAAGACTCTCACTAATCCCAAGATAGTATTTGGAAAATAGTAGCCAGAGAGAAAGTAGAAGACACAGATTTCAAATTCATGTGCACTAAACCCAATAATATTCACTGTCTGATCAGAAAGATCCCCCAGGTTTATATAGTCACTCAAGGATCTTCAGTGAGAACTCAGGCTTTGATCCTGACTTACTATGAGAAAAGAATTACCTTCCAGAGCCATGCATATTCACAAAGCCAGTGAAACAATGAGAAGGGCCTAAACTGTAAGAACGTAGTATTTAAAAGGCTCCCAGAGTTCTGATGAGAACCAGTGTTGGCCTATATCAAGACCCTGTTGCTATAAAGCCTCAGCCTAGCCTCGTTCTTTACTGTAGGCAGTAAAGAACCTCTAGGGTAGTTTCTCTAGACCTCAGCTTTCTCATCTGTAACATTAAAAACTGGAGGACTGGAGAGATGGCTCAGTGGCTAAGGTGCTTGCCTGTAAAGCCACATGACCCAAGTTCAATTCCCCAATACCTACATAAAACCAGATGTACAGTTGCACATATATCTGGAGTTCATCTGCAGTGGCCGAAGGCCCTGACAAGCCCATTCTCTGTATCTCTGCCAAGAAAACAAAGTATTTAATTTAAAAAAGAAAACTGGAAATCATTGTTACTATTTTCTAATACCATAAGCACACAGTCCATTGATTTCTGTTGTAGCAATATGCCCTCAATATTTACAGTCCAGAGATTTGAGTTCCTCTCAAGGGACCATTAGTGACCACAGAAAAGTCAAGACCCTTAACTGAAACAGGAAAAACTTCTGTTGACAAAGCCAAGAAAATCCTGCCAGTGCTTCACTCAAAGATGAGGCAATAATAGTACAAAGAACACAGAGGTCTCAACAGTGCAGGAAAGCACTTCATGTATTTTAACCTCAAGTAACACACAGCATGTATGTGGCAGTATTGCCAGTGGTACCCTGTGCTGCAGGGAAACATCTCCAAAAGTGCTGTCCATTAAGGAGCCACAGGAAATGTTTCATTATTGAGAAAGTCCAACAGTGAGTGGACTTAGAGGCTCAGGAAGAGCTCTGGCCTGCTGGAGTCGTCCATGCACAGCATCTGGCAGAATACCAGCAGTGGTGCTGCGGCTAGAAAGCTCTGCAGCAGCTCTGCTGTGAGCACAGGATTACCAGGAGTAGAGTCTGGACCCTAAAATGTGGGGTCCAGTCAGGACCTGGAGTTTAAAATGTGGACATCAGCTGCAAAGACACTCATCTGAAATATCTATCTTTGCTATTTGGTTTAAAGAGCTCCATCACTGCTAGCTGGGCAACCTTAGTGTCCCTCACTGATGAAAAAGTTCAGTAGGTACCTTTGTCAGGAGCTATTGGAAGGAATAAAATGCATGTGATGTGCTGGCACATTGTAGACACTGAACTAAAGTGACTCTAATGGAAGGGACAATCTACTTAAACCTATACTTTCCTAGAACTTGCCTGAACAGCACAGGGACTAACTGCCAGCAGTTTCCAAATGGAGAGTAGGTAAAGACAGTATTGGAGAGAATTCTGGTTGGGAGTAGAGACATAAAAGCTGGGGCTGAAGATAAACAGAAACGGAATCTTGTGCATAATGACAATGAAAAGGGAAAATAAAAATGTATGGGACTTAGCGCCAGAGGACACATTGTTTTTCACTAAAGGTCCCCTAATGAGGAAAAAATACACACATTCCATATATATAAATTAAAATTAATACACAGGGAATTAATACACTGATTTCATAATGAAAATAAAAGATACAACTGTGGGAATCACAGTGCCTCTAAAGGAATACAAGGCCTTCACAATAAACAAGTCATCTTTAAATGTCTGCAGCTCCGACATGGGACTCCAGTATCACCTACCAATGCTCATCCACTTCCCTCTCCCCTAGGTTGACTCTGCTTCAGGAACACTGACCCCTCCCCTTGGAACACACTAGAGCTGATCCTTTAGTGCTTCTGCACTGCTATTGGAAACTCCCATATCTCCCCATAGTTGAGTCACTCTAAACATTCAAGTCATTAGGGAAGTCACCTCATAGCCCACCCACACTCATACAGCCTTTCTCCTTCCTCTTCTAGAATTTGTTACTATCTAAAATTACATTTTGGTTTACATATCCATTTAATTTCCACCAAAATCTAAGGCCTTAAAGGGCAAGAAGCTTATTTATCTAATCTGTTCATCACTCAATTTCTAACACTAGGTGATCCATAAACAGTTATCACATAAACTGTTTAATGAAATAAAACCAAATGATAATAGCAACCATCCTTCTGTGAAAACCCTCCAGCGAACTTAAGTCCTCAGAAGCAGCTTCCAATAATGCAATCTTGGGGGCTGGAGAGATGGCTTAGTGGTTAAGGTGCAGGCCTGCAAGGCCAGGTTCGACTCCCCAGGACCCATCTAAACCAGATGCACAAGGAGGAAACGCATCTGGAGTTTGTTTGTAGTGGCTGGAGGCCCTGGAATGCTCATTCTCTCTCTACCTGCCTATTTCTGTATCTCTCTCACACTCAAATAAATAAATAAAAATAAAATATTTTAAAATATAATGCAATCTTGGAAGGTCTGTGCTTGATGTCTGAGATGTCAAGTTCGAAGAACAGATCCTAAACATTACAAAAACAGTATTCATGTAAATTACTTTGTAGGTTTCACAGTGTACACTTTTCACTTCATGAGCAAAACTACCCAGTATCTTCTTAGCAGAATCCATAAAACCAAAATACTGTAAGTTGTTTTCTTTCTTCAAATCCTGCTTCTAGAAAGATGAGGAAGTATGGATGGACTATAGATGAGAATTACCTTTAGGACCCTCACAAATAATGAAATCTGCTATGACACATTGGACTAATTCCAGTGTATTCAGAAATTAAGCCCATATTTTCTTACCATACTAAACTTATCCCAACTATTACTGAATTAAGTGATGCATCAATGATCTCATTTGAGAAACAGCCACATGGTGTGTTAAACAACTGCATCAAGAGAATGTTAAGCAAATTTCCATAAGGTCAACTCCTGTTTGAGCAGAAGAGGAAGAAAAGAAATGCTAGTAAGACTTCAAAAATGGCACGAGGAGTGGGCAAAGCAGTGAACTGAAACCACAACCAGAACATTCATGACTCATGCTTTAATTTTTATTTTGTGTTGTTTTGCACACGCCTTTTCTTGATGAATACAAAAGGCCAGGCTGGCAACTCAAACGTCTGGATAACCCACACAACAGCCCCTAGTCGTCATTCTTGGTTTGCTGGAGAGACCAGGGCGCCAGCAGAGGCTGGATTCAAGGCGCGCCTCGCTGAATGGGGTGGAGGAACCAGGGCCTCCTGTGAGCATCCTTAGTGTCCCCGCGATTGATTCGCTGTATAAGCAAGCATCCACCGATCCTGACCCTGGCCCCCCCAACCCCGCCCGTGAGCATCCGCAGGGTCCAGCCCTGGCCCGCTGTGAGCATCCTTAGGGTCCAGGCCCTGAGCATCGCCTGGGTACCAGCCCTGGCCCCGGCCCGGAACAGCGGGCCTCCGGAGCTTCTCTCCCACCCGATGCAAGCCCTGCTTTTCCCTCCTCTCGGGCCTCACCACCGCTCCTCCTGGCCCTCAGTACTCAGGCGTCCAGCCTGTCAATAGGTTGGGACGCCGGCCTACCTCGTCGGTGGCTCCCGGGCGCCCCGGGCAGGCCTGGGTCTGCGGCTCCGGATCGCGCCCGGCGCGGGGGCGGGGGCGGGGGCGCGGGGAGGCGGGGCCCAGGCCAGCCGCCAGTGACGTCAGCGCGCCGACGTCCACGCACAGAGGCCCAGTCTTGTCGGAGTGCCCGAAGAGCAGCCTAATCGATTGGCCGCAGGGCCTGCCAGTCTTCCGATGAACAATAGCGGGCCCGGACGCGGGGAGAGGGCAGGCTGGAGGGCTGTGGGGCTGGCTGGGCGTGGGCCGCCCGGGAAAGTTCGCAGGCGCGTCCAGTGCCCGCTGCCTGGGGCTCTGGTCAGTCTGAGCATGCGCCCCGGGACTGGCCTGCGGTCACCGGGTCACCTGGGGAAGGCCACACGCCGGTGGAGACCGGCCGCCCCGCTGCGGCCTGCAGCGCTGCACCTGCCCGCCTTAGAAGTCATCTAATTACACTTGCGCGTTTGCGTCCTACGGGCTTGGACGCTAAGTATTGGTTTGAGATGTAGGTCTTTATCCACCGTGGATGTTGCAGTGACATCGTCCAGAAATTGAGGGGACAAGAATGTACAGAAACGAAATGCACATCCCAATTTCTCGGGTGCTCGGTCTTAGTTCGGTTGCTGAGTCTAAGTTCTTTGGTAATTTATTTTTTGGAATATTGTTTTAATTTGTGAGAACAGAAAGAGAATTGGAGTGTGTCACGCTACAAAGGAGCTCCAGAAGTGTGCACCACTTTGTGCTTCTGTTGTTACATGGGTACTGGGGAACTGAACCCCTCTAGTGCTTTGCAAGCAAGTGCCTTTAACTGCTGAACAACCTCCGCAGCCCTATTTTCAAATTTTAAATTACACAAGTAAATGAATGTACATGCAGAAAATCAAACATTACAAATTACCTAATCTTTTCACACACTAATTAAAAACCCAAACTTAATATGATACTCCATTGTGCCCTAGCTTTGATATGTATGTAGAAGAAAGTTTGAAAACCCAAGATCTTTCTGTGTCTATCGATAAATTTACCTCATTCTTCTTAACTGTTGTATGATAGTCCTCAGAACCTATAGATATAAGTTATTATATCCCTGTGGTCAGATGTATAGTTTGTTTTTATTATTATTCAGAATATATTTTACTTAAACATATGGGCAAGTACCTTTTGTTCTAAAGCCAAAAGAATATGTTCTTCAGTGACTGTGCCAGCTAGTGAATATGCCTGATGACAGAGTGCCTGCATCTTCAATCCTGCTTGTTCGTTCTCCTGAGGTGCTCCCATGAACGTGGTTACAACTTACATTCCCTTTCCTAGTGTTTAAACAGTCCTTTTCCCCATCCTTGCCAAGATAAGCAAAAGTTTTAATTTTTTCTAAATTGATGAATGTGAAAAGATTAAAGAATGGTATAAATTAAGAGCAATGATCTGAGTGGTATGGTGAATTAACTTGCACATCATCTTCCATTCCAAGACTTTAAATGTTTACCAGCAATGTTGAAGCCTTCCTCTTAGTCATTCCAACCCTACAGACAACACCACTATTTCAACTACTACCACCGTGATTAGATTTTCCTGTTTCAAACTTGTAAATCCACACACATACTATGTTCTGGCTTTACTGGTAAGATTGATCTATATTTATCCTTCAAATTTATGACTTCTTACAACTCTGGGACCACATCTACAACTATTTCATTCTTTATCAACTATTAGAGCAAGTCTGCTAGTGACAAAATTTCTACAAGGTATCTGTAGTGGTGTGATTCAGGTGTCCCCCTTAAACTTATGTGTTCTGAAGGCTTCAGGTCCCTAGCTGATGACAATTTAAGAATTTGAGTCTTCTGGAGGTGAAGTATTATTGGGGCTGGGCTTATTGGTGTTATAGCCAGCTTCCCTTTGCCAGTGTTTGGCATACTCTCATGCTGCTGTTGTCCAGCTGCTGTTGGCCAGGAGATGATGTACACCCCTCTGCTCATGCCATCATTTTCCCCTGCCATCATGGAGCTTTCCCTTGAATCTGTAAGCCAAAATAAACCCTTTCCTTCCACAAACTGCTCTTGGTCATGTTCTTGGTTCTACAATACGAAGCTGACTGCAACAGTATCTAAGATGGGATAGAACAATTTCACTGTGAGCTACTTTGGATATCCTCAGATACAGCTATTTCCTTTTCAAATTTAATCTACTCTTGGGACTACTCATAGATGATACCAGAGAGTCACATCCAAAAATGGACTGAGCATGCTGCTGGATGTGATTAATATTATTTATTGTCACCTCTGTTGAATAGTGCTATAGCCCAAATGAAAAATATTTTAAAATTATTTCATATTTTTATGAGAGAGAATCAGCATGCCAGGGTATCCAGCAGCTGCAATCAAACTCCAGATGTATATGTCATCTTGTGCATATGCGCAACCTTCCATGCTTGCGTCACCTTCTGCATCTGGCTTACATGGGACCTGGAGGGTCATCACCCTAATCAAGTACCACCATGATTTGAACTAGAGCAATATGTAAAACTTTATCACACTTTAAATAGGTCTTTTTCCCCCTTGCATGTGTGTTTCTGTGGGACATACATATACTGGTGAACATGTGTGTTGTGCATGTGGATATCGCTTAATCACTTTCCATTTTATTTTTCTGAAATAGTCTCTCACTTGAGCCCAGAGCTTGCATATTCAGTTAGACAAGCTAGCCAGCTTGCACCAGGGATGTCCTGCCTCAGCTTCCTAGGCACTGAGATTATAGGTGGTTGCAAAGCACACTCAGCATTTACATGGTTGCCAGGGATCTGAACTCCACTCCTTATGGTTGTGTGGCATGCACTTTACACACCAAACCATCTCTGCAGCCCCTAAATGTGTCATTTGACGAAGCTTTAGCCTACATCATTTTAAAAGCATAGTTGTTTTTTTCCATTTTCACATGGTTGGGGTCTCCTGAAGAATGCAGTTTCCATGTTGCTTGCAAAGCTTTAGTCACATCTTGGTTGTCTTCAGAAACAAAGGACAGCCCATCATCACTTTGAAAAGCAATCCATACTTCAAACTTGGAAATAATTTCCTTGAGAAAGAATTTCTCTTGTGTTCTCAGTTCTAGTAGGGTATACCTTTACCATTACTTAAAAAAAAATAGTATCCATAAAGGTGAATAAAACTTTAAAGTTACCTGTTATCAGGATGGAGAGATGGGTTAGTGGATAAAGGCACTTGCTTATAAAGTCTGCTTGCCTGAGTTCATTTTCCCAGTGCCCATGTAAAGCTAGGTGCACAAAGTGTCACATGTCTGGAGTTTGTGTACCATGGCAGGAGGCCCTAGAACACCCATATTCATATTCTCCCTCTATGAAATAAATAAATATTTTCAAAAAATTACCTGTTATTTTCAGCATTTGAGTGAGATCTATTTTCCAGTTTTTGAAGGGACATATCTTCTTATACTGCACTCATTTCTTAGGTGGCTTATGTTTGGTCTGGGGGTTATTCTAGCACATAACTGGCATCCTTGTTCTTGCAGTCAGGTTCACGTTGTTGGCAGAAATCACCCAACCAAGAGCAGCTTGTGGGGAAAAAAAATTATTTTGGCTTACAGACTCGAGGGGTTGCTCCACAATGGCAGGGAAAACAATGGTATGAGGAAAGGGTGGTCATTACCCCCTGGCCAACAT
This sequence comes from Dipus sagitta, assembly GCA_036346955.1. Classification (NCBI taxonomy): domain Eukaryota; kingdom Metazoa; phylum Chordata; class Mammalia; order Rodentia; family Dipodidae; genus Dipus; species Dipus sagitta. Next base: position 45,904,433 of record CM070784.1, read on the forward strand.
AATGTGGACAATAGCAACAGGAGAGTGTGCCAAACACTGGCAAGGGGAAACTGGCTATAATACCCATAAGCCTGCCCCCAACAATACACTGCCTCTAAGAGGCTTTAATTTCCAATTGCCATCAGCTGGGGAGACTAGCATTCAAATACGTAAGTTTATGGGGGGGACACTTGAATCAAACCACCACACTTGTGTAATCTTTCTAATAGTCTTTTGAAGGTGTGGACCACTTAAGTAGGTTCCTACTAAACCTGTTGGTCTCAGATGTGTCCAACCCATGGCCCACGGGCAGCATGTGACCCAGGAGAGATACAAATGTGGCTCAACACAAAACTGTAAACGTTCTTAAAACATGGTGAGATATTTTCTGTGATTTTTTTCTTTGTTCGTAAGCATGCCCAGTGTGTGATTTTTTTTGTACTCCAATTGCATGTTTCTAAATCTTTGCAGATAACTTGAACTTAGTAGTGACATTGTTTCATGGTGCTGGGCTTACAGCCCTCTGTTTCATTCTGCATTTACAGCTCAGATGTGGAAAGGCTCAAACTTTAGTTTTATTTTTTTCTTAATTAATTCATAATAAAAAGCAAATATAATACTTTTAGTATTATTAACATTGTTTTGACATTTGGAAGCAGGGTTTCACTCTAGTCCAGCCTGTCCTGAAATTTACTCTGTAGCTCAATCTGGCCTCAAATTCATGGTGATCCTCCTATTTCAGCATTTCTGGTGCTAGGATTAAAGGCATATGCCAAACTGGCTGCTTATTCATTATTTTTTAAATTTTTTGTTTAGTTTTATTTTATTCATTATTTTTTAATCTCATCACATTATCAGTGTCTTAAATGAAAACAGAGCCCTCAAAAAGGTAAAGTACAGATTAAGGAATTATTTTTCAGTGAAAGGTGACAGGTGACTCTATTTTTGTTGAGACTGGTAAGGTACTGTTGCTTAGTTTGTGTGGAATTTGTGTGAGATTTCAGACTGTAATTTGGAAAGCAATTATATGCAAAAATGTTGTCAAATCTGGTGTTATAAAGACAAAATAATGAAAATGTAAAACAATCTTTCATCTTGGAAATTTTTTAGTTACAACTTAGTTGGATTCTATTGTAAAAGTTGGTTAGGTGGTAGCATATTTAGCAGCAAAAACATATTAAAACTGTTTACTGATGTTGAGGTTATGAAGAGCAGGGCAGATATAACATGTTCTGAAAAAAGGAGGCATATTTTGAAAATCAGTTTGCCACATCAGGCTATAGATAGGTAAACTGAGGAAACTGGAAAAAAGTTGAAAGAAATTTGAAGAGCAGAATCACCAGTCTTCAAGTTGGATGCTTTGGCAATCCGTGTCAGTATTGATACAATGATATGTCTCAACTTGCCATTGTTATTGGAGGTATTAATGACCAATGTGTCATGAAGAATGAGCTTCTTCCCTGTCAGCTTAATAACTGAAAATCCTAGTGGCAAGGGTAAGCTACTTCCCTATATGTTGTTGGCCTGGAAGACTCCTGAGTCCCCCAAAGCAAAGCAAGCTATTACTACTTCTGTTGGCTGCCCATCAAAACTAGCTGGTATGACCTTATTGTTGAAGATTCCATGTGCTTTGGTTGTAGAATACAGAGAAATCAAGCTGGGACTGAATTGGCATTGTTCTGATTTGGCTTTCATAGTGCTAGAAAGGCTTCTGTGGATGTTCAACTGTGTGAATGCACTATGAGAACAAACTATGGGAATGAAATATGCTCATGACCTATGAAAATTAACTATGGGAAAGAACTGTAGGGCCATTACAGATAACTTATCTGAGCATATTTCTCTGGGGTCCTTTTTCTGCTAAATTCCTGTTTTATAGCTTGCTTTGAAGTTAATCTTAAAAGCCATGACCTAGCCTTCTTAGAACAATGTAACCAGACTTCCTATACCTTAGATTGCTTTTTCCCTGAGCAGCACAGATAGCCAATAGTGACAAGGAATGTTAAGAGATGCTTAAGTTAAGCCATGCTCTTCGCCCTCCTTCCTCAGTGACCTACCTGTTCTTTTAACCCAAAACAATGTGTGCATGCATGAGATTATATATTAACTACCATTGAAAACAATGGATGTTAAAAGTAATGAAATATCATAGAAATGTTGAAAGCAACAAGTGGGTTAGAGTGATTGCATCTATGAGTGCATGTTGGTGGGGTTGGAGGTGGTAGTTCTGGGTTGGCAACATTCACCAATCCTGCCCCTGAGTCCCTTCCTTTGAATAAATGTTTAAATAATTTTTTAGAGTCAAAGTTCCTGGTCCCTCACTCATGTGTGGCCTGTCCCCACTCATGTAAAGCTGATTCCTCACATACTGCTGTTGTATGCTTTTCAATATAAACACCAGCGAGTGCCTGTCTACAGCAGCTACGGGAGCTCAAGAAGAGCAGCAGCAGCAGCAGCAGCAGCAGCAGTGGGTGCACTCTTGGTTAAACAAATCCAAGAGTTAGTTTTCTTTCTTTTAGGCTCTGCTCTTAAGAAGCAGCGGGCTCATGCTTGGGTAAATGATTCCAAAAGTTAGTTTTCTTCTTTTCAGTCTCTGCTCTAAGAGGCAATTGGCACCCGCTTGAGTAACAAATCTGAGAGTCAGAATCTATCATTCAATGGCACTGCTGTAATTGAGCACTTACCATTCTTCCTGAGCTGTGGACTTTACATGCTATGCTACCAACCTGCCATGCAAAATGTAGTCACTGCTGCAATTGTGCCATGAACTTCTGATAAGACTAAATCCAAAGACTTAAGCAGAGCAATAAAAATATATTAAAGTGATTTCCTTTGTTTATTGTGAGCATATCTAGTATAGTTACTGATGGTGATATAAAAGAAAGGGAATAGTAAAATTGACAAGATGATGATGCACTTCCTGCCCCAGACTCAAACTTTATGAAGAATCATTGCATACTACTTCAATGAAATATATGTGCAAGAGAATTAAAAATATACATCATGTAAGTCATGAAGATTATGACTTTCATAATGTCCAAGGGATGAAATCATTACCAAATCAAGAAATTCCTTAGAAGTGTTGATGCTTCCTATTGTAACATCAGTTGTTCTTTGGAAGATGGCTAAATAGAGGCCAAGTATTGAAAATATTTTGTTATTTGTGACATGCTATCAAATCATTTAAGGTATGCTACAATTTGATGATAAAAGATCTAGTTGACAGATTCAGCATGTTTAGTGGACATAACTGGTTCTTCAAGGTGAATGCCAACTTATTAGTGTAATATTTTGAGTCATAATAGCATTCCAAATGAAGCTGAAATTATGCCAAGCTCAAATTACAACAAACTATTTTATGCATTTCATCATGTTAACTAAACACAGTGGTAAAAGTATGTAACACACAGTTAAAAATATTTCCTTGCTTTTTATTTGACATAAGATTGCAAGGCTTCTTCAAAAAACAGTCAATATATTAGAGTGTTTGTGATTCCATTTTCAGTCAAGATAAATATGTTACCTGCTAATTTTTGGTAGAATTCATAGACGTGCATCATGACATTCAACTTATAAATATGGTTATGTCTTTTCACTAGACTTTATAAGTTCTGTTTTCCCAGAAACTAATGGTCCTCACTTTACAATCACAGTTTATCTATGTCATCACCTACATTTGTGAGCAACTATTTTCAGGAATAAATTACATTGAGAGTAAAGTTAGAACCAAACACCTGATGAGTCCCTGAGAACTGCAGATACTTGCAACAAACCAGATACTGATGCATTACTTTCTCAAATACCATATGAAGTATCCCGCTAGGGCTGGAGAGATGATTCAAGAGTTAAGTCACTTGCCTGTGAATCCTAATGACCGGGGTTCAATTCCCCAGTACCCATGTAAAATCAGATGTACAAAGTAGCACATGCACCTAGAGTTCACTTCCAGTGGCTAGAGGCCCTGGCATGTGCATACTCCTCTCTTTCTCTCTCTGACTTTGTAAACAAGTAAATCAAATGTTTAAAAATGTATCCCACTAGTTTTATGTCATCCTTCTTTATGTAAAAATATTTATATGTTTATTTTCTTCATTAGTGACAAAATGAAACTTGATGATTTAAAACAACTTTCCAATTTAAGCACTGCATAATTAGCATAATTATATGAGTACTATTTTTTGGTTTTCCACAGTTGTGAATATCACAAAAATTACACACCAACCTTTACCTGCCTTATTTTCTCTTTTTGTGCATCAGCGTTCATTGCTTTTGTGTATTTACTGTGTGGTCCAAGACAATTTTTTCTCCAAAGTGACAGAGGGAAACCTAGAGGGTGAACACCCCTGCTGTTGTGTTCTTGTTGTAACACATTAATGTAGGTGTTTTTAAATTGAATGCCTTAGGGCTCCAGGGATTAATTCCACCATTTAGTCACTAGATTTCCACAAGTTGGAACCTATATGAGGAGAGTCCCGTCTTTGGCTCATTTCTCATTACATTCTCTATGAAGAGGCTTGAACAGAGACAGATCCAAGTCAGGTGTCAAAGCCCTAGAAAGATGCTTCTTCTGAGCAGCTGTTTTTAGGATTCTGACCATTCCTTAATTTCCTTAGAGATCATCTCTTGGTACTCCAGGCAATGCATAACAGCCATTTGGACTGTAAGTCAGCTGACTCAAGTAGGACATGTGTTTCCGTGGTATGTTCACTATCTTTATTTCCTAGTGTTGCAATCCTCTTTCTTTCCAAACAGCTCCATGTATATGCACTAATACTAAGGCACATTTGGAAGCAATAAAAGTGTTAGTTTTCCTTGTGGCAGTTGTATAGGCTTTTGTATAGAAGTGCCAGCTGGGAGGGTGTCAGCCTCTATTAGTTTTATCAAGGGCTGGGAGATGTCTCAGAAGTTGAAGGAGCTTGCTTGCAAAACCTGCTGGCTAGGGTTCAGTTCCTCAGTACCCATGTAAAGCCAGATGCACAAAGTGGTGCATGTGTCTGAAGTTTGTTTCCCATGTCGAGAGGTCCTGTAATGCCATTACTCTTGCTTTCATACTCTGGTTTCTCTTTAGATTATCGAAGTCTTTTGCATTTTAATTTTATTGTGCATTCCTATAGTATATTCATCTCAGTGTCATTCTTCTCTTATGTTTCTGCTCACATCATGAATATTTTCTAGGTTTAAATTGTCAAAGGCAAATCTGGTCTGCCACATCCAGAGATTTTTTTCTTTTCTTTCTTTCTTTTTTTTTTTTTTTTTTGGTTTTTTGAGGTAGGGTCTCACTCTAGCCCAGGCAGACCTGGAATTCACTATGTAGTCTCAGGGTGGCCTTGAACTCACAGAGATCCTCCTCCTCAGTGCTGGGATTAAAGGCATGCACCACCATGCCCGGCTTCTTTTCTTTTTTTAAAGATAATTTCACTGAGGCAAGCCTAGAAATTACTATGAGCTTAATATGTACCATGTCCAGCAGAATCAAGAATTTCTAAGCAGTTATATTCCAAATCAAAGTCAGTTTCTGTTACTGACAACAAGGTTAGTTGTTTGGTTTGTCAAGTACAATAACCTGATAATTCTTCATTTGTCTCACTGTCAACTAGTATTCTCTTTTTTGTTCTAATCAAGTCAATATTCATGAAATTCAAGTGCACAGTAGACTCTTCCAAAGTAAACTGCTTTGCATCTGGTAAGATACCACAAGTGGATGAACTGCTTAAAGCCATGGCGACCATCCCTTGGCTATCAACTTCAACTGCTTAGAGGAATAAGCTATGGGTTGAGGTTTCTCTCTGAGCATCTGAAAAACACACTGAAGGGCTATTGAGGGTTAGGTAACCCCAAGGCTGGTATAACATTAACTTTTCTTTAACAGGGTCAAATCCAATTGATACCGTGCTATACAATGCAAGGGCCTTTAAGGGCTTTCTAAAGAGGTTTTTACCATGAGTCTGGAATTAGCAAACCAAATTTGGAGAGCCTTACCATGCTAAGAGATTCTTGTCACTGCTGCGTATTTCCAAGGGCTGCACTATTAGCGACTGCCTCTTTATAATCAGACATCGAGTTCTGTTACTTTTGTTTTAATAAAAATCCAAAGTAGCCTGGCATGGTGGTGCATGACTTAAATCCCAGCACTCGGGAGGCAGAAGTAAGAGGATCTCTGTGAGTTCAAGGCCACCCGGAGACTACATAGTGAATTCTAGGTCAGCCTGGACTAGACTGAAACCCTACCTGGAGAAACAACAACAAAAATCCAAAGTAATTTACTCTCTGATTGTAAATATGAACTTTGTGGGATGACACTTTGTAAAACAGGTTGCCAAGACATTTTTCATAGTCAGGGTTTGTTACTAGTGAATCATTAACATCTTTCAGTAAACCACACTCTTTCAATTGCATAGCACCTGGGTCTTTTAGCTAAAATCTCACCAAACAGTATGGAATTGTGAAGCCCTGAGGCAATAGTAGTGGTATTGGGGGTAGTTTTTCATATAGGTACTTGCCATCTAAAAGCAAACAATAATTGGGCCTTTTCTTCAAGTGGTAGTCAAAGAAAGCAGGTTCTTCCTGCTGTTTGCAAAACAAACAGGTTTGCTCTGCTATGTACTCTTATCATGAAGTGTACCACAAGCCCAAGGTAACACAGCCAACTGGTTGTGAATTGAAAGCCCTAAGCCTGGGAGCTAAGATGACACTTATCTCTTCATAATGTGCTTATCTCAGGGATTTGTTATACTTTTTCAAAGCTAACAGGTGCAAAATGACCAAAAGTTCTCTTAAACAGACAGTGCTGAGACAACTGGGCATAAATATGCAAAAGAATGTAACTGGACCCTTATTTCATTCTGTACATAAAAAAATAACTGAAGATGTGAAAATAGGCCAAAGTTTAGAAATAAACTAAAGCCATGAAACTGTTAGAAGGAAATTTATCCCTAGATTCTTAGGTATTATAACAAAAATAATTAAAACAGGTGTTATCAATACTGAATTCATCAAAAGTTAAAGTTTAAGCCAGGTGTGGTAGCTCACATCTGTAACCATAAATGTGAGGTCAGCCTGGGTCTGTGGAGTTAGCTCTCAGTCAGCCTGGGACAGAGTAAGACCCTACCTAAGGAAAAAAAAAAAAAACCTGGAAAGAGGTGCTAGAGAGATTGCTCAGTTGCTAAGGTGATTGGCTGCAAAGCCTAACAAACCAAGCTCGATTCCCCCAGTAAAGCCAGATACACAAAGTGGCGCATGCATCTGGAGTTCATTTGTTGTGGCTAGAGGCCCTGGCACACCCATTGTCTCTGTCTGACCCTCTTCTCAGATCTCTCTCTGCTTGCTAATAAATAAATAAAATTTTTTAAGAAAGCAAAGAAAAAGACTTCCCAAATGATAACAGGTACAAGCATATTGAGAGAGTAGAGGAAGAAACATGAACAGAGATTTCAGTTTCACTCTGCCTGGCCAAACTACCAGTGCCAGTTCCAGGACAGAAGGATCAATGACCATTCACCCGAGTGACAGAAAAAACCCTCTGGAAACCCTATCCACCTCCCTGCCACAGATAGCATGCTGCAGCCAGCAGCTGTAGGCTATGCCTACAGGAGCCATCCAGCCTGGGCACAGCCTTTCCGCTACGGAACAAAGACACTCAAGACAGCAATCCCAGGCGATTTCTGCATCCTGCTCCTCAGCTGCATCTGACTAGAAACTCCTCCAAAGTTGAAGCCATGGCTTTCGTCTGATAGCAGAGAACCAACTTCCAGGTGCCCAGGAGAGCCACAGAGATATAGGTAAGGCCATTTGGAAGACCTCCCCTAGAGGGCCCTGAGCGAAGCTATTTCAGCAATCTTTCAACTTCTAGGTCTGTGGTCCTTAGCAAGCTACACCACTGATAGGCCCCTGACATCACCTGAGGGCCCCATCTATTTCCTGATAACCACCAGGACACAGCCTCCTCACCACAGGGTCCACACCAGTTGTCTCCATTGATCAACCTCATGAGGAAGCTGATCAAGGGGTCCTGAGAATAGCACACTGGTGAAAAGCAGGCTTGAAACCTAAGGGATCTGAGGCTGGAAACCCTGACCTGTCATTGCTATTAGAAAGCGGTTTCCTTTCCCTCCACATATGCTAGGAATCTCAGTACCTGTAGCCCACAAAAACTGTGCCTTTGGGCACTTTAACCTCATACCTGTAGCGGGGTTGCGGGGTGGGGGGAAGGCAGGATTTCATCTGGTCTAGAGGGAAGAACATCTCAGGCTAGATAACTGACAAGTTTATTTCAGAATTCTTTCTCACCTGAATGACTTCCACACAGACTTCATCTGGCTGACCTGTGGTGTTACCATTACAAATTGTAATCTGAGGGGAGGAAGAAGGAATACTCACTCATGAGTGTGTGTGTATGTGTGATATGTAGATGCATATGTATGTATGTATATCTAGTACCTCACCTGTATCCTTTGTGATTGATTTTTGTTTCGGTTTTTTTATTGTTATTATCATCATTTTGTTGTAGTTTGTTATTCTTTTGCCTTTTCATTTTCTCACTTTGATTTTTGGTTTACCATTTTTCTTTTTACAGTTACTTTGCTACTGTTTATCAATGATGTTGCTCTTCTTGTTTATGGTTGCTTTTGCCCTAATAGTCTAGACAGTCTATTTTCATATTGGTATTAGTCCCTGAAATTTATACATTAAGTGTTAAGCTACTATATATACTGTATTAAAAACCTCTATCTTGCCTGGGAGGATGGCTCAGCATTTAAAGGCACTTCCTTCTAAATCCTGCCTACTTAGGGTTCAATTCTCTAGTACCCATGTAAAAACAGTTGCACAAAGTGATGCATACATGTGGAGTCTGTTAGCAGCAGCAAGAGGCCCTGGCATACCCATACTCATTCTCATTCTCATTCTCTCAGGCCCTCTCCCTCTATCTCTCCTTGCAAATAAATAAATACAAATTTAAAAGCACCTCTATGTCACCATACAGACCTCTGTGGATATCCTTCACAATTCTACACTAAAAATAATCCATGTCTCTACAATTTTATAGCTACAATAATCTCCATCCTTCCTTTCACAACTCCAACCTCTATAATTATATCCTTATCCAAACTTTGCCTCCCCTCCCTCTACCCCTTTGTTAAGTCACCACTCAAATACTGCTGTCCTTTCTTTTTTAAAATTTTTTTGTTCATTTTTATTTATTTATTTGAGAGTGACAGAGAGAGAGAGAGAGAGGCAGATAGAGAGAGAGAGAGAATAGGCACGCCAGGGCTTCCAGCCACTGCAAACAAACTCCAGATGCATGTGCCCCCTTGTGCATCTGGCTAACGTGGGTCCTGGGGAATCGAGCCTTGAACTGGGGTCCTTAGGCTTCATAGGCAAGTGCTTAACCTCTAAGCCATCTCTCCAGCCCTGCTGTCCTTTCTTTATAAAATAATACATACACCATCTTCAACTAATACCATAATGACAGACTCTGTAAACTAAAGGTAACAGAGCAGAAATACAAAAGGTTATTCTACAACTGAACAAAGCCAGAACTCTCAACAAAAATCTGTGGAGTTCAATACTAGGCCTACCCTCTAAAATCCCGAGGGAAGCATACTTTCTCATCGAAACTAAGAGAACTTACACATTAAAAAAGATACAACCAAATAAAGCTGGAGAAGGGAGAACAAATAGCAGCATGGGAAAAATATACATTTCCACAAATGCCCAAGAGACAACAAACTACAACATACTCCCAGCCTCTCAATTCCCCTGCAACAGGGGCTGGAAACAAGGAGATAACTGAAATGTCAGAGAATGTAGAGTTCTGCTTTTAAAATTAATGGTCATATAGACACCTCAAATAAGATGACTGATCTACAATGTATATATAAATATTAAAATTTACATATTAATATGTTTAATATATTTTCAAGGCTTCAACAAATCTTCAGAGTGAATGAAACAGTTAATAATTTGGATAAAAGATATAAATATGGAAGGAAAATAGAACAAGGAAATTGAATTGTAGAAAAAAGCATGAAACAGAAATTATGGAAATGAAAACAATGATTAATCAAATAAAAGCCATATCACAATACATTACTAAGGGCCAAGATCATGTGGAAGAATTAATTTCAGAGATGGTGGACAATGGTGAGACCATAATACAGACAAACATATTTAAAGAAAAAAAGAATATAAGCAATATTTCCAAGAGTTCTTGGATGAGTTTGTGACCAAAGCTAAAAGTACACAGAAGAAGGAACTGAGTTAGATGCAAAAAATTAATTGAAATATTTAATGAAATTATAAGAGAAAATTTCCCAAACCTAAAAGAGGTTGACATCCAAACAAATGAGGCGGATAGAACTCCAAATGCATATGCCAAGAGAAGAACCTCTGTACAGCACATCACAGTGGTGTTGTCAAAGGATAAATTAAAACAACAAATGTTAATTTAAGGGAAACCACCAATTCACATACAAAGGCGGAAATATTGTAATAGCCTCAGACCTTTTATCATGAACGCTAAAAGCCAGAAAAGAATGGAAATGGCATATCCCAGGCTATGAAAGTAAATAACTCCCAACCCAGTGTGCTATACACAGCAAAATTATCTTTCAAGCTGATGAAGTGAAGACTTTTTGTGACATACACAAACTAAGGCAATTTATGTCAGCCAAACCAGCTCTACAGAAAATTCTAACCAGAATACTATACAGGGAAGAAGAAAGACAACATTATCTGTGAGAACACACAATTGGATCCACCTCAAGAAAGAAATACATAAACAAAGAAGAAATGGGAAATATTCAATTATGCCAACACAGCAAATCAGCAAATTCCCAGGAGAAAATGAAAAGGAATGCTCATAGTCTGGCCAACAAACAACATCCAACAAAATATTAGGGTATAGCAAGCCAGTTTCTATAATAACTTTTCATGTAAATGGCCTCAACTCACCACAAAAAGAGGCAGACCAAATGACTAGATTAACAAACAAACACACTTTATTTCATTATTTGCTGTCTCTAGGAAACACACCTAATTAACAAAGATGTCCAAAATTATACTGTCTGTTGCAGTCAGCTCCTTGTTGCTGAGATGAACCAGACAAAGGTTATGAGAGGGAGAGATTCATTTCAGGCATACAGATCCAGAGGAAGTTCCATTAATGGCAGAAGAATCTGGCTCCCTTTGATAGAAACAAACAGAGAAAACCCACCAACAGCCAGCACCACAAGAATGTACAAACCACCAGTGCTCAAAGTGCTCTCTCCACAACTTTGGGCTGGAATTCAGATCTGGCCCCAAACACACCTTAGGGCTGGACTCCAGGATCTGCCCCCAGTGATAACTCCCTGGGAATTTGCTGATTTGATGTATTAGGCAGTGAGACACCTCCTCCCACAAAGCCCTACTTTTTAAATTACCACCATCTGGCAATTGAGTATGAAGCTTAATCATAAACACAGAGGAAATGGGGAAATGGGGGGGGCATTTACAAACTACCACATTACACAATCATTCTGAAGCTGAAAACGTATTCAATAAAGTCCAACATGCCTTCATGATGAAAGTCCTGGAGAAAGTAGGAGTAGATGGAACATATGTCAAAATAATAAAGGTCATATATAACAAACCCATAGTCAACATTATATTAACTAGAGGAAAACCAAGAAAATTTCCTCTAAAATCAGGAATAAGCAAGGATGCCTACTTTCTTCACTTGTATTCAATATCATGCTTGAAGTCCTAGCTAGGCAAAAAGACAAGAATAAGATATAAAAGGCATAAAATTAGGGAAGGAAGAAGTCCGAACTATCCTTATTTCACATGAGTCTGTACTTAAAAGACCCAATATAGTGTACAAAAAACCTCTAGAGATAATAAATCTTTCAGTAAGACTTTGGGATACAAAATCAAAACACAAAAATGAGTATCTTTCATATACACCAATAATGACCTCACAGAGGAAGAAATCATGAAAAACATCACATTCACTATAGCTACCAAAAAATTAAAAACATAGGAACAAACTTTAAAAAAAATTGATAGACCTCCACAATAATTTCAAGACAATAAAATAAGAAATCAAAGAAGATACTAGAAGATAGAAAGACTTTCCCTGTTTCTGAATAGGCACATTTAATATTCTTAAAAGTTCCAAAAATAATCTACAGAGTCAATGCAATTGCATAAAATCTCAATAATGTACTTCAGTGAGCTGTAAAAATATATATAGGAAATCATAGAGAACCATAGAAGTCCATGAGTAGCAAAAATAATCCTAAGGAGAAAAAACACACCTGGAGGTGTCACAATACCTGCTCTCAATTTATACTAGAGAGAAATAGTGACAAAGAACATGGTGCTAACCACAAAACAGACATGTAGACTGGAATGGAGGACCCAGAAATGTCTATACTGCTTTGGCCACCTAATCTTTGACAGATGAGCCAAGAACATTCAGTAGAAAAAATACAGCTTATATATCAAGTACTACTTTCAAAACTAGATGTCTACCTTTAGGAGAATGAAATTACATCCTCATTGCTCTGGAGAAGTACCAATTCAAAGTGCATGAAGTATCTTAATCTAAATCCTGAGACACTGAAACTCCTACAGAAAAACAAGAAACATACTTCAAGATACAGGCATACACAATAACTTTCTAAATATGGCTATAATAGCACAGAAAATAGCCCCAAGAATTAAAAAAAGGGACTACATGCATTTGAAGAGTTTCTACACAACAATATGAATATCATATGTATATGACTATATATATATATATATATATATATATACATATATATATATATATATATCTTAACATGAGCATACAGCTTTCAAAATGGGAGAATATCTACCAGCTATACTTCAGACAGTGGGCTAATTACCATAATTTACAAAGAAGTACAAAACTTAACCACCAAAAACAAAGCTAAAAAAAAAAATGCATAGCTATTCACAAAAGAAGGAACACAATATTTATTAGGGTTTTCAAAAGTGTTCAGCATTCCTAGCCATCAATAAAATGTGAATTAAACTAGCTTTGACTTACCATGTCATTCAAGTCAGGATGGTCATCAGCAAATGCTCGCAAGGCTTCCAGAGAAAGAATCTGTTCTTCATTTGCTGGTGGGAGTGCAAGCTAGCATAGCCACTTGTAAAATACTATGGAGGTGGCTCAGAAAACTATAAATATAACTCCCATACAAGCCAGCTATACACTCCTGGGCGACCTAACAACTTCTCGTTCTACTACAGAAATAGTTGCACAGCCAGGTTTATCGTGCCTCTATTTATAATAGCTATGAACGGAAATCAGTCTATATGCCCATTGACAGATGATGGATAATGAAAATGTGGTACATATGCATGATGCAGTTCTATTCAACAGTATGGAAAAATGAAACTGGGATCTGCAGGAAAATGGATGGACCTGGAAAGAATTACATTAAATGAAGTTAGCCAATCTCAGAAAGAACAAAGTGGCATGTTCTCTCCGACTTATGATCCTAGAATGTATTATCTATATGTATGTACATGGGTAAAACTTATGAATATAGAATCGTAGCTTAGAGTGAGTATAGATTAATAAGAAGAATAAATGAAGGATGGAAAGACACAAATGATATGTAATCAGAGGGGAGAGTATTTTAGAGGTAGAGGTGGCTTGGAGAGAAGAGTCAGGGGATAATAGTCAACTAAATCAAATTGTATTTGGAAATTCCAAAATGAATGATATCAAAATCTCTGTATGCTAACTAAAAACAAAAACTTATAACAAAAACTAATGGTTAAAAGTGTGCATAAGAGAGCATGATTATGAAAGCGAATAAAATGATCTAAAGAATGAAGGAAATATTTGTAAATCATATATCTGGTGAAGGTCTAGTATCCTAGAATATCTAGAGTATTCCCACAACACAATGACAAAAAAGTAACCCAATTATAATGTAGTTACGTATGTGAATATACACTTCATTAAATAGAATACACAAATTGCCAATAACACATGAAAAGGTGCTTACTATTATCAGTTATTAGGGTAATAAAATCAATATCACAATGAAATAATTCTCCATCTTCACAAGAATGACTGAAAAGAGAAAAACAGCAATTTGTGAAATTGCAGAAATTGGAACCCATAACCACTGCTAGTTGTAATGTAAAATGAGGCAGCCACTCTGAAAAACACTTTAGTGATTCCTCAAAAACTGAAACACATAATTATTATATAACTCCTTGTTTCTATTCTTACATATATACTCAAAAGAGCTGAAACAGGTTCTCAAACAAGTCAGTTGTATTCATAGCATCCCATTCACAATCACAAAAAGATGGGGACATGTCAAGTATCCATTAACAGATGAACAGATCCACAAAGTGTGGCAATGCACATACTGGAATAATATTCCTCCACAGCAAATGAAATACTGAGACATGTACTGTGAATAAATCTCAAAGTACTGCTAAATGTACGATGAAAGAAGCTAGAAACAAAAACTCAACACCCATTATGTGAAATATCCAGACTAGGGGAGGCATAGAGATGGAATCCGAGTCAGTGCTTATTGGAGCCCTAAGGTGGAGGAGGAAAGTGAGACATGCTTACATAAGAAGCTATTCTTAGGTGTAATGAGTGTATTTTAGAGTTAGAGAGTTTTTGATTGCTTAGCATTTGAAATGTAATAAACACTTTAAAGAGATTAATTTTGATATCTCCAAATCAACTAAAAATATTAATTCAATGACCCAAAAACAGAAACAAAATGTTCAGAAGAGGTTTTTTTCCTCTTCAGATTTCCATGGAATTGAGGTGGTGGAGATATCTACAAAGCACAGTTTAAAATTGTCATGAACAATCCACACACTATATGCCCAACTAACCTATGTCTCCATTTTGCATTAGTTACCTGGCACACAGCATTTTCAGATGCTTCTGTAAATATAATGCTCCCATCTAATCCATACTGAATAATACTAGTTAATCCATGTCCATATGCTACTTGATGAAAGCTAAAGTCTTGGAAGAAAAATGCTTATGATAGAACCAGTAGTCACAACAGAGTGGGATTAAAACCAAGTTACAAATACATACCACATTAAAGCATTACCACTGACAAGAGTCATTTATTTGGGTAAATATAAGCAGGAAAAGGTAATCAAATGAAAAATTTTGCCGTTATTTTAAACCATGGATTCAGGAAGGAGGCTGAATTGGGCACCAACTAAGTTCCAAATTCCTGATTGAACATGCTGTGTCTGAGGTGGGTGTGACCCATTAGATGTGGGCCTGTAAGTAGCATCTGCAATACAATCCTGGAGTCCCCAGGAAAACATCTCCTCTTGAGTATAGGTGGTTTTTCTGAGGAGGTAGTAAAAGTGCAAGAACCCATGCAGAATCCCAGGGAGCACCATCGTTTGAAAAATAGACAGCAGAAGGGACCTAAAAGAAGTTCAGATGCAGTGAGCTCTGATCAGAGAAGAAACCCAGAGAATAATCAGTGATGACTTGAGAAAACAGTGCCTTGAGAGTATTGACATGATGTAAATTTTAACTCATGGCAAGTTAGATAAGAGCACACAACAAAGGCAACACAGAATAGCTATACTAAGAGAGTACAGGAATATGTATTTAAAAGATTAAGGATCGAATCTGTAATAACAAACTTCAATCTTTAAGGATAAAGTAAGATGAAACACAGTAACATAACAAGTGCACAATAGAGAAGGAAGAGTGTTATAGAACAAGAAGCAAGAAAAGCGAGGAGTGAGCAGCCTTGAGGGTAGTCTTGCCTTGAAGACACCTGAAGCTGCAGGTCTGTCATGATATGTCTAAGTAGACATATCACTTTGAGCTCTGACAAGGCCTATGCTAGGTTATCTAGTTAACGAAAAGAAATAAACCCATTTTTCTGTCATTTTCATGCATTTCATTTCTTATCTATTAATTTACAATTGAAGTAGTTTTAGGAGCTTGCCTAAAAGAACAACCTTTTGAATAATTTACAACTAAGTTTCATAAACGATGTTATGCAAATATGTCTAAACCCTGGTTTAGCTAGCTTCAACTTAAGAGAAACACATCAGGACTGGAGGAGCATGTGGAGTGTCTACGACAGGGGTTCTAAGGCCAGTTGTCTCATTTGGGGCTTCAGATGGACACTGAATGCACAATCATTCTGTTAGCGAATGAAAGTAGCCTGTAGAGCTTGCTGAACAGGCAGCTTTGCTTATAGTAAGTTCTTTTTCTGAAGTAGGCAAGACAAAGGAAATATGATTGATGGCCCATAGCTAATGTTAGAACACAACAGAGCTTTGCCAAACTAAGTCATCAGTGAGTTTGGTCATTTGCATCCTGTCCTCTCCATATTTGAGGGATTTGGTTGCATTTTGGTGAAGCCGTTTAGCTCAGTGCGGTTGCTTAAGTAACTCAGGACCGCAGCTCGGATGACAACCCGCTCCTGCTCCACTAGTGAGTCAAGACAGCCAGGAAGAGGGCACCTTCTGCCGCTGTGACTCATCACCATGAGGCTGAGCTGCTGACCTAGGGAGGGAGCCCCTGCGTTTCCCTTACATGTGGACCCAATGTTAGCCAAGGCTGGTTAGACCACCAATTCCACATGTCAAATTAGGCCTTTGCCTTGCAAAGCTACAAAGGAGTCACACAGGGGTCACTGGTCTGTTCTTCCCAGCTGTGTTTGCAAAGTTTTCACACAGTGTTTGTGTTGGCAGGAAGATGCTTCTAAAGGTTCTCACAGTAATGTGCAAGGAAGGGCCAAAATGATGGCAGAATATCCAGGAAAATAATGTTCACCATTATCATGAATTATTTTCAAAGAAACTCACCCTGATTACATTTTTCATTTACAGGGATTTTAAAAATTCTTATTGTAAGTATCTGTAATGTGAAGTTCTTGCTGAGTTATAGTCAAGCAACAACATTGCTAGCAACTTTTAGCTTTTGACTACTGTTGATGTAAAGTTTTCACCATAAAATTATGTAACCCATAATGTTGTTTTGAAAATAGATGAATGATACAATACTAAAAATGCTCAGCACTTCTTCTTAGTTAAATAAAACATCACAGGGAACTTCCAGAGTTATTAAGGTTTTTTTTGTATGTTTAAAGAACTTAAATCTATTTAAAATTTTAGTGAAAAAGAGATTGAAGTTGTCTCCCTACCTTCTTTTTGCTAATTCTTTATTCCCTCCTTCTTCCTTCTTTGTTTTTAGTTGCTAAAGAATAAATAAATAAATAACATTTCCATAACTGAAGCCACTATCAATAATTCTAAAAATTTCAAAGGAAATTTGCTTTTCCCAAAGAATTCGCTGATATGTGATCACAGCAAAATATACCGAGCTTAGTCATACTCTGCCTATGAAATAGACTTGCATATGTCAATTTTAACTTTTGGCTTAAAACTATGTTACAGTGATATGTGAATACATTCTCCTTGCAAATAATTCAAATTACATAGTGAGTAAAGAGCAAAAATAATTTTTAAATATTTTATTTATTTATTTATTGAAAAGAAGGTGAGAGAAAAAGAGAGAGAGAGAGAATGGCAGAATGATTATGCCAGGGTTTCTAGCCACTGCAAACAAACTCCAGATGCATTCACCACCTTGTGCATCTTGTTTTACATGGGTACTGGGGAATTGAACCTGGTCCTTTATCTTTGCCAGCAAGTGTCTTAACTGCTTAGCCATCCCTCCAGCCCACAAAACCTTTTGAATGCTCCCCCTTTCTAATCACTCCTCTTAAGGCAACTACTTAGTGAACAGCTCAGCGGTATTTACATTAGCATCCTCAGTGAGAACCCTTTACAGGTGGAAAAAACATCGTTAGCATTCTAAGTGAGAACCCTTTACAGGTAAAAAACACGTGGAGACAACTTTGTTTGGTTGTCATCTGAAGCATGCTCAGTAGGAACGCTCTTCTTCACCAGTGGGTAAAGTAGGCATATCTATTCTCTTCTGTGGAGTCCTAGTTGACTCAGTGGTGATGGAAGTTCTGTGCTGGCGATTAGCATGAGAGACTTCTGTACCTGATCAGCACTCCTCTTTCGTCTCCAAGGAAAGCCATCTTCCTCCTTGCAGGGGCCATTGCAAGTGAAGGAATACTGTCAGATAAAAGATTGCTGGTGCCTTTTTCCATTGTCCAACTAGCTTCCTTCCCACACACTGGTCATGGAAAACGACATCCCACAGCACTCTCCTCCATCTTACATTCTGTTCACCCCATCTTCCACAACGTTCCCTGAACCTTAGAGAGGGTGATTTTGATATCTCATTTAGTGCTGAGCGAATTTCCATGGTCACGTATTCTCAGCATTTTGATGAGTTTACATATTTCTTAGAAGACATAGCCAATGACACAAAGAAGCTTCTCTAACAGGTGCAGTCATTTTCTCAAGGCTGGGACAAATCATCTGACAAGAAGCATAGGCTGGGTGTTAACTTCTCAAAGCCCACCCCAAGCAGCACACCTCCTCCCAAGTTACCACCAGCTAGGAATTGAGCTGGATGCTTAATTGCAAACACATGAGGCTGTGGGGAACTTTTTTTTTTTTTTTTTACTCAAACTACTGCACTAACCAGAATTTGGAGTTGGCTCTTGTGTATGGAGAGCAATAAGGATCAGTTTTCATTCTCTTACAAACAGATACTCAGTTTTCCCAGCACCATATGTTAAAGAAGCTATCTTTTCTCCAGTGGTGTATATATATATATATATATATATATATATATACATACACACACACATATATATATATATATATATATATATATAATCAGGTAACTGGGAAATGAGGAAATGTCGCAGTGGATAAAGTGCTCATCACTTAAGCTTAAGTACTTCAGTTTGATCCTCATACTCCACCCAAAATCTGGAAACCAAGGAAGGCCTCTGTAATCCTAGCACTCAGACAGTGATGAGGGAAGTAAAGACTAGAGAATATCCCAAGACTCTCAGAGAGTGCATCACAAACAATACGGCAAGATTAAAACTCTGCCTCAAATGAAGGAGACTGGTGAGGACAGAACTCAAAGCTATTCTCAGACCTCCATATGTGTGCCACTGCCCACACATGTCTACACACACACACACACACACACACACACACGTTTGAACAGTCAGTTGGCTATAGCTACAGGAGTCTATAGCTGGACCATCTATTTTATTCCATTGGTCTACATGTCTTGTCTTGTACCACTACCATGTTGATTTTGTTACTATGGCTGTACAATGTGCTTTAAAATCATGGCTGGTGACCCCTCAGCCTCTCCCCACACTGGCTCTTTTGTGCTTCTAAATGAATTTGAAGCTTGTTTTTCTCTATTGCATTGGAGGATAGCACTGGAATTTTGACAATTATTGCATTAAATCTATAGATTGATTTTGGCAAGTAACCATTTTCACAATATTAATTCTTCCAGTGCATGGGCATGGAAAGCATTTTATTTTCCTAGCGAATGTTGAGGCATGCACCTTCTAGCCCATTTTCTCAGGACTTTTATCATGCAGAAAAGTTTGGACTTTGTCAACTATCTTTCCTATTGTATGGAATAGTTTGAGAAGTATTGATGTTAGTTGTCCTTTGAAAGTCTGGGAAAATTTACTAGGAAATACATCTGGGCCTGTACTTTTTCAAGTGAGAGATTTTTTTTTAATAAGTGCTTCAATGTTTTTGTGGGAATGTGTGTGTGTGTGTGTGTGTGTGTGTGTGTGTGTGTGTGTGTATAGAATATGGGGATGTGGTATGGAATTGTGTGGTATGTGTGGTGTATGCCTGTGTGTGCAGATGTGTACAACTCATGCATGTGCATGTGGAGACCAGAGGCAAATATTGGGTCTCCTTAACCCAAAAGTGGGCCCCGCTGATTACACAGTCTCTGCCCCACAAGTCTTCGAGTAACCCCTGTGCAGGGCCATGACAAGTTACTTACTTTATTTCTGTGGTGTTGAACTTGGCAGTCTCCAGACCAAGAGGCCCTCAGTCTATATACTGATTTCTTTGTTTGGCTTGTCCTTTATCCTAAGCACTAAAGTATATTTTTAAGTTATTTATTTTATTTCTTTCTGAATTCTTAAGTACAAGCCAGGCGTGGTGGCGCACGCCTTTAATCCCAGCACTCGGGAGGCAGAGGTAGGAGGATCACTGTGAGTTCGAGGCCACCCTGAGACTCCATAGTGAATTCCAGGTCAGCCTGGGCTAGAGTGAGACCCTACCTCGAAAAACCAAAAAAAAAAAAAAAAAAAAAATGAATTCTTAAGTACTTAGAGGCATAAACTTAATCTTAGGACCACCTTTATGGCATAGTACTATTTTTGTTATGTTGTGTTCTCATTTATATTTGATTCTAAGTTTTATGTTTTTAGTTTCCTTCTTGAGTTCTTCATCATTTAGGAGTATATTGGTTAATTTCCATGAGTTTGTGAATGTTCCATAGTCTTCTTGCTGTTGATTTGTAGTTTTATTCCATTTTGATGAGCTAGAATACAAGAATCTTTTTAATTTTCCTATTTTTGCAATGTTTCCTTTTGTGTCCTAATATCTAATCTATTTCACAGAAAGGTCCATGTGCTGCTCAAAAGATTATGTATTCTTCAGTGTTTGAATGGAATGTTCTGTAGGTGTCAGCTCCTTTGTTCCATGATGTCGTCTACAGAGCTTGGTGTGCTGCTCAATTTTTTTCCAGGAGCACCTGATAATCATTGAGAGAGAGTTATTGAAGCCCCACAGCAATATTATTCTGGGAAAATCTGTGATGTCACACCTTTATGAAATTGGTCACACCCATGTTAGTCTCATATGTTTATAACTGTGATGCTTTCTTGTTGAATTTTTTCCTATATCAGTATAACATCACCTTGTGCATCTGGCTTATGTGTGTCCTGGGTAATCGAACCTGGATCCTTAAGCTTCATAAGCAAGTCCCTTAACTGCTAAGCCATCTCTCCAGCCCTTGGTATACCTTTTATATCCATGTTTGAACTTAGTCTCTCATGGATTCCTTAATGGCTTTCTTATTTGAATATATTACCTATTTCTATTCTACATTGGAATTCCTATAATTTTCCATTTATTAATTTATATTTTCATAATTACCTTCATTAACATTTTGCATTTCTAATTTTTTTGCTCTATTACAAAATTCCTTTTTATTATTAATTTTTTATCAGGAGAGAGAAAGATTCAGAGAGAATTGGTGCACCAGGGCCTCTAGCCACTGCAATCAAACCCCAGACGCATGTTTCATCTCGTACTCATGGGTGACCTTGAGCTCTTGCATCATCTTGTGTGTCTGGCTTATATGGGACCTGGAGAGTCAAAAACGAGTTCTTAGGCTCCACAGTAAGCACTTTATCGGCTAAGCCATCTCTCCAGCCTCACAATACCTTTCTCTATAGATGCAATTATATTTTACATATACATTTGAAACCCACTGATCTTAAAACTTCTCTCAAAAATTTTTGTTGTTGATGATTTAGTTACTTCGTATATTTTGGAACTTACTTTACAAGCTCATTCTTTCTCTGTCTCTTCTCTTTCTCTCTCGCTTTCTCTACTTTTGGTCTCAGGTCTGATGCTACTTCCCCTGAGGCCTCTGACTTAGGTCTTTTGTGACAGAGGCATAGTACAGGTCCACAGCTGACACAGCAAACAGTTTCCTCCTGCCCAATACTTTCCTCAAAGCTGTAGCCACTTGCTCTTTTGGTCATAGTTTATTGGGCATTCCCCCCACTTTCAGTGCCCTTTCATGGACAAAGCAACTCCATGGCATGAAACCAAGAGTCTCATTATAATGCTTTCTTTCAAAGTGGATTTTTTCCCCTGGTCTCTTGATCTTAATTAATTGAAAGTCCCAGACCTGGCTTTTAGACCCAGAGTTCAGCAGGACTGTGGGTTTTGTCTTATGGGTCACTCTGCATTTTCTTCCAATTTTTGTTACAGAACATGGTTTTCTTGTCTTTGAACTATGTTTTTCAAACTCATATCTTTCATTGTATTGTGCTGATAGAATTTCTATAATACTTTTCCCCACATTCATTTTAAACCTAAAAACTATTTTTAGATATTATTAGTGTTTATTTATTAGTGTCTAACACTAATTTCTTAAAGTATGGATGAATCAGAAATTTTTACAATGAAGGTTATGATATCATACCTTTATTCTTTCAAAGAACGATTATAATATGCCCACACTTTTAACAACAAAATACCAAGAAAATGATTACTGTATCCCTAAATCAACTTATCAGCCGAATATGCATCACTCTCCTTCCCTCCTATTTATGTTTAATAAATGTAAATAGCTTTTCCTGACTGTCTTTCTTTACCTCAACTGCTTTTTTCCACCTACATTTCTTACCATTTACAGAATTACTTGGTTTTAGATGTATTGTGATATAAATTGATACCTTTCTCCATATGATTTGCTACTTTTCTTCAATATGTTATTTAAATTTCATTTTTATTGATAACTACAGCTTTAGTTCATTGATTTTTGATCTTGTGTCATTTTCCATTGTATGAATATCTCATAATGTTATATTACAAATGGAGATTTAGGATCTGCTATTACAAACATGGATTCTATAGAGACTAAAATACATGTTTTATGCATCTATGCATAGTGCATAGAGGCATAAGTGTCTGAAAAGTATATAATGTTGGATTATAAGGTAATATCCTGGTTATAATTCATGTAAGCTTATTTTCCAGAATGGCTATAGTATGTGCCAATACCAGTTCAGATGAGGGTTTAATTTTGTTTCATATTCTATTAGACAATTTTTACATTTTTTGCCTTTTTGTAGATAACAATAGTTTCTTATTATGGTTTTATTTTGCATTACTTGGCTATCTAATGGATACCTATATTTCTTCTTTCCTCCTCTGTGAAATTTGTCTTCTCTTTTTCCACTAAGTTTAACTGATCTTTTACAAGCATTGTTTTAACCTTGCTTTCTGGCACTTAAGCCAAAAGTGTAGTTTTTGTGTCTGCTTTGGTGTTGGCTGGATGAAGGGAAAAGGGTGAGAGGAAGAAGATGAAGAAGGACTTCAGTGTATCAGTGATAAACAGTGAAGGGAGAAATTCTTGTGTAGATTAACCCAGAAATATAACCCTGCCACAAAGGCCTGTGTGGCCAAATTATATTCATTGTAATCAACTTTTCAACAGTGCAGGCTTCAACCCACTGCTAACTTTGAGAAAACAATTATTGAATTTGGCAGGCTATGACTGAGAAAAATGTAATTTTAGTGGTTGACTTGGATATATACACTTTCTTCCAGTCAGCAAAATAAGAAGATCAGCTGATACCCTCTTTCCTATACTTTCCTGTCCATGAGAACCACCTGGAGCAACAGATGAAGCACACATTTGTGCCCTGGCCTCAACACACCAGAGAACATTGCTGTCAACACATCATTCTGCAGAGAGCACTGCTGAACACTTTTGTTGTTGGTGGTGTTGGTGGTGGTTTCCTGCCACAGCCTCCCAAGTGCCGAGATTACAGGCATGTACTAACACACTCGACTTTTATTATGTTCTGTCCTTTTTAATTTTTTTATATACTTTATCAATACACATACTTAGTTTTTGTTAAGATTCTCTTCCACCTCTTTTGTCCCATCTCCTTGTTCCCCTATTTCTTGTGAGCTCTGTCCAAGCTCTGCAGTTGAAGAGACAGGGTTGTGAAGCGCAGCAAGCTTAAATAAGCTCCTTAGAAGATGTGGAGAAAATTCAACAAGATTTACTGAGAGACCCATTGCACCATACTTTATTCAGTGAAAGCCCTCGCTCATGCTGGGGCTCAGTGGATATTTTATATCAACCATAAAACTAGTGGCCAGATGCCAAAAACCTTATGTCATTTGTTTTCAGTATATGTACTCTGCTGATTCATTCTCAAGCAGAAGTCTGATAGAGGCCATCTTGGCCACTACCTTTATTTACATGTGTGGTTTTAATGTTTTCTGCATACCTGCTTTCACCTTCCCACCCCAAGTGGTCCCCTTTAACTTTTGCACCAATTCAGATCTCTTACCTTGCCTACCTTTCTGCCTTGAAGCTTCCTGGCCCCTCCCCCTTACTTCTCACATGCTCCTTTCTTATTTCCTAAACACTCTCCCACAATGAGGGGCCATAAGAGGTAAGTAGTTTCCTCAGGCTCTCTCCTTCTGACCAATTACTGCTATTCAAGTCACGTCAAAGGAAAGTTTCAAAGTCCCTTTACCAGCTATACCATCTATTCAGATGTTAACTGAAAGAATGTTTATACGACAGGGCCTCAAAGACATGGCTCAACAGATATTATAAGGATGTGTGGTATGGCAAAGAAATAATCCCCTATTGCTGGCATCCAAGGGCACCAGGAACCTAGAGAGTGTTCCTATCCAGGAGAAGACTGGCAATTGGATTTCACTCACATGCCTGGAGACCCCAAGTCCAAATTTCTTTTTGTTTTAGTAGATACCTGCACTGGGTAGATAGAGGCTTTTCCTTGTAAGACAGAGCAAGCCTCAGAGGTGATTAAGGTATTACTCACTGAGATAATAACCTTGATTTAGACTACTCCAGAGCCTTCAACGTGGCAATAGACCTGCCTTTAAGGGGGAAATCACTGGCAA
Organism: Dipus sagitta; assembly: GCA_036346955.1. Lineage (NCBI taxonomy): Eukaryota > Metazoa > Chordata > Mammalia > Rodentia > Dipodidae > Dipus > Dipus sagitta. Next base: position 45,929,060 of record CM070784.1, read on the forward strand.
AGACACTGGGTATTCAATTCCACTCACACTGTACCTAGTGGCCTCAGTCCTCAGGAGAAATATAGAAGTTCTTAAAGAGACACCTTCAAAAACTCATTCAGAGATACAATTCCCTTTGACTAAGTTGCCACTTGTAGCTTTATTTAGTCTTAGGAACACTCCTAACCTTCAGAGCTTAACCCCCTGTGAGGCTTTATATGGTAGCCCCTTTCTCACTCATGACTTTTTCCTGGACTTTGAAATGGCTTGGTTTGTTACTCTTGTCACCCAACTGGCAAAATTGCAACGTGTCTTTAGAGAAATAGGCTGGGTTTCCTTGAGAAGAAAAAGAAGAACCTCACCTTTACCGCCTGGGAGATTTGGTATTAGAGTCCAGATCCAAGTAGGGGGTTTGGCCACCCTTCTTGTGAAGGACCACATTGCATCATTTTATGTGCTCCTATGGCAGCGTGAGTGGCAGGACTGAACTTCTTGGTACATCACACTTGACTCAAGCCTGGACTTCCTCCTGCCTTCCCAAAGCTCCAACAGACCCTCAAACTGCCAGCCACAGCTGCACCCATGAGCCATTAGAGGCCATGCATCTTATGATTCAAAGTGACAAAGTTTCCCTTCACTTCAGCTTCTGTACTATCCTATTCCTGTCAGAAGAGCAGAGACTGAGATGTCATAGCTCTGCTCTGTAACTTTCAACAACCTGAGGAGTTACCTTAGAGTTTTAAGAAACTCAGCTCAGAAAGAGCATATCTGAGCACACAGTTGAGAGCTCCTCTTGAGGGAGATTCACTCTGGGAAAGAATAAGATATACCCATGCGGGTTGGAGAAATGGCTTAGTGGTTAAGCACTTGCCTGTGAAGCCTAAGGACCTCAGTTCGAGGTTCGACTCCCCAGAACCCACATTAGCCAGATGCACAAGGGGGCGTATGGGTCTGCAGTTTGTTTGCAGTGGCTGGAAGCCCTGGTGCACCCTCTCTCTCTCTTTCTCTCCCCTATTTTTCTCTCTGCCTGTCTATATCAAATAAATAAATAAAGATAAACATTTTTTTTTACAAAAACAAGATATACCCATGCTTGGGTATGTACATCTCAAAGGAGAGTCATATTAAAGTAAACTGATGATGACTGTATGTAGGTTTCTAAAAGACTTTTAGTATTTCATTGCTCAATGGGTTCTCAAGAGACCCACCCCTTCTAACTCTGTTCTCTTTGATTTCTGTGATTATGGGAAGGCTCCAGAGGTAACACAGTCTGATGAGATAAAACTAGGAGCCATGAGGTTTTCACAGAGATGTATGGCATTTATTTGAACTGAGTTTTTGGGAGTTTTCTGGGAAATTGTAGGCTTACAGCTGGGAAAGTTAGAGAAACCCTTAAGCAGTTGTTAATTGTGCTGGAATTATTGCTTCTGTGCTGGTGAGAGGTTTCACCCAGACTCCTGCGAGAGGCTCATTTCCCTCCTCGTGTCCCCCAAATTTCCCTTTCTGTCCTACATCACCAATACTTAATTAAATGAAGATGGTAGTTGATTATTAAAATTTATTTGTGTAAAGAAAAAATATGAAGTATATCTAAGAAAGGAAAATACCCTGCGTCTTACATAAAGAGAAACAATGATATTTTATGAGCCATAATTGATAGGTACGCAGATACCAGTCTTGGAGGTCATTGAAGGACAGACCCAACTTTTCTTTTTCCCTGGTAACATTAGAAAGTTTCATAAACTCAACTCATGAGCAATTATTTTTTTAATGTGTTTGTGTAATAGTTTCTTCTCTTCCCTCTACTTATATGCATTATTTTCAAGTGATTTACAGCCATGTAAAGCCAGACACACAAAGTGACATGTGTCTGGACTTTGCAGTGGCAAAAGGCCCTGGTGCACCAATGCTTGCTTTCTATCTCCTCTTCCTCTCTCTCAAATAAATAAATGAAATGTATTTTTTGAAAAGAATTAACAAAATATTTTAATGTTTCTAATTCTAAATGCAGCCAATTGTTATTGGATCTGCATTATTTGACAAGTTATTAATCATATTTCTGAAAATAATAATGAATGTAAACTTAAATGATTTCTTAAAGATACATTTATAGCCAGGCATGTATCATATCCTGTAATGTGCATTAGTTAGGTATTGCTATATAACAAATCATACCCAAACTGGAGGCTTACATTAACATCACTTAGTATCTCATGGTCTCTTTGGATCAGAAATCTTGCTCTAGCCTGTTTTATGGTTTTTCATAGACAGACTACCAAGGTGTTTGCTATACCATTTCCAGGTCATGTGGAGTAGGTCCTACTTCAGGTTAATTCAAGTGGATGCTGGAGTATTCAGCTTCTGGCTGGCTGGTGTACTGGTTCTTTAGTTCCCTCATTGGCCACACATAGACCCAAATTTCATGCCATGGATGGTTCTTAGCTTTATTTTATAGTTGGGAGAAAGATAGGGGTATAGGTAAGACAAATCATGTAAAAATGTTTGTAAGTCCAGCTAACCCTATAGTGCTTGCTGCTATGCTTCATATTGTCAGTCTGTGAACTTAGGTAGTAAAATGTTTTAGGTTTTGTGGGCACATGTGTCATATATCCTTTGTAAAAAACAAAACAAAACAAAACAAAAAAAAACAAACAAAAAACACAACCAGGCATGGTGACACATGCCTTTAATCCCAGCACTCAAGAGGCAGATTTAGAATTGTTGTGAGCTTGAGGCCAACCTGGGACTATAGAGTGAGTCCCAGGTCAATCTGGGCTAGAGTGAGGCCCTAGCTCAAGAAAGAAAAACAAACAAACAAACAAACAAAAACAGAAAACCTTTATATCTCTTGGGCTATAAGAAAATAGGGTACAAGTTGGGTTTGGGTTATACATTTTAGTTTGATGACTTTGTAAGAGGTTTTTCTGCCAGCATTTGATGTTGAAAGGTTAAAATGCCATAATCTTAAAATTTTTAGACACTGCATATTATACAAAGAGTGGGATATCTCCGTGTGTTGAGTTAATGTTTCCTGAAGAGATGTTTCTGTCTGTTTACCCCAGACATGGCACCAATGACAGTCAAAGAAATGATGTCATGCAAGTTTAACTTGGTGAACCAATGAGTTTAATTGGACTTACAGGGGCACAGACAATGCACAGGTGACTGCCTTGCTAAAAGAACCATCCCCTCTTGAACAAACTTAACTGCTAATATATCCTCAGAGGAAGGCCTGTTACTGCCTTGTGAGTGCTGGTGCTCCACCTCAAGAGGGAATCCTGTGAAGAGTTCCTGGAGATAACCATGCTGCTCTGCTTCAGTATGGGGCCATAGCCATGCCTTGCTAGGAAGACAAAGTTCCAGGACACCGTTTGAGTTATAGAGACAGCCTGAACCCTGTGGTGAAGGGGTTCTCAGTTACCAGAATGCTGAAGATACTTCCGATATCAATGTTAAGGGGGTGATTAACAGAATGAGACATAAAAGAGGATAAAAAGTAGCTTTGCATTTGATTACCCACCTGAGACAAAAAGTAAGACCCTATTGCTGAAAATACCATGTGCTGCTGACAGAGCATGGAGAGACTTGACTGGAATCCAGAAGAAAACCAGTCCCCAGACAGCCCTTCTAGTGCTGGAGAGCTGTACATGAGCTACTGGGGGAAAGTGGCCAACAACAGTCTGAGCAACCAGAGGTCTAAGCTACTCAGAAGCAAACACCCTGACAGTATGCACATGCCAGTGCCATAGTGGCACCCAGCCTCCATGGGTAACCAATAACTTTCTGATTGGCTAAGAGATCTACTCAATGTAAAGGAACCCATATCTGGAATTGGGAACCACATCAGAATCCTATGGAGACAAAGATTATGCTCTCCAGTGGCAAGCTCTCATTAGTCTTTGGCTAAAAGAGTAATTACATCCATCAAATTCTCCCTAACTTAATAATGCTTATCCCATTTAATCTATGCTGAATTCACTCTCCATTTGAGAATCTGTTCTTTTTCAGAAGGTAGCGAGACCAGAGGAGATAAATTACCCCTCACACTTCAGCCAAGCCACAGCTGAAACCACAGAAGAATTGGGGGGACGAGAAAGAGTGCTGCTTCCATACTGTTCCTGATAATCAGCGCCAGGGTGAAGGAGACAGACCCTGAGGATACTCAACACCTACCAAAGCAGAGATAGCTATGGGAAGGGATAGTAACGGGAAGAGACATGTTAGAAATGTTGTTTCCATATTTGTGAAGCATTAATAACCTGGTTTGACCAGCTGGTGGACATATTAATTCAATTTTCATGAAGGGAGGGAATTAAGTTTAAAATATAAATTTTAAGTGTAAAGAATACTAATGTTAACTGAAGGTGACCTGAGCTAATTCTGATTATTTGTGATAGAGTGTAAAATAAAGGAATATACAAAAGAAACCTCACTTATAGAAATGGTAATTGGAAAAAAGTATATCTTGCTAAACAAGAGAAAATAAAAATTTAAAAAGCATAGGATAAGAAAGAAGACAGATGTAAGTATGGAACCCAACAAAGCAATCTCTGAGAGCATGCTGAGAGTAAGGTGCAGTACATCAAATTTCAGATTATGTATTTGTATTCATCAGAATTCTCTAGAGGAAAAGAGCCAACAGAAATTTTCTATCTATCTATCTATCTATCTATCTATCTATCTATCTATCTATCTATCTATCTATATCTATCTATATGGATTTATTGGAGTGGCTTCCATGATGCTCCATGATGTAGGCTGGGCAGTCTAACAATGAATGGCTGTCTGTATACTGGAGAACTGCTCAGTTCATGAGGCTGGATGCCTCACCTGTACCTATCTGGCCCAGAAGAAATCTTAGTTTAGAGTTCAATGGGATGCTTGTTGTGCTTCTGGGTTAAGACTCCAGTGACTGCCTAACAGTGTATTTTTATTTATTTATTTCTGGCCACAAACTATTTTTTTATTGACAACTTCCATAATTATAAAAAATATCCCATGGTAATTCCCTCCTTTCCCCCACCTTCTGCTTTGAAACTCCACTCTCCATCATATTCCCTCCTCCTCTCTATCAGTCTTTCTCTTATTTTGATGTCATCATCTTTTCTTCCTCTTATGATGGTCTTGTGTAGGTAGTGTCAGGCACTGTGAGGTCATGGATATTCAGGCCATTTTGTGTTTGGAGGAACACGTTGTAAGGAGTCTTACCCTTCCCTTGGCTCTTACATTCTTTCTGCCACCTCTTCCACAAGGGACCCTGAGCCTTGGAAGCTGTGATAGAGATGCTTCAGTGCTGAGCACTCCTCCTGACAGTGTATTTTTACCCTAGTCAAAGGCCATGAGTCCCTTTGGAAAACAATGGGAGAAAGACAAATATTAAAACTTTTCTGTATTGTAACAAGTTTCTTTCTCAAGGGCACTTGGCCTTTTCTTCATTCAAGGAATTCTGGGTCTGTCAACTACTCAAATCTGGAAATTAGTTGAGGAACCGTGGGTCCCTGTTGCTGTGATTCAAGATAGCCTGCGGTTCATTTGCTCTGGACTTTTTCTGCTTATAGATATTGAGCAAAACCTTAGTAGACTTCCTGTTATCATCCTTCTTGGAACACCCTGATTAATTGGCCAGTTTCAAAGGTCTATGAGAGTTAGTACATTATGGAAATTGCTGTGCCTATACTGTCCATTACAGTAAATATGCTCACATTCCCTCTGGTGATTCTGTGCCAACACCTGACTCTTGCTACTGGGGAATCCAATTAGAGACATTGCATTTAAGTTATCAGTTGAGCAGCTGTGGCTCCCACTGTAAAGTTAGTATTTTAGAGAAAAGCAATGACAGAAATCTTCAGGAAGGTTTGTTCTCCTGTCACAAATCTGTTTTTTATGTATTAGTGATGGCACCTCTTCTGAACCCTCACATTGTGGCGGAGCGTATTTTACATGGCAAATCCACCCCAGCATTCTCATTTCCCTGGGCATTTGAATCCTCTCATCAACTTTGAGCCAAGAGATAAATATCTCCAGGTCATTCACAGTAAGCAGTATTTAGACCCATACATCAGTCAGCCAGTCAAAATGTTGGCTCTTGCTTTTACTGTGAAAGCTGAAACATCAAACCTAGAATCTCTGCTCAATGGGCCCTTATCAATAAACTTAGTGTATCACTTACCACCTTATTGCTGGGGAAAAAGCACCTAATCGTAAGCAGCTTAGGTAAGAAAAGGGTTTTAGTTTGGCTTACAGTCTTGAGGGGGAAGATTCATCAAGGTGGGGAAAGTATGGAAATGATAGACAACTGGCACCACATCTTGCCATGTAAGCTGAGAGGAAGCAGCAAGAATAAGCTTCAAATACCCAGTTGGGATCGACTAGCATGTCTCAAGGTGCAACCCCAACGAAACACCTCCTCCAGAAAGGCTCTATCTCCTAAAGTCTCCACCAGCTGGAGATTAAGAACGAAGCTTAATCAAACACATGAAGCTGAAGCTGTGGGAGACATTTCATATTCAAATCACCACTCTTTTAAATTTTTTTTTGTTATTTTTATTTATTTATTTGAGAGTGACAGACAGAGAAAGAGGGAGAGAGACGAGAGAGAGAGAGAGAGAGAGAATGGGCGTGTCAGGGCCTCCAGACACTGCCAACAAACTCCAGACCTGTGCGCCCCCTTGTGCATCTAGCTAACTTGGTCCTGGGGAATCAAGCATTGAACTGGGGTCCTTAGGCTTCACAGGCAAGTGCTTAAACACTAAGCCATCTCTCCAGCCCTTTTTTAAAAAAATATTTTTTAAATCACCAATCTTAGCTCACTCTAATTTTATGTTCCTTCCGCCATCATGCAGCTCTGTTCCCACACATATTCCTGGACTTCTGCTTGTATGAATTCAACAGCTCATGGAGTTCTTTAGGGGCATAGTGTACCTCCTTATAGGTCACACATTGTACTTCACCTGTAGGGGTCTGCTTGAGTCTGATTCTATGTCTAGAAATGAGAATGGGTGGGTTCTGAGGAGTACTAGCATTGTCCTGCTTGGCATCTCCTAAAGATAAGTCATTGCTGATTCCACAGACAAATCAGGATTAATTCATCCAGACAAGGGTAGGGAGGAAAATATTCCTGGGAATGGAGGTCAGGGTACATATGTTTCTAAGGGTAAGGGGAATACTTCTTTGGATAAAATAATTTCATCAGTATCCACTCAAGTTATAGATCCTACCCACTCCTTTCCACTGAGTGGCCTCCACTCTAACTGCTCTTATCCTTCAAGTCTGAGACTTCAACTTGAATCGTAAATCAGTCAATCATGTGATGAGGGCATAAATTTGGTTTTTAGCAACTTGAGCATTATGGCTGCTAGAGATAAGAGTCTCTCCCAGGGCACACGTAGAAACCTTTAGATTGTTTATGTGCATCTGGAGCTAGGAAACTTATCTCTGAGTTCATTCATTTTCTTGTTACTTTAGCTAGAGATTTTGGAAGAAACCAGGCAATATTCCTTATTTCCACATATCTTCAACAGTTGTATAGAGAGTCAATAAATTCCTTTGTTCCTCACAAGGGGTGATTCAGGAATATCAAATGTATTTTTCTTGCACAGTTAGTTAAATATTTCACTCCATGAATTATTAATGCTCTCCATATTACCAGGATGTTACTGTAGATTTTGTTGAATCAGAAAGCCAGCTTCAGATACCAAGCCCAGTAGAACAATCCTTCCTTACAATTCTGTTTCTATAGAAGTACTTCTAGTACCATTGTCTGTATTGGTCAAGATTCCCTAGAGAAATAGAACCAATATCATATCAGGAAGGGGATTTATTAGATTATCTTACATGATATGGGCTGGGTCATCCAACATCAGCTATCTACATTCTGCAGAGGCTGCCAAGCTGGTAGCTACTCAGTTCATGGGGCTGGAAGCCTCCACCTATGCTGAAGGCCTTGAAGGTCCCTGCAGACATTCTGGTCTTCAGTCCACATAGGACGGTTGACAAAGCTGGGCTGTAATGTCAGTGAATGATGGCAATAGCTAGACAGATGTACTTACTAGTAAGGAGTGAAGGTGGGAAGACAAAGGCAGCCTTGCTTTTCCCTCAGACCTCTCTATATCTAGGCCACTGCTAGGAGGTGCTGCCCACCCTGATTAGGGTCTTCCCCCTCTATTCATCCCTCCAGACCTGTTCAGAAGCATGTCCAGAGCCAATCAAATTGACAATCAAGGTTAACCACACAGTCTTGGATCCACTAGGATTTTCTTCTTTATTAATCTGTATTTGAAAGGAAATGGCCATTCTTGTTCCTCTTAATAATCAAACAAAGGCCAAAGGAGCAGATAAGGAAAAGGCTGAACATATGAGAAACAGGTAGTGATTTAAGTAGGATATGGGGTACATGAAAAGTCTAGGTGGTTGGTTATCACTAGCAACAGAAAGTTAAAAAATAGAATTATTCAAAATAAATAAAAGCCACAACAACAAACAAATCACTGAATGTCCTAAACATAAACTGAGGAGGTGAGATTGAGAAAATGTGTAAGGAAAAAAGAAGGAGACTAGAAATCGGACTGTTCATTTAATGACAGAGAAGCTGTGGCTTAAATGTAGAAGAGTTGTTCTGAGGAGATGGCTCCCTTGCCAGGCTTGACAGCATGGGTACCTAGTACCCACGTAAAGCCACATACACAAGGTGGAAAGGTATCGGGTTTGTTTGCAGTGGCAGGAGGCTCTGGTGCACCAGTACTTCCCCCACCCTCTCAAGTAAATTAATTAATGAAAAATAAATGCAGAGGTCAGTCATTGCATAGACTGGAAGGAAAATCTTACTCTATGCAAACAGAAGTGTCAGTAGGAAATACTGATTACTAGGAAGGCCAAGACTCCAGAGGTTGGTTTCTTCAGGTTGCAAGTTTATATGCTTCCTGTAGTAGAGCTCAGTCCCTGGAAATAGAGACACAATAGGTGAGTCACTTCTTACCTGTTATCCAAAGTTCAGATACATCCAGAAGAAGTTTGGCAGGAGGGTGAAACATAAGCAGAGGTGCTGGTGAGAAAGGAGAGATCAGTCAGAGGTCAGGGTGTAAAGAGGCCCCTGAATGAGGGCACACTCGGCCTGGGAGGTGAAGAGACAGTGAGAGGGAGGTCTCAGGTACTGGCAGGGTCAAACGCAAGATGATCCTCTGAGAAGTGGAAGTTCAGGAGGTTGTGGCAAGTGTAGGGCATTGCAGTCTATGATTTCTAGAACCAAAACACATTCTTGAGGCCTAAATTAGACCAGACTGATCTTTGAGTTTAAGGGCAAAGGAAGACCCAAAATATTGTTTCTGTCACACTTAACTTTACCTTCTATAAGGCTACAGCCCAATAATGGAGGATCATGAAGATCAGTGGTTACTAAGTCACAATTTCTCTAATTCCTGTCTCTTTTCTATTATAGCTTAGGGAAAATCAGATTAAAGATGACTATTAATTGGAACCTGGAAAGTGCTGACCATAAGGAAAGCAGCTCTGTTAGCCCTGCCCTCAAACATCACCGGGACATGGTGGGATGATGAGCCATCACAGACAGGAATATTTGTAAGGAGCTTATGCCACAGGAAATTTCTATTGCATAGTTATTTCAATATATTTTAATAAAATACTGTGGGATGGAATAATCTGATACTAGGCATAATGCTTAAAGATGCGTCAAAGAGAGGATGACTTAGACTGGAGGTTTTGAAATACTGGAAAAATCGAAATCTTGGAGTGTCCTCATCAAGCACTGTGGATAACCACTGTATTTCCCAATCTGCAAAGTATGAAAATAGGGGAGAAGTCACAGAAACAGTGTCTTGGAAAATGGCAACAAGCATATAGACAGAGGAAGGATTCTTTTATTTCAGAGCAGATTATCAGCAGCTACCTGAGTCACTTCTGTGCCTATACGCACTGTCACCGTGCATCACGAAGGACTAAAGTGTGCTGCAGGCTTTTGTGCAATGGTCACAGCACTGTCATCTTTGAAGGCGCCTATCCTTTGTCAGCCCTCAAAGCATACGATTTAGGATTATGATTAGAACTGTGTTAGCATGCACATGTCCTTGGATTGCTTCACAAACTTGCTTGGATTTCCCCAGCCTCTTCCTCCAGGATTGATGCTTTGACATTAGGGAGAAGGAAGAAAAGCTAAAAGCTGAAATAAGACCCCACTGCCCAGCTAAGCAACTTCTTACTCTGAATTAGCTGCTGAGTCCCCGTAATTAGCACAAACACATCATTTTCTTCACTTTGCTGGTTTAGCATGTTTATGGATTCTAAGGGTAAGTTTGTTTAAAGTTTACTGTGGTACTTTACTTTTCTACACCCTTCACAGAGTTTCACTGCTTTGGGCCTTCTGATAGAATGAGGCATGCTCTAAATTACTGATTCCAATCTATGTCACTCAAGCAAGGGTTAATGCACTTAGGAAACTGACACTATCTGATCAGCCAAATGTAAACGTTCAATGATTCTGAAATGGGGGAGAATAGCTTGCTTTGATTTAGTGCATAAACTTCCAACGGTATAATGACTCTAAGGAGTGATAGAAAAAAGAAGTTCCAGCCAACTTAAAAGTTTATTTTTTAATAAAGAAAAGTAAAAGTAACAGTAAAAAAGGCAAAGTTCTTCTCAGCACTTCTAAGGATCATAGGATAAATATATGAAGGTGACTTTTATGAATCAGACCTGCAGGAGTATGAAAGATGTGATCAACAAGGTTGTGACAAGTTTGGACTCTAGGTCCATATATGTTAATTAAACACATACACAGTGAATTCTTTTATCACCATTTTTTTCTAATTCCAGAAATGTAGCATTGTTCACTGATTTTTTCCCAGAGGAACTAGAGCTTCCTGAATTATACATCTTGTTCTGGACTGAAGCAGACATGAATGTTTTTCCCAAAGAAAAATGCTTTCATCAGACAAATTATAAACTGCAGGAAGAAGTTTAATGTTTGCATATGGCTGTGCTCCACTTTGTTATATTTTGCAGTAAAGTCTCTGGTTGAAAGAGTGAGATCTGATGGAGAAGCCCAGCCCTGCATGTCACCCCACAGCTGCAGAAAGGAGGTAATGTGTCCATTTGAAGTGTCGCTTAACATGGAGTCCAGTCACAACCTGTGAGAGCTGAAACATGACAGCACAGCCTGTTTGAAACAGAAAGAATAGCCACAGTAGTAGCAGCTTTCCTCCCCTAACTCTGAATAAATTCTCTGCAGCATGTCCTGGCTGTAATGTAGAGTATAATGACTACTGGGGAAAATGGTTTTGGAAGACAATGACTTATTAGTTCTACGCAGCATGGGATCATACGATGTGCAGGAATTTTAGCTTTCCTTCCTGCCCTAGTAACTAACTATGCAACCGAAGTTTAATGACATTGAGGATTTCCCTCAATAGATAAGAGTAATGTTCAAGGTTGTGGTGGTTTGGATGCGATATCCCCTATAGCCTCATGTGTTTGGAATACTTAATCCTAAATTGGTGGCGATTCAGGAGGTGGAGCCTTGTGGGAGGAGGTGTGTCACAGGGAGACATTGAGGTTTAGCTGCTCAGCTCTGAATGCAGTTCTTAGACTATTTCAACCCAGATGATGTGATATTTAGCCTTTGATCTGCCAGGCTTTCCTTGTCAGGACATGAAGAAACTTCCCTTTGAAATGAATCCTTTTTCCCATAAGATGCTTTTGCTCAGGTGTTTTGTCCCAACCGCAATAAGGTAACTACAACAGAAAATTTGTATTGAAGTGTAGGTGGTTTTTAGCCTGTTGCATTCTGTTTGAAGAACACTGTGATTCTGCTGACACTATGCTTTGAGAAGGACACCTGTGCCTTATCCTAGAATGCTAGGAACAGCATTTGTGGTGTCTATTCTCCAGTTGTTAGGGAAGTCTATTATTCAGCTATAGTTTCAAGTTAGCCAAAGATGTCTTCTGCTTCTGAGATAGAGAATTTGCTGTCTATTTTGTTTTGTTTAAGGTGTTATCTGCATAAACTCTGCATAAACCCTGTACACAGAGCTGTTTCAATGAAAATTCTTCAAGTTGTTGCCTCTGGGCTCCTATGCAAAAGATCATTTGGAGCCTTCTGGAGGTTCTGTTGACTTTCCCCAATCTCAGCCCAGTTCATGGCACCAATCATTCAGGACCTGGAAACAGGTTCAATTGGTGCCAGAAGGTGTTTCAGGTGATGATGACAACAGGGTGGTACCCAGTGTGGGGCACCCAACCTAGGCACAGTTGAACTGCTGAGGAATTCTGGAGAGGTATGTGGTTCTGGAAAAGCATTCAAGGAACCTACTCCACGATGCCAGGGTAACTATGGGTCAAGCCCGAAGTAAAAGGGAGGATTACATGTGATTATTGCACACCATGCTAAAAGCATTAGGGGCAGAAAAAGAGAGAGAGAGACATTTTAATGAACTCTTTGAATATATACACAAATACTGCTACTGGCTACCTCCAAAAGCCACTCTGAACATGGAACACTGGAAGGAAGTTTTAAAATCTTTTAAGCAAGCTCACTGGAGAGGGTAAATTATTCCTCTGAATATTTGGTCTTTGTGCAATCTTATTACTTTAGTTATCCAACCATTACAAACCTCTACCCCATCATTAGCCAGAAAACTTAAGGGTCCCACAGGCACTACAGGAAATAAAATTGTGAGGAGGATGATCTGCCTTCCACCCCACCAATCAGGAGAAGGGCTGTTACTACAATTAGCTTGGCTATGTCGTTTTGGTCTTTTGAAACTAATTTGCAGGAGGAATATGGAAAGATTTGGAACTTTGGACTAAGAGATGCCTTGCAGTACTGTGGGAAGAGCTTAATGGGCCATTGTGGCAAGAATTTGAAAGACCTAAATACAGGGAGACCCTTGGACTGCAACATCTCAGCTTATGAGGCTACAGAAGGTAAGAGGACTGGGCAGTTTGTGTGAGGGCTTAGTTTCTCTGTTTGTGTCCCAAAATCTTAAACAAAGTTGAATTTATAATGGACTAGTGTTTGGCAGGGAAAAATGATATGAAAGATGTAAGTTAGTACAGAAAGAAATGCAAATTTTGGACCAGTGTCTGTGGCTTGATTCAATTGCAATTGTTTGAGAGACTGGATGAGCCATTCTGTATCGAGACAGTAGGCAGAGTTCTGATTCTCTTTTGAAAAGAGGGGACCTGAAGGAAGAATGCTGATTGGAGTTTTCATGTTTCTGTTTTCTAATTTTGCTTTAATCCCCCCTGATTAATAAATTTGATCAATTACCTGATCCTGGTTTTGAAAGTTTGACAAATGCATGAAAGAGGACATTGGATTTGTGACAGTATTTTTTTTTAAATGAAAACAAACCCTAGATGATGTGGAGCATGGTTGTAAGTCCTGCATAGAGTCATTAAGGGGTCATGGAGCCATAATGATGAACCATGGGCTGTAGTAGAGACCTCAGGATTTTGGTGATTCGAGGACTAGAGGATGATTGCCAAGAAAGCTACTTGGGTTGTGTGGGAAGCAAGAAGAATGGCTAGAGAGGTGGAATTTGGAGTCCAGAGATTTTGTCAAAGGTTCCAGATGCTGGATATTGAGCTGTAGGATTTGATGTTTGTCCTGCTTGTTTTTAATATCGCATTGTTTCAATCTTTCCTTGCTATATCCAGTTCTTCCCTTTTGAAATGGGAATGTTTACTCTGTGCTATTATGTATTGAAAGTATTTAACTTGTGTTTTGACTTTACAGGGCTCACAGATAAGAGACTTTCTCAGATTAGACTGGGGTTTGGAACAGTGTTGGGATTGGTGATTTCAATGCGAAATTTTTAAATTGGAATGAATGCATTCTGCATCATGGGATGGTCATGACTATGGGGGCCAGAGGCAGAATGTGGTGGTTTGAATGAGATGCTCCCTATAGCCTTGTGTGTTTTGAATACTTGGTTCCCAGCTGGTGGCACCTTGAGAGGTGGAATCTTGTTAGAGATGGTGTATCACTGGGCATGGTCTTGAGGTTCATGATCCCAGCCCCAAGCCCAGTACTGAGGCTTTATCTTAAATCTCTGCTTAAGGGTACAGAATATATTTCAATAGAAACAAATATTAGCATGTAGTAGAATGTTAAAAATACACAAATTTTGATGAATTAGAAACTTTATTTAAATATCATCAGCTATTGACACACACTCATCTTTAGCTCTTTCAGAGTAAACTATAATGATGTCATTACTTTTTAGTTAGAAAGGTTTTATAGATCATCTTCTTGGCATTCATTTGCTTAAGATGCATCCTACTGTCCAAATCCAAGTTATCCAAAATGTATTGCCTTAATCTTCACAAAGTGATTCAATTATATAGAATATATTAAAAGTATATTTAGAGCACATTTTTTGTAACAGCATCTGTATTGGCATAGGAAAATGTCACTCTCTGTTGGGTAAATTGTGAGTTATGATCACTGGGATGGAAAGTGGGAGAGGGAGTTCTTTCACTTTGGAGGTAACTTAAGAAGGTGGGAGGGAGTAGAGGGAACCCTGAGCAATCATATGGATGAAGTAGGGAATCCCTCCAAACTTAGCGACTCTGGGGATTGAATGTGGATCTTGTAAAGTGGATTTAGAGGTAAACTCAGTATCTTTATTACAAAGCTGAAGTGGCGGATGGACCAAGCCTGGAAGGAGAAAGTATCAAAGTTGAAAATGACACCAGGAACATATTTCTTCTTCCTGTGAAAAAAGGACTGCCAGATAAGAATGTAAGGAAGAAGTGTGTGTAGGTATCAAAGCCTTCCTGTGCAATGGAAGGTCACTCCATGCAGTTTAGGGCTCAACAACAAAGCTGTAGCATTCACATCCCACTTTTCTGTTCCCTGTGTCTCAATATTGACAATGTGGTAGTAATTCTATAAACAATGGCCTCCACCATGCTGGAAGGTTTTCTGGCTATTCCTCTAGATGGAGTGAGCTCCTTTGGGAACTTTGGAGCTTTCATAGGAGGGAGCACTCTGGGCCCAGGAGAATAGAAGGAGTGTAATTCAGACCATTGTACTGACAGGGAACCTCAAACTAAAGGAGGAAAAGGAATGGACACTCCTTTATGTGCTTTCTTCAGGGACGACCACTGTGGAGTTTCGATAAGATGTCCCCCATAAACTCATTTGTGACGACTTTCCCCAGCTGATGGCAATGTTGGATGTGCATTGTCTCCCTGAGACCCTCTACCAGCTGGTTGCTTTCTGGTAAAATGTGTTGTCAGATCTTATGCTTCCCAAGATGATCAAGAGAGATCATTTTGAGGATCATGGAACAATCCTTCCATGGTAGAGTGCTTGCCTAGCATGCACAAATCCCTAAAATAAATACACACACCATTTTATAATGTGGAATTATGCTCTTTACAATTTTGTTCATTAATTTACATTTTTGAAAAAGTGATGTGTCAATCAAAACACATTCACATTCCCAGGCCAGACCCAGGTCATGCCATCACTTCCTTGCTTTTCAGGGTTAGTAAAACTTTGGATGAGTGCCACCTAGTGGTGAAAGCTATAATTGAGCGAAAATAACACAAAGTGCTGCTTTACAATGTATCACCACAGTGCTTAGCATTAAATGGTGATTAAGGCCTTCCAAATGCTATGTAATATTTTGAAAAATGAGGAAATAAAATGGACTATGCAATATTGGAGCTGATGATAAAAATAAGCACATCAAACATTTTTGGATGCAATGAAGCTGAGTTTAGAGGTAATGTACAGTTTATATTATCAAAAAACAAAGGGGGAAACTTTTCATTAATTATGAAGTAAGTGCAAAATTCCAGGTTAGTTTACTGAAAAGACATATTAGTTTTCTCAAAAGATTAATACAATTGATAAGATTTGGTAAGACTGGCAAGAAAAATAAAGCAAAGAGGCTACTGTTACAGATCAAATTTAATTGAACCCAAAGTCTTATGTGTTTAAGTATTGGATGGCAGCCTCTGGCACTGTCAGGAGGTGGTAGAATTTTGGAGCTAGGGTTTTGGTGGTAGGAAGTTACACTAGTGAGCGTGTGCTTTTCACTGGGGTTTTAACTTTGGTTTCCCCCGCTGCCCTTATCCTGCCAGGTGCTCTCACCATGTTGTACTATGTTGCTACAGGTAGGTCCAAATCAAAGTGGGCAAGTAACCATAAGCTGCAATTTATGAAACCATGGACCAAAATAAACATTACCTTCTTTAAATTGTGTTATTTTTCTCATTGTAATGAAAAGCTGACTAACAGAGTTAAATATATCTGGAATAAGAAAAATGCAAATGATTCTAACGCTATCCCTCTGTATATGTGTCAGGTTTTTTTATTTTTATTTTTTCGAGGTAGGCTCTCATTCTAGCCTAGGCTGACCTGGAATTCACTATGGAGTCTCAGGGTGGCCTCAAACTCATCGCAATCCTCCTACCTCTGCCTCCCGAGTGCTGGAACTAAAGGCATGCACCACCACCCAGCATTGTATCCATTTTTAAATGGACATTTCACTACTTTATCATAACTTTACAAGTAATGGTTAAATATAGAACAATTTGGACTGGAGAGATTGCTCAGTGGTTAAAGATATCTGTTTGCAAAGCCTACAAGCCTGGATTCAGTTCCCCAGGTCCGACATAAAGCTAGATGTATAAAGTGGTAAATGCATCTGGAGTTCATTTTCAGTGGCAAAGACACTGAAATGCTCTCTACCTCTGACTCTGTCATACAAAAATTATTTTAAAGAATTAAACACTTCATCTGAACATGTTCTTTGTGATTTTTTAAACTATTTTTGAATGTTCACATTTTCAAAATTTCAGCTTGTCAATTTTAACAAAATAACTCTTGGGATATTGATTAAGGATACTTGGATATATAGAATTTTGGAGGAGAAATGACAAATCTATATAACATTGAACCTCCATTTTGTCAGTCTGGTAGAGCCTCCAATTTTTTAGGTCTTCTTAAAAAAAATAGTGCTAGATTGATTGCTAAATGGTTAGGGTACTGGCTTCAAAATGCAATGACCCAAGCTTGATTCCCCAGTACCCACATAAAGTCAGATGCACAAAGTGATGCATGCATCTGGAGTCTGTTTGCAGTGGTTAGAGGTCCTGGTGCATCCATTCTCTCTGTCTTTCTCTCTTCTATCTCTCTCTGCTTGCAAATAACTAAATAAAAATATGTTTAAGATAAATTAGCTAATAATTTTCTATGTAGAAATATTGTACAGTATTACAAGTGTTCATTTGTTTATTTTTTGTGTACGTATATGTGTGGGTATGTGTACAGTTGTGTCGAGGCTAGAGATTGGCATCACATGTTTCTCTCACTGCCTCACAGGGGCTCTCACTGAACCCAGTCCTCACTGATTTTGCTAGAATAGTTATTCAGTGACAATGAACCCCGGATATTCCCAGTTCCCACATGTCCAGTGCTGGGTATGCAGACACCTATCCTCATGACCAACATGGGTGCTGGGATCTGAACTCATGTTCTCATGCTTCTGGCAAGTGCTTTACCCACTGAAACATCTCCCCAACCCATGAATATTTACCTTTTTATTTATTGTCTTAAGTTGGATGTTTTCAAAAACTGTAGCTGTTTGTCAATGGCATATAGAAATGGGACTTTAAAAAGATGAGATTTATCCAATTTAATATTTAGAAAACATTTTGAAAATGTGAAAATGATTACAAAAAGCAATCTTGGAAATAAAGTCAATTTAGTAATAAGCTTCCACATAGCAGCTAAAACTATGGTGATGAAAAAGAAATAGATAAAAGAGATATTCACAACTGGCTGACTCTTGGCTTTGACATGGGAAGAGGTTGGACTTAGGAGTTCTTTGATTATTTGGACATGTAGAAGGATTATTATGCCATTTACAAAGGGTAGAAGAAGGAAAATTGGAGTTTGAGAGAGAAATGCCAAAACCTGACCTCATGGAGTCTGGGATGTTTGCAGAGCCTCTAGAGGAATCATCCAGAAAATAGTTATACTTGGGTTAGATGTGAATATGAAGTTCTGGAAAGACATTTTGGCTTGCCTAATTATGATTGGATGTAAAATGCACATACACCACTTTTTAAGAGATGGGCAGAAAAAAGTTCAATAAGAGATAAAAAGGTTTCTTTTTTTGCGGCAAGCCCAACAGGCTGGACTTTTTTTTATCAGAGCGAGAGAAAGAGAGAGGGAAACAGAGAGAGAGAGAGAGAGAGAGAGAGAGAGAGAGAGAGAGAATTGGCACACCAGGACCTCCAGGCAATATAATTGAACTCCAGACACTTGTGCCACCTTGTGCACACTTGCAACCTTGCTTTCTTGTGTCACCTTGTGCGTCTGGCTTACATGGGATCTGGAGAGTAGAAGAACATGGGTCTTTAGGCTTTACAGGCAAGCGTCTTAACCACTAAGCAATCTCTCCACCCCCCCTTTTAAGTACAAAGAAGTTAAGTAAAAAACACAGGCTAAGTGAAGGGAAAGGTAAGCGTCAACACTGTAGAAACAAAATTTACTGGAATAATGGAGGTCATTAAAGAGTAGGAGCATGAAGAGATCATATGAAAAGGCATGCTAAGGAAGGAGAGAAAAGTCATCCTATGGACCTGACAGCACAGCCAGGCGGCTCAGGCCCTGGCCGAGGCAGACATTCTAGTTTGAAGATACAGATCTCCACAGCTGTGTCTCTTTCCTCAGCTCATTATCTTCATGGTCCCAAGGTGAGAAGTCGCAGTGCCGGCTCCCCACAGGCATAGGAGAATGAGCAGGAGAGTGCATTGCAGTTAGCTGTTGTTTCTCAGCTCCAAAACAGTCCACCTTGCCGTGTTTATGACATGGCGGCTGGACCCCGCATTTCTCTAGCGTTGTTAGGAAAGAGTGCCACAGAATGCTGTAAATAGGCACTTCTCTTCCTGGTAGTGATGCTGCTCTCCTGATTTTGGGGTGCAGCTTCTTGGCAGGGGATACTTCCTGCCCTGGGGCAGCCACCCTTCCAGTGGACACCAGAATGTTACTCTGGGTAGTCTCACTGGGCTCCCAAGGACTGTAAAGCCACTGGCAAATCTATTTTGGCTTGTGGGTAGTTCAGTGTTTTTCAAAGTTTATTGCTTCCTTGAGTTTTAAACTAAAAATACTAGAGCTGAAGGCTGCTACTTACATCTGCTTATTACTTACAGTTCTTCTTTACAACATTTTTATTAACAACTTCCATAAATATAAACAATATACCATGACCACCATCCGATCCCACCACCTTCCCTTTTACTCCCTACCTAACCCCCCTTCATTGAATCCTTCTTTTCAACTGGTCTCTTGTCTATTTTGATATCATCGTTTTTTTTTTTTTTTCTCTCCAGTTATTCAGGTCTTGTGTAGGTAGCATCAGTCACTGTGAGGTTATGAATACCAGACCCCCTTTGTGTCTGAAAGACAATATTGCAACATATTCCTCCTCTTCCTTTGGCTCTGCCACCACTTTTTCTGCTGCCTCTTTTGCAGTGCTCCCTGAGCCTTGGAGGGTGTGACAGAGACGTCTCACTTAGTGCTGAACACACCACTGTCACTTCCCTGCACTTTGTTGAGTTTTGAGTCAACCCAATGGTCACGGCCATATGAAAGAAGAAGCTTTTCTAACAAAAAATGACAGTAATGTTAACATAGAGACATAAACATCCACATTTTGAGGGTAGTATGGTGGGCATAATATATCAATTTAGCCAGACAGCAATAGAAGCCCCCTCCCCCTCCAGGGCTTATGACCTCCCAATCCACAGGCTTTTCATTAAGTTTTCAGTACCAGGCATGAATTCCCTCTTATGGAGAGGGCCTCAAAATCGGTCAAAGAGCAATTCGTTTCCCCCTTAACAGACTTGCCACCACTGCACTAGTTGGTACATGTGGCCTGGCTGGAAGACCCAATGCAGATTAATACCACTATACCTTTTCTCCCCCAAGAGGCTAAATGTAGGTAGTTCAGAGCAAGAAGAATTCCAGCTTAGCTCCAGCTTGATTTCTCATTGATCTACAGCCCATTATGTAGTCTTCAGCAATAGGATCTTACCATCTAGTTTTGATGAGCAACCAAGAGCCTTACCAATGGCCTGTAATGTTTGGGGGGCATTAGGGGCACCCTGGCTAGCAACTTGCTGGAAGGTATCTCATCCCTGGCACTGTAATTTTTCTAATAACAGTGTATGCTTCTAGGGACACCATTATCCACTTGCACAAGATACTTCTGCCCAAACTCTCTCTTTTTCAAACATAAATATTATTAGCTGTTGAAGAATCAGATTTCCATGTGTCTTGTTTATAAACCTTAAATTTTGATTAACTCCCCTCCCATTTCTCTTCTTTTCCACCCCCACACCATAAACCACCCTCTCCAGTATTCTGCCCTTCTACTTACGTATCTACTACACCCTCCCTTTAAGACCTCCCCTGTTTTCCCTCCCTCATTGCCTCTTTCTAGCTTCCTAGTCTCTGCTACTGACTTTTACTCCAGCTCACATACAAATCTAAACATTTGAAGCTAGGATTCACATTTGAGAGCCTCATAGTTCATTTTATTTCTCTTTATACTTAATGCTCTGCTACTAACTAATAGTTTTTTTTACATGGGTCTGTGTGATATGCATACATGTGTGTACACATATTTGTATGTGTGGGTACATGTGCACATTTGTGTGCATACATGTGGAGGCCAGAGGTTGGCATTGGTTGTCTTTCTCAATCATTTCCCCTTTATTTACTAATTCACAAGTGGCCAGTTCAGCTAGTCTAGCCAGCCAGCTTGCCCTAGAGACCCCTGTCCCTGCCTCTGGAGAGCTGGGATTATAGGCGAGTCTTCATACCCACTTGGCATCTACACGGATTCTGACAATCTGAACTGTGCTCCCCATGCTTGCACAGCAGGAGCTGTTTCATCCACTGAGTCATCTCCACAGGTCCAGTAGTTCCTTATTGTAATAATTTCTCTGTTCTCATTAATTGTGTGGATTCCCTCTGCTCCCTATAATCAATTAGTTGACTTTAGTAGTTAAGTATGCTTGCTTTGCAAATAACATTGTTTCTTTCTTTCTTTGGCCCTTAAAGGCTACATTCACAGTAAGCTGACCAGTGAAAGGTGGAATGAATTGTTGGAAAGTAGGTTGATGAGTGACAAAGGCTTATTTCTATTAGTATAAAAAGTCTGCTTACTAACAAAGAATGTACAGAGAGCTTTTTGATGGTCATATAGATGTGGAAACATTAGTGTTTTGGCAAATGGTTTTGTAAAAGAACTAGGTTGTTATGCATATACTTTTTTCTATGCTATTAATGAGAAGTATCTAAAGAAATTTACTCCTTTTTCATATGAATGAAAGTCACAGAATGTATATTATACATTAAAATAACTGAGTTAGATATTTTTATATATTAACCAAATGCATTTTCTGTTATATCACAGTCTTAATTTTGAGGCTAATATTTGTGGTACATAAAAATATCTGTGTAATTCAGGCAGGAGATATTGCCTAGCAGTTAAGGCAGTTGCCTGCAAAGCCAAAGGATCCAGGTTTGAGTCTTCAGTACCTACATAACCCAGATACACAAAGTAGCACATATATCTGGAGTTAGTTTGCAGCAGGTGGAGGCCCTGGCGTGCCCATTCTCTCTCTGCCTTTCTCTGTCAAAAACAAAAAAATACACACACACACACACACACACACACACACACACACACACATATCAGAATCCCATGGAGAAAAAATACCAGAATCCTATGGAGACAAAGATTATACTCTCCAGTGTCAAGCTCTCATTAGTCTTTGGCTAAAAGAGGAGTTACATCCATCAAATTCTCCCTAACTTAATAATGGTTATCCCATTTAAACTATGCTGACTTCACTGTCATCTGGAAAATCTGTTCTTCTTTATCAGAAGGTAGTGAGACCTGAGGAGATAAACTACCCCTCGCACTTCAACCACGCCATAGCTGAAACTACAGAGGAATTGGGGAGATGAGCAAGAGTGCTGCTTCCATGGAGAGCCTGAAAATCAGCACCAGGGTAAAGGAGACAGACCCTGAGGATGCTCAACACTTACCAAAGCAGAGATCCAGAGGCTCCTAAGAGCTCATCACTAAAGTAGTCTTAAAACTCACCCATCAGGGCTCAGGGAATTTTGTGGAAGAGGGAGTGGAAAGATTGTAAGAGCCACAGATTGAGACATCATGCCCAAATGTATTCCTTCCCTTGCCCCAAAATAACTGCTGCTTCCACAACACATAACCCCAACCCCGTAGGGAATACCTGCCACCCCAATAAGGTGGGTCCCTAGCAGAATGAGGGCAGGGAAGAGGGAAAAGAGGGTACCAACACATGATGTATCTACATGAAATATATTGTTAATAATAATGACAGCAATAACAATGATAATAAAATATTTGAGATAAAAAATCTGTGTATTTCATGGCTAATATGGGAAAGATGTATCATATTTAAAGACTAAATATATTTAAATCATTTATTTATTTGAGAAAGGGAGAGAGAGAGAAAGAGAGAGGGAGAGAGAGAGCGATTGGGCACACAAGGGCCTTTAGCCACAGCAAATGAACTCCAGATGCATGTGACACCTTGTGCATCTGGCTTACGTGGGTACTGGGGAATTGAATCTGGGTCATTAAACTTTGTAGGCAAGTGCCTTAGTCATCAATTCATCTCTCCAGACCAGAAAACATATTTAAATAAGTATTCTTTCTTTCAGAAGAAAAGCACATGTGAATCTCCATGCATTGTTATTATGTAATTAGCAATTTTCTGAAATAGATTATTTTTAATTCATATAGCCAACATTTATTTATATTTAAACAATACACACTTGCTAAATGCACCCTCATATGCCAGGCATTTAGAGATGTGTGCACTTGAATCCATAATCTTATGAAAACCTAAGATAAAGCATAATTTTTTCAGGTACACTTTTTAAAATGTTTTACATTTCATTTAGCAATTTAGATATCATTTTGGCACTTTCAAATACGATTTGTTTTAGTTGATTCTCCTCCTGACTGCCCTCTTAAGTGCATAATTTTCACATTTAATATTTAAATTAACAGCCCTCAGATAATCTGACTACATAGTGTTTAACTTAAAATTTCTTTTCTGAAAATATTTTATTTATTTATTGGAGAGAGAGAGAGAATGGGTGCATCAGGGCCTCCAGTCACTGCAAACAAACACCAGATGTATATGTCACCTTATACATCTAGCTCACGTGGACACTGGGAAATTGAACCTGGATCCTTAGGCTTTGCAGGCAAGAGCCTTAATCACTGAGCCATCTCTCCAAGCCCTATTTTACAATTTAATCACATATATATTGGATTTTTCTAGCCAGGTGATTTAAAACATATTTTTATTTATGATTGAGTGAGAGAAAGGGAGAGAAGAAGGAAGGAAAAGAGAGAGAGAGAGACAGGAAGAGAGAGAGAGAGAGAGAGAGAATGGCTTCCAGGACCTCTTACCACTGCAAACAAACTCCATACACATGTACACACCACGTTGTGCATCTGGCTTATGTGGGTACTGGGGAATTGAATCTAGGTCAACAGGTCTTGCTGCATGTGCCTTTATCTGCTGAACCATCTCCTCATCCCCATGGAACTTTTTTTTAAATACATTTCAACCTTATTGCTTGTTTTATACCTGCATAAGTTATTTATGCCATCTTGGTTTAATTTGGATACGTTATCTGAACCTAGAAATTCATCCTTTTTTTTCTAATTTAGTATGTCCAATTAAGTATTTTCCCATTTTATGGTATGGCCTTATGATTTTTCTTTTTTGCATTGTTTTTGTCATTTTGGCTCCTTTTACATCTCTAATTCTAATAATTTTAGTCTTCTTTTTCTTTTGATTAGTTTGTCTAAGGATTGATCAATCTTGTTTGCCCTTTCAAAGTACCAACTCTTTGTTTCATTAATTATTTGTATTTTTAGTTGTCTCTATATCATTAATTTCTGTCTAAAATTTAATTATTTCTTTCCACTTACTGATTTTGAGTTGTTTTTTTTTTTTTACTAAGGCCTTAAGTTATATCATTATTTATTAGAAATCTCTACTTAATATAGGCACTTAGAGCTATACATTTCCATCATAGGTTTTGGCATATTGTATTTTCATTATCATTTGGTTTTAGGAATTTTTCTAATTCTTTCTTTAGTTTTTCAATGACCTATTTATCATATAATGTATTTTTAATCTCCATTAGTTTCTATATGGTCTATAGTTTATCTTGCTATTGATTTGTAGCTTATTTCATTGTGATCAGATCGAATACAAGCTTTTTTTTCAGCTTTTTGTATTTGTTAAGATGTATTTTGAAGAAATTCTCCTGGACTTCTTAGAAAAACATGTACTCTTCACTATTGATGAAATATTCTGTAGATATTTGTTAGGTCTGTTTGTTCTATGATGTCTCTCAATCTGCATCATTCTCTCTTTGTTGGTGAGAGTGGGTACTAAAGTCACCCATTTTGTTACTTTACATTTTAGTGGATGTGTTTGCTTACGAAACTGGTTGCACTTGTGTATGGTGTGCATATATTTTGTATTATAATGTCCTCTCAATAAATTTCTCCCTTAGTCAGTATAAAATAACCTTTTAAAGATCTCTTAACTAGTTTTGAAGGCTATTTTGTCTGATATTAGAGCAGTAATACCTGCTTGCCTCCTAACTCCATTTACCTGAAATCTAACTTTTATCCTTTCACCCTAGCTTAGTGTCTTTTGTTTTTATGGCGAGGTGTGTTTCTTAGAGGCAACAGATAGAAAGGATTGTTTTTAATCCATTCTGCTGCTCTGTGCCTTTTGATTGGAGCATTGAGCCCATTTAGAATGAAAGTTATTATTGAAAGGTATGCATTAATTCCTGTAATTTTGTTAAATTTTAGTACTTGATATCTATTCCTTTCTTCTCTGGTGATTACTCAAAACACAATCATTCTTTCCTGTGGCCTTATGGAAGAGTTCATCCTTCTCTTCAGTCTGAAGGATTCTTTCAAGTATTTTCTGCAGAGCTGTCATTCCTTTAGCCTGTTTTTATTATGGAAAGTTCTTATTTCTCCTTCAGTTATGACAAATAGCTTTGCTGGTTATAGTAGCCTGGGTTGTTATTTTTCAGAATTTGAAATACATCATTCCATGATCTCCTGGCATTTAAAGTTTCTGTTGAGAAATCCATTGTTATTCTGATGGGCTTACTTTGTAAGTGACTTGGTGCTTCTCTCTTCCTGCATTCATCATTCTTTATTTTTATACTAAAGTGTTTAATTGTAATATGACTATGGAAGATTGTGGTTATAAGATATGTAGAGGAAGGGTAAAGAGGAAAGTGAGAAAGAGGCTGTAATGAGATCCAAAGTGTGTGCTCTGTGGGAAGAGTAGTAAGAGTGCCCAGTTATAGAATGTGTGGCAAACACAGTGAACAGAGCAAGAAACAACTAAAGTCAAAGCCACTATGAGACATATATGCAAGAGTGGACATTAAAACCTTTGCACTAAATAACTTTCAAAATGACAAAAGTTGCCTGTAACATAAAAGGAATCAAAAAGGCAAAGTATACTAAATATACATTAATTTAAAAAGGGAGCTTTTGTGTCAGTAAGTTTTTCTACCTTAGTGGGATGGGTTTGGAATTCTTTCTCTTCCTGTAATGTTTCATTTAGCAAACTGCATTGATATGGGAGGTACAATTTTACAATGTCAAAAATAGTGAAGTACAATATTATTTTATATGCTGCTAGACAAAAAAAACCCACCAAATGGGTTAGTCATAATATAGTTTATACCTTTCAAATAAGCATTTATATATGTTTAGACTTATATTATTATCTTATGAAACTCTTTTACTTGTAGTGAAAGAATAGTGTGAGAAAATAGGATGCTTGTATGGTTCAGATACAGCTTGAGTTTGTTTTCCTAAGACTAATATGTTGGAAGCTTGCTCTCCAGGGTAGCAGTGTTGGGAGGGGTAGTTAAACCTTTAGGAGGTATGACCTAGTGAGAGTTCCTTGGGTTAATTAGGGGCTTGCCCACCGAGGAATCTTGGGGCCTTACATTCTTAAAAATACATATATGAATATATATTGCATATATATTACCACAGATTACAGATTATACTCCTTTATTCCTCACCCCTGCCCCTGCTTCCCTGGTAGCCTCCTCAGTGGGGTTATGAGATTCACTGTGGGGTCATGGAGTCCTTAGTCAGTGCCTATGTTGTACTGGGGGAGCATGCCTCAGGAAGTTCCTACCCACCCTGTGGGGCCTTACATTTTTAGTATAAGATAAGTTGCATAGCAAGCCAGCTCATTTGGAGCTAATAATATTACTGTCTTGGAAGAAAAGCTCAAAGCCCAAACCTAACACTTGATTTTCTAATATTTTGTTCTTCTGTCCTTGCTCATTTTATCCTCCTTTGGTTCACAAACATTAAATCTATTCCCCATTCAAGCCCCCACAAAATAAAGTGAGTGTGTTCTGATGGATTTTGTAGTTTCCTTTCAGAACTAGGTGTTGGAACAGCAGCCATCTTTTTATAAACCATCATTTTAGGGCCTGCGGAGAAAGCACTTTTCCCACAAGTGTAAGTACCTGAGTTCAAATCTCCTAACCCCACATAAAAGCCAGAACTGTGGGTGGCTTCTGTGATCTCCGGAAGCCTACTGTAAGATGGGAAGAAGTTAGAAACAGAATTTTCTGGAAGCTTGTAGAACAAGCTGACCTGGAGACTAGAGCAGTGGGAGATCAAGCTTGAAATGAGGTAGAAGGCAAGGACTACCCAAAATTGTCCTCTGACCTCCACACACATATTGTGTCATGTATTCATTTTCACTTGCACATGCATACATGAACACACACAACCATACATGAACATGCACATGCAGATATGCACACACACATACATGAATAAGCACACACAAACATGAACACATGCACATAGACATGAACATGCAGACACAACACACATACACAACATAGAAAGCACTAACCTAGATGAGGCAGGAAGAAGGATGATATCTGAATAATAAATTAATTGGAAATTATTGACCTATGTATACATAAATAAGAAATGTTATCACATACTAGATATTAAGATTTAATATCTCGAAGATTTAAACTGAGTAGTTTCTAGAAGCAACAAAGACTTCCATTCACCATTATCAACATGGATATCACCACCATTAAGTGATGTGTCTGCCAGCAGTAGAGACCAGCAAGTCCCTGCTGAAGCATTATTGCAAGTCAATTGTGTTTTGGAAGAAAACAAGAAGTAAGCAGACTTTTGAAAGATTACTGGATGCAGGCTCTGTGTTGACACTAAGCCAGGAGATCCAATGGCCGCTGTGGCCACACACAGAATAGGGGCACACTGAGGTCAAGTGATGCGTGGAGGTTTAGCTCAGCTATGCTTCACAATGGGCCTGGTGGATCTCTGCACCTAACCTGTGGCTGTTTCTGCAGTTCTTGTTTAGATAGACATCTATAACAATTGGCTTAATCCCCAGCAATTCCTTATGTTAGTGGTGTCAAAGTTGCCTGAGGATTGCTTCAAATACACATTAGGTTGTGTTCTGAGTTGCAGGGTCAGGAGAGGGATCCAAGTACCTGTGATTCTTACAAAGTCCCATGCCACACTGTGACTAGAGAAAGAGCCATTCTGAGAACTACTGTTTTAAGCTAAGGTGCTAATTAATTATTTACACTTCTATTGATTTATAAGCACCTAAGACTACAAATGATGTTTAGGGGGAAAAAGCATTGTAAGAGTATAGATATATCTGTAGAGATATCTAAACAACATATGATAAGATTATCTGTAGATCTAAAAGTAAGAGTGAAGCTACACAATTTATAAGTATTCTAATTACAATTGAAATTCATGTAAACTCTTTCATTTTATTTTACACCATGGATAGCTCTGAAACTATATAAACTAGGAATATTTTAATTTTAATATATTAAATTATTAGAATATTTTCAAACAAGAATTTCATAAGTGACTGTGTTAATTTCCTAGGGATCTAAGTACAAATTACCACAAACTGGTTTGCTGCAAACAACAGAAATTTATGTTTTCACAATTAGGAATATCAGAAGACTGAAGTCAGTGTGCAAACAGGACCACACTTCTTCACAGTTAGGAATGCCAAGAGACTGAAATCAGTGTGTGAGCAGGGCCACACTTTTTCTCAAGGCTTCTGAAGCAGTCCTCCCCTTTTCTAGCTTCTCCTACTTCTAACCCTTGTTGGTTTGTGTTAACTCTAAAACCAGCCTCTAGCCTTGCATAACTCTCTTCCTTCTGTGTCTCTGAGTTTTTCAGGTTCCTATAAGGGCAATTTTTACTGGTCTTTGGGTTCATCTAACCCACATTGATTTTTTCTTTTACCTAATTGTGCTTTCTAAAACCCCTTTTCTACACACTCAAAAACACACCTCACAATTTGTATTCTGGATTTGATTCTGATGACTGATGGAGATTTTTGTAGCCAGAGATGATGTCTCTAACAGAAATCTTAGAACATGGCTCTTGCCTCACAAACTCACAACAGCTGTGTTTAGCTGCACAAGACCTGCCTGTGATAGGGCCTGCCAGGATTCTGTCATGGATGAGAAAGGGGCTAATGAGTCCCCACTCCTTCCTGAGGACCTCCTGGTAAGAATGGTTGCTGGAGGAGGGGAAGTCATTGTCTTCCATGATGCAGCCACTAATATAGATGTGGGGAGGTAAGAGGAGGGTTAGCAGGAGTGGGACAGCACAAGGGAGGGTAACGGAGGATATAAACAATGAAATTTCAACATATGTAAGAAATTGTCAAAGAACAAATGCAGATGTGCACTGGAGCATCACATAGCAAGGAAAGGGAGGTGTATGATTCATGCAAACATGCACAAATCTCAAAGATGTGACATTAACAAAATGAGACATGAAATAAAATATAGTACGTGATTCTTATTTTATAAATTTCTGTTTAAATATGGCTAGTGATTAAGTTTAGAGAGTTAAAAGGGGCTAGAATTTGGAAGAGGGCAGAATGGGAATTTCTGAAAGCTGGTAATATTCTTTTTCTGTGTTAGCATATAATAATTATACAAAACAATGGGTGCCACTATGACATTTTTATATATTTACATAATGTACTATGGTCACATTCCACTGATCGATGTCCTATTCCCAAACAGGCTTATCTTGTACTTTCATGTTTTATTTTTTATTAAAAAGTCTGGATTTCCACACATAAGAGAAAATGTGATACTTATCTTAAACAGGAATTAATGAAAGCAACTCTAAATAGCAGCCTGCTCATGAAGGCTTGTCCACTGGGTCTGGAAACTTGGAGGCTGAAAAATTATCTGTTTCTTTTAAGGAAAATTTTGGACCAAGAGTCAACATTTAAGAAGATCCTTGGAACTCAAAGTCAATGGCATATTTCAGAGTGATCAAATTTATTATGGTTTGAGGTTGTGCAGTAAAACCTCATCTGATGCTAAGCAAAAATGAAAGTCCCTCCCAAGGTCCAGGAAAGCACATGAAATGACAATATTGAAAAAGAGGTTAAACCAAGCCAGAGGAAATGGACCCAAGGATGGAGGCTCTGCCAACACAGGATGGACTGAAACAGTCACATACCTTGTCATTTTCCAAAACATCCCCTCTCCTGGAAGCCACTCTTACCATTTGGCCTTCCAAGAGCCTTGTGACCAACCATTAATAAACCCAGGTCAACCATGTCCTTCGAATCTCTTAACCCTTTCATCTCAAAGCAGGACTGTTTTGAAGATCAGTTGGCATATTCTTTGTTGATGGTATGTGAAGATTTAAGATAACTCAGCGGTTGACTCAAGGGATTTCTTTCTTTGGAAGGACTTGAGACTCTCTTGATTTGTGCTCAGCAATTCTGGAAAGTGTTTACCATTTTGATTTGATTATAGAAGTTCAAAAGTATACTCATGAAAAAGATTGAGGCTAGATGTTAATATTCTCACAGTAAAATGTAACAGTTTGAACAGAGCATTCTACATAAGTGCACAAAATAAAATGTCACTGGGTGCTAAAATATAACCTTCCTTTTTGTAGGTAAGCACTGTATTGGGGATTTCTATGTCTCCATTAATCAGCCAAGCTTTGCAGATATTTAAACCTGGCAAAAACAAGCCCTGAGTGGCTAAGCACTGGTTCATTCACTGTGAGGACATTATAGAATGAGGTCCTCTTTTCCCTAAATGTCCATGTTATTACTAGGAAAAATTTAACTGAGCTTCACTTGGGAACTGAATTATGCATTCCTTAGAGAATTTTCATTTGTAGTAAAATACACATGAAACTTACCATCCTAACTATGTTAAAGTCCATTGGTATTAAAAATATTCCTATTATTGTGTGGTAATCAACACTGACTCACTTCTAACACTATTCATAATGCAGAGCTCAAACTGTCCACTCTCCCACTCTCCCCTCCAGTCACTGAGGGCCACCATTCTGATGCTGTTTCTCACATAGAAGTAAGATCATAAGGGAAATTTTGTTGTGACTGATTTATTTCATTCATAAAAATGTCCTTAAAGTTCACCCATGCTATAACAAATGTTAGAAGTTCCTTCCTTTCAAAAGATGAAAAATATTTCATTTCTTATATGGTGTTTTACTAATCCATTGATTATTGATAGATACTTAATTTGCTTCCACATTTCATCCATTGCTAATAATGCTGCTATGATTGTGGGTATACACATAATCTTCAAGACTATTTTATTTTAGAGTTGGAGTGGTCAAACCATTCTATCTTTAGTGGTTGTTTAAAAAGAATTTTCAGGGCTGGAGAGATGTCTTAGTGGTTAAACACTTGCCTGTGAAGCCTAAGGCCTCTTTTCAAGGCTCGATTCCCCAGGACCCATGTTAGCCAGATGCACAAGGGGGCGCACACATCTGGAGTTCGTTTGCAGTGGCTGGAAGCCCTGGCGCACCCATTCTCCCTCTCTTTCTATCTGCCTCTTTCTCTCTCTGTCTGCCACTCTCAAATAAATAAATAAATAAATAAATACAAAAAAAGAATTTTCATGCTCTCGGGAGGTAGAGGTAGGAGGATTGCTGTGAGTTCAAGGCAAACCTGAGACTACATAGTGAATTCCAGGTCAGCGTGGGCTAGAGTGGGACCCTACCTCAAAAAACCAAAAAAAAAAAAAAAAAAAAAAAAAAAAAAAACAAACAAAAAACCAAAGAATTTTCATGCTCTTTTCCATAGTAGCCACATCAAGACACAAGCTCAATTTTCTGTCTATACTTTCCAACACCCCTACCCTCACCCACATACACAGATGCACATCTTTTTGGAATAAATGTTTTTTTAAAAGTAATTTTCAAAATTTGAAATGACATCTTCCATAGATATAAATATACCATACTCTTTTTGGGGGGAGTGCTTTTTGATAAACAGAAGTTTTAATTCTCATAAATATAATTTGTTTATTTTTCTTTTATTGCCTATATAGCTTAGTACCATATCCAAGAAATCACTGCCAAAACCAAAGGTGTAAAGTGTTTTCCTATGCTTTCATTTAAGAGCTTTATACTTTTAACTTTTATGTTTAGACCCTTGATCTATCTCTATCTCTATCTCTATCTCTATCTATCTATCTATCTATCTATCTATCTATCTATCTATCTATTTATCTATCTATATATTTGGTTTCTGAGGTAGGGTCTCACTCTAGCTCAGGCGGACCTGGAATTCACTATGTAGTCTCAGGCTGGCCTTGAACTCACATCAATCCTCCTACCTCTGTCTCCTGAGTGCTGGGATTAAAGGCGTGCACCACCAGGCCTGGTGACTGTTGATATATTTGATGTTGATTTTTTTTTATAATGTACTAGATGAATGTTCAATTTCACTGTTTTGTTTTCCCAGTATAATTTTGGAAAGACTGTCTTTTTGCCATGGAACAGTGTTGGCACTTTTATGCAAAGTCATGTTCCCACCCACGTCAGTGTCATTTCTTTCCCTCTCTTGTGTTCCGGTGTCTGGGCTGGTACCTGAACCAGCTCCTGCCTCCCTGCCAGCAGCATTGAGCAGTGGCTCAATTTTCTGAAGCTTAAATAGCAAGTATTTCCATTTTACTGCTTCAAGCTTGTTTGAACATTTGTGTCTCTTGAGATTCCATCTGAATTTTAGAAGTAATTCTTCCATTTCTTTAAAAAAAATCATCTACTTATTTGTGACTGACAATACTTATTTTAGAACTTTGATACCAGAAAGATAATTCCTCTATTTCTGCAGAATTGGCATCACTGGTATTTTTACAGCATTGCATAAAATCTGCATATTGAATTAGGTAGTATTCACATCTTTTTATTGCAAATTTTAGTACATGACCGTATTGTAATTTGACTGTAATCCTCTCCCATTACCCTCTTTATCTTCCCTTCCTACCATATTCACTGCCCCCCCTTCAAGCAGTCTCTCTTCTATTTTGATATCTTGTTATTTTTTAAATTTATTCATTTATGTGTGCATGTGTGTGTGTGTGTGTGTGTGTGTGTGTGTGCGTATGAGAGGACACTTTGCAATTTGCGGTAAATGTCAGCTGCCTTTGCTGCTTTTTGTGTCCAGGTTATGGTGGGTGGAGTGGGATTGAACCTAGGCCAGTAGGCTTTACAAGCAAGCACTTTAACTACTGAGCCATCTTCTCAGTCCCTAATGTCTCATTCTTTTTGTTTTTCTTTATCATCTAGATCATAATGTTGGTGGGCTCAATCTTGTGTAGGATTTAAAAAAAGCTGTTATCTATTTATTTGGAGAGAGAGGGGGAGAGAGTAAGTGAAAATGGATGTGCCAGGTCTTCCTACCACTGGAAATGAATTCTAGACACATGTACCTCTTTGTGCATCTGGCTTTACATGGGTATTGGGGAATTGAACCCAGGCTGTCAGGCTTTGCAAGCAAGTACCTTTAACTGCCAAACCATCTCTCCAACCCCCTTGTATAGATTTTATGCAGATAACAACTACTACATGGTCATGAATGCATAGGATGATGTTGGGAGGAGAGTGTCCCAAAGTATTCTCCCCCATCCTGTGGCTCTTACATTCTTTCTGCTCCCTATTCAACAAAGTCTACTGAGCCTTGGAGGGAGTGATAGAGTGTCCTCATTTAGTGCTGAGCTTTC
Source organism: Dipus sagitta (assembly GCA_036346955.1). Lineage (NCBI taxonomy): Eukaryota > Metazoa > Chordata > Mammalia > Rodentia > Dipodidae > Dipus > Dipus sagitta. Next base: position 45,962,253 of record CM070784.1, read on the forward strand.
AAAGCTTCTTATTCTCAGCACTTTGATAAGTCTCTTTAGCATCCACAGCTATCTCCATAGAGAAACTTCTGTGGCCAGTGATGAGAGCAGCACTGATACTCTTTCTACATCCTCTGCAATATTCTCCAATTCCAGGCAGATTTGATAGTGATGTCTCATCCAGTGACAAGTACTCACCTCTCACTTCTCATCACCTTCGTGAGTCTTAGGTCTCCTTGATAGTTACTACCATCCTTGAAGGGGCTCCACTAGCCAGGAAACATTGAGACTTCTGATATGTGAATATCTGAGAGCTTTCCATTTCTTTATATTTTCTTTAAATTCTCTCAGAAATATTTTGTAGCTTTCAGTATTCAAATCTTCTCTTAAGTTGACTAAATTCATTAATATTTTATGCTTTTTGATGCTAATTTAATTGGAATTGGTTTTCTATTTTCTACTGAAGGTTTTCATTGCTAGTATATAAAAGTGCAATGTGCTTTTCTGCTGCATTTACTTATTTCTCAGTTCTGCTTTTTAGTGGCGGTGGTAAATCTTTCAAGAACTCTGTCTAGAAGACCATGCCATCTGCAAACAGGTAAGTTTGCTTCTACAATTTCCAGTTGATATGCATTTTATGTCTCTTGTTAAATTTTTTGTTTATTTTTATTTATTTATTTATTTATTTGAGAGTGACAAAGAGAGAGAGAGAGAGAGAGAGAGAGAGAGAGAGAGAGAGAGAGAGAATGAGCATGCCAGGGCCTGCAGCCACTGAAAATGAACTCCAGACACATGCGCCCCCTTGTGCATCTGGCTAACATGGGTCCTGGGGAATAGAGCTTTGAACTGGGGTTCTTAGGCTTCACAGGCAAGCGCTTAACTGCTGAGCTTTCTCTCCAGCCCCCATTTTGTCTTTTTACATAACTGTCCTGATGAAGACTTCCAGAGCCTAGCTGAACATGAATTACAGTGCTAGTAGACATCCTAGCCACATTCCGGATAAGGAAGAAGCCACCACATTTGTTGTCACTACTGAGTGTGAAATTACCTGTGGTCTTCACATTTATTGCTTTACTTTTGTGAAGGCACTTCCTTTTATTCCTTGATTATCATGTGTTTTCATCATAAAAGTGATTGTCAAATGCTTCATTTTGTTTTCATTAGTTATAACAGTCATGTGGGTTTTGACTTGCGATCAATTAATGTGGTTACAGCAGTTTATTTGTATGTGTTGAATCATTCTTGTCGAGAATAAAGCCCACTTGAGTGTAGTATATAATTATTTGTCTATGCTACTGAATTCAGTTTATGGATATTTTGTTGATAATTTTGTATCAATGCTCATACAACATTGATATGTAGATTTCCTTTTTATGTTTCTTTGGCTTTGATGTCAATGCTGACTTCAACACATGACAAAGGAATTGTTTCTCCCTCTCTGTTTCTTTAAAAAAAGTTTGAGGTGAGTGGTATTACATGTTTAATGAGTGCTGCAATCAGGTTTGCAGTGCTGGCAGAAAACACACACCCAAGAGCAGCTTGTGTGTGGGGTGGGGGGGTATATTGGCTTACAGACTTGAGAGGAGGTTCCATGATGGCAGGGGAAAACGATGACATGAGCAGAGGGTGGATATCACCTCCTGGCCAACATCAGATCAGATGGACAACAGCAACAGGAGAGTCTGCCAAACATTGGCAAGGGGGAGCTGGCTATAACACCTCTAAGCCTCCCCTAACAATACACTGCCTCCAGGAGGATTCAACTTCAAAATTGCTATTAGCTGGGAACCTAAGCATTTAGAACACAAGTTTATGAGGGACACTGGAATCAAACCACCACATTCCACTCCTACCCCCCCACATAAGATGATAATCATACATAAGGCAAAATGTAATGCATTCAGTCCAACTTTAAAAGCCCCCATAGTTTTTATTAATCCAATGATGTGCAAAGATCCCCATAGTCCAAGGTGTTTTTTTTTATTTTTAATGTTTATTATTATTATTACTGTTATTAACATGATGGTTTGTATGGATACATCATGTATTGGCACCCTCTTTTCCCTCATCCCTGCCCCCATTCCCTTGGGCTGCTTCTCAGTGGGGTTGCAGGTATTCCCCATGAGGTTGTAGTATATGCATTGTGGCAACAGTTGTCAGTTATTTTTTTGGGGGGGGGAAATGCCTCTGGGCATGATGTCTCAACCTGTGGCTCTTGCAATATTTCTGTCCCCTTTTCCGCAAAATTTTCTGAGCCATGGTGGGTGAGTTTTAAGTCTACTTCACTGATGTGCTCTTTGGCGCCTCTGGATCTCTACTTTGGTTGGTAGCTGTACTACAAAAAACAAACAAACAAACAAACAAAAAAAAAAACACCTCAAAAAACCCATAATGGCACAGAATAAACATGCATATTGCAAAAATGGCATTGGGCACATTAAAGCAAAATTCAACCAATACAAGATTTAAACAGGGCAAACATCAAACTCTGTAGCTGCAAGTCCAACAATTCTAACCAGTGATGAGTCCCCAAATCTAACCAGTGACCAGTCTCTGGAGTTCCAAGTCTCCCTCTCCAGCTAGGCTATTCACAGTCCTGGAAAACTTATCTAGTACCAGCAGTTCTCCTTGGCATCCATCCCATAGTCCTAGCACCTCCGTTGGGTCTCCACTGCAACCCACAGTTTAAACTCATGGCCCCATTTGGGCTCCATGCAGATAATCCAACAAGCCTGCTTCACACTGCACATGTCATTTCAAAAAAAAAAAAAAAAAGCCATGTTGCAAATTCAACGGCCCTCTGTTTCCTGCATTGTTATTCCCGTAATACCAGATGGACTACCAACTTGTTGATCTAGGGGAAATAAAGCAGATTTTGAAGAATAGGACACTCCTTCAGCATTTAAGCCCTTCAAAAGAGTCTGCATTCTTCCTGTTGTCCCAATGCAGGTCAGCTGGCCCAATATTAATGGTTGTAATCTCTAATATAATTTCAGCTGAATGGGCAGCAGTTTTAGCCCAAAGGTTTCATTTTTTCTGTGCCATATCCCTCTGATCACACCAGATACTCTCTATACAATGCAACTCTGCACAAGTTCTCAGGATACAGGTAGAATAGCAAGTCTCTCACACAAACTGTTTCTAGCCCAGTCCAGGCAAAGCTCTTTCCCACCCTCATAAACCACACCTCACAGTCCACAGTTCTTACTGCATTCGTGTTTTTCAACACATATTTACAGGACTAATTTGTCTTTCCACCAGAAGAGTAAAAGCATTTTCTTTTCCCCACATGCTTGCTAGAAATGATAATGTGCTTCCTTGCTAATAGTCATTCTGACTTTTGAAATAGTATCTCAATGTAGTTTTGATTTGCATTTCCCTGATGCCTAAGGATGTTAAACCTTTTCTTATGTTTATTGGCCATTTATACTTCATCATTTTCATATCAGCAATTTTGGATATACACTCCTCAACTTTAGTGTTCCCCACCCCCCTCACTAAGATTTTTTGTGTTGGCCTATTGTTTTCATTTTCCTTCAAGTATTTTCTAATTTCTGTGAGATCACTTCATTGACAAATTTTTTTTTAAGAATGTGTTAGTTAATTTTGACAAGTGTGTTTTCCAGTTTTACTTTTTTTAATGATTTTTTTTAAAAAAATTGCAAGAGATAGAAGAGAGAAGTGAGACAGACAGAGAGAATGAAAATGGGCATACCAGGGCCTCCAGCCACTACCAATGAACTCCAGAAGCATGCGCCCACTTGTGCAGCTGGCTTATGTGGGTACTGGGAAATTGATCCTAGGTCCTTAGGTTTCCCAGGCAAGCACCTTAACCACTAAGCAATCTCTCCAACCCTCTTTTAATGGTTTTAACTCCATATAACTGTGATTAAATAATGTGCTTTGTAGGATTTTTTCAATTAAAATTTATTTGAGTGGCTGAGAAGATATCTTAACCATTGCAATGCCTGCCAACCCAGGTTCAGTTTCTCAGCCACTCATATAAACCCAGATACAAAAAGTGCAAAAGCATCAGGAACTTATTTATAGAAGCAAGAGACCATAGTGTACCCCTCATCATACATCCACACAAAAAATAATAAATGAATAAACTAAATTTAATTAAAATTTTATTTGACTTAATTTGTGACCCAACATATAGCCCCTCCTGGAGACTTTTCCTCATGTACATGAGAAAAATGTATATTTTGTTGTTATTATATATATATTGTTATTAGATATATATCTCTCTATATATAACTATATATCTATATCTATCTATCTATCTATCTATCTATCTATCTATCTATCTATGTTGTTGGAAACTTGGCTAGTGGCAGGTTGTGTGATGTTCTGGTGGAGAGGCTGGCTGTGTTCTGCCAGTGTTCTGAGAACCTCAGCAAGGTTGGATTCAAAAGTAATGGACTGATATGTTTGGCAAAGGAAAATACAGAGCAGAAAGCTATGAAAGATACAGTCCGGCACAGAATGAAATTTGAGAAAATAAGTTTGTGGATCCAGAGACTACACCCACCTCATGTTAAAGAACTACTACCATTGAGGATGGGCCAGCTTCTCTGCAATGCAATGACTGGAAAAATGACCCAAGGATGAGACCCCATATTATTGAAGGCTAGGAAGAGTGGAAAAAGGAAGGGGCCTGAAGGAAGTGTCTGAAGGAGTTTCCTGATTCTTAAAGTCTGGTTTCACCCCCCCCCAATAGATATTGGCAGTGCCATCCACCTGCTCCTGGTTTTGGGAAGTATGAAAACTGCAGGACATAGAAAGCCATGGAATGCAAGCATGAGGTTCTGGTGAGCCAAGGAGGCTAAACAGTGTGAGGCAGGGATGAAATCCCTGTATGGATGCCCTGCAAGACCATTGTGTGAAATCGTGAAGATAAACTCCGGGTTTCAGTGGAGGTCCCAAGATTTTGAAAATGCTATGGCCATGGGATGTTGCAAAGGAAATATTCTGCCCAGGAAGCAAGTGGCACACCTAGAGGAGTGGACCTGTGGAGCCTTTTGGAGCCACAGGATTTCATCATGGGTCCTCCATGCTACACATGAAACTGCAGGATTTTATGTTTTCCTTCTTGGTGTCCTATTTTTAGTTGGTCCAATCCTTACTTGATATGTCTCATCTCTCCTTTTAGAATAGGAATGTTTACTCTTTGCTACTGTGTTGGAAGTATGTAACTTGTGTTTTGATTTAAGTGACCATCGCAGATCAGACTTGGGACTGTTGAACAGTGTTGTGACTGGTAAAGTTTGTGGAGACTTTTAAAGTTGGAATATACATTTTCTATCATGAGCTGTGCATAAGTCTATATGGGATGGGACATGGAATGTGGTGATTTTAATATAAAAATGCCCCCTCGAATCTAGCCTCGTGTGTTTGTGATTAAGCCTCATATTTAATTCCCTAATTTACTGCTGGTGAAGCCTTTCGAAGGTGAAAACTTGCTAGAGAAAGCATGTCACTGAGGGCAGGCCTTGAGGTTTAATAGTCCATCCTGTTGGGTGTTCAAGGTGGCTCACTCTTCCTGCTTTTACCCTGCTAATGTGACAAGATATGACACTGTTTTATGCTCATGCCTTGCTTTCCCTGCCACACTGAAGCTTCCCATCAAAATAGTAAGCTAGAAATAAATTCTTTACTACCATAAGTTGTTTCTGGCCAAGTGTTTTGTCCAAGCAATGAGAAGGCAACTACTACAGACAGGGTCTATAGCTGAATCTACTCTAACTTGCCAGTGAACGCCGGGGAGTCCCTGTCTCTACCTTCCCAGTGTTGGGATTACAAGTATACACCACCAAGCCCTGTATTTTATGAGGGTTCTAGAGGTCCACTGAGTCATAACCCTTGTCCCCTTGACTGGTATTCTATACCTATATTCTCTTTACTGCTTGCGTGAAATCTTTTATTTATCTTTCTGCCTAAAGTGAACCAATTGTGAATAAAATATGTGCGCATCATTTTGTATTTTTTTGAAATCTAGTTTTCCAAACTCTGTGTTTTGGTTGGAGAGTATTCTACTTATAATAATTAATGATGCCATTCATATAGTGTCTTCTGTGTCTTGTGGTTTAATTCTTCTTTTCTTTCCTATATTTCTACTTCTGTATTTGGATTTTATCTTGAAACATAGTATTTCCATTCTAATTCCCTTTTATTCATATCCCCTAACAATTTTCTTTGTGTCTAACATCCTAATGTTATAAATATCTAATTTAAATTTGTATCAGCCCAATTTCAACAACATTAAAATATTTAGCCATGGCACTGTCTCCACCTCTTCCAACTATTGGTGTCACACAATTATGCCTTTATGTATCATGTACCCAAAACATAAAGTAATACTTATTGTCAATGCATTAGTCTCTTAAATACTGTAGAAATATAATGTGGAGTGACAAATCAAAATTAGAATTAGATTCTAGATGGTTATCTTTGCAATGCATGAGTCTCTATGTAGAAATGTGGACATGCAGCATAAATAAACTACTGTAATAAGACTATCTTTGATAATTGCACATGCATTTGTCTTTACTAGGATCCTTTATGTGCATATGACTTTGAGGCTTTCTCATCTCAATCACCAACCTTTCTTTGAGATCTCTTATAGAACAGAACTGGTAGTAACAAATTCCTTTGGCTTTCAATGGGCCCATACATTCCTAAGGAAAGAAGACATAAAGAATTTAAAATATATTTTAGATACATAGTTTGTAACTTTTCATATATTTCTTCTTCATAACCATAGATAATAGCCTGGATTATGGAATGCCAAGTTTATGTGCGTACCTTGTAATGTATATGTAAGTAACGTTTTATTTTGCTGAGTCAATAATTTATTAAATTTACTTACTTTATTTATTTGAGAGAAAGAGACATAGAGATAGAAGTAGATAAAGAGAGAGAGAGAGGGAGAGAGAGAGAGAGAGAGAGAGAGAGAGAGAGAGATGGGCATGCCAGAGCCTTCCGCCACTGCAAACAAACCAACTCCAGATGCATGTGCTACCCTGTGCATCTGGCTTACATGGGTACTAGGAAATTGAACCTGGGTTCTTTGGCTTTGAAGGCAAGTACTTTAACTCCTAAGCATCCCTCCAGCCCAGAGTAATAATTTTAATATACACTGTAAACTTAAAGAAATGCATATGATACATTTATGGGAAGCATGGCCTGAAATAGCAAGTGCCATATGCTCATATATAATTGCCACCACCTCTTACAGCTTTGCGCTTAGGAAGTTGATAGAATTTCATGTTACTTTCAGCAGTGCTTGGGACTGTGTATTTTCTCACATGTTACTAAAAATTGGGACAGTCATTGACAATTTTTCCAGATTGTTTAAAGAAGATAGCTGTAAAGTTACCTTAATATGTATTTTCATATGACTATGAAGCTTATCCTTTTCACATATATCTTTGTCATTTGTACTTTTTTTTGAAGCAGGATCTCAAGTAGCTCAGGCTAGTCTATAATTTGCTGTGTAGTAAGAATAACCTTGAATTCCTGATTCTCCTGCCTCTACCTATAAGTACTAAAATTAGAGGTATATACCACCATGCCTCATCATCTGAACTTTTTATTTTTATTTATTTTGTTTTGACAGAGAGAGAGAGAGAGAGAGAGAGAGAGAGAGAGAGAGAGAGAGAATGGGTAGGGTACACCAGGGCCTCTAGCCACTGCAAACAAACTCTAGACCCTTGTGCCCCCTTGTGCATCTGGCTTACGTGGGTCCTAGGGAATCGAACCTGGGTCTTTTGGTATTACAGGCAAATGCCTTAACCACTAAGCCATCCGTCCAACCCTCATCAAAACTTTTTATAATCACTTAGCCATATATTTTGCAGATCTTTCTTGGAGTTGTCATTTTTATCCGCTTGTTAGAGCTCACTTTTATTTTATTTATCAATAGCTAAAATTTTGCTTCATGACAATTTTTCAACTTATCTTTGATTTTGTCAAAAGATTTTCATTATAAATGCTCAAATCTATATGCATTTGTATGTATAGTGTGTGGTATGCATGTACATATGAAAGCATATGTTTGTGGATGCACAAGTGTACATGCATGTGGAGATCAGAGGTTAACATTAAGTGTCTTCCTCAAGCATTCTCCACTTTATTCTTTAAGACATGGCCTCTTGATGTGCCTAAAACTTACCTATTCAGCTAGACTAATGTTGAGAACACATCTATTCAGCTAAACTAGCTAGCCAATGAACCCTAGGGAGTCCTTGTCTCCTCCTCCCCAATCCTGGGATTGCAGGCATGTAATCTACCATACCCAGTATTTTTATCTGAGCTCTGGGTATCCAAATTCAGGACCTCATGCTTGTGGGGTAAATACTTCATGCACTGAGCCATCTACCCTCCTGGCTTGAGAATATCAGTGGAGACTCCCAGCTTTAGAGTAATTGCACACATGATCTTTAGGTTATTCATAATTATCATCAGAATATGTAACCCTCTTGTTATGTTAATTTATTTGAATGATTTAATTGTGTGATTTAATTTATTTTTTACTCAGAAAACTAGCTGTGACTATGTATTAGATTATTTCTCTTTTTTCATTTTAGATGACCATATATTTAGTTAAATAATACTACTATTTATGCTGATAGATATTTCTGGACTCTGTGTTCTGTTCCACTGTGTAAGGAGTCAAGCCATAGGTATTCCAATGTCAATTTTGTTTAATCCCATACATTTAATTAAGTCTTATTGTTTTTTTTAAATCTTATTTAAAACCCTTTTAAATTTTTTTGTTTATTTTTATTTATTTATTTGAAAGAGATGGAGAGAGAGAGAGAGAAAGAGAGAGAGGCAGATATAGACAGAGGGAGAATGGGCGCTCCAGGGCCTCCAGCCGCTGCAAACGAACTCCAGATGTGGGTGCCCCCTTGTGCATCTGGTTAATGTGGGTCCTGGAGAATCAAGCCTCGAACCGGGGTCCTCAGGCTTCACAGGCAAGCGCTTAACCACTAAGCCACCTCTCCAGCCCTAATTAAGTCTTATTGTATTGAGAAAATTATCCTTATCTCTGCTATTCTTTTTAAAATATTTTTTAAAATAATTATATTTATTTATTTGAGAGAGTGAGAGAGAAAAAGCAGACAAATTGAGAGACATAGAGAGAGAGAGAGACAGAGAGAGAGAGAGAGAGAATAAACATGCCAGGGCCTCCAGCCACTGTAAACGAATTCCAGACACATGCATCACCTTGTGCATCTGGATTATCTGGGTCCTGGAGAATCGAACCAAGGTCCTTTGGCTTTGCAGGCAAACACCTTAGCCACTAAGCCATCTCTCCAGCCTTTCTGCTATTCTTTTAATATATTTCATTGCTATTCTTGAGGCCCTTTTCCATGTGAGACATAGGAGAAATTTACCCAGTTTAGCCAAAACTTCATATATATTTAAGTGAGAAAGTACATTTTATATTTATTTTAGGACTGACATTTTCATTATTTCAATTCAACCAATAGCCACATTGTCAAACCTGACATGTCTTTCTCTAAGTCACTGTGGCTTGGTATAACATTTACATGGGATGAGATATTTTATAGTTTATTTCCACCAGAATGGGATTTTATGCTTGAATTCATTTCTAGATGCATATTGATAAACCAGAATAAAATTGTATATGATTATGTATGTTGCAGTTACTTTCTCATCTGACTAGAAGCAGGTTATGGGAGGAAAGGGCATATTTCAGGCTCACAGAATCCAGGGGAAGCTCCATCGTGGTGGAAGAAGCTGGCTCACTTCTATAGATCCATAGCAGAGAGACACCACCAACAGCCAGAAAGCACAAATAGTCAGAGCTCAAACTGCCCTTTCCACACCTTAGGGCTGGAACAGAAGATCTGCCCCCAATGACACCTCCTCCAGCAAGCTACTGGAAACCTAAGTTGGAAGCATAACCTTAATCAAAATTCTCTGAGGCTATGGGGGACATTCATTCATATTCAAACCACCACAACGTACTAAATTTTATCCATTATCTTGTGAAATACTCACATACATTTTTCCTATGCTAACTATAGACTCCTTAAATTTTTTAGCTGTGTAATATTATTATTTTCTAAATTTACTTTTGTCACCTTATATCAAATAATTGAGTCACTTAAATTTCAGGTCATCATATTCAATATAACCTCAAAATAATGATGTAAAATAAAATGAGTATCTGTGATTTTACTTAAAATTGTTTCATTCTTTTACTCATACAATAGTAGTTGGTGCTGGTTTTGCTAAAGACCCAATTTAAATTCAGTATTTCCCTTGCATTTTAAATTTATTCAGAATTTCTATATGGAATAGCTACTGAGTCTTAGCTACAATTTCATTATCAGCTTCTACACTTGTTTGACTTTTCTTTTTAACATTATACTCAGCTACTATATTGATAGCATTTAGCAATATTCAAAACTAATAGTAAACTTGAATCAAATGGAATTTATTTTAACTTTAGGAGTGGATTCTCAATAAAATTAACTTTCTAATATTTTGTGCAATTTATGCGGCTGTGTTTATATTAATAATTAAGATCAGTCTATACTTATTCATTTTTGAAGTTGTCTTCATCGAGCTTTAGTTTCAAAACTATTCTGAACTTTAAAAATTATTTGGAGAATTTTCTACTTATATTGGCCAAGTATAGAATTCATTCTAAAAGAACAAAACCAAGTTTGAGAGGAAAAAAAGAAAAAAAATATGTGTGTGAACTGAAATGGAAACAGGAAGCTAAAGCAATGGGTGCAAGTACAAGCCAGAATTTGTCAAAATCTACACAGAGTTTCAAGTTGGCTACTGATGTTTGGGTAATAAGTGTTTCTGTGGTAATTGAAATATGGCAGTTAAGATAAAGAACAAGTATACAGTAAGGTAAAAGGGAGAGTAGAAAATATATTATCAAGGAAATCAGATAGGAAAATGAAATTTCAATAGGAGACCAATAATGACTTTTATAAGAATTGAATGTGATGATATTGACCCATTTAGAAGCTGATATTGATATATTGCTGAGAAATATCATGACACTACAATGTTCAGAATTTGCATTTGTTGCCCACCAGCAATGAATGTGAAAAATAAACACATAAGCACACACACTCATATACTGTTGTTTTTCTAGTCTGTTGCATTCAGCAGATCTAAACCAAGGAACCATGAGCTGACGTTTGAACCTCTGCTTTTATAAAGGCACAGGGCTGCACCCTTGCTTTGCTTCTACAAGTCATCAAAACACATTGCTACAGAAGGTGCCTGGAACATAGAGGGAAGGGCATATACTGCTGCTTGGAAAGTGAAATTGTCCTCTGGACTTCTCAGATGGCATACTTGTCTTCTAAGTGGCTTTTGTGGTTTTATCTGTTGCTGGAAGAGCCAAGAAAAGGGATAACATGAGACTGTGTCTATGCTGCAGTGAGAGGGTGAGAAAAGTAGTCAGGTGGTTGCTATGTGTGGTGCCTGCTCTGGAACACGAAACTGCACCACAGACTGTTTAGAGGCAGTTAAATAATATCCCAATATAGACATTTCTTGCATGTTTATACAGCATGCTGTACCACAAGGATGACAGCCTTTACAACTCCTAGATTATTATTTTCAAAGCACAGTGATATAATGACATGAAAGGCAAACACGTCACGTTATCTTTTATGCTTTGGGGGGATGTTCACAGAGAAATATCACTAGATTAGCTACAAACTAATGTTATCTTTTATGCTTTGGGGGGATGTTCACAGAGAAATATCACTAGATTAGCTACAAACTAATGTTTGCTCTTAATCAAAATATCTCCCACTAAATGTAAATAGCACTTCAAATAATGAATAAATTAGAGAGAGACATATGACCTGGATCTATAAGATGACATAGGCAACCTATTCTTGCATCAGGACAGATAAGGCATAAATACCAAAAATAAGGTATGAGAGTATTCAATGAAAAATAGCAAACTGATTGGTCAAGATGAAGAAACAGAGCTTAAATTTTGGAAATATGATGAAAGAGATTCATTTTCTTTAGAAAGAGAGAAAATCTTCCCAAATCTTCTAGAGGAAAGCAGTGCAATAGTAACTGCATTGACTCGACACTCGAGTTTACAGATATTGTATTGTGTCTTGCCACTGTGGAGATAAGTTTCTACATATCTAACTGCAAGATACATCACATACAATCCAATAACCTAAATGTTTAAAGATAGTTGGGATACATTCTACTCTAAAGGCATTATTGATGTAATCGTGCCCTATGTAATGCCATGAAAGCATATTTGACCTTGTACATTTTCCTCACTGAGGTTTTAAAATTAAAAATTCACAAGCCCATAGAAAACTTGAACAAGCCATATAAAGAACACTCATGTAACCACACTAGATCCTATAATTAATCTTTTCCCAACTATGTACTTCTGTGTACCAGTCAGTGCATTTTTATTGCATTTCAATATGAGGGACTTCCCTCATATTTAAAGTGTTTTTCTACAAAATACAGCATGCATATAATTAACTCTTATTTATTATTTCTTGTTTTGTTCTTAGGCAGGGTTTACATAAATGAAATGCACAAAACTTAACTAGGGCACTAGATGAGTTTTGACAAACCAAGATATTGAATATCAAGGCTGGAGAGATGGTTTAGTGGTTAAAGTGTCTGCAAAGCCTAAGGACCCATATTCAACTCTTCAGATCCTATATAAGCCAGACACAAAAGGTGACACAAGTATGCAAGGTTATACATGCTCACAAGGTGGCCCACATGTCTGGAGTTTGAGTACAGTGGCTGGAGGCCCTGGGACACCAATTCTCTCCCCTCCTCTCTCTTTTGCATAAAAAGGCCAGTCTGTTTATTGAGTTTGCCTCAAAAAATAAAAAAAAAAATATTAAACATCACATTCCATTGCTCCTTCCTCATTTTTCCCAATCTGGCCACACAACCACTGTTTCACACTTTTTTTCTTAAAGTTAGAAGTTTTAATAAAGTAAAGATACAATTATCATGCCATATACTTTGATAACATCAAAATTAAATCTATAAATTAAACCAAGATTTAAATTAAAGTAACATGAACATCTAGAAATTAGATAATTGCTAGGTAACTCTTGTGATAATACCTTGAGAATGCAAGCATAAACTAATGGTATGTTCAAGGTGAGGAGGTGAATCCATCCTCCTGTCTTATGCTCAGGATAAATTTCCCTGGGCAGCTGTCAGACACCTGGCATCTGGCTTTTGTGCTTTCCACTTTTCTGTAATTAACTTTAAATAAATAATAACTGGTCTTCTGACTAGTATACTGCATGTGACAGTGCAGTATGAATGGAGCTGATATTTCAGAAACTACTGTGCTCACATCTGAATTGGCTGCCCTGAAATAACAGGAAAAGCAAAGCTGTAAGTATGTGGCTAGAAGGGCCACCACAGGCGTCTCCCCACAGATGCTGTCAGGTCACTGAAGTGCTGTCTGGGGGAAAGCATCTTGCAAAAACTCTTCTGCAAACAAAGGTTCATACTGGAATCTTGTTCATGGATCAAAGCCCACCTCATAAAACTGTCCACAGTTATTTTTCTCTCTTTTTTTTCCAGAGGGACTGCTGTTTTCTGAGAAGAGACTGAAGAAAACTGAGGCAAAGCCTTTCAGTAAGAGGATCAAATGAGGAATGCTAACAGACCACTTTGCCCTATCACCACTGAGGCTGTGAGTCTCACAAGCAGGCTTGAGTTTCACTGGCAAAAGGAGAATAGTCAAGTAATGTGACTTGGCAAAATTCATAGAAAGTGATAGTTTATTATTCATAAGCTCAAACCCTGGTGACTTTATTTGCAAGCCATATCTTTTGAGGGCTCTTGAGTTTGCCATTATATTGAAAACATTTTTGAAAACTTGAGAGATTTTTCCTTAAAGTGAAAGCTTAAAAAGTCATTTGCAAAGGACATTTAGCTTAGTGGTCATCAGGAAGGTCCTGAGAAACTTGAGCTTTCCTGAGGAGTCCAGAGATCAGTGCCCTATTTGAAGGTGAGATTGGAGGCTGAGGGGTTGGCCACCCTCTTCTTCCCTTTCTGAGTTCCCTAACCAGTGATCTCAGAACACAGGGTTTCTAGTGAGGCAGAAACAGAACTCCAATTTTTCCTGGATGAGGTATAGGCAGGACCACATGAAAATCAATGGACAGAACCATGGGCTTCATGGGTCCCACAGGATACCTCTGTACTAATTTCTTGTTGATTGAGTGCCTTGGCCAATCCACTCTATGATCCTCAGTGAGCAGCTGTGCAGCCACAGAAGATGAGGGACACTCAGATACTGTGTAAATGTCAGCTGACAGAGTAGACAGAGCCCTGGACTTGGAGTCAACTCATGGCTTGAATTCTAGCCCTGCTTAAGGCCTCACGGCTATTCAGCTTTCTGTCTTAGTTTCCTAAATGGGTGAATAATGTGTGAAATATAATACCTAACAATAGTAAGACTCTTGTTAAAATCCTACTTTTAATATCCTCTGTTAGAACAATTGACTCAGTATTTTATTAAACATTCATTTGTTCACTACTATGTGCTAGGCACTATCTAGACTATCTAGAGATAAAAAACTTTAATGACTAGAGACTCTAGAACTCAACTATCTCTGTTAGAATTCCAGATCCATTGGTAGCTAGTGGAGAACATGACTCTCTGCCTGTTTTGTTAACCTGTTATATGAAGATGATAAAAGTATGTTCCTCAGGGTTACTATGAGTGTTAACTAAGTTAAAATTTGGAAGAACTTGTAATAGCTTCTGGCCCATAATGAGTGCTATTTTCTAGTTAGTGCTTATTATACATGATATCTGCCTTAAAAGAATGATTGCTTTTTAAAAACTATTTTACTTTTGAGAGAGAGAGAGAGAGAGAGAGAGAGAGAGCAGATACAGAGGAAGTATGGATGCACCAGGTCCTCCAGCCACTCCAAACAAACTCCAGACTCATGTGTCACTTTGTGCAACTGGCATTACGTGGGTGCTGGGGAATTGAACCTAGGCCATCAGGCTTTGCAAACAAGCACATTTAACCACTGAGCCATTTTTTACAGTCCTAAGAATTATTGTTATAGAGATGGGAATAACAATGTATCCAGCTATTGCTTTTAGGGAAGTATTGGCCCAAAGGAAGCAGGGGCCAATGTGTGCATGTGCTAGAGTGCTTATACTAACTTAGTAGACACTAAATGAATGAGCCAGCCAACCAAGAATAGTTATATCACTATTATTCACCCAAAGAAACAAAAAGACATTATCAATCTGTCCAGAAACTCCAGATCTAAAGTAATGCAGTAACTTCTGATGGCATATTATCTAACGTGGCCCCAGGGCTCCTAAATGGGCTCACTTAACAGTGCCCACCACCAGAAGTCACAAGGGTAAGGTGGGGTGGGGTTTGCAAGCTTGGAGTTATGAACAAGTTGGTGGTGAACTCAGGGGCCAACTCATCTGGCTCAGTCCAGCTATCTGTACAATCTCATTTTCTCAGAAACAGTACTCTCTGTGTGTCTTTCCCATTGTACCTTCCTATTTTTTCCCAGATTTATTTCTCTTGGGGGAGATATTAAAAAGAATAAAAGAATTGCACAACTATCGTCTTTTCTGCTGTCTTAAAATGATGTTGATTTACTGACCACAAAACACCAATAACTCAAAAAGAAAAGTCTGCCAGAAGTCAGTGCTGAGACAGAGCAAACATGAGCACTGATTGGAAGCCAGCTGTCTGCTGTGTTGGTTTTTCCAAAGTGCATTTGTTGACTGCACTTGAACAACCCATAGCTAAAAGCTCAAAGGACCACAAGGTTGAGTCAGGCAGCATGGTGAGAATGTGGGTGTGGCAGTTGGGACAGCAGATACTACTTGGCTTGGATCCACTTGGGTAGATGCTCAGAGCTCATTCTCCTGAATAACAGTCGCTTTCAGTGGCAGGGGCATCACCTTCCAAACTCAATTGCATTTTTACATGTGAAATTCCTAACATATTTTGAAAGAAGTCAGTGGCTATCTTGGGTGATTGAATAAAAGGGAAAGGACTGAGAAAGTTCTGGGATGTATATATGCTCTGTGATCATCACATGAGACATGGGCATCCCACCGCATGCGTTACAGAGGTACTAATGTATTAACAACTAAGGCCCTCCTCAAGAGAAGGACACAGAGCTGCAGACTGTGCAATTATTGGCTCAGATCACGGTGAACAGCGGTCTCTCCAGCAGGTGGCTGAGCCACTTCCCAACTTCTTTGACTCTGGTCTCCTGACGTGTGGTCCCTTTGCCACTGGCCTCCTTCCAGTGATGTCCCCTCCTACATGTTCTGACACCCACATTCTCTGTAGTGATGGCTTGGCTTATCACTGACCCCCTTCTAGTTACTGATTAATGCTTATGTTCTGTCTTTGATTTCTTCAGGACTTATTTACTTAAAGTCTGTGCTGACAGTGTTCAAGAGTGATGTCATCAGTGGTTTTTTTTCTTTTTCTTTTTTTTTTTTTTTTACATTTTTCAGGTTAATTAGCTGACAGTTGTGCCAGATCTTCTTTTCCATTCTCTAGCCCACAATGGAGCACCAGATACATGTGCTTCCTTTGGGATTTTTCAAGTTCCCTTGCATACTGAGCTTGGGAGACCTTCAACCAGGAGCATAAAGAAAAGTAACATCCCATTAAAAGTTCATGAATGACCTCATTAGTAGATAGCCACTGGGGGTAGGCAGTCACATTAAGTGCAACCAAGTCCTATGTGTTTAAATTCATTTTCTATAGGACTGGAAGATGTTGCTGCCAAATATTGAATTGCCTTCTCACCATGGCCTATGCTAGGCTTTGATTTCAGAGTCTCACTGACATCCCCAATCATTCTGGCCTCACATTAGTTAAGCAGGGTTCTGAAATTATGTCTTTGTCCTTTCTTTTTTTATTTTCCTTAAAAAAATTTTTTTTTGTAGTCAGTGAATGCATTCAAGTTGCTACCATTGTTAGCCTCCTCCCTGTCCTTCCCCCCTTCACAGGGACCCTCCTTGTTGGGGTATATGGGTCGTGCATTGTGTGGTTAGCCTTTAGTTTCGGGTAGGAGGAAATGTCTCTGTGTATCATGACCCAAGGTGTGGCTCTGACATTCTTCTGCCCCTCTTCTGCAAATTTCCCTGAGCCATGTTTGGTTCATATTAGGTCTGCTTCCGTGTTGAGTTCTTGGGTGTGTTCTCTCTCTCTCTCTCTCTCCCTCTTCTCTCTCATCTCTCTATCTCCTTTATATCATTTGTCTGGTTCTTCCTTATCTTCTTGGCCGCTGACCTGTAACTCCCGGTATGAGCAGGCGATAATCATCCACAGTGAGCTTTTGATCACAGAGATCTACAAGGTTTCCCAAAAGAAGATAGATTATGTCAGAGCTCTTGAGGATCCACCATAGGTTAGTGGTAAGATCTTTGTCCTTTCTTATTTTCAACCCCAGTTGAAAAGAATTAGGAACTCCAAACTCTTAGTCTGTACTTACGGACTAAGAAATGAGGATGTGAAAGATGAGATGAAAGAGAGGACAAGGAACAAGGAAAGCCCCATTATGCTTAGAAAGGTAAGTGAATAGAATTAGATGTCAACACACAAGGGCCCTCACATATATGCTAGGATGAATGTGGGGAGCGGAGTAATAGGCTAAATGATGCACATATCATTTACATTTACAGCTCTCAAGTCACAGTCTCATTTTTCTCCCCTCTTTAGCCCTTTTATCAGCCTAAGGGCACCTATACTTCCATTCATGTGGGCAGTTAGGGGTCATACAGTTCCTGTTTCATGTCCACGTGGGAGGAAGCATTGCAGACATGGTTTAGAAGACCCTGAAACTCTTATTATTACAGACATGCATATAGATATTACTAATAATATGTAAATAATTTATCACTATAATTTTGAGGACTTGAGTTACTAGACACATAAAAAATGAGATTTCCAGAAAATCAGTGCAAGTATCCACAGCTAAGCACCAACTGATTGGCACAAGGAGAAGTCAGAAGTAGCAACAGCCACTGAAGGTCTTCAAGTATTGAGGTAGATAATGTTATTCCAGTGTAGCTACTATGTTAGGAAATATTACAAGAACATTCAGAGTTTTCAATAGGAAGGAATGAGAGATTTGAAGAATTTGTCATGCCACAAAGACAGACAAGAATTCCATCTTTTATTCTTCCCACACTTCCCAAAGCACACAAGTAAGTTCTTTCATTTGCAGAAACTTATGTGACATTTAATAGAAAAAATACCAACTTTATAACTTCACATGAATAATCTCTGTGACACAATTTTGAGCACAATTTCTTCTTATCTTGTATTTTCAACCGTTATACTATCATTTAAAGAAAACTTTTTTTTATCAGAACTAAATCCTCTGTGGTTTCTGTTTTGCTGTCTTCTCCAAAATTTAAGAGGCTTGGTTTGGAATTCTGTCATCAGCAGTTGTTAGCTGTGTAAGATTGGGCATGATATTTAACCACTATGAGCCCTGTCTTAAGTGGACATATCAAGTTCTTTTGAGGATCAATCAGATGATGCATGTAATAAGTGCTTTTATTACTATATAAGTTGCATAAGCCTCTTACAAAATATTTTATAATGCTTTGGTATTTCTGTATTTCTTTCCCACATCTAGTCCTTTGTGTATCCATAACTGCAAGGTGTGACTGTCACTCCAATGCACTTATTTGTAATGGCTACCAACCTTCCTATGAGACAGCTCCTTGACAAATTGAGACCATGCCTGCACAGAGGAGGATAGAAAAGAATGGGGCATCAAGACAGGAAGGAGTATTTGGAAAGAGGAGGGTCCTTAATGGCATGGGGTGGCAAGAGAGGACACAAGAGGATAATGGTACAGGAATATGATCAAACTGCAGAATGTTCATGCATCAAAGTTCTCAATAAAAAAGTGTGCAAAATAATCTTGAACTCAGTTCATGGTTTGCTTATCTGTACATGAGCTTTTAATTTTTATGGGATTCCATTCATTGAGTGTTTGTCCTATTGTCTTTGCTACTAAAGCCTTATTCAGAATGTTTTCCCCTATACCTATAGATTGAATAGCTCTTCCTAGTTTTTCCTGTAGTTGATTCAGAGTTTTAGGTCTTACATTGATTTAAAAAAATATTTTATTTATTTAGCTGGGCATGGTGGCGCACGCCTTTAATCCCAGCACTCGGGAGGCAGAGGTAGGAGGATTGCTGTGAGTTCGAGGCCACCCTGAGACTATGTAGTGAATTCCAGGTCATCCTGAGCTGGAGTGAAACCCTACCTCGAAAAAACCCCCCAAAATATTTATTTATTTATTTGACAGAGAGGGGCAGATATATATATATATATATATATATATATATATATATATATATATATATATATGATTTCAGAGGGCCAGCAGAATCTGTGTCAGGATGAGCTGGTTCTCATCCACGTGGACACCATGCTTCCATTATATTCTAGTTTCTTTGTCTAGAAGCTAAAATCTGTAGTCCATCTGAAATGTATTTCAAAAATATTATTGCTGTGAAGAACTTACTTCTTTGTCTCAATCTGGGGACAAAAGTCAAGATCATTCTGGCAAAGGCATGATGTACCCACAGATGCAATAGTGGCACATAAGTTATGTGAATAATCAACTACTTCCTGGTTGTAGATGAGGTCTATGCAGTAGGAGGGAATTCATGCCTGGTACCAAGAACTGAATCAAAAGCCTATGGCTTTCTAGCTTCTTTCTTCCTTCCTTCCTTCCTTTCTTTCCTTTCTTTCTTTCTTTCTTTCTTTCTTTCTTTCTTTCTTTCTTTCTTTCTTTCCTTCTTTCTGACTGGGTCTCATGTAGCTCAGGCTGGCCTCAGACTAAAGGATGAAAATGAATACCCTCTGTCTAGCCTACCTCCCAAATGTTGGGAGTTCAGGCATGCACCACTATGCTTGGCTCTTACTTGGCTTTTTTCTCCTCATTTTTTTCTCTCAATTCTTCTTCTATAGTTAGAAATCAGATGACAATTTTTTTTTCATAAACTCTCAGAATAATACATTTCATTTCTCTAACATCAAATCTATCTCTTCACCCTGTAAACTGAGCTTGAACTTAATCCCATGGAAGAAACTTAAGTATGTCAAGAAAAGTTTGATATTTCATATTAATCAAAGCTACATTTGAAGACAGTTCAATAAAGGAGGTGTGATACAAAATGTCAACATTCATAACAAATGACAACAGGACACATGTCATCCTAGAACCAAGCTTCAGTAAACTAGTATGTATTGATACCTTTATAAAAGTTTTCTAACTTTTCCATAACTGAATGCTATGCCTTCCTTCAAACTAGCTTACTTCAAAGACACTAACCAAACATGGTGGCACGTCCATATTCTGGATGAGTATCTAGTCTTGAAAGAACTCATCACAAATGAGATGGTTTTCTTTTGTTACCATTGTTACACTGGAAGAAGCCAAAGGCATTTAAACAGTTGGAGATAATGGGTCTTGATTTATAAGAGCTGAGTCCAAAGGTAAACCAGAATTGATAAAATGGCAAGTCTCTCAGCTTGTCCTGACTTAGGCTCTGAGTTATCTTCAGGTTAAGAGAACCTTTCTAGCTTTTGCAGAAAGTTTGTGGGTGGTAGTCCAAGGTGCCCATGGAGTGGGTGGCCAGCTCTCCCAGGAGGCAACAATGCAAGGCTTATTTTAGGCACTACATTTCCCCTGAGTACTCTAACTGAACTCTTGGTCATGCTGACCTGGCTGTCAGATAGGAGAAGCAGAAAAAGCTGGACAGTTTAGACTTTTGGCATTTGTATATACTCATTCCAGGAAGCAGGCAAAGAACTCACTCTCTTCATAAAGGTGAAAGAAAATGTCCAACATCAGTGTGTACATTTAGCAAGTGGCAGCACCAAGCATTCCATGAACTCCTCTCTGCAGAGACAGGGACTAGCTGTAGGTGAAGTTAGTACTTGGCACATAGTAAAACCCCCAAGTCATAGCTCTTCATGGGCCAAATGACTTGTCTTTCTCCTTCCTTTTAGTCTTTGCAGCTCTGGGCTCAGGGGCAAGTTGATGACAGCATTAATGGACACAGAGGAGAATTTCTATTCATTTGAGCATTTGAAACAGCAGATATTAGAGGTGGTAACCCTGGAAACTGAGGCATTCCCAACAGCTTTTGTATATAACACACTTTTAGTGGCAAGGCACAAGAGAGGATTTGATAAATCAAAACAACAGATCCAATAATGGTGATTTAGAAAAATACCTTTATTTATTTACTTGCAAGCAGAGAGAGCTAGAAGAGAGACAGACAGAGAGAATGGGTGCACCAAGTCTTCCAGCTCCTGCAAATGAACTCCAGATTCATGTGCCACTTCAGTACTGGGGAATCAAATCCAGCTAGTTAGGCTTTGCAGGCAACAGCATTAACCACTAAGCAATCTCTCCAGTCCCCAATAGTGCAGTTTTTCTTTAATCCTCCTTTTATTTTTTGAGGTAGGGTCTTGCTCTAGTCCATTCACTATGCCTCCAGAGTGCTGGGATTAAAGTTATGTGCCACCACGCCTTGGGTTTTGTTGATTTTCGAGGTAGGGTCTCACTGTAGTGCAGGCTGACCTGGAATTTACTATGTAGTATTAGGGTGGCCTTGAACTCACGGTGATCCTCCTACCTCTGCCTTTCAAGTGCTGGGATTAAAGGTGTGTGCCACCATGCCCAAACACCTCTTCTTTTCACATTCATTCACATGTCAAATCCAGGCAGAAGTGCCATACAATTTCTTAGACTCCCTCACAAGCAAGAGACTTAGCTATTGTATCACTTTTCCCAGAGGCCCAAGTCTCAGCCACCCTTTCCATAGCACATTATTTCATATTATTATTTTTCTTCCTGGTTATCTTCTGATGTGTCATTTCAGCTTTCTCTTCTAGAGAACATGATGTTAGCTTACGGTTGTGAAGTCTGAAAATAAAAGGTTTCCTTCAGGTAATAATAGACATGAAGACTATTTTCATTTATGTGTGGTTTAATCCTATTAGCTAGTTGCATGAATGAATGTTCAAAGGACAGGACCCAAAATAACTCCAACCAAATTCACCAGTTTGCAAACTGCAGGCTAAATTTTGCCTGACAATATTTTATTTGGCCATCCCAGTGATATTTGTTTTGTTTTGTCTTGTTTGCTTTGTATTTGAATTTGTATGACTTTTGGTAGGAGATGCTTTATTAAATCCCACATTCCTATTATTTCCTATTGCCTATGGCCCATCCTGGTTTAAATGCCTGTGTGCCTGCTTGGGTTTTGCAGACATTTGGGCTTTGCTATCCTGAGCAGTCAATAGTGTTAGCAAACACTGGACTTCATTTCTACTGCATGAAAATAGCTGTCACATATTACCTTAAATTTTATGACATTATTTTTGTTGCATTTGCAATTTTTGCAATATTCAGCTAATGACTGACTGCACTACACTCAAGTCCAAATGGATCAAAGATCTCAATATAAGACAAGAAACTCAAATACTACTGGAAGAAAATTTAGGAAGTACTTTCCATGATATAGGAATGGAAAAGGACTTCCTGAACAAAACCCCAGTAGCTCATGAACTTAAACCGTCACTCAACCAATGGGATCACATGAAGCTGAGGAGTTTCTTTACAGACAAGCATACAATAAGCAAAGCCAATAGATTACCCACAGAATGGGAGAAAATATTTGTGGGATATCCAACTGATAGAGGCCTAATCTCTAAAATCTACAAAGAACTCAAAAATCTAAACAGTAAGAAGTCAAACACCCCACTCACAAAATGGGGCAAAGAGCTGAACAGGCAGCTCACAGAGGAAGAAATAGAAATGGCAAACATACACTTAAGAAAATGTTCATCATCCCTAATCATCAGAGAAATGCAAATTAAAACAACTATGAGATTCCACCTTACCCCAATAAGGTTAGAAAACATCAAAAAATCAAATAAAAATAAATGCTGGCGAGGATGTGAAGTAGGAACACTCATCCACTGTTGGTGGGAATGTAGGATGGTACAACCACTTTGGAAAGCAATATGGAGACTTCTGAAAAAGCTGAGTATAGAGATACCAACAGAACCAGTTATTTCCTTACTGGGCATCTACCCTAAAACCTTCAAACCACAGGCTAGAGAGATTTGCTCAACCATGTTTATAGCAGCTCAATTTGTAATAGCTAAGAGCTGGAATCAACCCAGATGTCCATCACTAGAAGAATGGATAACTAAGATGTGGTATATCTACACAATGGAATTCTATACAGCAGTAAGAAAAAATGACACAATGAAATTTGCAGAAAAATGGTTGATCCCCATGTTCACAATTGTGTGATATTAGCTCCTGGGCTCCATTTTGGCTGCTGGCTAGAGCATGCTGTGGCTCCCCAGTGCTTGTCCTGATTGTAGTGTACTACAGGATCTATTGAGTCTGTTCTGTGCTACAGAGCTCTCTCCTCATGACTGCAGGGGCACTGGTACAAAGTCATCTGTTCTCAGTGACCTCTCATGACCTCTGTCATGATCTCGACCTTGAAGTTCCTTCTAGGTGCACTGGCATGTCCTCCTTTCTCCTGGATTGCCTCCACTGTGCCAATCCAGTATAATTTTGGCAGGTGATGACTTCAGCCTGAAGTTCCCTCCATGGAGTGCCTGGAGCTTTTTCTAGATCCCAGCAGCACCAAGACACTGGCTGGATTCAGTGTTCCAGTTCATCACATGTTTGAGGAGGGCTGCCATGGGTCATTTGTCAGTTTCAAATTCCTTCATTCATTCTTCTCCTTTTTATTCCTTTTCTCATAACTGCTTCCTTTCTGGGGCCAACATGGTGGTGTGTATCAATGACAAACTGGCATCCCCGACACCAGTAGCAAATTCTAGGATGATGTTAAGCCACCAAATTACAGGGCTTACAGTTTCCAGTATCATACATAGCTGGATTTACCCCCGCTGAGTCTCTGCCACTAATGAATTCAACATGTGTTTGACTCCGGTTGATCATCTGGCTCCCTCAGTGAGGCCCGTGACACTGCCTGTATTGACTGGGTTCACAAATCTAAGCACATCTGCTCTGACTACAGCTGAACTCTGCTTAGCCTTTCCCTTCACATGAATTGTGAACACATTGGTATCGGCAATGTGATCACACCTGGTTCCCTGCTGCCGAGGAGCTTGGGTATACACCTGACCCCATTAAAATTCCATCTTGTTAGTCCATGGGACACAGACTCCCATAGCCAAATAAACTATGTCTCCAGATACCAAAACAAGGATTGGAAAGGAGCTGGATTTTAGCTGAACACTGATGTGTTTTTGTTTATTTAATGTATTTTCCTCTTTCTACTCTCCCTTCTCCAGTGATCCAGAAGCAATTATCAGAGGGATTTGAACAGACCAACTTCAATATGGATAACATGGTCAACAAATGGTAGATCAGACTGTCCCTAAGCAGATGTGTTGTTTGAAGACAGGACGGATGGGAGGAAACATCTTGATGTACGGGATGTTGCCTGGGCAGCTGACCTCTCTGGTACTTTCACATCTACCCTGTTCACATGTGCTTCTGCTTTGGGCTAACTTTCCTGCTCTTCCCGTATTCAAATATTTTCTACTCCTTAGGATTAAACTAAACTACCTCCTGACTTCCAGGATTGGTATGGTTAATCTATCCAATGCAGGCAAAACTGGCATGCAGATACACAGGGGAGGAGGCCTGCTGGAAGGTTGACCTCGTTCCAGTTTTGAACACAAGCTGACTCCTTTTGTGTGTGAAATATTAGATATCTGAGATAGGTCATACCAACAATGCATTATAAAATGAAAACTGATGCAGCAGGGACCCCAGAGATAATCAGTTTATAAACTACACAGACACCAACTAAAACTTTTCTGTGTGAATGTTTTTCTTGGTTAGTCACAAAAAATTATAGAGCTTTGGTCACCAAAATGCATTTCCTATGTGTGATAACTGAAACCAGAAGTGTAACCTGATTCTGAGTTTGCAAACAAGCATTTTTTTTCTGGTTTTATTCATCAGAGATGGCTCACTTTCATCTAGTAGAAGAAGAAAGTTAGAAGCTTATGAAGAAGAGGCAGAGATGCACAGTGTTCAGAGTGTCATTGCCATACCTGATAAACCTAATTTCATATTTAAAATTAAAATAGAACAAAGCAGGGCTGGAGACATAGCTTAGTGGTTAAGGTGCTTGCCTGTGAAGACTAAGGACCCACCCAGGTTTGATTCTCCAGGTCCCACATAAGCCAGATGGACACGGTGGTGCATGAATCTGGAGTTTGTTTGTAGTGGCTAGAGGCCCTGGCTTGCCCATTCTCTCTCTAATAAATAAATAAAAAATAAATCAGAAAAAAATAGAACAAAGCACAATAACACTGACCTTGTAATGAACTGATCCATATATGAGAGAAATTTTGGCTACTAAAGGGCTATGTAAAATGTCATATGGGTCACTTAAACATAAAGAATGTTCCAGAAGCACCTGTGAGACAATTCACTCACATGTATCTCCTTTTAATGCCCTTGTATGTGCCTGGCCTTTAACTGATAAGCAAATAAGATACCTGATAAAACACCCTGTCATTTGAAAATAAAGCCTATCCAAGAGAGATTGTAGACCAAAAAATATATTTATTTCACCCAACTGTTGTGGCCTATTCCTACTAAGATGCCATGTTGCTAACATAAAGAGTCTTCCACAGAAACAGAATAAATTATTTCTTTTAAGGGGTATAAGTTGCAACTTTAGGAAGGGGGATTTAAAATGGATGGGCAGGATTGAGGAGATGGGTCACTAGGTAAATTACTTACTTTACAAGTGTGAGGACCTGAGTTCAGATTCATATAAAGTTGGACATGGTATAGGATGTGTCCAGGATCTCAGCACTCCTGTGATGAGATGAGAACCAGAAACATGAGAATCCTCAGAGGCTTATGGGCTATCTAGTCTGGCATATGCAATGGTAAATAGCAAGAAACCCTGTCACAAACAGATGGTAGGTAAGGTCTGACACCTGAATTTGTCCTCTGACATACATGCAGTGGCATGTTTGTGCCCATGTTCACACACAAATAGACACATGCACATACAAACATCATAAACACACACACACACACAAAGATTCTACTCCATGGAATTTTCATACTTAATACTTCATTACCACAAAGATATGTATTCAAGACACCCACAAAACATGTATAACAGAAAATGGATTAAGAATGAGAGTCCTGCATATAAGAAGACACTATATTTTCACAGTTCTTAATGCAGACCTATACAAAATGTCACTGAAGATATCAAAGAGTATCCGGTGACAAGTAATGGAACATACTTGACTAGCCAAGTTTTATAAAGATATACTTAGAGCTGGAGAGATGGCTCAGGGCTCAAGGAGCTTGCCTGCAAAGCCTAATGACTGGGGTTCAATTCCCCTGTACCCATGTAAAGCCAGATACACAAAGTGGCACATGTGTCTGGAATTTGTTTGCAGTGGCTAGAGGCCCTAGTGTGCCTGTTCTCTCTCCCTCCTTCTCTCTGTCTTTCTCTCTCTCTCTGCTTGTAAATAAATAAAATATGAAATATACATATATATTTATATTTTCATGCAAAATCTGCATAGAGGCACATCAGTATTTGATGTAGGGGATTGTGTCAGGATGGCAAGGTTTTAGTCAACAATTTTCATCATTTTATTACTTTATTACTTGTAATCATTTTGCAGTGAGCTTGTATTGAGGATTTGGTAAAGATTCTGAGTTTAGTAAAAGTCATAATATTTCCCAGTTCCCAGCTTCTAGCCACTGTGAAAGAAAGGGAGGTAAATCTGCAAAGGTGTAGAGTGGCTGTGTGGCCTTACTGTGGCCTGAACTAAGGGTTCTCCTGCTTTGCTTTGTAAGCTTCCACTTACATTAAGTCCCAGAGAGGTCAGAGGAAAACACCTGCTGATTTAGCTTCAGTGGAAATAACATGGCCTCATTTCACTGT
The DNA here is from genome assembly GCA_036346955.1 of Dipus sagitta. Classification (NCBI taxonomy): domain Eukaryota; kingdom Metazoa; phylum Chordata; class Mammalia; order Rodentia; family Dipodidae; genus Dipus; species Dipus sagitta. The sequence continues at coordinate 45,989,289 of CM070784.1, forward strand.
GGAGTTTCAGCAAGGTTGACAATTCTGACATGAACTGATTCCCCTTACTTATGCATCTCACTATATTTCTATGTGACATTTCCCTCTTCCTGTTTCTCTCCTTTTCTTTCACCATTTCCCCCTCAATCTGGGCAGAAAGTACAACTACTTTCTAACTAGTTTCAACTACTTTTTAACTACTTTCTTCGCAGTGGGAGAAAAAGAGGCTTACTTTCCTATATATGCATACCTCTTAATATAAACAGGATGTGAATATGAACTGTTTCTGAAATGAAAAATCTTATGCTAGGGAGATGGCTCAGCAATGAAGGCACTTGCTTGCAAAACCTACAGGTCTGAGTTTGATTCCCCAGTACCAGTGTAAAGCCAAATACACAAAGTGGGGCATGCATCTGGAGGTCATTTATAGTGGCAAACGGCTCTGGTGGCAACCATACTATCTTTGTCTTTCTCCAGACATAAATAAAATATTTTTAAAAGATATGAAAAATCTTCTATAGTTACGTATTTGTTTTCAAGAAAGACCATTCATTTAAATGTTTCAGTGCACTTAAATAATCCTAAGAGGAAGGCAAAGGTAACAATAAAGTAAAAGTACTTCACAGCAAGCAGCCCAAACCTAGGTAAGCAGTGTGCCACCATAGCATCCATGTGTTTGCTTTAATTCCTCACTGCTGATTTTAACCGCTACAGTCAGGGGATCGTTAAGAAAGGCAGCCGCCCCTACATCTTTTGTTTAAAGCAGGGCACTATGGTAGTGAATGCTCAGTGCTCTTATCTACGGACAGCTGCAGAGCTCTCCTTGGCGTCAGCAGCAGGGCCCACCACGCTCTGACTCTTGGTCGGTATTATAAACAAGTTTAGTGAAAATTGTTGTACCATAAAAGGGAAACTAATCTGTTAATGTTGACTTGCTTCTGATGTTTTTCAAAAGAGATTGAGTTGGCACTTAGTGTTGGTGGTTCCATAAGCAGAGTTCGGATGTTCAGATATCTTTCTTCAACCAATAGAGGACAGGAGGCGCTGAACCTAAGACAGCAAGTGAGGGACCCGGGCCGTGGGCGCTCCAGGCTGCACCCTTACTGCACAGCATCATTACAGACGAGTGAACCAGCTTCCCGTCATTGTTGAGTTCCACCTCCCGTGACACTGCTGTCCTCGTCATTCTCCCGCACTTCCACAGCACACATCCTATTATTTTCAGTGCTGCTGTGTGATAAGTACTGTGGGTTCTAGCTGACTGGTATGATGCCTAAAAATAATAATACTGTATTTATTTATACAGCCAATAGGAATGTCTGCAACACACAAAAATTCTAAATGCATTGCCTTTTGTCACTGTAAATGTAATTGCCCTCCATTCTTTCCAGAGAGGTGTTGTGACACACAACGTTTTCTAAATGTGTGTTGAATAAAAATGATTTCTGCATGGTTTTGATCCAATTCCAAGCCAGAGGAACTCTTGTGCTGGGGTTGAATCTAAGGCCTGAAATGACATATGTTCCTTGCTGGACTGTAAACCGCAGCCCCTTATGCAGGTGCCCCTAAGGGTGACCAGAAGGTACCTCACTGCTTCTTCCAGTTACCTTTTCAGGCTTGCCTGTCCTTAGTCTAGCTAATGCTCCCCACATGTGCCACGGCTAGCCTTGTTAACCCTTGCTCCTGTCACACAAATGCTGGCTGCTTTTCAAAGATACAAAGCAAAAGAAATATCTCTGGAGAACAGAAAAATGTTTAAGTGTTTTTGGGTTATGGCAATGCCATACAGGCAAACCCAACACATTTATATTTTAAATTTAAGTATTTTATCTTTGAAAATACATACCCACACAGAGGGGGAGAGAGAGTGGTATAATAAACTCCACTTGTGCCATTATCAGCAAACTTACTTTATGTAAACTCTTAGCAAAGTCATCTTTCCAAAATTTTATTTTGTAGCAGGTATCAGATGTCATCTTAAAGTCATTCTCATGGTACCTTCATGGAACCACTGCAGATAAAAAAAAAAAACCTGGCAAATACACAAATCCTATCTATAAAATATAGAAGCATGTTCTTGTTACTTAGGCATTCCTCCTCTGTGAAACCTCTACCTTATGTGTACATAATGCAATGAAGATGCCCTATTATATTGTACATTTAGGGAATAATAATACAAAATAGGACACGTGTTAGTATAGATGCAAAGTTTTCCCACAAATACTTCACATTTGCAGTTGGATGAATCCATGGAATACACAATATAGATAAACAATGAATCAACATCTCAGTATATAACTTGAAAGAACCATAGTAATGTGGTTGCATCTTTAAAAACTAAGTTACAGGGTATTATTGAATATTCAGTCATAATTCAAATATCCTGTTATCTTTTCTTTGTGTGTATGACTATGGTGTGAGTACATGTGCGTGTGGTCATGTGCATGTGAGCCCAAGTGTGTGGGGTGCATGTGTGTACACCTGCATGTGGAGTCCAGACGTTGATGATCGGCATCTCCACAGCCACTCTCCACCATATTTTCTGAAACAGGATCTCTCAATGAACCTGGAGCTCTCCAGTTAGGCTAGACTAGCTATACAGTGAGCCCTGGGCATTCCCTGTGTCTACTTCCCCAGTGCTGGGATTATAGGCACATGCACAAGATGTCCAGCATTTACATGAATGCTGAGATTCTGAACTCAGGTACTCATGCTTGTGGGGCAAGCACTTTATACACTAAACCATCTCCACTGCCACTCTCCTATTACAGTTGTAATGCCAGCTTATTTTTCTAGTTTAGTGAAATCAGGGTCCAGTTAGAACCTATAGGCAAGCATTAATATATGTCTTTTGTGTCTCTTTTCTCCCATTCCATTTCTCCTCTTTGTAATTTCTTTGCAAAAGAAACTGAATTCTTTGACCTGTAGGATTTGACTAACCTCACATTGTAGCCCTCTGTTCCCAATACTTTCTGTGAAACACTAAAGCAATTGGCCAGAGAATCAGTCAGATTCAAGTTTGATTTCTCTGAAAAGACTTCATAGGAGGGGCTTAGTTCTTCCTTCCTGAGGCATCAATTGTCTAGTTATCTCTTTTTCATATTAGCAGTAATAGATGTTCAATGTCAAGGTTATAATTCATTTTGAGTTAAAGGTAACAGCCCAATTTTGTAATTTCCATTTTATTAGTTTCTTGGAAAGTTATTAGAAAGAAAATTTATTTGATTACCAAGTGGTTCTATTGTTAGTGGGTTTTAAAGGTAATAGCTAGCTCACTAGAATTTTCCAAATGTTGACTTTAATTGTTTTTATTTATTGGGCTTCAGAGAGATAACTTTTCTTTAAATTTTATTTTTGAGAGAGAGAGAGGGAGAGAAGAGCAAGAGTGAGAGCAAGAGCGAGAGCAAGCGAGAGAGACAGAGAGAGAGAGAGAGAGAGAGAGAGGCAGAGAGAGAGAGAGAGAGAGAGAGAATGGGCATGCCAGGGCACAATGTATTGTTTATATGGATATTGTAAATTCAGGAGATAACAAGAAATTTATTTTCTTTTTCTTTTCCTCATATCTACTTTTCCTTTTCCTCTTTCCAAGAGTCTTGTTTATGGTCTGGAAAAATGGTTCAGGTCTGGAATGTGGATGCTTAGCAGCCCCTCAGCACTGTCACCACCATCAAAGAGTCTTGCTTGAGAGACACAGAATTTTAGAGTAATGAGGTCATAGAAGAATACATTATGCATACATATTTTTTGTAGAGTTTTCTGTTTTAGTTATTTATTTAAACAACATTTAAAAATTATTTTTTTGAATTTATTTATTTGAGAGCAACAGACAGACAGAGGCAGAGAGAGAGAGAGAGAGAGAGGGAGAGAGATAGAGAGAATGGTTATGCAAGGGCCTCCAGCTGTTGCAAACAAACTCCAGATGCGTGTGGCACCTAGTGCATCTGGCTTATGTGGGTCCTGGGGAATTGAGCCTAGAACTGGTGTCCTTAGGCTTCACAGGCAAGTGCTTAATCTTAATGAACATTTTTTATTAGATATGGACAATATTTATTTTTACTTTTTTTTACATTTGTATGTAAACAACACATGTTGGTACCATCCCTTCCCTCCTCCCTGCCCCCTTTCTGAAGAGGCCTTCCTCATTGGGGATGCAAATCAACCCCATGGGGATTGTGGTTCATGCATTATGGCAGGCGAGGGGAGGGGAGGCAATGTCTCTATGCAAAATGTCCCAACTTGTGGCTCTAACAATCTTTCTGCCCCCTCTTCTGCAAAATTCCCTGGAGCCATGCTGGGAGCATTTTAAGTCTACTTTAGTGATGGGTACTTAGGAGCCTCTGGATCTCTGGTTTGGTAGGAATTGAATATCCTCAGTGTCTATCTCCATCACCCTTGTGCTGATATCAGATTCACTAAGAAAGCAGCATTCTTGTTGATTTCCCCAATTCCTCTGTGGTTTCAGCTGGGCCCGGGTGGAGTGCACCAGGTTGTTCATCTTTATATCTCCAGCTCCCATCTGAAAAAGAGGTGCAGATTTTCCAATGGAGAATGAAGTTAGCACTGGTTAAGTGGGATAACCATTAGTAATTTAGAAAGAATTAAAAGGGTGTAGACCCTCTTACAGTTTAAGGTTAGTGGGAGCTTGACAATGGAAAGCAGAGTCATTATCTGGATATGGTTTGGACTTGTTTCCCAGTTCCAAATATGGTTTCCTTTCCACTGAGTGGATCTGTCAGCCCATCCAAGAGCAGTTGGTTACTCACCATAGCTGTGTGCCACTGTTGCTCTTGTGTGAACATCATGTTATGTTGTTTGTTTATGAGTTGCTTAGATTTTAACTTGCTTGGACAGATGTTGGCCACTTTCCCCCAGTAGCTCATGTAGCACCTTCCAGCACTAGATGGGCTAATTGTCTGGGGACTGGATCTCCTCTGGATTCCAATCAGGTCTCTCCATGGTCTGTGCCAATAGTGTATGGTGTCTTCAGCAGTAGGGTCTTACCATTAACTTCTGGTGGGTAATCAAGTGCTCTGATAAAATCTGTTTTATTTGTTTTGGGAGATCTAGTAGGCCTCTCTGATCAACAGCTCATTGTGGATGTAGACTGCATCCTGGTACACAGAATTACAGGCTAGTGCCAAGGGAAAAGAATAAAGAAAAAACCAGGGAAGAAAGAGAAACAGGAGAAATTTGAGGTTAGGTTCCATCTCACCTTCTCCAGGATCCTTTGATTCAGGTGTTCCCCTTGAGGTCCTCTTGAGGGTTCCACCTTTTAGTCTGGCTTCTAGAATAAAGGATTCTATGGTACCAGTTCAATTTGGGTTCAGTTTTGTGTCTCCCCACCCTTTCCCTTCCTCCATACCCTATCCTCCATATTATCCAAGCCTCAAGATGCTATTCAGTTATATCAGCAACTCAGGCTGATCCAGGGTAGGAACTGCAGATGAGTGAGAACATGTGACAATTGTCTTTCCGTGATTGTGTAAGTTCACTTAGAATGATCTTTTCCAAGTTTGACCATTTTTCTACAAATTTCAATGTGTCATTCTTTTCTTACTGCTGAGTAGAATTCCATCATGTAGATATACCACATCTTTGTTGTCCATTCATCCAATGATGGGCACCTGAGTTGATTCCAGTTTTTAGCTATTATGAATTGAGCAGCTATAAATATGGTTGAGCAAATATCTCTGAATGGAGGTATGGATCTTTTAGGGTAAATGTCAAATAATGGAATAACAGGGTCTGTTGGTAACTCTATGTTCATCCTTTTCAGGAGTCTCCATATTGATTTTCATAATGGTTGTACCAGCTTACATTCCCACCAACAGTAAATGAGTGTTCCTATTTCTCCACATCCTTGCCAAGATTTGTTTTCATTTAATTTTTTTTTAATGTTTGTTATCACTACTGGGGTAAGGTGCAATCTCATAGTTGTTTTAATTTGCATTTCCCTAATGGTTAGGGATGTTGAAAATTTTCTTAAGTATGTGTTAGCTATTTGTAATTATTCCTCTGAGATCTCCCTATTTACTTCTCTGCCCCACTTTTGGAGTGGGTGGTTTGATTTCCTTATTGTTTAGTTTTTTTTTTTCAGTTCTTTGTAGATTCCAGATATTAGGCTTCTGTCAGTGGTATAACTGGCAAAGATTTTCTCCCATTCAGTGGGTAATCTATTGGCTCTGCTTATGGTATGTTTGTCTGTACAAAAGCTTTTTACCTTCACGAAATCCCATTGGTTGAGTGCTTGTTTAATTTCCTTGGCTACTGGAGTTTTGTTCAGGAAGTCTTTTCCCAGTCTTATATTGTGGAGAGTGCTTCCTATTTTTTCTTCCAGTAGTTGAAGATTTTCAGATCTTATATTGAGGTCTTTAATCCATTTGGACTTGATTTTTGTGTATGGTGAAATGAGTGGGTCTAATTTCATTTTTCTGCATCTGCTCATCCAACTTGTCCAACACCATTTTGTTAAAGATGTTGTCTTTTCTCCAGTCTATATTATTGGCACCATTGTCAAAGATCAAGCAGCAGTAGTTACTTGACCTAAGGTCTGGGTCTTCAGTTCTGTCCCATTGGTCTATTATTCTGCTTTTGTTCCAGTGCCATCCTGTTTTTGTCACTATGGTCTTGTAATATAGCTTTAGATCAGGTATGGTGATTGCACCAGAGATGTTTTTCCCCCTGAGGATACGTTTGGATATCTGAGGCCTTCTGCCATTCCATATGAATTTTATGATCATTTTTTCAATCTCTGTGAAGAATAATGCTGGTATTTTATTGGTATTGCATTAAATATGTATATTGCTTTTGGTAGAATTGCCATTTTCACAATATTAATTCTACCTACCCAGGAGCATGGGAGGTCTTTCCATCTTCTCAAGTCCTCCTTGATTTCTTGAGTGTTTTTATGTTTTCATTATCTTGGTCTTTCATATTCTTGGTTACTGTTATTCCAAGGTATTTACTTTTGTTTGTTGCTATTGAAAATGGGACAGCCTTGCTGATTTCTTTCTCTGTATATTTGTCTTTTACATATAGAAAAGCTACTGAGTTTTAATTTGTTTTGTTTTTTGTTTTTTGTTTTTTTTTTACAAGGTAGGGTCTCACTCTGGCCCAGGCTGACCTGGAATTCACTATGTAGTCTCAGGGTGGCCTCGAACTCATGGCGATCCTCCTACCTCTGCCTCCTGAGTGCTGGGATTAAAGTCATGCGCCACCAGGCCCGGCAGAAAAGCTACTGAGTTTTGTGCATTGATTTTGTATCCTGCCACATTGGTGAAGGAATTTATCACATTTAGAAGGAGACTTTTGAGTCACTTATATATAGGATCATGTCATCTGCAAATAGGGCTAAATTGACTTCTTTCTTTGTTGGCCTCTGAAAGGCCCAGTTGTGAGGCCTAGTGGAACTTCCTGAGCCTAGCTAAAGTTTGGTGATCTGCCTCTGGCCAGACGTGACTCAGCAAGACGCCTAATGGCTTCTTACCTGCTACCTCCACATGGGAGTTAGAATTATCATTTCAATAGTCACAGTTTACTATTGGCCCTTACCTTTCCCCACCATCGTAGAATCCCTGCCTTCATCCCCAACATTATATAGGCAACTGTTCATAGCAATAAATCGAGTTCCTGCTTCGACAAGACTCCCGACTCAGTGTGGTTTTTCTCCGGTGGCCAGGAGAGGTCTGAGTCGTCGGACGCTCATCTCCTCCTCAACCCCTCGGGAGGAACCAGCGGGCCTGGTCCTTCCCTCAGCACTACCTGCCCCCGCCGGCAGAGCCTGGCATTCCTTTCTAATTTGAATCCCTTTTATTTCTTTCTCCCATCTTATTGCTTGGGCTAGTATTTCTAGTACTATGTTGAAGAGCAGTGGTGAGAGAGGCACATAGAAAGTGAGGATGAGCCTGTCAGAGCCTCCTGCTACGGCGAATGGACTCCAGACCCAGACTCTGTGCATCTGGCTTTAGGTGGGTACTGGGGATCAAATATGGATGATCAGACTTTCAAGCAGATGCCTTTTAACCACTGAGAAATCTTTCTAGCCATGCTTTCATTTTTTTTTTAAAGTTTTTAAAATTATTTGCAAGGAGAGAGAGAGAGAGAGAGAGAGAGAGAGCTAGAGAGAGAGAAAATGAAATGAGTGTGCCAGGAACTTTTGCCACTGTATACTCAAGATGCACATGGCACTTTGAGCATCTGGCCTTACATAGGTACTAGAGAATTGAATCTTGCCATAAGGCTTTGCAAACAAGTGCCTATAATCATGAAGCCCTCTCTCTAGCCCATCAATTTTAATTATTTTTAAAATTTACTTTTTATCATGCTGTATGTGTACATGTTTTGAAGTCAATCTTATAAAACAAAGTGTGCTTAGCGATTCTGCCTCCTTTCTGTTGCATCATACTGCTCACTCTGCTCTTATAGGGAGAGATCAACATCTTTAATGACACATATGTTTATTGTGTGCTGTATTTGCCCCAGTTACTTCCCCAATTCATAAGTTGATGTGTCACTAGTCATTTTAATTATCTGATAGTTTGGGGAGAAGTCACTGGATGTTCATAGGTGCTTGGTTTAATACTTGAAACACCTAGATGTAAAATTCTAGAATCATATTATACTTTGTTTCAATCTAGATATGGAAAATATTGCTATTAAAATCTTTACACTGTTCACTATCTTTAATAGAAGTGATTCCTTTAGTTTTTTCTCAGGTTTGTTTTTTTTTGGCATGTGCATATATGTGTGTTTGTGGGTGTATACTTATATGCACATGGGTATGGAGGCCAGAGGACAACCTTGGACATCGTTCCTCGGGAATATTATTTACCATTTTTGAGATATGACTCTCTCTGGCCTGTAATTCACGTAATTATGCTAGGTTTGCTGCCCAGTGATGCCCAGGGATCTACTCATCCCCAGCTCCATGGGGATTTCAAGCACGCAGCACTACACCTGCATTTTTATGTGGGTTCTGGGAATCCCATTCATGCTCACAAGACAAGCACCTAATGTACTAAGCTATTTCTCTTGCCTTTTCTCATCATTTTCACTCAATTTTTTCTGGTTATATGGTGTGCCTTATCATTCTGTTATTTTAGGAAAGCCTGCCTTTTTATTGGAGAATTTGTTGTCTCTAGAAGTATTAATTTGATATTCCCATTTGTAGACTAGTTTGTGTGCACTATTTCTTCTTTTTCTTTCTTTCTTTTTTTTTTTTTTTTGGTTTTTCAAGGTAGGGCCTCACTCTATATCAGGCTGACCTGGAGTTCACTATGGAGTCTCAGGGTGGCCTCGAACTCACGGCAATCCTCCTACCTCTGCCTCCCGAGTGCTGGGATTAAAGGCGTGCGCCACCACGCCCGGCTATTTCTTCTTTTTCTACCTTCTATAATGTATAAACAGATTTCCAGAAGGTTGATATTAAACTCACATCTATCAAAACCTAAGTTTGAGCGAGAAGTAAAACTTTATGTTATGTCCCCTTATTTACCTGTTTTTTATTTAGATTTTTTTTTTTTTTTTGAGGCAAGCCCAACCGACTGGCTTTTTTAAAAAAAAAATGTTTATTTTTATTTATTTAGAACAACAGGCACAGAGAGAGAGAGAGAGAGAGAGAGAGAGAGAGAGAGACAGATTAAGAGAATGGGCATGCCAGGGCCTCCAGCTACTGCAAACGAACTCCAGATGCATGTGCGCCTTTTTTATATGAGACAGTGAGAGCAAGAGTGAGAGGGATTGAGAGAGTTGGCATGCCAGGGCCTCCAGCCACTGCACTCTAACTCCAGATGTGTGTGGCATCTTGTGTGAACTTGTCATCTTTTGCACTTGGGTCACCTTGTATGTCTGGGTTATATGGGACCTGGAGAGTCAAGCATGGGTCCTTTGGCTTCACAGGTAAGCACCTTAGCCACTAAGCCATCTCTCCAACCACACTTATTTTCTTAAGTGGTCAAAATAATTTCATGAAACTTACTATTGCATTTAGGATTATGCAGTTTATTGAACAGAGCTATGGAAAAATTATTGATAATTTACTGCTAAATACAGCTTTGTTTCTTCAAAGTGCTATCTTTCTTTCCTTGATGAGAGTCATGACTTCCACTTCCACCCAGGCTGAGCCGCATTGCAGCTCAGTCCTGCAGTAACACTAGTTATACAGAAACTCTGACCACATGCATCCCAACTTCTGTTGCAAAGGATTTTAGACTTTGATGTCAAAGAAAAAACTCGTAGAGAAGTTATACACAAAATTCAGTTTGAATAATCATTCTCCTTTTCTGGGCCTATTTTGATGTTCTTTCAGTTTTGGTTCTAAAATGGGGTCTGTGACTCAAAAACTATCAAAACCACTATTTTTATACTTAAACATTTATTCATAAGGTGAAAGATTCTGTTGTAATTTACTGTTAAGCCTTCAATAACTTGTTTCAAAATGAACAGCTTGTCTTATGAACCAATTACATCTTTTTAGTGTGACAAAATATAATTAAAATGAACTGATAAATTCATTGTTCAGACCTCAATCACAGAAAATCATGCCTATTTACATGTTTGGACCATGTAACAAAAGAAACAAGGCTAGGCTCTTTAGTTATAAATATTATTAAGAACCTGATGAAAATAAATCTGTAGGATTCCTGGGATTATTTGCCTTTGTTGAAGGGCAGTTACCATCTGTGCTCATACTCATTAGTGCCAATCTTAAAATAGGTTGAGACACAAGCCACTTCAATAAAGCTATTATTTGTACATAACCTAGTTTCATTTTACTTTTTATCCAAACTTCTTTTCCTATATAATTATATTGTGCGTTGTTGGGCATAGCCAAATGTCTTGTGGTTTCTGGTGAGCATTGATCAGACTGTTTAGAGGCTATTACCATGCCAAGAATTTCAATCTGCAAATAGTCCCCTTGCTTGACAGATGAAGAAAATACACCTCTATAAAAGGGCTGGAGAACAAATACACATTTATGTACAAACATATATAAATATATATGCTTTTCTAATATTTATAGAAAACCTGTATCACCAGCCATATTTAGTATGATTATTTACAAAGTAATGTCTGAGATTAAACTGAAGTAAAGTAACTAAATGCTATTTGAAAAAACGAAATGATGGTATATTAAGTTCTATGGTTACCAAAGAAAATGGAGCAGGGAAATCTGAGAACTCACTTATCAAACATTGATTTGTAGGCAAAGACCTTAGATACATATCAGGAAGAACAACCAATATTATAATTCAGTCTATCTATTATCTATGTATTATTTGTCAATCTATGTGCACCAACAGAGAGAAGGGATAGAGTGAACTATACAGCAACTGTAAAATCAAAGACGGACAAACATGGGAGGAAATGACTAAGCATATGCTGGGAATGCAAAGTATCACAACTCAAAGTGTATTGAATCAAATCACCTAACTAGAATGTATATGCATGGTACTCCTGCAGGGATTTATTTATAAATGTTTGTGGTAAGTTTCTAAAATTTGTCATTAAAAATTGATAAAGTAAAAGTTGTATGCATTCAAGGTGTGTGATGGCATTTTGATGTGAGTGTATCTTGCAAAATGATCCAGAAAATCCAACTAACAAATTCATTACCTGACACAGTTACCTTTGAACATGTGGTCATGTGTGCCTGTGTGGTAAGAACACTCACAATCTATTTGCTTCACCTAACACCAGTTACCTTCATATGTACCTATGTTCCTGTGTGTGGTAAGAACACCCATGATCTATTTGCATCACCTGACAACGTTATGTTTGTATGTACCTCTGTGCCTATGTGTGGGAACATCTAAGATCTACTTGCTTAGCATATTTTACATATGCAATACATTATTACAGGATATAGTTACATGTTGCATATTATATCTGTAGGACTTAATCATTTTATAACTATCCCTTCTCAGCCATTTGGCTAAGATCAAGTGTTATCTTATGACTGAAAGTATCTTTGACCAAATCCTTCCATTCTCCCTCATCTATCTAATTCCCTGGGACCCCCCCCACTCTACTCTAAGCTCAACTATTTTAACTTTGCATAAGATACTTGTCATGTAATATTTGTATTCCTGTGTCATGGCTTATTTAACTTAATCAAATATACTCCATGTCTTTGTAAATGACAGAACCTACTATTTAAAAGGATGTATAATATGACATTATGTAATATATATAACACAGCAATGTTTTATCCTTGAAAGAACAGAAATTTTTTAATATAGTAAATTTATTTATTTTTTATATTTTATTTTATTTTATTTTTTTTGAGGTAGGATCTCACTCTAGCTCAGGCTGAACTGGAATTCACTATGTCACCTCAGGGTGGCCTTAAACTCACAGCAATCTTCCTACCTCTGTCTACCGAGTGCTGGGACTAAAGGCATTTACCATCATGCCTGGCTTTAATATAGTAAATTTACAATTATGTGAAAAATGGATTGACATTAAAAATGGTTGTTCACATGATAAAATACTTTTTTCTTTCTTAACCAATTGGAAATATGCTTATAATTTACACTCTCCTTACAACAGCCTCAGAAGTTAGCTCTGAATAATTTTGACCATTCTTGCTATTCTCAGTGCAACTAGATCAGATAGTTTTACCCTTAGGGAATTTAGGTTTGACTTAATATTTCAAAGTGTTTAGAAAATGGCCAATGACTACATGTTGACTAGTGTTAATATAACTAATTTTCCATGGCAGGAAGGAAAGTGCCAAAAAGAAGTTTCCTCAATCAGCTGTACTTAAGTAAATGATTGATCATTTTTGGTCAGCTAAATTATTGAGGTGACTATAATTTGCAGTCAATTTACAATTTGAAGGACTTGAGATAGGGAGAGAAATACATGAAGTTGGAGTTTGTTCATGTGGATTTATAGTTTGTGAATGTGCAGTCAGCTTAAATGCCCAAACTTGATTCTATCAATGACATTCTTCCTTCTAAATTTGATTTTTCTTTCACAGAAACAGTGGCAGTCATGTGGTCAAGTTGGTTATAAACAGTTATTAAGGTAAGCAAAAGGCTTCCTCTGCTGGTGGTTAGACATCTGACTTCACCCTGGAGAGGTAGACATACACGGATACCATGCACAGACAGGCTGGCATGATTTTCTAAGCTCAATGGCGTTTGAAGCTCAACAATTTACACATGGCTGCACACACACATGTCTGAATGGAGGGATATTTTCTGCAGTCATTGTTTTTTTTTTTTGTTGTTGTTGTTGTTTTTCGAGGTAGGGTTTCACTCTAGCCCAGGCTGACCTGGAACTCACTAGGTAGTCTCAGGGTGGCCTCGAACTCATGGCGATCCTCCTACCTCTGCCTCCCGAGTGCTGGGATTAAAGGCGTGCACCACCACGCCCGGCATGCTGTCATTGTTTTCATACTCTACTGATAATCTGAAAACACAGTGGCTGTAAATACAGCTTCAAGAGTAACAACACAAGTGCTCACTCACACCCATCCTCCAGCTCCCGCCCTGAAGTCTCATGGGGTCCATATCACTCAGTTATTAGTCCCTAAGTCAAAAAGTGCCATTCCTCAGCAGCTTTGTATTTTCCCTAGCTGGCCTCTAATTCCAGCCAAAAACAAACGTCCAAAAACATCATCATTTAAAACTCCAAATAGATTTTGCTTAACTTCTCTCCACCCCACCTCACATGAAATGAATTCTTTCTAAGTCAAGTCATGATTAGTAATGCTAGTTTTAATAAAACCATTCTACTAATGGAATGAAGATCAGAATAAAAATGATAGAGGAATGAATATCATTTATACCTTCTTTCCTTTGCATTATGTTATAATCCTAAGAAACAGAAACACATTTTCATTGTTCAGTCTGTGCATATGAACACTGATTTTAACAAGTGTAACTCACTTCATGGTAACTCACAGCTTTCCTGAGGCTCCTTCTTTGTATTCTTTTCATTCAACCCTATCAGCTGCATTTTAAACTTAGGTGCTACTAAAAGTGTTAGCTAATCTTTCATCTCTGTCCTCCCAATACCTTCTGTAAGCTCACTACCCAAAGATATAGTAAAGTTTCTTAAAGTTTTGTACTATTGCTCATCTTGTTGAACTGAGAAAATGACTGGGAAATATTCTCCAGGTCCTATGGTCTCTGAGTTACCATGGGGGCCACTGATGTCACTTAGGGGAGACTCTGGAGGCCAGTGCAGGATAGCATGGCACTTGCTGGCACCACCTGGAGATCAATTATTTATTTTGGGCAAGCGTGTGAAACAAACCTGTTCTATGTATTCATACTGCCCTGTATATGTTCCACCTGTATACATTTATGTTTATAACACACACACACACACACACACACACACACACACACACACACACACACTCACATCAGGAGAAATAGCTTACCCCATTACTATGCCTAACACTGAAACAGAAAAAAACATTCAGTCTCCTTTTTCTTCAAGAATTAGCCAGAGAATGATTCAAATATCAAACAATTTTATCACATACAACATGATATATACACATATTCTGAAATGGTTAAATTTGGTCAACAATTGCCTATCTGATAGAGTTATTTTGGGGATGAAAAAATGTAACGCTCATTCTCTATATCTTTCAAGTATGCGATGTATTTTCATTAACTATAAACACCTTACTATATGATAGATTTCTTAAAAATTGCTCCTATTTTTAAAAATATTTATTTGAGATGGAGAGAGAGTGAGGTGATGAGCACACCAAGGTCTCTTGTCACTGAAAATGAGATCAAGATACATGTACCACTTTGTGTGTCTACCTTTATGTGGGTACTGGGGAATTGAACCTGGGTCTGTCAGGCTTAGCAAGCAAGTGCTTTTAACCTCTGAGCCATTCCTCCAGCCTAAAAACTGTTTCTCTTATCTCACCATAATTATGTGTCCTTGACCAATATTTCCTAACATTCCTCAGTCCATTTCTCTTAAGTCACCAAACCCTACTATTACACTTTCTACTTTTATAAGATCAGCGTTTGTAATCCAAATATGAATGAGACCATGTGACATTCATATTTTTGAGCATGGCTTATTTCACTTGTTACAATGTCTGCCAGGTTAATCCATGATTCCAAAAATAGCAGAATTTGATTTTTTTATAGTCACATTGTGTGCACATGAGTATGTAATTTTGATGACCACTTTGGTTCTTTCAATTTCGTAACCTTATAAGTAGTTCTATAACAAATATGGAAGTATAGGTATCTCATTTAAATACTCATTGCCTATGGATACAAGCCTAGTGATGGATTATTAGATTGTGGTATTTCTATTTTCTTAATCTGAGGAACCTCTATATGTCCGTCATAGAAGTTGTATAAATTTCCACTCTGACCAGTAGTCCATATCTTTGCCAATGTGTTATCTTGTATAGTTCTTTCTTTCCTTGTGGAAATCCAACCTTTGACCATCAGATGTGCTAGGCAAGCATTCTATGACTCAAGTGCATGCATGCTCAGTCCCCTTTCTCTCTCTCTCCCTCTCTCTCTCAACAAAGAAGTTTTAATTTTTGGCTAATTTTATACAAATTACATTTTATAGTATTCCCATGGCCATGGTTTTTTTTATCAGGCATTAACTCACCAAATTGTTACATATTCCATTCTTCTTGTGTGAGCTGATATCTCCTGTTGTGGTTTGATTCAGGTGTCTCCACAAACTTAAGTATTCTGAATGCTAGGTTCCCAGCTGATGGAGATTTGGGAATTAATGCCTTCTGGAGGCCGTGTATTGTTGGGGGCGGGCTTATGTGTGTTATACCCACCTCCCTCTTGCTAGTGTTTAGCACACTCTCCTTTTCCTGTTTTCCACCTTACATGGGCCAGGGAGTGATTGCACCATTTGCTCATGCCATCATTTTCCCCTGCCATCATGGAGCTTACCCTTGAGTCTGTAAGCCAAAATAAACCTCTTTTTACCATAAGCTACTCTTGGTTGGGTGATTTCTACCAGCAATGCGAACCTGACTGCAACATCTCCTTGTGGTTTTGCTGAGTCATGAGCATGTTTTCACACCTATTGTATACTCATTTCTGAGATTTGACTATTCAGACCACCTATTCATTTTTAATTTTTAACCAGTTTGAATGATTATTTATGCTGCATAATTGTTTAAGTTACTTAAATATTTTGGATATTAACTCCTTGCCAGGTGTATAGTTTTTATACATTTTATATTCATGTACTAGGATATAATTATTCTAGTACTGGAGATACTAGGAGGGCTGGAGATAAAGAGTGTTTGCTTAGCTTGTGTGAAGCCCTGAGTTTGATCCTTAGCAATGCATAAACTGGAACTGGTGGAACACACCTCTGATCTCATTACTTGAGAGGTAGAGGCAGGGGCATCAGAAGTTCAATATCATCTTCTGCTACATAGTAAGTTCAAGGCCACTTGGGCTAAAGACCCTGTCAAAAAAAAACAGAGAGTAAAATTAGATCTTTATCTTACTCCATGTGCAAAAAAAAAAAAAAAAGGTTCACATTGGATTAAACACCTGGGAGAAACATCAGGGAGATGCTTCAAGGCATCAAACTAGGTAAGAGGTTTGAAGAATTATTGCCTAAAAAACAGAAGTAGACGAATGGATTATATTTAATTTTTTTAATTATTATTTATTTTCAGATTTTATTTATTTATTTATTTGAGAGAAAGAGAGAGAGAATGGGCACGCCATGGCCTCAAGCCACTGCAAATGAACTCAGACGCATGTGCCACCTTGTGCATCTGGCTTATGTGGGACCTGGAGAATCGAACCTAGGTCCTTAGTCTTTGCAGGCATGCGCTTTAAGTCCTAAGCCATCTCTCCAGCCCAGATTATATTTAATTTTTAAAATTCTGCAAAGGAGCTAGTCAATGAATGAAGAGACAAACTATAGAATGGGAGAAGGCATTTGTAAATATCCACATCCTTATTTTTACTCATACAAACATATTCAACAATAGATACACTTACGTAGAGATGTGGCTCATTTCCTTTATCCTGAGAAAGAATTATAAGATACTTATTCTTCCAGACTTTGAATATTGTATTAGTTTTTCACTATTCTAACAAAATACTAGAGGCAGGGTATTTATGAGGAAACGGGGATCATTTATCTCACAGTTTAAAAGATTCAACTCTTTCTCAAATAAATAAATAAAATATATTTTAAGAAAAAGATTGACATAAGGGGCTGGAGAGATGGCTTAGTAGCTAAAGTGCTTGCCAGCAAAGCCAAAGGGCCCAGGTTCAATTCCCCAGTACCCATGTAACCAGATACACAATGTGGTGTATGCACCTGAAGTTCATTTGCATTGGCTAGAGGCCCCGGCATACTCATTCTCTCTCCCTGTCTAGCTGCCTCTTTCTTCCTCTTTCAAATAAATAAATAAGTAATAACTTTTGTTTGTTTTTTCAAGGTAGGATCTCACTGGATCCCAGCCTGACCTGGAATTCACTATGTGGTCTCAGGGTGATCTTGAACTCATGGCAATCCTCCTAACTCTGCCTCCCAAGTCCTGAAATTAAAGGCTTGCTCCACCACACCTGGCTATATTTCCTTTTATATATTTTGGTACTCACACTTATGACATAAAGTTCCAGGCATTATTAGAATGTTGGGTCAAAGTATAGGCATATTCTAATTTTAGTAAATATTGTTAACTACTCATGAAAATGCTATATGCCTCTGCATGTATCTGAGAGCATTTCTGGGAATGATTAATGGAGAGTAAAAAAATCTTCCCCAGAGTGGGCAGCACCTTCCCTGAAGGGTCCAGATCTAAGCAGATACAGGACTTGAAGTGCTGCCACTTGCTTGCCTGCCTATTCTTCTTGTTGGTGAGTATGACAATCTTTACTGCTGCTACCACTGTTGTTTGCTGACATCAGACTCCAGATTCTTCAGGTTCTAACATGGACTGAAGAGGAACAGCTCTCCAGGAACATTCCAGGCCTTTAGCACCAGATTGAGATTACTGAGGCACCCAGTTTTGTGGACTGAGTAGTTATGAGCTTTCCAGCTTCTCCTCTGTGCAGATATCCATTGTTGAGTTGCCTAGTCCCTATCACATAAGCCAATATGATAATCCCTTTATTTTTATATTTTAATATATTTCATTTACTTATTTATTTATTTATGAAGAGAAAGAGACCTAGAAAGAGAGAGAGAGAGGGAATGCCGAGTCCTCCAGCCACTGCAAACGACCTCCAGATGCATGTGCCACCTTGTGCAACTGGCTTACATGGGTTCTGGAGAATCAGACTGGGATCCTTTGGCTTTGCAGGCAAATACCTTAACCACTAAGCAATCTCTCCAGCCCCCCATTTATAATATATATTCACTCTATCAGTTACATTCCTCTAGAGAACTCTGAGTAATGTGGAGGGAGTAATAACGCTTCCCTAATACCTCACAAGTATTGTGAAGGTAAGACTGAGTTTTACAGGGGTATGTGCATCTGTTAGCAAGCAGTCAATGAACAAAATAGCTCTTCCTTTAACCTTAAAGTCCTTACTCTAACCTCAAAGTTTTTCATAAGAGAAATTCAGTAGAATAACATCAAGTTCACTAGTCTTTCTGCCCCAAAAGATGACAAAATATTCTCTTAACTGCTCATAGTGAAGTAGTGGAATGTATTACAACATGGAGTTCTAATCCAAAGTATTAAGATGTTGCCTTACCTAGATTCTCAGATTCTATTTGTGGAAGATATATATATGTCTCACTACTCCTGTCACTGGGGAAAATTTATTTGTAATCAACAATGTAACATCAGAGATTTAGACATTACAATTCAATGTTCTTTATACTTGCCTCTTGAGAGTAAACACCTGACAGTATCCCAAGACCAAAATTATTGTGGAGAGTAAATTTAGGCTTAGTAAAACTCACATGTTAACTAATCTCATCAAAAAACATAGCTTTTGCTCCAAATAGAATAAGAGAGTTTATTTTGAGCCTATGAGTGACCATGACCCAGGAACATGGAATCAGACTGACCTGAACAATTATTCATTGTGGAAAAGGTTACATGACTTTTATAGTTACAGGATAAAATAAAGTCACAAATCATTGAATTTACTAAATACATTGGTAGAGACATCAGTAAGTGGGTTACAGAAAAGTGGTGAAGAGAGAGAGAAAATGGATATAACAGGGCCTGTAGGCACTGCAAACAAACTCCTGATGCATGTGCCACCATGTGCATGTTGCTTACATGAGTACTAAGGAATCGAACCTAGGTCCTTAGGCTTTGCAGGTAAGTGTCTTAACCACTAATCCATCTCTCCAGCCCCCAAACCACATTTTTGTAGCTTGTGTTTGCTACTTTGGCAAAAAGAAAATGACAGCAAAAGAAAGAGCACATTCATATATAATTTGCTAAACATACTTCAGTAATTTAAAACCATCACAGCAGCAACTCTGACATATGAAGCTATAGGTGTGGATGACAAAGAACAAGATGAAAGCCAGAGTCTGGCAGGATGGTATTCAGAGCCTGGAGAGACGACAGTCAGAGTCTAGAAGGATGGCAGCCAAAACCTGGTATTGTATGGGAATGTCTATAAGCTCGTGAGTCTCAACTAAAGCACTTAGGAAAAGATGGCTTATAGATATCACACTTGCCACTAGGGACCAAAGAGAAACAAACTGCCTTATAGAGTTTGATGTAGTTATTATGCTCTACCAAATGGTCAAAAAATTTGACGATTTAAAACAGCCAAGGTTGTACTATAAATGTCAAAAAATAGACTGAAAACAGATTATTTTCATAGCACAGGCTCATATTTCTCTACAAAAATTCTAAAAACCATAATTTGCAAATTATTCCATTATTTTCCAGAATATTGCAAAAGGTTGAAATGACTCATTGACATGTTGAGTTTAAGTTGTAACCCTAATAAGATAAACACACATAGGGCTGCATTAATGAAATGGTTTCCCAAAGAAATTTAATCTCTGAGAAACAGCCATTCACTTGCTCTTGTTTTGTGCACAGTGACAGGAGCATGCTATGGTCACTGAAAGTTTGAGAAATGACTTTCCCATTCCCATCATAGTCTTATTTTGTGGGTTTAGGTCAGACATCATATTGTGACTGGTTAGTGTGGAGGCTGGTGCTTTATCATATTTTTAGGATATTTAGTCTATTTAGAAAGTTTGTATAACCCTGGTTACAGTGACTAAAGTTAGTAGGGTTAAAATAAGACTGAGTTTAACAAAAACAAACTTTTCTAGCATAAGAAGATGGCCATACTTTGCAGTGTTTCACTTAAGTACTAATTTGGGGGCTTCCTATTGCAAGCAAGGGTGCATTGAAAAAGGAAGAAACATGTTTTCTGTCATTTGTAGGAATAGAATATTCCTGAAAGGCTAAACAAGAAAATATCTACTTGGTCTAGTACAGAGTTTCACGTACTTTGCTAACTCTGAGTTCTTGGTAGTGACACCTGTTGCACGCTCTGGAAGAGAACTGAGTTAGGGAAGTGGCATTCTGGTAGAGAAGACTCAGTGTGAGAGGAGGGGCAGGAGTTTTGTAACATATTTTGATTATTTTGGGCTAATGGGAAGAGAGGTGGTAATAAAATATTCCATTTCTCAGAAATTTCCTGTGAACTGCCTGAAAAATATTTTCATATGTATAAACACATAAAGTGCAAATTAACACTTATTATTTTTATTTTAGTGTTTTAAGAATTATGCTTGAAAATTTAGTTGAGATGAAACCAACTTCTCCTTGTTAAAAAACTTGTAAGATTTTTAAAATAGGATCCTGCTTAGTAATCATCTATATTCATGTCACAAGAGATGTCTTTATGTGTCTTTGTTTTTTCAAAATTGGAGATGTCAGTTTTCCTTATTTATTTTTAGATTTTTATGTGTATTATGGATTATAAGGTTCTGTAGTTACATACAATTCACATATATTGCTCTAGTTTATAGATTAATTACTTATGCTGACTTTTGAAGACATTAACTTCTTAATTTTTATATTGTCAAAATTTTTATTGATGGTATAGGCATCGTTATGCCTTTTCTTCTCTATATTGTTTCAATTTTAGTATATGTGCTGCCAAAGAAAGCATGTATTTTCTTTTATAAGGAAATCTTCCCTTGATTTGGTATTATAAACATACTCTTAAGACAGGTAGTGAATTCTCAGAACTAAGTTAACCAAACAATTCCAGCAATCCCAGTTTTCCTCATCTGAGACACACTTTTTTCAGTCCTATTTGTGTTTTGGTCTCTGGTATTCATTAGTTATCTGTTTTGGTAGCAAAACTATGTTTCCTTATTTTCTACAGCTTTATAATTAGTGTTTATATATGATAGTTTAGGGTCTCTCAATGAAAGACATAGAAGGAAGTTCCCCAGTTGTGATGGATGTCAGTGCCAAAAGGACTGGAAAACAGTCAGATGTTAAGGTGTTTCCATCCAGTCCTCCAGGCAGCTAGCCTGCTTCCCTACAACTGCTAGAACATGGGAAATGGAGCCATTTGACCTTAATTGAGAGCCATTTTGACAGGTTCCTCCTTTCCCTTACTTGTTTGACAAGCTCTAACCTGATTGGTTCTTACCCTTTTACTTCATTTGCATGCACCCACCAACCAGAGCCTATTGAGCCTACATAAACCCATGTACATAGGTTTTTCTCTAGAAAATTCACTATTTGGTTCCCTCTTGGCTCCTGTGTGTTCTGAAAATTTGGCCACTGAAGAGGGTTACTCTCAGGTAGGGATGACCTGCTCTCAGCCTGCAGAATGCTTTGACTGGCAGACCTGCTTCTTGAGCAGCAGCCTGCTCTCAGGTGGCATTCTGAGGCTTCCAAGAGCTTAGAGAAGTCAGTTCCTGTTTGTTCCTTCCCAGCCCAGTCCTCTGTGGGCAGCAGGAGCACTGGCTGCCACAGCTGCTCAGTTTCCCCATCACTGCTGATCTGTCACTTCCATGAGCATAGAATTCTCCTTGCCCTGAAGACCCTTCCTGCTCTGTCCAGTTCAGTCTAACTATGGTGAGACAAGAGCACAGAGGATAAAAGAAAATTCTTTACATCATCAACACCACCATTCATTTCCCAACTTTATTCTTTAGGAGTTTCTTGACTATTTCTGAATTCTGCACTTCCATATATATTTTGGATCAGCTTCTCAATATCCACAGTAAGTGCCTGTCTTGAGTTAGTTTCCCTGGGGAAGGACTCTGAGGTGGGTATTTGTGTACAGCAGTGCATATTCTTACCACCAAGGGGTAAGACAAGTAGGAGAGAAAAAGCTGAATTGTGATTCAGATGCATTAGACACCATAGTGAGCTCTGGGGCTTGGAGAACTCTTCAAAGATGTCTCAAGCTGAGTAACACACCATTTATGAATAATTGCATATGGACTGCTTCTGCATTGGGAACACAGCATTGGGCAAAGCGTTTCCCTTCAGCCAAAAGCAGTTCTTACAGAAGGAGTCAAATATAAACTGTCTGCAGTCAGCAATATAGACAGTTTCAGCAATGAGTACTTTGATAGGCTTCTTAGTCTGAGTTTCTGTTACAAAAAATACAATATTCTGAGTGGCTTAAATAATAGAAATTTCTTTCTCATACATGTGGAGACTGGGGAAGTTCAAGATCAAGACAGATAGGGTGTCTGGTGGGGGCTGTCTTCTTGCTCGCAGGTGACTGTCTTCACTGTATCCTAACATGATAGGGTAGAAAGAGAATTTGAGCTGTCTTTTGTTAAAATATATTTATTTTCAAGTAGAGAGAGGGACAGAAAGAGAGAGACAGAGAAGGAGAGAGAGAGAGAATGGGCATGCCAGGTCCTCTGGCCCCTGCAAACTTCAGATGCTTGGGCCACTTTGTGTATCCGTTTTTATGTGGGTACTGGGGAATCAAACACAGCTCATTAGGCTTTGCAAGCATTCTCCTTAACTGCTAGCCATCTCTTTAGCCCTTGTCTTCTTTTTCATTAAGAGCAGTGACCTCATTCACAAAGGAGTCACCAAGGTCCCTGTCTCCTCATTGGATCACACTGGCAATTGGGGAGGACATAAGCTGCTTAGTTCATAACTCTGGGTTTGGGTGGTTGCTCATTACAGAATCCACCTCAGCTGAACACCATCAGGACTCAGGTGGTTCTTCTTTCTCAGAAAGTTTGCAATAGGAAGCATCTCTGCTGGTCCATGAGAGGTCCAGAAGGATACCAAACTCTGATTACCATGGTTTGCTCAGGACATTGTTCTCAAACTTGTATGTTACTATAACTTGGGCAGGACTGCAGCAAAAATGATCCAGTAGATCATTGAGGTGTCAAAATTATTCTCCCTTGTTAGCATAGTCTAACAACTCTTCTACCTGATGATCAGGGTCAAAGTAGATTACCAACTTCCTTGTCAGCTGTCTACCAGAAGACGTCTTCATGGACTGAATAGTAGTCACATTTAAAGTTCAGCCAGACTAGCTGTTTTCCCTTTTCCCAGTGGAAATATTCTCCCTCACTTCCTCTCACATTTCAACCCACACAGATCCCATATAATGAACTTGCCACTAAGGCGCCGATTGTCTTCTTTAAAGGATATGCAGAAGTGAGGGCTCAGGATTGGTCTGATCCTAGAAGTTTGGCCATCTGGTAGCAGCAGGAGCTACGGCCACTCTAGTGAAGAGAAACCACTTTCTGTGGGACTCACCATAGTTTCTAGACCTGGTCTCATGATGACTTCATTCTTGAGGCCATTGTGATAGTCCTGAGAAAACCAATGATGAGGGATGGCTGGAGTCAATAGACTGCACTATTCTGTTTATTTGGCGAGATAGCATTTATTTTGTGCTTAACTCCTGGCATAGGCATTACTCTTCAGGACAAGAAGCAAATGTGAAGGTCATGTTAACTGCTCAGTATACAACTTTTATGTGTGGAAAGTATGTATAGTGTGGGGTGCCTGTTGTGTATGCATTTATGTGTTGATGTAGTATCCTCTGTGCTTGCCTACGGTGCCATGTGGGCTCACCTGTGGCAGAAGGAGGAGAATGTTGGGTGTCCTCTTGCATCACTCACTCACCTGATTTTTCCTTGCCATGGAGTCTCTTCCTGATGATTCCCAAGCTTGCCATTCATGGGCCCCAGTAAATCTCCAGTCTCTGCTCTCCATAGGACTGAGGTTGTAACCCACCTGTGTATATGGGTTCTAGAGATTTGAACTCAGATGCTTTCAAGGCCCCATCAGGGCTTCATGCTTGCACGGGAACTAAACTTAACCACTAAACCATCTCTCCAAGTCCCAGTGTACAATTTTACATCCTAAATTGTGAGAAATGACTATTGCAGTGGTTCAGTGAACTTTCTGTGAATTGAATCCAAGTTGCCAGTTCTTTTATTACTTGACTTCTCCATGCTTTCAGTCTAACAAGGGATGGTTTTGCACTTAGAATCTTGTGTATCACTCCAGCTCAATTCCTATGCCCAGCACTCCTCAATACAGTTTGGTTGTCCCCTTTGTCACTGGCTTAACATTATTTGTGGAATGATAATGAAAATTATTATTGTGCTGTGATGTCATAGGAGCCTTACTGTATCCTCTTCACAGTAGGTATAGTGAGAAAACTGCCCATTTATTGGAACACTGATTTTGCCTGCCCTAACCTGCCATGTGGCTAAACGATGCCTCCTGTTCTCAATTGTTCTGGGATCATCCCCACTGCTGTCAATGAGCTTTGTTCTGTCACAACAGCTCCAAGGTTACACATGAGTCTCAATGATACTGGTGTCCATCCCATGAGAATTCATTGTTGTTCTGATAAATTCAGTGTCCTTGAGACCTTTGTGTAGAATAAAGGTTATGGCTGGCGAGTATATATATGCATAGTATATCCGCTCTTTTTTTTTTTTTTTTCGAGGTAAGGTCTTACTCTAGCCCAGGCTGACCTGGAGTTCACTCTGTAGTCTCAGGGTGGCCTCAAACTCACAGCAGTCCTCCTACCTCTGCTCCCGAGTGCTGGGATTAAAAGCATGCGCCACCATGCCCGGTTTATATCTACTCTTGAATGACAAGTTCTCTGAACTCTTTAGTCCTTTCCTTCATGCCTGCCATGGTTGTTCTGACATTTTTATATCATTTAGTAAATGCTATTGATTTTCCCAAGCTTCCACAAGCTCTCCTAGTCATATACTAACATAATCTCCTAGAGTCCTTGCTTAATATCAAATCAAATGATATAGAAGTATTCATTTAAAAAAATACTGTCCTTTATCCAAATAATTCTCTGCCCTCTGATCTTCAGAATCTCATTCTGTTTTCTTTCTGACAAAAGCAGGAGAAAGAAACTTATTACGCAGCTAGAACAAGGACCTCAAAAGCCAAAAATTTTGCTTCTAAAACAAATTACAGAGTGAACCTATAAAGAAGTCTGCCTGTCAGGGTGTCTTCCTTCCTGCCTTCCTTGCTCCTGAGACAGTCTGACTAAGGTCATCAACTCCATGGTCAGCTACCCAAGGTCAATGAGTCTTTGACAGGTTTTGCTGGAATATGAGATTCCATAGTTCACAGACTTTTGTGAGAGAAAAAGTGGATCTTAAAGAGCCTTTAAAAATCTAAACAGCAGGGCTGGAAAGATTGCTCAGTGGTTAAAGTGCTTGATTACAAAGCCTAATGACCTAGATTTGATTCCACAGTAACCACATGAAGCCAGATGCACAAAGTGCTGCATGCATCTGAAGTTTATATGCAATTGCAAGAGGCCCTGGAATACCCATATTTCTCCTTCTTTCTCTCTCTCTCTCTCCCTCAAATAAATAATTTAAAAAACCCAAACAGCGACAGTGTCTGACTAGGACTTGAAACAGACAAAACACAAGCTTTATAGTTTAAATAACATATAGACAAGTAACTTTAAGTAATAGTTCTGCCTCTTGTCCTAGTAACCTAGAAACCAGCAGATCTGCCTGTTCATGGTGTGGCTGAACAGCCACTTAGTGAGCAAACAGCTTGTGTCTGTGTCCAGCAATTCCACTGGTATTTGGAGCTATGTACCAGAACCCTAGACCCTGGTGCTGAGAGGAGCAAACATGTGATTGGAAAGGCAACATGTGGACACACAAGGCTATATTTCTTCATATCTCAGTCTAATCATTTCAAAGATCAACATATTTCCTTGACTAGAGAGCCTTACAAACCCCAAAACAACACTGTTACAGCAGTAATCTCTTGTGGCTACCTTCCATCCCCCGGGAAGTCTAATCTTTTCTGCTCTTCTCATGAATGAGCTTACTATCCTTTTGTCTGAAAATAAAACTTCACTTTTCCCAAAATTGATCTTTTCTTGTCCATGAATTTCATTCTTCCAGTTTGTGAGACAAAGAACCCAGTGTCTATAGCATATCTGTAGCTTGCGTGGCTTTGCGGACCATATCCCATCTCAGACCCTGAGTTAAGCCTACATAGGAAATGAGTGAAATAAGGCTCTTGATGGAACACATTATGAAATTTTAACAAAAATAACTGATAAGCTCTAATAACTTCTTCTTCACCCAATTATTCCCAGATATTTTTTTAGTTGCCATAAATTACCGTATTTGAAAATTTTAAACAAATGAACTAATTTGGCATTATTAAGGCAACATTACATTCTTAGAATAAACTTATTCAGTATGCATAGTACATGTAGATTTCCAATATATAATTACTAATATTTTGCATGTTTTTATAGAAGTATAGTGTTATGATAACTTTTCCTGGGGATACACAAACATTTATTCATCCCAAATAAGGTGCCAACAGTAGTCCAAAGAAACAATTCCACTCAAGACTAACTTGTAAATCAGTGAGTTTATTGGGGTACTTACAGTTATATGTGTGAGGGGTTACTTACAGAGGCATGAAAAACACAAACTCAGATGCAACGTCAAACAGTCTCCCCAGCATGGATAACAGTTCACAGAAGCGGCACTCCAGGAGATCACTGCGCACCTGGCAGGTAGCTGTGCCTCTAGGGTCTCCTTTATCAGCCATTGTCATTCTTATATAAGCTTGCATGACCTCAGAAGGGGACTTTGGGAATCTCTAATTTTAAGAGCTTTCTAAGACTTGTAAGTTGTTTACATACTAACCCTTATAAGTTTCATTTGCTGTCTGAGTCTTAATAAGCCTTCTTCTAAGACAAAATGTTTCACTTCTGAGAAAATTGATACATAACACATAGTTATATAATTTTTTACTTGAAGGTTATAGTTAGATTTGGTCATCAAAATACACATGTTCCCTTTATTTCTAGTCTCTAGAAAATTTGTGAAGCACTGACATTTTTCTTTACTTCAATACGTGGTAAAACTACTGTGTAAATTTGTCTGGGTCTAATGTTTGCCTTGTGGGGATTTTTCTATTGACTTTGAATCATCTTGACTCAAGAAAAATATTAATTTCACTGCATATTTTGAGACAATGAAGGACTGGCAGGTGAATCATAGAACCATTATTTCACCAAATTACAGAAATATCATTTTCTGTGAGAAAGAAAATACTCCTTAAGTTTCTACAAATGAAGGTTTGAGGGAATTCTATTTCTATGGAAGAATTTCTGGCATCTCATCACATTATAACTTATCAGCAACAATCAAAAATAACATTACTGGGCTGGACGGATGGCTTAGCTGTTAATGGTGTTTGCCTGCAAAGCCAAATGATCGAGGTTCGATTCCCCAGAACCCATGTTATCCAGATACGCAAGGGGGTGCACACATCTGGAGTTTGTTTGCAGTGGCTGGAGGCCCTGGCACACACATTCTCTCTCTCTCTCTCTCTCTCTCTCTCCTCCATCTTTCTCTGTCAAATAAACAAATATTAAAAAAATAACAGTACTTATTTAGCTAGATTTGTATACCAGTGGTATTGTACTTACCTTCACATTGCTGTGACCAAAAGCAGCTGATGGAAGGAAAGGATTTATCTGGGCTTTAAGCCTCAATGGGAAGCTTCATAACGGCAGGGAAAAGATGATAGATCACACATCACCACTTGCTAGCAGCTAGAAAACAGTAGCAAGAGAGTGAGCTAAACTCTAGCAAGGGGGAGTTGAGCTATGTCACCCCAAAGCCCACCCTGAAACTTGGGTCCTGCAGCAAGGATACACCTTCCAAATTGCCACCAGCTATGGACCAAGCATCCAGACCATATGAGTTTATGGGGGACATCTGATTCAAACCACCACATGGATGAAGACATGTTTTTTCAGTGACAAAAGTGGTGTCACATTAATGCTGATTCAGATCAACTTTCAGATTTTTCAATTTTCATGCATTGCTTTATTTTCCTTACACCATTCTCTGAATTTGTCCTAAATGAGGTAGCTACAAGTCAGTTCTGTTCCCTGCATATGTGAGCTTATACCAGGTCTCCTGACACCTCTTTAGATTTGCATAAGGATCTATCACTTTGACTTCTGTTTCCATCTAATATTTAAAGAATTTAGAACTAGTCACTCTTGATCTCATGATAAGATAAAATATAATGCATTGAAAATCATCTGCTCTTCTCAGATCTGTCTTTCAGAGTACTAAAGTCACACAGGATTTTACTGCTATAAAATCCAGTGGAAGAGACAAAAAATTGAGAATTGAAGGTTTGGTAGTTCAAGCTGATGGCTGGAACCTGTACTAATAAGAACTTTTGACAATATAATTTTGAAATCATAATAGCCAAAAGCTCAGTGTGGGCAAACTTGAGAGATAAAGATTCTAGATGATTGGCTGTATATGATGGCACATGGGTATAATTCCAGAGTCAGGAGGCTGGTGCAGCAGGATTATGAGTTTATGGCCAGCCGGGGCTACATAGCAAGACTCTTTCTCAAAAGATCAAATTTAAAACAATGAGCAGAAAATTTTCTCAAGCTATAGTAGAATAGAGAATACTGCTCAGGTATATTGGTACAGCACAGGTTTAATTTACAATTAGCAAATAACAATGTAGAAAATGACTGTGTTTAGTGTGTCAAAAGGCACTGGATTTTACATTTGGCAACTTCATTTTATCTATAGTCAGGTTTTTCATTTTTTTCAAGAGTAACAGTAAAGCCATGGTACATTGGGTCATTATGCTGAAGGAGAAAATCACAAAGAATTCTGCTAACAAATGTAAATAGAAATACATATATTAACTGAATAGATGTATCTTCTAAGGAGGTGCACCTATTTTTATCAAAAGACAATTGAGGTATGCGTACCACACAGAAGCTTCATAGCCTGGGTCATGGGCAGGACTGCCCTTATTGGTAGTATGCCATCCCTGCTACTACCAATGCTGGTTCTCAGAAACTCAAACCCTTTTAGCTTCCACATAGTAGATGGGCAAGGTATGCAGTGAGACATGGATATTGATAGTTCCTACCAGAAGCAGTCTTGGGATGACAGTCATCCAGTATTATGTAAGCACACAGTATATACTAATTCTATTAATTGTAACAGAAGAAATGGAGATGTCAAAGTGTACCTAATATTTCTTTAAGACATAAAATCTCACAGTAATGAAAAATAGCTAGCATTATGAAATTCTACCCAATATCTAGTTATAGCTGGACAAATAATTTTAACAACTTGGTCTAAATGGTCTTGATAGAAATTAAGAGGAAAGTAGCCTCCATTTTATACGTAGTATTGATAGGGATTAGGATCCCCAGGGCTACAGGGCCAAAATTAAAGTAGCCCCATTTTTTAGACAGCTAGTCATGGTGACAGGATGTCCTCCCCCAAATAAACAGACATCTGTATGGCCTGACAGGGTCAACAAGCATAGAGATTATATAATGGGTCCAGAAAGCAGAGTCTGGGAACAAAACTCCAGAAATGCCTTGACTTCCAAAAAGGAAAAAGCCCTGACCTATGCTGAATTCTCAGGATATTGACTGGCTCATCAGCTTATCAGATGCATGCACTCCAAGAAACCAATCCAATCCACCGAAATTTGATACTGAATTTACATCCCTAAGGGCATAAGACCCCCCTCCAAGTTTCTAGGGGACTCCCTGCTCAGGACCCCACCCAGCTTTGGAGCACCTCTGTCTTGCTTTCATTTTCTGCCTTCTTTCACTTTATGCTTTATATTACAACAAACCCTTGTTTAATCTACCCGTCTACTGTGTCTGCACACTTCTCATTCTTTGCAGGTCTCAAGACAAGAATTCAAGGTCCACTGGCTTGGGGACTTTTAGTGATAGTTGAGTATCTAGCACTCTGACCCCTAAGATAAGCCTATACAGAATAGAAAAAGGCTCCATCACACTCAAAACTGGTCATATTTAGTCAGAGCTACAGAGCCAGAAAGAGTAAACAAGTGTATGTATGGTCTGACAGAGCTGATGAGCTCAGACATTTTGTAATAAGACCAGAAAACAGGATCTGAGAACTTAAATACAGAAATCCCTGACATGCTAACTCACTAAAAAGTCAATTTGTAGATCATTTTTCCTGTCAGCTGTTAGGAGCCCACACATAAAAAGTAATCTATCATTTGTCTAAATTACTAGCCTGTCATTCATATGTCCTCATAGTCATTCAAAAATCCAATACACACTGACTTTCTACTTTTTGTTGTTTGAATGTAATGTCCCTGTAGCCTCAGGTACTTGTGCTTAAGTTTTCTAGTTAGTCCCATGTCGTAGAGTCCTTGTGAGGTAGTGGAAGTATGTCACCAGTGGTGGACCTTGGTGTAGAGTGTAGTCCTGTGTTTCCAGAGTCAGCACATGCTGGCTGGTGCTGGAGTTTCTCTCTCTCTCTCTCTCTGTGCTGGGGATGTATGATGAAGTAAGCCAGCTTCTTCAACCATAATGAAGCTTCCTCTGGAAACTATTAAGCCTGAAGTAAATTCTTTCTTCCCATAGGCTCCTTTTGGCAGGTGCTTTGAACCAGCAATATGAAGATAACTAAAATAATTCTTAATTTACATCCCCAAGAGTATAATCCCCCATCCAAATTTATATGCAATATCCTGCTTGGGACCCTCTCCCGCTCTGGGGCTTCCTGCTTTACTTTCACGTTCTTTTCTTATAAACCCTGGCTTACCTTGCCCTTCTGCTCTGTATGCATCTGTCATTCTTTGTAGGTCACAAGACAATGAGCTCCAGTCACCAGCTTGGTAATTTTAGCCGAAGCTACACCCACCTATATCTGAGAAAGGTTGGGTTGCTGTGGTGGTTTGAATGAGATGTCTGAATACTGGGTCCTCAGCTTGCAGAATTTGGGAGGTGGTACCTCCCTGGAAGACGTGTGTTGTTGAGGGTTGGTTTGCGGTTGTTATAGCTAGCTCCTTCTTGCCAGAGCTTGGATCATTCTCTTGCTGCTGTTTCCCATCTGCTGTGATGGAAGTAATGTCCAGCATCTGCTCTAGGACCATCTTTTCCCTGTCATCATGAAGCTTCACCTGAAACTGTTAGCCAACATAAACCCTTTCCTTCCATCAGCTGCTTTGGATTGGGTGTTTTGTCCCAGCAATGTGATGGTAAATATAATAGTTGCTTGGAAAACCAACAGGATATTTTGGAGGCTCCAGCAAGATATGAAAAAAGGGTTACTTAAAAATCATGGCAGTCAGGCTTACTGAGAAGGTCTGTATCAATCCCCTAGTACCTTAGGCATTGGGAATACTGACTCTGTACTAACTCAATTTCCTTTTGTGTAGGCCTGTCTGTGTCAAGAAATTGGGAGAAAGTCTTAAAGCAATTGACAGTTCCTGACCAGGGCTGCTCTGTAGTTATATTGCAAAGGTTTTATTTATTTATTTGTTTTTACTAGAATCCATTTTCAACTGCCCAGCAAAGGATTCTGCTTTTTTCATATCCATCTGAGATGATCTGTTTGGTTCATAAGGTCAGATAAATGTCTCAGAGCATTTGGTGGAGTCTATCTGGAGCTTTTGTAAAGGCCAACACAAAAAGATCTGATACCTTAGCTATCCAAATGCTCTCTAAGTTGCATCTCCTACATCCTAACCAAAGGTGAGAAACATCATTGCCTCTTATCTCCAAGGATCATCTGCCAAAACCTCTTCACCTGGGTCACAAGAGTTACAGCACTCCTGTAGAGCACAGCAGCACACAGTTGGAAGCCAGACCAGTACTTCCTAATCTTCCAGGCCCAGCCTGATCCTAACTCATCTCTCCAACACCCTTCACTCTCTCTTTGATCACCCTTTATTTCTGATTTCCTCTTTATACCAAGATTTTGCCAGTACCTCCTGTCTCTGTGTTACCTGTCCTAGTGTATTGAGTGGGTAGAGTTTCTTTTTTTTTTCTCCCAAAAGAAAAAAACATACTGTTTGGTTTGCAATTCAATGAGCAGAATTCACTCTTTTTAGAATATATAAAGAAGTAGGGGATTTGGAGTGGATGGCATATTTCCTAAGGCACTATTGTAGACCTACCCATAATTACTCCCACCCAGCTCATTTACAGATGTTCTCGCTAGACTCTAAAAATGGAGTGGCCGCCCATAAACTCTGCCACGAAAAGGCAACTGTGCAGAGCTCCCTGGCATGATGGCAGCTGGTACAGCAGCTGCAGTTCCTTAATCTGTAGTCTCTAGCTGCCTGGCTTCCTCCTCCCCCACAGGCATGCTTGACTGCTGACAGGCATTGTCCTCTTGCTCAGAACATGGGGCACTGTGACAGCATCACTCTCCTCACCCGAGGCTGGGAACCAGAATGAATGGGGCATCCTACATCTTGTTGCTCACCTCCTCCAGCTTCATTTCTGATGGTTCTGGGTTCTCATACTTTTTGGCTTTAATTTGTTCTGATGACTTTTGATACAGTGTTTTCTTTTATGAACATGTTTCAGATAAGTGCTCCCACAGGGGGAATGTTATCAGAAGCCCACAGTGATGAAGTCAACATATGTACATTGGGTACACCTCACAGTCAAATCTGGTTCTTATTTCTTTGGGCCAACATTAAAAAATAGATCAATAATTTAAAAATACTTCCAAAAGGATTCTGTGAGAAAGATGTCCTCTCCTGGGTAGACCAGTGGGAAACATAATCACTGCTGTTCCCTTGTCCTGTCAAATCTACCCTTTAGTTAGAAGACATTTCTTTGAAAGGGGCTCTTGGCATAAAAATTATAAAATGAAGTATGAGGGGTAGTTTATCTCCTCGGGTCTTGCTACCTTCTGAAAAAGAACAGATTCTCCCGTGGAGAGTGAAGCCAGCCAAGCCACAGCTGAAACCCCAGAGGAATTGGAGCAATGAGCAAGAGGGCTGCTTCCATCCTGAACCTAACAATCAGCACCAGCATGAAGGAGACAGACCCTGAGGATGATCAACACTAACCAAAGCAGAGATCCAGAGGCTCCTAAGAGCTCATCACTGAAGTAGACTTAAAACTCACCCACTGGGGCTCAGAGAATTTTGCAGAAGAGGGGGTGGAAAAATTGTAAGAGCCACAGGTTGATACATTATGCCTAGATGCATTCCCTCACCCCCCAAAAGTCCTGACTGCTGCTCCCACAACACATAAGCCACAACCCCATGGGGAATACATGCAACCCCACTGAGGAGGGTCCCCAGTGGGATGGGGACAGGGATGAGGGAAAAGAGAGTACCAACACTTGATGTATCCATACAAAATATGTTGTTATTACTACTAATAATAAATTTATAAATAATAAAATGAAATTTTAAAATGCCAAATTCTAGGTTTACTGTAAAATTTTTATGAAATTTAATGAAATTAAAGAACTAGTAATCAATAGAAATATTAAAGAGGATATTAGCATGAGGATATATTTAGTAATGAAGGATTTTAGATAGTATGATTTTATCCTAGGGTAAAATGTCTAGATTTTCCAAAATGGAAAAAAAAGAAAGATGAAGCCAAAGCTACAGTGCTTAAGCATGTTTTAGAATTCATACTGAGTTATGCAAGGCTTATAAAAGATGAAAAATATGTAAGGATTATTTCAAAAAAGAAAAGTAAATAGATAATTTACAATGGTGCTCAAAATGTTGTTGGCCTCAGACTTCTTATATATTCTTTGTACCCAGGAAGAAATGGGATGGAAGATGTGTACACAGCCCCCACTTTAAACAGGCAGATACCATTATCTGAAAATACACAGGAAGCAGAGCTAGGGGCACCTTCCTAGTGGCAAATAACAAGAGAGTGTTTGTCCCTAACAAGGTGGAAGGAGAAGACCGACATCCCATAGTTGTTCTCTGACCTCCACAAGCACATTGCAGCATACACATACCCATACACACATAATACATACATGCTGATATACACATATAATACACAATGCCCATACACCCATAACACACACATGCCCATACACACATGCATATATACACATAATGAAAGCATGCATACACACACATAATACACACATGAGCATGCACACACAATAGACACATGTATTTACACACACACACACACACACACACACACACACACACACATAATAAGAGTAAGCAATACAGGGGAAACAATTCAGGGCCAGCATCTATAGCATATTTATCACAAGGCTGGTCATGTTTGGTCAAAACCACAGCTTTGAGGGCAAAGACCAAAACGATGGAAGCTCTAATTTTATCATTGCTAACAAGAAAGTGTTCCTTCTGAGGAAGGGATTAAGAGAGTAAAAGGCGGGAAAGGGAGGAGGGAAGGAAGGAAGGAAGGAAAGAAATGGGAAAAGATGCTATTACTTTACTTGCTAATTTATAGGTGCAAGTAAGGTTAAGGTCATACTTCCTTTGCAAGAAGACAGGCCCCTAACAGAGCCAACGGGCTTCTAACAGTATGAGCAAAAAAGCTTTGTTGGTAAAGAACTTTTTCAAGACACTGTATTTCTCTTGGAAAATGTGGTTCATCTAATTGATGACTGAGGAAAACCATCTTTTTAAACTTCCCACTCAGTGAGTCACCCTGGGGTGTGTCACCTTAAAGCATCCTGTGAGATCCAGTAATCAAGTGGCATGACAGACATAGCCCCAAACTTATACGTCAAGCAGAGAGCTACAGGCACTGGGAAACCAGAGTGATCCTGGTTTTCTAAACAGAGCGGTTAACAAAATTGCAGGCTGTGAAATGGATTTGGTCCTTTGAAGGATCCTTACCTATTTTTACTAGAACCTGCATGATGATTCCCTCTCAGCATCCAGATATGTAGAGTTGGTAAATGCCAGGTAACTACCTCAACCTAAAGTCAAGTGCAGGTATTAACTCCCTACAGAGTTTCTTCTTATAATCTTAAGAGACCAGCAATCACCAATTGCAGTAAATGGAACCACAATAGCAAATTTGGACAAGTTCTTGTCAAAACAATTTGAAATACCAATAAAGCATCATGAGAATTAAGCCAGAGGGCCAGTGGGACATCAAGCTTATTCAGTATAATAACAAATCCATTTTTAACTGTTGGAAATTTATTATCACCAAAATGTTAGAGATGAAAGCTGCAGCATATAAGAGCATGGTACATACACATGATAGAACATAGAAAGAGTAAAGTGAGACCACTACGCCTTCCAAAATATGACAGTATGAACAGGCAGCTGAAAGGTGTTTAAGAAGAGAAAAAAGCCAGGTGATGTAATGTCAAACCATTATTTTTAAAAATATTTTATTTTAGTTATTTATGTATTTGAGAAAGACACACAGAGAGAAAGAGAGGCAGATAGAAAGAGACAATGAGTGTGCCAGGGCTGCCAGCCACTGAAAATGAACTAACTCCAGGCACATGTGCTACTTTGTGCATCTGGCTTATGTGGGTACTAGGGAATTGAATCTGGGTCTTTAGGATTTACAGGCAAGTGCCTTAACCACTAAACATCAGCCCCCATCATTGTTTGTAAAATATCTATCTTAATTTTTTAAGATTTTATTATTCATTTATGTATTAGAGACAGAGGGGGGAGAGAGAGAGAGAGAAAGAGAGAGAGAGAGAGAATGGGCATTACAGAGCCTCTAGCCACTGCAAACAAACTCCAGATGCATGTGCCACTATGTGTATCTGGCTTACGTGGGACATAGAGAATGGAACCTGGGTCTTTAGGCTTCACAGGCATGTGCCTTAACTGCTAAGCCATCTCTCCAGCCCAACATCTATCTTCTTTATCAAAGATAGAGCAGGGTAGATATTTGTCTAGATAATATATATGTAGATGTGACAGGAAAAGATTTGGAATTTTTTAAAATTTATCTCACCATATTTTCTTTAAAATATGGTGGAAAGGTTGAAAAATGACTAAGCTAAATGACAGTACCATAGGAAAGTTCTTTCTCAAATCTTTAAAGATTAATGAATGTGCTGGGCATGGTGGTACACGCCTTTAGTCCCAGCACTTGGAAGACAGAGATAGGAGGACTTCTGTGAGTTTGTGCCAGCCTGGAGCTACAAAGTTCCAGGGTAGCCTGGGATAGAGTGAGACCCTACCTAAAAAAAAAAAAAAAAAGACAAAACACCAAAAAGGATTAATGATTGATACAAATTAGTGTATTGAGGAAAAAGAAGGGACACCAAACATGTTACCAGATATGGAACACCAGGTCGGTTAAGTTTCAGTAGAAATGCTTAGGTCCTTGAGGCATTTTTATTTGGGTAAAGTGCAGTGCAAATGGATTCACATTAATTTCTTTCACTTTTCTAAAATGAGTATCTTAATACATCAAAATGTGTTAGATTATAGGTTTCATAAAGTCAGAGAAATAATAGCAATAGTATTTCAGACAAATGAGATCTGATGGGAGAAGATTTGACAGGGTGAATAAAATAAGATTATCACAACCTGAGATTTCTAAAAGCTTATTAAGATATGTAAACTAATTCTCCTTGCCATTTGAGGAAGAGTTTTTGGCATATTTTCTGTTTAGAATGATTAACTCGGGGCTGGAGAGATGGCTTAGTGGTTAAGCGCTTGCCTGTGAAGCCTGAGGACCCTGGTTGGAGGCTTGATTCTCCAGAACCCACGTTAGCCAGATGCACAAGGGGGCGCAAGCATCTGGAGTTCGTTTGCAGTGGGTGGAGGCCCTGGTGTGCCCATTCTCTCTCTGTCTATATCTGCCTCTCTCTCTCTCTCTCTCGCTCTCTGTCCATCACTTTCAAATAAATAAATAAAAATAAACAAAATATAGAATGATTAACTCTTTATAGACTTAGGAGGATTCTCAGAGGTAAAGATACAGTACCATGGGAGAACATGTATTTGCTTCCATGGGTCCTCACTGCTAATTAGAAGCAATGTAATTTTCATTACTCTGTAGTCCAATAGAAACACATCTCCAGATCACTCCCTTTGGCTTTCCTGCTCCCAAGTGTGTGCACCTCCCCTGTTCTCTTTCTCTCCCTTCCTCTCCCTCTCTCTTTCCCTCTCACCCTCTCTTTTTCTCCTTGCTTAAATGAAGCCATAAACTCAAAAGGGAAATTATCTCCAGGTCATGATGACCACCTCCGTAACAGGTGTGTAAAGTCACTAAGGTGTCTGTAAGAATTTTCTCAAAACTCAATGGCTATAGGAGGGAGTTCTCTCAATCTGGGAAGATCTAATGAACCCTTTGTGCTAGGCCTTTGGACTTCTTAATACTTCTGAAAAACACCATTACAGTTAGTGCTCTGGCTTTCTGAAAGCATGACATGTAGCACTACAAGTAGTGTAGAAGGAACATGGTCATATGAGTAGAAATGCTTATGAGAGCTGACCGAGGAGATGGTCCAATAGAGAGAGAACTTGCTGTGTAAGTGTGAGGACATGAATTCAGATCCTCAGAACACACATAAAGC
Organism: Dipus sagitta; assembly: GCA_036346955.1. Taxonomy (NCBI): domain Eukaryota; kingdom Metazoa; phylum Chordata; class Mammalia; order Rodentia; family Dipodidae; genus Dipus; species Dipus sagitta. The sequence continues at coordinate 46,027,026 of CM070784.1, forward strand.
TAGATACTATAGCAGACTGTATAATCCCACAATACCTATGATGATTTCAGAGGTGAAGAGAGAATGTCTGGTCTCACAGGACTAGCCCGGAAGAACAGTAAACAATGAAAGATTCTACCTCAAGCCAGGTGTGGTGGCACACACCTTTAATCCAAGCACTTGAGAGGCAGAGGTAGGAGGATCACCATGAGTATGAAGGCAGCCTGAGACTACATAGTGAGTTTCAGGGCAGCCTGGGCTAGAGTGAGACCCTACCTCAAAAAACAAAACAAAAAAACAAACCAAAAAAAAAAAAAAAAAAACAAAAGAAACACAGAAAAAAAAAAAAAGATTCCACCTAAAACAATGTGGAAGGTGAGGACCAGTACCTGAAGTTGTTCTCTGATATCTAAACACACACACACACTGGTTATGGTGAGTTTAGATAGAGAATAGGTACAGATAAGTAGCAGATAAATCATCATACTAACTGTGTGTAGTCCTGATCAGAATGACAATTATCATGTACATAGCTGAGATCTGCTCTTTTTTGTTGGATGTGTTTCACAGTCGGGCAGATTGTTTGGATTAAGTTGCAAACATCAAAGAAACTGAAAAGATTTGTTTTATTTCACCTGCTAGATCTATAAATAAACAAAAAATTGTTTCTTATAGAAAACTGGAGGTCCTTAACAATTAATCTACTTAATTCATAGAAGGGGAGGGTGGAGTAGGAGTGCCTATTTTTGTCCTGTGAACTGGACAAGCTTCAGAAATCAGGGATGGCAGCTTTTTGGTTTGAGATCCAATTCCATACTCTTATGCTCTTACGACAAAATGTGTAATAAACTGCACTCTGTATGTCTCTGATGTCTCCAATTTGGAAACCATCACATTCCCTCTGTGTGTGGGTGTGTGTGTGTGTGCATCATGTACATGTGTGTGTGTAAGTGTAGTACATGTGGTGTGATGTGTATGTGACATGTGCATGTGTGTAATTCAGATGAGTGTTTCCCATGTGCTCCTGCATCGTTCATGTATGTGTTTCCTTGAAATAGAAACTCTCACTTAACCTGAACTGCCACTTTCAGTCAGCAAGCCACAGCGATTCTCTCATCTCTGCCCCCATGGTCTGGAATTTCAAATGTACGCAGTGATGATCAGTTTCTATGTGGGTACTGGAAAGCGAACCTGAGTGGTCTCAAGTCCTCTCAGATCCTCATGATTACACAGATTATCAGTTACTTTCTCATTCCTGGGACAAAATACCTTACCAAAAACACGTATGGAAGGAAAAGGGATTTATTTATCTTACAGTTCCAGAGAGTAGAATCCATCATGGTGGTGAAAGAGCAGTAGGTCAGAGTGGGAGGCTGACATCACAGCGTCACTTCAGCATGGAAAAAGTAGAGTGAGCGAGCAGCAAGCAGGCTGGGGCGGTCACCCCTCAAGGTTTCCCCAACAGTAAAACACTTCCCCAGCAGAGCTCTACCTACAAAGATTCTACAGCTTCCCAGAGCAGCACCACATGTGGGGATTAGGTATTCAATCACATAAACCCATGGCAGAGGGTGACATTTTCTCTTCAAACCACCACACGACACAAGTGCTCTTACCTGCTGAGCCTTCTTCTCTGCCCTGGTCATGTATTCATGTATTTTCATGGTGTCACATGGACACACAATTAAGACAATCACCAAAACAAAGGCCTTTGTTGCTGATTTCTCAAAGGTTAGACAATTTTTTCTTCAATTTCAAGCCTGGTGGAATGAGATTGAGTGGAGGTAAAAGGTGATAAACAGAATATTTAGTCTGACAATATGATTTCTAGAAATTTTTTAGCATGGTACCTTGACACAAGCATTTGCCTCCCAGGTCTGCTTTCTCTCTCTCTCCATTCCAAGTCAGTCATAAGTATAGTTTGTCTCATCAAAAGCATCACATTGATATGCTTCTGGGTGGCTGACATGAGGTGGCAGATTTGAGAGAAGCCTGCATTTAATGCCATGAAGATGGATAGACAGAGTCTAAGTATGAAGCATTAGAAAATAGAACATACCACCTCCCACCACCAGCACAGCTGATCACCATGGTCTGCAGATGTGACTGTGATGTTTCTTGGACAATGAAGAAGAGAAAATTACACTGTTGCTAATGAACAGTCAGGAAAAATCCACAAGAACCAAGAACATGAGTTTTCTCAAACATAAGAAATGTGGTGGTCATTCTGTCAACCCAACAGATAGAATGACAACCATGTCTCCACAGAGAGTGTCACAGCAAGGAAGTGGCAGAAGAAGTCATATAGACTCACTGGTGTGTGAAAGTAGAGAGTAGAGACTGGATTAGAAGTTTTGAAAAACAATGTTGTCAAATTGTGGATGTGAAGAGGAGATTCAAGCTGACCTCCTATTTCATCTCTGACATGTCAAGACCCTGGAAATCACCAGTCTTATCCTTCAACAAGAAAGTCAATTTGAATTAAAAATTACTTTTATTAGGCCCTTCTGAGAACAGAGGCCATAGGGAAATGCCTCCTATACCTCTGAAACCTGGAGAGATGAGGCAATGAGAGATGGCCACTGAAGCTGTATACTAGTAGAAGAACTTCAAGGTTAATTTTAATGCATTTCTAAATGCTGACCATAGACTAGTTTGAGAGTTAAAACCCCTGGAGCACCATCTTAGTATGTGTCCCCATACTTTCATGCTTTTTTTGTATTTTGTTTATTTATTTATTTTAAATATTTATTTTATTTATTTATTTATTTGACAGAGAAAGAGAGAGAGAGAGAGAGAGAATGGGCATGTCAGGGCCTCCAGCCACTGCAAATGAACTCCAGACGTTTGTGCCTTTTTGTGCATCTGGCTAACATGGGTCCTGGGGAATCAAACCTGGGTCCTTTTGTTTTGCAGACAAACACCTCCAGCTCTGTATTATTATTTTTTTTTTTTAGAGAGAGAGAGAGAGAGAAAAAAAATTGGTATGCCAGGGTCTCAGCCACTGAAATTGAACTCCAGATGCTTGTGCTATTTAGTGGGATCTGGAGAGTTGAACATGGGTCCTTAGGCTTTACAGGCAAGCACCTTAACCACTAAGCCATCTATCTAGCCCTTTCATGTTCTTTAAAAGATATTTTATTTATTTATTTGTGTGGAGAGAGAGAGGTATGGAGGAGAATATGGGCATGTCAGTGCCTCCCGCCTCTGCAAGAAAATTCTAAACCCATGAACCACTTTGCGCATCTGGCTTTCTATGGGTACTGGGGAGTTGAAACTGGGTGGTCAGCCTTTGCAAAGAACCTCTCATACACCTCATATAGTGGTAAGCCTAAACTAATGACTTTTGCCACCAACCTTTCAGTGGTTTTGGAGACACTTGATTAAACCCTAGTGTTTTCCATTTTTCATTTGTTATATCCTAGACATGAGTAGATGTGAAAAAAATGTCATGTTCTCAGTAAGACTTAGTGATAAACATGTGGCTAAGATAGGGAGAAGCTATAGAAATGTTTAGCATGTTCAAGACTCAGGTAAAGTTGTGATTGGAAGGAACAATGGCATAAGTAAAGATAATAAATTCTCTCAGCATTTATACTGCTCATGGTACATGAGCAACCCACAACTGCAGAAAATAAAGACAAACAAATACACCTTAGGCCATTCAGTAACTGAGTAAAATGCATGGTTGTTTTCTTCTGTGTCTATTATTTTCTACCAGATCTCCACTCAATAGGCCTCTCATATACCTCCATCCATCTGTCCGTGTCTTATCAGTTACCAAGCACGACACTGTAAAGTACAAGTTCGGTACAGAGAAGTAAGAGAAGCAAGAAATCCTGGCTCAACAATAGCACTGGGTTTATTTGGGGTAAAAAAAAAAAAAAGTCTGTGGAAGTGAATCTCTTGCAGAGGTCCAGAGCCTACATTGACCCAAAGGCTGGGAAGTTACAGGGCCTGGAGGAGGAAGAAAGTGAAGCAATGAAGGTTGGAGAGTTTTACAGCTAGCCATTCCCATGTTAGGAGTCAATGGGAGTGACTGCTACTAACCCCATTAGGATAAAGGAAGTGTTACTGATCCCATCAGGAGGAAGGTACTAGGGGTAGAAAGTTTCAGTTTAAACAGAAAAAAATTAAGTATTCTAATTCTGTGCAATTTTCTTCACAATATGGAGACTCTTAGGGCTAACATTCCTGACTTTTATTTTTATTAATTGTTAGCAAGGCAAGATAATCTTGGAACTGAGGACTATTGGTACCTTAGTTGGTAGTGGAAGAGGATATTGTTTACTTGTTGGTTAGTAGTGGTTTGGATTAGGGAGTTAGGCCTTTGAGAGGCAAACTTGGTAATAGGGTTTCGTTGTGTCATAGAAAGTCTCTGGAAGGATCACTCCAATGGCAGAGTTAGTTGTGTCATAGAAAGTCTCTGGAAAGAGCACTCCGATGGCAGAGTCAGTGAAAGCAGAGGAGCTTATTGCCTGGGGCCAAAGAGCTTGAGGTGATCCTCCAAAGAAGCTTCGGCCCTGAGCACAGGTCATATTTCCATTTTATAGTTTTCGTAGCCCAGGGGAGGGGCTAAGTGAACAAACAAGATGTGACAATTTGCATATCAGTCATTTCTGTAGTCTAGCCACCCTAAGAATGGATTCCATTGTACTTTGTTTTAGTCTAAACTGTCTTTCCTTTTTATTATCACTTTGGGCCCTTTCTGGACAGTTCCTTCTTTGGGATTTTTCCATCTGTTGACAAAGATAAGTTTTAGCTCCTCAGCCATTAACTCTTACAGTAACTCAGTGAATCAGTTCAACTTTTAGCTTCTTTTCTACCACATTCCCTCTTCTTTATCATCATAACACCTAATGATTTTGTATGTAATGGCTGGTATACCTGGGGTATCACCTGTATTTTAATTATTTCCATCCTAGATTGTATGAATTTGGACAGAATATTTAGACCATAGGATTTTTAATGTGAGTCCCAGCATAATTATTATGAGAGGCTCCATTAAAGGAACTGGCCAGTGTCCCCATGTAGTCCACATAGGGGGCAGGCTCAAGGTTTGGAATATATCAGCTGTAAGACCTCCAGAGTCGTGGGTAAGCATGACTTTGAGGGCCAAGCGTGTGTCAGTTGTCATTGGGAATGCTGACACTGTTACCATTAAACGTTGTATTTAATTTTCTGTAGCAGGAAGTGGTTCATGATTATTATCTTTGAAAATATAGATGAAAACACAAAAGAAGTATAATGAAAGACTGAGAGCCAGGAGGGCCTTCTCTGTACAAGATTAGTCAGCAGGGTGATTGTGACTAATCCTATTGTGAGGAGGAGAGCATAGGACATTCCTGCAATACATGGGTGGGTGTGGTATCACATTCCTCAAAAAGAAACAGATACTCCTGTGGAAGGAAAAGGATGTAATATAAGACAATAGTAAAGAACTATTCAGGGTGAAAGACATAAAAGCCTCTTGGAACAAAAGTTTCTCTATGGATCCCATGAGGTTATCAAATGAGCTGATGGGTTAGGATCCCACCCACGTGGCAGATTTTTCAGCATCTCATGTTGAAGTCCTCAGACTTCTGTCATGCACGGATCAGGGCCAAAGTCTTTTTGGAAGAGGCAGATGCCCTCCAGAGCTTGACTTTGGGGGGACCCTCTGGGTCACTGGTGACCTATTAACTGTTACGACTGGCTGAAGACACTGTCTTCTTAATTCTTGTGTGCTGAGTTTGTATCATTTGGCTGATGGGTATGGGCCAAATTTCTCAAAGGGTATGTAGAGCCCCTTGTGTTACAAAGTTTAAGGAAGTACATCACTGGCAGGAGAATCGGCTTACCTCTATAAATCTAAACAAAGAGATACCATCAAACAACAAGCATCACCAACATTAGCAAGTACGAACAGTCAGAACTCTAAATTGATTTTATATCTTAGAAGTAGGCTCTAAATTTCCCTAAAAATACTTTAGGGCTTGATTGTGAGATATGTCCTTAGTGATATACCTCCTTTTAATAAGACATGTCAAGGAGGGATTGGACTAATACAAATCAGTAACTATCAGGTAAACATAATCAGTGAGGACAATTTTGCCTCTTTGATTTAAAGGCAAATAGTGGCTGACTAATCAGGGCCAGGGAGAGGCAGAAGGCTCTACATATCTGATTAGCAAAACATACTTAGTTAAAAAGGTGCAGAACATATCTGGGCAGCAAAGCAGATCTGGTCAGAGAATGACACAATACTTTAAAATCATTCTGATTAGCATTTAAGTTTAGTTCTCAGGTGACAGTGTGAGCTATATCCAGAACATAGAAAACATGCACATTTTATCTTTTAAGTATCTGTCAGTTATAAGTATAGACAGACCATGTTAGCAGCCCTGGAAACAATATTTTATCCACAACTTTAAATCAATTTATTTGATATAGAAACTGTATTTCAGGAAAAGACAAGGCATTATAAAAACTTGACATCTGTGTTTGAAGACAACTTTGCCTAGTCTTTATACTGTAGGTAGGTACCAATTACTCCACAAACTGGAAACAGAATAGCAGCATTTAAGATCATTTTCTAGAGCAGTGAAAATGTCTTAAGTGTCAATATATCAATAAGCAATGAACAATACAAAAAATCAGACAATTACTTAAGTAAAACATTGACTAAGATTGAGTATACATAGCTTAAGAATAAAGCCAAACCTGGTCATTGTTGAGCTAAATTAGTCTGATTTTAACAAACATTAGAGACATTATGATAGATATAAAGTGATTTCATCAATTACCCTTAATTATTGAATCATTTTTAAGTTTAACATAAGGCAATATTTACAACTGGTAGAATATATGATGCCTAGACAAACTATATTAACATTGTTTGTATATTGCAGGCTTTCCTAGAACAGAAGGAGTTTCCTCAGTTTCCCTAAGAACAAAGTCACAGTGAGTGACTAAATATCCCTTTATAAGGCTTAGACAATAATCTCAGTGATAATCACCCAGTAAAACAGTATGAATAAGACAAGAACCATCTTAAGGGTACAGTGTTTTTTTAAATTTTTTTGTTTATTTTTATTTATTTACTTGAGAGTGGCAGACAGAGAGAGGCATATAAAGAGAGAAAGAGAGGGAGAGAGAGAGAGAGAGAGAGAGAGAGAGAGAGAGAGAGAGAGAATGGACATTCCAGGGCCTCCAGCCACTGAAAATGAACTCCAGATGCGTGCGTCCCCTTGTGCATCTGGCTAACGTGGGACCTGGGGAATTGAGTCTTGAACCAGGGTCCGTAGGCTTCACAGGCAAGCGCTTAACCACTAAGCCATCTCTACAGCCCTACAGTGTTGTTTTTTTTAAGATATAATAACCTTATTAAATATTAAAAGGTTGGAAAATAGAGGAACATAGAAAACTTGGTTGAGAATTTTAGAGTTAGTCTTTTACAACCTAAGAACTGTTATTATGACCAGATTAACATCACTAAGTTAAAGGTTTAAATTTATAACTTAAATGTCATAACATCCTGCAAACAGCTAGGGCCATTCTTTGTTAGTCTGATATAAACTCCAGGCTAATAATCATCTTAATCTCAAGTAGTTGCTAATCTAATTAAGCACTTTAAGACTTAATCAACTTTGTCTTTAAGCCTTCTATTTAATTTTACTTATGTCTTCATTTACATACTTTTACTTTCCAATCTGTGTAACCACTCTGTAACAATCTTCTTTATCAAACATTTAATATCCAACATTTAAAGTTTCTTCTTCAGTTTATCCTTTTATCTAGTTTATCTCATTATAATTACCAGCAAAACTTTTATTGTCCTTATTATAAGACCTTTTAATATGACCTTTTAAGCTTTTTTCTTTTGCCCTCAAAATTTTCTTTGAAATAATCTTTTATAAATGAGAAGACCAGACTTGACTTACATTATTTACTCAGAATATACATATAGATTTTATTATTCATTGATTTTTGGAACCTTCTTATCAGCTGTCTGAAATATATATTTAAAAAAAGTTTCTGACAAACTCAGTATTGAGTACTTCTCAATCTAAACATAAGCCTTGGGGCTATTTCTGTTAGCAGTTTCATAGAAACATGGAGAGATAAAGTAAACTTAAAACAGTTACATATTTCTTATAAGAAATCCCCATATCTCTACAGCAACTTGGGACTCACCCATCATCATGATGGGACCAGGACCCTGAGATTCCCTGTGCCTGTAGCTCCCCCTGGCTCTGCAAGGCAAGGAAGCCAAGAAAGCAGAGCCATCAGGGATTTCCCTGGGGGTGGTATAAGCCCAGAGATGTTTATGCCTTGTCTCCCTGTCCAGTGAGACTTGTCAAGTTCCCCTCCTGTTCTAGGGCCATGTGGCCATCATGTAGGTTAAGACCTGCTGGGGAAGCACTAAGTTACACATTGCAACTGCAGGCGCATGCTCACGTGTAGCTCCCATTTTGTCCTTGCTGTGGAGAGCTGCCCCAGGTGCAGCAGGTGAGTCAAGACAGAGTTTCCCCAGGTTTTCAGCATTTGCCTGGGACTGGCCCCAGAATTTGGCTATTCCTGATTGACCTTTTGCCCCTGGGGAAGACAACAGGACAGCATAATCCTTCTCTGCAAGTGTGGAGGGGCTCTCTCTCCTCTTCTGGTAGGCCTATGGTTGGGTTTAGGGCTTGAGTGACTTTCATCACATTTGTTTAACTCAAAAGCATTTGTAAAACCTTGCAGGGAGATTTTTTTTTTTTTTTTAGGAGTCCTACCCTTCCTTTTGCTCTTACATTCTTTCCACCACCTCTTCCACATTAGACCCTGAGCCTTGGAAGGTGCAATCGAGATGTTACTCAGTACTCCAGCCACTTCTTTCCAGCACTGTCTTTTCTTTCTAATTTCTTCCTCAGTATCAGGCCCTAGAATGGTGGAATTCCCCAGTATCCCAGACAACATTGTATCCTTTTACCCCCTTTCTGTGGCCTTGAGTTTTGCCAATTTTAAGTTCTGCCACTAGTATCTGATTACTGGAGAGCATGTTAGGAGGCAGCTATGTGGGGTGATCTCTGGCCTTGAAGCTTCTGTTCTAACTCTAGTTGAGTTTTTGTTGTTGTTTTTATTTTGTTTTCCCAGGAAGAGTTTTGGATTTCTTTCTGGGCTACAGGGCACCTCCCTGATCTTGACATTTTATAACTTTTTTTAAAAAAATTTTTTGTTCATTTTTATTTATTTACTTGAGAGCAACAGACAGAGAAAGAGGCAGAGAGAGAGAGAATGGGTGCGCCAGGGCCTCCAGCCACTGCAAACGAACTCCAGTCGCGTGCACCCCCTTGTGCATCTGGCTAACGTGGGTCCTGGGGAATTGAGCCTTGAACCGGGGTCCTTAGGCTTCACAGACAAGCGCTTAACCGCTAAGCCTTCTCTGCAGCCCCATTTTATAACTTTTGAGAGTAGAAGAATCTTGCATTTTCCCCTGTCTGTAATCTTAGTTACTTTCCATGTTTCCTCTGGGGGCCATTCAACATTAAAAGCTGATCTTCCTAATTTACAGAGGTGTTTAATTTTTCTGATGTCATCTTAGTATTACAGTGTCCTGAATATTCCCTTCTGAAGTACGGTTTGTTTTTGACCGTGCAGTCTAGGACAGCGGACTTGGTGGAGGACTTCCCCCACACTGAATTTCCCACTGTGCGAGTGCTGCAGACGAGACACAGAGACGAAGCCGTTCTGCAGCACTCACACAGTGCAGACATATGCAGCAATGCATACTCGTACACACATTCCTATCCTGTAGACTCCAAATGGCCATCTCCCCCTCACACATTCACTCATTCATTCAGAGTTTAAACAATCTTTCTTATCTAATCCCAGTCATAACCATGATCAAGTTCATTACAGAGACCGGGAAACATCACCCTCTCTAGCTAGTTACTAAGAATGAATGCCATCAGAAAGATGGCTGTAACCTCTCAGCAGTGTTGAGGATCAGGGATTCCTCCTCTTGTGGGGATCAGTCCAGGCTGGCTCCTCCAGACCTAACTAGTCACAATCTCCAGTTTCCCTGGGGAATTCTTACCTGGTCCAGACGTCTGGCTCAGGCTCATCTTCTTCCATTCAGGAACTTTGATCCCTTTCCTTCAGTGTGGATTCAGAACTCATTTCTCACTCTCATAACTGCTGTCTTGTCTTCTAAGGAGAAAGCAAACCTACATACTCATGTTGGTGAACAAATCCTCTTAGATCTTTCTCCTCCCCAAAGTGCATTGCCCTAGGTCTTGCCTGATTTGAGATGTTGGGAATGATGGGTGATTTAAGCAGGTTAACTTTCTCCTACACTTGTAGGGCAACTATCCTTGAAGGTGTTAGAGAAGCTTACAGAAGCTTTCAGGGAAGGAGGAAGAAGCTTTGCAATGAATATCACAAGATGGAGGCTGGGGACAGTGTTCAGATTGAATGGGGATAAAAAGTGGCCACTAGCAATAAACTGGTGCTTGATACTTTTGCACAGATCTCATTTTCTCTCAGGAGTCCTTATGGTTTGGGCTCCAATGCAAATGTGTCAAACATACCAGTAGAAATGACACAGACAGTGATAACATCATAACAACAAAAACAGCCTTTGCACCACCTATTATCTTTTCTAACCACAGTGTGATAGAAAGGTTGACTACTGAGAAGTGAAAAATGAAACTTCTTGTCCTTTTAGTTGTTTGTTTCATTACTCTGGTTGGAGACTCTAGGCTTCTAAGCCAGTCTTCAGATCCTGGCCTGGGTTTTAGCAATAAATGTGCTTGCCATTTGGAAGGGAGTTGGGGAAAAGGTCATGAGCTACACACACAGTCTCAAAATTAGTGTTCTTTATAACTTGCTAATTCCTCACTCTGTCTCCCATGTCTTTCCACTGAACTCTGTAAGTTTTTAAGCTGACCTTCTCCTAGTGCAAACTTATTTGCTATCCTTTGAGCAGCTCATCTTGATTCAAAACTTTGTTCTGTGTTTCTCCTGCTATTCTCCCAGTCACAACAATCTGCTTTCCTTCTTCCCATCTCTCATTCTTACCCATTCTGTTTGTTCAAAAGTTGATCTCTACACAGATTTTCCTGTTCATGTTGTAGCACTTGCATTTATCTGCTGAAAGTCAAGTACCTATTGCCTGTTCATGTCTTGGGTAACATAGATTTTATAACCTTAGAAGCCATATGAACGAACCGAAATTCAATATTAACAGGTTCAAAAACAAATTGCCAGCTTATTTGTGAATACTTTTTAAATGTATAAAACAGAGTGTCCCTTTGCATATGCATGTTTGAGTTACTGGCTTGATTATAGATTGATCAAGATTCCAGCCCTTTGTGCAGAGTAAAAGCAGTAACTCTCATCTTAAAATGTTTCTATTAGTATCATGCTAACATTCGTAATTAAATGGAAAATTACTTTCAAAGAGGCTTGGTGAATACATTTCTTTTTATTGTTGGGAAAAGTTAGTTGTGCTTTAGAACTTTCAATAAGTTTCTGTACTCTCTCAGGCACTTCAGGTGACAGAAAATAAATAAGATGAATATTTTGCTGTTTAACCTGCTTCTGATTATGTTTAGTTCCATTAAGTTGTTGGTGGATTGTACTTAGATCTAGTTTTTTTTTCTTTTAAGTTTCAGGGAAATATTTGCAACAATGAGTTTTATAAAAATAGATACTTGAAGAATGCTAATTGTGAGCCATCTGTGGTAGTACACATCTATAATCCCACCACTTGAGAAGTGGAGAGAAAAGGATTAAGATTTCAAGACCAGCCTGGCCTACATAGTGAGATCCTGTCAGAAAAAAAAAAAAAACACAAATGAAGATAATTTATCAAGACATGAATACTAATGTGTACACATTCATAATGTTTACCCACTTATCTATTTTAGACATTCTTTGTAATTATTTTAACTGGTATTTATAAGATACTTTGACCTTAATTTTAACTGATCTTATATATTTTTAACTTTCTATAGCCAATTCTTTTTTATTTTTATAAAGCATATGGTATCACTGCACATTTTTCTGGTAGAAGTAATTTAGACTCAAATATTCAAATTTAAAAACATAAAATCCAGGACTGGAGAGATTGCTTAATGGTTAAGGACCTGCCTGTGAAACCTAAGGACCCAGGTTTGGTTCCTCAATACTCACTTAAAGCAGATGTATAAGGGGCACATGCTTCTGGAGTTCTTGTGCAATGGCTGGAGGCTCTGACATTCCCATTCTCTCTCCGTATTCTTCTCTCTGTGTCTCCCTCTCTCTCTCTCTCAAGTAAATAAATAAAATTTAAGAAAACTATCAACCATTAATAACTTGATTAAATTTTGATGAGATATAATTAGTTTGAAATAGGAATAGATAACCCATGTGTTAATAATGGCTATTTTACCAAGTCAGATAATTTCTCTCCACTAGTTATTTTCTGTAATCTAAGTAACTTTTTAGGTATTTACATACAGGTTATACTTAGTTTTGCCAAGAATATATCAAGGTATTTTAGAGTTGTGAATATGAATAGGCACCTTTTACCTCTATACAGTGAATTTGATTAAAGTTAGCTGCAGAGAAGTTTTAGTCTCATCTTTTATAAGACCCTACATAACTCATTTTAAATTAATTTTAATTCCTAGAAATTTAGTTTCACATCTGATGTTCAATTCGTATAAATGACACAATAATGAACGATTATACCCAAACCAATTTGGTGAACCAATGAGTCTATTGGAGTTACTCAACACAACTCATGGACACTGCATCTCTGGAGCACTCTGCATCACTACCCACTACTGGCAGCCCCACTGGAGAGCCTCTGTTCCCCAAGCAGTTGTTTTGTCTTCATGTAACCTTAGGGCAGTGCCTTGCAACCTTTTCCCTGTCTTGTTGACTTCTGAGTTTCTGGAATTTTATTCCTCTATCCCCTCCCTTGCAGGAAGGAATGTTTCATTTTCTCCTTTCTCTCTTCAGGAGAAAATAATACAAGTCAGAGGAATATGCAACACAATAGTAAGTCACAACTAAGTTTCATATTTGAAGTAAGTTCTTAATATTTTCTAAAATTAAAGTTTTTATACCTTTTTACTAGTCTCTCCTGTGACTACACAACACTAGGTCATCCTTATCCACTGAACTAGGCTTCTTATTTTTATCCAGAATACTATCCAGAATCCGGACTCAAATTTGTTTCCTTTCCCTATAACCTACAGTGGGAAAATCAGAAAGCACTTGTGTTGCTGTTTATTTTCCTTCCAGTCATTTTAAATAAATCTTTGACGTCAGTTAGCCACAAAGACCATTTAAAAGAACATAAATAATAGGTATAAGCTCCCATTTCTCAGCTCTGAAACCAAAATCTCACTCAGTGGGCCTGGCATAATGTTATTACTTAGTAGTGTGCTAGGCCCCATTGAAAGAGCCTACTTCAAATCATGAGACAGATATTGGAAAGAAATACACTGGGACAGACTGTACATTTCAGTAGTGTGGAAAGCTTTGTTACAGAAAGCAATGTGATTTGGAAATTGCTTCATAGTCATGAAGAAAACATTCTGGCCATGCTGAGGGATGTTCCAGACACTGATTTGTGACTTGTCGTAGCTACACAACACTTTAAGGTCAACAGAAAGGTCAAAAAAAAAAAAACCTGTCCAAAGATTAGAATGAACATTTATTTGTGATTTGTGAGGAGAATTTAGACCTGAAGTCTACATGACTAGACCAGAGATGTTCTGGCTACAGTTCACTTGTTATTGGTACCATATGATTCACACACTGGCATTCAATGATGTAAGGGCCACATTGGCTGCCACAACAAAATCTCAGTTATTAAGTTTTCAATTTGGGATTATTGATGTAACACAGATATAGTTTTGGTTATTTTCATTTGTTTTATTCCTCTAAGGATATGTAGGAAGATACCCATCTTCCCATCAGTTTCCAGCTATTTCAGGCCACAATTGTCAAAGGAAAGCTCTTATAAATTTTCACAAATTATTTCCTTTAAGATTCTAGGAAGGTTGGATATAACCTGTCAGCCTATAAATTATTGTGAACTTGAAACTTATTAATTCTTTACATTTTCTAAGAAGCATAACAAGATTATTACCTTAAAATTGTAATGATTAGGAAATTTGTATCCACTGACATCAGATGCTTGCCACCATAATAAGATAAGAGGGGAAAATGAAGGGTGGTTTAGTTTGGGAATACCTATTGGGACATGCAGAATACAGAAATGTTCCTCCCAGGACTGATCACTGGACCACAGGGAACAAAGACTTTTATATCTTTTTTGTTTGTTTGTTTTTTGAGGTAGGGCCTCACTCTAGCCCACGCTGATCTGGAATTCACTATGTAGACTCAGGGTAGCCTCGAATTCATGACAATCCTCCTATCTCTGCCTCTCGAGTGCTGGGATTAAAGGCATGCGCCACCACACTTGGGAGACTTCTATATCTTAGCAGTACTTTGTGTCAGTAGGAAATTATTGTGTCACAGTTAGTATAGTTTCATGGATAATTCAAAAGAAGATGTTTAAGGAAAAGGTATACCAGAAAAATTATACTAGTGTGTTTCTAAGGAAGAGATAAGGGAAACATACCTAACAAATGCTTTATCTGTGTTTATGTAGTATATGGTATATGTGTGTGTATGTGTGTATAGTATTGTGGTATGTGTGTACATGTGGTCTGTGTGTATGTTTGGTATGTTTTCATGTGTAACATGTGTGCTATATATGTATGTGTATAGAATGTGTAGTGTGTGTATGTGTAGTATGTGCATGTAGTATGTATGATGTGTGCATGTGTGGTAGGTGTGACAGCAACCCATGAGCTGGCAGCAGGGGTAGAATAAAAGGGGCAAAGGAGAAAGCCAGCTGAGTACAGGCATTATTTCTCTCTGCTTCCTGGTCACCATGATGTGAACTTCTCTGTTCTGCTATGCTCTCCACGCGACAGTAAACTGGAGACTGTCAGACAAAAGAAATCCTTTCCAGAGGATTATAAGTACTAAATATCAAAAGGGGAAAGCCATGAAAGTGTTCTACTAATAATCAAGTCATCTTTGCTTCACATAGCTACAATATCAAAACTCTTATAGGGCTGAAGAGGTGGTTTAGTGGTTTAGGTGCTTTCCTAGAAAGCCAAAGGACCCAGGTTCAATTCCCCAGGACCCATGTAAGCCAGATGCAGGAGGTGGCACATGCGTCTGCAGTTTTTTTGAAGTGGTTAGAGACCCTGGGGTGCCCATTCTTGCTCTTTCTCTCTCTCTTTCTCTCTCTCTGAAATAAATAAAAAAAATAAAATATTTTTTAAACTTTTTTAAAAAAAATTGGTTATTATAGTTTCACTAATTGGCATCAATCCTCTAGCATACTATTCAGATTTTGATCACCATGGCATAATAATTGTGAGTAACTGCATAAAGTTAAAATCTTTCTCATGGATCTTCAACTCACAAATCTCCATGTCTATAGCACATGTGAATCATAAGCAGACCAATCTTGTCACTTCTTTAAAAATTTGTCAATGTCTGGTCATCATTCACCTGTTAATTCTGTTCACATGCTAACACCAGAGCATACAGCTCTGCTCTTTACTTTTTGTACAGTGATTGATTTATATAACATTTTTCAAAATGGTTCCTTAAAAGAAAACATTGAACAGTAGATGAAATGTCACCAAGTGAAGGAACAGAAAGAAACAAAAACTGATGGCTGTGTGATAGTTCATTTTGTTTGTCCACTTGGAGGGGCTAACAGGTGCCCACATAGCTAGTACAGCATTATTTCTGAAGTATCCTGGAAGGTGAGGGTGGTTATAGAACTGATCAACATCTGAATCATTAGACTGCCTGAGGACTGGCTCACCCTCAACAGGTACAGGGGCAGGCATCATTCCATAGAACAAGAAAGTGAAAGGAAATTTACTTTCCCTTGCTCTTGGGCATTAGCACTTCTGGTTCTCAGGCCTTTGGATGTATACAGGACTTAGCCTACTGGGTCCCTGATTTCCAGGCCTTTGGAAGAAAGCTCAACAAAGAAGTGTGTGCCTGTCATTAAATAGAACATGACTATATCTATAAATCATTTTGCCCTATTTTTCTGAAGAAATGTATAAGTGAAATTTAAATTGAATGTAAACTGATTAATGGAAGAATGTCTATCTGTTGGAATATTTATACTGTTCACGAGATTCCAGATGGAGCAATTTGATGAGGAAATGAAGAAAGTGGCTGTAATCACAGTACAAAGCTGCCCAGAGAAGTGATACTGGAAGAAAACCCATCGAGGCAATTCTCAGAGGCACCTCCTGACCTTGAAAGCTCATAAGATAGATAGTGGAAAGTTCATCCAAACTTAGAAAGTGATATGAGGATTTGTCACTGCATGGTAATTAGCTGATGACTTCGTGATGAATGCGATAGGATGTGAACTGAGTGAGCATCCTTCAAAGTATACTCCAGGTTTTTACAACGAAGTAAAAGCACTTTAATGTTTCACTGAATTTTTTTCCATTTTTCTTATGCCTTTATAATCTATAGTGGAATAATTCTTAGTATCTTGTCAAACGTGTTTAAAGGTCATAGAACAAACATAATTTTCTCCTTCAATAAGCTCCCAATGTAGTTTCTTTTTGTACCATAATTCTCACTATCCTTACTGTGCTAGGATGTAGGAGTGGGAAGGGAAACTCCATGGTAGATACACAGTAAAACAGAACTACATAGATCCCAACTGAGTGGTTATGAATAAGGTTGGAGATAAGGGGTGGGGAGCATGTCTAGTACTGTTAGTGAAGAATGTAAATGGAACCTTTGCGTGGATACAAACTCCAGGAGAAAACTGTGAGCTTTGGACCCATGATTATCTAGAAAAGATTCACATATGTGAAATATTAGATGCAACTATATAGACAGAGTGGATAGTTTGGCCTGTGGCTGGAGGAAAAGCACAAAAACTATTGTGGGTATAAACAAAATGAACACTTATCATTCTCATACTATTTTATATGCCATTGGCTTAGTGAAAAAGACTGACTGATTTAAAAAATATTTCTTTAAACAAGTTGAAAAAATCTGCTCATCCTAAATCTTCCTAGTTTGGTATGATTTTTTTTAAAAACAGAGGATTTTCCTTCTTAATGATAAGTGTCCCTTTCTTCATTTTAAGTAGGTATTATTTCAGTGATGTTATTTCAGAATTTAGCCAACAAAGACAGCTAAAAGAGCAATGCATGTCAGATGTCCTGTGGGGTCAAGAAAAAAGAAGTGTGTTCAGAAGAGGGATTATGTAATGGTTCCAGCTCAGCTCAAAGACCATGTCCAGCTGGATTAGAAGGGACAGATTCCTGCCTTGTTGGAGCTCTAGCTATGGAAGCTATTGTTTTGTGGTGTGAAATACTGTAGCCATGCACCACAGTTGGTTGACATGATTTATTATGATGAGTCAAGTACAGAAGTAAAATGTTCTTTATGATAGGACAGATTCCATGAGCTAGTGAGAGAATCCACCCCTGTGTTTAAGATTTTCCAGAGGCCTCTTCCATCTCACTTTCTATCTCTCCTCAAATCATTTGCCAAAGCTATTCTTTATGAGACAGTGAAGTGGCCAAAAGAAAACAACAGGGCATAAATTAGTCATCTCTTTTGTTAACATTTTTCCTGAATGTGTGTATAGAGTTAAGGACAGGTACTGTTAAAATAATAAACATCATTGAAGTGTTTGAAAGTGTTGCCAGTTCTTGTGACTGAAAGCTTTCCAGAGAGCTGGATTATCTGGAGGGCTAAAGCAGACTTTGCCTGTGTTAGTATTAGGCAAAAAGATCACTGATGCATTGTGAGACTGTGATGAATATGGAAGAGGTTGCCTTGACCTTACCCCTTCATCAGCTCTCTGTCTAATCACTCTATGAGCCTCTTCAAATGCTGCATCCCTGAATGGCTGGAATTGAGTTGATGTCTGATTCCCTAACTAGACCCACAGACCCACAGTTATCCTACATGCCAATGGGTAATATCTTCATGACTTACATAGGATATCCTCAGATAAGGGTCACCACTTCATATACCTCAAAAATTCCTGATGGTCATTATTCTGTGCCATCTTTGGGAGAGGAAACTACAGTCCTTTGTCTTATCAGGTTTGGAAAACATCTGTACCTTCTATGCTGAGGGCTAAAGCATCTGGTACTACAGATTCATCATTCACTTCAGAATGCCCGATTTGTTTCTGAAAAAAAGTGGAAACAAAGAAAGCCTGACAGATGGTTACTTGGACCCCAAAATACTGTCCAGAAAGTTGGAAAATTTTTCTATTTTTTTTTGCTATGAGTATGCTGAGGAGAGTCCCAAGCACCATACTATAGAATTACACCCCAATTCTTAGGTTTAAAGTGACCTCTTTGCCACCTCTATTGAACATGGAAATAAATTGCAATATCTTTGCTTTTACTACATCTGGGAAAAAGTACATACAAATATAAACGTACATTTATATATTCATAAATATTGCTTGCTCAATATTTTTCCTCTGCTGTTGCTTTGCTTCCAATAGTAATAACATTATACTAATAAAATATCATGTTACATTTTTAAGAATTTTCATCCAGGCATGGTGGTGTGCACCTGTAATCCCAGCATATGGGAGGCTGAGATAGAAGGATTGTCATGAATTCAAGAACAACCTGGACCAGAGAGTGAGTTCTAGTTCAGTCTGGGATAGAGAGAGATGAGGTTAAAGAAAAAACAGGGCTTGAGAGATGGCTTAGCAGTTAAAACCCTTGCCTGTAAAGCCAAAGGACCCAGGTTTGATTCCCTAGGACCCATGTAAACCTGATGCACAAGATGGCACATGTGTCTGGAGTTCATTTTCAGTGGCTGGAAGCCCTGGCACATCCATTTTCTTTCTCTCTCCCTCTTAAATAAATTAAGAAATAAATAATCTTCAAAAGAGAAAAATGAAACAGAATTCTCCTGAATATATGAATATAAATAATGTCAATGTTTATCAAGAATAACAATGAAAAGCATTCATAATAAAATTTAAAGATGAAAGACGTTCACAAATATGTTTGTAAATGTCATGAAGTATGACAGCCCATATGCATATCATTAAGTTAAATATTTTCACTCAAGAGAAAAACACATTTCCTTTCCCCTGGCTTATGAAACTGTCTTTGGCTCTGGAATCTTCCATTGGCTATCCTCTGGGTTTCAAACACAGACCTCGTATCCCATGCAGAGACATAACCTTCGTGTCCACATACTAAGCTTATGTGGTATTTAACAATAATAGGATCTATTTCCCACATTTGTCCTAAGAGCAAAGATTTATAATTCCAATAAAGATTTCAATAGAAAGGGGAGAGTAAATAGCTTAGAGAAACTCTGTTTAGAAGGTTATTCCCAAGTTTCTTTCTCACCACCCAAGGCAAAAAAAAAAAAAAAAAAAAAGCAGACAAATGAGATAAGAATTCAGAATCTACAGGGTGGGGCTGTCTTAGAATTAGTAATAATTCCTTCATAACAGCATATTACATTAGAAATTCTCTTTTGGGACAATAGTCTTGAAATGAGTTTTTAAAATCTAGGCAAATTTGTTAAGTCATAAGTAGGGAAATTGAAATCAGATATCAAGGGCTTCAACTTCTGGCATTTACTTCTGACTAAGTTGAAAGCAAGAAAACTTTAAAATATTAGTGGAGATTTGGGTCAAGAGATGGCTGAGAAGTCCTTGATGGAGCTTTATGGGACTTGGGCCACCCACGTTGCAGACCAGGATGAGCACACATCATCGGTACAAAGCAGGACTGACAGCCCATCTAGTTTCTTGATCCTGATATTTCCCAGTCATCAGCTTAGACTTGGAATGAAAGAAATATGAACGCAGTTAAGTCATGTTGTACATTTCTGCAGAATATGCACTGCTCTCTGTCTGTAGCAGGAATTTGCTTTTATGAGCAAACAAAATGATGTCTCCTCTAATGATCAACCCCTTTCTGAGACATTATAGATTCTATTTTCTCTCCTTTCATAACATTTTTTATAAAGTAATATGTATATGCCTGTTCTGGAATATTTGGAAAATCTAAAAACAACAAAAAATAAAAAAAAAACCACAAGGAATTCTAGATGATGAATTCTAGGAATTCAATATTTTAGTGAACTTTATAGTTTCTGCACAGTGTACTGAGGCTTTTAGAAATATTTTTATTTATTTATTTATTTGACAGAAGGAGACAGAGTCAGAGAGAGTATGGGCATGACAGGGCCTCCTGCCACTGCAAATGAACTCTGCATGCATGCACCACATTGTGCATCAGGCTTTACATGGGTACTGAGGAATCAAGCCCAGAAAATCAGGCTTTGTAAGCAAATGCTTTTAATCATTGAGCCATCTCTCTGCCCCAAGCTGAGGTTTTGGGCATGCCCTAGGCATGGCCTGTCAATTCCAGTCCTTTGCCCTAGGGAACTATTTAACATTCTCTTGCGTTCCTGCTAATCTAAACACCATGTCCCTGGTTCTCACCCTCAAGCTGTACAAAGAAGAATTCAGAATTGAGCTTTCTGCAGGGCTTCAGGCTCACACATTTGTTCCATGAGCTTAGCCGTCCACTGACTTAGGATGGACCCGCCATCTGCCATGGTCTCATTCCCTGCTGTCCTGGGAAGTGTTGGCTGTGCAGTTATTCTCATTTCTGACTCTTCAGCATTTCTTCTTTGATGGATCATGCAATGGAAAGTGACATGTTATAATTTCTCGTAGTATAAATTCTTAAAATTTTCATTTTTTCCTGATTTTACAACATCCTCACAAACACATATGAGATAAGGCTGGCCCCTGCTCCAAGTTGCTCTTCTTGTCATCCTCTACCTGTGAACTCATGACCTTCAAACATGTCAGCAGATACCTCTAGATCCTTTGCTCATATATGAGTCTCTCTCTGTGTGTGTACATATGTGTATGTAGGCCAGGTATGGGCATAGAGTGTCTGCTTCAGTCACTCTCCACCTTACTTTTTGAGACAGGATTTCTCACTAAATCTGAAGTTCACCACAGCAAGCTCCAGGAATCTTCCTGTCTCTGTCTTCCTAGCACAGGAATTACAGGAAAGTGCCACCATGCTCATCTTTTTTTATATATGTATGTCCTCATACATACCCAGTAAGCACTTTCCCTTTAGAGCCATCGCCCTAAGGCCTCATGGGCAAGTCTTGACCCTCCAAGGAAGGTTCTTGCCCATAGGTTCTTACCATTCTTTAGCACCCACTGGTCTTGTGAAGCGGGCTCCATTTTCATTCACCCTATTAGCCAGGGTATGTGTGCCTCTCTCCTTAGGACCTGTGAGTATATGAACTCATTCACTTTCACGGGTCTCTCTAAGTACCAATTTCCAGGGCCTTGTTGGAATGATCCCTACATATTCTATAAGGAGAACTTACTCTTCCATTTATAACATGTGTCTTTACCTTAAAAAGCTCTCCCTGGACCTCACATCTCTAAGTACCTATACTACTTTAAGTTTCCCTTTTACAGAAAAAGTTATTGCAAGGGTTTTATACATTCAATGTTTGTTCTTATCCTTTTGTTTTCTTCTTTCATCATCCCTATCAAATCCGGGCCTCAAAAACACTCATGCTGCTAAATCTAGCTATCACTGCACAGTACTGAGATACTTTGATCCTGCAGCAGCTTTCCGCACTGGGAATATTCTATTCATCTTTGTATAAACTCTCCACATGAATTTCATGACACCACCATAGACTAGTTGGTTTGCATTCTACTTGACTGGCTTTGGCTAGAGCCTTTGGTTTCTAAATAGGACCTGCTACATAATTTGTAAAGCACAGTTCAAAATGTTTCAAGAGAAGTGAGGGGAGGTCAATTAAACATGTTCAAGGCTCCTCTCATCATGCGGATGCTTGTGGCTGCACAGGTCATATGACTAGTAGCAGGGCCCTGCTCTTGTCCCTGGGATGGTGCTACACCTTCTCAGTGCTCATTAATAAGCGATATCAACCAATTCAAGTTACTTTAGGTACTATATTAGTAACAAGTTCCACAATGTATCTCAAACACTAAACTTTTCTTTATTAATTCTCAGTTCAACAATTTAGTTGCCTATTTTCCATGTGCACTATAGATAGAATGTATTCAAACTTAACATGTCTAACATGAAATTCATTTCCCACTCAGATTGCAATGATCAACTCCATTCTTCCTGTTTCTTAAGCAAAGGAAGTTAAAAGAATATCTCTTAATCCATTTCTGCTGATTTAACCAACTGCTTGGTAATTTGTAAAGGAAAGATAAATGTTTTCCAAATCTGACCAGTCAAACTTCAACCATCTGTGATCATGACACAAGCTTCCTGCCCAGCATCTCCATCACTCACCTTTCTCGGCTGCCATTGGTGGTCTCCTCTCTGCAGAAGTTGTAGTTTGCCACTACAAAAGTTTAGTCTCTCATAGTGTCTCTAAGATGCTCTTGGAAGTCTGAGTGACTCTTACTTCCTATCGCTGTCCTTTACTGTTTGTGTTGTTTCAAAGGTGATAGTGACCTCCTGATCCTGGACCACACCACACCACTGCCATCTTTGTTCTGTCCTCAGAATGGTTAGAAATCCACAAAGGACCAGTTGGCTTTAAGTATCCACTAACTTCTGAACTTAGATGAAGTATTACCTACAGGAAATGGGATTTGCCTTCCAGGCCAGATATCTAAGAGCCAGTGATAAAACCCCGTATAACAGAGGATTAGCCCTTTATTGCCAAATAGCAAATAGCTTATTTGGAGTTGTGCCCCAAAATGGCCAAACATAGATCTTAAAACATATGGAAGAACAGCTAGTACAATTTCTGTCCTCTATTCTGTTTATTTTTCCACTGTGCACTGACATCATATGTGCCTACTATGGATATGTGTATATGTATGGATATGTGTGCGCTTTATACTGCACTGCTTAGTAACAACTCATTTTTACTACTGAAAGATTTTCATATCAGGTTCCTGATAATTTTATAAAATAAGTTAATTTATATGTTTTTCTTTTAAAATATTTTATTTTTTTACAAGCAGAGAAAGAGAGAGAAAGAGAGAGAGAGAGAGAGAGAGAGAGGGAGAGAGGGAGAGAGAGAATGAGTGTGTCAGGACCTCTTGCCAGCAAATTAATCCAGACAATGTGCTACTTTGTGCATCTGGCTTTACATGAACACTGGGGAATTGAACCCAGGCCTTCAGGCTTTGTAAGCAAGTGCATTTAACCACTGAACAATCTCTTCAGACCACTTTATGTGCTTTTCTAAGATATAGGGTAACGATTTTTTTAAATTATCTGTAGTGAGAGAGCTTTTATCACAGTTTTCAATCCCTCATGTATCATATCTCTTATTAAAATAAAAAGCAATTACTGGAATCAGTAAAATAGGAAGTCCAAACAATCAAAATAAAAGTTCAATTTTTTTATAAATAAATTTGACTCAGCATGCTAAAATATTATTCTATAAAATTCATGTGAAATTTTCCAACTGCTGATTTCAATTACTATGTGATGAAATAGTTCATGATCTCTCCCAGGCCACATGGAATACTCCACAAAATCTCCATCACATTATAAGTGACATTAGTACATCAATCCAGTATGAGAGAAGAGAGGTATAATATTTTTGATGATGTACACTTTCAGCAAATAAATGTTACTAGAATATAGCCACAATATATTTACTTATAAATAAAATCATTTTGATAGTATTCTGAATTCTAGGTTTCAAGTGCTGCTTATATTCATTCATTGGCACACAATATGTAAAATACACTTGAGATAAGTTTTGTTGTAGGCAATATTGCATATATGTCTCTATTTTCTAGTAACATGTTGACAGTTTAAATTATTTGGGTCAAATAAATACTTTTAAGTTTTTTTGTTTATTTATTTGAGAGTGATAGACAGAGAGAGAAAGAGGCAGATAAATAGAGAGGGAGACAGTGGGTGCACCAGGGCCTCCAGCCACTGCAAATGAACTCCAGATGGGTGCGACACATGCACCCCTTGTGCATCTGGCTAACATGGGTGTTGGGTTATCAAGCCTTGAACCAGGATGTCCTTAGGCTTCACAGGCAAGCACTTAACCACTAAGCCATCTATTTCTCCAGCCCAAATAAGTACTTTTAAAAGTGTTCATCATCCCTAGTCATCATGGAAATGCAAATAAGTAAAACTTTGATATACCAATGTATCCTAGTCAGAATGACAATCATCAAGAAAACAAACAATAAATGCTGGGAAGTGGGAAAAGAGAAACCCTTATCCACTGTTGGTGGGAGGGTAAACTGATATGGACACTACAGAAATCAGTACGAAGGTTTCTCATAAATTTAAAAATAGATCTCCCATGTGACCCAGCTACACCATTCCTGGGTGTATCCACCTTAAGGACTCCAAGTCTACTACAGAGAAAACTGCACATCCGTATTTATTGCTTCTCTATTTAGAATGGGGATTGGAATTCGTTTCGATGCCCATTGACAGGTGAATAGATAATGAAAATATGGTACATATATTCAATGAAATTCTAGTTGGCAGTGTGTAAAATGAAATAAAATTTGCAGGAAATGACTGGGGAGATGGCTATTCTGTTGAAGGTGCTTGCTTCAAATTTATAGGGAAATGGTTGAATCTGGAAAGAATCATATAAAGTGAAGTGACTCGAACTCAGAAAGATAAGACTGCATGTTCTCTGTGATATGTGTGTTTTATCTTATAATATCTATAAATCTATCTAATGTCTATATACACACAAGTTTGAATTAAACCTATAAAAATGAAAATGTAAAAATATAATCGTTTGAGTCAATGTTTTCCACATCTGATTAGACTGACTTTCCTCAGGTATATCAGCTAGTCGACATGTGTGGCATGGCCACATGACATAGCAGCCAGGCCAACGAGTTAAACAAATACCCCTAACATAATAATTCTTTCTTTTAATAGGGAAAAATTAATGTAAATAAAATTTTTTGTTTATATCCTATTGGATATTTCAAGCAAATTTTATATTCAAAGGGACTATAGCTTTGGAACAGGCTTCTCATGGAACATCATGTCTCTCTAACCATTTGCTTAGTTCAAATTTGGACTCCTTGGTCATATCCCATACTTGGTGCACCAAAGTCCCAAAGAGAAGACAAGCAATGCTTCAGAGGTGATGTGTCCAATAAATGCTTCAGGTGCTTCTCTGTTGAGATGTATTAAGAACCAGTGCTTAGGGGATTTTTTTCAAAGATGGAAATGATGTATGATCACTGAAAGCATCACACACAAAACTGGGCATTCTTATTAACAGCAATTTAGTCTTTTGACATCCTTTTTATATTTTTAGCCTATCATTAATTAGCCTATTCCTTTTTTCTATTATTCTTGACTCAATTTTTATGATCCTCAAATATATTTCAGCTATATTTTTAAATAATTTATAACAAAATTTTATTTTGTAAAGAAATCCATACTATATTTTCTTCCATACTTCTCAGATGATGGTTGGCCTTATACAAGGATGTAGACTGTTAGCAATAGCCCTTAGTAAAAAGGAAGTGGGGGAAGCAATTATTTTAATTAAATTAAGTTAATTTAATTAAAAGCATTATTTATCTGGAACTTACACGCACACATACACGCACACACACATGCACACCACCACCAAAAACAACAATTTTTTGAGGTCCACATAAAATGATAGTTTTGAAGCCTATTAATTTATAAAAATTAAGATTTTTGAGATAATATTTTTGATTTTCATAGAGCCAAGGATTAAAAGATTAAGGTGTACTCCTATAATTAAAACTAAGACTGCAGTCATTGTATAGCAATTTCCTCCAAATTGAAAATTTTTATCATAAAGAACAAATAAATCAGGCTGAGGACCTCCTAAGTCTCAGGAAGTTCCTAAAGCTTATAATATCTACATGAACCCTCCCCAAAGTTATTTAAAGAGCAAACAACTGCTGGAGGGTGGAACTGTGGGATATGGGAGTGGGGTGGGTTCAGTCTGAGTGCTATAGAACCAGAGAAACCAAATTATGTAATATTCATGCCTCTTTGAGACAAAGGCTGCATGTCCTGAGGCAACATGAGAGAAAGCAGTCTTTGATGGACTGGCTCTTATGAGCCACTAGGGACATATGGTTGTTGCCACATGAGGGCCCTTCAATACCAGGGACTGGAAGACAATAGAGAAAGGACAGCCTTTACTGAGGGCAGCAGGAATGAAGGAAGTGGTAGGTGCTTAATGACCTGTTCACCTGGCCCCACAGGGCTGTGTTACCAGGAGAGTTAAGGAAGAAACTAATCCAGCAGAGGCCTGGGGCTAGCATGGGGCTTCTTTGTTGGGTCCCATGGTAGGTCTTGACATGTAGGAGGTTGAAGAGGCTTGGCTAATGTAGGTGATATGTCCCTAGTCATGAATGAAGTTCATAAAATGCTAACGCAAACTAAACACAAAATAGAGAAGGCCCAAGCAGACAGAGATGTCTGTTCAGATCAACAGAAGATAGACATAGAAAGATTTGTGAAAAGCTGGACTTCCTAAAGAAAAAAAAAATCGTCATAAAGCTAAATGCTATGCTAGTGAACCTCTGGAAGGCTTTAAAAACAGAAGAACAGTTCTCAGAAGGCTTAAATGATAGACCAATGCAAATGAAAAGATTAACCTTGTCCCAGGGGCAGGTTATTATGTGAGCCATACACTGACTAAAAGGTGTGCTGGGGTGAAAATTTCTCACTTAGTCCCTTAGAGCCCCTTAGACCAAAGGAACCAGCCTGAGGGGCTGGCACAACAGCAGGTGGGAGAGCCATGTCCCCATTCTCCTTTGGTCCTGTGCTTGGTCAAACAGCCTGAGTGTGACCCAATGAGCCTGGTGTGGTGGGAAGATGTGCGGAGGCTCCATGGATGCATTTCAGGATAAGGAAGTGGGACTTCTGAAAAATGTTTACAGGTTATAAAAGTCTATATGGGGTAATCCTATCCATCCATGGTGCCATCCCCACTATTGCTTTTGAGAAAACAGTTGATGGAAGCAATGAAATCTTTTTGTGCTGCATTGGATAAGGAAAAAAGAGGTCAATGTTAGCATTTTGATGCTCAGAAAGGACTGCATAAAAAGTAGAGAACACACCTAGAATGAACCCAGCCTGTGACCAAGAAAGACTCATTTATGGCCAACCCAGGAGCCACTGAGAGGACAGGGAAGCAAGCCAACACTGAGGGATGCCCATGGCTACTCACTCAGTGCCACTTGTCACTCTGCCACTGAACAGGCTGACATCTCTTGCCTTGCTTTCCTGTGAGAGCTGTCCTCTGATGGCTGCTAGCACGAAACTCCCGAGCTTCCAGTTATAAAGCCACCTATACATCACCTGATTTTTCACTTGCCTCATCAAAACTCTCTAATGGCCTAGAACTTCATAAGATCATTTAAGGCTATTGAAAGGGAGGAGTGGAACGCTTGACACCTGAAAAGAGTAAGTAGTGTACAGAAGACCAGTGCTTGAACTTGTGTGCTACTGGAGAATAATTAAAGCTCAAAACTTCTCTTTGAGCTGCCGGGACAGCAGAAAGACATGTTACATTTGTATGAAGGTTAGACCTGGCTTTTAACTTGTTCTGTCTTGGGAAAGGAACTACTTACCTGATATTCCTGATACCATTACCTCTATTATCCAGTCTTTCCTCTACGCTCTTATAGCAATTTCCTTCCAAAAAAAATCAAATCTGTTCATGTTTCTACTTTAGAAAGTTTTATCATTCTTTTGAACATATACAAGATGTCAAAATCAGTAGCGTTGACTGCCCCTCAGAGTCGGTCCTAGTCTATTTCCATGCCATGGGCTATGCTTAAACCTCTGTTTTAGCAACTTCAAACTAAGCTTCTTTATACTGAATTTCATTGAATGCTCTTTTCTCAAGTTAAACTTGCTTCTCTACCCACTATGCCCCTTCCACTTCCATGTATATATTTACGTTCTTTCTCCTTCATTTAACAGGCATCCTTGAGAGTCATTGTATAGTGTCTCTAAAATCTTTTTGCATGGTTTCACTATGCCAGTGTCTTCCCATTGGTCTGAAGCATGTTGAGAGTGGAGATGTTCTGCTTGCTTCCATTTATATCTGGGGCTGCAAGCAGTCATTGTCACATGCTATGAGAATCCTATAAATGTTTATTTTAACATGCCTCCAATAAGGAACACAATCACATAATAAAACTAAATGCTTTTTCTTCTAGAAATCTACATTTTTTATTGTTTAGATCCAACAGACTTTTTGGGGCCTAGATTTTTAAATTTTATTTTTTGTATATCATCCCCTTAGCTTTGGCCAATTATCCAAGCCTGACAAGATGGTTTTCTGTGACCAGCTTTTTCAAATCTTGAATTTGTTACTCAAGGAATATCCTTCTTCTTCCAGCTGAATCCTAGGTCCATTTATTATTGTGCTTCCATTTTTCTCATCCAAGCTATAAATAACAGTTCTGGATAGAGCCTGTTTTATGGCGTGTACCTTAATCTTTGCATGGCTAAATTTATGTTTTCTATGTTTCAACTAGCATGTGAAATCCTCAAGACAGACATCAAGTATCACTCAGATTGTGATAATCCCTTCACTTTCCTGAGTTTAGTAAACAGTACAAAAGTTCCATTATCCCTGGTGGCAGTAGGAAGCTAACTCTGGAATCAGAAGGTCTGGGATCAATGGCAGCTACCTACTTTGTATTAATTTAGCAAATTTTAGGCAAGCCCTCAGCTAAATTTTAGGCAAGCTCCTCAAGCCACACATATAGAACATTTCATGTACAAAATGGGAGAAATAATAGTACTTATGTTATTGTGTTAATTACTTATTAATTGCTGTGATCAAAATACATGACAATAGCAACTCAAGTAAAGAAAGGTATGTTTCTGGCTTCTTGTTTCACAGGGTCCATGTGGATAATGCTGCTCCCAGAACCATAAGTTATTATAGGAAAGTCCTAGCACCAGGAGTGAATTGTTAGTCAGTGAGGGTCTTGAGGTCCCCAAAATAATATGTTCATGTTCTTGATTGGCTGCAAGCACTAGATGGTAAGAACCTGTTGTTGAAGGCATCACATGCATCAGTTGCTGAATAAAGAAATCAAGGCGGAACCATGCTGGAAGCCTCTTTCCTTCTGGGTACCTCATAGTGCTAAACGTGCTATGCAAGCTGAAGAGAAAAAAAATGTTATCAATCATCTTAACTACTAGTGGAACCTACAAGCTAAATAACCAACCAACCAGGAATGATGTGTCCACAGGTACAATAATAGCATGACTGTTCTGGGGATAACCAGCTGTTGCGGTCAGGTTCACATTGCTGGCAGGAAACAACAGCTTGTGTGTGTGTGTGGGGGGGGGGGTTATTTTGGCTTACAGGCTCGAAGGGAAGCTCCATGATGACAGGGAAAACAATGACATGAGCAGAAGGTGGACGTCACCTCCTCACCAACATAAGGTAGACAACAGCAACAGGAGAGTATGCCAAACACTGGCATGGGGAAACTGGTTATAACACCCATAAGCCTGCCCCCAACAATACACTGCCTCCAGCAGGTGTTAGTTCCCAAATCTCCATCAGCTGGGAACCTAGCATTCAGAACACCTAAGTTTATGGTGGACACCTGAATCAAACTACCACACCAACTTCTTTCTGATTGGCTTTGAGACCCACTCCATGGGAAGGAGTGGGTGCCTGATACTGAAAACCTTCTCAAAAGTATATGGCTGAAAAGATCATAGTCCCACGGAGGGAAGCTACTACTGTTTTTTTTTTTTTTTTTTTTTTTTTTTTTTTTTTTGCTAAATGGATATATTGTGCCCACCAAATTGCCCTCTAAATATGTTTGTGTTCACAGATCAGAGAATTCTCACCTTTGGTCAGAGAAACGTTTTGTAGTTGTCAGTGACTACTGAGGAAACTTGAAACTCATCAAAGTATTGACAACAAGAGACTGCTGAGTACTCAGCACTAAATGAAACTTCTCTACAACGCCCTCCAAGGTGGCTCAAGAAACATGGCAGAAGTGGAGGCAGAAAGAATGTAGGAATCAGAGGATGGGTCTTCTTTGGTAGATGCTATTGGTATTCTTTTTGGGGAGCTAAAAGTCTCAGTCAGTCTCTGCAGGGGTTGGGAGAAACACAGAGCTTCAGGCTATTTCCACCCACCCTGAGGCTCTTATGATCTATCTGTCCCTTCTCCACAATATTCTCAAGGGAGAGTTTAATCTCTAAGAAAGTTCATAGAGCATGTACCTGGACTTTCCTTGAGTCATTACTCTAATTGCTCCATGATATGAATGTGAACCATAAAGTTATTAGAATTTCCTATGATCATGCAAGACTGAATTCTCTCTCTCTCCCTGTTTCTCTCTCTCTGCATGTCCCTTGCAACATGACTCTGCCAACACAAGAAAGCCATCAGCAGAACTGAGATCCAAGAAGGGTCTC
The DNA here is from genome assembly GCA_036346955.1 of Dipus sagitta. Taxonomy (NCBI): domain Eukaryota; kingdom Metazoa; phylum Chordata; class Mammalia; order Rodentia; family Dipodidae; genus Dipus; species Dipus sagitta. The sequence goes on from CM070784.1 coordinate 46,057,523, forward strand.
TTTTCTTTCTAAGTGTTCTATCTACTTCAGGCACTTCACCCTATAAATGACAACACACACCAATGTACCAACTGCCACTGAAAAGTTATAAAATAACACTTATTAAGTTTTAAAAAACATCTCACACAGTAACAAAGAATCCCTTATTTAATATTTACTTATTTATTGCCATTTTTATATGGAAACTGCAGACTTAACTACAAATTGTCATAATGAAAATCAGGTTTAAGTGAGAAAAACCCCTGCTTTGCCATCAAATATTATCCTGGTAGAGGGAAAAAAGATGCCGCTTCACGATTGTTAAATATAGTATGCCTTTAGGAATGTTATAACTACAACCACAGGATGACACACCTGTGCATGCACTCAGATTATGACATAGATGCAGCAAACCTTGTATTCACTGCAAATTACCCCTGTTATAGCATAATTACAGCATTGTTGGGATTGAACTTCATTTTACAAGCTTAAATATGAAGTAGAAATTTAAAAAATCATTTTATGGATGAATTGTTCAGTGAATTGTGGACCCAATATTTTTCTCCACATGTTCCTGAGGTAGTAATTCTACCCTAAAACAAGTAAAAGTATATTTATGTTGCTGCCCTAGGAAAACTCTTAAAAGGTTTGATTATTGATCTTAAAATAATCTATGAAGTTAAATTTTATTTAAGGGGCATTTGTAAATCATTCCCAAATCTTTGGCTAAAAAGAGGCTTATTCTCTTATCCAATTGAAATCTTGAAGTTAATTTCACTGGACATGAATGACAGACAGTTCTTACATTCAGCTGGAGGCAGGCCTGACCTACATAATGAAAAGCTGAAATGCCTCGTGTGTGGAACAGGCAAATGCCAAGCCGAGTGACCAGAATTGTGGAGGAAGTAATAAGGGTGGAGGTAGTAGAGGAGACCAGCAAGAGGTGAATGCTGGGTGCCTTTTTAAATAGAGGAGAATTCAGTATGGTGGCAAATGAAAAGCATTTCATAGAGCATTTCCTTAGCAACATGAACTTTTTCTCCTTTGAGGATTGAATAATTTTAATTGTGTTCCAATGTTAAGAAGGACAAGTAGTAGTTTCTTGTAAAAAAAAAAAAAGTCACCCTAATAAGACAGCCATTGGAAGCAAAAAGCTTAGGCAGGACACTCATGACTTATAACTATGAATGGATGAATGAGAACAGGATGGTTTCTAGAGAGCAGGGCAGGGGTAGAGTGCTTATGGCTCTATATGAGGGTTTGGTCTTTTTCAAGCTGGCAGAGCTGAAGGCCGGTGGAGAGGTAAGCACTCCCCAGTGCTGGCGTGCATCCTGTCAGTTTTGAAATGGCAAGGCTGCTTTGAGAAAGGTGGAAATAACTTGTTTCTGTGAGGCAAAAGGATCCAGCAGTACAGGAGACAGGGTGTCACAAACTAGCACCCACCCTAGTCGGTGCTCGTGTCACCAATGCTCTGTAATGCTCTGTTTGAGATGTGAAGCAGGGGACGCTCCTCCTCACTACAGGTGCTAGTCCCTGTCTGATGTACGCTCCTCTTTATTTTGTCTATGATAGCCATTAGCAAGCATCTATATGAGATTTCTGACTGAAAAGCCCTCCTGTGTTCAAAGGTAACTCAGGTATTACTTCTCCGAAAAGGGCTGGAGAGCCACCTGCACAGTGAACAAGAGATCTGCTCCTGTGCCTCGGCCACTGCTTGCTGCTTGGGCAGTGGAGAAACACAGGAGCCTGGCCTGCCCCACCTGTATTGAGATCCCACCAGACGGATAATGTCTCTGGTCTTTTTGTTCCTTTCTGTGATTTGGCTTAATAACTAGAATGGGCCAATTGGGAAAAAAAAAGGACACTTACTGAGCTGAAGAGATGCCTCAGTATTTAAGGTACTTACCTGCAAAGCCTGATAACCCAGGGTTGATTTCACAGTATCCCCTAAGGCCAGATGCACAAAGTGACACATGCATCTGGAATTCTTTTGCAGCAGGTAGAGCCCTGGTCTGTCTATCGACATACACTCCCTTTCCTTGCAAATAAAAAATATTTTTATTTTTGAAAAAGGACACTCACTTTGTGGTTTCCTTTTTCTATAGAATGAGGATGTGGCCAGGGCTGGGGTTTCAGGCTGAGGGGTGATACATTATGTGGGCAGGACAGGGGCAGTTTTGTATGGGGAGGGGGATGGGAAACATTACCATGAAATCTTTACAAGCTGGAACATCTGGGAAGCAGGTGTAACATTCTCCCAGAAACTGTGCCCTCCAGTGGCTGGTTTGCATAGGCTTTGCTGTTCTGTGTGACTCTGGGAATCAGCATGGGTTATTGCAGAAAAGGGATTCACAGTATTGGTTTATAATCTGAATGAATGAATGAATGAATCGAGAACATAGTGTTTTCTAGAGAAAAGACCAGGGCACTATAGAGGGAGTGAACATTCCCCAAAGCCAAGGATGTTAGAAGCCCATACCTAATGGGAACTGAAGACAGGAACACAAGCAATAGATATAAGAACAACTTTGATGTTATTTGGGGTTCTGATGGAGGAAGAGACCTGTAGGGAGAAAATGTGTCAAGATTCACTATGAAGTTTCCCTCCACCCTAGGCAACTAGGTTTTAGGGAGCACAAAGGATAATAGGCTTTGGAGAGAGGCTAACCAAGTTGATTTTGATTACATGGATACTTTATTTACTTATTAGAAAAGAGTTTTAACTCCTTTATGACCAAGCTCATTTATATTTATTTAAAAAGCAAATGCGGCTGGGCATGGTGGCGCACGCCTTTAATCCTAGCACTTGGGAGGCAGAGGTAGGAGGATCAACCTTGAGTTTGAGGCCACCCTGAGACTACCTAGTAATTCCAGATCAACCTGGGCTAGAGTGAGACCCTACCTCAAAAAAAACAAGATAGACAGATAAATAAATACCTCAAAAGACAAGATAGATAGATAGATAAATAAATAAATAATAAAGCAAATAGATCAAAGAATAATTAATATGAGATGCTATTAAATATGTTTATTCATATAGATAAGCAATAATATTGATTGTTTACATCATAATGAAGTCATCATACATTTCTCTTGATAGCTAAAGGTGATGCAGAGCCAGAAGATCCACAGTAACAAGGGAACCTATAATAATATTTGTATACTGGAAGTCTCCTTGGTGATTAGCAAACACCTCAACCTCACTTTAGGCATGAGGACACTGAGGATATGTGAGGCTAGTGTCCTTCACTGTGCACGTGTTGAGGGTACTGAGCATGTGGCAGGCACTTCCTTGGTACTAGAGACATCAATAAAGAACACAGTACCCGTACTCAAAAGTTTATTATCAGGACAGTGAAAGGTAGCTTTCAGGGGCCAGAGTTCCTCACCCAGCATAAGGAATATCATGAGGAAAGCGTGCTCAAGCTGTAAGGTGCAATTAGTTCAGGCATGGGAGCAGCTATCAGAGAAGATCATCTGCGAGCTGACCTGGGCAGGGTGAGCAGAAGGCCTATAGACATAGTGGATTGTGAACCAGAGTCCAGGCACAAGCCAGTCTACCCAAAGGAATTCTAATCCTGCCTTGGGACATAGTACTTTTCTGAATCTCAGTTCAGACTGTTTTAGAAGGCCACCTTTCCCCTTAAAGTATGTAAAAGGTTAGTACAGAAATCAACAATCTTGCTTATAAAACTTGCTTATAAAACAGGAAGCATTCAGGGCTCATACCTCATCACATATAGAGATTAAGGTAGTCTTAAATCCTCCTGTTTAAAATTCCCATTTCCCCTTTAGGGAAGTTATTTGTATTATTCTAGCTTTTAACTTCCCTCTAGAATATTTAAACCCTTTGGGACAAGTCATAAAACTGAAGTCTGGATGGAATTCTAAGGGTCACTTTGCAGTGGTAAACAGCAGGAGTCAGGGCCATGGGAACAGCTGCTATCCTGGGGCAGTCAAACAAGAGGAATTCTTGTAAGGAACTTAACAGTTCTCAGTAAAACTGTCCCAAATCATTCCGCATTTTATTGTCACCCGCAATTTTAATGTCAATAATAAAATACTCGTCCCTGCCCAGGCAAATTGTTCCTCTGGTCCCCTGTGACTCCTTCACACTCCACCACATGTACTTAACACATGGCACACAGCAAGCACAGACCCGAGCCTGAGACATCTCAAGATGTCTTAAGTGTCCATCAGCCATCAAATCAGCTCACATGGTCACATGTTCTCCACTCAGTTTCCTCTATGAAGGGAGCCCAGCAGCCAAAATCAAATGAACTAGGGAAATCCACATTGGTGCTTATCTTCCTGCAGTTGTATTCATCTCCAGTGAAGAGTCCCATCCAAACTGATCTCATCAGTTTCAAGCCTGGGTTCCTGTCACTTCTGTACCCGCAGGTGCTCTAGGAGCAGTCCTCACTCATCTTTCTCAGTTGGGCTGTCTGGCAAGTGCTCGGTGGGATGAACACAGAGGGGTCTTTGATGCCTAGTTGAACATCAAAAAACCGCGTGGACATGAGAACAGTGTAATTTTTGATGAAAGTCTCCTGGACAGGATAACAATCCTTGGCTGTGTATACGCCAATCCAAGTTTCATCTGTGGAGGAAGAAAGTTTATCTTTTAAGAGAGAAGAGAGGCAAAGTGCCTGTAGTTTTTCTCATTATGGTAAAATGAACACAACATAAAATGTACCAATTTAACCATTTTTCCGCATACTTCGGAAGCATTAACATTGTTCTACAACTACCATCACCATCCATTTTAAACTCTTTTCTTTTTCACAAATCAAAATTTATATATCTTTTAGACATATTCCTATTCCTAAACCCATTCCTCTCCCCAAGTCTCAGGAAGCCAGCATGCTTCTGTCTACATGGACCAGGAGTAGCAACACAAAGGCCAAGTCTGTGAAGGCCAAAGTGACAGAGATGTGGAAGTGATGCTGGAAGATGGCACTGTGTAAAATAATCTGCTTAGGTCGTAGGGCCACACAGGAGCAAAGTGCATGGGGGAACTTTAAAGGAGTTGCAGCAATTTATTTAACATTGTAGGTTTCCCTAACAACAACCTTCCTTAAAAGATTTAAGTTGTATTCCTTGATCATGCATCCCAAGATACAGTGCTCAAATTCTTTCCATACTTACAGGATCTAGCTGATCTTCTGTCAGACCACTCTTGGACCATGATCTGCTCCTGAGGTCCCCCAATGGAGTACTCGTCTTCAAAGGTGGAGTTCAGAGGAATGTCAAGAGGATCCCAAGGTTCTGTCAGGGGGATCTTTGAACACTGTTTGGTGGCTTGTTCAATCTGAAACATCACTCCATCTTTATAGAGCAAAATATATTCAAATAATCTAAAAGATAAAAGAAATGAGTTTAGGTTATTTTTTGTTATAGTCATCATGTCTTTTACCAGCATAAAGTCCAGAAGGTCTTTGACATAAATTACTTTAAAAATAAACACTACATAATAATTTATTTCTTTATAAACATGATTCCTGCAAAACCACCCAAATAATTAAAATTCAAAAGTTAAAATTAAATATTCAAAGCTGGGGTGAGGGTTCAGAGGTTAAAGGTGTTTACTTTAAAGCCTGCTAGCCCAGTTTCAATTTCTCAGCACCCATGGTAAGCACAGAACCAAATGGCACAAGCATCTGGCATTTGTTTACAGCAACAAGAGCCTCTGGAATACCCACACATATACACAAGAAAATGTATGCACAAAACATACACATGTGCAAATAAATAAAATACTTTTTAATTCCGTATTCACTGAATGAATGATAATCAATGGCCTGTTATATAGAGGTAGGATTTCAGCACCAAAATGACATGGCCCCACTTTCCCACTTGTGATCATATGTTAAGCCATGGGGAAAAACAAGAATTTCATTCTTGGATTGGTTGAGTTCTTACAGTAGTAGGTCAAGGAGTCAGAGTCACGGGTTACCCTGAAAGAGAAGAAGGAACTCACAGAGGACATATGGAAAAAGTACCTATAACTCCTGAATGGCCTCCTAGTCATGAAAAAGGCACACCTCCTGTAGTCTGGGGAGCTGGGTCAGCGAGGACAGAGTTTAGGCATCCCCAGACCTACATGCTTTCAGCCTTCCCTGGTGACCATATGCAAGACCTGCATGCAGGAGGTGAGAGTTGAGAGGGAAGTCCTTCAGGGCTGTGCCAGAGTTGCTAGGTATGCTGTGTTGTATCCCTCTTTAAGATAAGCCATCCTGGCATTGGGTAAAACCCAGTGGGTTCAGTATCAGTTCTAAACTCAGACCACTGCTTCTGGGTGAGCAGAGCAAGTGTTGAAGCCTGACTTCAAAAAGAGAAACTTTATTAGGTTAAGATATGAACCAGGGCTGGAGAGATGGCTTAGCGGTTAAGCGCTTGCCTGTGAAGCCTAAGGACCCTGGTTCGAGGCTTGATTCCCCAGGACCCACGTTAGCCAGATGCACAAGGGGGCGCATGCATTTGGAGTTCATTTGCAGTGGCTGGAGGCCCTGGTGCACCCATTCTCTCTCTCTCTCTCTCTCTCTCTCTCTGTTGCTCTCAAGTAAATAAATAAAAATAAATTAAAAAAAAAAGATATGAACCAACCATGCCAATTCTCTCCAATGTTTTGATCATGAAGTGATGTTGTATCTTGTCAAAAGCCTTTTCTGCATCTATCGAAATGGTCATGTGGTTTTTATGTTTAACCTTGTTTATGTGGTGTATTATGTTGACAGATTTCCGTATGTTGAACCACCCCTGTGTTCCTGGGATGAATCCCACTTGGTCAAGGTGGATAATGCTTTTGATGTGTTGTTGGATTCGGTTTGCAAGGATTTTGTTCAGGATCTTTGCATCTAAATTCACCAGGGAAATAGGCCGGTAGTTTTCTTTTCTTGTGGCATCTCTCCCTGGTTTTGGAATTAGGGTGATGCTAGCTTCATAAAAGGAGTTGGGTAGCTTTCCCTGTTCACCAGTTGTGTGGCACAGTTTAAGGAAGATTGGTTTGAGTTCTTCCATGAAGGTTTGATAGAATTCAGCTGAGAAGCCATCTGGTCCTGGACTCTTCTTTTTTGGGAGGTTTTTTATTACTTTTTCAATCTCCGTGAGTGTGATGGGTCAATTGAGGTGATTAATCTGCTCTGTGTTTAGCTTTGGTAGATAGTATGCGTCCAGGAATTTATCCATCTCCTCCACATTATCCAGTTTTGTGGAGTAGAGGTTTTTGAAATAAGTCCTGATGATTCTCCCAATTTCACTTATGTCTGTTGTGATCTCTCCTTTTTCATTTTGAATTTTGTTAATTTGAAGCTTCTCCTTTTTTTGCTTGATCAGATTGGCCAGGGGCTTGTCAATCTTGTTTATTTTTTCAAAGAACCAGCTCTTTGTTTTGTCAATTGTCTTGTTTCCTTGGTTTCCAATTCATTGATTTCTGCTCTGATTTTAATTATTTCTTTCCTTCTGGAGGTCTTTGGGTTGGATTTTTCTTGTTTCTCCAGTGCCTTTACGTGGATGGTTAGGTTATTGATTTGGGACCTTTCTGTCTTTTTTATGAAGGCATTGAGCGCTATGAATTTTCCCCTGAGGACCGCCTTCATTGTGTCCCATAAGTTTTGGTATGATGTGTTCTCATTGTCATTCAATTCCAGAAATTTTGCAATTTCTTTTTTAGTTCATCCACTATCCATTTATTTTTTAAAAGTGTGCTGTTCAATTTCCAGGTGCTGTTGGGATTCTTGGTGGGCCTTTTTTTGTTGATTTCTAGCAATATAGCATTGTGATCTGATATTGTGCAGGGAATTATGTCAATCTTCCTAAATATGTGGAGGCAGTCTTTGTGACCCAGTATATGGTCTATTTTAGAGAATGTTCCATGGGCTGCTGAGAAGAATGTGTAGTCTGTGGATTTTCGATGGGAAGTTCTGTAGATGTCCGTTAGGTCTAAGTGATCTATGGTTTTGTTGATCTCTCTTACTTCCATGTTGAGTTTCTGTTTGGATGATCTGTCTATTACTGGTAACGGTGTATTGAAGTTCCCAGCTATGATGGTGTTGGTGGTTATTTCTGTTTTATTGTCAAGTAGGTTTTGTTTTATGTACTGTGGTGCCCCTGTGTTTGGTGCATACAGATTTATGATTGTAATATCCTCTTGATGGATCGTTCCCTTCATAAGTAGGAAGTGGCCTTCTTTGTCTTTTTTGATTATTTTTGGTTTGAAGTCTATTTTATCTGAAAGAACTAAGAGAAGTGCTTTTCATAAGAAATAAAGATGACCAAGCATGGGATTGAATATAACCCAGGGGCAGAGTACTCGCCTAGTATATATAAGGCCTAGGCCCAAACCCCAGCACACAAGGAAAACATACCACTATTTAGTGATGCCTGCAGTGGGAATTACTCCACTATGCACTGTCGGGGAGAATGTATCTTTTCCATCCCAAGTCTGAGCACGAAATTATTTTCTTCTGTGTCCTTAACAATGAAAACTACCTATATGCTCAAACTAATAGTGCTGTGCTGTGTTTTGTTGTAGTTGGTTCCACATTGCTGGGATGAACTTACAAACCAGGCACAGTTTAGAGGAGGAAGGGGTTGATTTCCAGCTCAGAGACCCAGGGGATGTTCCATCAGTGGTGGAAGAAGCTGCTTCCATGCATCCAAACAAAGAGGAGGCCACAGCAAGAATCAGCCAGGACCCTGCCCGAGTTGAGACTGCTCTGCAAATCTTGAGGCTGGAAATCCAAGCTGGCCCCAAATACACTTTAGGGTTGGACTACAGGATCTGCTCCCCAGTAACACCTCCTCCAGTCAGGCTGCTGGAGATCCAAGTGACAAGCTTTAATGAAACACCAGAATCTATGGGGGACATACCAAACTATCACAGTTTCTATGGCTACTATAAACATGATGCTGTCTTATAAATTTAGATATATCCCACTTAGATCAGAAAATATATGATCTGGCTTACAAGAATAAAAAAAGAACAAAAGCAAATGAAAAGAACACCTTTTGCTTTTAGGCTTGCGGGAAGGCAGGACATCATGGTGAAGCAAGTGACAATGCAAGCTTTCCTTCTCATGCTCTTCAGAGAGAGAGAGAATAAAAAGGGAGAAAGAGAAAGAGAGGGAGAGAGAGAAAAGAGAGAGAGGGGGAGAGAAGAGAGGGAAAAAGAGAGAGAGAGAACGGGGTGTGTGTGTGCTAGAGCCACAATAGTCCCATCAAAGGCATATCCAACTTCCTCCAACTAGGTTATTAAAGGCTCTATGACATCCCAATATTGGCACAAGTTGGAGACCAAGCCTTCAATACATAGGCCATTGAAATATAGCCAGGATCCAAATGATAGCAAGCTGCAAACAGCTGCTCAGAAAGGCATGCATGGGCCAGCCCCCTGCAGCAGAAAAGAAAGGAACACTAAGCAATGGATCCTTTCTAACGTGACTATTTCTGAACTCTTCCCATTCATAGAAGTACAATTTAAATTTAAACTGAGAATTCTGCATGAGAAACAATGCTTATACAACGTGAGCATTAGTGAAACCAGGTGTAGTTTTGAAATTTTAACTATTTAAGAAAAGGGCACCTTAGAGTGAGGCTATGCTGACCATGTCTTAAGTAAAACTAAAACTAATCATTTCAGGGCATAAAAAACAGGAATGAATAATTCTTTTTTTTTCCCAAAAGCCAACATAAGTATGAGTAGCAGTACTGATACAGACATTTGAGGAAAGAAAAGTCCCATAATTCTGCAGGGCCTCACATTTATGTGAAGATACTGACAGCTGAGATGCAAGTTTCTCCATCACAAATAGGTTATAGACCCCGAGGTTTGATAAGAAGGGAGAGACAAACACAGAGATCAGCTGAGGAGTCACCATTATGTTATGCTGTAAAGGTAATAAACAAGAGGCAGGATCAAAACCTGGCTCTGTCCAGAGGTAGGAGTAAGGGTCATAAATAATGCCCCAGGTACAGTCAACCACAGTAAGGTGCTGTGGATGGACAGGCAGGCAGACAGGCCCTGGGTCAACATCACCTCTTTGCTGGCAAGACAGCAAAGAAAACAGAGTTCTTGGGACAAGTAGACAAGAATTCCTACAAAGGCTTGCCATGCACTGCAGGGCCACAGCTGTGAGCAAGTTCACAGTGGGTCAAACCGAGCCAAGGGATCAGAAGGCCAATCTCTCCAAGACCTCCACAGGGCAGAGCAAGTGTCCATAATTTGGCTTCTCACTACATGGGACTAAAGATTTTTGGTGCTTGTGACAAAATTCTTGGCATGGTAATATCTTTCATTTAATGTTAGATTGATATTCTAATATAGACTCTGTGATACTTATGTCTTCTAAAACTCTGACAACATGTAGAAATGTTATTTCTTCACAAAATAGGTTTATGGGTTTTATAAAAACTGATCCTTGTTCAAGATAAATAAATTCAAACAAACCAGAAATGAAAAGGAGAAAGTATAAGCTGTCCAGAAGTTCTTGTTTTTTAAATATCATTTTATTTATTTTCTTTTAAGTGGCATAAAAATGAGTTTCATTATGACTCTTCTAAAAAATATTTATTTATTTGTGAGCACAGAGAGATTGAGAGATATAGAGACAGAGAGTGAGTACGGGTACTCCAGAACCTCTTCTCCCTGCAAACAAGCTCCAGACACATGTTCCATATTGCACATCTAGCTTTATGTGGGGAAACCAATGAGTATTGGTGAACCAGTGAATTTATTGGGATTGCTTACAGGAGCATGGATGACTCAAAGCAATTGCATCACCAAAAGTCCACCCTAGCATAGGTTACATCTCACATGAGCTGATTCTCTGGAGTTCACTGAACTCAACTAGCAGACACCTCTCTTGTAGAAGAGTCTCCCACAAGCAGTTGCTAATCTTCTTTATAACCTTAGGGAGGGGTCCTCATAACCTTGTAAATTTTAGATCTCCCATATTTGTTAATCTCCTGAGCCTCCTGAGTTCTCCCGGCAAGGGGGGATCATTTCAATTCAGAGGAATTTGATATATAGTTATAAGTAGTATTGCCAAAAATACAGCTATTGGTTGGGCAAGCATACTTTTAAAATTTTATTCATTATTTACTTGCAAGTAGAGAGATAGAGAAGAATGAGAATCAGTGCAACAGGGCTTTTTGCCACTGCAAACAAACTCCAGATCCATGTGCCACTTTCTGTATCTGGCATTAAATGGATACTGGGGAATCAAATGCTGGCTGTCAGGGTTTGCAAGCAAGTTCCTTTAACTGATGAACCATCTCTCCAGCCACATAATTTTATTTTTAATATATGTAATATGCTTGTTTTACAAAAATGAGATTGTCTCCTACTTACAACTAAAAATCAGCAATTTGTTCTTGATATCTTTCTAATAAAATATTAGAGATCTATGGAATAATTTGTTCCTAATTTGTTATCATGAAATATTTTAAATGTACAGAAGAATTAGAAGATAATTACAATGACCATGTTTATATCCTCCAAATACAGTCAGATATTGTTTGCATCTTGCCAGATTTACTTTAGCTGTTTTCTAAATATTTCTTTAAAACAAGGTCAAATTATCCACATAACCATAGTACCTTTGGCTGTTGTCTATTGACATCATTTCATTAATCTTTGAGTGATTCCTGACTTTCTGTGGCACTAGTGTGCTGGGCTCAACTAGAGCTCTCCTTGCCCTGGTCACACTTCGTAGGAAACAGCTTAGAAACTGGCATCAGCGCACTTTCATTGCTTTGAGGGTCTTTCAGTGGTCAGAGACTCCTATATGTTTATAGAGGCCCTTTTAAAATCATGTTACATGTTCTCTGTCATATGTTCATGGACGGCCAGCTACTTTCCATGTGTTCATGTGTTTCATGTAGTCTGTCTTTAGCTGTATCGAAGCCTATGTCCATGATATGTTCTGATTTTAAAGTGTGTATATGTTCATAGATATATTTTAAGATGATGGTAAGTTGTTGGAAACAGGTTTACAATATGTTTAAAATTAAATTCAAGGGCTGGAGAGATGGCTTAGAGGTTTAGCACTTGCCTGTGAAGCCTAAGGACCCTGGTTCGAGGCTCGATTCCCCAGGACCCATGTTAGCCAGATGCAAAAGGGGGCACACACGTCTGGAGTTCGTTTGCAGTGACTGGAGGCCCTGGCATGCCCATTCACTCTCTCTATCTCTCTCTCTCTCTCTCTCTCTCTCTCTCTGTCTCTCTCTGCCTCTTTATGTCTGTTGCTCTCAAATAAATAACTAAAAATTTTTTAAAAAGCTTTTTAAAAATAAATTCAAGTTTTCTTAAATATGCTTATGCTCTTAATGTTTACAAAATGCTTAATTTTCTGTTTCCAACAATAGATTTCTTACATATTGCCATAGTTTTACTACTATTTACTAAATGGTTTATAAACAATGATTTTAAATTCATATATTTTCCATTAAATTAAACCTTTATTTTGTTTGATAAATAATATCTGTTTCTCTACTTACGACAGTAAAGTTTCTTAAATATTGTTCTGCTCTTACAAATTTTCCCACTGGGTAAAGCCTTTATTTGTGTGATAGAAAACTTATTCTATTATTATTATTATTATTCTAATAATTAAAAATTTGTTGTAATTATACAAAACTTCATGGGTCTATAAAATGAATGAGTGACAAGAATAAATGGAAAAGATTAATCAAAGCTTTTAGCTTTTTCAGCCTGATATACTTTCATTAGTTCTTCTAAAGCTAAGACCTCTTTGGATACAAGTAAAAATTTTACAAGTAAGTAAAAATTATAAGCTATCTATATTAAGCACTATTACAAAAACTTTTAAACCTGTTAACTAACAACTTTAAAATTAGTTAATTTCTTAAATTTGCTCATTTAAATAATTCAAAATTATTCAAGATACTTCAAGTGTTGCTTCAATATTATTTTCTTATACTCCCTAGATGATGTTACTACCAAGATTAAGTGATTCAATGATCACACTAGTCAAACAGTGGTTGTCTTACCAAAATAAATGTTAAAAATACATCTTGTACTTACATATATACAATACCATCCTATTAACTACCCCCTCCTTTCCTCTCTCTTCTCTTTATACCTTACAACGTGCTCCCCCCAGACACAAAAATAGCCTGGATATCTATGACATCACAGTGCCTGACACTACCTACACAAGGCCATCATAATAGGAGGGAAAGATCATGACATCAAAATAAAAGAGAGGCTGATTGAAACGGGGAGGGGATATGATGGAGAATGGAGTTTCAAAGGGGAGGGAGGGCATTATCATGGATATTGTTTATAATCATGGAAGATGTTAATAAAAAAATTTGAAAAGAAAAAAAAGACATCTTGGTACCTAGATTTCATCAACAATTTCTCTGGGCTTGATCATCCTCCTAGTTTACAAGCACTTGGCATGATTCCACGTTGGTGGTCACTGGATTGTCTGTGCTTTGTCCTTTATATAGTCAGAGGAATTGGCCTAAAAATACTTGCCTGCTGACAATCAAAAGTCTGGATCATCAGACAGTTTTTAAAAGAAAAGTAAAGGGGAGACATGAATTTCTTGCTTGTCAACAACAGGTTAATCTTTGCACAGGCAACTCCCGAGGGCATGGAAAACCATGAGTGTTGGGTGTGCTCCTGGGACACAAGGAACTCAACAGCTTCTACAAAGATTTCCTGGTGTAATAAGCATGTTCCACAACAAAATGTTTGATTCCGTAACCCATGACCTGAGAGCAATAAATATTTTTCGGTTTAGCCTAAACTGCCCATAACTTCTACTGCCTTAAGCTCTCAATCAAAGCTGTACATAAAGTCAGCTGGAGGCATCACTCCACTGGAGCCCCTGGCTCTCCTTCAGGCTTCATCTTGGGTGTCCTGTGCTCATTGCATATCTTCTAACACTTGTGCATACTCTTATCTTTCAGATAAGATAGCAAGTGTGTTATGTCTACTTTTCCCCCACCTTGCTTATTCCCTGCTTCATACACACAGTTTTCTTTTTTAGTGGAAAGTACTTATTTAGCATACAAAGAATTGTGTTTCTTTATGTTTTTTTCCACATAAATTATTTATTTTCCCTCCCTGTCTTTTTTCCCAGCCCTCTACCCGTTCCCTATGCCATCTTTTGGTCATAGCCTGGATTCCACTTTCATGTGTCCAGAGTTATTTTGACCCACCCTCCCTTTCTCAATACCTCTTGCTCCCCTTTTATGTTCCCCTACCTAGTCTTATAGCCTGTACCTACTTCTACAGCCCCTAATTGCCTGCATAGAAATATTAAAAGTTAAGATCTGCATATGAGATAAGACATGTGATTCTTGTCTTTGTGGACGTGGTAAGTAACTTAGTGTAAGTCTCTTAATATAATCTTTTCCAGTTCCATCAACTGAATTGCAAGTTAAAACCAATTGAGAATCCATCTTACCCCATTCAGAATAGCAACCATCATGAAAACAAATAACAACAAATGCTACTGAGGATGTAGGGAAAGGGAATCCTTATTCACTGTTGGTGGAAGTGTAAAATGGTGTAGCCACTATGGAAATCATCATGGAGATTTCTGAAAAAGCAAAGAGTAAAACTACTATATGATCCAGATATTCCACTCCTGAGTATATACCCAAAGAACTAGACATCCAACTACAGTGATACTTACACATCCATGTTTATATTGTTGCTCTGTTTACAATGGCAAAGATAGGGAATCGAACATAGATGTATAATGAAAATATGAAATAAGCACACAATGGAATTTTATTTAGCAATGAAGAAAACTGAAATTTGTAGGTAACTACAGTTTTCTTTATGACTATGGCATAGTATATTTTGCATAAATGACATCAGTTATTTAGTCAGAATCCTGCTGATGAACACTAGTTTGTTTCCATTCTTACATGGACAAAAAATAAAACTCACAATAACTTTGTGCTGTGATGTTTGGAGATATATGTTTAAGGAAAGACTAAATGGATTAAAAGGTAAAAGTATTAGTGAATGTTAAATATTAGAAGACTTTTCTCCATATAACTATGGTATTTTACACTTTCACCAGCAACACATCAGTGCCCATTTTCTTTATAATCCTGCCAACAGAGGGTGCCATCAAACTTGGATGTAGGCCCATTTGATAAATATAATAGGCAAATGGACTAGCAGGGCTTTAAAAAATATTTATTTTTAACATATTGCATATTGGTCATGTTCCCATAGGGTTATACTCTTTTGTTCCCTCTCCCCTGTCCCCATGCCCCTGAGGGCCCTCCTCATTGGGATCATCAATATTCACTGTGGGATCACGAAGATACCGAGTCTGAATGTGTAGGGGTAGGGGGCAATGCCTCAAAGAACTTTAAAATGTAGATGTATAACATCTTTGCAATATGCCACACAAATCTTAAAATTTGAGGAATTTTACCAAGTGCAGTCTGGAAGCTTTCACCTAGGTCAAGATAAAGCATTCCTGAAGCCTCCCTCTCATTCCTTCCTTCCAGGTCCCTGCCCTCTGGACAAGCAGAATAATGTAATTCACAACACTGATGGGCAGTGGAGCAAGTTTCATGTCAAAGCAGCATCTCACTTTGTTTTCTGTGAACTGACTATTCATTTTTTGTAATGAAGTTTTCCAGTTGATTCTTCCTAGTTTCCTATGGTCTTTAAGTTAGCATTTTGTGTCTAATTTGCAGATTATTTTTCTCTGCAATGAAAACAAATTTACATTTTTCAGAAAAATTTCAAGTTTGGCTTCAGAATTTTGTCATGCTGTCAAATTCATAAAGGAATGTACTCAGGTTTTCTATCATTCTGTGTGGTTTTATTTTGCTTATATTTAGAAACTTAAAACATCTGGAGCCTCCTTATAGATGGTATGATACAGCACCATTTTAATTTCTTCCAGACATTCTAGCAGCATTGGTTGAAAACCCTACCTTTGAGATCTTACCTTTATCATATACTAATTTCCAGATGAATATAGGTTTATTTTAGGAAGTTGTTTGTTCCACCGGGGTTCCTCTTTATTAACCAGAACTACATTGATGCATTAGAAACACTCAACAGTGTGTTTCAATGTCAGTCAAGGTTACTAGCCATCTACTGTGTTTTTTTTTAGGGCCTCCCCAAATATTTGGAATTTTAATTTTTTCAACATAATATTTAGGACATGCAATATTCAGCTCAAATAAACCCAACCACAAACTTTTGTCATTTTTACTTGGATTGGTTTTAATTTAAAGATTACTATTAAAAGAATTAAAATCCTTACCATGTTGAGTTATTATATCTAAAAAAGTTTACTTGTTTTGGTAAATTATGTATATTTCAGGAATAGTCAAAATTATTCACATGCAAGGTTCGCACATATCCTTTAAATTAACCCTATATTTTTTATATTTTATTGCTGATACTATTTTACTTTTTAATTTTTATTTATTTATTTATTTATTTATTTGAGAGAGAGATACAGAAATAGGCAGGTAGAGAGAGAAAGAGAGAGAGAGAGAATGGGCACAACAGGGCCTCCAGCCACTGCAAACGAACTCCAGATGCATGCACCCCCTTGTGCATCTGGCTTACATGGGTCCTACAGTGTCGAACCTGGGTCCTTTGACTTTGCAGGCAAGCACCTTAAGTGCTAAACCATCTCTCTAGCCTGCTGATACTATTTTGAATAGAACCTTCTCTTCCAGGTTTATTTATAGCAGGCCATTGCCTGTATATATTAGTACTATAGACTTTTCTTATTATTTTTATATTCAACCTTATTGAAATCTCTTATTTTTGAATTTAGTTTTGATTATTTTGTGTTTTCAAAGTCAACTCCATTCATATCACTAAAAAAGATGGTTTTTTTCCCTCTCCTTGTTAACTCTCATGACTCATGCCCAAATTTAAAAAAAAACCATGGTTCAATTAGATTTGCTGACACCTGTTGCAGTAAGCCACACGAATGAAGTAAGAAAGAGCTATTGTCTTATCGGTATTTCCTATCTGGTTCCTGATAACAGTCCTATGATAGCCTCCCTATCCAGAATGAGCAGTGTCTAAGCACTTGGCTAATCCTAGAATCCAAAATACTATAGCATGGCCTGGGTATGAATTCCCCAATCTGGCAACTGCTATAATAGCCAAGAGGCAATGGTTTTCCTATTTTAAACTGGAATATTCAAGACAAAAGGGAAAAACCTGTGGTGGAGTTTACATAGTGGCAAATTTAGCTGGTTGCATGGTACTAATATTTTTTATTATTTTAATAGATTAGAAAATGTGAGACTCAGATTACAACTTAATAGGAAACACCTGGGCCAGGATTAGACTCAACATCTGATCAGACTTACTCTAATTCTGTAACATTAGGCCCTTTCCCTGCCACCTGAGGGAGAACCTATGATTCTTCTGATTCATTTAAAACCATTAAATTACAGACAAGGAAGTATACTGATGTTATATTGTGATTACAAAAACACCATGGCTTCTATGGAAGATATTGGTCCAACATTAGACTTATTTAGCATTTGACATAATAGATGAGTAATACATGTGGGCTCTCTGACTCTTAGGAGGAAAATCTGAGCTACATCTACTCCATTCTGGCATATGTGAAGTCTGAGTTACACCCTACAGTAATTATGAGATATAAAAAGAAAAACACTTTCAAAATTCATTGTGTCCTTGATACCAATCATAACTAACAAAAAGAAAAATTTCTTGAGAATTCAACCTAATATAAAGTCAAACCAAAGAATAATTTATGTGCGTAAATAAGAAGCTATATGGTGATAAACCTTAGGTACTTGGACCACAGTTCAAAAGAAGAAAAGGAATTGAAGACCTTCCTCCTCTAAAAGTATAGTTCAGTGCATATTAACCACACATAGCACATATTCATTCGTATTCATTCACATAATGGAAGATAACAAACATGATTTATTTTTCATAAGACAATGCTTCAAGCTGGTCATGGCCACTCAAAGAGGAACAGCTTCATAAGTGCTGAGAAGTTCCTATTGCTGTGCTTCACAGTAATCTTTAGAACCATATTACAGGGGGTCCTGAGCAGTATTGACCAGGAATATATTGTTAGAAATGCAGTTTTCAGTTGAACAATGGCAGTATCCACCAAATCTCACACCCCTATTCAGCTAATTTAATGAAATTCCAACATATAAATGTTGTTTTTTTTAACTACTTTGGGACGTGATATTGACCATGTTTATGATAAGATAAATAATATGTGACTACATAAATAGCTTTCTGGTTAAAACAATGATTATCAAGACAAAAAGTATGTGGAGGTGGTATAAAATAAACAACCAAAAATAATATTACAGAGTTTTAGAAGGTTTTACTTAGGATTTAGGAACCAAAACTGAGGAGATGGAAGGGTAAACGAAAAAAAAAAAAAAAGAAAATTGAAGGACAAATATAAGAATGCCAAAATGTGTAAGAAGAAAGATGCTACAAAGAATGGAAAGCCCCCCTCCTCTCAGTCTCTTCACAGCCTTCATTAGGGTCTTGAGCATTGATCCTACTCTCTCCTGGTGCAATGAGTGATGCTGGGTGGCTAGAGCTCATGTGAGCTTCTCTCCTCACTTCCACATGTGTCCACGCACCCCCTCTAGGCCAAAACTAGGTATTAGCCACAGAAAGAATGGTAACTCACCACTAATAGGGGCTTTGGAGCTGACCTCACTCCAAACCCCTGGCAGGGCTCAGGAGAGCTTCCTTCTGCCATCTGAAGCTTAAAACCTCTCTCGCCCTGACCTCACCTGTCTGCCTGCATCTCTCTGACTAGGGACTACCAAACCCACATTGAGAAAATAAAGCCAATATTTCTCTAGTTATTTCACATAGTTGAAAAGGTGGGAATGCTCCTAGCTCTTTCTATGATGCCAACATTACACTAATACCAAAAATAGACAGAGACATAAAAAGAAAAGAAAAATATAGACCAATATCCCTTATGAATGTAGATATAAAAAATCTCAATAAGATTCTTGCAAACTAAAAGCAGGAACACATCAAAATTATCATCCACTTCAATCAAGGAGGTTTCATTCCAGGGATGCAGGGATGGTTCCACATATGGAAATCAATAAATGTAATACATCACATAAATAAAGATAGGAATCATATAACCATTTCAATAGATGCAGAAAATGTCTTCAACAAAATAGTACATACTTTCATTATTAAAATACTGGTGAGTCTAGGGACAGAGGGGTCATATCTCAGCATAATCAGGGCTATAAATAACAGACCTAAGGTCCATATATACTAAATTGGAAAAAACTTGAAACAATCCACATAAGGTCTAAAGTAAGACATGGGTGCTAAGTCTCATCAATGCTTTACAACATAGTACTTGAAGTCTGAGCTCAAGCAATAAGACAAGAGAAAGAAATAAGAGGGATACAAACTGGGAAGGAATAAGGCACACTAACCCTATTTACAGATAACATGACTCTAGACATAAGTGAGGCAAAAGTATCCACAAAAAAAAAAAAAACCACCTAGCGGTTATAAATTCTTTCAGTGGCTAGATATATTATCAACATACAAAAATCACTAGCCTTTGCATATACCAATAAAAACATATGGAGAAAGAAATCAAGGAAGCAGTCCCATTGACAATAGTCCCCCTTCCCTAATTAAAAATCTTGGACTATCCCTAAGTGGGTGAAAGACCTATGCAGTGAAAGCACAAAAACACTGAAGAAAGAAACTGTGGAAGACACAAGAAGATGGAAAGACCTCCTATCCTCATGTATCGGAAGAATTAATATGAAAATAGCCATCACACCAAAATAAAGGAATTCAGTGCAATTCCAATCAAAATTCCAGCAACATTCTTCACAAAGTTAGCAAGAAAAAACCCTCAAAATTCTTATGGAAGGGGCTGGAGAGATGGTTTAATGGTTAAGGCACTTGCCAGCAAAGCATAAGGACTCAGGTTCAATTCCCCAGTACACATGTAAGCCAGAGGCACAAGGTGGCACATGCATCTGCAGTTTGTTGGCAGTGCCTAGAGGCCTTGGCATGCCCATCTTCCCCTCTTAAATAAATCAATAAATTTTTAAAAAACATTTATATGAAAGTCCAAAAGCCTCAAAAAGCCAAAAAATATCCTGAATAAAAGGGGTACTACAGGGGCTACAGAGATTGCTTAGTGGTTAAGGCACTTGCCTGCAAAGTGTAAGGACCCAGGTCAATTCCCCAGAACCCACATAAGCCAAATGCACAAGGTGGTACATGCTTTTATTTTGTAGTGGCTAGTGTTCCTGGCACATCCATTCTCCCTATTTGCCTCTTTCTCTCTCTCTCTCAAATAAATTAAAAACAAAAAAGAGAGACTGCAGGTTGTACCACCATACCTGACTTCAAGATATAATATAAAACTATAATAAATAAATACATAATCATACTGGTACAAAAACAGACACATGGATCAATTTAATAGAAGATCAAGGTTTAAGTTCTAGTAACTACAGCTACCTGATCTTTTACAAAGAGGCAAAAAACACATACTGGATAAAAGATAGCATCTTCAACACATGGTGCTGGAGAAATTGGTTAACCACATGTAGAAGAATGAATCTAAAAACACTTCTCTAACCTTGTACAAAATTCAACTCCAAATGGATCAAGCACCTCAGTATTATAAGACATGAAACTCTAAAACATCTAAAAGAAAAAATGGGGAGAATACTCCAAGATGTAGGCCCAGGAAAATCCTTTCTATATAAGAACCAAGTAGCCCATGGAATAGGACAAACCCCAGCCACTGGAATTTCATGAAACTTAAAAGCTCTTGTACAGATAAGCAAACCATCAATGGAGTCAATAGACAACCTACAGAATGGGAGAAAATCCTCGCCAACCAGCTATTCATCCAACATGGGTATAATATCTAAAATATACAAAGAACTAAAAAAAAGTATCTACTCAAAAAATAGGGCCTGGAACTGCTCAAAGGAAGGAAAAAAAAAACAAATAACCAATAAACATCTAAAACGATGTTCAAAATAACATCTTTGGCTTTCAAGTTAATGCAAATAAAAACATAATTGAGATTCCATCTCACTCCAGTCAGAATAATTATCATCAAAAAATCAAATGACAACAAATGCTTCCAAGGATGTCAGGAAAGAGGAACCCTCATCGACTGCTGGTGGGAGTGAAAACTTGTACAGCCACTGTGGAAATCAGTAAGGAGCCTCAAAAATCTGAAAATAGGGCTAGAGAAATTTGCCTGCAAAGCCAAAGGACCCTGGTTTGATTCCCCAGGACCCATGTAAGCCAGATGCACAAGGGGCACATGTGCCTGGAGTTTGTTTGCAGTGGCTACAGGCCCTGCCATGACCATTCTCTCTCTGTCTGTCTCTCTTGTCTCTCTCTTTTTCTCTCTCTCTCTCTTCTTGTAAATAAATAAATAAAATTTAATTTAAAAAAAAATCTGAAAATAGATCTACCATTATCTACCACTTCTGAGCATATACCTTCAAAATTCCACTCTTTACTACAGACAAAATTGCTTAGCTATGTTTATTGCTGTGCCAATTATAGTACCTAAGAATTGAAAACAGGAGAGATGCTCATAAGCTGATAAATGGATAATGAAGATGTAGTACATATACACAATGGAATTCAACAGTAAGAATAAATGAAATTTGCAGGAAAATGAGGTCACACAAACTCAAACAATCAAATGCAACATGTTCTGTCTTATATGCAGTTCCTGACATGGAACAACTTGATTTGTTTGAAAGTTATAGTAAGCATCAGTGGTACTGGCAATAAACCAGAATGAGGCCAGAAAATAGCAGAAACAGCAAGAAATTAGGTAAGAGATTCTAGACAGGCAATGAGACAGAATACAAGGGATGGAAGAATCATGGGAGAGACAGGGTAAGGGAGGTTGGGAGTGACTCACACAAAACTAACAACAACATAAATAAGTACCATAGGATACTTTCTTCTGTTTATCTAATTTGTTCTGGTGGGTAACCAAGTGCTTTGACTGTAGCTTCCATTGTTTTGGGGACCTTATTGAGCTTTCTAATCAACACCTCTATGTGGGATGTAATCCATTTCTGGTACTGGAATTTACCAGACAGAACCTATGGTTTTAAGGTTAGATTTTCTCCATCTACTACACAGTACTTCTGCCTGGACAATTCCCCATGCTCCCTTATTAAGAGTTATGTATTTTGTGCTTGAGAGATGGCTTAGTAGTTAAGGTGCTTGCCTGTGAAACCTGAGGACCCAGGTTCAATTCCCCAGTACCTATGTAAACCAGATGCACAAGGTACAATATGCATCTAGACGTTTGTTTTGCAGTGGCTTAGAGGGCCTAGCATGTCCTTTATCTCTCTCTAACTATCCCCCCCCCTTCAAGTAAATAAATGAAAAACAATTTTAAATCTTTGAGCCAGGCATGGTGGCACATGCCTTTAATCCCAGCACTTGGAGGCAGAGCTAGGAGGATCACCATGAGTTCGAGGCCACCCTGAGACTACATAGTGAATTCCAGGTCAGCCTGGGCTAGAGTGAGACCCTACCTCGAAAAAACAATAAACAAACAAACAAAAAAAAATGAAAACACCGTTTACCCACATTGATCCATGCTACTCTAATTGTTGGCTAGAGAATCTGCTATTTATACAGATGGCAGCAAATACCCCAGAGAACCAAGATCCATCGTTATGACAAGAAAGCAAATACAACTGCCTAGCATGGAAAATTACATCTCTATCATATCTTCCAGGGCCCAGAAGACACTACAGAGGAAGTGGCCATTTTACCTCAAGCTGTACTCTCATTTCTAGCCTGATAACCTTCTCCAGGGAGATGGTGGTAGTCACTGAGGACACTTAAAGCTCATCAAAGAAAAAAATCAGAGGAGTCAGAGAGCTCAGCACTAAAGGAAACTCATAACATGCCTTCCAATGCCCAGGGAATATTGTGGAGGAGGAATGTAAAGAGTGGAAGAGCCACAGGGAGGGAGGATGTATGCTGAGACACTGCTTCTCTACCAGAAACTGTTGCACTCATGACCCCGTAGTGCATACCAACAATCCCACTGAGAAGGGTCTTCAATGGAATGGGGAGAGGGTATAATCCTAAACACTTAAAAGAATAATTTAACTTAAAGTGGAAATATGAGATGTGGTAGTTTGAATGAAATGTTTCTCATAGGCTCATGTCTTTTTAATACTTGCTCACCACCTGCTGGCAAAAATGGAGTTTTGTTGGAGGAGGCGTTCTTTGTCAGAGCACAGAGCAGAAGGGTATGGAAGACTAAATCCAGCACTGAAATAAATGAAAGTTGGCTAGAGACTGCAGTCTGGTTTACCTGCAGTTGCCACCACTAAGAATCAGCCAGCTGTTCTGCATTGGGACAATAGGAGGAATGCTGACTCTTTTGAAAGGAGGGGACCTGAAAGAAGGAATTTTCCTGCTCTTCAAAGTCAGCTTTATTCCCTCCTTTTCTTGGGTTAACAAATATGGTAGCCTACTTGGTACTGTTTAGAAGTATGACAAATGCAAGAAAGAGTGGGTCATTGGATTTGAAATGAACTTTTTGGAGATGGTCTTAGGCTATGGGAAGCAGGGTCATAGTGCCTAAGTAGAGCCCACCAGGGCCTGTTGCATACAACTATGGTTGAAGTGGAGATCACAAGATTTGGGAGGTGCCAGGACTATGGGACTGCTTGCTCAGGATGAATTTTTTTCCTAGGCGGTAAGCAATTTGGTTGGAGGGGTGGAATTTGGATCACAGAGATTATTTCATGAGTCCTAGATATTGAACATGTAGCTGCAGGATTTGATTTGTGTGGTACCTGCTTTATATTGTTATGCCTCCTTTTTCAGTGGGAATGTTCACTCTATGCCATTAGGTGCTAAAATATATAACTCATATTTTGATTTTACAAGGGCACAGTTAAAAAAAAAAACGGTCTCAGATGAGAGTTCAGATTTTGGATTTTGACAGTGACTAGACTAGACTTTTTAAAGCTGAAATAAATACATTTTGCATTATGAGAGGATTGTGAGTCTCAGGGACAGAATGTGGTAATTTGAATGAAATTTCCCCTATAGGATCATGTGTTTTTAATGCTTGGTCCTTGGCAATTTGGAGGCGACTCCTTGGAGGAGGTGTGTTGGTGTGGGAAAACTTAGGGTTGTTATAGCCGCCTCTCCCTTGCCAGAGCTCAGTTCACTCTTCCTGCTTCTATAAGCTACTGTGACGAAATGTGATGTCCATCCTCTACTCTACCATCCTTTCTCTGCCATACCAAAACTTCTAGAGAATTTAAGCCAAAATAAACCCTTTCTTTCCTAAGCTGCTTTTGGTTTCATGTTTTGTCCCAGAATGTGAAGGCAACTATAAAACTAGATGGACTTTCTTTAGAGCTAGATACAACCTCGAGATATCAAATTCAAGAAAAATAGAAATAACTGACAAAAGCTTGGGAAGGATTAAAAAAAAACATTAAAACTAGTCCAAAATCAGTTTGGTATCAAACTTCAATTCTAGAATTGAATGCCATAAAAATATAAAAGCACAAAAAAACTATTTTTATCTGTTCAATTTGATATATCCCCAAAGCTACAATGTAAATAATGGCAAAAAGGGAAAAGTTTTCAGTAATTAAAAAAAAAAAACATCTAAAATAAGTAAGTAACCCTGGTGTCCTCTCTAAATAAAAGTAACTAAATAAGTTCTTTTTAGCTGGTTGAAACATATCAAAAAGAAGGACTCATGCAAATAAGAAAAGTGATAAACAAGCAATTTCAGCAAACATTAAAGGTGTATAATTGGTTTATATTTTGTTCTCAAATAGAAGTTAATATAACCAAGTTCCTTAGACATTTGTACAAAAACACACACACCATAAAAATTCCTCCGGGTGTCTACCAAGCAGTGAAGTTGACCTTTCAGAAGCTGGATTCAGATTTGTGAAAGCAGAAAGGCAACAAACCACCAGAGCACTTTAAATTCTTTCAGCATATTAAGTGAGACCTGAATAAGTACTTGGCATATTCAAAAGGAACCATCCTCTAAGGTCAGAAGAGTGTATTCTCAAGTGTTCTTTTACTTAACTCCTCAAGAAGAGTTGAGATCTCAAGATGGTGGCTTCTCTGGGGCCCTAAGCATCAACTAGGTCATATCAGAAGGTGGGCAGAAGGAGCACCACTGTCCTTGTGAGAAAGGGACAGATATGTGCCTTGATTCTGAAATGTAGGTGCCACCACATCCAAAAGAAATCACATAAGGGCTGTAGAGATGGCTCAGTGGTTAAAGGCACTTGCTTACAAATCCTGATAGCCTGAGTTCAGTTTGCCAGTACTGATATAAAGCCAGATACACAAAGTGGCTCAGGCATCTGGAGTTTGCAGTGGCAAGAAGCCCTGGTATGCCCATATTCATATCCTTTCTCTCTCTCCTCATCTCTCTCTTGCTGACTACTTATAAGAAAAAGAAAAAGAAACCACATGAGAACACAGTCGCACTTCCTGTGGCATTTTCATGGGTCTTAAGTCTGAGGTAAGTTGTTCTTCCTGAATTCCCAAACTTTGTCCCCAAAGAATATGAATTGGTAGAACTATGCAGGCCCATTGCTTGATTTCTTCTGAAATGGGAAGTCCTAACTTCTCATACTTAATCTACAGACTCCACTGTTCAACTGAATTCTGGGACAAGACTTTTGCTAGAGACCCTGATAGCTTCCATGTGGCCCCAGTGCTTCCTCAGAAGACACATTTTCCTTTCTCCATCTTAACAACCTAATTCATTGGCTCTTGGTGAGGCACTCTAGGCAGAGAGATTCTTCCAAGAGGTATCTCAGCAAAGAGCTTTAAGGGAATGGTTCAGAAGCTGTGGAGCCCATGCAGATTGCCTGACTCACTCATCACAGCTATCTCCACAATTATCTGTAAGTCTTGCTTTGTTTTGCCCTACCCTACCCTACCCTACCCTACTCTGCCCTGCCTTGTATGTATGTATGTATGTATGTATGTATGTATTTAACACACATCTATGAAGAATTACTATGTGCTCAGAAATTCTTAGTACTGGGGATCAAATATCATCAGATTCCCCCCCAAAAAAATTCTTCTCTCAGTTCAAACAAGAGTGTCCATAAAGATCAGACAAATTAACTTACAAGACAAAGTCACACAGTGGTAGTGTCCTAAGGAAACAAAAACAAGAAGTTTGGAGAGTGGCATGTGTGTAGGGGTATGCTGAATGGTCATAGAAGGTCCATGTGAGAGGCGATAAGCTGAGTTATGAAATGAGGAGGAGTCAAGAGCTCAAAGATGACAGATTTATCAGAGTGGGTTAGCTTGCACAGACAATGATAACTGAAAAGAAGCCCATGGGTGATAAGCTGAGTTCTGAAATGAGAAGGGGTCAGGAGCTCAAAGATGACAGATTTATCAGTGGGTGAGCTTGCATGGACACTGATAACTGAAAAAAAGCCCATGGTGAAGCAGCATGGACCATGGGATGTGTGCTGTACATGTTGTAAAAATCTCCTCAATATTCAGAAAACATTAATATCAATCATATTGTCTGGGGACATGTGGATAATTTTCATTACTTTCTCTTTTTATATTTGTTTCAGATATACCTCTTCCATGAATATATATTATCACTATTATCCATTCTATCATTAACTTGTTCAAAAAATTCAGTCAGGCCTTATTTTAAGATGCTAAAATATCAAACCAAACAGTAATCCTTGACCTCAGGGAGCCTTACTTTGGGTAAGGGGAGGCAAGGCTAGTTAGGGAACAAACTTACAAATAAACAATATACTAGATAATAGCAAATGCTTTCAACATATAAGCTGTATGAGTATATGAGAATGTTGAGAGGAGATACAGCCAAACTTGAGAGTGGACCATATAGTGTTTGAGGAAAAAGAATTCTAAGTATAAAAGAATGATCAATACAAATTCCAAAGGGGGTAACATGCTAAGATTGTGGGCTGACAATGAGGGCCAGGAGATAAGATATGAGGGTATGGGAAGCAGATTCCACACATCTTCCAGTCCTGGTAAGGATATCTACTCCCACAGTAAGGGCATTAAGGAAAATGCAGATGTAAATCACTGTAGTGTTTTAGACTGAGAAGTAGCATTTTTTTCTTAAAAAAAAAAAAAGAATCACTTAAATTACCATTTTGAGAATAGACTAAAGGGGGCCAAGATAGAAGTAGGGGATCTGATTGGAGTCTGTTATGAAGATTCAGAGAAACGATGGGTTGAGTTCAAAGTAATAGTAGAGGTATGGTCAGATTATGTGAGTTTTTTAAAAAATTACAATCAGTCATATTTGCTTATCAATTACTGTTGGCAAGTGGGAGAAAGAGAAATCAAGGATGGCCCATGAGTTTTAAGCTGAGCAACTGGAGATATTTTTACCTGAGATAAGAAGAACTACCACAGGATGATTACATCTGGTTTGTTTGCTTTGGAATTTGGGTTGGTTGATCCAATGATATGCAGGAAAAATATCCATTTTGGACATGCCAGGTTTGAGGTGACTATTATAAAGGAAGAAGTTAACTGAAGAGCTGGATCCATGAGTGTGACCTCAAGGGAAACCTCCAGACTAGAGCGAAACATTAGGAGGCCTCCATGAGGATGGCATAAGTCTTGGCTTGATATCACTAAGATACAAAGTAAAGGGATGGAAAGCCCAGCACTGGACCTTTCTATCATTAACAGTCCGAAGAAGAGGAGTAGAAACAAGGGAGCTTGAGGAGAGAAATGAAGCAAAAGAGGGAAGCCAGAAGGGTGGTGTGTTGAAAGCCAAGTGGAAGAAATGCATAAAGATGGAAGAGCTGCCAAACCGTGGAATGATCACTGGTAAAGGATGAGGGGCAGTAACGTGGAGCTCCTGCTTGTGCCCAGAGCATTCTCCATGAGCTTGAGTGATGGAAGTTTAGTTAAATGAGTCCAAGAGAGGCTGATTAAATTAAATTAGAAAGAGTGTAAGATTTGCTTTAAATAGAAAAAGAGAGTAAGGTTTTAGTTATTATTATACAAGAATTCTTTTTGTTATAGATGGGTAAAATAGAAAAATATTACAAAGTGGAAAATAGAAGAATTTTACTGGAATTGAGAAATATAAGACTATCACATTTTTTCCAGGAAAAACAAACCACTAATTGGTGGAATATTTTCAGATCTTTGGGCACTTTGCCCTTGACCACCTTCTTTAAGGTCAAAATCAGGAAGAAACAGCTGAAGGTTATTGGAGAGACTAAAAGATGTGTCCAGAACCATATAGTGACCACTTCTCTGTTCCATTTATGTTAGTTTTATCCTCTAACAGCTTCTTTTCTTATCTTGGTCCAGGAAATATAATGGCTTCTTTACCTCCTGGGATTATCCACTTTGCCACTTCCTTTCTCGCACTGCCCACTTCTGCTCTATCCTGAAGCCCAGGGTCTAAAGACACCCCCTAAATGAAGCCTCTTAAAGCAAACAAATTTTTCCAAGAAACTCTCCTTGATGGAGAAAAACCTCAATATTGCATATAAGTATGGTTTATTCTTTGAGGATCAAGAGGCCACAAGCATTCAAAGTTCCTGAGTTAATAAAAGAAAATATAAGCTTTAGTCATCAGAGAGGAAGAGAGAAACACAGGATGGGGGAGGAGTCATCCTTCCAAAATCCTCGAAGTCAAGATTTCTTAAAATGAGAGTCCAATCTATGCACAACAGGGTTCATGGTCAAATAAGCTTGTTGTTACCCATCTACCCCCCATATACATAGACTCTCTCTGGGGGCTTGCAATATGATATGCTGAGAAATCCAAAATTTAGCAAACATATCCATATGGGAAAAATGTAATCTAACCTTTCCCTGGTTGAACAATTTGGACTAAAGCCATTAAGGAAGGCCAAGCTAGTAGGTTCTTCAGGACCTGTTTTATGGGGCATGGTGTCTAAAGCCTTAGTGAGGTGAGACAGACATCCATGTGGTGCAGAGATATTTTAGCCTGCATTGATTGGTTATCAATACAATTGAGTGTGAGGGTCCTGTTTTTTCACTGTGTGAGATTTACTGTGTGAAAAGTGAGTTATAAACCTGAAAGGGCCAAAAGAAGAATGTGCACTGATACATTGGATTAAAATGGAAGGCATCTTCTTAAATATTTCTAAATAGATTAAAATTAGAAATTTGGAGATAATTATAGACTTAAATGTCTGCATATCTGAAGGTGTGTGTGTGTGTGTGTGTGTCTATTAAAGTCAATGACTCCTTGATTTTTTCTTGAGACAAGCCTGTGAGCAGTACCAACTGAAAGCAAGGAGCACAACCAGGAGAACCAGGTCACCAATTTTGACTTCCAAGTGTCTTTCTCCAATATAAGCAACCAGGACTCCTTGAGAAATTGTTTATCCTGGGCTAGAAGCAGGAAAATGTTGGTCTTGGAAGATTTTACTGTGCCAAAAAATAAGGAAGTGCTCAGAAGAATAAGATGTTCTTCAGAACATCAAAGCTAGTGGAAGAGGCTCCCTGGCCATATCTGAGAAAGCAAAATGCTGTGAGAGCAAATGAGAAAGAATGAGATCCTTGAATCCACAGTGGAAGCAATCAATATATAAGCAGAAAGTTTCATGAACTGTGTGTGTGCATCAGGTCTAAAAATGTCTTTACTCAAAATGTGTATTAATGAGGGAAAAAATGTGTCACTGCACAATGAAAACACTGATAGACAAAACTCAGTCACTTGGCCAGAGGCAACATCAGCAGCAAGCACTGTTACCTGCGAGATATTTTGTCAACATTGAGTGACTTGAATCTACAGATGAGGAAATATAAGACAAGCCTAAAGAGAGGATCGTTGAACAAAATAATAGGCCAAATATCTTTAAAAGTAGCAACGTGCAAGGAAAAGCCTTAGGAGTTGTTCCAGACAGAAAATAATTAGAAGCACAGCACCTTACTGTAATGATTGAATTTAAAATATGTTCATTTGCTATAAAGAACACAACAGGGGGCTGGAGAGATGGCTTAATGGTTAAGTGTTTGCATGTGAAGCCTAAGGACACCGGTTCGAGGCTCGATTCCCCAGGACCCACAAAAGCCAGAAGTACAAGGGTGCGCATGCATCTCAAGTTTGTTTACAGTGGCTGGAGTCCCTGGCACACCCATTCTCTCTTTCTTTCCTGCCTCTTTCTCTGTCGTTCTGTCACTCTTGAATAAATAAAAATAAAAAAATAAAAAAAGAACACACCAAGTTAACCAGCAAACCTGAATGACACCTGAATTTCAGATTGAATATCTTCTGTAAGTCAATGTTTTATGGTCATTCCAAAAGTATACATGGAAGTGCCCTTGTGTGTAGGAACACAAGGAGAAGTATTTGAGGATCATAAGTGTAAGTCGCCAATGCACTCTCAAAGAGTTCAGGGGTGATTAGAGAGCTCTTTGTAATATAATTGCAATGTTTCTGTAGGTGGGCAATAGTTTCAAGATAAAATAACACTAGGTGTTTGCAAAATAATCTTTATCTTGGGATAGAGAGACTGCCCAGTGGTTAAGGTATTTGCCTGAAAATCCTAACAATCTGTGTTCAATTCCCCAGTACCCATGTAAAACCAAATGCACAAGATAGTGTATATATCTGGAATTCATTTGCAGCAGCTAGAGGCCTTGGCATGCCCATTCTCTGTCTGTCTCTCTTCTCTATATATTTTTTCTGTTTGCAAATAAATAAATAACAATATTTTTTAAAAATATCTTTCCCCAAATACCCAAGAATTTTGAGGTTAGCTAGTGTGATATCACCTAGAATTGAGCTCTCTCATAAATAATGCTATTTAATTCTTTTTTGTTCTTAATACTTTATTTATCATTATAACTTGGCAGCAAAAGATCATTTTATGAGGATTAAAAGACATACCTGCAGAAGAGCCAGTTTATGTTTGACTAAGGTATAAAAATTATCTAGGACAGGAAGGACTTTCTTGGCAAATAATGTTAGAGTAGTCTTAATAGCACATGAGACACAACTGTAATTACAGAAATGAAAGCCAAATCACACTGAGTCCCACTACACATACTAGGGTGGTTAAAACAAAAATCCAGCCTGACCTAGTTCTGGAAGGAACTGGGGCAATAGGAACTCTCAACATGACTGTCCTGAATGTGAAACGGGAAAATCACAGTGGGAAAAAGTTCAGCAGGTCTTGGTACACCTATCTGCATACCTATGTCATAGCCTAGACATTCTGTTCCTACTTATTTATGACAGAAAATGACAATATAGGTATAGAGAATCACAAATTCACAAGTTATATTTATGACACACCCACGTTTAATCCTTAGTATGAGGAAGGCTTGGGGGAGAAAAGAGTCCTCCGAGTTTAGGGTAAAAGAATTGGAAGACAACCTTTTTTTTTTTTCTTTAAGCATGAGTACAGACTTGAAAGAAAATAATTCTGAATTTATCTACACTAAAAGACAAGTTAAAAAAAATTTAGCATCTGTGTCAGTTCATGTCAAGTTTCATCATGTTAGAAACAATTAGCCAGATGCAACAGAAACGCCAATATGCTTTCACAATATCAGTTAATCCTGAATTAACCAAGTTTTAAGAAAAAAACACCTAGAAATTATTTATTATCAGAAGAGATATGACTCATTGAAATTCAGTGCAAAGAGAACTACTAAGATTCTGGGAAGTTAGGAAACTTGTCATGGTAAAGCCAGCATTAGAAGCCATGATTTGTGCCCTGTGACTAACAGGCACAATTTTGCACTTTCCAGTACATGCAGCTGGCTTCCTATAAAGTCAGTGTAGATAACTACTTATTCTGCTCTTAGAGGAAGTAAAGGGTCTGGGAAAATTAAGATAGACATAAACTAAGTAGAACTTGACTGAGAACCTGCTTTTCACTCCATCTGTGACATATTTTTCATCATTACAGATATCTCTACACATATACATTCAATGCCTCTGTCTCTCCACATCAGTAGTTTTGTTGAAACCAACCCTGAACTCATTATATGGAAGCAACAGGAGGTTACTGGTGGTCTCACAGAGTTCATCCAGTATCCACACTGCTTCTAGAAAGTTTGCCATATTGACTGAAATACAAATATAATCTTGTTGCTTTTCTTTCAGCCTTCTGAACATAATTCTTGTGAGCTTAATCAAGGAGTAAGAAAGGCAATTGGAACCAGAAAAAACAATAGTATCAATTACTAATATTTCCCATTCTATGTTCAGGCTTGTCTTATCTGAAGTCTGCTAGGTTTTTTTCATATTTTCCATCATCTCAGAGAAAAGTGAGCCTGGAAAATCCTAGTCATTCTACAGTAACTGTCAATGGGACTTTCCATAATTATCTGGATGCAAAATAAAAATCTTAAGAAGTTGATCCAGTTCTAAAACGTACTTCTCAACTTACTAATAAATATGAAGAGACGATCTATCCGTATTTTGTTCAACTAACATCTGGTTGCTTGGCTATACTAATAGTACTTTTTAATCATTTTGGGTTTGTGCCAGTGAATCTACATTGGAAGAGTTTAAAATGTATTTATGCACTAAACATTCTTTCCTGCATCTGACTTAAGTCCAGTAAGAAGACTGTGAGACAGAGCCTTGACAAAAACTTGGAATAAAGAATAAAGTTTCTTTCTAAAAATCAGTCTAGGAAATAACATTTAATGGCTGAAGGCAGAGTGATTGGAAATCATGAGAAGGAAACAAAAGTTTTCAGACCAGCAATATAGGGTCGTGAGTTCCACTGAAGGTGTAGAACACATGTGTGAAGACCAAACTAACCAATCATGGACTCATAAGAAGGAAGGTTACTGACCCAGGCTTGTACAGTGCTGACCTATGCTGTGTTGAGAGTGGAGTCAGTCCGAACCATCAGTACAGGGTAGCATAGAGCAAGACCCAAGGCATCACAACTGTGAAGGTGAATGCGTGCCTTTGTTCTCACCTGGTTACCATGAAGCATCACTCTGGACCATCATGTCTTACTGACTATAGGAAAGAAAATATTGCATGTAAGACCAAGCCTAGAATAAGCAATCATCAAACCTTTCTTCAATGTATTTGCTCCAACTCTTGGCAAATAGCTTCCTAATTATAATTTGGCAACCCACATAGTTTTGACTGCAGGGCGAGAATGTTCTAGTCTTGTGGAATGGAGATTGTCAGTTTCATTGCCAGCTATAAAACTCACTGAAGCCTGCATACTCTTGAGGTTGTTCACAAACAAGGATTCCTATATACACAGCTGGATCAAATTTCTCAGCCCACAGTGCATTAAATTCACTGAAATTAAGTTCACTAAAATGGTGGAGTTGACAGGAATAAGTGTGACCATGCACCAAGCATCTTCTGTGTACACTTAGATGTACTTTATACTTTCGAGCTTATCTAATCCCCACAGTCACATAACACGTTACCTGTTCTAGGTATTTCCATTTTGTAAAAAGGGAAACTGAATCTCAGAAAGCTGAAGTAATTCACCCAAAGATCCACTTTCAGAAAGTAAATTCAGAATTAGAGCTATCTGACTTTAAGGCAAAATTTCTTTTTATTCATTTTTATTTATTTATTTGAGACCAACAGAGAGAGAGAGAAGGAGAGAGAGAGAATGGGCACACTAGGGCCTCCAGCCACTGCAAACGAGCCCCAGACGCATGCACCCGCTTGTGCATCTGGCTAACGTGGGTCCTGGGGAATCGATCCTTGAACCAGGGTCCTTAGGCTTCACAAGCAAGAGCTTGACCACTAAGCCATCTCTCCAGCCCCCAAATTTCTTTTTAAAAAGTATTTTGAGGTTCGAAACCATGGCAGCATGGGGAGGTCAGTGGGGTCCCATCAGGCCTGTGTCATACCTGTGTTGACTTCCTTGTCACTCTCTCCTCCAGGGACAAGATGCTCCTGGAGGAGAAGCAGAAGACATGAGGAGCTGTTCATGGAACAAAAGAAAAAAAAAAAAACTTCTTCCAGATACTTTTCTAGAGCAGCTAACTACAGCTTCACAGACTGACATAAAGAAACCACCAGGAAAGTTTTTAAAAAGTTAATTTTGAAAAGAAAAATGAAGGCCTTGAAATATGAAGTAACTCCAAGAAAGCTAAAATACAAAAAGTACTGTCTATCAGTCATACTAAAAGCTACTTGGTTGTAAGGCTAAAGACCAAGATCTGAAAAATTCATGGCAACAAGCAGCCAAAGCCTTCATCCACAATTCTCTCTATAGCCCAGGAACCAAGAGAACTACTGTAAATAAATACATTCCTGTCTCTGGATTGCAAGAGGTTGCCTGTGAAAAAAGCTACAGTGCTGATTTTGAATAGCACCATGGGAACCCAGAAACAACAAAATGCCAAGAGATTTAAATGATAGTGGATGCCTAGAAAGATGAAGAAACCATACAAGTGAGCTGAAGCTAAAACTAACTGAGCAATCTGTGCTATGCATGTACAGAATTTACAATTATTTATTTACTTACTTCTCAAAATCTAATAATTTATAAACCATTATTAAAACTATAAGCCTATTTTTGGAAGGCTCCTAGCTACATTTCTTCTTTCTAGAATACAATTGTGCCATATAGACCTTGGAGGTCCTGAAGGAAAAATAGTTTAAAAGGAATTGTTTTGCTTTCCTTTTGTCCACTAAATTAAACATAGGCAGTGCCTACTCTATAACATTTTTAAAAATTTATTTGCTTGAGAGAGTTTGTATATAGGTATTTCCAGGCCTCTTGTTGCTGCAAACAAAGTCCAGACACATGTACCATTTTGTGCATCTGAATTTACATGGGTACTGGGCACTCAAACCTGGGCTGGCAGGCTTGAAGTACCTTTCATCACTAAGCCATAACCACAGACCCTCAAAAATTCTTAAATTGTCAAGAATACTATTTCTGGAGAAGAATGAAGCTTCAGCCTTCTCTTGGTCTCACTCCTTAGTATCAGCATTGAGCTTTGGGCCATTCCAGGCCATCTTCACCATGGGTTCTCACCAACAGACTACTATTGTACCAGCTTCACTTATAAGCATATATAACGAGCAGTGGCCTATCCTCATCCAGAGTGAAGAAAGCTAATCCCTACCTCATGGAATACTCCATGACATCAGTATAATTAGCAACAGATGACAGCAGCAAGCAATGGCTTTCCGTTTTGTTTCCTTTTCTTTTTTTTTTTTCTTTTCTTTTCTTTTTTTTTCTTTTTTTTTTTTTTTGTCAAGGCAGGGTCTCAATCTAGTCCAGACTGACTTGAAACTCACTCTGTAGCCAAATCTGGTCTTGAACTCACAGTGGTCCTCCTACCTCAGCCTCCCAAGTGCTGGGATTAAAAATGTGTATCACCATACCTAACAGGAACTACCTTCTGTTTTTACATTTTTTCCTCAAATATTTTATTTATTTACTTATTTGAGAGAGGGAGAGAGGCAGGTAGAGAGAGAGAGAATGGGCACACCAGGGCTTCTAGCCACTGCAAACTAACTCCAGATGCATGCACCACCTTGTGCATCTGGCATGTGTGGGTACTGGAGAATCAAGTCTGGGTCCTTAGGCTTCGCAGGCAAGTGCCTTAAATGCTAAGCCATCTGTCCAACCCAGGAACAGCCTTCTTGACTCTTCCTTCTCCCTTCCAATTATGCTACCACCTGACCACTTATGTATCCTACAGTGTAACCTTTTCAGAACTTCTCTAATGCTACTCCTCTATCTCTGTAACCTGTCCACTCTTCTATGTTTTATACACCTAGCTTTCTGTCTCCTCAACCTCTACAAAAAATCTATTGACTTTTCTCTTCTATACTTCCCTACATTGCTCCATTTTACAGTCACATCTTGAGAACACTCCCAGTGATCTTAATGCCATCTAATCATGGCATTCCACCTCTTCAATATGATCTCTCAGCACACTTTGGGCTTTCAACCCCAGAGTGTTTGGCCTTTATGACTGGGAATGTACTCAGCCCTGCAAGCACACTCTTGGATCACACCATACCAGGCCTGGAAATCATCTGTGTCCCCTAACCTACTCTTCCTTCCATGCTGCCCTATTCTGTTCACTAATATCTCACCTGTTTTGTTAAGTCTGGGTGCCTATCATAGCTGTAGCCAGCACACTTCCACTAATCCCTCATCTTACCGCATAGGGATATTTAACTTAATTGATTCTACCCCAAGAGTATGAACTCAATGAAAGCAACCAGAAGCTGCTCTGTTGGTTCAGAGTCTTCCATGAATGAAGCCTTACTCAATGAACAATGGGTAAATGAAGATACCCAATTGTATTATACTTACTGTACCTAATAGAGATACCTCACTGTATTGTAGTCACGATAACTAATGATAATACCTAACTATATTATAATTACTACATATAATAAATATACCTCACTGTGTTTTAGTTACTATAACTAATGATAATACCTAACTATATTGTAATTAGTAAACCTAATAAAGATACCTCACTGTATTGTAGTTACTGTACCTAATGTAATGTAAACCTAGGGAATCTCATATATGTGGTCTAGTAGGTGTCAGAACCTATGCCTCAGTTGTGTGGTAATGAGAAAATTCTTCCATCTTGTGAGACCTTGGAGTCTCTCTGGGAATGGAGATTACAAGCGTATAATTAAGTTATAAAACTCAAACCAAACTGTGTAATATTTGTTATGTTTCAGAACTAGTAAGCTACTTAACACACATTCAAATGGTGATTACTATGTACTTCAAGATCCAATAAAAAAAGTTCATGTTCTTGAAATTCTGCACAAATTTCCATTCTTCCCTTCCTCCCAGGCCCTCATGTAAAAGTGTCCTTAGGTATCCAGGGAGGACTGCTTTCAGGACCTTTTGGAAACCAAAGTTTGTGAATGGTCAAGTCCCTTCTGTAAGAGTGAAAAAGCAGGGCCAGGAAAGAGGCTGTGGATAATGTGCTTACCAGGCAAGCATGAGGACTGAAGTTCAGATCCTAGAAACAATGTAAACCTGGACACTGTGGTGAGCATTTGTGATCCCGTTGTGCCTAGGCTGAGAAGGGAGACAGAGAGAGGAGAATCCACTGGAAGCTTGTGGTCCATCTATCCTGGCCAATGAAGCAATGAACAAGAGCCTACCTCAAGCAAGTGGAAGGCAAGGACCCACATCCAGAGTTTCTCTCTGACCCCACTGCGGCATGCGCATGCTCTGACTCACACACACCTAAGCACACACACCAAAAACCAAAAGTTAAACAAAAGAATGAAAGAATGACAAGGTATTTGTATGTAACCTACATATAACCTCCTGCATGCTTTAAATCATCCCTGGGCTACTTCAATATGTAATGCAATGTCAGTGACCTGTGCTGTCTTGTTTAAAGAAGGAAAAAGCACATTGGTCTGCACATGCTCCATACAGACGCAGTCCTTTTTCAACTATCCTTTATCCATGGCTGTTTGAAGCCTCAAATGCAGAAGCCAAGGATAAGAATAGCGACCTACTGAATTTTGTCATGCATGTTCTTGGACTTTAACAGAATGTGTGGAAGGTTCTACCCTTTCCACACTTTCCTCAAAATAGCTACTAATACTTCAGCCAATGCTTTTGGATGAATTGGCATTATCAAGTCCTATTTTGAGCTAGAAACTAATGGTACCCATTTACCCCCGATCTTACCACCCACTGGAGCTTATGAAGACTCAAATGATACAAATGCCATGCAGGCCAGTATGACTTTGAACAAACACAGAGACCGGAAACCTGGGACAGGGAGACAGGTGGTGAGCCTAAATTAGAAACTATGTCTTAAAGGGACCAGAAGCAAAATGATATTCCAGAAAACGGGTGTCCTCTGTCATAATAAAGTGGAAAGGTGAATTACCATTAGTGTGTGTGGGGGGAGGTACAGCCCTTTGGGGAATATTGTGCAGCCATTAAAAACAGAGGGGGGCCAACTAATAAAATGGCAAGTAGGAACATGGAACATAGGGTGTTGTTTTCTTTTTAAAGGATACAGGCTTTTGCTTTTTAGTACGTAAAACTAGCTTTAAAAAAGAAAAAAGACCTTAAAGGAGTAAATGGAAGCTTTAATAATAATAGGGCTATGTGTTTATGTGACAATTTTTCATAGTCGACCCCCCCACTTTTTATAGTGTCCATAATTCCTTTTAATGGTAAAACAAAAATATTTCTTAAAGAACAAACATTCTGCAGATGACTTCGGAAAGAAATGAAATGGGGCAATGTCAAAGACATGTCCTAGGCTACTGGGGGCGCCAGGAGCCAGGAGCCTGACTCAGCAGCGAGGACTTGGGTGCCCAGCCCCGGCCTGCCCTGCCCAGCCCATACCTCTTGCAGGGGATCAGCGCCTTCCGCTCGTCCAGCACCCTTACGCGCTGGTTGAGGCCATCGTAGGACAGCTGGGCGCGGCTGTTGTGGCCGGTGCTCTGCAGGTAGAGAACCTGCCGACCCTCCCACTGCTGCGGCGCGGCGCATGGCCGCGGGGTCCTGGCGTCCGTTCCCAGGGAGCCCGCGGAGCCCAGGCCCCACACGCAGCGCAGCGCCCAGACCCAGACCCACAGGCCGCCAAGCAGCCCGGCGCGCAGGGCCCCGCGGGCCGCGCTCCCTGCAGCGCAGCCGGCCATCTCCCGGGCTCCGCGGGGACCCGGGCTCCTCCCGCGCGGTTTCCACCCGGAGTCAGAGGCCCTGGTCCAGCCACGGGCCTGGCAACGCTAGAATAAATCGCGTGGAACTATTTCTGCCCTGGCCGCTGCCTACCGCAGCTCCTCTAAACTGCTCAGTGCTGCCAACAGGAAACGCTGTGGCAGCGGTGCCACCAGCATCCTGGGGCATCGCGATAGAAGCAGGCTGGGGCGGAGAAAGCCGAAAGTGCAGGAAAAGGTTGTACTTCTTCAAAAGTGCTGCACTCATCAAGTAACCCCACTCAGGGGCGCTTTCAAGGTCATTATGGGGTAAAGAACTGATAAACTCGGTGCGTCGCTGTAGCTTGCCTCTTGGTAAAACTACCACCTGTCTTCAGCAAATTAAGTGGCAAGAAGTCCTTCCTGAAGAAATGATACCAATTACAGTCGTGCCACGCCCCACCTCCCATCCATGGCCTTTGCATATAGCCTGGAACTCAAGGGCACACACATCCTCGCCCATCACTTGGCAGAGCTTCAAGTTTTATGGTTTGTATATCTGGGTGTCTGCTATCTTCTAGAACAAAATTAATTGGGTTTGTGTTTAAGCAATGTTGTGATCTGTAATATAGAATAAAAAAATGAAATTTCCCTACTTTCCAGATTTATAGCTTCTTTGATTTGCACGTGAAGTCGATGCTGTGGAAGGGAGAACCAGTAAGAAGAGGTTGAGCACATTCCTGAATGGGGGGCACGATCAAAGA
The DNA here is from genome assembly GCA_036346955.1 of Dipus sagitta. Taxonomy (NCBI): domain Eukaryota; kingdom Metazoa; phylum Chordata; class Mammalia; order Rodentia; family Dipodidae; genus Dipus; species Dipus sagitta. The sequence goes on from CM070784.1 coordinate 46,096,923, forward strand.
CAATGGGGGCAGTGTTGAGGTTCAATCACGTATCAGCAGGGCAATCGTAAGCCAGATCCTTCAGGGCTTTAAAATCCACGTTAAAGATTTTATTAATATTGAGGACCGTGAGGTTGTCAATCCTGTAACAGATTGCCAGTGCCATGCCTTAAAAAGCTCAGTATGAAAACTAGGCGGGGCTAGAAAGAAGTGGAAGACCAATCAGGAACGAAGTTGTTATAATCCAGGCCAGAAATCCTGGTTGAGTAAGGCAATGGGGATGAAGAGTGTGGATGGAATTGGTAATTACAGAAGCCGATGTCAACTGAGGACAGACGTTTCAGGTTTGGACCACTGGGTGTTCAGTCCTGAGTGAGAAAGAAAGTATAGACTGGGTGACTTTGAGATGACTATGGGAAGCTTGGAGAAATGGCTAAGCAGTAAAGGCGCTTGTTTGTTTGAGGTGACTGTAGTATGTTCAGGTAGGCAGCTGGGTAAAACTTCAGAAACCAGCAGAGATTTGGGGTTTGGAAGCCACAGGCATGTAGGTAGTTACTGAGGCCAAGGAGAGCAAGAGTTCCTGGTGCAAGCTCCCCAGTCCCACCAGGGGACATTTTGCCAAGAAATTTCCAGCCCTTGGTGTCAAAAGTGCCAAGATTGAGTAAACCTGGAGTAGAAAGGAGAGTTGGGGTGAAAAGAAGGCTGTCCATGAGAACAACAGAGATTTAGGAGGGGGAGAGAAGTCGTGACTCAGCAAGACAGAAAGGGAGTCATCACAGAGAATCACGATGGCTAGGGCAGTTCCTCAGCTAGAAGACAGTGGATTGAGGGCTACAGCAGGGTAGGGAATCCCAGCCTCCCTGGAGGCCACAAAGACAAAGGACAACAAACAGTATATCTTGGTGACTCACTCATCTGATCTTCCTAACTGTTGCCAGTGGGTCTGGGGATGAATCTGGTCCCACATCGCACTGAGCACCTGGAAGTCCCAAAGACCTGTCTGTCTGAACATTTCTTCTTTTGCTTTCTTTTGTTCCTTTCTTTCTTTCTTCTTTTCTACTTTTTTTTTTTTTTTTTTTTTTTTTTTTTTTTTTTTTGGTTGGGCTGGGACTTGAACCTAGCACTGAGCCATATATTCCCAGCTCTTGCTCTCTTTTTAAAGGACATACAGTCAGAGAGTCTCAGGACTATACATGAAGCTCTGATGTGGAATCTGCCTGGTTCAATACACAGCATGCATCAGGTTCATCCAGGTTCCGCAGTGTGAGACCTCTAAGGTTTCTGTCCTCCACTGGCTCACAAAAAAAAAAAAAAAGTAGAAAGTTCTGCTCTTTCTCTTGTTCTTCTAGTAGGAAGCCAAGCTGAACATGATTTTTATTCAGCAAGTTATAGATTCAGGATTTTGCTGCGGGAAAGGGTTTCAGATGGCAACTGGGCTGCCCCTGCTTGGTTGATATTTTCCTAATCTGGTTGGCATCTTGGGACTTGAGAGCTGCTTACAGAAAACTGGAATACCCCTCGATTGGCCTGGCCCTACTGGAATAGTCTGGGCTGCCCCACGATAGCATCAAATGTTTTAGGTGAATCTTGAAAAGCATGTCTCTCTTTTAGTCTTTTAACTTTCCAAGTTTAATTCATGTTCCCTAAGAACCAAGAGAATGCTTTGTCTGTATTTGCCTCCATGCCCGGCCCACGGAAGAGGGCCAGTAAGGGTCAGCTGTGCTTGTTTTCCCCGGAAATTTGAATCCTGTCGTGGTGAAATTAAAAACTAAATTATTCAAGGATGGGTATAAGCTTGGAAGAGGAAAAAACAAAATAGTCTTAAATTAAAATTTCAAATTAAACCATAATTTTAAAGATTGACATTCAGAAACACGTTTCTATATTGCTATTTCCCTAAGCAAATATACACTCGACATCTTGCTGCCTGAAATGTGAAGTGAACTTACAATAGTGTCACCTCTCTTTTCTGTGACTAGCGGGACCACCTGTTGGTTTGCAGCTTCTTCCTAATGTGAAGAGAATAGAGAAAACAAAAAATGCATACTTGTTTCCCGTCACAAGTAGATTCTTGTTCAAGTAACCATATCCGCACATATCAAACATCAAGATTTTAGGCTGCTGAGTTGGAAAAGTTTTTCACAATGCGGTATCACAATTTGTCATTGTTTTCACAAGGAAGGGGGAATGTTTGTCAATAGAAACCAGACGAGGCCGTTGTACCTCTGGGTAGCTGTAGGTTGCTGGAACAGACACAAACCGAGTGGCATTGTGGAAAATCCTGAGCCAGAACTGAGTCCACTAGCAGCACCAACAACAAAATTCTAGATACCGCTAGGGGCGGGCGGGGAGGTGGTTTATATAAACTGTCCATCCTGTTCCAACTTTCTCTGTACTGTTTCTCGGTGTTTCTCTCGCCCCCTACTGGAAGAAACAAATGATTACAAACAAAATTAGAGGGTAGCAGCTCTGTGGATCTACCCCCAGCTCTCCCAGCTCTACACTTGGGGGAACTGGAGGCAGAAGCTTAGTTTCTCTCTCTCTCTCTCTCTCTCTCTCTCTCTCTCGGAGATCTTCCGCACCCTCTGGTATTTAGTGTTCAAAAGGGCTGATTGCAAGACTCTCCATTTCTTGGTCCTAAAGAAGAAGAAGAAAAAAAAGTCTAGTCCAACCGAAAAAGGAGGGGGAGTTCAAGGATTGCCTCCCTTGGCTGCGGACGGGCGGAGATGATGTCACCGCGTCTGCTCCGCGGGTCCAGGGGTGGAGCAGCCGAAGGGAGCCCGCGTCGCGCCGCGCCCGCAGCTGCCCTGGGAGCGTCAGGGGAGGCGACTGGATAAATAGGGTCCCACAATGGCCGTGGCTGGTTGCGCTCAGAGCTGCGGGGTCAGGGACGGGAGCTGGCAGCACGGATCTGCGTCCTGGAGGCTGAGTGCAAGTGCTCGGTGCTCCGGGGGAGCGGTGATCTGCGGCCAGGGGTCCCTCCTAATCTCCCTTGTCTGCCCAGTTGAATTTGGGGACGAAAGCTCTTCCTGTTCTCGGACGACTTGCGGGTCCTCGGAGAAGAGATAGCGAGGCGAGTGGGGAGAGCAGGGCTTTCCCGCGTGTCCGCGTGGGGCGCAGGGCAGCGCCATGGCCCGCTGCGCCCTCGCGGTGCTGTGCTTTTGGCTGCACCTGGCGCCGGGAGTGCTCGGCGCGCCCTGTGAGGCTGTGCGCATACCCATGTGCCGGAACATGCCCTGGAACATCACGCGGATGCCCAACCACCTGCACCACAGCACCCAGGAGAACGCGATCCTGGCCATCGAGCAGTACGAGGAGCTGGTGGCCACCAACTGCAGCGCGGTGCTGCGCTTCTTCCTGTGCGCCATGTACGCGCCCATCTGCACGCTGGAGTTCCTGCACGACCCCATCCGGCCTTGCAAGTCAGTGTGCCAGCGCGCGCGCGACGACTGCGAGCCCCTGGTGAAGATGTACAACCACAGCTGGCCCGAGAGCCTGGCCTGCGACGAGCTACCTGTCTACGACCGTGGCGTGTGCATCTCTCCCGAGGCCATAGTCACCGACCTCCCCGAGGGTGAGTGCGGGGGGCTATGGAGGGAGTCCGGAGAGGTGCGGGCTGCCATGGAGGTCACATGAGCACCGGGAGGCCACACCTACAGCTGAGGTCAGCTGAGGCTCTGAGACGCTGCATCACTGTGGGAAGACTTCTTCCCGTGGATATCTCACGGCGGGGGAAGCACAGGCACTCCGCTGAGGGGAACTTGATTTCAAGGAAGCCGTTGGTCGACAGATACAACCGTATGTGTGAGCCAGTGATAAGCAGCTGACCAACTGTTTAATTCGCCTCATGTTCAAATCAGCTCCACCAGATGGGTGAATACTCTCCATTTAGCGCCACGCATGCACACGTCCTTTCTAAGTGCAGTGATAGTTATTACTCCCCACCCAACTAAGAATTGTAGATGCATATGCTCTGTTTCACCTCTTTTTTTTTATTTTATTTTTGCCTTTTTGTGGCTTTTTGTTGGCAGGAACAAGTCTAATTTCACCTGAAATAAAACCTTTTTTTTTTTTTTTTTGCATTGTTTATCTGTTGTGGCTCTAAGTCAAGTTATCGCACATTTAAAGAGATTGGGGCTGGGGATGTAGCTCATTGGTGAAATGCTTGCGTCGCAGGCATGGAGCCCTGGATTCAGTCCTCGGTGAAGATCTGGAGTGAGGGGAGGCAGAGGAAGCACTAGGAGAGGAGAGGAGGACTGCTAAGGGAGCATCGGTACTGCCGTGTGGCTTTGGGAAGGAGGGATGTGATTGAACAGGCCAGTGTCCAGGAGGTACATCCACACCAGTTTGTGTTAGGATATGCTATGTCTAACCCAGAGAAACTCCTTCAGCCTGGGGACGGCAATAGGAAAAAAGTAGTTATCAGTAGCATGCCACTTTATAGTAACATTGTGTTGGACTGCTATGTCGCTTCCAGTTGGATGAGGAGACCCATTCACTGACTAACCCACATCGCCCTGTTGTGTTTCAGATGTGAAGGGAATGGTCATCACCCCAGACATGATGGTGCAGGAAAAGCCTCTGGATGTTGATTGCAAACACCTGAGCCCAGGTGAGCTCCTACTTCAAGCATCCTCACCTTCTTCTTGGAATGATTTCTCTAACCACTTTCCTGATTATTTTATCTCTTTTGCTCTTTAGATCGATGCAAGTGCAAAAAGGTGAAACCAACCTTAGCAACTTACCTGAGCAAGAACTACAGCTATGGTAAATCTAACAAAGCTGTTCACTAAGAAACTGAAATCATGGTAGTATCCCAGATAAAGCTGGGCCTGCTGGCTGCAAAAATGAGGGAAGTATTAATGATTTTTCACATTAATTATGTAGTTTCTAGACAGCTCAATAACAACCATAAATTCTTGGTTTTCCAGATAAAGCAAGGAAAAAATATGTAAATGAAAGTTGTGCATGTCATGAAGTTTGACCTCTTGCCCTGATTTAATCTCTGTGAGAATTGCTGAGCAGAAAATGGCAAACACCCTTAATCTTTTTCTGAGGTTCTGTTGCCACAGGAAGGATAGGAGTGTGGTCCCAGGATTTGATTATCTGAGGCCCAAATAATTAAGATCTGCCCATGTACCTTCTCTCTTATAAATGGCTACAAGTATTTATTATTTAAAAAATTATAGGAAAATGTGTCAATCAAGAAACCCTATGGCTACAGCATTGAATAATTTCAGTGCCCTCCTCCTTCTTATTTGAAAGGACCATTTAGTACATTTCTTCAAAGAGAAAGATCCATCGTGGTATTTAATTTTTTTAATTCTACTGTCATCATTTGAAATTAAATTTAAAATATGTCCTTTTAAAATGTCTTGGTCAATGTAGTGTATTGGCCAGCTTGGTTTTCATTATTTCAAGACAAAATTTTATTTTATTTTAAAAATAATTATTTTACTTATTTGCAACCAGAGAGAGAATGAGAGAGGGAGGAGATAGAGGTGCCAGGGTCTCTTGCCAGTGCAAATGAACTCCAGATGCATGCACCACTTTGTGTATGTGACTTGACATGGATTTGGGGCAATAAACCCAGACCAACAGGCTTTGCATTTAACTGCTAAGCTATCTCTTCAGCCCTCAAACTGAAATTTTATATCAGTAAGAAACTTTAGAATTTATCACACATGAAAGTAGAAAGATAATAGAAATTTAGAAAATAACCTATCCTTAAGCTGCCAGATTTGAGGATCATACATAGACAATGTAAGCAATTCAGTAATGACAATAAATGCATTGTCTCCCCAAATATCTGTTTCTTTACACTTGTTGCCTGTAGATACAGTCCTAACTTCATCTTCTTAGTCCCTTATCCACCAGAACCCATCCACCTTTAGTTTAGTTACGATGGTCTCCAGTTGGGGAGGGGGGTCATGCCTTAGAGCCACTTTCCTGGTGAAACCTTTGCTGTTACATGCTTCTGTCTTCTCAGAAGGCTGCTTCCCAGGATAGAGTGCAAAGCAAGCAAAGTTACAGAAGCAGCACTGTTAGCAAGGGCTTCATAAAGCCATCTCTAGCCCTGGTCTTGATTTGTTAGCGAAGTTAACAACTTCAGAACAGCAGGCAGAGTGTCCTGGTAACTGAAAAAAATTATATTATTCTAGAAATTTTCTCTCTAAAACAGAAGTTTAAGCATAAGATGGATGGTTGAAGGAATATAAACTTGACAGTGATTTGCAAATGTGAGAATATATGGCTATGACTCCAAATAAGTTTCTCTGCTTACAAGAGAAAGCAGACACAGGCAACATATTTCTGGGAATGGTTTGCTGACCTACCCAGACTAACTTGGCTGTTTAATTTAATTTCATCTTGCAGAATAATTGAAGCATTTTAAAACAATGTTGACAGAATTGGATGATGTGCATTGGTATTTGCATATATAATTACATGGGCTTTCTGCCTGCACTGGGGTTACATGGACAAGACTGTAATTACAGGAGTGAATCTTTAAAAGTGGTTCAGAGGTGGCTCAAGTATGTCACATCTAGCTTTTCCCCAAAGGCTTCAATAACAACACTCATAGAGATTTTTTTATTTGCAGTTATTCATGCCAAAATAAAAGCCGTGCAGAGAAGTGGGTGCCATGAAGTCACGACAGTGGTGGACGTAAAAGAGATCTTCAAGTCGTCCTCACCCATCCCTCGAACACAAGTCCCACTTATTACGAATTCTTCCTGTCAGTGTCCACACATCCTGCCCCATCAGGATGTCCTCATCATGTGTTATGAGTGGCGTTCAAGGTAGGCTCCACCAGGCACAGGAATGCCTACTGCTTCCTCCCAAAACACAAGTGTCACTTAGCAGTCATGGTTTTAAAAACAACAGAAAAACAAGGCCAGTTGTCAGTTTTTTTTAAATTTTATGAGAGAGACAGACAGAGAGAGAGAGAGAGAGAGAGAGAGAATGAGTTGGTGTGCAAGGGCCTCCAGCCACTGCGATCAAACGCCAAATGCATGTGCCACCTTGTGCACATGTGTGACTGTAGTAGATAACTTAAGGTTTACTGAGATGAACTTCCAAACCAGTCACAGTTATAGAGGAAGGGGTATTTATTGAAGCTTACAGAGCTAGGGAAAGTTCCATAATGGCAGAAAAAGTTGGCCCCCTCTTAAAGGACCAAGGAGGGAGGGAGAGAGAGAGAGAGAGAGAGAGAGACCACACCACAAAGTATACTTCAGGAACTCCAGGCAGAAGTAGGCACTTTGTATATCTTTAGATTGGAATTTCAAGCCACCTTAGGGCTGGACCCTAAAATCTGCCCCGTGACACCTCCTCCACTCAGGTGGCTGCAGATCTAAATTACAAACTGTAATAAAATACTGAATATATTGGGGGCCATCTATTCAAATTACTGCAGCAACCTTGTGCATTTGTGTTACCTTGTGTGTCTGGCTAATGAGGGACCTAGAGAGTTGAACATGGGTCCTTAGGCTTTGCAGGCAAGCACCTTAACTGCTAAGCCAACTCTCTGGCCCCAGTTGTCACTTAAAAAAAAAGTGCTTTAGTTTTTAGTGAAAACTTCTGCTGGGATATGTATTGTCTTAATATTAGTTAATTCCTAAACTTGATAATCCTAAATGTCCACTCAGTATAATAAAGGAAAATTAGACATGTATTAAAATAGAATCTTTAAAAACCTACTCCAGAATCCATTAAGTGACTTAAAACATATAGGCTAGTAAATTATTTAGAGTAAAAACAATTCTTTTTAAATAAATCAATTTTCAAAGTTCTCTTAAGTAATTTAAAGGTTATTAAGTAGCCATCTGAAATGAAGGTTCACGTGTTTTCCCATGTACATGTCACAGCATCTGCTTGATAGATTATTGCACACAAAAGCACATAAGATGACTCTGAACCTTGGAATGTAGAGTTGTCAAATCATCACAAAACAAAGTATGAATAAATACACACACACAGCTTTATCTGGGAGGTCTTATCCACTCACATTCTTTTTCTGACCACAGTTTGATTCCTCAACTTATTCCTTATAATATAATGTTAAAGTCTTCAGCCAGATACCAGGACACACCCCAGAACTTGTACTGTACACATCTCCAGCAACATCAATCGTTTTTATACAAGACATCCTTTCTGATTCTCTGGCATCCATGCTTATGTATTTTGTCTTGATACAGCCCAGGACTCCATTCTTCCAAAAACAAAAAAGGCATACTTCTGTTGAAAATGACCTAATTTGTATAGCTTCTTCCTATGTCTTCCATCAGATTTTGCACCCCTCCTTTGCTGCTGTGTGTTCTTGGCTTCTAGCATCTGTTTTCCTCGAGAAGCAGTTAGTTCTGCGTTCATCTCTGTCCTATTTTCACGAATGATGCTAGTGTGAGATGCATTTGCAGACATGGTCACTAGACATTTTGGGTAGATGAATGGATTACAAATCCATCAAGGTACAAGTATTCTGGATATGTTATTTAGTTGCAAAATACTCATTTGAAAAAGCAGTATACTGTTTACTATAATCTAAAATAAATTTAAAATGGATTAAACTGAGAAAACATTTTAAATCCTTAAAGAGTAATTTAAAGGTTATTAAGTAGCCATCTGAAATGAAGGTTCACGTGTTTTCCCATGTACATGTACATGCATGATTAAAAATGTGACGACAGTAAAGGCAGAGAACTTAGTAAACACAAGAGTAATGAAACAAATCACAAAGGGAAATTTCACAGTATACTTTGGTCACATAATTGTTATGTACATAAAAATCATAAATAAAGGGGCTGGAGATATGGCTTAGTGGATAAAGCACTTGCTACACAAGTTTGGATCCCAAAACCAACATAAAAGCCAGACTCAGTGGCGCCTGTCTGTTACCCTGGCACATCTACAGTGAGATGGAGAAATAGGAGAAAAGCTGGAAGTTTACTCGTCAGGCTTACAAATAAATACACTGGTGAGTAACAAAGTACACTGGTGAGTAACAAAGAACCCTGCCTCAAACAAGATGGAAGGCAAGGACCAACTCTAGAAATTGTCCTCTGACCTCCACACACATGCCTGTACTCACACACATGCACAGATAAAAACAAACAAAAATAAATTACAAACAAGAAATGAAAAAACAAAATTAGAGAAAATACTTTATAACAGATATGACAGAGAAATTAAGATACTGGCCTAAAAAAGTTAATGTAAATTAATATTTAAAATGTTTAGAGCACAATGTAGAAATGTAAGCATAAATCCATAGACACATTCCATGATAAGTGTAAATAGCAAATAAACATTAAAAAGACCTTTGTAGGCTAGGGATATGGCTCAGTAGCTAAAGGTACTTTCTTTCAAAGCATGCTGGCCTAGGTTTAATTCCCTGTACCCACATAAAGCCATGCATCTGGAGTGCATTTGCAATGTCAATAGGCCCTGGCCTGCTTATTAATTCATTCTCTCTCTCTCTCTGTCTCTCTCTCTCTTTCTTTGTCTTCTAACCAATAAATTTAAAAAAATTTTAAATACCTTTGTGGTCTGGAGAGATGGTTCAGCAGTTAAGGCACTTGCCTGCAAAGCCTAACAACCCTGGTTTGATTCCCCAGTGTCCACATAAATCCAGATGCACAATGTGTCGCATGCATCTGGAGTTCATTTGCAACAGCTAGAGATCCTGGTACACCCATTCTCTCTCTCTCTCTGTCTCTCTGCCTCTCTCTCTCTCTCTCTGTGTGTATGTCTGTCTCTCTTCTCTCTCCTCCCTATATTTGTAAATAAATGAAGTATTTAAAAAATACCTGAAAGGCTTTTGTAATTCCAAAGCTCAAATAAACAGAAGATTTGTTTTTTTTTAATATTTTTAAAATTTTTTTTGTTTATTTATTTGAGAGCGAGAGACACAGAGAGAAAGAGACAGATAGAGAGAGAATGGGCATGCCAGGGCCTCCAGCCACTGCAAACGAACTCCAGACGCGTGCGCCCCCTTGTGCATCTGGCTAATGTGGGTCCTGGGGAATCGAGCCTCTAACCAGGATCCTTAAGCTTCACAGGCAAGCGCTTAACCGCTAAGCCATCTCTCCAGCCCCAGAAGATTTCTTTTTTACTCAATTATTAATGTTAGTAAATTGGATGAATGTGCAACCACCTGGTAAACAATTAGTTATTCTGTTAAAAAATATTTTTTGCTATTTTTTGATTCTCTGTATGTATGTTCATGCTGTGAGTACAGGTACACGTAAGCCATGGCATGAGCATGGAGGTCAAAGGACATCTACCAGCGTGGCTGTTCATTTGAGGCAGGAGGGTCTCACTGTTCACAGCTGTATTCTACAGGCTTGATGGCCTGCAAGCTTCTGGGACATTCTTCTGTCTTCACTCCACTTCTTGCCATAGGCTGGGACATTCTTCTATCCCCACCCTCTTCTTGCCACAGGTACACTGGGGTTACTGATACATACTACTGTGCTTGGCTTTTCATGGGTTCTGAAGGCCCACGCTCAAGTACTCATGTTTGCATTGGAAGCATGTTATCCAATACAAATACCCCAACAACCAAAATAAAAACCCTTTGACCCAGTCATTCTACTTTCAGAAACCTCTCCTAAAGGAATAATAGTAACCAACTTCACACTAAGCACACTGTTATGCACAAGGCCATTCACCACAGCACTGCCACACAGGAAGCACACTATTATGTAAAAGGACATTCAAGAGGAGATAAATGGCAAAATTGATATTCATATTTGCACTATTATATTGTTTAATGTTGATTTTGAATTTTCTTATATATCAGAACAAGAATGTAATAGTGAAAGAAATGTATGATTTGAATATATAATGGGATCTAAAATATATTCCATAAGAAGAATAAGGGAAAAATTCATAAATGATAAATTATGGATATGTAGGTCATGGGGATAAGGGCTGGTAAATTATAATTTTCTGCATTGAGTCCGTTTACTTTTATAATCAAGAGCTGCTTAACAAATTTTTTTTTCAGAATGATGCTTCTTGAAAATTGCTTAGTAGAAAAATGGAGAGACCAACTTAGTAAAAGATCTGTTGTAAGTATGACTAGAAAACTACATGTAATGAAATTCTACAGAATTGGGAAACTGCTCACCTTCTCTCATCTCCACACTTTCATAGGAGCCAGAAATAGCAACAATATTTGTTTTTTTTTAAATATGCAGTTTATAGCTATTCTTACTTGGAACATTTTATCAAGAACAGTCATTAAAATTTATGGTAAATTTGCTTGTGTTCAGTTCTGATGTGCCAGTTCTTTCCATATCAAACTGTGGGCTTTATTATTTTTTTTTGGTAGTTTTTTTGTTGGGTCATTCCTGTATTAAAACTTAATTGTTGGAGTAGGCAGTGAAAGACTTGAATGCAATAGTCACTGAGATTGAAACAAACATACATTTGTTGAGGTGCAAATACCTAGTTCTAAAACATATCATAACTAAATGTACTATATTTAAAATAACGTAAGACAAGCTGCAGAGATAGCTCAGTTGGCAAAGTCCTTGCTGCACAAGTCCTAAGTTTGTTCTTCAGTGCCCACATAAAAATGCAGGGCATGATGGCACACATCTGTAATCTCAGAGCTGGAGAGTCAGGGAAAGGGGGAGCCCCCGGGATCATGGCCAGACCATCTAGCCTAACTGGTAAGCTCCGGGTTAGTGAGAGATGCTGCTTCCAAACTGGTTGATGGCTTCCTGAGAATTGACAATTGAAGTTATCCTCTGGCGCGCGCGCGCACACACACACACACACACACACACCATGGAAGACTTTTTAAAAATATCTTATAAACAAAGTAATTATTTTGTGGCAAAATCCATAGTTCAGGTAGCAATGTCATAATGATACTGATAATCCCATTAGAATTAGAACTCTCCGCTGGGTGAAAAATCCTACAGACATTATCCTATCTATGATAATTTAAGTTTCCTTAATACTGAAAGTAAATCTAGATATATTCAAGAGAATATATATTTTCTGCTCCTACCTGTGTTTTCTTACGTTTTCAGGAATAAAACTTTCTTGGGCAAGGCAAGAGACTATATTAATAATTTACATAGAGAACAGCTACAACAGAAAATGTATCTGAATTCCAAAAATTAACACTGATGTGTAAACCTGAGCTAAAATCTCTCAGTAGAGAATTATCTGCTCAGTCTCATGTATTATGAGACAAAAATTGCCAGCAGGGTAGGTTTCCTAGGTTCCTAAGAAAGCACCAGTGGAGAAGAGAGAAAAGAATGCTTTCAAGCATCATAGCTGCTCAGCCCTGGGAATGTAGTCCAGTTGGTAGAGCGCTTGCCTAACATGGCCAAAGCCTTGGGCTCATCCACAGCAAGACAAAAATGGGATGTGGGAACACATGCCAGCAATCCTACTTGGGAAGTGAAGACAGGAGGACAAGAATTTCAAGTTCATTCCCAGCTACATAGTTCTAGGAACACCTGAGATACATGAGAGCCTGTCTGGAAAACAAGCAAATAGAATCACAGTCGTTCATGCCATCCTCTTGCAGCAAATATTCAAAGTTCAGTAAGAATTTGAGGAACTACCACCATGTGAGAGCAGTGTGCAGTAGTAACTGGATTATAAAGCCAACTAGAATCGATCCTGCCATAGGAGGGCAAGGATAGTATCTTCCTTTTCATTATATTTCCAGTACCTACAACTATGGCTGACCTATAGTCTGGCTGAGAAATTTTGCTGAATAAAATATGCTCTAACAAAGAAGGGCCTGTGTGTTACTGTCTACAGCAGTGTCTGGTCAGAAGGGCTTACTTCCACTGGTTTCTGAGATGAGCTTTATAAAGGAGCCAGCTTCTGCTCTCTGGTTATCCACAGAATGACTCATTGCCAGTGGTCTGGGCAGCTAGTACTTTAGTGAATTGCATTACTTCCCCTTTATCTACAATTTTGTGTCCCATGGTTTATTACCTGTGGTCATTTGCAGTTCAAAAATACAACAGAATATGGAATATATTTTGAGAGAGAGACCACATTCACATAATTTATATAGTGCAGGGCTACAGTTATCTTACTCTTGCTCTTACTTTGCCTCACTTTTAAGTTAAACTCTATCATAGGTGTGCATATATATAAAAAACATAGTATATTATAGAGTTCATTATTACACATGCTCTGGAGACTTTGGAACACATCCCCAGTGATTAAAGTGTGTAGGTGGGTTTTTTGTTTTCCTTTGGATGTAGCTGAACACATAATTTTTTTTTTAACTGACTGGGTTTAGGGAGTTAAGAACCCAGATTCTCAGAATCCACATAAATACCAGGTGAACATGGCCATCACCTGTGGCCCTACCATTTAAGAGGCAGAGACAGGGGTCCCCTGGGTGAGTGAATGATGTTGACCTCTGATCTATAAGCCCCCCCCCCAACACACACACACACACTCACAAAAATGTTTGTTTATGGCCTTGGATCAGTACTTAAAAATACTCAGGTGGGAGGAACTGAGCTGGAGTTCAAATCCCCCAGAGCCCACATAAAAGGCTGGGTGTAGTTACACTCAGGTCTGTGGATGGGACACAGACCAGAGCATTTCTGGGGCACACTGACCTGACGGTAGTTCCAGGTTGAGGGAGACCCAGTCTCAAGGAAGCAGCTCTGCAATAGAGAAAGAAGTGCAGAGCTCTCCTCTGGCTGCCACAGCACAGAACAGCGCACACTTCCACACAAACACACAGACACACACAAACTGGGCTTTGCAGGACACATGGTGAATTTCTGCTTTTAGTCATGGCAGTCACATTTCACAATATTGGTTGTGTAGTAATGTTGTATTATAGTCCTATTGACCAGAACTACATAGGGGAGGGACTTGAGTGGGAATTTTGAATTCTAGCTTGACTTTGGACCAGCTATGTGAACCTTTGTTTACATTGTGATGGTAATGCCCAAGAGGTCTGCTGTAGGTTTAAAAGAAATGAATGCTCTTCACATTTCAAGCACTTTCCCTTGAACACATGAGTCCTAAGTGTAGAGGAGTTATATACTTTGTAGCTGTCATGCCATTGCTGTGAAAATTACACTATTATAAAACTTGCACTCATAAATTCTGATACCAGTTTAATAGCCTAAAAGAGTGACATGCATTTGATAGTAACATTGACAAATCACTTTACAGCAGTGGGAAGAGAGGCTGCGGGAACAGCAAAGAACAGTTCAGGACAAGAAGCGAACAGCCGGACGCACCAGTCGCAGTAATCCCCCCAAACCAAAGGGGAAGCCGCCTGTTCCAAGAGCAGCTAATCTGAAGAAGAACATCAAAGCTAGAAGTGCTCAAAAGAAACCAACCCCCCAAAAAAGTGTGAACTAATTACTTTCCAAGATAGAGACATCCTGGCTGGATAAGGCAGTATTGCCTGAGACAGGTGCGGAAGGACACACACCCCTTGCCTTAAGGACTCGCTGCAACACTTTTCACGGGCACATTTGCAGCTCTTTTCTTAGTAATATGCTTCAGTTTTCTTGTTAAGACTCTAGCCGTATAGGTGGCTGGTCCTCTAGTATGGAAGATACGAGAGTAGAGCTGGTCAGAAAATGCATCAGGAGTGGCCTGTGTGCATATTCTGTGGGACCTCCACGGGAGAGAGTGTGCTCCTGTTCAGACAGTTTGGCCTCATGAGAACATTGTAAAGTTAACACTGTATTTCAACAAACAAAACACTAAATTTTTTACAAAAATACCTTATTTCTGTTTGATTTCTGTTAGGAGGTTGGTGGTATTTTAAATGTGATTGAAGACAAAGCTTGAGTAAAGTAAGCGGAATGAATGTTTAGAAGATCTTTATGTGTTCACTGTCTGCAAAACGAATTTTCTGATGAACAGTTTTGGTTTTTAAATTTAGAACTGTAGAAGGTAGGAAATTGTAATGCTGTTTGTAAGAAGATTTTCAGCTCTTTTTCTAGACAAAACTTTTAAAACTAAACTTATAATGACCAACCAATAAAAAGGAGAGGCAGACAGTCATAGTCTCAGTTCTTATTTACCAGTGCCCATACCTGGCTAGAGATGCCCAGGTTATCATGTTTCTAGTCAGTATCCTGGAAGCGACATTAGAGATAGAGTGTTTCTTTGTCCCACTATGATTTTGTATCAATTAGTAGGTTAGGCGTGGTAATTCTCCCCACAAGAGAGCTGTGGTCCTCATCTCATTTCCCAGGACATCTTGGTATTGTGACCACCACCAGCAGAGCATTTTCCCTGCCACTGCAAATGCTCACAGAAGTGCCTATGGAGACATGGTGGTGGTGGAATGCCCACATTGGTTGTCAGTTGGTTATAACAGCACACTACCAGCTCTGCATCTGGGTTGCTAAGGTCATGAAATGATATGAAAGCCTAAGTCTACTTTCTTCATTAGAGTTACCATCATCCCTGTTTGTCAAATGAGAAGTAAGTTACATATGACATTTATAGAGAGATACAGAAATGAGCTGTGTGGTAAGGCAGGGAATGAAAGGAAACAGGGTTAATAAAAAGTCTGGGGTATACACCTATTGTCTGCCAGAATTGTTACCCCAAGGTGATAATTAAAACAACTAAGTAGATTAACTCACAGTATCAATGAAATACTTAATGTGTGACCCCTCTAAATCCAAACTTCTTTGGGTCTTAAGGAAATCCTGATAGATAACTCATACTGCAGCCCTTGAAGAGCCAGTGCTTGTCTATCTCACCTGTTAGCATAGGAGGGACTCTTCAGCAGAGGGGTTGGGACTAGAACTCATTACACTCTGTGGAAAGGGAAAACAAAACACTGATAAGAATATTTTAACTGTAAAATAGAATGTAATAAAAGTTGGGGAATGACTTTACAAATCTAAGTGATGTTTACATTCAGTATTTAACTCAAGCTATATACTGAACACAGAAGAAACTAAATTTGAAAGCTAAACTTAAGTTTAATGACAGATAAAGATTAGCCAGGCCACTGGCTATTATTAAGAGGAGGCTGAACTGAGCACCAGACAACTCAGAACGAGAATAGGAGAGAACAGGAGGCCTACACTAAATGCCATGAAGTTGATGTTGTCATCTAAATCCCTGAGATAAGAGATAAATATAAATATATGGAGAAGAGAATGGGGGTCTTATAGATGGAGGGATTATTTAAGAGTGTGGATTCTTTTCACAGGACAAAATATTTTATAGTATTTATCAAATTTCATAGTTGTAGTTAATAGGAAGCATCTCAAAACCAAAACAAAAAGAATCTCTTTTAAGAAATAGGTATGGACTTCCGGTTAAGATGGTGGCATAGGTACCACGCCAAAGCAACCTGAGGGGAAAAAGCAAAAAAAAAAAAAAAAAAAAAAAAAAAAAAACTACCGCAAAATACACACTTTTACTAAAAAGTGAAGTGTATAGGAAATTGAAATGACAGAGGAGAAGTAGGAGAGATCCAGAGCATCCAGAGCCCACATAGGCTGGCAGAAGCAGCTCCAGCACCGTGGGACCTCAGCGGCTCCGTGCCAGCCAGCCGCCAGGCTCGGCTTGAGCCACAGAGAAGCCAGGTGAGGGGATTTTTTCACTCACACCGGAGCTCTCCACAAACACAAGAAACGTGAAGGGAGAATGGCAGTGAACAACGGAGGAGCAGATCACAAGGTAGAAGAACACGTGGAACAGCAAGAGAACTAGGGCAGCATTGGCAGCCTCCCCTCCCCTCCCCTCCCCACCGCCAGTGCCCAACTCCAGCACACAGAGCAGCAGTCCAGGGACCTGGCCACGTCTACTTGAACCAACAGTGGGACTCAAGCTGGAGCAGCATAACTGAGAAAAAATTCATCTCAAAAGATAACTGATAATTTCGTCTCAGTTATGCTGCTCCAGCATTTGCCATGGCTATAATGTGTTTTACAACATTCAACAAACCCTTATGCCATTGAACAGCCAAATTGTTCTTAACTGAATGTACTGGGTGACACAATAAACATCTTGATAGCCAAATATCTGTGCATATCTTTAACTAGTTCCTTAGGTTACTATTGTTTAAGTAGATGTGTGGAGCAAGGGTCTTGATGACATTATAGATCACTCTCAGAATGCGTAGATGATAGGAGAAGGAAAGTACCGGCTTCACACCATTTCTCTCCACCCCCATAATCTTATATGTTTAACCTAGGAACTAGAGGCCTCCCTGGAGGAGTTTCATCTCTTCACATCTGAACATCAGCTATATCTACAGCACTTACAACCCTCCAGGTAGCTGCAGAAAATGATGTGGTGTATAAAATTTTATTATGGGCCAGACATGGTGATATGTATGATATATGTCAGTAGCCAAAAGTCATATGGACAATTGCTGAGTCAACTGTATCCCTTTACTGAAGCACTAAAAAAATGTGACTTTGGGGTCATTTAAAGTAGTTTCCAATGGAAGAACAAGCTTGGCACTGTTTCAGCTGTCTCCATGTCAGGAGATCCACGGCAGGGAGCATAAAGGACAGACACCGAGGTTCCTGCCTGAGAACCACAAAATGCAGCAGAGTATACATTATGAAATCTGTACATCTCTGCAGGACATCTGAGTACAGGGAACAGCAGCTGAAGAAGACATGCTGGCAAGTATCTCCAATCGAGAATATTCATGTGCCCTGCATCAAAGGGGATTGAAGGGGCTGCTTTAGTTTGAACTCAAATATCCTCCATGTGCTAGAGATGAGGTCTCTCAAGTGGTGCTAGTGGGAAGTAGTAGCACCTTCAGATCTGGGGCCTAGAAGGATAAGGTTGGACCACTGAGAATGTGTTCTTGAAAAGGACATTGAGATGCCTGCCCTCTGCTACCTCTTTTGATTCCCAACACCATGAAGTTAGCAGGCTTCTCTGCCATATACTCCTCTCTGTGGTCCACTACAGACCACTGAAACACTGAGCTAAAACAAAAATCATTTTTAAAATTATTTATTCTTTTACATAGGTCATAGTTTTTATACCTTCTCCCCATTTCCTCGAGGGTCCTCCTCTGTAGGGTTATTGGTGTTCACTGGGGTTAACTAGGACCTCTGTCAGTCTTTGAAGGGTGGTCTGTGCCTCAGGATATTTCTAACTGCCCTGTGGCTCTTAGAATTTTCCTGACCACTCTTCCACAACAATCCCTGAGCCTTGGCAAGTGTATTAGCAGTTGTTTTACTGTTGAGTTCTCTGTAGCCTCTGTATTTCTACTGAAAAAATCTTTAAAAAATGCTTTTATTTATTCATTCATTTACTTGAGAAAGAGAGAAAGATGCACACAGAAGGAGAATGAGTATGGGTGCACCAGGCCCTCTTGCCACTCCAAACAATCTCCAGATACATGCACCACCACTTTGTGCATCTGGCTTTTCGTGGGTACTGGGGAACTGAAAGTGGGCAATCAGGCTTTTCAGGTTTTACAAGTGAGCATATTCTGAGCTCTCTCTCCAGCCAAATCATTATTATGATGATGATTTTGCTTTGATGGGCTGTTTTTGTTCCCCCAAGGTAGGGTCTCACTCTACCCTGACCTTGAACTCACTATGTAGTCCCATGCTTGTCTCTAAGTCATAGCAATCCTCCTACCTCTGCCTGCCATGAGCCTGGATCCAGCTCCTCTTTTTAAACTTATTATCTTAAGTATTTTGTTATGGCAACAGAAAGCTGAACAACACATAGACTAATGGGGCCAATATTTTTGAAATTCTGTACTAAAGACTAGAGATGGGGATGGGGAGATAATTCAGTCAGTAAAGTCCTTCTCCTGCAAGCCTGAGGACATGAGTTCAATCCCCAGAAGCCATATAAAAAACAGGGCTTGACGGGATGTACTTGAAATCCCAGTATTGGAAAGACAGTGACAGAAGGATCCCTGTGGCTTACTAGCCAGCCAGTCCAGTCTGCTTGGTGAGTTTCAAGCCAATTGACCTGTCTCAATAAAAGTGGAAAGCACTGGACACCACCAGAGTAAGAGCACCTGACATTGTCTGGCCTCCATAACGTGTGTGTGTGCACTAACATACTCATGACCCTCCCCACATACACAAATCTCACAAATAGGGACAGTTCTGCCTCAGGGAATTAATAAAAGCTTAGCTGTGACTGGGTGTTGAGAAGACACACTTGTAAAACAGGCATCCCATTGCCCCCTTCCTAAATCCATCCCCATATTGGAACCAGATTACACTATCATGCATATCTGATCATGCTTACAGTCTCAACTCACAGCTCCACGATGTGCCCACCTGCTTTTGTGCCCTTACTTTCCTGAAGCGTGAAAGCTCCAGACGTCTTGCCCTTTCTTCCTCAAGTGCAGATGAAACTGAAGGGGGTCACTGAGTTGGAGTTCTGAAGTCATTCTAGCTTCTTTTTAACTTTTCTTCCCCAAGCCTGGAAAATATTTCTAATTACTGCCCCACATACCTGCCTCATGCTTGTGTGTCCCTCTCGATGCACTCAATCCACTCAAGATCCAGATAATACAAGTTAGTATTTCTTTGGACACTGTTAGATTTCTGGCCATTTGCCTCAATACAGGAAAAATGGACATTATTAGATTTATAGCTATTACCCACAATCCAAACAAATGGCCTCTTTCTATGTCTCACACATAAAATATTTGTACAGATAAATCCATGTATTTCCACAACTGAGGGTAGCTTACCATCTGCTGGTAAAACATGGTACTACTTTTAATATCCTGGATCTTCCTTCTGGAACCTGGAGGATGTCACAGAACACAATCATGTAATGAGCACTCAAATACTACCAGCGTGTATAAAACAGGAGTGGTAGCACTCGATTTGAAGGAGTAGGAAAGATAAAGGAAGTGAGGAAGTTGATATGGTTATTTCTCTGCAGAACCCAAGTAAGCTAATTATTGATACATTTTTTTAAATGAAGAAAAGGGGAAATACTCTCACCAACAATTCCCATATAATGAGATACATATAATTTGACAATGCTCAAAGGAAGGTATGCTTCTCAAACGGTGTTGGAAAACTGGAGTTTTAAAGTACATGATCTCTAATATCAGATGATCAAGTTTGTGTCTTAATTGGATTAATATTAGCATTCAGAAACCAAATTGTTCACACAACAATGCCACTCTAACTCACCATCCACTGTGTTCTTTTGAGTTTAACTAGGAGGAGGATGTCACAGGTAATGTGTTAGGAATTCCATAGAAGCCTGAATATGAGCTCAGGAGTGCATCACTGAAAGAAAAATCCTTCAGTTATAGCCTGAGGTGCCCATTTTCTCTCTGTCTCTCTCCCTCTTTTTCTGTCAAATAAATAAAATATTTTTAAAAAGAAAAAATATGAAAAATAATGGAAACTTTGTTTGATTTTCATCTCCAATCTATGGAGATAGTTTCAGCATATTACCTTCATAGCTAAGTGGCCTACACAATCCCACCTTGAGAGCACCAATTATGAAAGTTGATTTCTATATGCCCCCTTTTAGAGTTTTTGGCTATAAAATTTAGTCACATTTTTTTACCAGTTTCTATAGATCAGGGCCTTGCAACCTTCATTTATTCTAAATATAACTCCATCCCAGGCTTCATTCACTCTGAACTATACATGCTTCTAGTTTAGTTTTGTATCTTAGCAGTTGAGTTTTGTACCTTGCTATGTACTTTTATAGAAACCCCTGTGGTGGTTTGATTCAGGTGTCTCCCATAAACTTAGGTATTCTGAATGCTAGTCTTCCCCACTGATGGCAATTGAAAATTAAAGCCTCATGGAGGCAGTGTATTTTGGGGGGCGGAGTTATTGGTATTGTATCCAGCTTCCCCATGCCAGTGTTTGGCACACTCTTCTGTTCCACCTGATGTTGGCCAGGGAGTGATGTCCACCTTCCCCTCATGCCATCATTTTCCCCTACCATCATGGAGCTTCCCCTTGAGTCTGTATGCCAAAATAAACCTTTTATCCCACAAGCTGCTCTTTCGGACAGCAATGCAAACAAAACTGAAACAGTAATGTTGGTACCAAGGAGTGGTGTCATTTGCTGCTAGACACCTGTGTGGCTTTGGCCTTTTGGAGATTATTTTCAAGAGGAATGTGGATAAATTTGAAACCTTGGCCTAAGAGACACCTTGCAGTGCTGTAAGTACAGGTTGGTTGATTATTCTGGTCAGAGTTGCAAGACCTGAATGCAGTAAGAACTATGGACTGTGAGGTTTGGCTAATGAGGGTGAAAAGGAGCTTTGTCTGGGACTGGGCTTGAAGCAGTTTGTGTGAGAGGCTTGCTGTTATGCCTGTGTCCTGAGAACCTGTGCAGATTTGCTGTGCATAGAAATGGACTGGTATGTGCAGAGGGGTATGGCACAGAATGCAATCTCTGGGCTAAAACTGCTACCTGTTTAGCTGCAATTATATGAGAGATTACAACCATTGAGATTGGGCCAGCTGACCTACATTGGGACAACAGGAAGAATGTAGACTCTTTTGAAGGCACCTGAGTGCTCAAGGAGTGTCCAGTTCTTCAAAGTCTGCATTATTCACCCCCTGCAGTAACAAATTGGCACCCTACCTGGTATTGTGGAGTATAAGAAATGCAAGAAACAGAGGGTCATGGAATTTGCAACATGGTCTTGTGATTTGGAAATGGCCATGGGCAGTGTGAAGCTGGATGCCTGCATGGAGACCCAATGGAGCCATGAGGATGAACTTTGGGTTGCAGTGAAGACCCATTGGAGATGCCAGGACCACGAGATAGCTGCTAAGGAAAGCTGCTGGCCACGATGAAGTTTTCCAGGACTGTGATTAGCCTAGCTGGAGGGGTGGAATTGGAATGCCAGAGACGTGTTGCTGGTTAGAATTATTGGACTTGGAGATTTGTCACTGACTACAGTTGTTGGTCTTGGAATTACAGAGTTTGATTTAAACAAGGCAAACTCTGTTTAAATTTTGTATTGGTTGAATATTCCTTTGCTATGCCCAATGCCATCTTTCGCAGTATGAGTATTTATTCTGTGCTAGTATAGATTTGGGGGGAATTTTGTTTTTGGTATTATGGCTCAGTTAAAAGACCTTGGATTATGGGGATGTTTGAACATCACCAGGATTGATAAAAAATATGGGGATTCTTAAAGTCATACTGAATACATTGTATTTTATATCATGTATGGATAGCAGTTTATGCAGGCCAGAGGTGGAATGTGTTGGTTTGATTCAGGTGTCCCCCATAAACTTAGGTATTCTGAATGCTAGTCTTCCCAGCTGACGGCATTTGGAAATTAAAGCCTCCTGGAGGAGGTGTATTGTTGGTGGTGGGTTTATGGGTGTTATAGCCAGTTTCCCCATGCCAGTGTTTGGCACACTCTTCTGTTCCTATTCTCTACCTGATGTTGGCCAGGAAGTGATGTCCACCCTCTGCTTATGCCATCATCTCCCCCTGCCATCACGGAACTTCCCATCAAGTCTGTAAACCAAAATAAACCTTTTTTTTTTTTTTATCTCCAAGCTGTTCTTAGTTGGGTGATTTCTGACAGCAATGCAAACCTGAATGCAACAACCACCTCATGTCCTTTCTTGAAACTGGGGTGAATATAAGGATTAAAACATGTTTTGGGATTGCAGTTTTTATTGTTATTATACACAGTTATGCAATTTTTCATCTTATGTCATCTTTCCTTGGAAGAATCTTTCTAATGTTTCACAGACAATTGTGCCACATGGTCTTACATTGATGTAAACTTATACATTGCTGTCACTGTCTCAAATATCTGTGAAAAGAAAAAAAAACATATACCTAATAAAATATGTAGCAATATTCTACACTAATTTTAAAGCAGTTAGGAGTTTCTATATTGAAATCTTGAACATAAATCTTAGCATAATCACAAACGAGTGGAAGCAGGATCCTCTTCTCTACCCGACACTGCTTGATTTAACAGGTGAACAATTAATAGGGGCTTATAAAGCAACAAGATAATGAATAAGCTTTTGTGACAGGATTAAAATATGAGCATGTAACCACAGATTTTTAAAGGACATACTTAAGGGTTCAGAATCGCTGGTTGAGCTGGGTGAGGGAGCTGGAATTTGCTGAGAAAGACAAGGAACTACTGGTGTGGCTCTTTACTGGAGAGGAAAGGATGGGTATAGACTGGAGAATATCTACCTTATGGGTCCAACTGGATTCTGAGCACAGATATTCCCACATAAAGAGATTATTGTTGCTCTGACTGGTTGAAAATGATTTTTCCATTATTTGTAATCACTTCAAGAACTTTATTAAGGGCCTACCTTTAAGATAATTTGATTATATGCAACTTGTTTAAAATGTGTCCTAAAACTAAAGTATTTTTCTATTACTTGGGGATGTTTTTAACCCTCTGTTGCAAAGGAGTCATGTGTTCCTGACAGAACCATTATTTATTTTACTTTTTTCCTTACTGTTTTTGTCATGGACATACAGTTCAACCATTTACACATACACATCAGTGGGATTAACTGTACTCATGTTATTTCCTACTATCAGCATAATCCAGAATTTCCATCCCCCAAAACAGAAATTCTGTACTTATGTATCAGAAATCTCCAAAAGCACACTAATCCTACTTGTAAATTCTGTCTCTATAATTGCCAATTCTAGATATGTGTGGAATTAATTATCTAATATTTATCCTTTTGTGTCTATATATAATACAACTATTTTTAAGGTTCATTTATGTTAAAGTATGAATCAATACTTTGCTCTTCTTCTGGACAAATAATATTTAATTGTATTTAGACAACATATTTAGCTTAATACATTCTTTGCTTTGGGCTATTGGGTTCTTTTTGCCTGATGGCTATGGGAATGGGTTCTCTATGACCACTGATATATATTATAGTGCTGCTTTCAGGTTTTGTAGGTAAACTCTAGGACTAGAGTTACTAGGTCAGATAGCAAAAACATATTGAAATTTTGAGGAACTGTTATATTAGTTACCTTTCTTGTTGCTGGAACAAAATGCCTGACAAAAATCAGTTTCGGGAGGAAGGGCCTTTTGGTTTAGAGTGCCGGGTTCCAGTCCTCGTGCAGGGAAGACATGAGGCAGGAGCATGAAGCAAGTGTCCATGCTGTGTCCAGAGCCAGCCAGGCAGGAGAGTGACCGCTGCTGCTTGGCCAGCTCTCTCCTCCCCAGTTTGGGACACAGGCAGAATGCAACTCAGTTCTGTGACAGCAAGCAACATGAACTGCTTCTGGCTCAGTTCCTGATATTTCTCTTTGAAACCTCATGAGCCAGACCTCCACTTCCATTTCACTCAGCATTCCTGTCTTCTCAGTTCCTACTAGAAGGACCCATTAATCTCTGCTTACAGTATTCAAGAACTTTTTTTTAGCCCCAAATTCCAAATTATTCCAAATTCCTCCCACAAACCAGTCCTAAAGGTCTATGAACCATATGGTCAGGTTTGTCACATCAATCCCTCCAGTTCTTGATACTATTTTCCCATATTAGTTACTTGCTCATTGTTGTGACCAAACATCTGTCAGGAAGCAATTTTCTTTTCTTTTTATTGCCTCTGCTTTCAATGTCATCTTTAAGGATATGAGGGCAATCTGGCTGCAACATCTGTCACCCCACTGATCTCCAGTGTCGATCCAGCAGATCTGGCTGGATAGGTGGGTGTCACCTTCCTCCCTCACCACTCCTTGTGTGTCACTCCAGAAGCTGCAAGCTTGGTCAAAGAGGACGATTTTCCCCAAATAGAGGAGGACCGGTCTTTGGTCAAGGGTACAAGAGTAGCTGTGCTCCCCTGCTAGAACCTTCAAACAAGCTCTCAAGGTCATGTTCCAGAAGTCATCAACTAATCTAGTATCCCACAGATTTTTCCATTTTCTTCTGATCTTTTCATAGTTTGGGCTTTTGATTTTAAATCTTTGATCCATATTGAGTTAATTTTTTGCAAATGGTGTAAGGGTACCAGTTCATTATTTTCAGTGGGGATATCTAGTCTCCCTATAAGCATTTACTTGAAACTATTCTCTTCTCATTGAGTGATTATGAAGCCTTGTGCCTTATCCAGCACCAACTGACCACAACTGTGAAATCTCATTTCAAGGCTCAAAATTTTATCCTGCTTGGTTGTCTATCTCTATGCCAATACCATCCTTTTTTGATTACTAAGGCATTGTAATAAGATTTGAAATCAATCATTGGGAATACAGCAACTTGTATTTCTACTTCAGAATCTTTTGACTGTTCTAAATCCCTTAAAAGTCCATTTTATTTTTAGAGTCATTTCTTCTTTTATGCGCATGTACTCGTGCGTGCACGCATGCACACACACACGCAATTGAGCTGGGCGTAGTGGCACAAACCTTTAATCCCAACACTCTGGAGGCAGACATAAGAGGATCCCCATGAGTTTGAGGCCAGCTTGAGACTACATAGTGAATTCCAGGTCAGCCTAGGCTAGAACAAGACTTTACCTCTAATAAAAAATAGATTAAAAAAAAAACTAATAAAGTTTTGTTAGTGATTACATTGAATCTGTAGATCACTTTGAGTAGTATTTCATCCTTATAACATTTTGAATTCATTAATCCAGTATTTCTTTCCACTTGTTGTAGTAGTTTGAGTGGATGTCCCTCAACAGACTCAGGAGTTTTATTAAAGCTTCTTGGATTTCTAGCTACCTGGCTGGCAGGAGGTGTCACGCAGATCCCAGGGTTCAGCCCCAAGGTGTTTGTTACTGGGGACAGATCTGAATTCCAGCCTAAGATAATGCAGAGTGCTTAAGCTCTACCTGGGGTTCCTGCAGTGTGCTTGCTTATGTTATTGGTGGTGGTATTCCTCTCTGCGTGGACCTGTGACTAGGAGCCAGCTTCTTCTGCCATTAAGGAACTTCCCCTGGATCTGTAAGTTTCAATAAATCCATTCCTTCCATAACTTGTGCTTGGTTTGGAAGTTCATCCCAAAAGTGTAAAGTTACTGTGACATTTATATACTATTGTTGGTTCGTGATATAGTTTGTGTTCAAAAGCTTTTTCACAGTATTCATTAAAAGACAGTTCCAACAACAGCAAGAAGAGTGACAACAAAATACCTCTCCAAGTCTACAGATTTCCTTTTGTACTGAAACTTAATTTTTTATTCTTTTTTTTGTTTTTTTTTGCTATATATATATATATATATATATGGTTTTATTCTACCTCAGGCTGACCTGATTCACTATGTAGTCTCAGGGTGGCCTTGAACTCACAGTGGTTCTCCTACCTCAGCCTCCTGAGTGCTGGGATTAATGCTTAGTCTGGTCATTGACAATTCTGCTTCTGTCTTCACCTCCTGCTAGAACCAAATCTAGAGGACAGTCAGTGGTGAACATAAGTTGTTTCTTTTTTTAAATTATTTTTATTTATTTATTTGAAAGTGACAAAGAAAGAGGCAGATAGAGACAGAGAGAGAATGGGCACGCCAGGGCCTCCAGCCACTGCAAATGAACTCCAGATGCGTGCTCCCCCTTGTGCATCTGGCTAATGTGGATCCTGGGGAATTGAGCCTCGAACCGGGTCCTTAGGCTTCACAGGCAAGCACTTAACCTCTAAGCCATCTCTCCAGCCCTTGTTTCTTTTTTTATGCCCTTCTTAGCTTACATGTTGTTCTGTACATATACAGAACTTTCTAAACTCCCCAGCATGCACTTGCGCTTTCTCTGATTATTAAATATTCTTTATTCAGAAGTCAGAGGGGTGAGGGAGAGTCCATGAACCAAAGAAAGGAATGTGGGAGGGGAGGTTAGTCTGAGAGGCAAAGGGTAAGGAGTAGATACATTCAAATGGTCTGAGGGCCCATGTATATCTTTTCCACCCTGGCAGCAGCTAGACTGGAAGTTCCCCTGGATCTGAAAGTTTCAATAAATCCCTTCCTCCCATAACTTGTGCTTGGTTTGTAAGCTCATCCCAGAAGCATAACGCTGAATGCAAAATTAATACACTGTTGTTGGTTGACGATGTAGGCTAGGCTGCCAGGGTGGGAAGGCCAAAGCCTCCAGTGAGAAAAACCTCAGATGCTGACAGATGAATAGTCCAGGAGCCAGAAAACAGGGAAAAGGCCTCATGAGCAGCCAGGTTCTGCACTAGTGCTTTTGTAAGATCTAATTTTTTAATTGTATATTTTTATTAATTGTGAACTTGTCATATATTGGTCATCGCTCCATCAGGTTTTACTTTATATACTCCTACTACCCCAATTCTACTGAAGGCTGGTATTTACCCTGAGGTCATGAATGTCCCAGTCAGTGTTGGGGGAAGAGAACAATGTCTCAGGATGCTCTTTCCCAACCTATGGCTTTTACAATCTCTCTACCACCTTCCAAAATATCTTCTGAGCCTTTGTGTGTGTTTTATAATCTTCTTTAATGTCAAGCTCTCTGTATCCACTGATTTTTTTCTGTGATAAATTTGATAAGTTTTGAGTCTCCTCAGTCCAATGACCTGATTTCTAATGGTACTCTCTCCTAACTTTCTTGCCTGACTTCAGGTAATCAGTTATATATCTCAGCCATAATCTTTGGTCCTAGGCAATAGTGGATTTCTATCACTGAACCAAGCAATTTCCAGGCAATGTGCATTGCTTTTTCAGCTGTGTGGTTTCAGGTAAGTTGAACTATGTGGTGGCCTTATTCAGGTAGCACCCAGAAATGTTAAAACAGACACATAATCTAGTTTCCCTGTGAAATCAGAGATTAGAATCTCAGCCTGTGAGTGCAGCTGCCATTTTAACAACATCACCATGTGGCGGGGTCATTTTTAAGTAAAAAGCCATAAGGCTTCAGGTCGTCTGAAGTTGCTGTTATTAAACTATCATTCTCTAGGTTTAGGTGAATCTCTGCTCATCCCCAGTGTCCTGAGAAAAGCTCTTTCAGTCGTCTTCTGGTAATGTCTTCCATGCTCCACTGGAAGTGTGGAGTGTGAAGCTGGGGTGCCCACCCCACCATTCTGCTGACATCATCCTTTTTGACCTCCAGCTCTGGGAATCTGTCCTACTCCAAGTTCACTTATCCTCTGCTCAGTAAGACCCAAACTTAACTTACAGTGCTGCTTTCTAAAGTGCTTCTCTTCTCTGTGGCCTCCTTCCGTGAATGACTAGGTCATGTATTCAGTTTCTGGAGTCAGCAAGCTTTGTATTTCTTCACCTCTTTGGTAGGGTATCAGTCAACTATCAAGTCCTATGCATGCACTGCAGCCTTCCCAGAATCATAGCACTTATCCTAAATTCATGGTTCAGTTTCCAGGCTAACACAGACTTCTGCAAGTGTTGACTGTACTGCGTGCCTCCTGCCTGAGTCACTTGTATTTCTTTTCTCCTTCCTCCACTTTCGGAATGCATCAGTCCAAATCACTCGTGCTTTCTCCAGTACTGCTAGGTCACATATGCATCTTCTCCCTACTGCTCTTTTAATCATAAACTTCATTAGCACAACTATGTAATCTATCCCTGCAGAGGAATCCAACATAGCAAGAATTGAGAAAATGATTCTTCAATGTTTGAAACAGACTCACAGTGATGGCATTGGAGAGGATTCCCAGCTAGGCAGACCATAATGCTAGGTACTCATAATGACATCTACCCATTTTTCAATGAGATTCCATCCCTTACCTGTCCAACTCCTATTCATGAAACATGTACTTTCCAATTAAGCAATTCACTTATTCTAAATCTCCTAAGTCAGTAATAATGCTGCCTGACACACACACAAAGAAAGGAAATGCAGGAGTTAGGAGAGAGAGTCATCACTAACAAAAGTTAGAAGCAGAATGTAGCTCTGCTGGAAGACTTATTCTGATCAGTCATTCATTGCTTGCCATTCCACTGGGTTTGCATTTTCCTGGAAGTAGTAATCTTCACCCAACCAATTTGTGAATTTACCACATATAAGCCATATATAAAAATACACATATATTTACATACAATATAAGTATCTGGGGTTAGCAAGCATGCCTTCACCTACAGTTATTTCACATTGTGAAACAAGCCTTGTTAGCACTATTTTTATACATACAATATTTTGATTCTGTGTTCTAACAGTCAGATAGAGCATGGCTTAAATGGCAGTATGAGAGGAACGATATGCTCTTCTCTTCCTGCTGCATCTTGCTGAAGAGGTTTTTCACTTAAAATTTTTTTTAGCTTTCTCTGAACACTGAGTTTAATTTGACCCATGCTGTTGAGGACAACAGTCAATACACACATGAAGCTTGTCATTGAAATGTGGACAGATTTCCTTCTACTCTATGGTAGTTAATCTTCTATTATATTACACCATCATATGTTACCACAGGTAGTTAGGAAGCTTCACATTCAGGAATATATGTAAAACAACATTCATATCTGAATGATCCTTTAAAGTGGAATCAAGAAAGGGGACTGTATGAAAGTCTTTGTGACATGTCAGATAACAATTAGCTTAAGACAAAGACTTACAAACTAGGGGAGAAAGGTTTGTTCACCCCACTGTGTCCATCTCTGTGACCCGGACGCAGTTACCTCAGCCAGCAACATGCAACAAGAATCCAGGTCACTAGAAATACCAGACTTTGATTTGGTTCTGAGGTGGGCATAGAAGATGAGAATGGTTCTGATATTTTCAGGACAGTCTTATACTAGGCCTAGTCCTTGTAACCAGCAAAGGAAAATCATCCCTAAAGAGACATATGCCTTGTGGTACATACTCTGGTGTTCCTCTAGATTCTCAAACTCATCTTCTGGAAACATATTGTTAATGCTGGTTGATGCTTCAAATAGATCAGATGCTCCATGGACAGCATTTTTCAAAATATTTATTCCATATTGGGCTCTGATGCAGTTTGGGCAGAGAAGTTTTGCTTCTTCTGGGTCTATTGGACCCATCATTTTTCTCCACTCTGAAATAGCATTCCATTTGGTCAGAACCATGACCAGAGATGGGCCCCTGCAAACAACAATGTTTTAGAAGGCAGACTATTTCCAATGACATAGAATGCATGTATGATTTAGGACAGAAGACCCTTTGGAGCATCCAGGGACTCCATCCTTTATCCTAACTAACATGATTGAAAGTTTTCTGTTTAAAATGTTTTTCCTTTTCCAACAAGATTTTGTGTTAGATGAGTGCAATAATTTCGTTCTAAAAAATATTTGTGAGTGGATTCTTACTTTTGCCAGTTTGGGTACCATATAGGCATTGTCATGGACCAAGGATTTGTTATGTATATGGTAACCCTGTAGTTTATAGCCTTCAGGGAATGCTTTCATTACTGAAAGTCAATTTGCACAGACCACCCTTATTTCAGGGTGAAATATACAAAATGACTGGTATGTGTGAGAATGCAAAGACCTGTACATCTCAACCGAACACAGAACCACTCAAGTGGGCCAAACAGAGGGATTGTCACATATGCACAGAACTTTGCCTTCTCCCTCCTAACAATCCTCTCTTTCTTTTTCCTCCTTTCCACAATGTGTCCTAAATACAGTTTGAATCCTAAAGTCTGCTTCCCAGGAGATAGGAACAACAAATTTGAAAATTGATTTTATTTTTCTAAGCAGTGTACAGTTACTCAAAGTCCCTAGGCTTCTGTTTATATTATATAAATAATAAATATTGGTCATTTGAACTCTCTGTGCATTGCCTTTCTATACTCATTGATGAAAGGTTAGGGACTAACTATAAAGGCAAGGTTTATAGTTAAAAAAAAGACTTGTTAGTAAATATGTGTATATAATACCAAAACATTTTAACACAAAGTAAATTGACATAGGTGGTCAAATTATTATGAATTCTGTGACATTAGGAGTATAGATAGCTGGTAGCTGGTGATGACAAATTTCATCCCTAGTCCTCAGTTATGTCACAATAAAAGTGGAAGTTCTAATAAAAAAAAAAACTTTAACGAGTTGTTATAAGAATCAAAGACTAATATCTCAATATTAGCCAAGGGCATAAAATCAAGTAAAGAGCCAAAAAATACTAGATTTAATTCTTCTGGAATGCTTAAAAACTATGAGCTGCCTGGAACAGATGTGGAAGATGGAATTTCAAAAGCAACATGCTTGGTATTATAATATTTATGTAACTATATGCATCTCTTTCGTATAGATTAAGAATATGAGGGGCTCAGAAGAAGATCCAGCTAGTAAATGTGCTTTCTGATAAAAGCATGAGGATCTGAGTCCAACCTTCAACATGTATATAAACCTGGGGCATGTCATAAAAGCCTTTAATCTCAGCACTGGGTGGGGGACAAGTTCAGTGAACAATTCTGTCTCAGGAATGAGGTATATTGATGACAGAGAAGGATACCCCATGCCCTCCTCTGGCCTCTGCACTCATGTGCATGGGATTGTGGGCATGTGGCACATGTACATGTGGTGCACGCCTACACACACACACACACACACACACTCCAAAAACATGTGAGAAGATGTCCTACACACACAAAAGCAAAAATGTGAAAATAAGTTAACATGCCTTTAGTACTTAATATAAGTCACAGTCATTCCTATCTTTTCCAATTTGTCAGACAGTTCTCAGAACCAACTGTGAGAAAGGTTCTGTTGTTCTTCCTGCTTTATAGGCAAAGAAATGAAGGGATACAGTCACCATTGAAAAAGAAGGAATTTGAACCCAAAAAACCTTCTACTTGGAGTGTGAATAACTAAAGAAATAGGAGTAGGGAGGTATGAGAAGTAAAGCAAAGCAGGGAATGAAGGAAGGGAGAGGAAGGGAAGAAGAGGGAAAGAAGGAATAGTAAAAATAAATATGTCCCAAATGTTAACAAGATGTCTTTTCATGAATGTAAATTAATGAAAATTAATTACAATAATTTCTGCATTCCACATAGTTTCTGTAATAAACATTTACCACTTTTACAATGCAAGCATTACATTTTAGAAACTTACTCAGATAAGACTTCCAATACATTTTTATAAAATGGTTTGTCAGATATTTCGAAGTAAATTTTAATTGCGTGTTCTGGAGTCAAGACCATCTCCCTCATCTGAGTCAGATCAAACCTGGCTTGCTTGATGCGATCTAGGATCTCACCTACAGAAACAGACATTAGAATCTTTCAAACTGTTCACTTCCTGTTCAAGTAAGTTAAAATAACAGAAGAAAATAATACTTTTATTTTTCTTCTGTGGTTTATATATCCAAAGTTGTGTGAAAATAAATTAGATTTTTTAAAAGCACTAAATTGTCTGTCAGCAGAGCTTTAGGATATTAATATTCAGTTGAGCACAAGGTCTAAATTTCCAGAACCCCCTCGGAATACCTAGTAACCTATCAAAGTGGCAAGGAAGAGATCTGCTGGCAGATTGAGGACTGCATTTTCATCTCTGGGATCCAAATGTCCAGGAGGTCCAGCTAGCTCTTTACTGAAGAGGAGGACCAAGATGCACTCTTCTACCTGCATGGGCAAGGAACTACTGGTTGAATAAGGTAAAGCAAATATTGTCAAAAGTCACCAACAGCCTAGATTTTCAGAATTACATTATTATCTGCCTTTATGCAGATAATAACCAACTGAGAAACTGAAACATTTCAAGTAAAATAGGAGGATAAGAGAAGAAATAATAAAGAAGAACAAGGAATGGGCTAAAGAAAGAAAAGAAGAATCATTTTCTTGCTCTAGGACAAAGGCACTCAGAAGTGCTAGCCAGGGAAGGAAGGTGAGTATGACTTAAGCCACAGAAAGCATGAAGAAGGCTGGCCCTTTCCTGTTAGAAAGGAAACAGCTAGGATTTGCCCAACAGAAAGAATGTGCAAACAAATGCAAACAGAAAACAAAGCCTTCCTCAAATATGAATTGTCTGGTCACAGAGCCAAGCCTATACTCATGAAAAGATAATTATTATAAATAATGTTACATATGGATTTACAACTACAGTCAAGGGGAAATTCTCTTTGGAGAGCTCATGGATTTCATTTTAGAGATGTTGACCACTTAAGTATAAAAAGAGTAAGGAGGTAGGTCACCAAGCATGCAAGCAGAGAAAGGATGTAGCAGGTAGTGCAAGCAATATATGACAATGTCAGAAGGGAGAAAGGGATAGGATGAGAACCAGGAGTTGGTAATATAAATGAAGACAAGATTGTAAAGAGCTCTGTCTTGTGAAGAAACACAATGTAAGGAACATTTACAACATGCTAAATAGTACCATGTTCAGATTCTTACACTAGGAAGTTCATCTCCTTTGAGGGATGAATGATGAATTAAGGTGAAACAGGTACAAGTAGCATTGGAAACAAGATGCTTGTAGACTGATGCAGTCATTGGAAGGCACTGAAAGCAGCATTTTGGAAAAGAAAACTAGCTTTCCATTCTTGACTTGAACAGAAAGGAAATAAATGGCTGAGGTTAGTGTTTGAGATACACAAGAACACTGTAGGAATGAAGCATAAATTCAATCTTTTGCCAAGGTGGGTCTATTACAGAAATAACTCCTTCATTGCATAAGACCAAGAACACATTCTGAACTGAGAAACGGAACAAGGAACCCTGACCTCTCACAAACCTCTGAACTATCACAAGCCAATCCAACATATTAGCAATAAATGATGTGCTAAATCATCCCTGAATTCATATAATGGGAATATAGGAAATAAAGTCAGTTTTCTTATTAAAATTATGTTTCTTCCCCTATCAAGTAAAAAAAAAAAAGAAGAAGAGAGTAAGGAAGTTAGGGAAAAAAGGGAAGGAGGGAACAAAAAACCAGAAATCCCAAAGT
Source organism: Dipus sagitta (assembly GCA_036346955.1). Classification (NCBI taxonomy): domain Eukaryota; kingdom Metazoa; phylum Chordata; class Mammalia; order Rodentia; family Dipodidae; genus Dipus; species Dipus sagitta. The sequence continues at coordinate 46,130,629 of CM070784.1, forward strand.
ACACTGTAAAACAATACTTTAATGAATTAAATAGTGGAGACATGAAATTATGAATTGGAAGTTCAGCCTCAAAAGGAGAAATAATCAACCAGTAAATATGAAATAAATGCTGACTGTACTCAAGAAAGAAATGAAAAAAATGAATTTTGGGCAGAATTGAGACTAAACTAAAAGATTCCTAGTGGAGGGGAGGGTATAACTTGAACAACAGAGCTCAGTATCAACAAGAATAAAATTAGCTAAGAGAATAAAAATCAAGTAAAAACAGAGAAGTTAATTTTAAAGTGAGTATAGGAGCTGAAAAAAATAAGCACATGTGTGTGTGCACATGTGTGTATTAAATAATTTAATATCATAGCTAATTATTAAATATTTAATTGGACACTTGATTAAATATTGAGTACTTAAGTTATTTTTTATTTTTAATTTTTTATTGACAACTTCTATACTTACAGACAATAAACCATGATATTTCTCTACTCTCCCCCATATCCCCCTTCACAACTCTACTCTCCATCATATCCCCTTCTCTCTCCAGTAGTCTCTCTTTAATTTTGTTGTCATCATCTTTTTCTCTAATTATGAGGGTCGTGTAAAGGTATTTATGTTAATTTTTACTTCATCATACCAAAAGAAGGTAATATTTTTAATTAAAAGCCATAGGTTTTTGTAGGTGAATCTCAGTGCCAGGGGTAGGTCACCCCTCCAAAGTGATTTGTTGGTAAAAGGGGCCAATATGACCCTCAAAATAATGCAGGTCATTTCCAAAGCACTTGGCTACCCACCAGAATGAGATAGTAAGATCATAGTGCTAAAATACCACAGATTATGGTTTTAGAGCATCAAGAAATCTAGATGGAAATTTTGTCCATGGCAGATCTCTGCCATAGTGCAGAAAGGTGCTCTGTGAACTACTGTGGGAGAAAAGTCCTCAACAGTTTGAATAATCAGTAGATCCAGCAAGCTACAAAATCTACCAGCCAGGATAGATGTACACACCAGTGCAAGAATGGCACATAAGTTATAGGAGTAACCAGCTTCTTTATGCTTGGATAAGGAGATCTGCTCAGTGGGATGATAACTCATGCCTGATACTGAGAATCCAGTCACAACCTATGGTTTGAAAGGTCATAGAACCCAGAGGGAAGCTTCCACTCTACCTTGGTTAAACAGAAACATTGTGTCCATCAAAAAGCCTTCTAAGACTGGGAAGATGGCTGAGCAGTTGAAGGTGCTTGCTTGTGAAGCTTGATGGCCCAGGTTTGATTCCCCAGCATTCACATAAACCAAGATGCATATTCATCTGGACTTGCAGTGGCAAGAGGTGCTAGTGTGCCCAACCCACCTCTCCCTTGTTCTCTCTCTCTCTCTCTCTCTGTTTGCAAATAAATAAATAAAAACACCTTTCTACATTAAGTCTTCTAAATGTATATGTTTAAGACCTTTGATTAATCATATATATATGTGTAATATATATATTATATAATATGAATTATATATATATATATATATATCATTGTATATTATGCTTGGATAAGAGCACCTGCTCAGTGTGAAGGATATATAGATGTATTATATACATATATGCATATGTGTATAGAAACTTAGTTAAAGAGAAAAGACTCAGATGCTCCTTTAAAAGTAAGGACTGAACAGATTTTCCTAATAAAAGAAATTTTCAAAGCTCACCAAATGAAAACAGTAAGTGAAAAATAACATGGGAAATAAATATAATTCAAAATAAGACACAGTTGAAATAAAACATGTTATTTAAAAAGTATAAATTATTCCAATCAGCGTATAGCACACATTAAAATATTTTAGAGACCTAAAAGCAGCAATCTGACTTTACTCTACATGCAAATGATAGACCTAAAATGAAGTTATCCATAGGCTAAAAATAAACATGCAGAAAAAAGTGTCAGGCAAATGCAAATAATCAGAAATCAGAATATGAAATATGCTATCAGTACAGCATTAGATGAAACAAAGGAGGAATTTACATATTGTTTAAAATCAAAATTCATCATGAATTCTGAATCACAAATATCTATGGAATAACCCATCTTTCACCATTATAATCAGGATTATAGTAGTCAACAAAATACTAGCAATAAATAACTAATACATTCTCCAACAGTCTAAGATCAGATTGCAAAAAAGTAATTAAGAATATTCATTATTAATCAATCAGTGAGATATGTCTACACAATGAGAGTAGAGAATACTACTTTCCCACACAGATTCTTTACAAGTATTTAACATACAACAAACCTAAAATAATTTCAACAGAGGAATAATGTAGCAACATTAACTAATCTCAATATAGTAAGGCAAAATACCAATAAAAATACCCCTTCCATATCCGGGCATGGTGGCACACACCTTTAATCCCAGCACTCAGCACTAGGGAGGCAGAGGTAGGAGAATCACCATGAGTTAAGGCCACCCTGAAACTACATACTGAATTTCAGTTCAGCCTGGCCTAGAAAGAGACCTGACCTTGAAGAAAACAAATTCCCTTTCCAAGAGAATTTTTTAAAACACCCTCTTTCAAAATATATTGAATGATTCTGAATCCCAAGGAAAAACAGAAACCAAATCACAAAATTTCTACAAAATAATGATAATGTGAACACTATACATGCATTAGTCAGGATTCTCTAGAGGAACAAAACCAGTAGAATGAATATGTATTAAAAAGGGGATTTATTGTACTAGCTTATAGGATATAGGTTGGGCAGTCCAACAATAGCCGTCTGCAGGCTGAAGAGTTGAAAGAACACAGTAGCAGATCAGTCCACCAGGCTAGATGCAGGCTCGGTTCTAATACCCTCAGAGGATAACTGAATGGCAGATGCAACACATGCATGGGGCAAGGGGAACCAGCCAAAGGTACACACCAGTGAATAACATGGGCAGCCAGACAAAAGTGCCCTTCTCCTAGAGCTTCCATATATAGTCTCCCCACTGCGAGAGCTGCCCACTGGAGGAAGGCTTCCTTCCTCCATTAATCCTTACTGAAAACACCCTCACATATCTGCCCAAAAAGCACGTCTCTCATTCAATTTCAAGCCCAATCAAGTTGGCAATAAAACTTAGCCATCACAAGACATTAGAACCTATAATTTAAGAGAAAATTACAGAAAATGAATTATCTTGGAAATTTTTATCAAGAGAAGTAAAAGAGTAAAAATAAATGAATTAAATACCTAATTCAAGAAGCTAGAATATTTAAAACACTACTGAAATACAGAGGTGAAGAAATAATCAAATCAATATGTAAGGAATTAGAAAAAAGAATAAAAAAGAATTTCTTTAGAAGGTAATGACAACAACAACAAAAGGTAAGAGCAAAGTAAAAATAAGCTGGAATCAGAGAAAATACAATAATAAGAAATTATAATCAAATTCCTTTAATTGCTGAGACATCTCCCAGACCCAATAATAAGACATTACTGTAATAACTTGGTGTAGATGTGTGTAGAGGAGCTGCAACATTTAAACAGATACAGATCAATTTCTATGAAACATTCAAAACATGTTTTCAGAGGAAAATTCTGCCAAATCTTCAAACTTTATCCCCACCCAGTGCTACTTGAACTTTCTGAGAAAATATTCATACCTTTCATGAAGTATGTGATTATTTCAAATTTGATAAAACTTTTATAAAAAATATAACAGTCTCACTTTTAATTCTCAGTAGTATAATCCCTAAAATATAAGCAAGTAACTCATAACACTTGTTTTGAAATTCATCATGGCTAAGCAGAATTTTCACAAGAATAAATATATGGCCTAGGATAAGTAATAACATTAATATGATTTTCCAAGTGGATATACTGATGGAAAGAAAACCCATTATTCCCATCAATTCTGAAATGGCCAAAAATTAAAACCATTTTCCTGCTGCAGTGCTGGGGATTGAACATAGGGCTTCACCCATGATAAGCATGTGCTCTTCTGCTGGACTACACCCAAGCCAAATATAATTTTTATTACAGGACAGAGAAGAATGGGAGAGGGCAGGAGAGACAGAGAAATAACACATGCAAACATAACAATAAGGTGCTCAATCAAGATGAAGGGGCTAGAGATATTCATTGTACTATTTCAATTTTTTCTAGTTTGGAAAATTGTTTACTTTTATTTTCAAATATTTACCTCTTTCTTTATGTGTTATGTGAGGCTTAATCAATGCTAAAGTGCTCTCAGGAGGAAAGAAATGCTCTATTTCTTTTTCAGCTATCTCGGTAGAGCTGCTTCCATACAGCTGATTGATTGGCAAGCTTCCCATTGCAAACTGTGCACATAAACTTTGAAAAAGAGGTCAAGCTTAGAATCCATCATAACACAAAATCAACTATGTAATGTGACACTACCTACATAAGTTGCTGAACAATAATCAAGTAATAGCAACCCAGTTCAGATCTAGTTACTATGCAAAATGGGAATAATCACACAGAAGAATGAGGAATTCTAGATACTTTCAAAGAAGTAACAGTCACAAGGAAGAAAAAGTGTGAACAGTTAAATCACAGTAAGCATGGATATTGACAGAACCTACTAAAAAAGAAATGGGCACTATATTATAGTGAAAGGACCCAGACTGGAATCCTGACAATTCTATTTCAGTGCTCTTTGACTCCGTGCAATGATTACATTTCTTTTTTTTTTCAAAGTTTTTACTGACAACTTCCATAAATATAAGCATATATCATGACCATAATCACTTCCAGTACCCTTCTTGTTCCCCTTCCCAAATACCCCCTCTACTGAATCACTTCTTCTTTCTAACAAGTCTTTTTTCTATTTTGACATAATCATTTTTCTCCTATTATGCAGATCTTATGTAGGTAGCATTAGCTACTGTGAGGTTATAAATATGAATGTCACTGTCTGGGGAATGCTTACAGTACTATCTTCCAGTCATAAAATGATGAAATTTCTATGCATTTGTTGTTTCAGTTCTGCTTCAGAACTACAGGAGTCCCTTAACCTTGGAGTGTGATTTTGAGGATGCACTTAAGATAATGCATCTTACATACTGCTTCCTACTCAGTTCTCAAGAAATATGTCTTCCCTTGCTTTCATCATTAACTGTTGTCAAGTATTGTATGCCCTTGATTCCATATCAAAGATAACAAATGATCAACATTGAATCAAGGAGGTACTATAATGACATTCCCAAAGGTATATTTTGATGATCAAAATCCAGTCAAGTTGACAATGAAGGTGAACTATCACAGCTCTATCCCTTGTCAACTCAACATTAAAATACATCACTTTAAATCATATACCAGGTGGTATGCCTTATGTTGAATTGCTGACAAAATTTATCTGATTTCAGAGCTTCATCAGTAAACAAATTAAATTGCCATCAACCTGTAGGGTGCATATTCAGTTAGTCATCAGTGTTTCAATTTTTTTTGTTTGTTTATTTATTTATTTGAGAGCAACAGAGAGAAGGAGGGAGAAAGAGAGAGAATGGGTGCGCCAGAGCTTCCAGCCTCTGTAAACGAACTCCAGATGCGCCCCCCTTGTACATCTGGCTAATGTGGGTCCTGGGGAATTGAGCCTCCAACTGGGGTCCTTAGGCTTCACAGGCAAGCGTTTAACCGCTAAGCCATCTCTCCAGCCCTCATCAGTGTTTCAAAACATTTATGATTAATTAAAGCACCAACAACTGTGATCACAATCTTTCTCAAAGAAATTTGTCATAAATAGTAGGTAGGAGGGCAATGGCCTATTGGCTAGGCATTCACTTCTTGTTCCAAGGTCCAAATCAAACATCCCATACATAGCCTTTCCTTGCAAAAACATGGCCATTTGCATGCTTACCAGACTTCTATCATAAACCATCCACTACTTCCCCAAGAAAAGTAGCTTTACTGAGATGCTTCTTTGGATAAAGCTATAGTTTTTTTTGTACCCTAGACCTGTAAGGAAATAAAAATGTACCGCATGGAAAAAGGTAGGGGCTCATGATATAAGTGGTACCTCTTAGGATTATAATTATTGGCTTCTTCAACGGTTCTTGGTCCCAATAACTCTTTCCAGTGTTCTAAACCATCCTCTCTCAATAAAACAAGGACAAGAGATGAACCGCTGTTAAAAGAAGAAATAGTTAAGGGTATGGCTCAGTAATGATGGCATATAGATAATATAAATGTTTGTTGTTAAATTGACTAAAAGCATGCCAAAATGATCCTTGAGTGCTCTAAAATTATCATCCACTAGTATTCTTTCAAGAACATTTTTATAAGAGGTTGGAGGTAGAAAGATCAAGGGAAGAGAACCATTGTGTCTCCTGTAGAGTGGTTGCTTCATGGTTTCCCAGTTGCCATATTGATTGCTGTCTCAGCTACTATTACAGTTGCTAGTACCTCATTTATTTCTAGAAATAAATCTATAGTACTTCTAAAGCCCTGACCAAAAGCAATCAAACTGATGCTCAGGTCTGTCAGTCCTCATCTTGGACTTGGTAATATTACATACTCTGGATTTCTATTGACCCATTCTGCTGAATGTTGACCACTTCCTCTGGGACCTTCCCATTGCTCCAACAACATTTCAAGAAAGTAAAAGAAGGCAGGCAGTTGATCCACAAATGAGGATAGGGGCAGGAATGACAAAGAAGTAGATGAGGCAGCTGTTTATATAATTTAGAAGTTTGCCAATCAAATAAAAACAGATCAAAAAAGGTTGAAGTGATTCAAAATTAAAACACAAAATACATTCTAACACTGAACTGTGTTACCTGATCATGTATTCTATAAGCTCCTTAAAATAGTCTTCATTTTCATATTCCTTGCACACACTTCTTGCTTCCTCTTCTGATAATACTAGTTGTCTTTCCATCAATATTTCAAACCCTTCATTATTAATAATATTTAAAACATCATCTAAGTGGAAATAGTCATGGAAAAGTTAGTTTCAAACTTCACAGTTCTCTGGACATATACACAAAGCACAATGTAGTTTCATAAGGCCATCTCATATATTTAATTCTCATGTGAATTATAAATGTTCACAAACATAACTTCCTGGGTTTCAAAGTAAATCGAAATTATAACAAATGATGATGCTTCTTTCAGTTTCTCATCATGTAGGAATCATGCACAAACACATACAGTAGGGAGAATCAGAAGAAATATCTTCTTTGGGATACAAGCACTTTGTCTGTATGTGTACATATAATAACTTAAATAATTGTCCAACTCGGGCATGTCTTAGTAAATAATATTTATTCTTATTAGCTACCATTAGAATTTATAAAAGGAAAACCTGTTTCTTTCAGAGAAAGAAGTTTGACAAACTAGTAAAATAGAAAGATTTAGAACTTGATTGAGGGTTGATTTGCTTTACTTAGAACAACAGAAAGAATGTGTTGGCTGTTGGATCATGGAAGTTCTCTGAAGCTAATGTCAGTCCAAACAAAAAGGAACAATGTGGACATGGACACCGTGCTAAATACTGTTGAGAAAGGGAATGGAAGACTGCATTTGAACATGTGTTGGTCAACCTTGAGGACACGGGGGCACTGGACATGGGAAGCGTGGGCAGAAGATCAGTTGAAATGAGGAGAGGAGGGCATGGATTTAGAGGTTTTCAGGGAGTGCAGACATCACTTCAAGCCTTTGAAAAGGTGCCCACCACAGGGGAGTAGAAAAGTGAGGTATCTATTGAGAGAATTCTGGGATCCGATGATCATTTCCACTTTTTTTCTGTCATTAAATTGTGTTTATTAACATATTAGAGTATATCTTTGTGCTAATCAGAAAAACGTCTAGTCTTGAAACAAAAATGGACTTTGGAAAAGAGTAAGGGGCACCTGCAGGCATGAAGTTCATGGGGAGCAGAGGTGTTATGTCATATGTTAATTAAGAAAGAGCTTTGTTTTTGAGGTGTGTCTTTCTCCCTCAGCCATTGATGGTGTTTATTCCTCTATAACACAAAAAGGTGTCAATGAAATTAAAACTCCTTCAACTTTCTGTCACCAAACACATGAGCTGACTTTCATGGCCCTTGGCCATTTTGTTCTTTTTATAGAGAAGGGAAATAACTTCTCTGTGAAGCCAAGCCTCTATACCTTTGCTATAGAAATAATTTCTCAATACATTCTGCCTGACCTTTCAGTCAATAGGGCAAATAAATCACATGGCACAATTAAAATGTGAAGGGCTGAGGAGTATAACTGAGAGAATGGGTGGTAATAGATACCATAACACTAGTTTAACCTCATGCAGGAAATCTTTTTTAGAGTATTTTCAATGCTTAGTATTACTGGCCAATGTCAAATATAGTTGTCTTCCTCCACTAATCTGCATCTGCAGATTCAACCAAATGCAAATAACTGTGGCTAGGTCTGTGATGGTTGCTAAATGTGTACTGAGCTAGCAAAAAATTTCTTAAACATAGAATAATAATAATTTACATAGATTTACATTATATTACTTGTTACAAGTAACAGAGAAGATGTAAACACCATTGTGTGCATAAGTTATATGCAAATAATATACCTTTGGATAAAGGGTTTGGTATTCATAACAATTCTTGGGGCCACCCAGGGAAGACTGTACTCAATAAATATTATTTAAGAAATGACTGAGGAGGGTCCCAAGTTTAATGGGGGCAGGGACAAGGAAAAATATGGTACCAACATATGATGTATTCATACAAAATATGTTGTTAATAATAAATAATAATAATAATATTAAAGGAAAAAAGAAATGAATGAGCAAAGATTTATAAGTGTAAACAGTTTGGAGTTTTGAATAGTTGAATTATGAGGTATAAAAAGCATATCTTAAATAGATATTCTAGAAGACATTTTAAAAAGTTAAAACAGTCCCAAAATTAGACTGACAGGTTTGAGTAAAAATTAAAATGTAAATAAAAACCTAAAATGAAACATTAAACATTTAAAAAATAATAGGATAAGTACTCTTCAGTTATAAAAAAATAATTATTCAAACCGTTGAGAAACACACTAAGTTCTCAATTAGTAGTACATTATCAGCAAACTCAGAGATTAAAACTCTGCATCTTTATGCCTGCAGAGCCAATACAACACAGAACACACTCTCAAGCTCTGCTGCCAGCTTGGCATGGAGCTTTTCTCTGCATGGACCACAGTTGCAGAAGTCTCTGTGCGCCTTCCAGGCTAAAACTGGGCAAACCTTCTCTAGGCAATTACTTTTGAGCAGGGAACCCCGTTAGCAATATTCTCAGTTTAGGCTCTCTTTTCAAGTGAAATTGCATCTTCACAAGATGGAGCCTTTGTTGGCTGGGATCTCGCCCTTTGTGCACCTTTCCTATTGGCCTTGCAGAGTTCAAGGTTTCTCATTAATGGAACTAATGTCTTTAAGAGTTTCAGCTTGCTTTGAAGCTGCCTCAAAATCTCTCACACTTTTTTTTTTTTTGCAAAATGGCACATATTTCATATTTCTGCTCCACATGGTTCTCTCTCTCTCTCTCTCTTTCTCTCTCTCTCTCTCTCACTGTAGACATGGACCAGATCAATGAGTAGTAACCATGAATGCTATCTGACCTTGGTATGTCCCCCACTAAACAAATTTCTCCATTATTTTTTAATTCAGTCAAGTTTCCAGGACAGAGGCAGAATATAGCCAGATTCTTTGCCAGAATGTAACTCAAATGACCTAGTTCCAATAAAGTCGTTTCTCCCCACTGAAATCTGATTCACTGGACCTAAGTTGCATTTCTCTCAACATTTTGGTCTTCCAAATTGCCATCAGAATGGCTCATTAAGCTTGGATTACAACATTTTAGGGATATGCTACCCACAAATTCCAAGGTCTTGCATATTCCTCCCTAAAACCAGTTCCATAGGTCAGGTCTATGAATACATGGTCGGGTGTATCAACAACAGCCCTACTTCTTGGCACCTAATTTTTATAGTAGTTACTTTTCTCATTGCTGTGACAAGATACATGATGAGAAGCTGCTTTAGGGAGGATGGTTCCATGTTGGCTTATAGTTTAAGAGGATGAAGTTCATCATGGTAGAAAAGGTGTGGTAACAGAAGCATGAACCAGCTGGTCACATTCAATCCACAGTTAGGGAGTAGAACAATGAATGTTTTTTCTTAGCATACCCTCTCCTTCCTATTCAGTATAGAACCATAGCCCCTGGTATAGTGCCATCCACAGTTAGTGAAGCTCTTTCCACGGGTCTTTCCACCGCACTTAATATAATCTAGAAATCCCCTCAAAGACATGCCCAGGAATTTGCCTCCTATGTGATTATAGGTTCTGTTCAATTGACAATATTTAACATCACCCAGGAAAAAGGCCCAAACTTAATGGAGTTCTGACACATGAGCAAAGACAGTACATTTGAAAGAGGGTAGTCTTGTCAATATGTAGAGCTAGAATAAGAATAAAACAAGTTTTGTATTGTAATGTTTAATGAAAAAGTGTTAAGCTAAACAAAGATCTTACAGCTTCACAAAAATGAACAACAGTTTATGGTTGTTTGAAATATTTTACCTATTGACTTATATAAATGAAAGAGAGAGAGAGAGAGAGAGAGAATGGGTACACCAGGTACTCTAGCCACTGCAAAAAACTCCGGATGCATGAGTCACCTTGTGCGTTTGGCTTTATGTGGTTGCTAAAGAATCAGACCCAGGTCGTTAGACTTTGCGGACAAGCACCTTAACCACTTAGCCATTTCTCTGGCCCCAAGTTTGTGATTTTTTTACATTTATATCTGTTGTACATTGAGCCTTTTTCTGGGTGATGTTAAACATTATTGAAGACAAATAGGTAAACTTAAGTAATGAGTTTTGTTTGCTTGCTTGTTCAATGTGGTGGCATGGATTGAACCCAAGATCCTGTGTATAGTAAACAAACACTCTACCACTGAGCTATGTCCCCAGTCCTAATAACAAGATTATTATGGTTTGTTTTTATATATTCTAAGGGTTCAGGCAAATATGCAATGCATTGTATCCCATAGTAGCATTTATGAAGACAGTCCTAGATAACCCCTGTGCTTCCTTTTCTCCTTCCCAATCCGTAGTAACCATGGTCTTCTTGCTGTCTTTGGTTCATATTTCCAGAATGACATGTCATTGGAATAAAGCCTTTGGCTTTGATTCCTTTCACTTAGCAATGTCATTCCTCCGTGTTCTGAAGTTTCATAACTTTTTATTATAGAATAATGTTCTGCTGAATAGATATAATGAATTTTTTTATCAGGCTACTTATTGAAGGACATTCTGCCTGCTTCTGGGTTTTGAGTATTATGAATAAAGTCACTGTATACAATTATGCACAGAATTCTATGTAAAACTAAGCTTTCAAATAAACTATATAAATATCTACAATGATTACTGGATCATGGGTAATATTCAAAACGTGAAGGAATCTACCATAATATTGCAACAAATAGACACACAACAGAGTGCCTAAGAAATCACAGCATTCATTCATGAATAAGAAAAACTTCCTATTTGATCTCTAGCACCACAAAACATTAGAAAACTGTAAAAAGGAAAGAAGGAACAGAGGGAGGCAGGGAAGAAGGGAGGGAAGAAGATTTTCTTATATCACATGCTAGGTAGAAATGACCTTAATTCAATAAAGATGATGAATAACATGAATGTTAGCTAACATTCCACTGAATAGTGAACCTTCTGCTGTAAGATCAGATGTCTAATCACATGTGAAATGTCAGCCAGTCCAAGGAGAAAAGCAGGTGGGAAGGAAGAGGTGGCATGTCTCACAAGTCAGATGGCATTGCTGTCAACATCAATGGTTCTCAGTCTTAGTACACAGCATATGACAACAAATGTCTGGAGACATTTTTTGGTTGTTACAACTTGGGGGAGGAGGAACTGTTGGCACCTGGTGAGTAGAGGAAAGCGTGCTGGTATGTATGCAATATAGCTCCCCACCACCAAGCCAACAGGGAAGTACCTGGCCTGAAATGTGAGCATAGTTGAGGTGGCCAAACACTGGTTCTCCATAGAAACTACCAAAGAGACCACAGCAAACTCCTATAACTAAGTTCAGCAAGTCAGATAATAAGAGGTTAATACACAAGTGACAATTATGTTTCTAGACATTAGGTGTAAAAGGAATTAATACTGTCCATTTATGACTTTGTTCTGACTCTGGTGAATTCACTCTACATGTGACTATGAGATGAGATTTTAAATGACCAGCACTCTGCGATGGGGCTGCAGCCCAGTGGCAGGGTGCTTGCCTGAGCAAGTTTGAGATCCTGAGTTTCATCCCCAGTACTGAAATATAACAGTCAAAACATAAAATAGCACTAAAAGTGCCAAACACTCTAGTTAGGTTTCTCATTGTATTCTCAATTTTACAAAGAAGAAATCGGTGTGGTAGAATTTCTTATTCACATCCTACTGTTAGCACTGCCCATAGCTCTGAACTGAGGTGTTGCAGGCAGAAGGGCCCTTGGCATCTGCAATACAAGATTCGTGTCACGGTAAAATGAAGTCTAGCAAAGTCATAGGTTTTCTGTAAACTCTCAACTTCAAAATGTTTTATTCATTGTTATTGAAAAATTAATAACTGAACATTCAAATTCTGTCTACAAAATGTGTAATTTGTATTTCATCTCCTACCTTTTCTTTCTGCAGAGACATTTGGTCGCAGCAATGCTAGAGTCTGTTCTAATTTTATGCCTCTTGTTTTAAAATCAGGGAAAAATATATCAATGAATTTAGTAACATATATCATATTCTCTTCAACATCACAAAACTGAGATATGTGTTGCCGTTCCAAATATTCTTGCAAACTGTTGAAATTCAAAATATAATTTAAGATTACTATAAACTGAATTTTAATAGGCATGCAAATTAACTAATTATATGCTCCTAAATTGATTGGAGCTTAGTAATACAAATAAAAAACTGAATTTCATGTAAAGATAAATCATAATTCCCCTTTATGTTCAAGAATATGATATTTGACTCAAATTTTTGGTGAATCACTCTAAAAATTAGTTACAAAGTTGTCTGTGTCTGTGTTGGAATTTGTAGTTTGCAATCTTAAATTTCTATTTTCCCAATATAGGGTACAAACAACAGACCAAAGCAAGATTGCTCCAAAACCATTTTGGTGAATCAGTGAGTTTATTGGGATTAGTTACAAGAGCATGGCTGTCTTCGCAGTGCGTCACCGGAAAGTTCCCCAGCACCAGTGACAACCCGTAGAAGTGGAACTCATCTGTCCACTTAGCAGACCCCAGCTGCTCACACTCTCCAATCCGACAGATGTTGGGGAGTTGTCTGGGGAGGGATCTTGTGACCTTTCAGGTTTCAGCTTTCTTAAACTTGTTTAGCTGCTGAGCCTTCATTCAAACAGGTAATTTTCCACTTCAGTGATTCAATTTGAAGGAAATTGCTACACAACAGATTCTATGAGAATGAGCAATATTCAAGTTAAAGTGTTATTTTTATGAAGAATTTATTATTTCCTCTAATTCCATCTTTTAGCATGTAAATTTCATATTTTCAAGTAAGTTTTTTTCAATTTTTTATTATTTATTTCTTATTGTATTGGATTATAGTCATCAAATGTGTATGGCAAAATATTAATTACAATGTTTGTTGAAGTCTTATCTGTGAGCAAAGATAATTTATTTGGGACATGTAGGGATATTATATTAATATATTACATATCTATTATATATTGTTTATAAAATATACATTTTTCATTTCTCCCTGTCACTGCTTATGTTGATCTGCTAGCATGTTATTTTAATCCATTTTGCTAAGTGATTGAATAAATTTATCTTTAGCTATTCAATTGCTACATTGGTTGAATCACAATTTGTTGGGTTACCATTAGAAATGTTGACTCCTACATTTTACTCTTTTTCTTCAAATTGAGGCATTTTAATGAACAATTTTAATAATTTACTTTTCCTGGCTACTTTTCTGACTTTTTTTTTTGCAGTTTTCTTTGTTTCTCCAAAACAGAATATAGAATGTGAAACTGGTTAAATTTTAATTTTGAAAAAATTAAAATTAGAAAAAAAACTTGCAAGAAGACTAAGAGAGTCTTCCCCATGTCCTGCCCATCTGACCCATGTGATCATCAGTGTGCTTCCTTCTCCTTCTCTTCAGCTCTCAACATCCACAGACGCAAGGCTGGAGGGGGCACCAAATATGACTGTGCATGAGCAGAACCATTGAAAAGTAAGGTGTAGGTACTTTAAACACATACACTTAAATACTGAAGGAAATTTATGTTGATGTGAATCTCTTATCCCATGAGCAGTCCACTTTCAAATTTCACCAGTTTCCTCTTCATCCATAACATTTTTTTTACTAATCCAGCATCATGACATCTTTTCAGTTGTCCTGCACCTTTGGTCTTCAGTCTTCAACAGTGCCTCAAACTTTTTTGCAGCTTTCAATACTTAGGATCTTCATATTATAAAGAGTCTGGAAGGCTGGATTTGCAGATCACCTTCCTTTTAAATGGTTTCAAACTTTAGATCAGCACAGACCTTCCCATTATGTTCAGGTTATGAACCTCTGTAGGAATACTAAATTATCAATCCCTTGTTCTTAGTCCATCATAATAGGAGTTAGATGATATCAATTTTTAAAAATTACTTATATATGTAAGAAGAGAGAGAACACACATGCACACATAGAGAGACACAGAGAGAATAGGCATACCAAGGCCTCCTGCTACTGCAAACAAACTCTAGACTCATGTGTCACTTTGTGAATCTGGCTTTACATATTTGGGAATTAAATCCAGGATGTCAGGCTTTTCAAGCAAGCACCTCTAACCACTAAGCCATTTCTCCAGCCCCAATATCAATTTTTGTCATTAATTATGATGTCATCATGGCTAAGGTAAAAAATGCCCAGTTTTCCCCCCAATGCTATAATTTATCCTTTATAAATAATAAGCAATCCATGAGGGTAATACATGAAAATATGCATGTGTTTTCATAACGATTCAGTGCCAACTGAGTATTATTTTAATAATGCATTGCAATATATTTTACCTCAATCTGCAAAGCACTATATTTAGTAGAGTATTAGTCTTTTGATATTTAGGAGAATAGCCATAGTCTTTCCCTTATTTCTTTAATAATACATCATGGTTTTTCTTTTAAACTGTGGTTTCTGTTTTATTTCTCTCATTTTGCTGGTCTATTTTTATTACTACCTATTCCATAATATTCCTTATTTACATAAAGTTCTGTGGTCACCCAGGGCACAAATACTGATTAGATTCTATATTTTCCTAATGTCACACAAATATTCCAAATACTTCTTGCCTTCTAGCCTTAAAATGTCTTTGAACATCTTCCTGTGCTCTACCAGGCAAATACCTTGAAAGCAGGGCATATTCTTTTCATCAGTACCTGTGTCTGCAGATCTCTCTCTCTCTCTCTCGGAAATAACTTATTTTCAGTTGATGCCATGTGTGAAGCTGGTGTATGGAAGTCACTTTAAATGCAAGGCAGAAGAAAATTGATAATCAAGCCAACCTTGTATCAGACTATTTAATATTTCCACTTTCATCATGATTCCAAACAATGTTAGGGAAAAAAAAAAACTCTTCAAAAATAGCTTTCCTCTTCTATAGCCTCAACAATTCCTGTAGTTTCTTTTTTCTCTTTTCTTCCCACAGTTTTCTTTTTCTCTCTCTCTTTTCTTTCCATGGTTTTCTTTCTTTCCTTTTTTTTTTAATTAGTTTTGTACTCAGTGAATACAGTCAAGTTGGTACCATTGTTAGCCTCCTCCCTATCCTCCCCCCACAAATCGTGGGCTACAAGAGGGCCTACACCTATTAAATTCTCTCTTAAAAAATTGGGTATCCCATTTATCTGGTACTAACTTTACTCTCTACCAGAGAATTTACTTCTCTTTTGCAGATAGACACAGATCCTAAGGAGAGAACCACCTTATCATACCTCAAAAGGGCCCCAGCTGAAACTAAGAATATGTGGTGTTTAATTTTTTAATACTTTATTTATTTATTTATTTTAGAGACTAAGAGAGAGAGAGAGAAGAGGCAGATAGAGAAAGAGAGTATGGGCATGCCAGGGTCTCTAGCCACTGCAAACAAATTCCAGACGCATGTGCCCCTCGTGCATTTAGCTTACTTGGGTCCTGGGGAATAGAACCAGGGTCCTTAGGCTTCACAGGCAAACACCTTAACTGCTAAGCCATTTCCTCAGCCCTGTAGTGTTTAATTTTAATATTATGCATGCATTCTTCAAGTTTGCATGCATTTAGTACTGTCTGTTAATTTAAAATGTCATCTTCAGAGGCTGAGGCAAGATAGTCCAGTGTACAGTACTTATCTGGCTTTTGTGAATGCTTGGATTAGATTCATACAAGAAAAAGAAAGAAAGAAGAAAGAAAGAAAGAAAGAAAGAAAGAAAGAAAGAAAGAAAGAAAGAAAGAAAGAGGAAGAAAGGAAGGAAGGAAGGAAGGTAGGTAGGGAGGGAGGGAGGAAGGGAAGAAGGAAGGAAGGAAATTAAAAGGATAGAGAAAATGAAGGAGGAAAAAGAGAGAAGAGCTGAGTTTCTGGAATTTATTGTGAAATGGGAGTTTCATAAACCTCTGACTAACAAATATCACTACATGTTAAGGCTTGATTTGAGGAAGATCATTGACAGGGCTTCAAAAATTAAGCACATATTTAATCACTATTTCTTTGCTGTAGGTTAACATTGCCTCATCTGCATAAGGAACTTTTTTGTTTTGTGGGCTACAAGAGGGCCTACACCTATTAAATTCTCTATAACAAAAAAAAAGTAAGGGTTATCTCATTTGTCCTGGTGCTAACTTACTCTCCGTTGGAGAAGCTGCTTCTCTTTTTCAGATAGATGTAGATCCTAAGGAGAGAGCCACCCCATCATACCTCAAAAGGGCCCTGGCTGAAACTAAGAAAAATTGGCGAAACAAGCAAGGGGGCTGTTTTCCTGATGAACCGGATACCAGCACAAGGGGGAAGGAGATCAGCACAGAGAAAAATCAACTCCTACCAAATCAGAGAGCCAGAGCCTCAGAGGCCCCCAACACCTCATCACTGAAGCAGACCAAAAATGAACCCAGCATGGCTCAGGGAAATTTTGTGGAAGAGGGGGCGGAAAGAATGTCAGAGCCACATATTGGGTCATGATATGCAGAGACATTTAGCTTACCCATAACTGTGGGCTAACTCCACAATGCATGACCTCAACAAGGAGGGGCCAAGGGGATGGGGTAGGTCACGGATGAGCCTAATAATGGTACCAAACTGACTGTATTTGCTGAATACAAAACTGACTAATAAAGAAAAAAAAAGCAAAGGTGGGTAATGCTTTTGATGTGTTATTGAATTTGGTTTGTGGGAATTTTGTTCAGCATCTTTGCATCTAAGTTCATTAGGGATATAGGCCTATGTATTCTTGTATCTCTGTCTGACTTTGGTATTAGGGTGATGCTAACGCCTTTAATCCCAGCACCCGGGAGGCAGAGGTAGGAGGATCCCGGTGAGTTCGAGGCCACCCTGAGACTCCATAGTGAATTCCAGGTCAGCCTGGGCTAGAGTGAAACCCTACCTCGAAAAACCAAAAAAAAAAAAAAAAAAGAAGTTGGAGATTCTCCTGTTCTCTGGTTATGTGAAACAGTTTGAGAAAAAGGGGTTTCAGTTCTTCAGTGAAGGTTTGATAGAATTAGGCTGAGAAGCCACCCAGTCCTGGACTTTTCTTTTTCTGGGGGGTGTTGATTACATTTTCAATCGCAATGAATGTGATAGGATTATTTAGGAGGTTAATCTGGTCTGAATTTGATTTTGATAGGTAGTATGTGTCTAGGAATTCACCCATTTCTTCCAGATTATCCTATTTTGTAGAGTAGAGGTTTTGGAAGTAAGTTTGATTATTTTCTAATTTCATTGATGTGTGTTGTGACCTCTCCCTTTATTTCTGGTTTTGTTAATTTGAGACTTCCCTGTTTTTGTTTGATCAAATTGACCAAGGATTTGTCAATCTTATTTATTTTTTCCAAAGAACTGGCTCTTCATTTCATCAATTATCTTAAATGTTTTCTTAGTTTCCAATTGACTAATTTTTGCTCAGATCTTTATTATTTCCTTCTATCTGAAGCTCTTAAGGTTGGATTCTTCTTGTTTTTCAAACACCTTTAGGTTGATGGTTAGGTTATTAATTTGAGACCTTTCCATCTTTGTTATGAAAACATTTAGTGCAATGAATTTTCCCCTTGCTTTCATTGGGAGAAAATTTTCAAGAGCTATACCACTGACAGGGACCTAATATCTAGAATCTACAAAGAACTAAAAAACCTAAACAATAAATATCAAAACGTAAAACATGGGGTAGAGAACTAAACAGGGAGTTCTCATAGGAAGAAATACAGATGGCTAATACACACTTAAGAAAATATTCAGCACCCCTAACAATCAGGGAAATGCAAATTAAAGCAAATATGAGATTGCACCTTACTCTGGTAAGGATTGCAATCATTAAAAACATCAAACAACAATAAATGTGGTGAAAGAGGAACCTTCATTCACAGTTGGTAGGAATGCAAACTTGTACAATCACTATAAAAATCAACATGGAAATTCCTGAAAAAGATGAATATAGAACTACCAACAGACCCAGTTTTTCCCTTACTGGGCAGTTACCCTGAATGCTCCATACTGTAGTACAGAGATATTTGCTCAATCATATTCATAGCTGCTTATTTAATTACATCTAACAACTGGAATCAGTCAAGGTTCCCATCATTGGACAAATGGATAACCAAGTTGTGGTACATTTACACAATTGAATTCTACTCAATAGTAAGAAAAAATTATACAGTGAAATTTGTAGGAAAATGGATGTACTGAGAACAGATCATACTCAGCAAACACATACAGTTACAGAAAGACAAACACGGCATGTTCCCACTCCTCTGCAGTTCCTAACCTGGATCAGCTTGAGTTGCTGGCATAACTGATAGACAGCTTGAGTCCCAGACAATAGGGATGGAAGGGTTTGGGGGTAGGAGAAGAGGATTTGGGGGAAAATAAACACAAAACCAAACCCTAAATGAATTAGTACCATCAAAACCTTCCTTCTTGAAGGTAGACTAAAAGAATTAACCCTCACTAGGAGTATAATGGGGACATCTAAAAAGCAGGGTCCTAGAAAGGGTGGGATAAAGCCCAACCTTAAAATATTGTGGCTCTGGCCTGTAACTCACAGTTTCAGAAATGCCAGTGCTACCCACAGTAAGATGTTGATCAGAGAGACCTACAAGATCCCCAAAACAAGACCGGCTTCTGTCAAAGCACTTGATTACCTGCCTGAGCTATTGCTGAAGATGTCATATGTTGCTGACTCATAACACTGAGAGACCCAGCTGGAATCTGGAAGAGAGCTAGTCCCCAGACAACCTATCTATTGCTGGAAAGCACTACATGAGCTACTGGGGTAAAGCGGCCAACAACGGTGTAAGCAACCAGGGGTCTAAGCTACTCAGAAACAACTAGCCTGACAAGAAGAACACAGCAATGCAGTGGTGACACACACTCTTGGAGTGCAACCAATGGCTTTCTGATCCACTCAGTGGAAAGGAACCCATATCTGTAAATGGGAATCAAGTCAATTATTGGGGAGAACACAATGCCTCTGGGTATGGCATACCAACCTGTGGCTCTTACAATCTTTCCACCCCCTATTTCACATAATTCTCTGAGCAATGGTGGGTGTGTTTTAAGTCTACTTCAGTGATGAGCTCTCAGGAGGCTCTGAATTTCTGTTCGGTTTGTGTTGAGTGACCTCAGTGCCTGTCTCCTTCACTCTGGGGCTGATAGTCACCATGGAGCAGCTCTCCACTTCCGCTCATGTCCCCAGCTCCTCTGTGGGCTCACCTGGGCCAAAGGCAAACGGAATCCCTCAGTTTAGAAAGAAAATGATGCGGACTTGGTCAAGGCAAGGTTGCCAGTCTAATTTCATTCTCACTCTGCCAACAAAAACATTTAAATATTTTATTTATTTATTTATGAGAATGGGCACACCAGGGCCTCCAGCCACTGCAAACAAACTCCAGACACATGTGCCACCTTGTGCATCTGGCTTTTGTGGGTACTGGGGAATCAAACCTGGGTCTTTAAGCTTTGCAGGCAAGCACCTTAACTGCTAAGCCATCTCTCTAGCCCCAATCAAAACATTTAAAACTGTTCTTATTGTTATGAGGCTATGGAACAACCAGAATCCATTACTTCTCAAAGTTGCATGTAATGTAGATTTATTTCCTGAGACAAGGCCCTGGTGGAATGCTGACTCCTCTTGCTTCTCTTGTGATGGCTGCTTTGTTTCCCTACTTGTTTTGAGTGGATCAAAAATACAGGTATGAAATCTGTTATCTTAAAAAGATACCCAACACTCCCCATTCAACACTTCTGTCTGTCCCCACATTGCGATTTTCTTCAAACCCTGGAATTAATGCCCATGGTTTATGAAGCCCTTTGTTATCCACTGAAGTCCTGTACCAGGCCCTTTATCCTGCTTAAAATTTGGAACTCAGGACATTTTAATTTCTGCTTGGGTTTGGAGGTAGCTCAGTGGTAGAGAACTTGTGTGGTATGCACAAGGAGCTGGTTTCCATCCCCAGCACTATAATAAATAAAGTCTAGAATTTCCTGATGACTAAAAAGTGGGGCATAGCTAGGAAGCAGGAGAAGTAGCTATTCAAGTAATCACAGCAAGGAGAGATCTGGAAATTCTTAGAAACTGAACATACTACAGAGCAGCAGGGGACCCACCCACAAACACTGTCGGACATCTTTCAGTCCATCAAACTCCTTCATCTAGCCTGGAGCAGCACATAGAATGAGCAGCCTGCATACACTTATGTTCAATTTCAAATATATAAAAATTTGTTAACAAAAATATACAATTAATTATTTTGTTATTAGCTATTTAGAACCAGTTACTGTTCAATTGAAACAGTGGGTCTAATGTTTTAGGGCACACTTAAAGGGAAAGAAACTGTTGAGTGATGGAGGGGAGATTGGGTTTGAAGTGATTATGTATGGTTCCAACATACCCATCAAGCCTCAGGCCAGACTGGTGTGCCCAGGATTAGAAATGCAAAGAGAGTTCCCTTTCTAATGTCCTTATGATAAACCTGGGAAAGCCTACCTTTTCTGAATATATAGTATTTTAGTTTGGTTAGAAGAAATATCTGTTGTCTCATCATTAAAGCATTTGTTCTTAGGTGTTCATATATTTTGTTACTATACCCCATCATCTAAGGACACATTCTAAATGAGAAAGTCTTGATTTAGCTACCTGTCCCGTTTCTTCTTTGCCATCCCAAGTTTGGCTTCAATGTCATTCTCCACTTGTTGCTCAGATAGCCTTTGAGATTCCACCTCAGGCGGAGTGTCAGTTTCCTTCTCATCACTCAGTGGTTCTTCTCCTTGTGATATAATGAGCACAGAGCTCAGATAAGATGTCATGAAAGACACGAACTCTTCAAAGTCAGGCTATAAAATACAATGGTAACTGTCAACCCAAGGTTTCTGGTATAGGAGGACTAAAATGGCAGCTATTGTGTGAAAGCTTCATGATCGCATGACAAATTCATGCTATCCTTATTAACCTTCTGTTTGCAGAAACTTTTTGGAGCAGTAGAAGTTTACTTCTATCAGGAATTGACTTTAAACTAGTTTAACAGGACTAGGGAGATTCCTCAGTGGTTAAAGTCACTTACTTGCAAAACCTGTTTGCCTGGGTTCAATTCACCAGAACTCATGTAAGGCCTGACACAAAAAGTGACAGTTTTCTGGCATTCCGTTTGCAGTGGCAAAAGAAACCTCCTGGCATGGTCTGTCTGTCTGTCTGTCTCTCTCTCTCTCTCTCTCTCTCTCTCTCACACACACACACATATGAAATTGTAAATAAAATTTAAAAAATTAAATGTATTTTAACAACTACTTTCAAGGATTTGGTTATTTACATGTCATCTGCAGGGCTTGTAAAAATGCAGTTTTCTGGAGCTCAATCCTAGAGTTTCTAATTCAGTAACTCATAGTTTGGATCTCAACTGTCCCCAATGGCCATGAGCTAATCCTTGGTCACTGTGATGCTACTGTGAGTGATGCAGGCTTCCAGTGGGAGGAAGAGAGGTTACTGGGGTAATATCTTTGCTTGAAGGAGTGGTTAGGGCCCTGGCTCCTCCTTTCTGTCTCTTGTTATTTTGTGGCCTTCTGCAGTGAGCAACGTTGACCTACCCACAGGCTCCACGTCAAGATGTGGACTGAGCCTTCTGAAAAAAGTGAGCCAAGATGAAACCTTTCCCTTTGTATGTGGATTTTCTTGGGTATTCTATCACAGTGATGGCAATCGGACTGACACAATGGATTTTAAGCAGCGTTTGTAAGCTGAATTTTCTTAAAAGTTTAAAGTTGTTGCTGAGCAGGCTGGTCTAATCTTTTGTTGCTCACATGTGGAAGATGGGCCAAGAGAGAGGCCTGGAGAGGTGCAGTTGGCTCTAGAGGTACCGATTAGTAGAGCTTTCTGTGAAGCATGTTCTCCACTCTCCAACGTAGCACCTACATTGCTATTGAATACTTGCATTACGATGAAAGCAAGTTAAGACTGAATTTTTACTATTACTTAGTTTGAATGAATTTAAATTCAAAATTTCCCATAATGCTGGCAAAGCATTTTTAGAGGCTAAATTCCCAATCTTCCCATCAGTATATTTTTCAATACATGCCAGTACCACCTTCACCATGTTCCTCCAGGCAAAAGAAAATTTAACATGAATATTGCCCTAGAGGAAAGGCCTCACTTAAGAATGGAAAAGAGCATTCTTCCATTCTTTCCTGGCCAATGACTAGGAACATCTTCAGCCCAGGGTAAAAGGTGGTAGAAAATACTTGCCATTCATGTCCAAAGAAAGGAACAAAAAGCAGTCAACAAAACATAACTAGAACATTCAGTTTTGCCTGGGTGTGATTATTTCTACTGGAGAAATCAGCAAGACATAGAAACCATTGGCACATCAGGGGCTTGAGAGATGGCTTAGTGGTGAAGCGCTTGCCTGTGAAGCCTGAGGACCCTGGTTCGAGGCTCGACTCCCCAGGACCCACGTTAGCCAGATGCACAAGGGGGCGCATGCGTCTGGAGTTCGTTTGCAGTGGCTGGAAGCCCTGGCGCGCCCATTCTCTCTCCCTCTCTCTATCTGCCTCTTTCTCTCTCTGTCTGTCGCTCTTAAATAAATAAATAAATAAATAAACCATTGGCACATCAGAAGCTTGTTTAGTTAGTCAGACTTACTAGTTTCCTTTATTTCAGTGAAGAAACGTAAAGGAATCACTGTATCTGAATATACATGATCACACAGTGGCCTTTATAAAGTTTTTGTGGTGGTTTGAATGCACAATGTCCCCTCTGGCCTGTGTAAGCTTCCTACTTAGTCCTCATCTGTGGTGTCTTTGGGAGGTAGAACCTGGCTGGAGGAGTTATGTTGCTGGAGGGGATGGTGGTGGGGCTGGTTAGTGTGAGATCAGAGCTCACTCACTCAGCCTGCTCTTGCACTGCTGCTGGTCTGCAGGTTGTGCTTTCTCTACCGTGAGGAAGCTTCCCCTTTGAAACTGTGAGCTTGAAATTAATCCTTTTCTTCCCATAAGCTGCTTCTAGTTGGGTGTTTTGTCCCAGCAACTTCAAAGTGACTGGAAGAGCTTGCTTACCTGATCTGCTACTTTACTGTAGAAGTCTCTCACTTCTTCTTCAGTGAGAATCTTCTTAGTTTCTGCTTCAATGACAAATCCTTTTTTGATAATCTTCAGATGGAGTCAAGTCAAATCCAAAAGTGATATTGGACCACATGGAAAACAAATTAAGGATGTTTCTTTTCAAGGCCTAATCAATTACCCAGAATGAATGCATTTCATGTAAAGACCCCAGCAAAATCCATAGGGCAATAGGTTTTAAATGACTCGGAAATTCTCAAAGAAGGCTTCTTTCACACTCCCTATGTATCTAAATTTCCAAAGCTTGAACAATGATCCCAAAATAATTATATTAAGGTGAATTGCTTCAAACTATAAAAACACTAATATCATTTGGAGGAAAGAATTTAAAAATTAACCATTCTTGTTCTTTCAATGACCAAGTTCAGTTTCTCTGCCATTTAAGCATAATGAAGTGTAACAAAATAAAGTTTTGAGGCAAATATGACAATCTTGATGGGTCCTGAATGATTAAATAAATGTGGATACTAGACTCAAAGCAGTCCAGTATTATTGCAATATTATATGTCAGTAACATCTGCTCCACTTCACTTGAATTTATTTAGCATCTGACACACTACTCCAATGATGGAGATAAACTCCACTGGTTTTCCTATCTTTGTACAGCTTTGCTCACATCTCAGTGACATTCCTCTGCCTCTTGGCTAACATTCCACTTAAACAACCTCTAAAATCCCAATCATGCCTGCAGCAAGCTTCATCGCATACAACAGAAAATACTGTAAGCACCATTAAGCTTCATGGTGTCTGCTTCACTATATTTTAGAAATGTAATGTGTTCATTTTGTTTTTATGTAAAATGCTTTGCACTGTATCATTCCGTAACCTCTTAATGTATTCCATAAAGATGAGGAACTCTGTAGATATTCAATTCTGAAATTTGAGTATCATGCTAGAATTAAAGAAGTTTGCAATGAACCAATGACTAATAGTACTGCCTCTACTGAAAGAACTCTGTAGCTTTGAAAATTTTCACAATTTTTGTTTTAAAATATGTTCTCATGAAGAACAGTAAACCATTGGCATGTGCTATGATTGTTTAAATAGTTGGTAAAGCATAAACAATAGATTTGGGAGTAGAGGGCAGTTTTGTGGTCTGACTCCACCATATATACATGCCAGAACCTGGAATCAAGATTATCAAGAGGCAGTAATATTACTAAAAGCAACATTCAATTTGACAGACAGTATGTGTCTTATAATCTATGGACCTTATACTTACGGTGAGTTAATCATTATTAATGTCTATACAACTGAAGGAGCTCACCAAGATATAACCACTTCCCCCGAACACAGCACCCTATGGAGATCTTCCATTGTATAAGCAGAGTTTCTTTGAATTTTGTTATGATTTTGTTGTTTCAACATAGTCATTATTCAGAAGTTGGAAAACTATAGGCTGTAGTTAAAAACTGGCCCACAGCCTATATATACAAATAATGTTTATTGAAATATTCCACACCCATTCACTTACATATCATTATTGATGCTGTAGGAAAACTTAGGCAGTGAAAAGATTGTCTACTTCTGAATTAGAAAGCTATTTACAAGTGTGTAAATGTAAGTTAACTTATAGTTATTTTAGAAATATTTTATATTTAACACATAGTTTAAATCATAGACACATATAAAAGATTAAATTCGGCTTTAAAAATCAATGAAAGATTCCTTTATCATATATTTAAAGGGACCACCATTTGTGACAGTATACAGGAAATAAAGCAACTGGTGTCAGTGTGTGACAATGTTACATTGTTAGTAGCTGAACGAAAAGAACATTCATTATAACTCAATATAAAACTCAGAGTTTTACAGCTTATACAGGATGCTGTAGTACAATAATTTAAAAGAACATCTTCATGAGTACAGAATGGAACAGAACACTCAAAACCTTTAGAGGTAGCTAGTACTAGCAAGTCACTGTTATTCTAAGGCGGTATGTTACAAATAATATAAACAATTCTTGGTAAATATTACTTACACTTTCTTTAATTCCTTGATATTTTCTCCTCATAATAGCATCAGGCTTGATAATAGCAATACTGTAAGCTTCCCCTAGGTGGAAAAAGTAAAATTTAGTTTTCTTGGCTGCAAGCCAGGATAAAGAAGGATATGGCAATTAGAAACCAGATACCAGCACAAGGGGGAAGGAGATCAGCACAGAGAAAAATCAACTCCTACCAAATCAGAGAGCCAGAGCCTCAGAGCCCCCCAATACCTCATCACTGAAGCAGACCCAACGTGGCTCAGGGAAATTTTGTGGAAGAGGGGGCGGAAAGAATGTCAGAGCCACATGTTGGGTCATGATATGCAGAGACATTTAGCTTACCCATAACTGTGGGCTAACTTCACAATGCATGACCTGTATACCTCAACAAGGAGGGGCCAAGGGGAGGGGGTAGGTCATGGATGAGCCTAATAATGGTACCAAACTGACTGTAAAAAAAAATAAAATAAAAAATAAAAATGAGAAAAAAAGAAAATATAATTTCTAAAGTGTGGTAAATTTTTGTGCATTCCCAGCTTTTAAGTATGGTACCTTTTTATACAACTTCAATTCCCATCAAGTTTCTACTTAGAAACCAAGCATATTTCTTATATTTACAGACAAGGGGAATGCTCACAATGGTTTGTAAGGAGACAAAAAAAATGAGTTTGTAGGCATTTGCTATTTGTATTTAATTGCATTTATTTTGTATTTAATTGGAATTCCACTCATTACTTATATATCCTGATTCACCAGTGAGGGCAGCTTCAGTCATGATCTATGCAAGTATCCAGGGAAGGCTTGGAATTTTATAAACTAAAAGCACTGGCATCAAAGGAGAAACTATTTTCACACGTTTTTGGAATATGGCAGATAAACAAGGCATCAGCTGCTATCAGGTATCAGGCCACCCATGGTCCTGGCTAACCTTTGAATAGTCCTGAGTCAGAAAACAAAAGTATAAGGCAAGGGGATCATTATTTTTTTTAAGTCATCATCTATGCACTTGAAAAGACTGAGTCATCATTTATCTGAGCGGCCTGTACTGACTGGCAGTGATGTTACCAGCTTTTGATGCTACAAATATTATTGCAATGAACATGTGTGCATAGAAACTCCTGCCATTACTTACCAATACTGTCATCATGTGATTCCCCAGCTTCTTCTTCAGATAAGTCTACGAGTGGGATTTCATGATACTAGAAAAGAGAGATAAAAGTAAAACACAGTTGTTTTAATGTGACAGTAAAAGGGGGTTTAGAAATGACTCTGGGAAATATTTGTAGTCAAGGAACAAGAAGTGTAAGGAAAAGCTCTTTCACTGACATCATTAGCATGCTTCCCCAAAAGGTTGTAAAACTAAACCTATGCATTGGATCAATTGTCCCAGAGTTCCATGCTTTAAAGACTTAGTCCCAACTCCATAATGCTAAAGGGGAGGGGTCAAAGCATAAAAGGGTAGGACCAGTTGTAAGAAGTTAGGTAACTGGGGACACCCTCAAAAAGGACTGAGGGAAACTGATCAACTCCTCAATTATTTCGTTTTCACTACTTCTCCTCCATCATATACAAACTCCTTGCCATGGTTCACCTCCTAGTCACAGTCCCAAAGCAGCCAAGATAACTCTGAAACTGTGAGCTAAGTCAATTATCTCAGCTATTTTTCCATAATGACATAAAGCTGCCTAATACATATACTTAGGAAAAATGTTTTAGGAAAAAATGTGGTACATTTAACAAAATACAATAGTTGCTGATCAACAGTATTACCTGAGGACGAGCGATTTCACCTGCTATGACTTTCCTTTCTTCATTGATCAAGTTTATAACTTTTTTGTTAATAAGTGGTGCATTTGCACCCTGTATCTTTGCAATAATTTTACCATTCTGCAAGAAAAAGGCAAATATGAAAGAACTTTTCATTATCAGATTGAACTGAGAGTGAACCAGAATTCTAGACCATGTTGCCTCTCCCTGCTCCACATCTTTATCAGTTCTCTTCTAGCTAGTTTAAAGTAAAATGTTGATGATATGAAAGCTTGCCTTGATTTGGCAAAGTCACCTCTGAGTGCCATGTTCAATCTGTCATTCCTCCTGCAGCCCCAGCAACCTTACAGTGCATCATCACCCTGAGGAACATTCACATGATGTCCTCCAACTCATCCCTGTTTTAAATCTGAGAGATTCTGGACAGGCCTCCCAACAGTACTCTCCCTACTTTGTTCGGATACCTGACCCTTTTGTCTGTATTTCCAACTTACATTTACTGAGCATATACTTACTGACGTGGGAGGACATAGGATGGTATGGAATGAGAGGCCTGGTAAATAACTTAATTACAAAAACCCCACAAAACTACAAAAATGTGGAAAAGCAACTAAAATAGGTACCACTAAGAGAGGCTGAAAGCACTCCAAGCACCTACATGAACATGTCCTGATCAAGGAGATCTTCCAGCATGAAGGACTGGTAAGAGATAATGAGGTGGAAAGGAGGGCATACTATGCAGAAGAAACAGCACACACAAGGGTGTAGAGTCAGCAGGAAAATGAGGAGGCTGGCTGGGAAAGTGAGGTTTAGCCCATCATGTTGTGCAGATCTAAACACCAAGGTGTACCCAGATCATGCAGAGGCCTGGGCATTTTGGAAGAGGCAGCTTCCCTCCTAAGTGCAGTGAAAACCAGCTGTGCCCACTGTTTGTAAAGATTCCTTTATCTATTGTAGGGGGAGTGAGAGAAGATGATGTGTACACAGTTTAGGAGGTTTCTCAGCCTGGCTGAGGTGATCAAAATGAGAATAGTGGAAATAAGCAGATGAGTAAGATAGACTTATGCAATAAATTTGGTAGGTTCATTTGTGGTTTGGATGGGATGGAAAGTAAAGAAAGTCACTCTTTGTTAACTTCTTTTGCTCCCATGAAACTTGGATAAATCATGGGTGATGTTATTTGTCAAGTAAGGAACACTAAGGAATGACCCCTCAGGGATGGGTTTATTGTTAGATGTCTTGCAGGAGAAATGAGCACCCGTTTGGTGCTAATGTCAGGGCAGCAAAGGTAGTACTTAGTGAAAGATAATGTAGATGGACAGACGGATGGTAATCACTATAAGTGCATAGTCAGGAAGTTTCCTAAGGAGAATATCCAGACTGAATTGGAATGAGGAAGGCTATGCCTGCAGAAAAGACAGGAAAGCAGTATCTAGGAAGGTGAAGGTGAACCCAGTTCACAAAAATCAAAAGACCAAATGCTCCAGCATTCATTTGAGCTGTGCAAGGTGACGAATGCCTGAAAATGCTCTTCACACTCACCAGCAGGCTGGTGAGTACCATACGGCAATTGCAATCTTGGTGTCATAATCAGTCAGACGTTACAATGAATGGGGTGGGGTGAATGGTATGGGAAAATACACATACATGCATGTATATGATAGATATTAAATAAAATTATATTGTACTTAGTCTCTTGGAGTTACTTAGCTATGGTGTAAAAAAGACAAATTAGTGATAGCTGGAAATAGGCCGGGCATGGCATCAGAAAGGAGTGTGGTAGCACACACTTGCCATCCCAGCTGTAAGTAGGCTGAGGCAAGAGAATCTGAATTTAGCCTGGAAATTCACTTGAGCAAACCTCTGCCTGCTGAAACTTTCTGAAATGATCTAAGAAACGTAGCCAACACAAAAGTCACTGTGGAAACATTTACATAAACCAACAAGAAGCTTTGAGTTGGTCCTGTGATCAAAAAATACGTTTCATGCATAAATGGTTATGGATGTGGAACACTAAGACAAATGTGTCTGAAGCATGAATTCCTGGAGGAAGAATATTAGAAGAAAAGTTCACATGAAAATTAACAGGTTAGGGTAGTGGACTACCACTATGGTTGCAGACATCTCCAGTATGACAGCAGGACTTGGGTTTGAGAATCAGACTATGAGCCACTTGCCTAACTCTCCAGTCATTCACACCTTTTCTAAGGTGAGGATAAAACTTAGCTTAATGTAAAGGATCACTAATTAGCCAGGAAAATAAGATGCCTAATGAATTGATGCATTTTGCTTCTGGTCCTAACAAAACCTGGGATAAAAGGTAACCACTTCTAGGCTGCAGGAAAATTGTTCCAAGAAAGATTCAAATCCAAGATGAGTCAAGGAAGGAGAGTAGAAGCTCAGGGACGGTGTCAGAGATGTTGGGAAACTGGCCAAATCAATTCTAGTCCTTCAGAGAAGGCAGTGAGCCCCAGAGATGTGTATACTGGAAAAGAATGAGTGTTAGAAGGGCTACCCATGAACAGCAGGAATGGTTTGTTATACCATGGCATTGACTGGAGGAATGAGAGAACATAGACTGATGGTCCACTTCAACAATATGGGCATTTGTCCTGGTCAGACTGACTCAGGTGGACGGGGGTAGCCACCCAAATCTCCACACTCCCTAGACTTGCCCCACACCCTGGTCTTCTTCCTTAGACCTGTGTTCCTAACCTCTACTCCTGCAAGAGCCTCCACATTGTCTGTGAACCAAACAAGCCCATTTCTTCCTTGGTACTGTTACTCATCCTGATTCCTCAAACTACATCTATGCCAGTCGTCATCAGACTGTGTCTTAGGACAAAGATCATATTTGGTCCTTTGTAGAAAACGGTGGCTGATTGTTCATCTAAATCATCAAATGGTGCAGATTCAGTATAGATCGAGATCCTTAATGCATTATTTTCATTCAATTAACTCAGAAATTCAGTTCCTTAAAAGAGTTGTAATGGGCTGGAGAGATGGCTTAACAGTTAATGCACTTGCCTGTGAAGCCTAAGAACCCAGGTTCTACTCCCCAGAACCCATGAAAGCCAGGTGCAGAAGGTAATGCATGCACACAAGGTCATACATGTGCACAAGGTGGTGCACATGTCTGAAGTTCAATTTCAGTGGCTGAGGCCCTGGCATGCCAGTTCTCTCTCTCTCTCTGTCTCTCTCACACACACACACACATACAACAAACAAACAATAAATAAATAGTTGTAACATTATTATTTAATAGAAGCAAGAAGTTATACCCAAGAACTTTTTTAAGTAATTATTTCTAACACTGAAAACTATTATAGGCCAGTATACCAAGTATACCAAGGCCTATGTATTTTCTCTGTGAAGCCTCTCTTACTCTCCCAGTTCTCACACTTGCAGACTCTTTCTTGCTACTAAAATTGTGTGTGTTCATCAAAACATGCTGGGAAAGTACAGAAAGGTGTAAAGAAGAAAAATATACAGAGCCTTCCACCACACAACTATAGAAACTATACATTCTATATTATTTCTATGCATTAGTAAATATAGAGATAAAAGCTACATATATATGACAAGATTGTGACAATAGAGATCTCATTAAAAACACAGGACTTGGTCTGGGGAGATAGCTCCACAGTTAAAGGCATTTGCTTTTCATGCCTGTTGGTCCAGGTTCAATTCCCTAGAACTCATACCAGGTGCACAAAGTGACACATGCATCTGTAGTTCATTTGCAGCAGCAAGAGTCCTTGACACACCCATTCCCACTGCTCCCTGTCTGTTAATGACTAAAAATATTTTTTTAAAAAACAGGACTATTTATGTCCAATTCTTGCCTGCAGTTCATTTAAGAAACTTTCATTTTCACTCCTGTAAGTACTTCATCACATAAATCTCTGACAATTCCCTTGGTAAAGATAAATAGCACTTTGGTTTTTCCTTTTTCTAATCAGCTCACTGGATAATAGTCTTAGTTGTAGCATCCATTTCAAGCTCTCAGAGGTCCAGTGGTTAAACATATTATTAGATAAGCAGAGATAAGACAAACAAGGTATGGCTTCAATCATAAGCAAATATTTCCATGGTAATTTCTGGTGCTACTTGTTCTTCGACTAGAATCTGATAATGTGGCAGCAAATGTTATACTTACAAGACTAAAGAGAAACACGGGCTCACATTTATCTCTAAATGACTGTAAGGTCACAATGTTGTCAGCTTCTGCCTGAAAAAATAAGCATTTTATGCAACAATAAACTATATCCATGACATTCAATACACTGTGTTGGAACAGTACAGAGATATACACATTTTTTGTGCTTTCAGCAACATTTTCTCATCTGTGACACTGTGTTAAGGATCATGCTGCATCTACTGTCTGTCGTTTGGCATCAACAGTACCATCCAGTATTCTCCTTTATGCACCCTAGCCTTCAGCCAGTCTCACTTAGCAGTCTCTACCTTCTTTGTGGCCTAGTCTTGCCAAACCTTTACAAACTATCCCAAAGGTGCTTTCTTTAAGGAGTCTCTTTTACTCCCTCCTGCTGCAGATCATTTCTGGCTCCACACTGCACTCCACTGGCCCCTCTCCCAGGGAAGGTCATTCTTTTCAATACTGTACCACAGGCAGGTGAGATCCCTTTGCACCTGCTTTGTTTTAAGAAAAACAATCAATGGGTCTCCAGCCGAGACTTCTGAGCTCCTTCAAGAGCTGCCAGAGATGCTGAGGGGAAGCCAAGCACGAATTCCTCCCATGTCAGCAACACAGCCTGTGTTATACTACTTTTAGCATTTTGGATTCCACGTAGTTTAATATGAAACAAAGTTTCTACTGATTTTAAGTGAAAAACCAAAATATATGAAAAGAATTAATTTATAATAATATGTTCAGGAAGCAAACACTATATTTAGAAGTAGTCTTGGTATCATCATTACAATGTTTGTATTATAACAAAAAAGTATTAAGTGTTAAATAAGCAATTTTAATAATTATGATAAATAGTATTTATTGATTTTTACATGTTCATGTCATGCTGTAGGTTATAAATTTATATGTATTTATGCATTTATTTATATAAATTGTATATATATACATATATATATACTCTCTCTCTCTCTCTCTATATATATATATATACACATATATATAGAGAGAGAGTACATATATATATATACATATATATATATATATGTACTCTATATCCATGAACCTGGTTCCATAGATTCAACCAGCTGGGGATGGAAAACATTAGAGAAAAAATTGCCAAAGCAAGCTCAGGGAGAGGAAGGAGGGCTGTGGAGCAGGTTTCCTGGCCCTGACTTACAAGAGCACTTTAAGCAGACAGGCATGAGGATTTTAGACTGGGAAATAGATGAGTAAAAACCAAAATAAGGGTTCTAGTCACCAGATGGACACCTTCCCCTTGGTACCCTAGATCCAGCAGGTGGAGCAGATCCTCAGGAAGGGGAACATCTTCACTTAATTGCTGAATATGGTGGTAAACTTGCATGAGATCATCATGGATCACTTCAGGCCACTGACAACCAGGTAGATGCTGGGCCTGTGGCCGGAAGAAAAGAAGCAGCAGCACGAAGACTGGACAGGCCACTTAATGTACCAGATAGTCAACCTCATATGGTTGGAGGCTGTCAGTGGTCTGAGGTTCAAAGAGCCTCCCCTTCCTGATGTCACAGGCAGGAAATGGGCCCTGTCATCAAGGCAGCTGACCAGTCAGGCCCCCAGTATAGTGATTTTGTAGTTAAGCTTGTCACCCGTGTCCTGTCCTAACATGAGGTTGACATCTGACTTTTACTAAGTGTTTCTAGAACTACGAGGTCTCCCAAAGAAGCCAATACCACAGGACAAGATCCTTTGGGCTTGCTCAACCTTAGCACCAGTGAGAACATGCTCTGTCTTGACCTGATGACCAAAACATTGTGTCTGTGTGACATGAACTGCACAGAGAAGGTGCTGCTGTCATATCCTGACTGAAGTGGGTGTGGCTGTGTGAAGTGAGCCACACAAGGAGGTCTTGCTGCAGTAGTCCACATGCAGAGGGCAGCCCTTCCCACAGGAAGATGTGACCTGATTCTTCACCTACTGCTGTAAGGCATCTACCCAGCTTGGTCCAGAACATGTGCTGTATTAACTGGTTCCTGCTTGGCCTTCACTGCACTGGTCATGGTTCTGTGTGAATCTAATGAGGCCGTGCTGGTCCCCACACTCTACAATGGTGGCTCTGCCACTATTTCTCATCTGTCTGTGACAGTCAAGCTGGTTCCTGTCCACCTCAACAGGGAGGTCACTGAAGCCAAATATATAATTTCCAGCTCACTGTGGAGAAATTTGCAGCTTCCCTGCTTGCAGCTAGGATTAAGAAACAAAATGCGAAAGGCCTTATGTTGATCACCCCCATAATCCTCTGGGAGATGCCTTCCTCCCTAGACTCACTGAAGGGATATCTGGCCTTTGCCACAAGTCAAAGCCTATGCGTGGTCATAGCTGAAGACTTACATGATACTCACATTTGAAAAATATGCCACATCCCACAGTGTCCTAACTCTGATAGAACCCATGTGATCCAGGAGACCAGTAAGTATTTCCATATTTCTGGCTTCTGCTTAGACATTCCCTATACCCTGAAGGCAATTTTTGCTGTGTGCTCTATTGGCTAACTCCATGGTATCCCAAGGATCTGTTGACTGCTCCAGGACAGAGGATGGATGGAGGAGGGTGTATCTGCCTACTAACTACATGTAGCTCCAGGAAGTTCACAGGTACATCACTAAGAAGCTGAAGAAGCTGAAGGAGGTGCAGGTCCCTTTTCTTGGTTACAGTTCAGGCCTCTATGTTTGGATCAACTTGAAAATGTACCTAAATCCATGTATACAAGAAGAACTGAACTACAACCACCACTTTCAAACAAGCTGATGTTTTCTAATGGTAAATCCTACATGTGTGAGGAGCCTGGCTGGTTCTGCCTCATCTCTGCAGAACCACTGAAAGTAGCCATTTGTCAGTTCCATCTGGTGCTGGAGGAGTAGAAGCAAGGCTGGATGGAGAAGCTGACGATAGAGGCTATCTAACCGCAACAGTGGCTCCAGCTGCATACTCAGGGATCCTTATATCAGCCTGTGGCCCAGGAGATTAGGGGATTTTCCAGGTGCTGTGAATCAACCAATAGTGAGTCCTCTGGGGATAGTTTTGTCTGACCCACTTATCCACTAGTGTCTGATGTTTGTGGAAGCTTTGCATCTTTTCTGTCTTAGCTACCTACTGTGTATGTAAAATAAGGCTTTTATTGGATTGGGATGAGAAGGTCTAGAGACATTTGGAAGAATAAAGGGGACTGTCTGGTTATAGGGTATCAAAGGTAGGGTAGAGATGATTTAAAGTATGTAGTTTACACACAAATATACCGCATTTTCTATGAGTAGCATTCACATCAAGTCTACTGGGGACCCTGAAGAATATTGCATGTATCTCTAGTGTTCAATGTTTTTAAAAGGGTGTAGCAGAGAAAAACTTACACTGACTCTCCAAACTCTGTGGGTTTTAGCACATAATCAGCCAGAGTTTACTTTTACACTTAAGTTGACCTTTCCAGAAAAGGTCCCAATTCCTTGCTTAACTGCAGAAAACAAGCCTTCCAGTAGAGGGCAGGCCCTCCTCCCTGCACAGCTACTTTGAACAGATTTTGGTTCATAAATGGAATCTGAGTATGTGGGTATACTAAAGCTGACCAAGTGCACTCACAGCTGGAAGCAGACTACTCAGAAATACTGCACGTGTGCTGCTAAATTCAACACATGCCAGAACTGTGGGTAGGGAACATTTAAAAACAACTTGCAGTACTAGCACTTCTCAGTTGAGAAGCTGTGGTAGAGACTAATTCCCATTATGCATCTACTAGTATCAGCCTTCCTTTTTCAGAGCTACAAAGTCATGCTGAATGAATGTCAGAATAAATTATATCTAAAATTCTGTGTGCTAACTAAAACAATGAGTTATAAAAAATTAAAGAGAACAGGGCTGGAGAGATTGCTCAGTGGACAAGGCACTTGCCTGCAAAGCCTAAGGATTCAAGTTTGATTCCCCAGTTTCCATGTAAAGCCAGATGCACAAAGTGACATATGCGTCTAGAGTTTGTTTCCAGTGGCTAGAGGCCCTGGTGTGCCCATTAGCTCTCTCTTTCTGCCTGCCTGCCTCTTTCTCTCATTCTCTCTCAAATAAATGAATAAATGATTTTTAAATGAAAGAAAAACCTTGATGGTATAGTTCACATTCTTTTTCCAAATGAAATTTTACAATTCAGTGTGCATATTTTTACTTAGAACATATATCAATTATTGACTTATACTTCTAAATTATTTAATCTAACCTTAACCCTATCAAAAAAATTCGCATAGCTAAATTGTCCCAAACTTAAATTTTACAATGGCCTAATCTAATAATATCAATTTGAACTTTAAATTAATTTAAAATTTAATTCTTAAGTTGTGGGAACACAATTCACATGCTCTATACCTTTTCTGTATAATAGCTACCATATTGGATAAAGTCCTAACTAGCTGATAACTTAGCATAGACGAATTGAATAATCTATACAATTAAATCAAATTAGTTTGGCTGTAATATTTTAATCTCTTATCATATTTGGTAAGTAATAAGTGAGGGGGAATCACTACTGTTAGAAAACTTATAACTGGGTGATTCCTCAGGGGTCTATGCCATGACATCCAGGAAGCAGCTCCTATAGACTTTATTTTAAGCAATACACTCTGATAATGCCATAAGACAAAAGAATCAAGTCATCAATTGAAATATATCAGTTTTTATAATTTTGTAAGGTTCACAATCATGGCAAGTGACTACAACATCATAGGAATCAGAGAAAAATCACATTAACTCCTAAATCTATAGAACTAAGTATAAGGTAAAACTGCCTGCCAAGTAAACATTGTATTGAAGACTGGCAGGTTGTTTAAACTAAGTGAATACATAAAAGTATTAGAAGACACAACCTAATGCAGCAGTAAGTAACAGTTCCATGAAAATGAAAACCTTACAACAGCAAAATGAAGAATTTCATCCTCGTTCAGCTCATTTTTCAATTTTCTGAATAAAGTTTGCACTGCTTTGCAAGGTCCACACCAGGCTTGGTAAACATCAATCACTGGAAAATAACAATATTTATGAAACAACAGAAGCAGGGACTCTAGATAATCAGCATACCCATTTACTGGATGAGGAGACAGGGAAAGGATGGAAGGAATTCAGGGTTGAAATGGGGAAGCTGGTGCCCTGTGCCCCTAAGGTGCACTTGGACAAACCCAGGATGGCCAGACATTTGGGGAGCCCCAAATACCTGTTAAGCCCTTGTTCAGCAACATCTCATCCCAAAGGCTTTGACTGTTGATGACTGACTGCAAAAAGCCAAACATTTAAAAAGGTACCAAATGTCATTGCACCAGATGAAAGTTACTGGCATGCCTTACGCACCTGTAATTGGACTTCTCGCTTCTTGCTTGCCATCAGTCTACTTTTCCATGAGAAAAAAGAAAAAGAAATACAAAACATAAGGAGGAAATTTAAATATTATTTTCTTATGTACTTAACATCTTAATGTTGTATGGGGATATTCCTTTCAGAAATAATGGCCCCAGGCAGACTCTCCATTTCTAGATGCTGAGGTCCCAGGCATTGGTTGCATGCACTACGTGAAATGCTAGCAACCTTGAGTGCCCTATTTTCCTAACAAGCCTGAAAAGAGCAAGAATGTTAGCAGTTCTGTTTTATCTAAAGCAAGTCTGCATGTTTCTGAAACATCACCATTACCAAGAGCTTTCTCCGTCTTCACATATATAGACGTTACCTGTGCAGGAACACACTCAGCTCCTTCATGACTGTTCACATCAAGATCTCTTGTTTGTTTGGAACAAAATCACTAGTGTTCTCCTGGGCACAGCATACATTTCCTATGGGTAGATTTCTACCTAGTGGATGTTATCAGGCCCCAGGTCTCAGACACTGGAGGAAAATGAAGGAATGGGCACTAAGACTACATCCCAGCAGAGGTGCTGTGAACCCCAACAGGAGAAAACCTCTGAGGTGTGGAGGTCATTTAAAGGAGAGGTGTGCACGCGCCAGGGGGTTTAAATCAGCGCCTTGCCAGGGCTGAGGCTCTTTGCAGTAGGAACTTCTCCATGTCACCTACCTTGGCCCTGGGGACTGGCCTGCCAAGCGTCACCCGTCTCCTGCTGTGCTTTCTTCTCCTGCGGGTCCAGCTAAAGGGAACTGATGCCATAAGGAGGGCAGGATAACGTCTAGTTCCCCAGCCCTGGCATCTCCCTCTGGGCTCGAGGCTCCATGGCAGACAGACTGGCCTAGGGCAGACCCCCCTACTGGGTCCTCCACCTCCTCAGAGGCACTAAGGACAGCCCAGGACCTCCACCATTACCATTCCTCGCTGCCTCAGAAGCCTCCTGCTAGTCCTCCAGACAGACCCATCCTGGCTCCTAGGTGGCTTCCCAACAGTCAACTGAATCACCTTTCTCCTCCGCTTTGGATCCTCCTGGGCACCCGGTTGGGATTACAGTAAAGGATGCGTTTCCCTTAGGTGAAGTGCTGAAGGTGCTCTGTCTTCTGGCTCCACCTGACTCTCCAGCTCTGCTGGGTCTGCCCTGGCGGGCTCTCCCCTGCTGTCGGCCCCTCCCGCTTACAACGTGGGCTCTTAGACCTCCTCTCTTCCTCCGTTAACTGTTTAGAACTTCAGATGCTCAGTTCCCACACGCCCTTCCTTCAGTTTCCCCTAAGATTAGCCCATTTTCTAACCATAATATAATCACCATGGAAACTGGGATGCATCAATACAGGGCTTAACTACTCTGTAGACCTTACCAATGCAGTGTTCTCACTAATGTAGTTTTCTCTGGTCCAGGATCCCTTCCGAGTTCCGCAGGGTATTTACGTGTCATGACTCCTCCAATCTTTGATAATTCATCTGCACAGTTTTTGTCAACTACAATTTTGTTTTATTTCTTTGATTATCTCATTTGTAGAATTGACACCAAGAATGTTTTTTTTTTTAAATAACTTAAGGTAGTATCATTTGTAAAAATAATAAAAATTAACATTTAGCTATCTGGATGTTCAACTCATTAGGGTTAATTGCATTCACATTGTTATGTAAACCAAGCTCCAAAACATTTTCATCTTTCAAAACTGGAATACTCTACCTACTGAACAACAACTCTTTATTCTCCTACCTAGATCGCTGGAAATTGTTCTTCTCCTTGGTTTCTATAAGTAACTTTAAGAAATTCTCCTGTTCTTACCATTTGACGTATATCTTTTACACTTACTGACACATCTTTTAGCTTGCTACCACTTGTTTTTGGAACACAAGTTCTCCCATTTGATGGATCAAGAAACTCTTCTTCGTGATGGCTCTTCCTAATGGTGTTTGTAATGCTTGACTGTAAGTCCACCTGTAGGATGTGTTTGCACAAGGTGCTGTAACAGCCTTTTTCCTTACCTTTGCCCACAAACATCTAGGGTGCCAGGCCAGTGTATGGTAATTTCTTAAATTAGCTTTCCTATTTCACACTGACAACTGGAAAATATAAACTTGTATCTATTGATGGCATAGTCCTGGCTTCTGAATTTCTCACCTTAACATTGTTTTATAAGAAATAACTATTTGATTATCACCCCTGGTTCTGGAATAGAGCTCCTAAACTTTTTAGAATTTCCTAAGTGCTAAGGATATTAATAACATTTTTTTTGTTCATACTATTTGACCTTTGTTCCTAACACAAATCTCCTAAGCCTCTTCAAATTTCCTGAATAATAGGAAAGTCTTTTGTTATAATGCAGTGACTTGTGGCAGATGGACTCCTGGATACCATCAGGATGAGGACCAGTGGGGACTTGGTCTTTCATTACAAGCTTGAGACTTTTAGTCAACCTGCTACCCACATATCCATGTAAGGAAAAGAAGCTGAAGACTGAGTTTAAAAATCAACCATATTTACATGATGAAACTTCCATTAAAAAATCCCTATGTGACTTTCTAAGTTAGTGAACATATCCATACATTAAAAGGGCAGCAAATGCCAACTCCATGGGGACAAAAATCCTTGCACTATAGATTTCCATCTCTATATACGTTATAATAAGTCAAAATCACAAGCAAATGCTTTCCTGAGTTCTATGAGCAGTCACAGCAAACTAAATAGAGGAGAAAGTAACTGGAACTCCTAAATTGTAGCCCAGTTGAACAGAAGTATGGCCAACCTTGGGACCACTAGTTAAACCTAGGATGTGAAATATGGGGTAGTCTTGGTGGACTGGGCCCTTTTCCTTTGGGATCTGAATTAACTCCAACTGGTTAGCATTACATTATTGTGTTATATTAAATTAGTGATGCTGGGATCATTGAGGAAGAGAAATAAGAAGGGTTTTAGCTGTGTATAAGTCATCTAAACTGACCATTGTGGTTTAAGTATAAATATCCCCATAGCCTCAGGTGTTTGTGATTGAGCTTCCTGTTTGGTCCCTAGTTAGTTATTTTTTTGTACATGTTCAAAAACATAACTCAGGTTCAACTTTTTAAAATAAGTTGTCTTATGATATCAAGGTTTAAATTCAGTTTATTGATATTGATCTGCTCATATCATTTATAAAAACTGGCTTTAAAATTTCTATGTTTCTCTATTTGTCAGTCTTTTAACTACTGGAGAAACTAAATCTTATCAAAGTCAGTATTTATTTCCAGGACAGATTATTATACTGACTTGTCTTTGTTTTCTGCTCTCCTTGACTGATTGAGGTGCTTATTTACTCAGATACAAATACTGAAAATGTTTAAAATAGAGAGATCAGGACTTTATTCTGATGTAGTTGCTTTTTTAAATAAAAACAATTTCTGAGTTTTTACAAAGTCTTTATCAAATCAATTAACTTAAATCTGTTAGTAAAAATTGTTTCCAGTGCTGATATGTTTTACCTGTACTCAAACCTGTTAAGCATTTAAAGGTAAGATATGTATGTATTTTATATTTTCAGATATGGCTTACAATTTCATCATGGAACCTAAGTTGTACATTGGACAAAATGAATTTAAGATTTTATCCCTTTACTTTTACATCCTTTAACTAGATCTGTTTGTTAAAGACAAAAGACAATCAAGTATGCCCTGTATCCATACTGTTCTTCAAGACTGGTATAACTGTCCTTCTGAGTATTCAATGACCTTATGCAGAAGCCAAAGCCAATGAGGATATTGGGGCTAAAAGGGAAACCAATATTTTGGTCCCAACTCACAGGTCTATCAGTCCCCAGGAAATTATAGGGCACCTCTAAAGGGTCCTACAGCTCCAGTGAGACACTTGTCCCCTTGATCAGAGAGGTCATGGAGTCCTAGAGGACTCCAACCAGTATACTGTCTACAGGAGGAGGGTCAAAACATTAAAAGAACTTTAATATTTTCAAGAGACGGTACATGGTCTATCCCATAAAATGGCACAAATGCTAAAGGAGCCATGGAGTTCTTCCTAGATCCTTAAAAAGTCACTCCTAAAGAGCCACAACTGACCTTAATTTCAATTTTATACTTATATGCTCTTAAAAACCTAGCAGGAAAATTTTATAAAGAATAAAGAATAAAGTAATTCATAATACGAATTTACAAAGAAAAATAAGTGTATTTTCTACTCTCTCATAGATCATGCCCTAAAAGCTTTAAACAGTGCAGTCCAGAAACTTGTCCTTCTTAATTCTGAAGTTCAAATAATTGACCAGGCAATTGTGCCAAACTATGGATTTAGATTGCCTGAGATCAGCACAGGGAAAGACATGTACTATTATTAAGGCTGAAGGCTGTGTATAGATGGCAGATAATTCTTCTAATGTCTCATCTGCTTTAAAACATCTATAAGAACAAATTCAGACCATGTCAGACACCATTATGCAATTTGGTGAACAGCTTGGGAAATGGATTTCTGAATCTTGATGGTGGAAGGAAATTATGTCTATACAACCTTAATAGGAATTTTGTTCATTTTTGTACCTTATTTACTCAACTGCTCTTATTTTAAAAATTAATTTATTTTTTTATTTGAAAGCAAAGGGATAAAAAGAAAGGAAGACACTATGGGGTATGTGAGGACCTCTAGCTACTGCAAGTGAACTCCAGATGTGTGTGCTACTTTGTGCATCTTACTTTACATGGGTGCTGGAGAGTCAAACCCCAGGTCATTAGGTTTTGTAGGCAAGTACCTTAACTGCTGAGGCATCTCTCCAGCCTTCAACTGTTCTTTTAAGTTTATCTCTTCTAGTTTAGCCCCCACTCATATGGCCCTGAGATATTATAAATCCATCTACTTAGGTACCCTCAATTACACTCCAAGGCCAGAAAGTCTACAAAAATTGAAACGCTAAGAACACATTGGAACCCCAATTTACTCAATTTCCACTTCTCCCTGTCTCTCCTTGCTCTTGATATCCACAAACCACAGAGGGTGAGAAACCAAAGACTTTCTTCTCACATTACACCTAACAGTTATACACATCAAACCACCAATGCACTTTTGGGATCCTTTGGATAGGCCCGCTGGAGTAATACACCAACTGTCACACCAGACTAGCCCACTCAGTTTGAAGAAGCCAGATCAGTTTTCATCCCAATTCCCTAACTGCAGGTAAGCTTACCTGTTTGATGGAGGGAGTGATGAATGATAGGAGATAGAAATTGGGTGGGAAGTTTAAGGCAACAACACTGTGAAAGGAAAATTTTTTCTTGTTTAAAAATGGAAATTGTTCTTGAGCCTGTAAAGGGGCAATCTGGTTTTTCCTTATCTCTATTTCCCCTTTCCTAGAAACCAGACATGTAATATGACTAAAATGCAAGGCACGTTGACATCTACACACATGGGAACTAGACTTGCCAGCTCCTGTCCCCATCTAGCACAGCTTTATTTCTGTAAGAACCCTAGTCTGAGTTACCACATGTTTTATCAGCCCTTCCCAATTGAGGAGCTGTGTGCTTTATTGTCTTCAACAGTATCCCATTTCTGGGGACCCCTCCTCCTATACACAAGTTTTGTCTTCTTTCCTTCTTTTAAGCTCGATAATAAAATCTTTCTCAAGCTCACCCTCTGTGGCCCACGAATTTCATTTGTGGACACGAGGACATGGAGGCCACTGAATCTTGAGTTAAAAGCCTACCTAAGAGTGAAGAATTGCTCCATCACATTCAAAGCACCACAAATTCCTGCATCACTGTTTGGCATTTTGAGGCCACATTTTTACTTCATAACCAAATAAAATGACTCCAATCACTTTCCCGTGTGTCACAAAAGTCAGGAGTGGGAGGGTGAGATCAGGGTATACAGGCCAGAACATGGGCAGAGGAGCGGGGAGAAGCTTAACTAAAACTAAGTGCATGTTGTCATGTAAATATTTAAAATGTGTTTTTAAAAGCATAAATTTTTGCTGTGAAAACTGTAACAGAATAAAATGTCAAGTAATAACTAGGAGAAAATATTTATAGATGTGTTTGATGAAATACCCTTATCCAAACTGTTCAGAGAATGTTTAGAACTCAACAACAAGTAAAACAAAACAAAAACTTGAGAAAAAGTTCAATAAATACTTCATCAAAGAATATAAGTAGATGGTAATTAAGCACAGGAAAATATGTTTTAAATCACATGCTATCAGGAAAATATAATAAAAACACTGAGATATCACTATACACCTATTTTAATGGCCAAATTCCACAACTCTGACAACAAAAACTCCTGATTCATTATTGCTGGGAGGAAAAAATAAGATATAGTCACTTTCTAACTGCTAATAGTGGAAACTGAAACCACCGTAAACAGTTTCTTACCTAGGAAAATGAAGTTTGATCTTGTAATGTAGCTTCTTAGTATGTTGTCCTATTAACTGAAAACTTGTGTCCATATAATAACCTGGATGTGGAGGTTTACAGTAGCATTATTAAAAATATCAAGCTACCATCAATCATGGGCTACAAGAGGGCCTACACCTATTAAATTCTCTATAACAAAAAAAGTAAGGGTTATCTCATTTGTCCTGGTGCTAACTTACTCTCTGTTGGAGAATCTGCTTCTCTTTTTCAGATAGATGTACATCCTAAGGAAGAGAGTCACCCCATCATACCTCAAAAGGGCACCAGCTGAAACTAAGAAAAATTGATGAAACAATCAAGGGTGTTGTTTTCCTGATGAACCAGATACCAGCAGAAGGGGGAAGGAAATCAACACAGAGAAAAATCAACTCCTACCAAATCAGAGAGCCAGAACCTCAAAGGCCCCCAACACCTCATCACTGAAGCAGACCAAAAATGAACCCAACATGGCTCAGGGAAATTTTGCGGAAGAGGGGCCGGAAAGAATGTCAGAGCCACATGTTGGGTCATGATGTGCAGAGACATTTATCTTACCCATAACTGTGGGCTAACTCCACAATGCATGACCCATATACCTCAACAAGGAGGGGCCAAGGGGAGGGAGTAGGTCACGGATGAGCCTAATAATGGTACCAAACTGACTGTATTTGCTGATTACAAAACTAACTAATAAAGAAAAAAATTACCAAAATTTGGAAGCAACCAAGAAGTTTTCAGGTGAATAGATAAACATTCAGAGAGTAAAATATTATTCAGTAAAAAAAGGAATTATATCAAGCTATGAAAATATAACAGGGGAAATTTAACTGCATATTACTAAGTAAAATATGAAAAGACACAAATCCAATGACCACACTGTGTCTCCATGTTCTGTCATGTGTCCACACCCATATTCTACAAGGATCAAAGTTAAGCTTCTCATTCCACAGCAGACACTGGTCTTTTTGACTCAGAGAACAGACAAGATTTGTTATTTCCATCAAGGGAGCAGGTAGGGTAACCAAGTGGGTTGTAAATATCAGGCAGTGCTTTATATGGAAGCATTCTATAAATGGAACTACTATGCTCACCTAATATTCTTTTGATTTCTATAAAAAACAACACATCATCACAAAACCTAATGGCTTAAAATGCCATGTTTAGTTCCAGTCAAGAATCTAGAGGCAGTTTTGCTATGTGACTCTGTCTCAAGGTCACTCCTGTGGCAACAGTGAATATATCTACCCCATAAACATTCATTGGAGGTTTAATGGGGAGGGTTCACATCCAGGTTCACTTACATGGCTGCTAGGAGTTCTAAGATTTCCATGTTCTTTGCTACATGGACTCCTCTATAGACTTTTTTTTTCAGAGTGAAACAACCCAAGCCTATCAGGGTCATCATGTCTTGCCTCATGTCATGTCTCAGCAGTGGCTGTTTTTTTTTTTTTTTGTATTTTTTTTATTAACAACTTCTACACTTACAGA
The DNA here is from genome assembly GCA_036346955.1 of Dipus sagitta. NCBI lineage: Eukaryota > Metazoa > Chordata > Mammalia > Rodentia > Dipodidae > Dipus > Dipus sagitta. The sequence goes on from CM070784.1 coordinate 46,175,589, forward strand.
AAACGAACCATGGTATTTCCCTCCCCTCCCCGACTTTCTCCTTCATAACTGTGCTCTCCATCATAAACCCTCCCTCTCTCCATTAGTCTCTCTTTTAATTTGATGTCATCATCATTTGCTTCTATTATGAGGGTTTGTGTATGTATTTCTAGGCACTGAAAGGTCTTGGATATCAAAGCCAATTTCTTTCTGGACAGTGGTATGTAAGGAGTGGTACCCTTCCTTTGGCTCATACATTCTTTCCACCACGTCTTCTGCAATGGACCCTGAGCCTCGGAAGGTGTTTCAGTTATGGACACTCCTCCATCTCTTCTTTGCAGCACTATTTTGCCTTTTGGGCCATGCCAGTGGTCATCGCCATCAGAAAAGAGAAGCTTCTCTAACCAGAAGTGAGATTAGCATTAATATATGAATATGAACATTAAGTGTAGTGCTTTCAGGGCAATTTGGTTAGAGTAATATATGCATTTATCCAGACAAGAGCGGGCTTTATACCCCTAAGGCTCATGACCTCCCCTGCCACAGGCTTTTCATTAGGTTTTCAGTATCAGGCATGTATTCCCTTCCCTAGAGTGGGGCCTTCCATCCAGTTAGGGAGCAGTTGTTTTCCCCTAGAGCAGACATGCCACTATTGCACTCGTTCAGTCATTTGGCCTGTCTGGCCAAACTTGAGGCTTCCAGTGTCCACTGTTTTCATGGCTGATGACTTTGGTTTCCCATAAGGCAGCATAGAGTGCAGCTTTTCCCAGTTTTCAGTTGGCTGGGCTATAGGGAGAAGGTTTTCTGCTCAGCACCAGCTTTATTTCTCAGTGACTTTGGCACTCAGTCATGTGAAATTTTCAGCAACAGGGTCTCACCATCTCTTTCTCATGGGAAACCAAGGACTCTGGTGATAGCCTGTAATGTTTTGGAGACAACAAGGACCTCCCTGGCAAACAACTTACTGGAAGGTATCCTATCCCTGGCACTGAAAATTTTCTAGTAACAATCTATGGCTTCTGGGTGTGCCATTCAAGAAAGTAGATTTTCATATGTCTTATTCAGAATATCTTGAATTTTGATAACCCTCCCCCCTGCCCTTCTTTTATACAATCTCTTCCCTGACTTTGCTTAGGCCTTTCCCTTCCCTGTAATCTGTTCTTCTACTTACATATATACAATACCATCCCCTTAAGACCTTCCCTCTCCTCCCTCTCTTGTAGCATTTTTCTAGCTTATGGGCTTCTGCTACTGATTTTTGGTTTCAGATCACACACAAGTCTGTATATTTGTAGCTAGGATCCACATATGAGAGAGAACATGTGATGTTTGGCATTCTGGGCCTGGGTTACCTCACTTAGTATAATCCTTTCCAGATCCATCCACTACCCTGCAAATTTCATAATTTCATTTTTCTTTACTGCTGAATAGAACTGCATTATGTAAAGGTACCACAACTTTATTATCCATTTACCTGTTGAGGGACATCTAGGCTGGTTCTATTTCATAGCTATTGTGAATAGAGCAGCAATAAACATGGTTGTGCAAGTATCTCTAAGGTAGTGAGAAGAGTCATTATCATATATGCCTAGGAGTGATATAGCTGGATCATATGGTAAATCCATTTTTACCTGTCTCAAGAACCTCCTCACTGATTTCCTCAATGACTGTACCAGATTACTTTCCCACTGACAGTGTAGAAGTGTTCACCTTTTACCACATCCTCACCAACATTTATTGTCATTTGTTTTCTTGATGGTAGCCATTTTGACAGGAGAGAGATAGTATCTCAAAGTAGTTTTAATTTACATTTAAATTACATTATAGCTAAGGATATAGAACACTTTTTAGATGTTTATATGCCATTTGTATTTCTTCCAGTGAGAACTCTCTATTTAGTTCCATAGCCCATTTTTAATTGGGTTATTTGATTTCTTATTGTTATATTTTTTGAGTTACGTGGATATTCTGGATATTAATCCTCTGCCAGATGTATAGATGGCAAAAATATTCTCCCATTCTGTAAGCTGTCTCTTTGCTCTATTCAAATGTCCTTTGCTGTACAAAATCTTTGTAATTTCGTGAGATTCCAGTGGTTGATTAGTAGTTTTATTTTCGGAACAATTGGGATTATATTCAGAAAGTTATTACCTATGCCAATATGTTGAAGGGCTTCCCCTAGCTTTTCCTATAGTTTCACAGTTTCAGGTCTGATATTAAGGTCCCTGATCCACTTGGATTTGATTCCTGTGCATGGAGAAAGACAAGGACCTATTTTCATCCTTCTACATATAGATGGCCAGTTTTCCCAGCACCACTTGTTGAAGAGACTGTCTTTTCTCCAATGAATATTTTTTGGCATTTTTGTAAAAAAAAAAAAAAAAAAAAACAGATGGCTATAGCTGCCTGGATTAACATCTGGGTCCTCTATTCTGTTCCATTTAGCTATGTGTCTGTCTTTGTGCCAATACCATGCTGTTTTGTTACCATAGCTTTGTAATATAGCTTAAAGTCAGGTAATGGTGATGCCACCACCCTTATTTTTATTGATCAAAATTGTTTTGTCTATCAAGGTATTTTGTACTTCCAAATGAATTTTAGGATTGTTTTTTCTATTTCTGTGAAGAATGCCATTGGAATTTTAATGGGGATTATATTAAATGTGTAGATTGCTTTTGGTAAGATTGACATTTTCACAATATTGATTCATCCAATCAAAGAACATGAGATGTTCTTCCATTTCCTTGTGTCTTCTGCAATTTCTTGCTTGAGTGTTTTAAAGTTCTCATTGTAGAGATCCTTCACTTCTTTGGTTAAGTTTATTCCAAAGTACTTTTTTTTTTTTTTTGAGGCAAATGCAAATGGGGAGCTTCCCTGATTTCATCCTCTGCATGTTTGTTGTTAGTATATAGGAAAACCACTGATTTCTGTTGTATTTATTTTGTATCCTGCTATGTTACTAAAAGTGTTTATCAGCTCTAGCAATTTGCTGGTAGTCTTTAGGGACTTTTTTGAATAGAATCATATCATCTGCAAATAATAATAACTTAATCTCTTCCTTTCCAATTTGTATCCCTTTTATGAGTGTCTCTTGCCTTATTCCTTAGCTAAGACTTCCAGTACTATATTAAATAAAAGTGGGGACAGTGAACAACCTTGTTTTGTTCCTGAATTTAGTGGAAAAGCTTCAAGTTTTTTACCATTTAGTATTATGTTGGCTGTAGGTTTGTCATAAATAGCTTTTATTAAGATATGTTCCTTCTATTTCCAATTTCTGTAATATTTTTAATATGAAAGGATGTTGGGTTTTGTTGAATGCCTTTTCTGCATCTATTGAGATGATCTTGTGATTTTTGTCCTTCAGACCATTTATATGACATATTACATTCATCGATTTGCATATGTTGAACCATCCCTACATCCCTGGGATAAAGCCAACTTGGTCAGGGTGAATAATCTTTTTGATGTATTCTTGTATTCTGTTTGCCAATATTTTGTTGAGAATTTTTGCATCTATGTTCATGAGGGAGATTGGTCTGTAATTTTCTTTTTTTGTTCTGTCTTTGTCTGGTTTTGGTATGAGGGTGATTTGCAGTTTAATCCCACTGTGGTCAGAGTATAAGGGATTATTTCAATTTTTCTGTATTTGTTGAGATTTGCTTTGTGTCATAATATATGGTCTATTTTAGAGAATATTCTATGTGCTGCTGAGAAAAATGTATATTCTGCAGTATTTGGATGGAAGGTTCTATAGATATTTGTTAGGTCCAATTCTTCCATAACATTATTTAATTCAGATGTCACTCTGTTTATTTTTTGCCTAGAATGACCTGTCAATTCATAAGAGTGGGATTCTTAAGTCACCTACTCCAAATTGTGTTTGATGTTATCTGTGACCTTAAGTCTAATACTATTTGTTTGATGAAACTGGGAGCCCCCATGTTAGGTGCATATATGTTTAGGATTGTAATGTCCTCCTATTGGAGTGTTCCTTTAGGCAGTATAAAATGACCTTCTTTATCTTTCCTCACTAATATTGGTTTGAAGTCTATCCTGTCAGATATTAGGATAGCAACCTCTGCTTGTTTCCTAGGCCCATTTTCTTGAAATACCATTTTCCATCCTTTCACTCTAAGACAGTGTCTGTCTTTTATTGAGAGATGAGTTTCCTGGAGGCAACCAATGGCAGGATCCTGCCTTTTCATCCAGTCTGCAATCCTGTGTCTTTTGGTTGGTGCATTGAGGCCACTGACATTAAGAGTTATTATTGAAACGTATGCATTTATTCTCACCATTCTTCTCATTTTGCATTGTTTCCTGTTTTCCCTTTGCTCATTTGTTTTAACTGTTATTTGAGTGTGGTTTATTTTTTTCCTATTTCCTCCTGTGTGTGTTTTGCTTTCTCTTCAGCATTAAGAATTCCTTCAAGCATTTTCTGTAGAGCCAGCTTAGTTGTCATAAATTCCTGTATCCTGTTTTTTTGTTGTGGAATGCCTTTATTTCTCCATCAACTTGGATAGATAGCTTTGCAGGATAAAGTAATCTTGGCTGACAGTTGTTATCTTTCAGAACTTGAAATACATCATGCCAATACCTCTGGCTTTTAAAATTTGTGTTGAGAAATCTGCAGTTAGTCTCATGGGCTTGCCTTTGTAGGTGACTTGCGTTTTCTCTCTAACTGCTTTCAATATATTTTCTTTGGTTTGTGTGTTTAGAAGTTTAATTATAACATGGAGAAGAGAATTTCTTTCCAGATTTTGTCTGTTTGGTGTTCTAAAAGCTTCTTGCATTTGCATTGGCATTTCTTTCCCAATTTGGGGAAATTTTTCTTCTATGATTTTGTTGAAAACACCTACTAAGCCTCTGGATTGAAATTCTTCTCCTTCTATTATACCCTGAATTCTTATGTCTGATCTTTTTATAGTGTCCTGGATATCTTGAAATTCCCATTCATACCTTCCTATTAGCTTGTCTTTCTCTTTGTTGGACTGTATTAGGTCTGCCACCTGGTCTTCTAGTTTAGATATTCTGTTCTCTCCTTCACCCATTCCACTGATGAGATTTTCCACAGTGTTTTTTATTTAACTGACTGCATATTTCAGAACTAGAATTTCAGCCTGGTTTTTCTTCAGTATTTCTATTTCCTTATTCGTGTCTTGTAATGACCTCCTTATTTCATTAAGCTGGTTTCCTGTGTTCTCTTTCAGGAGGTTGTTTTCTTCTTTAATGCCTTTGTTTTCTTCTTTGATTCCTTTCATTTCTTCTTTGATTCCTTTGAGTATAGATATCACTTTTTTGAAATCCTTGTCAGGTATTTCATCTAAAACAGTCTCATTGGTGATCATTTCAGATGGATTTATAATTTTTGGTGGGACTATATTGTCTTGTTTCCTTGAGTTTCTTATATTATAATGTAGCAACTTTTGCATCCTGAATTTAGTTGATGCTTGGGTTTTCTACTTATTTGCAGTGTTCTTAAATGCAATCCACCTTTATATACTTTCAGGATATGAGTTTAAGGTGCCACATGTAGCTCTTGTACCCCAATCCAGCCACAGAAGTAATCCTAGGTGTTGAGTTTGCTTGCTAAGTAAGTATTCTAGTGGGCTGGGTGGAACAATTTACTGGCAAATTCTAAACTTCAACTGAGCAATATACACATTTAGTGAAAACCAGCACAAAGTATGCAATTGTGAGGATTAAAACAAAAAAGATAGTCTTATAAAGCCCAAATCCCTAAGGGCGTGTGTTGTTCTACACCCTTAACCTTGTCACCTGGGAAGTAGAGATTTCTGTTCTGAATTGGGTTCCAGGTCAGCCTGGGTCTGGATCAGACCCTGCCCCCAATAATAACAGAAACAAAAGACAAAGGCCCTATAAATATGAAAGCATGAAAGGCAACAATATTCAACCCCCAAGTACAGGTTACTTGAAAATGGTGAAGCAAACCAAGAATATATAATCCATAACCAGCCCTGACAAGGAAAGAGTGATTAGCTCTTCTAATGCAGGCATATGTACCTTTTTTTTTTTTTTTTTTTTTTTTTGGTCAGTCAGCCTCATTACCTTTTGGGGTGAGTTCCAGTCTCATCCATGCTGAGTGTCCACCTCAATCTTTCCATTTTGTGCTGTGGAGCTGGAGCTCTGATCAGCTGTGCTGCCCTGGGGGCTCAATGCCTGTTTGCAGTTCTGATGGTGGGGGATGGGAGAGTTCAGACTTCTGGAGTTGCTCACACAGTTCCACCTGTATCCCCTTCAGTAGCTCCTTAGCTTATCTTCAGATTTCTTAACTTTGCAAGAAGGCTGATGAAGTTGAAATATCCCCTTGTTTGGTCTCTGCTGCTGTCGCCACTTGGCGTGCCTGGTGGGTTGGTGCCAGGTGGGTGCTCCAATTGGTGGGCCACAAGTGCTTCAGTGGGATTCTGGCCATTTTCCTCCTTTCTGGTGGGTCTTGTTCTCTCTGGCTTCTCTGCTGTGTCTAAGAATACCTTATATTCCTTCACTTTTCAGAAGAAGGGTATATTTTGCTGGGGTTTTGCTCAAATCCCTCCCTAGGCTGATTTGGCATGGCTCCTATGCTGCCATCTTACCCATAACTCTTATTTTTTTTGTAAAACATTTTTAAAGACTTATTTTTATTTATTAAGAGATGGAGAGTGAGTGAGAGAGAGAGAGAGAGAAAGAGAATGGGCATGCCAGGGCCTCTAACCACTGCAAATGAACTCCAGAAACATGTGCCAGCATGTGCATCTGGCTCTTATGGGACCTGGAAATTGAACCTGGGTCCTGAGTAAATACTCAGGCAAGCACCTTAAATGCTAAGCCATATCTCCACCCTCACAAACAGTTTTTAGTCATTTCTTTGTGCTAACAATGTGAAGCTGAGTGCAACACAACCGTTTTGAGGAAACTACTTTTTAAGACATATAAAATGTTCCTAACCAGACAATAGGGTGGGTGGGGAGGGAGGGGAGGGCAAGGGAGGGGGTAGGGGACACAAATCCGGACCCAAACGGCAATGGTATCATAAAATTCTACATCCTAAAAGGCAGGCCAAATGATTGAACCTTCACCAGGCCCTTAGAGGGAACACCTGAGTCACAAGGCACTGGACAGAGTATGCTAAAGACTGACCTTAATCTTCTACAGCCTCTCTCTCTCTCTCTCTCTCTCTCTCTCTCTCTTTCTTTCCCTCCCTCTTCTCTCTAACTCTTTTATATTACTTATCTTTTTCTGTTTTCTTGGTGAACCTGGGTGAAGGAGATTAACACAGAGAACAATCAACTCCTACCAAATCAGATATCCCGAGACACAGAGGCTCCCAAAACCTCATCACTGAAGCAGACCTAAAATGAACCCAACATGGCTCAGGGAAATTTGTGGAAGAGGGGGCGGAAAGAATGTCAGAGCCACACGCTAGGTCATGATACACAGATATATTTCCTCCTACCCATAACTGAGGGCTAGCTCCACAATGCATGACCCATATACCTCAACAAGGAGGGGACAGGGGGAGGGAGCAAGAAAGGGAGGAGGCTAACAATGTTCCCAACTTGTCTATATTCACTGAATATAAAACTATTTAATAAAATAAAAGAAAGAAAAAGAAAAAAGAAAGGAAAAAAATGAAATGTTTCTAAAAAGATGGATTATATCTAATTTAAGTAAATTGCTTTTATCTTGTTTTGTAACAATATTTTAAAATAATTATATTATAGTATTTTGAAGTGCAGTTAATAATTACAATAAATAATAATTGTGTTAGTAACAATGGCAAGTTTTTACTGTCAAAATGGAAATGGAAATAAGAACTCATTTAGATATTGATTTTATAATGGATTTAATAACATGTGATCAACATTCATCAATAACATTTCAAGCCTTAAAATATATTTTTAAATGCAACAATATTTTTTGGGACTTTGGGCCTTCTATTGCCTTTGCATCACTGTGACCCACTGCTGAGGAAACAGCTTAAGGAAGAAAGTATTTATTTTGTCTCTCAGCATCCATGGCCACTTGGTCCAATGCACATTGGAACAATGGGAGCAAAACATCTTTCCTCCTTGGCAGACAAAAAGCATAAAACAAGACCAGAATGGGCCTGAGATACTAACCTTCAGGAATCCATCCCCACTGACCTACTTTATTTTCCCCAGTGACCTACTTCCTCCAGTAAGACTCCACTCTGACAGGTTACACAGCCTTTCCAACAGTGCCACCAGCCGGGGACCAAGTGTTCAAACATATGAGCCTATGTCCTTTCATCCCAGAGTAAAGAATCTGGTTTCTTTTTACTGTTGCTAATCTCTTCAACAGTGGTGTCTTCCTTGTCCTTAACTTTTAACTTGTTCCTTTTCTAACCACAATGCATATTTTGTTTTTGTTTTTGTTTTTTGTTTTTTCGAGGTAGGGTTTCACTCTAGCTCAAACAGACCTGGAATTCACTATGTAGTCTCAGGGCCTCAAACTCATGGCAATCCTCCTACCTCTGTCTCCCTAGTGCTGGGATTAAAGGCATATGCCACCATGCCTGGTGCAATGCATATTTTTTCAAATCCTTCTGGTCTGTTTTAACTCCCAGAGCTCACTGTAAATTCAACTAGACACATGCAGCAATAATCATGTCATGGTCTGAATGTTATACTGTGTCAAAATTCAATCTGCCAGATTCAACTGCCCATTACCTTTAAACTTTTAGCTTCCCACAAAATTTCATGACACAGACAAAATGTAGACAATTTTTTTGACAGAATTTAATATGGAGGGGTTCTGGTATAATTTCCAACAGAATTCTTGCCCCCACCTGGAAACCCCCTAAACCTGACCTTAGCTGTTCACCTCTTACCTGCTTGTAACAGTTCAGGTCATCCATCCTACATCCGCAGGTCCTTCCATAAACCAGTTACAAAGGCCTAAGAAGAACATGTTTAGAGGTAGTCCTAGCAGTGACTACACTTCTCTGGTACAAATTTTCTGTCCCATTCACTTTTGTGATACTGGAATCAAATATATGACCAAACAATGGCTCATAGTTTCAGTCCATGGTCACTTGCTCTGTGCACTTGGACAGAATATCATGTTATCATGAGTGTGTGGCAAAGAAAATTCTTCATGTCTTGGAAGATAGAAAGCAGATAATGAGCAGGAATGAGCCAGGGATAATACATAACAAATAACTGACCTCAGTGAGATTCTTCGAAATAGGTCCTACCACCCAATATTTCCAGAACATGTCAAAATGAGGACCAAGTTTTCAACACATGAGCCAATTTAGAGAACACTGCATAACAGCCCTGTATTAACCTTTTTTTTCTTGCAAAACAGATGTCATCTAATTAGAAAAAGAATTCATACCACTCTGAATACCACATGCCAGGGCCTCTGCCAATTTCCACATGTTGGTGTATTGTTCAGCCTCGCTATACTCTCTAACACAGAAACATAAGAAAGATTATGCATGTCTGAACAAAGCTACATGGTTACTGAACAGTTTGCTCCTTCATATTTCCAGATGACCCCAAAACTCTTTTTCATGAATGATGTTCTCTTTTTGGCCATGAGAGCATTCCAGGGGAGCTATAAAGTTAATCAAAAACAGTAGAATATGTAGTATTATTTAAGTAAAGTATATGTATATGAAAAATTCAATATCTTATGAATAAAATTCAATTTGGTTGGTGTAGCAATCAGCTTTAGGTTGCTGAGATGAACTTTTAAACCAGGCAGTTATGGAGGAAAGGACTTTTACTGAAGCTGAGAGATCCAGGGAAGTTCCATAATGGCAGAGGAAGCCTGCTTGCTTTCACAAGTCTAAGCAGAGAGAGAAGTCACCACCAAAAAGCCAAAAGCCACACCACACAGCACACTTAGGAATGCCAGGCAAATCTTAGGCACTTTGCATAGCTTTAGATTAGAATTCCAAATCTACCTTCACACCTTAGGGCTGGAACCTAGAAGCCTTCCAGTGACACTTCCTCTACCCAGGTGACTATAGATCTAAATTACAAACTTTAATAAAATGCTGAATATATTGGGGGCCATATATATAAACTACCACAATTGACTTCATTGTTTTTATTTAACTTAACTGATACATGTGTTAATTTTAATTATATGACACCACTTGCTTGTATATGTTGATTTGGAAAACCATACAAACAATCCCACATTTCTCAAAGGTTTGGTCTCTTAAAAGTCTGTTGGTGTACTCAGAGTATATCCAGTTTCTTTTTACCTTGTTCAATTTTTCTTGCTTAATAGATTGATATTTGTAAGCATAGATGTTGGAGGAAGTCACTGCTCTCAAATTGCTTCTATGCCCTGATGATAATTGAACCACACCAATGCCCAGCATCTCCTGGAAGAATTTCCTCCAACTCCTTTGAGCACTTTGTCTCAACACTTCTCTCTAACTACAATACTAGCAACTATAGCTCTACAGAGAACCAGTCATTTTTAACAGGCAGCTATCTCAAGTGGAATGAATTAAGGCTTTTCTAAAGCTCAGCTTATCTATAGAGTTCCTATCCATAGGTTATTGGGATCTTGAAGGGCAGAAATGTGGAAAAAAAAATTCTCTCAAATCAGAGCTTGTCAAGAGTAAATGTTCAGAGAGTACTGAGAAAACCAATAGATGCACTTAGGTGAAGTAAATACCTACCAAATGAAAGGAAACAAAAATGAAGGAATTATGTGGTCAGTGTTTGTATGGCTAAGAGATAGAACATATTCTGAGGCAAATTGAGGAATTGAAGTGTTCTTTGCAGAAAAGAGAACAATCAACCTTCATCATCTTTGTGTAGAAAATCGTCTGATTAAGAGTGGTCCAACAATTAATTGCATGTTTCAGAGCAGAGTGTGGAAAAATTTCAAGTTACAACAGTAGCTGCTCAACTGAGATGAGTTTGTGATGGCATAGAAACTGATTCTGAGGCCAGCTTTAGGGACTGGCTTAATGGATGACTCCTCCTATAAAACACAGCATATCCAAGCAACAGACAGTTGTTAAAGCAACACAAATTTCATTATAAAGAACTAATTTAGAATTTTCACTTTCTGAATAATTGTGAATAAAATATACCCTAAATACATGGTAGGGAATAAAACAGACAACTATCACTAGCAGGAAGAAGAAACTCTTCATCTGGGCTCTGTACTCTTGATGGGCCCACATGTCAGGCCAGAAGGCCCTGATCAACTGAAAGATGACCACCACTTGTATGAGGAAGAGAGCCAGGACAGTGCTCATCATGACAGCAATCATGGAGTAGTTAACGATGGTGACGCCCGTGTAGCTGAGATCTTTGTAGAACTCAAAGCATCGCCTTTGCTCTGAGTAACTTGGGTCTGTGCCATATTGTAAAAAAAATATTGGCAAAAATATGAAGCTACCCACCATCCAAATAACAATGCTTAAAACTACTGCATGGCACTTCTGTAATTGTTGCACTTGCAGCTTCTTAAAATAGATGAGTAATCGAAGAGTGATGATGGCCACATAGAAAACAAAGGTGAGATACATGTGGCCATATATGACACTGCTCACCACTCGGCAGGTGAAGGGTCCAAGCTCCCAGACCACTGAGAGATAGTAGCTGAGGCGGAATGGAAGGCTGACCAGGAGGATGGAGTGCAGCACCATGATATTAAGGATGATGGTGGCAATGACAGATTGACTGTTCCTTTTCAACATCATGCATGACATCATGACTATTCCAGTTGTGCCACCAAGTAAAACTATGCTGTAGACTGCTGTCAGAATTGTCCTGCAGTGTGCATCACAGTGGTCCAGGTCCACGTTTGAGATGTTTGACAGGATAGATGCATTGTTCACTTCCATGACTTACCACAAAGAAGTTAGAAGCTGTTGAATCAAAAGCATGGCAAAGTTATGCTGTGTGTACTGAGACTACGTAGGAAGTGAGCAAATATTGTTTGATGTACTGAGACTATGTAGGAAGTGAGAAACTTTTGTTTGAATGTAAACTCCACAGCTGTGCACCCAGGTATCCTAGCAAACATGTTTATGCATACATGTCAAGGCAAGGGGTAGCATGAGAGATGTTAACAACATCAGATATATAATTTAAGAGACTAAAAAGGGCTGGAGGGATGGCTTAGTAGTTAAGGTATTTGTCTGCAAAGTAAAAGGACCCAGGGTCGATTCCCTAGGACCCACGTTAGCCAGATGCATCAGTGGGTGCACGCATCCGGAGTTTGTTTGCAGTGGCTGGATCCCTGGCAAGGCCATTTTCTCTCTTTCTCTCTCTTTCTCCCTCTTTATCTCCGTCAAATAAATAAATAATGATAAAAATATTTTTTAAAAAGAGAGACAAAAACCCCTCAGTAATCAAAGAAATAATATTTTATTTTCTAATTTTTAAATTTTAATTTATTTTATTAGTATGGACATAATTATTACGTGAACAACACATATTGGTACCCTCCTTTTCCTCACCCCTGCCCCTTTTCCAAAGGGGATGCAGGTTATCACCATAGGGATTGTGAGTTGTGCATTCTGGGGGCAGCAGTGAGTTATGGGGGAGAGGAAATGCCTCTGTGCATAATGTCCCAACTTGTGGCTCTAACAATCTTTCCACCCCTTCTTCCACAAATTTCCCTGAGACACACTGTGTGTGTTTTAAGGGTACTTCAGTGATGGGCTCTTAGGAGCCTCTGGATCTCTGCCTTGGCAGGTGTTGAGTGTCCTCGGTGTCTATCTCCTTCCCCTTGTGCTGATTATCAGGCCCACTGAAAAAGCAGCATTTTTGCACATCTCCCCAATTCCTAAAATATTTTTTAATTATTTATTTGCAAGCAGAGAGTGATAAGAGAGACAGAAAAAAATAGGCACACCAGGGCCTCCAACTGCTGCAAAACAATTCCAGGTGCATGTGCTACTTTGTGCATCTGGCTTTATGTCAGTACTGAGGAGTTGAACTCAGGTCATAAGCCTTTGCAGGCAAGTACCTTAACCATGCCTTAAACACTAAGCCATCTCTCCAGCCCCTAATATGACATTTTTAAGATAAAAATAATGCAAAAATTCATGATGAGCAAACTAACAAAATTTTACATAAAGTCAGGATGTAAGAAACAGATTAGATTTGAAAAATGTAAACCCTCTATTGTAAGGCATATTAACTTTGGATACTGTAGGGAAACCATGTCAATCATGTGTAATTGTCAAAGATTTTAAATTCCTTTCTGGAAGCATCTTTTGAGCAGAAAGCAACCTGAAGCTTGCATACTCCCTATATCTGTTTCATCTTCTTGCATAGTTGTGCTGGGTTTTGGTGAAAAGCAGTTTGAAGACGGATCTGCTATTTGTTATTTAAGTTCTTCAGTGTGAGACTTTGAGGAGCAGTGATCTTGTGGCATGCAGTAAGAATGAGTGTTGAACCACCTGTCACCCTGTGTTACATGCAGTTCTATATTTAGACACCAAGAGAATGGGTGTGAGCCACAGGTTCCTGGAGCTTGAGCTGTGAAGTGAGGTGGGTGCACTGCCTGGATTAAATAACTGTTTGAAAATCCATTGAGCTCATGTGCTACAGATAGCTTTGTAATTTTTAAAGCTATATAAATGTTATCATTCTTAAAAGTAAACTCTAAAATATTTTTGCTCTTGTTTTAGTTTACATAAATATGCTTCTTCATCAACAACTGCTTAATAAATCTCAGAATACTGAAAATGGTAATAATCTCCAGAACCCCTTCCCACAGTATGAGTCCCAGGCGTGAGTAGCTTAAGCTTCTCTTTCTGGAAAAATCTGTACTATTTCCTCATGTGCCTCTGTCTCACTTGGCAAGAGCAGAACAATTTGTATTTGAGCAAAAGTCATTCACAGTATAAATATAAACAATGCAGTTTTTATACTAGTGTACTATTTTGCTTGGAGAGAATAACTATTATTTTTAATTCTATTTACTCCAGCAGATCTATTACCCTCAGTAAGATTATACTGTAACCTACAAACATTAATTTTATATTAATGTTTATATGAATTTTATAGGTGAAATAAGCATTTTAATATAGGACAAGCATATAAAACATATTTTATATACGTGAAGTTATAGTTCTATATGATTTTAAGAACAACAAATAAGATAAAAATTTAGTTGCTAAATTCTGTTTATATTCAAGACTAAATACATAAGATTTAATTTTGAAACCATGTTAAAGCAATGAAAACCCAAATGGTTGATCAGTTTCCCACTGTAAATGGCCATGTCTCCCAAGGTAGAGTGATGATTGGAAACAGTCAGGCAGCACTGTGCTTTGAAGCTGGGGAGGAACAGAACAGACACTTGAAGGTCCCTATAGTTATAAATACTGGAATGGTGGGATGGATGGATTGTTTAGTGGTTAAAGACACTTTCTTGCAATGTCTGATGACCCTGGCTTGAAAGCCAGATGCATCTGGAGTTTGTTTGCTATGGCAGGAGGCCCTGGTGTACCCATTCCCTATCCCTTTCAAATAAATAAATATTTTAAAAGGATTGGAATGCCATATGCTTTGCAAGATTTTTATTTATTTACCCATTTCTTTCTTTCTTTATTTATTTATTTCCAAGAGAGATAAATAGACAGATAGAGAGAGATAATGGGCAATTCAGGGCCCCTAACCACTGCAAACAAACTTCAGATGCATGTGTCACCATATACATCTGCTTTATGTGTGTACAGGGGAATCAAAACTGGATCCTTAGGTTTTACAGGCAAGTGTCTTTACCACTAAGCTATCTCTCCTGCCTCTTTGCAAGATTTTTGTGAGAAGTAAATTAAATTGTAACCATAAAAATCTAAATCATGGGTTGGAGAGATGGTTTAGCTGTTAAGGCGCTTGCCTCCAAAGCCAAAGGATCTCGGTTCGATTCCCCAGTACCCATGTAAGCCAGATGAACAAGGTGGGGCATGCATCTGGAGTTCATTTGCAGTGGCTGGAAGCCCTGGTGCACTCATTCTCTCTCTCTCTCTCTCTCTCTCTCTCTCTCTCTCTCTCTCTCTCCTTTTTCTCTCCCCCCTTTTCCTCTCTCAAATAAATTTTAAAAAGTTAAATCATGATATTTGTAGGAAAATGGATGGAATTGAAAATAATTATTTAAGATGAAATTAAACAGACCCAAAAAGACATATATTGCATGTTTTTTCTGATATGTAAAACCTAGATTGTGTGTGGGTGTGTGTGTGTGTACATATGTTTTGGTGTGGGGAGGCAAGAGAGAGAGAGAGAGAGAGAGAGAGGGAGAGAGAGAGAGAGAGAGAGAGAGAAGGGGGTAACTAATTAGACAGATTTATTAGGCAATCAGTTAGAAGGCTTACAAGAGAGGTATCCCAAAGGATGTCACATTGCTGCAGTAGAACTGGAATTCAGCAACTGCTCCATTTTCATCCAATCACCTCTCTCCTACCCCTCTTTCTCTTGCACCTCACCCATGTGTGCAGAACCCTTCCTGATCCCAGGCCAATTGGCTTTTGAGCTCTACTCAGGTGTGCCAACCTTTTCCTGTGTCAATCCCCTGAACTTAATAAATAGAGTTTTGGGGGGAGGGGCACCCTCCACTATCTATTTCCTGCTGCTTGGCTGTTCATCTCTCCATGCTTGAACCTGAGGGGTCCCAACACAGGTAAAATCATGTCTTCGCTGCCAGAGTCAGAAAGGATCTTCTCTTTCTATTTTGGCCTTTTAAATTTTTTAAAGCACTGGCCTTGTAAGATTGCCCTGAGAAATCCCCTTCACATTTCTTCCCAAGCTCACGCTCAGCTCCCTCATGTGCTCTCAGACCCAGTGGGGATATCAAGCCCCTTCCCTTGGTTTGTAGACTCCCCTCACTCCCCTTACTTCCCTGAATAAATGTAATAGTTGATAACCTATCCTTCTCAGCCTATTAGTTTCAATTCTTTGTTAAAGACAAATAAAACCCCAGGGTTTGGAGTTCAAGGATTTTCCCTGAACCCCCAAAACCCACCTGCCTGTGGTTGTGAGTTTAGAAAAGGGATCACAGGAATGGAGAAAATGTTAAGTGAGGACAGGGACAAAAGACAGGGTAATACAATTGGAAGGGGAAACAATTTGGGGTAAGGAAGGGATCAGAGGTCTGTAGGGGGTGAGGGCAGGGAAGCAGTGGGGGAAGGGGATGAATTAGAGCAAAGGATAATGATACATATTATGAAAATGACACAATGAAACACATTACTAGATATACTGATTTAAAACCAATTTTTGGTTTTTTAAATTTATTTACTATTTTAACTTGTTCCCATTTTAATAAAGTATTTATATTACCCTTATCTATGTTAGTAAACTCCTTTAACTTTCTCTCTCTCTCTCTCTCTCTCTCTCTCTCTCTCTCTCTCTTTATTAAGTAGAAACCTGGTATGGACACATCATGTGTTGGTACCACCATTTCTCTCCTCCCTGCCCACATTCCACAAAAGGGACGGTCCTAACAGATTCTCTGACATATTACATGTCATCAAAGTGTCCATGTCTATTCTCCCTCCATGATGTTTGCAAAGATGTTTTACAAACACAACTCCTGAGATCTTTTGTTGTTGCTTTTCAGAATTTTCCTAAAAACTTTTGAATTCATGGGAATAAATCATAGGGAAGGAAGAAGTCAGGTGGCCACTTTCTTTTTCTTTCAGCTCTGTTTTCTCTGGTGGCCACACCACTATTTTTAATATTCTTCAGAAGCCTATAGTTCTAGGCATTTCTTTGCCCTTTAAAACCAAGTACACATCTTTCCATAAACAAAAGACTAAATGTACTCACTTGTTCTTTTCCTGTTGTAATTTGCTTCTGTGGGAAACAAGACACCGTGGTTACATGTTGACGTATGGCAGGCAGGCAATCCACAGTTTTCTAGAAGCAAGACTCCATTAACTACAGCAGTCAAATGAACTCATGGGAAGAATACCAAACTGAAGGAATAGCCCAAGTTTAGACCGAAGATTTAAAAAGCTAAGCAGCCAAAACGGGGAGTTTTGATAAGCCATCTATCTGAGCCAGACGGGGTGCTTATCTGTGCAGCAATGGAGGAACAAGTTTAAACCTCTTCCTATAAATTATGACTTTCATTTTCACTGTAAATAACTTATTTGAATTTTTTTCCTATTAAAATGAAAAAAAAAACTTAGAATTTTTTAGTGTTATTTCTCATCCTACTTTTATGTACTGCATAAAATGTTTCACATTCAGAATAAGAATGGTGTGAGGAAGTACTTACTTCCTGTACCGCTTTCATCTTCTTGGTGTAAGCTCAGAATACTTGTAACTTGTACTTGGACTTCCAAAGGCACCTTTTGCTATCTTTGCTGCCATTTGGAGATGAGATTCTTTTGAAGCTTGACCCTCTGGTGATGGAATGTCAACAGAAGGTTTGCTGCTCTCAAAAGATTCATTTTTTTACATTAAGTATCTCACCTCCTGTCCTAACTTCACAGTCAGATTTAACTGTCCTAAAACAAAGGACAATGTTAAAGAACTGACAAATAAAACATGCAGACAAAAGGGACCAGCACATATTTATTGAGCAGTTGCAGGCAAAACCAGGCCTCAACCGAGTAATAGTCAACTACCAAGAAAGTTAAAAACAATTGAAATTCTATCACCTGTGATGCAAGTTCTTTATGGCCAACAATCAACTACCAACTGATACAACATTTTTTTTATTGTTGTTGTTTTCTGAGGTGGGGTCTCACTCTAGCCCAGGCTGACTAAAACTCACTCTGTATTTCTAGGTTGGGCTCAAACTCACAGTGGTCCTCCTACCTCTGCCTCCCACATGCTGGAATTAAAGGCTTGCACCACCATGCCCGGCTTGATGAAACTTATAATTGCATTGGCAGAGAATATCATTCCCCCTATACCATCTGCTATAGGATGATCTCACAGTGCTTATAGCCACAAAACAGAAACCAACAGAACCTAAATGTAACAGAGATAAATGCTTATTTTAAAAAATATACAAAAGGGGCTGGAGAGATGGCTTAGCGTTTAAGCGCTTGCCTGTGAAGCCTAAGGATGCCGGTTCGAGGCTCAATTCCCCAGGACCCAGGTTAGCCAGATGCACAAGGGGGCGCACGCATCTGGAGTTCATTTACAGAGGCTGGAAGCTCTGACGCGCCCATTCTCTCTCTCTCTGTCTTTCTCTCTCTCTCTGCCACCTTCTCTCTGTCTCTCTCAAATAAACAAACAAACAAAAAATTTTTAAAATGTACAAAAGACAAAATATCAGCTCATTATATCAAGTTTTTATCAATTTATCTCAGCTGGAAAAAATATATGGAAACTGATTTTCAACCAATTTTTAAAATTTCACTTTAAGCCAGGTGTGGTAGCACACACCTTTAATCCTAGCACTCAGGAGGTAGAGATAGAAGGATTACTGTGAGTTTGAGGCCAGCCTGGGCCTATAGAATGAGTTCCAGGTCAGACTGGACTAGAGTGAGACACTACCTCAAAAAGCCAAGTTAAAAATAATCGCACTATAAACCAAATCAATTTAAAAATATAAAATCTAGATTATAGGCCCAGATTTGGATATATTAATCTAATAATTATTTTTCAGATACAATGTGTTCCTGGAATCTTAAGATAAAGTGTGTTCCCACAGAACCATGCCAAATTTAAGGGTTGTTTGATGAACTAAAACTGGGAAGTAAATTAGTTGTCACCAAAAGTGGATCATGAAAATAAAACAAATATAATTCTGTGAGCAGCACAGTTATGGACTACATAGGATTTCTTCTGAGGTATATGTGCTGCATTCACAATACAGCTAGGAGAACACACATAGCCATACTTCTAAAAATTAACTTTTTCTTCATGAAAACATTACAGTTCTTTAAAGAAAAATAAGCCATCTTCAATGAGAGAGCTTAATGGTAACTTACCTTAGACTAATGCAATTTTTATAATAAATGAAACCAACCTCATTCAGAAAGTAGATGAGGATAAAATTTATGGTTTCTGTTCCAAATTTCCTTTTTCACTGCACAATTATTCACATGTTATAAGAATTTCTTTTTACTTTAAAAAATATTTTTTTCTGAAGAAATATGTAAGCTTTGGGCACTAGTCCTTCATCTGGCTAGTGGGACCTTGTGCAATTTTTTTTTTTGTCTTCTTAAACTTTGGTTTTCCTTTGTTAGGAAGGGCTAATTATTTCTATATGTTTAAGATCATTGTAAAAATTAAATGTGAAAAAGACACTGCTATTGAGTAAGCTGAATTTGGTAGGATGCAAGTAAAAGGCAATTACTTATTTTCTCAAAATTACCTTTTTAATCTGGCCTTCTGAAATGTCTTTTCTGTCCCTCAGTAGTAATAAAGTTGAAGTTTACACCTAGAAATATTTTTTTCTGTTGTTTGTTTCTATTTTAGTTAGTATTTATACATCATACAAAGTGATGAGTTCCATTATGATGTTTTCATACATGTATATCATGAATTTTGCTCAAATTCACCCATGCTACCTTCCCTGGAACCCAGATCTGTCATTCTATTTGTCCTCATCTTCCTCTCAAAGTACCCCAAGTTCCATTTCTATATTCATGTTCTTAATACATATATTATATTCTTTATGTCAGAGATAATATACAATGTTAATCTGTCTGGGTTGGCTTTATTTCAACCAGCATGATGACTTGCAGTTTCATTCATTTTGTCTGAAGATGACAGGGACTCATATGTTATGGATAAGTAAAACTCTCTCTCTCTCTGATGTATATATATATATATATATATATATATATATATATATATATCAGATTATATATATAAATATATCACTTTTTCTTTATTGATCAATTTGTTGATTGTTATCTAAACTGATTATATTTCCTATTGTGACTAGTAGGATAATAAATCCTTAATGTATGGTTCTGCCTCTGTGGCATGCTGGCTTAGATCCCTTTGGAAAGCCCACTAGGGATATACCCAGGAGTGGTATGCTGACCATATGGTAGTTCTAGTTTTAATTTTAGCAGGAAATTAAATGCTAATTTCCATGGTGCCTACACTAATTGATACACATAGTAGCCAGGTATATAGATTCTTTTTTTCTTTACATGCTTACTAGCATTTATTATTGTTTGTTTCCTTGATAATTACAGGGATTTGTGATTATTTGATGGACATGTTAACAAGCTATGTACAGAATTAAACTGACAGATGTATTCATGATCTTACAGTAAATATTGCTACCTCCACAAGTCCTGCACAATATAGAGCTCATCATCACTATAACATAGACAATAGAGGAAGATAGAGAGAATGAGATATCAAAATAGAAAAACTACTTGAAAAGAAAAGGTGGTTTGGTGGAATAGGGGTGGGTGTGCATATAAAGAAAGAGGGTAATGAGAGAGATGGTTATGGTCAAATTACAGTATATGTATGCATTAATATTCTCAAAAAGTTAACAAATTTAAATAAAATGTTTTTTGATTCTACATAATCAAGAATCTTTAAATATACTTTCTTCTCACCCCAACAATTAGAGTCAGACATAAACATCAATGATTAGCCTGTTACTTTTCAGAAGACCATCTGTCCTTGTCAGGGACACATTGGAAGTAGATGCAACTAGAGGTACCACTATGTTACCCACCTCTCCCCTTCTGTGGAAAAGTGAACATTTTTAAAGATGTCCATTGGTGTGCAGTTTATATTCCTGAAAGACTGGGATGTATGTGCTTTCATCTGTTTCTCTCTTTCGTAGGCACAACTAGGTCTCCTTTCATGGAGACACAGTGACTTTTAGTGAGAAGTGTAAAGGTAGATTATCCTCACCATCCTGTGTGCAGACCCAGGAAAGCCATTCTTTTTATCACACTCCTCCTATAGTTAAAATGCCCAAGGCCAGCATTTCTAAGCATCTTTAAGAGTCAAGCAAACAAAAATACTATTTATAAAAGTAAACATATTATCTGCCCTTTATTTTCTTGCACATATAGTCTCGAATAAAAAAAAAACACAGTTGGTACAGAAAAGTCTTGGATGTTAGAATCATAGATATTAATCATTGAATAAATACAAATAGGCAATTTGCACTTTTTATGTTTGTGGGCTCCACATGGTCATATTTCAGCCTTGGGTAGAAAGCATGAGGGAAAATATATTTGTTCTAAACATGTGTAGACTTTTCATTGTTATTCTTTAGTAATATAAATTTATGTAGGATTTACATTTTATTAGGTATTGTAATTGATTTAAAGCATACAGGTGTAAGTGAGGCAGTCAAACATAAATGCTACCCTATTTTATATAATGCACAGGAGAACTGAGAACCATGGGTTTTGATATCCAAGGACCAACTGGTTCTGGAGCAAATCCTCCAAGGACACCAAGGGCTGTATATCTTGTCTTGAAAAAGTGTTCTTGGGCTGGACAGATGGCTTAGCAGTTAAGGCACTTGCCTACCAAGTCTCAGGACTAAGTTACAATTCCCCAGTACCCAGGTAAGCCAGATGCACATGGTGGCAAATGTGTCTGAAATTCATTTGCAGTGGCTAGAGGCTCTGGCGCACCCCTATTCTCTCTCTCTCTTTCTCCCTCTCTCTTTTGTAAATAATTTTTAATTTTTTTAAGTTTTTGTTTATTTATTTATTTGAGAGTGACAGAGAGAAGGAGGCAGAGAGAGAGAGAAAGAGAGAGAGAGAGAGAATGGGCGCCCCAGAGCTTCCAGCCTCTGTAAATGAACTCCAAATGCGTGCGCCCCCTTGTGCATCTGGCTAACGTGAGTCCTGGGGAATTGAACCTCGAACCGGGCTCCCTAGGCTTCACAGGCAAGCACTTAACTGCTAAGCCATCTCTCCAGCCTTTGTAAATAATTTTAAAAAAATTAAGAAGCTTCCTCTGTATCTGGAAAAAGGGTAAAGATTTTAAGTAGAACAAAACAGATGAGGAAAAACTAAGAACTCTGCACTGAAGGCAGAAAGAAATGGCCTTACTTCACAGCAGCCCATGCACCATTCCTTGGGCTTCTCTTCATTCCTGGAGTCCACCCAGGTCTTTGTGCATTGTGTCCTTTATACCTGAGGGTCTTTCTTTCTGGAGTGCTTTTCTCACTACTGAATGTCAGGCTGTCTCCTGTTGTTCAGTTCTCAGCACTGATGTCACTTCCTCGGGGAACCCCACTCTGACTGCCACAATGCTCAGAAGCTGTTCAGGTACTATCACACTGCCTGCCATGTTTGGATTCTTTATGAGTGATTTCCTGCGGCTTTCATTCTCGAATTACTCATCATGGTTTATTACCTGTCTTCTCTTTTGAAATGCTCTTCCTCCATGGGCTTAGCCTGTGACATTTTGAAGTTCTGGTCCTTGTCAGAGGTTTGAAAATTAGAACTGCTGGTTTACTCACTTTCCCAGGGCCCTGGGTGTGTTGCTTATTATTTCCTAGTGCCCCTGATGAATGCTTAGCATATATTGCTGAATTAATCAACACTTTGGTTGACTGTGGAAACACATGAGTGGTTGTGAGATAATCCTCCTTTGGTGGTAACTACATCTTCATTTCAGTATGGCTCTTGTAGTGTTTCTGGGTTTCTGGGCAGAGTTGCATGGAAGAGATGATGCTGATCTGGTAGAGGCTTTACCACATCCAAGTTCCCCATCCTACAGTAAGAAACTGAGCCTGGGAGCAGCCTTTCATAGAGTTTACACAGTAAACCTTGCTCTGAGATTTCCAGGCCCACTTTCTTTCCTGTCCTGCACTGAAGCCCATAGCTTTAGTCAAAAGACCACTGCAGCAGGAACTTGACTCATATTCCAAAAGACCTTTCCTATTTTTATGATACTATATGGTAAGCTATGTTGGAATCTCCCCAAAGCATGGATATATTCAATCAAGAAGGGGAAAATATTTTGTTCAACACAGAATCTTCCTGTGGTCTTTGTAATTTCAGATTCCTGAAGTTTGTGGGAATCATATCTGTGCTTTAGAGGTCCAGTGTGATTTTAGTATATAAAATAATGGTTACTTCTTAAAGTTGCTATACAACATGGTTTAGTTTATTTTCTCTTTTCTATTCTGTTTTTTTTTTTTTTTTAATGAAAGAAAGATGTTATTTCCTCACAGAAACAGGAAAGAAACTGATAGGTTTACCAAAGCACAAGACCAAGATCAATAGATTAAACTCAATTGTTTCCTGAAATCACATTTATCATAACTTTTTTAACATCCAGAGAGAATTCAACAAGTTTCAAAGATACGTTTCAAAATTTATCTGGTTAATGTTTCAAGGGAGACTTGGTAAACATTTATAGAAATAGCCTTTTTTAGGGTGCAATAACACCCAGAAGCAGCTGGAATATAAACACGTGGCACTCATGCCCCACAGTATTGCTTTGAAAATAACCTTCCTGGAGCAAGATTCTATAGCATCACTGTTCTTAAGAATCGCCTGGGATTTTGTTAAGAGGAACATTCTAGCTCAGCCTTTCAGGGACCTGAGATTCTTATTTCTAACTCACACCCAAGCTATTGGTCTATGGAACACAATAGTGCAGCAAGATCACACTGCACTGTATATACAGTAGCCATTGGAATGTGTAGCTGCTTCAAAAAATAAGTAAAATATATAAGCTCTCTCTCTAATTCACATTAGACACATTTCAAGTGCTCCTTCAAAGAAAATTCCTTTGAGTAGCATTACCCAAGAAAACACAATCAATGAAATAATTCCTCATCACTGATATCTCTCTCCATCTCTATTGTAGCAAGTTATTTGCTGCTAAGTAAGTTAGACCATGCGTTGCTTCGATAGATATTGGTCAATTTCCCCCAGTCGCCCATGTAGCACCTTCTGGCACTAGACGCGCTGACTGTCTGGGGACTGACTCTCTTCCAACTTCCAGCCATGCCATTCTAATTTGCATGTCAATCACATAAGGTGTCTTCAGCAGTAGGGTCTTACCACTAGCCTTTGGTGGGTCATCAAGTACTCTGACAGAAATCTGTCTGTCTTTTAGGAAACCTTGTAGGTCTCTCTGATCAAAAGCTCATTGTGGATGATAGCCCCATGCTGGATCTGGGAGTTACAGGTCAGTGCCCACTAAGAAAATGAGGAAAAAGATAACTAATATACAAGAGTTAGAGATAAGAGAGAGAGAGACAGGGAGAGGGGAAGTGAGGGAGGGAAGATGTAGGAGATTAAGGTTAGTCTTGATCTTACCCTCTCCAGTGTCTTGTGGTTCAGGTGTTCCCTGTAAGGGCCTGGTGAAGGATCAGCCATTTGGTCTGTCTTTTAGTAAGTAGAAGATTACGGTACCATTGCTGTTTGGGTCTAGATTTGTGTTTCTCACCCCTTTGATGCCCTCCCTTCCCTCCCCTTCCATCCTAGTGTCTAGTCTAGGAGATGCTTGCTGGGTATGTAAGGTATCTTGGGTAGATTCAGGTTAGGTGCTGTAGATGAGTGAGACTATGTGGCGATTTTTTTTTTCTGTGATTGGGTAAGTTCACTGAGAATGATCTGTTCCAGGTTCAACCATTTTTCCTCAAATTTCATTGTGTCATTTTTTCTTACTGCTGTATAGAATTCCATTGTGTAAATATACCACATCTAAAATGGAGAGAATGCAAATGACTTTAACATACCAATGCATTCTTAGCCACTCATCGATGCAACCTGATTTTTAACAATTACAAAAACCCTTTCAATGAATAATACTGGAATGTTTGAGGGCATATTCTTATTTTCTGTGGCTGAATTGTTGAGTGGCTAAGAATGCATTGGTATGTTAAAGTCATTTGCATTCTCTCCATTTTATTTACTTCTCTGTAATATGAATTCCTCTTTCTGAAACCACAAGTAAAATCAGAAAAAATTAGCTTAAGACTTATGTAATTATATAGACATGATATTTGCAATTCTATATGCAAGATTCAACCTCCTCACTTTTAACTGTCTTGGGTATTATTGTATTTCTTCTTCCATGTATTAAAACTCACATTTAACAATGAGTTCTGTGTTGCAAAAGACAAAGGTGAACATTATTTGATATTCTGGGTAGCTGATCCACTCCCACAGTAAGCACCAACTCATTCCTAACTTGCAAAACTAATCGAGAATAAGCACCCCTCTCTAGTTTATGACATGACTGTTTTGTGTACCTGTAGATGTTATTAAATTTAAATTTTAATGAAATTCCCTGAGAGAGACTGTCTAATTAAAACACCTTTAACAATTTTGTCAAAATTATTAAAGCAAGAACATAGTTTATGAAAGCCTAGAGCACTTTGTAGAATTGTGCCATACTGGACCAACTCAAAAACTTTAAAAAAGCTCATTAAAACTCATGAGAATTGTAATTTCTCCAGGTAAACAACTTATTACCTCAGAAAGAATAATTTTGAATCTTCCATAAGAGACAGAAGAACATTTTGTTGATGAAAAGAACTTTACAAAATCTTACCATTATGCTGTACTCTGAGTAGATTACAAATAGTTCCACTGCAGGGCAATTCATACATGTATTCATATATTCATGCTCTGTTTTATGCCAACTGACCCTGGTGGTGAACACTGCCTCCACACCTCACATATGCCATCTGCTACAGTGAAGCTTGCATTGCTGGGATAAAACACCTGACCAAAAGCAGCAGGAGAGGACTTATTTTGGCATAAGGCCTTTAAGGGAAGCTTCATGATGGCAGGGGAAAACATGGAAGAAGCAAAGGTTGGACATCACTTCTGTCACAATAGGTGGAAAATAGGAGCAAGAGAGTAAGCTGAGCTGTGGTCAGGGGGAGCTGCCTATAACATCTCAAAGACCCACCTCCACCAACACACCTCTTCCAGTAAGGCTCTACCTCCCAAATTGCCATGAACTGGGGACCAAGCATTCAAAACACGTGAGTTGATGGAGGACAACCATGCCATCTCTCTTCATATATGGAATCAGAATGATTCACAGTCCATTAAGCAGAACTGCAGAGCAGATTTTGTCACCGTTTTGCTAAACAAATATGAGATAAAGTGCTCCTCCTGTTTCTTTACTAACCCATACTGAGAACAGGCAGACATAACTCAGTTACTTATCTTTGCTCTTGGAATGCAGCTGTATCTTAGTATATGTGGGACTGGTTTCACAACCTCACTCTGATTTCAAAATCTCTGGATAATGAAATCCCTTCTATAAAATGGCATAGCATGTTCATATAACCTACACATACCCTTCCAGATACTTTATCATATTTAGAATCCTTGTAATACTCAATACAATACAAGAATTGTGTAAATAGTTGTTACCTTGTATTGTTTAGGGAATAATGACAAATGACAAGAAAAAAGCTTGTATATGATTGGAATAAAAATAATTTTTCAGGGATGGAGACAAGGCACTTGTCTGCAAAGCCTAACAACCTGGGTTTGATTCCTCATTACCCATGTAAGCCCAATGCACAAATTGGTACATGCATCTGGAGTTTGTTTGCACTGGCTAGAGGCCCTAGTATGCCCACAGTGCTCTGTCTCTGTGTGTATCTCAGACTGCAAATAAATGAATAAAATGAAATAATTTATTTTTAAAAAGCAATTTTTCGTCTAAAATAGTTTGAACTTGCACTTGGAAACCACAAAAACAAAACCTGTGGCTATATAGAGACACCTGTAGATGATGGAGAAGACCAGCCATGTAAGTCTTTGAACCAGCTCAATCATTTACCCAGTAGTGCTGATAGCTCACACATTTAAATTCATTCCCACTGCTTCATCTTACTGAACCTGCAATAGCAGTTATGTAATTATTCTGCTCAATCCATCAATTTGCCACATTAACAACCCACTTTAAAACCACCCAGCCCTACCCAAGCTTTTAAGAATATCACCCCAAATTTCCATTTTTCTAAGTGTTTTTCTTGATCACCAAGTGTTACTAATGTTTTGAGTGAATTCTGACAGTAATGTTCTGGAAGTTTGAGAAACTACAGGATCTAGAATAGGAGAAAGACATGCAGGGTCAGAGGCCCAAAGATGCCATTTTTCCTGTCCTAGCAGGTCTAGAACCAGCATCTGACTCAGTCTGGCTGCAAGCAACTATTCAGCAGCACTTCCTGCTTCTTTCAAGCTTAGTATATGGGAGTGAGCTGGCCCCTCCTGAGCCAGCATCTGGAGACCACCAACCAATCAGATCTCCACTGAGTCTGATGATGAGCCTCATCATTCATACAAAGGATCCTAACTACATGTGTAAATCTCTTGGTCCCACTTCTTCCTCAGGACCCATCTGAGCACACATGTTTCTCAGTCTCCTTTCCTAGCGTGGGCTTCCCTGCTAGTCTTCTCTCTGGGTCTTAACTCTCCATAAAATAAAACTTAAAATTCATAATTCACTCTCCTCTGAGTCTGTGTTTTGATTTCTTTGCTCACTTGGACAAGGACCCAAATTTGGAGGTCCACAAGCCTGGGATCTCCTGCATTTTTGGGGAATTTTAAATATTTTCTTAATTTTTATTTATTTATTTGAGAGCGACAGACAGAGAGAAAAAGACGGAGAGAGAGAGAGAGAGAGAGAGAGAGAGAGAGAGAACTGGTGTGCCAGAGCCTCCAGCCACTGCAAACGAACTCCAGATGTGTGTGCCTCCTTGTGCATCTGACTAACATGGGTCCTGGGGAACTGAGCCTTGAACCAGGGTTCTTGGTCTTCACAGGCAAGCGCTTAACCACTAAGCCATCTCTCCAGCCCTGGAATTTTATTTTATGGATTTTTCAGCTTCAAAATCCCCTCCTCCCAGAGAAGTCTGTGTTCTCTCTGCTTTCTTTACCTAGCATTTTAAAATAAACTGTGCTCTTAAGAAACCCTTTCCTGACTTTTAAATCTTTAATTGGACTCCAAAACCCCTAGAGAGTATCAAGTTGAATTTTGTGAATGACTAGTTGAGAGAAAAGACATTTAAGACTCATAAACTCTGAAAGGATCTGGAATTTTATATGTTTATAAATGGCTGATGGAGAGTATAAACCAGAGTCACCCTCTCACCTATCCATTCATTCTTTGAATATGTGTTTATTAAATGCCACTACTACCTAGTTCATAATAGCAAATGAGTTTTAAAATTTAAAAAAGCACTTCTTTCCTAAAACTTAAGTTATAGTGAATGAAATAGAAAAATATCAGAAAATAAAGTTACAATTTGGGTAATGATAATCTTCAAGACTATAAACTAGTCTAAAAGGGAGGGAATGTGGCTCTTTAGAGAGAGGAATCCGAGTGGTCTTTCTGAGGCCACATTGAAGAAGATGTGGATGATATGGAAGAAACAGCCAGCCAAGGGAACACAGGCAGCCAGCCAAAGCAAACAGCAAAGTCTCAGTGGCCAATCAAGCTACAAACAGACCAAGAAGCCTGTGGGAGGAAGGAGGGGTCTGGTCATGAAGTTTATATTCTAAACTGAGTGGGTTGGAAAGCCATTTGGAACTTTTCAGTGGACACTGACAATATCTAACTCATGCATCTAAATGATAAGTTACTTATGTGGTAGGAATAGTAGAAGTTGAGTAGACAGAAAGAGGCTGTTCTGGTAGCCACACAGGTTAGTAGCTGTGAGCTGAGTGAGAAGGGATCAGAGATATAGTCCATATATCCAAGGCAGAGTCAGTATTGGGCCATGGAAGGCATGAAGTTGTGAAAGATGCCCTGCTGTGAAGTTAGAACATATTTCTCTTGCCAATAAACTTATTGGTAAACTATCTTCACCGCAAATGAGATATTGTGGAGAAATAGACTGTCCCCCTGGTGACCTCCCACAGCAGGTTCCTATGATTGTATGCATCACGTCACTCTGTGCAGCTTTCTCTGCACTTCAGAGGGTGACATCCAACTCCTCTCAGTAGTTTAGGGTGCTTGCATGCAAATCCTAAAGGTGCCAGTTTGATTTTCCAGTATCCAAGTAAAGCCAGATGCTCAAGTGGCACATGCATTTGGAATTCAGTTGCAGTGGTAGCAAACTTGGTGTGCCCATTTCTCCCCCGTCCCTCATAAATGAATGAAAAAATAAAAATTAAAATAGAAACCAACTCTCTAGGCAGATTCCCAGCATGATCTCATATGCATTTATCCCTCCCTTGGTATAGGCTGTCTTAGCAGCTCTATGGGTGGCTTTCTAGGAAGTTCCACCAACAAGAAATTATTATGATAGAAACAAACAAACAACCATTGTGAACTTTCTCCTCATTCAGTGAGAAAAGATCAACACTGTCTGAATTTCAGTCCTGAGTCTGAGGGGGAAGGAGGGGCCCTATTCAGATACAATTTCTCTTTGCATTCTCTGCCTTACGCTTGAAACCAGTGCCCATATCTTCTAATTCTTATCTTCTTTAGAATGCTCTTTACCTCATTGTAGCTAACTCCTTATTACTTCAGTATTCTGTTGTTCACAATTGTCCAGGTTTGGAATTAGACCATTTAGCCAACAGTTTCCTTGGACCCAAAGTTTTATTAATGCAAACAATAGAGTGGCAGGGTTCCAAGTAAGGAGGAAGAGAGAAGGCTCTAACCTACTGCAAGGGAAAGGTTTTAAGTCTTCTTAAGGAGATGTAAGATATAAATGGTGTCTGGTTCACAGCAGGTAGGAATTTTGCTGGACCCTCATGACCTCATTCTGAGAAGCAGGGTTTTCATCTCTATTTTGTGTCACTGTGTGATGGCTGAGAGGAATTATTTTCCCTATTAGCTCAGGTACTAATGAACTACCATAATAGAAGGTGTTGATTCTAAAATCCCAGATCCAGTTTGAGTTTATTTATTGAGAGGGGTGAAAAAAAGTTAACTCTTTAAACCTCATTTCCATAACAGGAAATAAATTCTTCAGGCAAGTTAGAACAGGGATAGAGGAAAGAGTGGGGGTGGTGGACAATGTTCCTGAAATCTTTACACTAATGACTTACTGTATTAACTCATTCCTTATTAAGTACCATGTGGTTTCTGAGGGGAAATTAGATAGCCAGACAGGAGAGTAGATCCAAAGAGGGAACACCATGTGAGATAGCTTAGCAGAACCAGAGGTCAGTGTCTGATCCAGCCTATCCAGTCAGCTCTTACAGACCTTACTCCTGAGCCAGCCCCTGAGTCCCTATCAATCAGCTCTCTTGATCCACCTCAGTCTGAGGGTAAAGGCCATGACCATAAGACTACAACTACATCCTTACTGGATAAGCAAGGCCTCTGGTTGGCTTTTCACCTCTCCTGAACTCCCAGGTTCCAGCTCTTGTAAGACCCCATCTTCTCAGCCCTGATGGGCTGAGGTGGGGGTGGGACCCCCAGCCCTATTCCCACATGGGCTCCCTACCCCCACCTCCATTCCACACAGCAGGAGCTCTCTGTTTTTCCCCTCTCCCCTTAATCTAATATGGTCTCCCTAAGTTTTACCCTCTGGTCTTTGGATTTAATTTTTTAATTCTTAAGGTAAGAATCCAGGGCACACTAAATTTGGTACATTGGTTTATTGTTGCATTGACAAGAAAGCCCAAAACTTCTGTTACAGTTTCTATCTCCTGATTATACTTTGATGGATACAAAGACCAGTGATTATAGTAATTTCCTGGTATTTTGTCTGAGCAAATAAGCAAAAAGTGGCTCTATTTACTGAGATGTGAAAGGCTACTGAAGAAATTAAGTGTTCAACTCTGTTTACATTAAATTGAAGCTGCATATAAGTGGTAGTTTCAAGTCTATAGTTCTGTATTTATGGCTAGAATCCAGGAAGGAGGACAAGGCAAGAGATATGAATGGGGAAATCACCTTACAGGTGACATTTATAGTCATAGGATTGTGCGGGATCTCTTCAGGAAGTGTGTGGAGAGAGACAGGAAAGTTCTGGTGGACTGAGTCATATTTCCTAGCAACTGCTCCTTGTGAGGCTGGGTTTATTATTCTTGTCATGCATTTCTGTGAACTTAACCACACCACAATTCATGAAAAACACATCCTTAGCTTGTCAGGTCTTTTTAAGAATATTTAAACATTCCAAGCCAGCTAGAACAAGCTTAGCATTCTTAATCTTTTATATCAATGAGACAGAATTAATTTCAAAACACTAAGAATTTCAGAAGTCCTTTCAAAGCAGTTGGGTGTGTGTTCACTTCTTGAATGTTTGCAAATAACTTCAATATCAAATATATTCATTGAATTCTGGCAGATTTTGTGAAAGAATGTGTCATCTAGGATAATGTTGGCAATAACAATAGCAAACATAGCCCTTTTTACCTCCATGATACACCAAGATGGCCTAAAGGGTATCTAAGGCCAAAGATGGACAACTGATGGATATTATGAAGGCAATTATCTCTGTGTTCTTTCCACAGTGCAGGTCACATTCCATAATTAGTATTTGTTATACTATCCCATGATGTCATGGTATGGATTTTATGCTCAACCAAAACAGGTTAATCTTTGCACAGACAAAGTCTGGGGACATATAAAAAAAAAAAAAACCTATGCACTTTGGTGTAAGGTCTTTGGACACAAGGAACACAACAGCTTCTAAAACTATGTCCTAATATGATAAATATGTTCCAAAATAAAAATTTTAAGGCTACAACTCGTGATCTGCCTTATGCTGAGAATCATAAACATTGTTTTCAGTTCAGCCTTTACCTGTCTTACACTCTCAATAAAAGCTGTGAGTAAAGTCAGCTTGGAGCTTCATTCCAGTGGAGTCCCCTGGCCCTCCTTCAGATTCTACCTTGTGTATTACATGATCATTTCATGTCCTTCCAGGTATGCAGGACAATACCAACATTATGATACAGATGCAGTGAGTTATACAATTATATTTAACAATATGGCATTCAATATATTTCACTTTAGAAAATGAAACCAGGTACTAGGGGTTCAGGAAGGTCATTGAACCCCAAACTGTAGATTTATGTCTACTTTTAACCAAATAATTAAATAAAATAAGAGTTAAAGATAATTATTAAATTATTGTATTTATGTATGTAGGTCTAGAACCAAGGGAAATAAAATGAATACACCCACATGGCTTGAGAGCCCACGTGGTGGATCTAGAAAACCATGCAGAGGACCGAAAAGAAAGTGCAAAGAGCTCCTGCCATGTGGAAAGCAGGAGAGGGTAAAGACCCCATGTGAAAGGAGGGTTGGGGGTTCTCCCCTCATCTTCCCCAACTGGACAGAGATAAGGGAGAAACTCCCCATAAGTGATGAACCAGCTTCCAAGAAAGAATTTTTTCCCCTCACACACATCTATTTATAGCCTTATGGTGGTGAGCCCTACCTTCTGGCTCAGGTGAACTAGAGAGACAACTATTGGTCTGGAGCTGGGAAACAAGTCAGAACCATATCCAAACACAAGCCCATTCGCCAATATCAAGCTACCATCAATCATGGGCTACAAGAGGGCCTACACCTATTAAATTCTCTATAAAAAAGTAAGGGTTATCTCATTTGTCCTGGTGCTAACTTACTCTCCATTGGAGAATCTGCTTCTCTTTTTCAGATAGATGTACATCCTAAGGAGAGAGCCACCCCATCATACCTCCAAAGGGCCCCGGCTGAAACTAAGAAAAATTGGAGAAACAAGCAAGGGTGCTGTTTTCCTGATGAACCGGATACCAGCACAAGGGGGAAGGAGATCAGCACAGAGAAAAATCAACTCCTACCAAATCAGAGAGCCAGAGCCTCAGAGGCCCCCAACACCTCATCACTGAAGCAGACCAAAACTGAACCCAACATGGCTCAGGGAAATTTTGCGGAAGAGGGGGCGGAAAGAATGTCAGAGCCACATGTTGGGTCATGATATGCAGAGACATTTATCTTACCCATAACTGTGGCTAACTCCACAATGCATGACCCATATACCTCAACAAGGAGGGGCCAAGGGGAGGGGGTAGGTCATGGATGAGCCTAATAATGGTACCAAACTGACTGTATTTGCTGAATACAAAACTAACTAATAAAGAAAAAAAGAAAAGGAAAAAAATGTAAACAGTGGAGTTGGGGGAGGAAATCTGAGTGAGTAAGAGTGATTACCCCATAAATATGGTGGACCTAGTGAGCTTGAGTTGAATCCCAGGCATCCAGGTAATAAAAAATCCATGTATGGCCTCGCATGTCTATAACCCCAGCCCTGAGGGGGCTGGAGACTGGAGAATCACTGGGACTTGCTGTTCAGTCTGACTGAAAACAGAAACTCCAGGTTCAGTGGGAGACTCTTATCTCAATGAAGCAATACAGGTGAGTGACAGAGGAGAAGACACAATATTCTCCACTGGCCTCTGCATGCATATGTATGGGACATGGGCATATGTGTACACATGTGCATATACTACATATACACATGACATACATACCTCAACACACATACCACATGCATACACTCATGCTCAAAATTATAAATAATAAATGTAATTTTATGACAAGATTTTATGAAGCTTAACATGCATTAAAAATATTCATGCAACATAAATTTTTGAAGATGTTTCAACGTGGAAAAGGGAATATAAATCGTGACATGTATCTGGCTCTCTTCTAATTCTAATGGAACTCACCAAGGGGACAGTAACATATTTAGGATTGAGAGGGCACAGAACATGAGCACAAGAAGCTAGAAGCTGAGGAACACTGCCTTTCTGCTGAAATCATTTTCTCCCAGACTCGGTGCTTAGTGGATTGTAGTCAAAATGAAAATGCGGAATTTGCGAGCAATTTGCCTCCTGAAATATGAGGAACTCGCTCTCTTGAGAAGCCCCTGGTGTTGGGAAAGCAATGGCTCTGGGGCGATATCTGCTGAGATTAAGAAGAAAATGTCCAAAATCTCCACATTTAGATGGAGCACACACAGCAATTTGCCTTCTTATAGAGTCTATAGCAGGTACCTAAGATAAGATGTATCTTATAGTAGCCATAATGTTTTCAATCACATTCCAACAGGCATTGATCTCCCCTATTCCTTACCCCTCATCTTCTGGCATATATACTGTGAAAGAACATACTTAACATATTGATAATTATTTTTTTTCTTTTACGGTAAACATTCACCTTGCCTAGTGTTAGTGTTCTTGGTCTAAGTTTTGAAACAATCTCCAGTATGTCTAGATGTTAAGCCATTACAATTTCTTGTCCTGCACTCAGCAAGCACTCTTGGTGGGAGAATGGAAGACTTTCTATCTCTGTTCTGAATATGTTCTGTGATTTTCACACTTTGACTCCTCCATTCTTCATTCTTACATGGGAAAATAACAACTGTCGAAATGCATGAATTGACATCTTAGCCAGTTGTGGCCATACATTTTGGCACTGTGTTTCTTGCCAAGTACAATGCTCCTGGTGAAATTATGAAAGGCAGTGGACACATTGGAGAGCAGGTCATCTCATTTGATTGTGGTGAAACAGGTTGAACATCATTCATAGCTGGCTAGATGTCTCTCTAGGATCTCTTGAACTTGAGATTCTGTATACCTACCTATAAGAAGACAGGCAGATTTGAGGGGTTTCCAGGAGGCAGGTGTAGACTTTGCTACTCTTGACATTTAAGACTATGCTTTTCTAAGAACAAAAACAAATTCTTTATAACTCCTATTTGAATACTAAAGGTTTCTTTCTTCACTTCACTTGGGGTGAACTGAACAGCCTTGTTCAAACTCACTGACCAAATGGTCTCATCTTTGTACCAACACTCTGCTTTCTAAGAGATATATTGCCCAGATTTTTTTTAAATGGCCAGAAACTGTTCATTGCTAATAACATAAAACATTAAGATAAACTTAAAATAGGACAAACGGTGCAAACAGTGGTCTCCAGCCTCTTATTAGTCCTGATGCCATCCTTGTTTGCCTTACAAGCAGTGTTTCCTGCTTGCTCCGAGTTGATGAAAAAGGCTACTCCATGCCCTTCTGCCCTCAGTTTTGGCTTCTCAGATCTGGGTCTCATTTCCCCAGATCTCTGATTCTTGTAGCCACCTTGCAGGCTGAGCTTTCTGGGCATTATCAAAGCAGCGCCCACATTACTATGTCCTTTTCCAGACTCACATGATCAGCGTGTTCCTGACTGCTACTCCGAGCCCCTATCACAGAAGCATTTCCTCATTCCAACTAGTGCCAACAGGTGGGACAGTTTTTGCCTAAGGCCTTGTTCCTCATCTTCCTACAGGTAAGTAGGCAAGACGCATCCAGTTTAAGATATGACAGCCTCACAAATGGTTCTGTCACTGACTTCACACCCCAAAGACGAAGTGAGGATAGATTTCACTGACACTTGCTTTCAGAAAGACATGCATTGTGGAATGCAGGAGAGATTTGGAAACTTCTTGATTCTCTCCACACAATTTGTCTCATGTACAAGTAAGCAGAGTTCTTTTCTCCTTAACTCAATGATTTTTTTTACAAGAAAATTAAGAAATGAGAAACAGCTGAGCAAGGTAATTTTTAATGGGTACCAGAAGTCTTTCAAATATTGACATTATCTCTGGGTTCACAACCTAGTAGACCCAGCCCAGTCGTCCAGTCGTGTTGCTTAGAGCTTAGAGAACTGATTTTATATATATATATATATATATATATATATATATATATATATATATTTATATTTATATATGACACATGCATATTTCTCTGGCATTTTCCTAAAATTTTAATTGAAATGCTACAGAAATAATTGAAAATTTTATCAACTTGATGTAAGTATTCTCAAAATATAGGAAATTTTTCCCTGTTCATAATGTTGAAATTGGTAAACTCCCTGTTATATTGATCCTGTTCAGAGTTTCTCAACCTTCTGAACCCCAAATAAAGCCTTTTTATCACAAATATTAGGTAACACTTCTCCATCATAAACTGTAGATTGTAGATAATTTTATCATTCTAAGATATTTTATAGCCTTCCTATACTAAAATATGGCATATGTAATGAAAGAATATGTATTTCAGCATATACTCAATTATAATCACAGAAGAGACAAAATAAGGCTATCTGATATTGATACCCATATGTTATAACCATAGTTGTTAGACAACTAGAATTATCACTTACGGGACTATTGGATTGTATTTTGATATCATAAATAATAAAAATCATGTGATTTTTCTAAGGTAATGAACCACTCTAGGTAATATTCTGTGGCAAAACCATAAAATCTTCCCCTAATATCCATAGTATTTGTATTCCCAGAAAATTCCAAATCCAAATCCAAAAATTCAAATGGAATAAAATTAACTATTTGCTCTTATTATCACCCACATACTTCACTTCATGAATTTCTGACAGATTATTCAAATACAAGGCAAGACTGGGTAATTCTTTTTTCATATGCAAGGCAGGATACCTATTCACTGACCTCATCACCAAGTGCTTCTTATTATTGTTTCATCCAAAAGTGGTGCTAGAGGCTAATTTCACCCTCTATTCCTACAATAGATTCATTTCTATATCAAGTAAAGATAAAGACCAAGCAATATGAAAACTTTCTATTCTACAAATACTAATGGTCAAGATATTTTAGATTAGAGAGTGTTGAGTTTCTATATTTATTTTACATAATACTTCTATGTAGAAGCCAGAAGAAATAAAATTTAATTACAACATATTGTGATACAGAGAGAAGCATAATTACTTGGTACTAACATATCTAAAATCTAGAAGACCACAATTCAATCTACATATGTTAATTTATGAGGTACAAATTATGACAGTTAGGAAAGACAAATCTGTAAGAAAATGATGTTTTAAATTTTTTTGTTTGTCTATTTTTCTCTTTAAAATGGAAAAAAACTGGAAACAAATCCTGTTTGTTTACAGTGTGTTGCTACTTTTTCTTGTTCACAATTAAGAGTCCACGCTGCAGTGATCACCTCAGTGAGGCAGCGACTCACAGGGCGCGTCTTCCTCAGATGAACTCGTGATCCACAGAGTAAGACAACTAGAGAAAAGCCCATTTTTTTTAATCATGAAGAAGATATTCCTCCTGGAAATAAACATTCACAATTAATTTGTTCTTCTATTCATACCATTAATTACCTGAGGCTTTGCTGAAGTCTTAAATGTGAAGCCAGGTTCATTCTTTGAAAAGTTTCAAGAAATACAAAAAAAAAAAAAAAAAAAAAAAAAAAAACAGGGCCTATGAATAAACTTAACCATGACAGTCCTTGGAAAAGAAGTTCAGTATGCCATATTCTTCAGAATTTGGAAATAAAATATAAGTAATATTTTATAGGGTTATGACATTTTTACTTGCAAATACATATATCCATTTATTTTTCAAATACTCAGAAAACTTTACTATAGTATAATCTCACAAATTCCAAACTAAGAGTCATTCCATATATCTCTTAAGAGTTCTTCTCTTCAACATGTAGCTTACATTTATTTAAAGGTATATAGATTTAAAATGGAAGGCAGTTCTAAAGATTTCAGTTTAGCCTCCTATCTCTAAAGAAATTTTGTATTAATTATTGCCCAAGGTATCTAAAAATGTATTTCAAAATAAAGAAACAGATAAAAAATGTAATTAATCATTCTTGGGAATTCATTAGATAATTGGCCAGGAACATTTTCTATGTTACAATTCACCATTATTTAGGTATGGTCAGCATGCTTATACATGATTTTGGAGGAACAATACAATTGGTGATATTGAACTGTTGATCCCCATGTCCTTAAATACAACCCTTAAAAAGAAAAATCTAGAATAGTTTGTTGGAGCAAAAGTCCATGAGTTTGGTTTGTATTGATTTCTAGATAATAGACTCCCCTCCCCAGTTAAGAAAAAATTTAAAATTCTTATTGTTCCTTTCTTTTCCTGTCCTCCTTCCAACCTCTATACAGGGTGTGACCTGAACAAGTCACCTTTGTCTGGTGAGCTAGGCAGAGTTTATCTTTTTGGATCTGTTTTATGATCAGAACTTTCCACCTCCTAAGATGAAGCAGAGTGAAAACACCTTGTCATCTAAATCCAGTCAAAGTCTGAAATCAGATCATGTTTTAACCCCAGGAAATCAGAATGTACTAATCAAACCATAGCATCTTTGGACCCATCTCATCTGGATGGGCCAAGAAGACACTGTTTTCTGGAATATGCCTCTGCAGTGTTGCAACTCTGCATGGGCTCACATGCACCCATTTTTGTAGGCATCCCTCACAGATGCCAGGGAGCAAACCAAGAGTGGGCAGAGTACTCTGATGTTTTATACTACATTTTGTTTGTCTGGGAGAAAGCATGGTTCTGATCACTTGCCCATTTTCATGCCAAATATAAAGAATGATCATTGCAGTCTTGGCTAACGACACAAAAGACAATTCCATAGGTCAATTATCTTTTGCTTAAACCAATGGCTACCCCCAAAAACAAAGATCAGTAGATCATAGCAGCTAATTGCTGTTATGCTCAGAAAGATTTCATTGTAAAATGCAATGTTGTGGTTACAATCCTTGGAATGTGCCACAACATACAAGTAATAAATCCTGAAGAACTGGTAGGGGAGGAAACATATAAGGATGATGCCTATAAAAAACAAGTTTTTCAGTTGAGCCCAGAACTCCTGATGGGACAATAAGGAGTGGCGTAGCTTCCGTACCATCGATACAATGATGAAAGCCTGAAAGACCAAGAGGATCACAGCGGTCATGATAACAGCAGCAACTATCATGTAGTTGATGACTTGCACATACTCACGGGCAAGTTCTGTATGGAATTTAAAGCAATGTTGTTCATTGTAATCCCCGTGACTTCCATACTGAGAAACCACCAGGGGCACCACAATGACAATCACTGAAAGCCACATGGCAGTACTGGCCGCAATGGCGTGAAGTTTCCTGTAAAATTCTACCTTGTCCTTGCGCTTGAAGAAGATGAGGTACCTGATGACCAGGATCACCACATAGAAGAGGAAGGTGAGGTACATATGTATATGTAGCATGGCACTCACAAACTTGCAGAAGGGTAGCCCAAATGTCCAAGTCTTCTTGATGAGATATGTCAAGCGGAAAGGAACTGTGAGCAGAAAGACTCCGTGGACCACCACCAGGTTAATTACTGCCATAGTTGTCACAGAGCGAGAGTTCATTTTCACCAGCAGGAACAGGATGGAGATGACGCCTGCTAGTCCACCAATGAGCACCACAAAGTAGAGCCTGGCTAAGTCGGGTGCCAATATAGGATCACAAGAGGAATTCCCAGAGGAATTGTAACCAGCCATCCTTCAAGCATTCCCTGGAAGAGAAAAAGCACTGGTATACTCAGCAAGCTTCCTTAGCTTTCTATAGAGATCCTCCAAGGCACTAGCAAGGTGGCTTTGCAGCTTATCCTATTTTCATGACATGATCTTATGTGCTTTAAGAATGAGGATAATATCTTCTGTATGTTGATGATACCCTAGGTCTAGAATCGTAAGCCATTTCGTTATTCTATCTTATATCACTAATAGCATAATACCATAGGATAAATAACTTTACAAAAAGAGGTTCAGTTTGGCTCATAGTTCTTAAAGCCCAAGGTCAAGGAACCACACATCTTTCTGGTAAAGTTTCAGGGTGGAAATAGGACACAGTAGATGTGCATGTGTCTAGTCTCTCTCCCTGGACTGGAGCAGCCACTGCAAAGAACATCAGATGGATGGAATGCTGAGGGAATGGATGAAGAATCACAAAATATTTTTACACATGGTCACAAATATCCACATCTTTCCAACTGATTAGCAAATAACCCAAGAATATTCATATTTAATTCATCTAGGATATTGTTTCATTTGACAAAAGGTCAGCAAGTTCAAGGAATGAGAATAGTTATATGAAGGTTTTTCTGAATTTCTCATTGTAGTTATAATGTCTAGCAGCAAGACCTTGACTAAGTGCTTCCCATTGAAAATGTGGTGTGTCTCCTGCCTCCTACCCCCTGTCTTCAAATGCTTTTCAAATTCATAAAAGACCCACTGTTATTTCTCCTCTGGGCTCCTGGAGGAATATGTCCTCAAATACTTAATCCCTTCTAATCCGTGTTTCAAATTCTAACTCATTATTAGTGAATATTTTAAAACTTTTAAATTTCACTAAACAAATCATGCTGAAGTTCCTATTTAAATCTTTTAGATCTTCCCACCTCTTTAAGATGAAGACCAGTGTTCTAAAATGTGCAGAATATTCTAAGTTACAGTGCAAACATTGATTGATGAAGAAGTAAAGAGTCTTAGTCAAGTGTAGTTTTTGGACTTGGATGATTACATCACAGTGCAGAGCTCTGCTTACTGATACTGTGAAGACTCAGACAGAGCAAGAACAGTAACTGAATTAATCACTCAGTACCTAAAATTTGTAAAACATTTACTTACTTCTTGATCATCTCTTCATACAATGGATAATTAACTCAAATTATAAACCAATTACTAAAAATGAATGATATGTACAGTATCTATAAATCTCAAGAATATTACATCATGTGACTTCTCAGTGAGGAGATAGTGCTCCTGAAGGGGGAAAAGAGTTGGTGTTTGGGGCAAAATCTATTATTCTGTCAGAGACACATGTTGGGTCATGATATGCAGAGACATTTATCTTACACATAACTGTGGGCTAACTCCACAATTCATGACCCATATACTTCAACAAGGAGGGGTCAAGGGGAGGGGGTAGGTCACGGATGAGCCTAATAATGGTACCAAACTGACTGTATTTGCTGAACACAAAACTAATTAATAAAGAAAAAAAAAGATGTCAAATTCAAAAAAATCTATTATTCTGTGTATAAGGGAAAGGCACATATATAGTACTTAACCAGATACACAGCTATATCTGTAGTATTAAAATTTCAAAAGGAGCTGGGTGTGGTGGTGCACGCCTTTAATTCCAGCACTCAGGAGGCAGAGGTAGGAGGATTTCCATGAGTTCGAGGCTACCCTGAGACTATATAGTGAATTCCAGGTCAGCCTGGGCTAGAGTGAGACCCTACCTCAAAAAATAAGTTTCAAAAGGAGAGTAAAGACATTTTAGGGGGAAATTATATAAAAATGCTATATTAGAGAACAATAATTTCAAAAAAGTTAAGAGTTACCGTAGTAAGTGAAAGATGTCAGCCACAAAGACTGTATACTATAAGGCAAACTAATGTGTGAGATGGCAGATAAGGATGACCAGGTTGTGAGGGTGGGATTGTATTTAAAGAAGCATATGGGGATCATGGGGAGATGAAAATGTCATATTGGTTACTACCATAGTTAGTTGGCGAAGGTCATTGAGTTGTGCACTTAAAATTAGTGACTTTTCTTGCATACACTTGTGCCTCAATATGATGGTTAAACTTGCCAACTTGATTGCATTTAGAATCACAATGGAATCAAACATCTGAGCTTGTCTATGAGAGAGTTTCTAGATTAGGGAAATCCACCCTTACTATGGGCAGTACTGTTTTGTGAGCTAGAGGTCCTGAACTGCATAAACAGCTGCACATAAGCACTCATTACTCTCTATGTACTGACTTCAGACCCAAAGTCACCAGTACATTCATGTTCCTGCTGCCATGTCTTCTCCACCATGATGGACTGTAACCTCAAATTGTGAGCTAAAATAAAATCTTCCCCCTTAAGTATCTAGTATATTCAATAAAATTACTGAACTTAAAAAAATTTAATAAGTCTAACTCCAGAAAATCTGTTTTTGTGCATATGACACAGTGTTTTGAAAATTGTGAACCAATTAATTAATTGTTTTCTTAAGGACTTTGAAACGGATAGTTTGGTTATACTGTGCAATATCTCTACTTGCCTTTTTTTTCTGTAACAGAGTAGGTCCACCTAGTAGAAATTATTTTGTGTCTTCACATAAGTCAAGAATGTATATGCCTCCACAATGTCTGTTCAGTTTTTCCTTTGGCTGGTAGCCTAATCAGAATGGTTTCTGAAATACAAGAGTAAAATCAATAGTGTCTCATTGTCTAGAGTCACTCTTCTTTTCAAACTACCATGATCTTTGTCTTTTGAATATCAGAAACACATGATAAAAAAATTTCTATATGCCAGGACTACAATATGTTGTGTTATTTAATTTAACTCACATTGCAACCTTGAATTTTAAATGGCAAAACTGAGCCCTGGATAGGATAAATCATTTTACCTCTCTCTCTCTCTCTCTCTCTCTCTCTCTCTCATTCTCTCTCTCTCTGTAAACAGTAAGGGAATCCATGAACAAACTTGGTTCTACTCATATGGTTATAGATCAGTGTATTTTGAAAGGCAGTCTTCCCTTTCTTAGATTAGCTAGAAAACTTGAGTTGACCTGACTTTAATCCAAAGTTTTGAGATCAGTCTAAAGATAGAGGGCAGCCTATAAAATTAAAAATAAACTCACTTTCTTCTTAAAAAGGAATGAAGCAAAGCACCCCACTCCTGCATCTGACCTGACAACTAAGGTCCTTCACAATACCTTCACATTCAGCTGTGACTAGTCATATGATTAAAAAGAGAAAACCACTGGTATTTGGTAATAATTCCAGCCTCTGCTCATACTTTTACAACAGTGAATCAGGATCATTTCATTATCATAGGACTGATATTATCTAGCTTTTAGTATGTGATGTTTCTAAGGTTGTGACTATTAAATGCAAATAGCAAGGAAGATGTTTTGACAGAGCAGAAGTGAAGCATACCTAACAATCTGATTGACTGACTCACCATTCATGGCTGGTAGCTTAGTCCATTCTCGAGCCATGTCTATGGGCCAGGGTTCCTAAGCATCTTGCTCTTTTCTTACATCTATAACTAATGACCACCTAGGTAAGCAGCACTTAACAAGGTCTCCTCAGTCAAGAGGTGAGAATCTACAGGGTTGGGTATCACTTAGCTTTCAAAATAGCTAAACACATTCTTCCCAACTTGTCTACAATAGAATAATAGATTTTGGCCATGAAATATACTTCAGGAGCTACCATTGGGTGTTATATTTGTCTCCCTTTTATTGACAATTTTCATACACGTACTTAATATAATTTGATCATAATCCTCTCACATTATTTTCTATTGGGTATTCTTGAAAAAATGGTACAAATTTGCAAAACTCTACCTCAAAGAGGGAATTCTGGGGACAACAGTGACCACATGAAATAAGCAGGCATTATTCTCTTCTGGTTTGCATTCATACTAGGAATTGGTTCTGTCAGCCAATGCTGAGTATTCCTGACAGGGCAGCCAAGCCATCTTGTCTAATCCCACATTTTTCCACTGCTATAGCCTCTGGTTCTATTCACCTCATACATGATGGGTTCAATTCTACTTACGTTTTGACCTCATGTAGTATTACTGCTCTCACCTTCCACCACATGTGGTATCACCATTAATGCCTCACCTTCTACCTTATGTAGTATTACTGCTAATGTCTCACCTTCTACCTCATGTGGTATCATAGTTAATATTTCACCTTCCACCTCATGTAGTATTACCATTAATGTCTCACTTTTACCTATTTATATTTATTTACTAACTGTGCTTATCTGTTGCTCTTTACTTCTTGCTCCTCCTGGTTTCTATCCAGGCTACCTTTGCTTTTCCTGGAAACTTCATTTAATATTTCTCCCAAGTACAAGCCAGAATTCTCAGCTTTCGTGTGTGTGCATCTAAAAATGTTTTCATTTCATTTTCATTTTAAATTTCACTTTCATTTTCATTTTAAATTTCTTTTCAATGTAAAAAAGTAGGAGATAACTCTTTCTTCCAGTATTTTGAAGATGTTATTATACTACATTCTAGCTTTACATCAACTTAACTCCTACATTTATAAACATTGTATGCTGTTTTGTGTTTTATTGAAAAGCAAAAAATAAAA
Organism: Dipus sagitta; assembly: GCA_036346955.1. Lineage (NCBI taxonomy): Eukaryota > Metazoa > Chordata > Mammalia > Rodentia > Dipodidae > Dipus > Dipus sagitta. Next base: position 46,219,340 of record CM070784.1, read on the forward strand.
ATAAAAAATGGTTAAAAATAATTTTAAAAGGGCTGGAGAGATGGTTTAGCACTTTTCTGCAAAGCCAAAAGACCCAGGTTCAATTCCCCAGTATCTGCAAAAGCCAGATGTACAAGGTGGCTCATGCATTTGGAGTCCATTTGCAATAGCTGGAGACCCCCCCAAATAAATAAATGAATAAGTAAGTGAGTAAATAAAAATTTAACAAATTTTAAAGTGAAAAGATTTTCTTTGTGTTTATCATAATTTAGTGTTGGTGAAATTTTTCCATGTTTAACTTGCTTGGGACCTTCATTCCTCAAATTTATGGGTTGATATCATAATCACTTTAGGGAAATTCTTACCATTACTCCCATAAATATTATTTTCCCAACTTGTTCTGTCCTCCCAGAACTCAATTATATTTATGTAAACACTTTACTGTTTATCTTTCACCTCTACTTTTTGCTGAATTCTATATAACCTTTTGTCATCTCTTCTTCCGTTTGGAAGTTGGGTGTTATTCACTATCTCTATGATAAGCAGTATGTCTATTAAGCCATCTGAATTTTTCATGTCAGCTATGAAATGTTTTCAATTCTAGAATATGTAGTCATTTTGATTTATAAGCTAACTTTTATTAAGAATTTTCTCATAATCTATTTCATCTTCATTTTTTATAATTCTTAACTATTTTAATCATTTTATTTTCAATGCCTTCTCACTGGTAACTGTGGATTTTTTCTCTTGGTTTTCTATGATTTTGATTTGGGGAATCGATAATAATTTAATATTAAGTTCTGGGTATTTTGTTTTTGTAAAAATGTAGTTTCCAGATGATGGTCTTTTCCTCAATGTAAAAGCCTTAGGATTCATCAGAATGCCCCCCACACACTGATGAGGAGTTTCTAGATGCTTCCTGGACGGAGCATGTTGCCTGCATTTGCACTGCTTTGCCCACTCTAAGGACCATGGTTAGCCTCATCCACCAGCTTCTCCCTTCTGCCCCATAGAGCTCAGCCAAAACAACCTATGACTAAGGTATGCCTGCTTTCTCCAGATCGGCCTTCTGGGAGCCCACTGTCACTTTACATTATGCCCAACTAGCCAGGCTTTGATGGGCCTGGGTAATGAATGAAATGAGAAAAAAAAGAAGTTGAAAACAACTTTCTGACTAGTGTGTGCTTTTTTCTTTGTTTATTATTTATTTATTTGAGAGTGATAGAGAGAGAGAAAAACAAAAATGGGCATGCCAGGGCCTCCAGCCACTGCAAATGAACTCCAGATGTGTGCACCTCCTGGTGCATCTGGTTTATATGGGTCCTGAGGCATCGAGCCTCCAGCTGGGGTCCTTGGGCTTCACAGGCCATCGCTTAACCGCTAAGCCATCTATCCAGCCCCTAGTGTGTGCTTTTTTAAAAAAGAAAAATTTCCTTCCTCTTTTCAGAAGGCACATGCTTTCTGACTGTTCTGTTGAAAAATAATTTCATTCTATGTGATGAACACCTATCTCCAAGATGGCTCACCAGCCAAGGGAGAAGGAAGAAGACAGTGGGACAGTCAATCCTTTCGAGATCACAGATATGGTGGTTTGAATGAAATATCCCTCATAGGCTCATGTGCTTTGAATACTTGGTCCCCAGATGATGGCAATTTGGGAAAGTTTTAGGGCCTTTGGGAAGTGGAGTTTTGCTAGAGGGGTGTCACTGAGTGGGTTTTGTGGTAATATAGCTCAGCTCCAAGCTCAGTACCCATACTACTTCTTCATGCTGATGTGAAGATGTGATGTCTGATGGGCTGTCTGCTCTTGCTATGCATTCCTGGCATGATAAACCTTCTCTCAAAACTGTAAGCTGGAAATAAACCTTTTCCCTTCCACTAGCTGCTTCTAATCAGATTTTCTGTCCCAACCATGAGAAGCTATCTCCTTTAAAAGGTGTTAAGGAAGATGAGATAGGAGTCTGGGCCTGGGTTCAGATAAAAGGAATATATGTATCCAAGAAGTCTTCCGATACACATGTCATGTAACTCTAGGGATTATTGGTACTTTAAAATCGGTTGGCCTGAAAAGCTTTTTTTAAATTGTTTTTGTTTATTTATTTAAGTGAGAGTGGCAGACAGACAGAGAAAAAGGCAAATAGATAGAGAGAGAATGGGCGCACCAGGGCCTCTAGCCACTGTAAATGAACTCCAGATGCATGTGCCACCTTGTGCATCTGGCTTATGTGGGTCCTGGAGGATCGAGCCTTGAACCAGTGTCCTTAGGCTTCACAAGCAAGTGCTTAACCACTAAGCCATCTCTCCAGCCCCTGAAAAGCTTTTATTCCTTTTTATCCCTCAGAGAAGTAACTCACTTTCTCATGTGCGTTAATTAGCATTCTCCTGTGTGGCCATGACTATGCAGCAATGCCACACCAGCAGAACTAGACAGTAACCCAGTGACCTCCCTACCTGAGTATATATTCCTCACATGAAACTACAAGCTGTACAGTCACAATAGTGCTTTCTCTGATCTATAAGAAAAGGCAGACATACAGGGCCAATAACACACTAAAAAATTGCATATGCCAAATTGAAAGAGAAACACTGAAATCTACAAAAAATTTTCATTTGTGTTTTGGTCTCATTGGTGTCATATTGATCTTGCAGGCCAAAGTTCATTGTACCATGTTTTCTATAAGAAGATATAGATGGCAGCATCGATTCAGCCAGAGTAGACATAGTTGTTTGAACCTAAACTCTAAAGGCTTCTTCATCCATTGCTTTGTCTGCTTGAGTCATGTGCTCACAGGAATGAGGGAAGAATGGAGAAGCTGCAAGGCTTCAGGACTCGGAAATATTCTCTGGAGTACATGTGCTTCCTACCCTCTATGCCTTAAATCTCACCTCTACAATTTCCTCCCTCATTTATATTTGCTAAATTAACTTAATTACCTCTTGCTTTTCTTCAAACATTATGGTGGCCTCTCTGAAGCAGGGCCTTTGTACATGAAGGTTTTTCTTCAGGACTGCTCTTTCCCAGATAGCTACACAGCATGCTTGCATGCATACTTGCTTGCCTCTTTTATGCTTTTGGTCACAGGTCACCTCTTCAGTCATTTGTATCTTGGCCTTTCTATTTAAAATGCTGATGCCACCCAGAACATTCATCACAGCAGTATTAATGGTACATCATATGCTTTCCTCATTTTCCTATTTGTTGCTCCCTCCAATAGAATCCAAACTGCCTGATGATGAGAACTTGCTTTGTTCCCATGTTTACCTGAAGAATCCAGAATAGGGCTTTGTATATAATATCTTCTTAATAGGCAAGTCTTGAATGAATGGAATCAATATCTTACAAGCTGTCATGTAGAACGACCAGATAATCTAGAAAAGAATTAGAAATAAATTGTCATCAGATTTTGGACATGTTGAAAATATGAATGGTTTTGAAAGGATATTTTGAATTTAGAAATTGGCCTTCAACTAAACTACTATTCAGGAGAGCAGAGATGAGTCATTTTCTGATACATAAATACTCAGTTTAATTACCTCATATTCTCCCCAAACTTCTTTTTTTGTTGTTTATTTTATTTATTTATTTGAGAGTGACAGACAGATAGAAAAAGAGGCAGGTAGAGAGAGAATGGGCACGCCAGGGTCTCTAGCCACTGCAAACAAACTCCAGATGCATGGGCCCCCTTTATGCATCTGGCTTCCATGGGTCCTGGGGAATTGAGCCTCAAACCGAAGTCCTTAGGCTTCATAGGCAAGCTCTTAACCATTATCCACCTCTCTAGCCCCTCTCCAAACTTCTAATGCATATTTTAGAAAAATGGAAAAGAACTTAAAGAGAACACATGGGTTATAAAAATATATATTAATGAGCCAAAGTATACGTGATATACAAATCTAAAATGTTAATAACTACACAAAACCAAAATATCCACTGACTGAAACATGGTAAGAGTGAAAAAAAGATTTTAAATGCATGCTAAGTTTTTAGTTTCATGAGGAAGGGGGCTAACATTATTATTTAAAGGTAGAGAAAGTAAGAAGTACAAGTTTCAACTCATTTCATGAGCAATAACTTGGTGAGCAGAAGTTGCATATGTGATTTACACATTACGAGAAGGAAACATGGGACACACAAATCTCTCCAAAATCAGGAAGCACAAAAACAAGCAAACATCAGTAAAAGATATATTTAAAGAGGAAATAATAAAAGTCAGCAGATCTAACAACCTCTAAAAATCCATTTGATTGGCTTCTATACCTACATAGCATGTAAAAAATTTCCCCATCCTACAAACTTTTTTCATAATTTCACTAACAATTATTCAAGTTTGAAATGAATTTTTGGGTCTTCAACATCAATGATTAAAAATGAAAAGTTAGGGCTGGAGAGATGGCTTAGCGGTTAAGTGCTTGCCTGTGAAGCCTAAGGACCCCGGTTCGAGGCTCGATTCCCCAGGACCCACGTTAGCCAGATGCACAAGGGGGCGCACGCATCTGGAGTTCGTTTACAGAGGCTGGAAGCTCTGGCGCGCCCATTCTCTCTCTCTCTCTCTCTGCCTCCTTCTCTCTGTCGCTCTCAAATAAATAAACAAAAAAAAATTAAAAAAAAAAAAAAAGAAAAGTTAGTGGGGCATGGTGGTGCACTCCTTTAATCCCAGCACTCGGGAGGCAGAGGTAGGATAGTCATGAGTTCAAGGCCACCCTGAGACTACATAGTGAATTCCAGGTTAGCCTGGGCTAGCATGAGACTCTACCTCAAAAAAAAAAAAAAAGTAAAGAAAAGAAATGAAAAGAAAAGAAAAAGAAAAGTTAGCTTGGGGGGCTTTCAGTTAGGTGAGATCTATCCCCTTAATCAAAAATCCTGGGGGCTGGAGAGATGGCTTAGTGGCTAAGGAGCTTGCCTGCAAAGCCTAAGGAGCCATGTTCTACTTTCCAGATTCCATGTTAACCAGATGCACAAAGATAAGACAAGTACAAGGTCACACATGCTCACTAGGTGGCACAAGTGTCTGGAGTTCTATTGCAGGGACTGAAGCCCTGGCCAGCCAATTCTTTCTTTCTCTCTCTCTCTCTCTCTCTCTCTTTCTCTCTCTCTCTCTCTCTCTCTCAAAAAATAAAATATTTTTTAATCCCAGGGCTGGAAGTGATGACTCAGTATATTAAAGGAATTTTCTTGCAAAGCGTTTAGATTCAATTCCCCAGTACCCACCATAAAGCCAGATGCACCTGGAGTTCATCTGTAGAAGCAAGAGGCCTTGGCATCCCAGTCTCTTTCTCTCTCTCTTTTTTTTTTTTGGTTTTTCGAGGTAGGGTCTCACTCTAGCCCAGGCTGACCTGGAATTCACTATGGAGTCTCAGGGTGGCCTCGAACTCACGGCGATCCTCCTACCTCTGCCTCCCGAGTGCTGCGATTAAAGGCATGCGCCACCACGCCCGGCTCTCTTTCTCTCTTTTTGCAAATAGATAATTGCAATTTTTTAAAATTCCATTACATTTAAAAAAAAAAAAACGAATTCTGGTTCAGCTATTACTTCCTGTCAATGGGGGAGCTAAGCATGCTGTCCTTGTAACTGGTGTGGCTGTACCTTCTTGTTACCTAGAAGGGAAGTAGAAGCTGGCCACTAAGCCATATGAACTGGAAAGTCACAGGCTTTGCATTTGAACAAGACACTGTGCTCCATAAGGTATGCTAGTTGCCCTGCTTCTCCACACAAAGGAAAAGTTCCTGCATTCTTTCCATTTCTGGGGGAGCTTCAAACAGATCTGAATTGCTGATCTGATCCCCACAGATGTTCCTCAGTCCTCTTCTTGTCCAGTGGTTGGGATGTGTTGTCAAGAAGTAAGTCGGAGGCTGGAGAGATGGCTTAGCAGTTAAGGTGCTTGCCTCCAGTGCCTAATGACCTGGATTCAATTTCCCAGTACCCACATAAGCCAGATGCACAAAGTAGTACATACATCTGGAGTTCATTTGTAAAGAGTCTAAAGAGTCTGTCACACCCATTCTCTCTCTGTGTCTTATCTTTCTGCTTGCAAATAAATAAACGAACTTATAGTTTTTGTTTTTTTTTAAAAAAAAGAGATATAATTCTGTGGCTGGAAATATGGCCCAGCGGTTAAAGGTACTTGCTTGCTAAGCCTACTGGACCAGTTTTAGTTCCCAAGCCACCCACATAAAACTAGATGCAAAAGGTGGTGCAAGCATCTGGCTGTTATTTTCTTTTGCAGTGACATGAAGTCCTGGTACATCTATACACATTCACACACACGCACACACACACACGTGCAAATAACAAATAAATAAACAAAATGTCTTTGCAGTACTATGCCCAGAAAACTGCAGTGTGCAGGGCTGCCATGGCCTACTTGACACCCTCATTACTGAGTTCTCTAACTTCACACAACAGATAAACCATATGTCAAATAAACATGTTTGCATAAACATTTAAGAGAGGAGGGTTTCAGACAGACAAAACTTCACTCAGTCCTCCTTTCCCATGGTTTTGCTTTCCACATTTTCAATTGTCCAGACAATTACAGTCCAAAAATGTTCAATTGAAAAGTCCAAATTTTTTAAATGTAAATTTTAAATTACATGCCATTGTGAAAAGCACAATAATATCTCACTCCTTCCATCCTAGGACATGAGTCATCCTCTTCCCAGCATGTTCAAGTCCATGCCATGTACCCTACCTGCCCCTTAGCCACAGAAAAGCCACTAGTTAGCGGATCCAAGGTTGTTTGCACTCACTTCAGTGTTATTTTAATTAAAGATGGCCATGAAGCCCAAGCTAGCAACTCAGATAAGCCAAAGAGGGGCTGTATAGTGCTTCCTTTAACTGACAAGGCAACTGTTAGTGACTTAAGGATAGAAGGGTATTTCATGCCAAGGTGGGGGAGCTCAAATCCAACATAAGAAAGTGTTTTGTATCTGAAACTGGGAAGGACAAAGAAAGAGACCAATTTTTTCTGTCACGGATCGAACTGCAGAAGTCATGGTGACAAGTGCTGAACTTAAAAGAAAAAGGCACTTAGGTACAGTGCCTGGTACTTCCTACAGATTTGGCTTTCCAGTAGGCATTATGGAGTGTACCCCCAGAAACAAGATGGGACTACTGTGTTCAGGAATGCTTGTGATTGCCCAACCTCCAAGTCTTTCCATGGTCCCTGCAGCACCAAAACATCACAAAGTAAGAACAGGAAATCAGTAAAGAAAGCTGTTGGCACATGGTTGTTTCACTGAACTCCCTCTGAGCTCCATCTACTGAGTCTTACTGGAGCACCCTCCTTTCTTCACACCAAGTGATTCTTGTGTCTGACCAACAATTTGTTCATCTGCTTTGACACTAGATATACTTCCTCATAGCAACTCAAAGGACTTCCTCTACTTTTCTTTCCTCAAGGCTTCAGTATTTTTATTTTATTATATAAAATGCAACCGAATTAAAGAAAAAAAAGAAAAAAATGATGCACAGAATTTTTCCCACTGTTAGAAATAACTCTGGGGTCTGAGAGTGACCACAAGGCAATGTTTTCTTTTGCAGAAGTGTAAACAGCCACAGACACAGGCAAGCAAGCACACCCAGAGGGCAGTCCACTGGGTTTTCATCCTAATACAGGGTCCTGGGTTTCACTCTGCTTACTCAGAGCTTGGCCTCACATTCTTACATGACTGGCTGAGCTTTGGTTGCAGGACTGTTGCCTCAGGAGGGGCTTTCCACTAAATGGCATTCTCTAGAAATGTTTCCCTATCTTATCTAACCCTGTGATGGAAAAGACTAAATGTCTTTCTTATTTCTCACATTGGGGAGGTGCCATCCTCCCTCTGTTACAATGTAGCCCTGCCCTGGGTTTCTTCAGCTTTTGAACTTCTTTGTTTAGCTGACCAGGGTTCTGATTCTATATTTTGAAGATGTGATGTTTTTATCTTTATCATGGAACTTTTGATATCTACAGATCCAGGCATGTACTGAGTTGCTTCACAGCCTATAAACTTCCACTCTTGCTAAAGGATTCTAATTAGCAAAAACCTCTGGTTTGTTAAGCCTGTAAACTTAAGTCTATGCAACATGTCATCAGGTAGATAGATAGATGATAGATGGATATATATAGAGATAGATAGATAGATAGATAGATAGATAGATGATAAATAGATAGAGATACATAGATAGATGATAGATATATAGATGATAGATTAATTAGATAGATGATAGATAGATAGATAATACATAGATAGAATACCTTAGCTTATTTCTTGTCAGTACCCTTCTATGCATCTGTGCTAATTATAGTCTATTGCATCTCAATTTTCAACTCATATTCTTCACTAGCAATATATCAAAGTACAGAGCCTTGAGGTACGTATACTTTTAAATGACTATATAACATCTCATCTAGTAGATGTCTCCACAGTTCTTTAGCAAAGTGGAGATTTTCATATTTTATTCAGTGCTGGTATGTTTCTAACACTGCTGTTATAAATAACCTTGAAAAATGTTTTGTGAGTTAAGCATTTTACATATTTTGCCTGATTTCCCAAAGGTGATAAACAAGAGAGAAAGAGTGGGCTTATGATGTGGATACAAATTTATAGTATCTAATTGATTTACATGAATATATATAAAATATTGCTTAAAGACAAAAGTTGGTTCTTGCTTTCTAATTTAAGCTATTCCTAGAAAATTGATTTAAACTACTTTATATCCAAATGACTTCAATCAGTTATCAATCTTTACTTCTTGTTCTTATAGACAAATTTCTGGAATGAGCAAGTCAAGCAACTGAAGGGAAGTAAAACCATCACATACCTCATTATCCCAGAAGCCACACAGTGAAAGAAAACTCTCCCTAAAGCTTTGAAGGTATCCTGTGATTCACTGTACCTCCCTCTCATACCCAAACAGAACCCTGAAGAAATCACTGACTTCCATCTTGATGTCTAATATAACTTGCCAATAGTAGTTCAGATACAACACCTACAGGAGGGCTTGGAGAAATAGGCTTAGAATGTGATTTTAGATAATATTGAGCCTATTTATGAAGGGAAAGAGAGAATTTCATTTGGGGACTCAAGTAACATCTATGGTTAGAAAATACCACAATTCCAGAGCAAACTTGTTCTGTAAGACCTGAGCAGTAGGGCTTTCTTTTCTCAAATCAAAGCAAACAAGAACACATCTAGGCCCGTCTCTTGAGGCTTACTTCTAATGCATTTTCAGACCCAGAAGTCATTTTTCTGGGGTCCTTTCTCTCCAATAATGGGCATGCTTTATTAACTGGCTGATAATTGAGATACTAGGTCTTGAGTACCACCCACCCCCAAAGGAGGCACTGAAATAGAGATACATACATTTATATATGTAAAATTTCCAAAGGTTCCAAGGATTCTTGCACATGGGAATTTTTTGTCCCAAATGTTAGAAGAAGAAATTGAGAATTAGGAAAATTATGCAAGGAGGCTCCAGGATGTTCTAAGCTCACAGCTGGCAGGATGGGTTTGGGTCTCCGTGCCACTTCACAGGAGGAGAGCATCACAGAGTTCCCTGAGGGGGGGGGGGAGCAGTGAGTGTCTCCCTGCCCTTCCCAGTAACAGTCTCCTGTAGAACCAGGTCCTGGCTTTTCACCGCACTGTTTATACCTTTATTACTAGTTGAAGACAATTTGAATAGTAGCAGCGGACTTGGAGAAATAATTAACATGGCCCTATTCAGTACTCTCTTTAAAAGCCAATAAATTCTGTGAAAGTAGTTCACTGGATATTGATGTAGTCAAGAGCAAAATCGCATTCAAATTTTAATGACTAAAGTGAAATTTGTCCGAGAGTCCTGAGGCCTTTCTTGATTTCCTTTCACTGTTTGAACTCTGAGTCTTTCTTCCACCTTTGAGATGGGAAGTCCTGCTGAGAGTTTGTTGGAGCACCAGGGCGTGAACGTGCAAATATCCTTGCTCTGTGCCCAGTGATCCCCAGAAGAGTGACCAGATGATTCCCTCTTTTGGAAGGGACAGGTTTCAACCATACCATGCCTTCTTCTGCCTGCTTTCTGCCTGACTCCTGATTCACCTCCCAGAACTTTCTTCATCTCAGGAGTCCCTGAAACGCACCAGCTCCCTTTACTCTCATTCCTTCCTGCTAGTGCATTCCTCCAACAGTGAAGGCTGCTCCTATGAAGCAGCGACCTTCCCAGCACCAACTCCTCTCAGGTACTCGTTCCACCCTGGCTCTGAGACTCCCTGGAGCCATTTCCTCTGTAATTCCTGCTGGAATCTGTTCAAGAACTGAGTCTGTTGTCTTCATCCTTGCCTTAAATCAAGGAGAATTCCTATAAAGATTGGAGTTTTCTTTTGCATTGCTATTCCCTCACCTCTTTCTTCCAAAAGTTTATGTCCAGTCACACACAACATGAGGTGAAGTAATTTCCCTCAAAAACTTTAGATAGTGACCAATTGTGTCACAAATGACCTCAGTATCCCATATAATTCTCAACTCTTTTATCTGACTCAGAGTTGCACATGCCAAGTATGGCTGAGGTGAACTCTAAGATCTCTAAATTAGCCAAGTTAGTCCCAGTTTGTAACTGACATGACTGACAATATAAGCAGCAAATGATTAGTGTTGGTATTTTTGAAGAAAGAAATATATTTTCTAGGGACATTTTGGCATTTTCTATAAAAATTAGAGACCTATTTTTCCATTATTAATCACAGCAAGATTCAAACCTTTACAAAGAACTGTTAGAATAAAACTGCCGATTATCAATGCTGGCTGAGAGAAAAGGAGGCTAGGCACAAAGCTCAATTGGAAAAGTTCTTGCATGTTTATACGGAGGGCCATCCTCAGAATCTATGACTGGATGGAGACCTGGGGTTGCATTCCTATCGTGTTCCATTACTTAGCTCCCATTGACGTCTACCTTAAACTCAAACAGCAGAGCTGGTACTGGTTACCAAACAGCTGAAGCTCCCCCTCAGATCTGTGAACATCAGATCTATATTTTAAAGAACAAGTAAGTGATGCCTTCTATCATAACCTTCCAAGGTTATATAAAAAAGTTAATATCCTTCAGTGAAACTCATGGATACACAAATGGGAAATCATATTCTTTATGCCACCAAAATCCCCCTCCTGGGGAAGGATGAAGTTGAGCTCTGCTGAGATTCTACATCTTCATTCAATGCTGCTGTTCTGCCTGGGAAGTCAATGCAGCCCCTTAGTTAGTTATAGCTCAGTGAGCCAAGGAGACCTTCATTTCACAGTCACTTTGGATTTATCTTAGACTTGAAGTGGATGTGGACAGAAGATTATCATCCCTGCTCAGGAATGCTCTTTGCCAACCAACGGATTTTTCAAGAAGCCTCCATGAATGAGGATACCAGCTAATTCAACTTTTTAACACATTTTCCTCAAAAGTTTCTATTTTATCTTGAATTGTTCTTTACTTTGTTCACAGCAGTCACTGCAATGTTTAAATGTAAATGCCTTTTTTTATTTTGTATATTGATTTATCATTTTCCTTACTAGACTAGAATCTCCTTGAAGGCAACAACCATAATAGTTTATTCCACAATTAACATGATACTGAATTTAAGGTTTCTTACTTCTCGTGCTACTTGTACCCTTTTGAATGATAGAAATTTTTGACAAAGTTGATTTATTTCAGCCAAGAGATGAAAGAATGCTGTAGGATATGACACCAGAGTGTTTATTTCCTGCAATATTTATTATAGAATTATCTTAGGAATATTATTAAAAACTTGTATTTCATTTAAAATGTACCTGTCTATCCAAGAGTCACGTAAAGGTGGTTGAATAATGAATTAAATACACAAGGAAAAACAAGGCCTGCAGCCCTGAAGTAATCTAATGAAGAAAGCAAACAAGTGTGGTAACAATACACAGATACAGTTGCAGACTGCATCATAAGAGCATTCTATTAGGACAGTAAGCCAATGTGGAGAAAAAGAATACAAGATTAGTTGCTTTTAACATAGAACAGGAAGATGAAAAAGATTTGTCATATAGAGAAGAGGAGAGAGAAAGAAGGTGGAGACAGGAAGTGTCCAGGAATGGAACAATTAGCCACATAGGGCAAACACTAAATACTGGAAGTCTTGCTACTGGTCAAGTGGCCTGAAGAGCATCAGTCTGCAAGTTCACATCACCAGGCAGACCTCTGATCATCTAGATCTAGTTTTTCAGAGATGTTCCCAATGTGCTTAACTTTTGGTGGGAGTAGGGGGCTTTCAGTAAGACATATGTTTTCAGTTCTCTTTCTGATTCAGTTTTAGGTGTAACATCCTAGAGTGAAAGAAGTCTAGATCCCCTTCTGTACATTTGAAACTAGCCTTACATTCTTCTTTTCTCAACACTTCATCCATAGCTTCTAGATTTCATTCCTGTATGATGTACACAACAATTTAAGAAATTAAGTAAATATGAATCTTAGAACTACACATAATGAGCAAGGGTTATATGTCATCAGATATGTCCTTGGTTCTGATATGGCCATATTCCCTGTTGATCATATCCATCATGGGAAATTAAAGATAACTGGATAAGAAGCCTCTCAAGTACCTCCCTGCACACCTTATGTAGCATGGTTATTTCCAAATACCTCCAGTGCCCTTGGCCTCACAGCAGGTACGTATTGATCTTTAATGTATGAAGGAAAATCCTTAACCTTGGGATTCAAAGAAGTTCATATGAAAACTTAACTGTAAGCTCAGCTATTTTCTGTTCTCTTTTAGAAGAAAAGAGAAGTAAATAAATTAGTTGAAACATTGCTCTAAAAGAGAAATTCTTAAGGGAGATCATATAAACTGAAAAATATCTGTCTATATGTCTATATATATGTCTGCCTCCCAAACTTCATTTCTATCTTACTGAAAGGCTAATTCCATTTGAAGATCTATGTCATTTTAAAAGGTGATATTGCACCTTAGATCCACTGATGGGAGTTTAACAGGTCTGTATGTCTTTCCCCCACCTAACCCTGACTAATTGTCTCACAATGGACACATGATCCAAGATAACCCAACCAGAATGAATTTCAGGACTTGCTTTAAGTCATGGAATATGTATGTTTGAGGTTGAGAGATGTTATAGTCATGTCTTGACCACAGAGAATGTTAACATATTAAATAAACACCTCAGACATGCATAACCCTCTGATATCAGAACTACATTTTATGTTTTTATTATTTTAACTTTTTACTTATTTGACAAAGAAAGAGGGAGAGAGAGAGGGAGAGAGAGAGAGAGAGAGAGAGAGAGAATGGGCATACCAGGGCCTCCAGCCACTGTAAAGGAACTCCAGATGTATGCACCCCCTTGTGCATCTGGCTAATGTGGGTCCTGGGGAATCGAACCAGGGTCCTTTGGCTTTGCAGGCAAACACCTAACCACTAAGCAATCCCTCCAGCCCCATAACTACATTTTATTATGAAAGAAAACAGAAGGCAAAGTTCCCTACTAGGTTTTGAGCCTATTAACCTCCAATAACAACAACAAAAGGAAGTTAAATTGGATATGTATTAAGATTATATTAGCAAAAATGCTATAATGTCCTCATGTAATGAGACAAATGATGTAAAGTCCCAACACAGATGAGCAGCAGTTGACCTTCCTTTTCTTGAATGTCTAGAGGTATTTATCATTAATGAAATTATTACGATACTGTGTCTTTAAAAATTCAAGGTAAATACCCTCTAACTTTCATGAGGATAAAACTAACACAAATTAATTCACTGGTTATGTCAAATGCCTAAGGCTTAAGACACACATTAATTGGAAGCTATTGCAAAGAGCTAACAGCTACATCCTGTTTCTACACTCCACAGTAACAAAGATGGTGTAAGGTGGCTTGCCACATAAGCAGGGAGCAAAACCACACACAGAAAAACAATCTCTTGATTTCTTACAGCATGTCTTTAAAATGAAAAGTGTTCCTTGGAAAATGAACCTAATATAAGGGACGAAGCTCCAATATCCTTGTCTTCAAGGTTACTTGAATAAATCTAAATTAGCTTGACTGCTTTTAGCATTATTTTTTTAGTTTAAATGAGTCAAAAAATTGCGTGACCTGCAACTAGTTACCAAGAATCCCGCATTAAAGTTCCCACTATAAATGGAACACCAGAGAGCATGAGTACATAGTAATTTTCCTTTGCTAACTTACATTTCTCTGGTTAAAGTGTGAGGAATGTCTGGGGGGATGGCTCAGTCAGTAGAACTCTTGCTGCCCAAGCATAAGGACATGAGTTTAGACCCCCAGCTCTTATTAGTGTTCACCAAGGGGTTAGGAGTACCCACCTATAATCCCAGTGCTTGGAGGCAGAGAGAAGATAACCCAGAGCAAGCCAGTTAGTGAGACTGGCAAAATCCATGAGTTCTAGGACCAAACAAGTCTCTGTCTCAATAAATAAGGTGGAAAGTGATCAACAAAGACACTTGACTTCAGTCTTTAGCCACCTTACACATGTACACACATGTGAACACACCACAACATACCATGTACACATGCAATCAATCAACAGTAAAAATGTGAGGAATATACGCCATTATTATTCCCAAATTATTTTAGAACCTTAGAGGAAAATACAGGCCTTTAGAGTCCAAATTACCTGACTAGGTCCATTGGCAAAACTGCAAACTCACACACTTTAAATCACCACAACTCAGTGCAATAACAAGTATTACTGGGCCTGAACCCAGGCTTTCCACTTAACATCTATGTAACCCTCTTCACTTCAGACTTTAGTCCATCAGCTTTATAGAGGATAATAAGGTAGGCCTTGTTAAATCCTTAGGTTCCCAAGGGCAAAAAGAGGGATCTTGCTCACATTCACTATCAAAATCTCATTCTGTACAACATCTCAGAGAAAAATCTAGGAGTCCTTTGGGGTGGGGAATTGTTGAAATAAAAGGCATGTAGAAATAGAAGAACCATGGACGATATAGCTGAAAAGAAAGATGTAATTGCTCTCCCTGGGTACAGTTTATGTGAAAAGACCACACTATTCATATTGCAGAATTGCTGTGGGTATGAAAAGTGACAACAAAGAGATATATTTGGTTTAGAGTCATGCATAAAGTAGTTTTTAATAAATACTAGCTGAAGATAGAATATTCAAGAACAGAAATAAGGCTTTGATCAAATACATAGCTGATGGGCATTTTGAAGATAGAAATGGGTGGTCTTTCACAGCCATGTGATAGACAGTGGGTATTTCAAGTAACTGGACAATTGCAGGTAGCAAGTCTGATGTGTTTGTTCAACTAGTAAAGCTTAATGCAGACAAGTGAATCACTGAAAACGTGTGAAACACAGATAAATCATAGAATCTAATGAAAAAAGAAAACAATCTAAACAAGACCAAATAGATATAAACACACTGATTAAACACAGGATTCACATTTAGTTACCTATATGGAAGTCTCAATTAGAATATAGCTGTAGTCTAACTAAATCTTCTATGTAACAGCACTGAAGTTACTTGGTAACATCAAGTATATTATTGTATTTGTGTTAAGAACATTATTTGCCTTTTTCTTTACCAATCCTTGTACACACAGCTCTATAACCACCACACATGGCCTTGCAGTTCCTCCCAAAGCTGAAACACGACATATTTCTGGCCCCCATTTGGCTGAGCAACTTCCTTTGTCTAATAGATGGATGTGACAGGGACAGTGCGCTCATCAAACGGCCTCAAATGTGGATGTTATATATACTACTTCCATGTTTCAATCATCACCATGAGAAAGGCATGCTGGTACCAGAAAGGGAAAGAAGGTCACATGGAAGGGATCTAACCTTCTAGGAGAGTCCTCCCTAGTCAACACACAGCAGCAGGCTCCACTGAGGTGGACAGAGCCACTCCAGCAAGCCAGACCTATTGGCTGACACAAAGCCAAGGCACAGATCCCTTAACAGGCTCCCAAGTCCTGGGGTACATTCTTACATAGCATTTTCCGGCAGTAGCGAACTGAACACAATGTTGTTAACAGATAACTTATATATATGTTTTAATTACTGTACCCATCTGCTCAAGTATTTTAGTGGGAAGAGAGACCATTCTGCCAACATTCAATTATCAGACTTACTTTAAAAATAAAAAAAAAGACTTTGAATCATTATCTAGTAAACTCATGTACCACTTAGAGAAAAAAAAACAACTGATTTGGGGCAAGATTGTCTGATTTTCTTTATATCACCTTTTAGAAATACAAGCCAAAATATGAGTGGATAAAATTATAATCTGGGATCTTTGAAGGATTTCTTTATAATGATGATGTGAGGAGACAGAATGAATCAAACCCAAGTTTCCTTGGGTTTAGTCTGCAACTGACTGTAGCTGGGTCCTTGTCTCTATTTCATTTTAAAATCTCCCATAATATATTCTAAAAGGAAAAGAAGTTCATTTAGTGCAGTTTAAAAAGAGCAGTGGGTATAGCAATAAAATACTATTTTTACAATCTTAAAAGTATTTTAAAACCACTAATGCTATAATTCTGTACCACACAAAATTGATCTGAATTAAGGATAATGACTCCGAATCAGAAACAAAGCAACAGTTTTTGATACATTCAGGATAAGTATTATCACATTGGCTCAACATAAGCCAGATGCACAAGGTGGCGCATGCATCTGGAGTTTGTTTGCAGCAGCTAGAGACCCTGGCGCTCGCTCTCGCTCTCTCTCTCTCTCTCTCTCTCTCTCTCCTTTTCTCCCTCTCTCTACCTCTCTCTCTCTCTCTCTCTCTCAAATAAATAAATAAAATAAGATATTTGAAGAATACATTGCTTCATTCTTCATTCTTCAATACATTCTTCATCTCAGGGTCCACTAAACATGAAGGAACCTTCATAAACCTTTAACTTCAGTTTCCTTTGTATGCAAAATGTTGAGATTTCATAACTGAAATGCATTGTTACCTGTGAAATATAAAAATGGGAGCAATTGAAGCCAGGTGTGGTGGCACATGCCTTTAATCCCAGCACTCGGGAGGCACAGGTAGGAGGATTACCATGAGTCTGAGGCCAACCTGAGACTACATAGTGAATTCCAGGTCAGCCTGAGCTAGAGTGAGACCTACCCCAGAATACTAAAAAAAAAAAGGCAATTATTATCACTTTTATTAGTAAGGTATTTGAGCTTCCACACATTGTTATTTGCCCTGCTATTCTAGCCAGTTTTTATACGATGAAACTAACAGTTATGAAAAGGTAGGATCCAATCTGTGAGTTGAAGTAAGGTGAAGCTACTGTTTTCTGTGCTATGGCCTGCATGCCAAGGGCTTCAGGAGAAGAGACTTCTGCCTGTGGACTTCAGGTTTTCTCCAAACCACTCTGGTAGGAACACAAACAGCTGTGGTTTTCAGCAGTGGTTCCCCAAATCCCCATTTCCTGACTGTCAGAAGAGGAGCCCCAGCTCTTTCTGTCGCTCTTCCCACAGCCCATCTCATGCTGCTGCAGCTGAGTCCCTGCATTGGAGTCCCTCCTCGATGAGACACTGAACACTTTAAGTCTTTTCATGAGACTCAGGCTGGTGTTTCAGTGCTGGCTGCAGCAGAAAGGTCTGAAGAGCATTTAGATACCCGTGAAGGCCTGTCACTTCTGTAAATAGGACCGTGACCTTCATTGAGTTCATATGTTATCCAAATAGTTCCAGTAGACACCAAAGTATGAAAACTGCTCTCTTGATCTCAAATTTGAATTTTTTTAAATTTATTTATTGATTTTTTTATAAAGTGGCTAAATTTTGAGCACAAAGGATGAGCCTAATAATGGTACCAAACTGACTGTATTTGCTGAATACAGAACTGACTAATAAAATAAATAAATAAATAAATAAATAAATAAAGCCAGATGTACAAGGTGGCAAAAAAAAAAAAAAACATAGGTTTCTTTTTCACATTCTACTCTGACAGTCATTTTAAGTCATTCTTATTAAATCTAAGAATTTATCCCTTTATATACAATATATTCTCCTAACACATTGAGGAGCAGTCAGGAGGGCTAGCAATCTTTAATGTAAGGACCTTAAATTTAAGGATATACCATCCTTAGGACAATGAGCACAAGCTAGATCCCACCTTTTATAACACACTCTTGGAACTTTTTCTACTAAAGAAACATGATATTTAAAAAGGATAATGTATTTTATAGGTGTTTTATGGTACAATTCAAACACTTTATTAGTGACAAGAGTTTTAGAAATGTATGTGATGGTTAAAGTGGCATCAAGAACACAATCTCCCAGTAATATATTCAGGGGATTGGTAGCAGGATCCCCTGGGAACATAAAGCTCTGTATTGGTTTGTCTTACAGTATTTGTATATAACTTCTTTAAACCCATCACATCTTTTGTATAAATTTAATCATGTCTAGGTCACTTATGACAAGTTTATAATATAAATTCTATGTATGTAGTCATATTATTTGAGAATAATGACATAGAAAACTGTTTGCAGATGTTCAGCACAAAGTTTTCTTTTATTTTGTTTCTCCTGAAAATTTGAAATTTGTATTTGTTTGATTGAGTCTAAGCATGTGGAACCTACAGATATGCAGAACCAACTGTATCTATAATCAAATGTCCTTCAAAAACCAGCACATTGAATGTAAGGAATCTTTTGGAACTTATCCTGTTCCTAAATTGTGTGTTCCTGAAGTTGCAAACAGAGGTCTTTCACTGTATTCATAGCTTTAACACAGTATTCTATATTTAATACTGGCAGGGAGGAAGTGGCAAGGGCAAGCAGGGCTGGGCTGGAGCACACTGCCCAGCCCCAACGACACTTCCTAAAAGTTCCCGTGAGCTTTATCAGTCCCTAAACCATCTAAGACTCCAGACAGTCTTAGCCATGTCATAGTGCTGGAAAGTGCTATGTAGTCTACTGAAGAGTAAAGTCATCAACAAATCTTAGCAGGAGTAGACCTTGCATGCCACACAACTCATCAGGTATGTAAGATGTGCAATAGTGGCATGACTTTTACAGGGCAACCAACTGATTTCTGATTGGATTTGAGTCTGCTCCAAGGGATGGAATTCATGCCTGGTACTAGAAAACTAGTCAAAAGCCAGAAACGTCACATATTTCCTTATCTATTTCTTTCATATAAGAGACAATCACAATCACTCCCCACCAAGAAGAATTATTTTCTTTCTTAGGAATGTAAATGAAATTATTTTTTCTTGAAACATGGTGAAGTGCACAGACACCTGGCAGAGGCACTGACTGACTACTCAGCTCCCATCCAGTAAATTCCCATAAAAGACCCCAATCAAAGATACCAGGAGAGCTTTCCCATTTCCAGACACCCTCCTGGTTTACAGTAGGAACTCTGCTTTCTTTTCTTTGCTTAAACCATATTTAAAAAGTCTTTCTAGACTTTACCCTCTATGGTCTATTAATTTCATTCACTGATTTCATTAGACAAGACTCAGGAAGCCCCTGCCTCAGTGGAACTTTTGTGAAACTATGAACATCCAGCACCCTAACTCCTGAGTTAATGCCCAACCAAGAGCAAAGTATTGCTCCATTGTTGTCAAAGATAACCCAAATTCCTGTATCATTTCCACCACCTTTTGCATCTCTCAGGCCTCAGATTCACTATGTAGCTCATGCTGGCCTGGAACCGAGAGTATAGTACTCCACTTGCCTCAGCTTCCCAAGTGGTAGGATTAAAGTTACGCTTGAATACAACTGACTTCCTACTTCCTCTTTACAAACCACAAAACATTTGGCAATATACAATTTTCATGACACACGATCGATGCATTTGTTTTATATGTACAAATTGTGTCAGTCCAAAAGGTTATAGGTTCCCGGAATTCATGAACTAGAAATAACCTTTTAATTCTGTCAGGCTCAGTCCTCTCTCCCATCCCCCTCTCTGCTCTACCACCTGGCCATGAGAAGAGAAGGCTTCCTTCCCCAAACCTATACCACCACACTACCTAAGGCCCCAACCCTCCCTGGACAGTTGGCCCTCCCTGAGTGCATAAAAGACTCCCTAGACATAATGCTCACTCTGTCTTTTTAAAATACTTTTTCATTTATTTATCTGACAGAGAAAGAAGGAGAGAGAGAGACAGAGAGAGGGAGAGAGAAAGAGAGAGGGAGAGAGAGAATGGGCACGCCAGGGCCTGCAGCTACTGCAAACATGCTCCAGACCATGCACCCCCTTGTGCATCTGGCTTACATGGGTCCTGGGGTATCGAACCTGGGGCCTTTGTCTTTGTAGACAAACATCTCAACCACTAAGCCATCCCTCCAGCCCAATTCTCAGTCTTTCTTTCCAGCCCTCTTCCTTGAAAGTGTGTCTGTGTTTCTCTATGGCTGTATTTCTGTATCTGTCCTTGGTCTGTCTGTCTCTGCCTCAGCCTCTCATCTGTTTTTCTCCCAACACATACCTTACCTTCTATCCCTATCTTTCTATTCTATCTCATTCATCCTCTCTCTCTCTCTCTCTCTCTCTCTATCTATCTATCTATCTCCACTTGGACCAGCAAATCTACCCAGCTTTGTGCTAACTCTAGCAATCTGTGTCAGATGGAAGCCTGCAGTGGCAGTTTGTGTTTGTTACCTGCCTGGCCAGGTTCAACAGTTATGAATGCCAATGCAGGGTGGTGGGGGTGGGGGGGTGATCTCTCTCTGCTACTGTCCCTGGTCTGCCCTTTCTCCTCCCCTCTTAAACTGTGTGGATATGAGCCAATAATAAAATACTCCTACGCCAATAAACTGGTCTTAGAATCTCTACTTCTAACATTATCTTGTTATTGATCTATTTCTATTTTTCTTCTGATTTTTTTAATCTGATTTTAACATATAGGACAAAGTAGATTTGAGCATGATTTTAAGTATGGTTTTTTTCCTGAAATTAAATTAAGATAATCTGCATATGTTTTGTCATATTTTTCTCATGGCAATGGATCTGAAATAAGCCAATTCAGCAATTTATCTGGGTAGAGAGGTTTATAGAATGTGTGTGTGTCTGTGAGTGTGTGTGTGTAGTGGGCTATTAGGTAGCTAAATAGGCATTAGTAGGTTGGAAAGCCAACGAAGACTGATCACTCTCCTATAATCAGCTTTGGGCCCCACCTCACATTTCCAGCTTTAAGAAAGGGCAGCATTACAATTATTCCTCCTTGAGACTTAAAATACTATATGAAGACGGTAAAATATATCAGGATTTTGTTAAGGCTCAGTGGGAGAAACCTGCTTCCACTTATTAAAAGAATCTAAGTTATACCTCTGATCCTGAGTAAAGACATAACACTCTAATCTTCCTCAAAGATTGAACACTGTATGTACTATTGACCCCTCCATTAACTAAGTCTGTCAATCACTGGACCAGGACCCCTTCCCTCAGAAAAGCTGATTTACCCAAAGGGATGGAAGGAATATAATTATCTCCTTAATGAGATAATGTGTATCCCAGGAGTTCCATCCTGAGAGCATTTGTTTATAAGTCTGCACTGCTAAGGCTACCTGCATTGCTGAATTCTGATTTCAAGTGTAGGTTTTTCTTTTCCTTGTTCATCTCGCTGGATATGACTAAAGTCCTAAGCATGCTTGCCCTGACACTGTAGACTTTCTTACCATTTTCTTTGACGACCCCTCTTTTCTACAGCTCTTGGCAGAGTTCCCTTGCTGACTACCTCCTCACGGTGCTCTCTCTTCTCCATGCCCCTCCTCCCAGCCCTCAGTGAATCTATTCCAACTCCGATAAAATGGTCCTCAAGCTTCAGAATCTGTGTTGAAGTTCTTGTATGAATAGAGTTAAGAGCCTCTCAAAGGGAACCTGGTGTACGAATTCAACAAAGCTTCCCTCTCCCCTTCTCTCCCTTCTCCCTAACCTTGCTGAGCCTGTGCCTGAAATCTTGGAACTGCAGACTGTTATGGGATTGGAGTATACCAGACCAAAGTGGCAATGCCACTCTCCCCAATCCTCACCTAAGTCCCACCATGCAAGGCTTTCCTATAAGTAGTCAGCCAGGGCCAGAGGCCCCTGGCCTGCCCTGGCAGAACCAGAGCCCTCTTTCCACACAGCCTCCTCCAAGATGGGTGCAAGCAACACTTCAGACAGCAGCTTCCTGCTTCCTGCCGAGCTCAGCACACCTGTGGGCTGGCTCCTCCTGGGTCAGCCTCTTGAGTCCACCAGCCAATCCCATCTCTCCCTTTCACACCTGAGTCTGATGTGGAGACTCGTCTTAATTGGATGCTTACTCCATAAGGGGCCTGGCATGTGTATCCAACTCTCTTGGCCTACTCTTCGCTCTTCCAGTCTTTGTTTCCTGGCTCCCACAGGAAAGCTCTCCCTATTCCCAGCCTGGCTGGGTAGAGGGGGCATTTCTTATCTGGGCACTTTCCTGCCTTTTTTCGGAGTGCTTTCTCCTTTCTTACATCTTATGATCTCTCTTTAAGCGCTGAGTCCTTTATTATCTCAGTCTTCTCTGGTCTCTTACATGACGTGGTCTCTTGGCCTGGACGCTTCTGCTTGGCCTTCCGTGCATGTGCGCGGTCTCCAGAGGCTTCTTCCCAGGAGACTTCTCAATGCATGATTTTCTCCAGCTCCCCTATCCCTTTCCAGCTGGGCAAGGGGTAGAATTTCTGTTTGCCTTGGGCTTCCCTCCTAGCGAAGGAGTCAGAAAGAAGCTATCTTCTCTCAAGTAGTTAGCCAGGGGCAGGAGCCCAAAGAAAGAACCAGGGAACATCACCCTGCTGGCTTTGAAGAGCTGGGATTCAACATGTGATCCTGCGGCATCCACAATGACTGCAGCGCCCTCTGCTGTCTAGCACACTAGCTAGGTTAGCAGCCTTGTCTCAGTCCCCCGAATTCACTAGCAATCCTGATCTCTACCCTGCGTACCTGAGTCTGACCGCGGGATTCCATCCTAACTGACTATAAAGGCTTTTCCGTGCTAACTTCTTACCCCCTCTCCCCTATGAGTTGCCAACAGGAACACACATACAAATCGGCCTTTCTCCTTCTCAGCCATGCTGGGAAGGGCAGAGCGCTTTTCTCCTTCTGGGAATATCCCTATGTGCCTCTACCTGGTGGCTTCTCAATTTGGTTACATATATGAATGTTCTTTAATCTCTGAGTCTACTACATATGTAGTTCCTCTAAACTCTGGTTCTACCATGTGGGTATTTTCTCTAAACTCTGGGCCTGCACTGTGAGTAATTCATCTAAACTCAGGGTCTACCCTACATGTACTAACTCTCTTGACTGACTTTGCGACTCATGTCTCCAATGTCTGAATTTCCTGGCCTCTGCTTTGGTGCTTTCCCTCCCTCACCCTGCTTAATAGCGTAACTTTCTCTTACGTGGACGCACAGGGATGATGCTTTTATGGTTTGCCCCTACATAAGTCTGTGTTCTTGTAAATCTTTAAAAAAAATTATTTTATTTATTTGAGAGAGATGGAAAGAGGCAGAAAGAGCGAGAGAGAAAATGGGCATGCCAGGTTCTTCAGCCACTGTAAGCGAACTCCAGACGCACATGCCAGTTGTTCATCTGACTTACATGAGTTCTGGGGAATCAAATTGGGGTCCTTTGGCTTCATAGGCAAACACTAACAGCTAAGCCATCTCTCCAGCCCCTTTTAAGTCTTTTCACATGGACTTGTAGGTCCTGTCTTCCATATGTATGTGGAACTGCACCATCCTTTTTCTAGATAACCAATTTCTCCTAAATAAACCTCACAATTCATGATTTCACCCTAAATAAACTCAATAATTCATAATGTGTCTTCAAGCCTTTTTTTGTCAATTCTTTTTAAAATTAGGATAAGGACACAAATATTGGCATTCGCAGGCCTGTGAAGACCCTACCAAGCCCCAAAATCTTGCATCACTAGCCTTTGCTCCATGTCTTAACTCTCCCTAAAATAAATCTTATAATTCATAAGATGCCCTTTTTGAAGTCTGTGTTTCCAACTTTTTGCTAAATTATATACGAACCCAAAAGTTGGGGTCCATGGGCCTGAACTCTCCTACATCTTTACAGGATTGAACATTTCCCTGGACCTAAAATTCTGCAACACACCATAACTCCTAAACCTTGTCCCTCCTGTTACCCAGTGTTCTGATGCTTCCTTCTCGTTTGCTTGGATCCTGTCATTTTCTCCAGGAGTGGAGTAAAATCTTGGGTCAAGAAACAGATTTTTTTGTTTGTTTTTTCTTTCTTTCTTTTTCTGGTTTCCTTCATCTTGAACCATGACTATCAGTTGTGCTGTGACTCAGACAGAGATAGTTCCAGGACCCATTGCTTTTTGAGGCCCCTTTGCAGCCTTTCTTTCTGTCTTTGCCATCCCTCTTCCTACCCCTCAACACCCCGTCCCCGGCGGCTGGCAAATTTATCAGGTCTTCAGAATGCTCAACCTTGAGCCAGGTGACATATATTTGACAGAGATTCTGGTCTTCCTTTGCCCAATGTCAGTTGAGGCAAGAATGCCTGTTATTTTCTCTGGTTTCTATACTCACACTTGGGACATGCACAGGGGTAGGAAAACATTTGTATTTATTTCTCCCCACCAGATCCAGATTCTCAAAGTTAGGGCCCACAAAAGGCCTCTCATTACCTAAAATCTTGATATTCTTCTGTAACTAAGTTCACTTAGTGTACTGGCGAATGGCAATATCTCTATCAATTTGCTCCTCGCACTATGGAGTCCTTATTACTCAGTCTTGTTATGCTTCCTCTGCTCCAGACCATGTTTCCAGCAATTTTTCTCTGACAAAAGTTGAGTTCCAAACTTTCAAATCTATGCCTTTTGTGAAGATTTCACATGCCTCTCCTTTCACACCCACTTTCTCTCCCCTCCGGCCCTGTTCTAACTCCCAGCACAAGCTATCTCCTGTAATGGAGATTGAGGTTTCAAAGAGTTGTTTTGCCCCTCCCAGTAAGTAAACTCAGACCAAATCTGGGAACTTAGAATCAACACCTTCTATTATGGTAATTCTTGGAACTGGTCCTTGCCTGAGCTGGAAAGAAACAACTCTTCCCTTGGAGTTAACACCTGTAGACCCAGAAGGAGATTAAAACCCTACCTGTGGAATGGTTCCACTGAAATTCCCATCCTGCTTTAAGCAGATGCCCTATAGAATGCAGTGTAAGAACCTCCCCTTCTTACTTTTCCACAAGCAGACTTTAAAACCTTTTATTATTTATACTAGGTGGTTCAAAGCTCCCACCCCACTACCTTTGCTCTAAGCCCTGCCACTCCTTTTTTGGCATTAATAAAACTTTAGGCCCTAAAATAGAAAAGCATAGGACTGTTGATATGTTTTTCTATAGTTATGATGGATGAACAATATACATGATTTCTGTCATTCAGGTACAGCATCCTGGGTTTTCATTTTTAAGTGTTTTCTAGCTTCTATAATACAATAATGATTCAGCCATAGCTTCAGAAGGCCTGAGATCTGACAATCCATCAGGTGGGGAGAAATAAATACAAATGTTTTCCTATCCCTGTGCATGTTCCAAGTGTGAGTATAGAAACCAGAGAAAATAACAGGCATTCTTGCCCCAACTGATATTGGGCAAAGGAAGACTGTCAAATAAAGAGATATAAAAGTTATAAATATAGTGTGCATTTCTAACAGAAAAAGTTTAAATAAAAGGTTGTATTAAAGGTTGTTAAATTTTTGGTTAAGGTATGTTGAGAAATGGTTATGAGAGTATTATGGGAATTAATTAGTCAATGGGAATAATCAGGCAAAATCTACTTCAGAGAGAGTAAGAGAAAGAACCTTTATTCACTTGTGGACCTCTGCTGGCTAATGCCTGGCAGAGGCCCTGAACTCAGATTGTGCTGGACTTATATACCTTTTACAATTCTTTATCTTAATTCTCCTGCACTTAGAGAGGGGGGAGATTAGCATCCATGAGTGCAGGCTTCTGACAAATAAGATGAAGTACAGGCAGCTGTCTCCTGAGATGAGCAGTTATATATTGTCCAAAGGGGTCAGGCTCAGAGTCACAGAATCCTTGTTAGCTGCCATCAGAGGAATCTCTCCCACTGGAGTTTCAGAGGAGGGAAGTGCAATGTGTACCGCCTCACTGGAAGTCCTAAGTACATTTGCATTTCTTATAGATACATTGATTATATTCCCTGCAAACTAATATAAGATAGAAACATTAAATATATGGTATTCCTTCAATAACAGCTGAACTAAAAATAGGTAACATGAGGGCTGGCAAGATGGTTGAGCACTGCAGAGTGCTTGCCACTTAAGCATGAGGGCCTCCAATGGGCCAGAGACCACCACGTTTGGCTCCCCAAACCTACGTAAAAATTAAGCATAGCCACTCATGTCTGTGACCCAAGTATCAGGGAGTAGAGATCAATGAATCACTGGAACTTGTTGATGGACAGCAGTTGGAAGGTGAGAGACCCCATTTTATGGTGATGAACTATAAGGACAAACTGTGGAATTGAACTATGGGAATAAACATTGCCCCATGATTCCACAAGTATCACCCCCTCCTCGGCTCCCATTGCCTATAACATTGTCTCTGGTTTTTTCTGTTTGTTTTGTTTTTTTTTTTTTCATGTATGGTATGTTTGGTGTTTGTGTGTGTGTGTGTGTGTGTGTGTGTGTGTGTGTGTGTGTGGTGTATGTACATATATGTGCAGATGCAGATAATGTAGTAGTGGTAGAAATATGCCAAAAAACTTGAACAGTTGAAAGCCCCCAAGATGAGAAGAATAACTAGAGAAGCTGCACCCCAAGCCCTGGCTGTTTATTGCCCTTGCCCACCTTTTACAGTTTATTGCAGGTTTAACTTTAATTACCACTTATACCCCATTGTAATTTTTGTCTGCCAAGCTGTTACATTTTTGTAAATCTTTTGGAATCTGCTTGCTCAACTGTAGTGTACAGTTGTAACCCATGCTTGCTTATACTAAAAAATCCCTAACAAATTTGAGTTCAAGGCAGAGAAATCCAAGCATCAGCCTGCTGTCATAAATAAACTTCCTGTCTTCACCTGACTTGGCTGCTGGTCTCTTGACTCCCAGAAATTTCCATAACACATACACCCATATGCATGTAGAGGCCACAGGAGAATGCCAGGTATCATTTCTACATCACTCATCCATTGATTCTCTTAAGATGAAGTTTCTCTCTGAATGTGAAGCTACAGTTTTCATGATCTCCAGTGATTCTCCAGTCTACTCTCCACATGTCTGGGGTTACAGACATGAATGCCCATACTTGGCTGTTTATGTTTGTCCTGGTATAGATTCTTCTAGGCAGTTTCAGTTAGGGACAAAAGCCCACAGAGAGAACCAGAAGATGCCATTCTACCTTGGCAAAAATGGAACTCTTGACAGAAATTGAACTCTTGGCAGGAATGGAACTCTGATCCAGATTCATCCACAACAGTTGCAGTTCCACCTGCTGAACACAGTCTACCACACTGCCTAGCAGGGCTGGTCTTTGGGGTCTGCCCTTTGAGCCTACAAACCAATTGGGTCTTCCCTTACATAGCTGAATTTGCTGTAAGGATCCATGTTCAATTGACTATAAAGGCTTGTCTGTGTTGTTTCCAGCTGTCTGCTCTCCCTGCCCTGTGATATCTGTCTGGATACACATAAGCCTGGCTGGATGGAGGGAAAGCAGAGTACTTTTTCATGGTCTGAGTAATTTTCTGCTTTACTCTGCTTTATGCTTTGGGGTAACTTCTCACTTTAATTATATGTATGATTTTCCTCTGATCTCTAAGTCTACCACGTATGTATTTCCTTTACACTCTAGATCTACCACATGGGTATTTCTTCTAACCTGTGGGCTTGCTACCTATGTAATTTCTCTAAACTTGGGGCAACCATGGGTATAATTATCTTTACTACCCGTTTCTCACTACCTGGAACTTCCTCTCCTATTCTTAAACTATCGCCTTACTCCTAACTTTCCTCTATGGGAGGTTCAGTGTAGTTGCTGTGTCTTTCCCATGAGTGTGTTCTTCTTCTAAGTCTCCTACACAAGCTCTTAGGTTCTATCTTCCACATGCTCTTGGCTGCACTCCAGTCTTTCCCTACATACATCAATTTCTCTTAAATGAATCTCATAGATTGTGCTGTTCTTTTCCCATTAATATGTGTTTCCTATCATTTATGTGCTTTTAATTTTGTTCCAGACTTTTCCCAGACCACAATTTCCCTTAAATAAACCCCACAATTTGTGATTTCTCCCTAACTAAACTCAATAGGTATTAATCTATTCCTCTTGAGTCTGTTCTTATCAATTCTCTGTTAAAAATAGGACAAGAACTCAATAATGGAGTTCATAAGTTTAGAGGCCCCTCCTGAACCCCAAAATTCTACATCAGTATTTACTGGATGGTCTTCTAAGAATATGATTGTCCAGATAATACCACAAAGGTTTATTACAGGTTTGGTTTAATTATGGCCATGAGGAAATAGAAACAAATCCTACTGGATATAGAGGTCATCTGGAGGGAGATGGGGCTCAGGAAAGCATGACGGTGAGCACCGTATCTTTTCTTATCTTGGATCTGGAGAACATGCAAGCCCTGTTCAGGGAATCTCTGAAATCCCTGTGTGTGAGGAGTGGAGAAGAAGACTTAACTGCTGACATTATGTAAATAGAGAATCTGGACCCCAAGATATATTTGGATTATGGATGTGAGGTCCTATTATTGAAGGTTTGGCCTTTAGATTAAATCTGGGTCTAATCTCAGCCCTTAAGGAGACTAATAAATACGTTCTCAGTACAAGTGCTAATCACGTGAACAAAGGACACCATTTATTACAGAGAGGTTCTGTGCAGACTCACAGCTTGGTTCCATTTAAAAGCAAATGGTACCACTGTGGGATGATGTGGGAGTTTGGGGATTAGGTAGGTAAAATAATCTTTTAGGTAAGGAAATTTCAAGTATGACATAATAACACCAGATATCTAGAGTTGTCCTGGGTTTTTATTAGTATTTCTTACATTTAAAAAATCTTTTTCTTTACTTGGCCAACTGCTCTGTGCCTCCAGACCCCAGCCCATGAAGTGTGTAGGGTAAAGCCTCTCACTGGGAATGCCTCATGTGAAGATGGAATGGAGTTTATAGGGATTTGGTGTCAATCTCTCATCAACCTCTAGACCTTCTGCTCCAGATAGTCATGACTCTGCAATCAAAGTAGGAGTCCCTCCCTCTCCAGAGCCTTGCCTGGACAATGAAAGAGCTCAGAGGGTTCCTGCAGAGCTACTCTGGACCTAGCTGTGTAACCTTGGGCAAGTTTCTTTAACTCATTCTCTCTCTCTCTCTCTCTCTCTCTCTCTCTCTCTCCCTCTCTTGTTTTTCCTCTCTTAATCTAGCCCACAGTATAGGTAAACTCTACCACTGAGCCACTTCCCCAACTCTCACTTTACTTTTGCTTTTGGGATAGATTCTCACTAAGTTGCTCAAGATGGCCTTGAATTCACTCTGTAGCCCAGGTAGGCCTTGAACTTGTGATTTGTCTAGCTTCAGCCTCCCTGGTAGATAAGATTGCAAGCTCATGTTAGCAGCAATTTTTTTAATCTTAAATTTTAAATTGCCCCTGAAAAGGGAATGAGCAATAAACTAGATACTAGATATTGAATTCTTTTTTATTTTTAATAAGATTATTCCTGGAGAGAGAAGAAGCACACATCCCACTTTCTGACTGCTTCACCATGCTGGGGAGTGGGGCTCCCTGACAAGCAGGCCCCATTGGTCAGACAGATGAGGGCTCTCTGTTTGAGCATCTGCCAAGGAGCAGAGTGCTGCCCTCAGTTGTTTGGCTATCTGGCTTTTGCATTGTGCGGAAATTCTTCTGTTTCAGTCCAGTGCTTCAACTTTGCGCCCTCCTACCCAGTCCCAGAATAGGAAGGCTTGGAAGCCATTAACAAGATTTCAATCTCCAGTAACTCCAGCCCAGAAAATAGGTTATGTGAAACCATACAAGGTGTGTTTTGCCCTCTCTCTTATGTGAGCAAAATGGCACAAATGGCACTTTTTTCAAGAGTTAACTTAGTCCCCAGAAACAGCAATCCCTAGTAAACAAAGTATTTTAAAATTATAGTTATATGCAAATTTGAGAAGAGAAGTAACCACTGGACTTAGCAACTACTATTTTTAAGGCATTTGGCTCTCTCATAATTCAGTATCTATCACATATAATCTTAATGATGATGTCTTTACCATTTTGTTTATTTGTTCAGGAGACTAGAATTTATGTCACCTGATTGATCATCCATTCATCTTCCTATTAATACTACTAGTTGATTAAAATATTGACTAATTAATAAACAAAAGCTCAATTTATAGAAAGAAGACAAAGAGTTTTAAACTGGAGATTTAATTTTTTTCCAATAAACAATTTTTCAGTAATGAAAAAGTCTAGGGGCTAAACTGTTGTTAAGTTCAAGTTGTGTGCTAGTGGTTTAACTTTGAGACTTTGCATTATATTTCTTTCTACATGAAATACATTATTCCCTAAAGATAGAAAATAATTTTATAAAAGCAATTGAAGTAAAATTATTTGAACAGATTTTGTTCTTAACTTTTTTGGTATTTTTTTTTCTTTCTTGAGGTAGGGTCTCACTTCAATCCAGGCTGACCTAGAACTAACCCTTGCAGTAGCAGGCTGGCCTCTAACTGCAGTGATCCTCCTATCTCTGCCTCCCTAGTGCTGGAACTACAGTTGTGCTCCACCATGTCTGGCTGTTCTTTATTTCCATTAATTTTCAAAAAGTTGTTTTAGATTCTCTCTGTTATATAGTACTTTGAAGTGGAATGGAAAGAATTTCAACATGCTGGGGATGTAGCTCAGTGTTTGCTTCCCTAGAGTGTGAGGACATAGATTTGATCCTCAGCAAGTAAAAAATAAAAAAATAACAATAAGAAGGATTTTAATAGCTGTTGTTTCACACATTATTTTGAACAAACTTCTTTAGAAATTCCTTGGTGTCTGACTGACATTTTTAATTTCTTTATATTAATTAGTTATTAGAATCATTTGAAACTATATATGACAATATTGGCAATATAATTTAAATTATTTTGACAATAAAAAATGAGCACATCATTTCAAAGATGAACATCTGAGTAATTGTATATAAATCTATAGCAAGTCCTCTTGATGCTTAAACCAGAATCCTTTTTCTCTCTTGTTCTCTAGAGAAATTCCTGACTTTTGTCTGCATTTAACTTCTAATACAAACTAGGTTTCACCTTCGCAATGTTGTGTCCCACACAGGGAGAAGAGAGAAATCTTTTCTAGAATGGAGAGCTGTGGTCAAAGAAACGACTTTTTCTTTCTATAGCAAGTGCACCCAAAGGTCCTGAGTTACAGCCAGACTGGCAAGTTCAGGGTGCTGCTTTGTATACCACTGCCCAGGGCCCAGCTCCCAGGTCTGCTGCTTACCTTGGAAATCCAGGCTTCTTTAGAGAGCTACAGAGTTGGGCTGTATGCCTGGGGCTTGTAGACAACCCATAAAGGGATTCTGCAGTAGCAGGACTGCTCCAGCCCTTGCACACTCTGCTGTGTGCACAATGGCTCTAAGCAGCCACCAAACAAAAGGAACCTAAAGGGCTCTAAGTTCCTCATGGTGTTGCCAGACCACAAAACCTCAAAACTATTTTAAGCATGCTAGCACGTAAAAACCAAGCTTTAAAGGATGAACAGTCCAATCTTGGAAAAAAGTGGCAGGAAAACCAATAATCAGGAAATATTTATTACGATTTTATAATTACTATGCATTAAGTACTTTTTTTACTAAATTTTGTAGAAATGGAGGGTTAAAAGCAATGATACTATAAAAAACAGAAATAGGAGATGAATTTTATATTGTGTTTAGGATGAACTATGAATACGCCTGTCTCTCTCTCTCTCTCTCTCTCTCTCTCTCTGTATGTGTGTGTGTGTGTGTCTGTTTCCTGCACTGATGACCCAGGATCTCTCTTCTTATAACTATGGTGAGTAGTTCTTGCATTGATTTTTATTAATGAAAAGCAGTGACTAACAGTGACACCATAATCATCTCACAATTAAGAGGAAGGGTATATAAAACTCCAGATAATTCTAGTATTCTCATTGTGGGGAAAGAGAATATATTTGTCCATAGACTCACTTTTTCCATTCAATTTAATCTCGAATTAAGCTTACTATATACATAATCATAGATATCATTCAGATATTGAAAGAACTAGAAGCTCCTCAAACCACTCTGTATTTTATGTCAACATTATATATTAATATTTTGTAAATCACATAATATTGTGTAGAAACTTCTGTGTTGTTTATTCTAATTTGTTAAACATCTATATTTTAGACATATCTGCATTTGAAACTCTATTTAGTCATGTTTGCATTTTGAAAATATACTATGGAAACATCAGTTTGGCACATGGGTGCTCACTACATCAGAGGGCCTAATGAGACAGAATTTTAATTTCTGATGCTCTCTGGTGTCCTTTGCAATACTAAGACAATATTTTGAGTCAATTTTTGCAATTTGGTTTTAGTCAATGTTCACATTTTTGCATCATTAACATAATAGAAGTTCTTCCAACCATCTTTGTAGTTTTAACAGAAGGACCTTACATCAGGAAGGTCTTCAGTTTCATCAGACGTACGTTCTTCCTGTCACATGAGTAAAAATTGCATGCTTCGAAATAACTCATGGTAGAGGGATTTCAAACTTTAGTAATTGTAGACTCTTCAGATAAACCGTCCTATGAAAAAATGAGATAGAAATAGGGAGGGGGAATTTGATGACTCTCAGACAGGATATAAGTAAACCTATATGTGGAGGGAGGCACCAACAGCTGCCTGGCTCCCACTTTGTATCCTTATTCAAGGTACTGCTGATTCCCAACTGAACAGGCAAAAGGCTGCCAAAACACTTAGAAGTGAAAGGTATCTAGTTTAGAGTGAAATATGAGACTTCAAGGAGCACAGTCCCTTATTATTACTTTAAGCTTTCATTTGAAACACTGAAAGTGCTGTGCCTTTTGAGAAGGCATGAACTAGACATGGCATACTATCATGGATGAAGCTTAATGTCATGCTAAACTAAATGAGATAGATTAAGGGACTTGACCAAATCATACACCTAGCCCCCCACCCCCCGCCCTATGAAAACATAAATACTGCGAAGGAGAATGGTACTGCCAAGATTAGAAAATTTTCTATCACAATATTAAAATTTAACACACACTTTTATGTAATTGATGAAAAATTTAAGGTCTAGTCCCAATGCTGTGGTAGAGGAAGCTGTTGCCTTCCATGATGACTGAGAACATTCCTTCTAGTTGGTTCTTCTTGGTGTTGTTTTGTTTTGTTTGTTTGTCTTTCTGTCATTGGTAAAGATCCCCAGAGAAAACCACAGGAGTTTTAAATCAGTACAAATCACGGGATCTCCCTTCTAGGTGGGTGCACTATGCTCTTTTTTTTTTCTCTCTCTCTTTATTAGTCAGTTTTGTATTCAGCAAATACAGTCAGTTTGGTACCATTATTAGGCTCATCCGTGACCTACCCTCTCCCCTTGACCCCTCCTTGTTGAGGTATATGGGTCATGCATTGTGGAGTTAGCCCACAGTTATGGGTAAGATAAATGTCTCTGCATATCATGACCCAACATATGGCTCTGACATTCTTTCCGCCCCCTCTTCTGCAAAATTTCCCTGAGCCATGCACATCCACTGTTGGTGGGAATGTAGGATGGTACAACCACTTTGGAAAGCAATATGGAGACTTCTGAAAAAGCTGAGTATAGAGATACAAACAG
Organism: Dipus sagitta; assembly: GCA_036346955.1. NCBI lineage: Eukaryota > Metazoa > Chordata > Mammalia > Rodentia > Dipodidae > Dipus > Dipus sagitta. Next base: position 46,253,103 of record CM070784.1, read on the forward strand.
ACCCAGTTATTCCCTTACTGGGCATCTACCCTAAAACCTTCAAACCACAGGCTAGAGAGATTTGCTCAACCATGTTTATAGCAGCTCAATTTGTAATAGCTAAGAGCTGGAACCAACCCAGATGTCCAGAAGAATGGATAACTAAGATGTGGTATATCTACACAATGGAATTCTATACAGCAGTAAGAAAAAATGACACATTGAAATTTGAGGAGAAATGGTTGAACCTGGAACAGATCATTCTCAGTGAAGTTACCCAATCACAGAAAAAAAATCGCCACATAGTCTCACTCATCTACAGCACCTAACCTGAATCTACCCAAGATACCTTACATACCCAGCAAGCATCTCCTATACTAGACACTAGGATGGAAAGGGAGGGAGGGGAGGGTATCAAAGGGGTGGGAAACACAAATCTAGACCCAAATGGCAATGGTACCATAATTTTCTACTTACTAAAAGACAGACCAAATGGCTGATCCTTCACCAGGCCCTTACAGGGAACACCTGAACCACAAGACACTGGAGAGGGTAAGATCAAGACTAACCTTAATCTTCTACATCTTCCCTCCCTCACTTCCCCTCTCCCTCTCTCTCTCTTTCTTATCTCTAACTCTTGTATATTAGTTATCTTTTTCCTCATTTTCTTAGTGGGCACTGACCTGTAACTCCCAGATCCAGCATGGGGCTATCATCCACAATGAGCTTTTGATCAGAGAGACCTACAAGGTTTCCTAAAAGACAGACAGATTTCTGTCAGAGTACTTGATGACCCACCAAAGGCTAGTGGTAAGACCCTACTGCTGAAGACACCTTATGTGATTGACATGCAAATTAGAATGGCATGGCTGGAAGTTGGAAGAGAGTCAGTCCCCAGACAGTCAGCGCGTATAGTGCCAGAAGGTGCTACATGGGCGACTAGGGGAAAATGACCAATATCTGTCGAAGCAATGCATGGTCTAACCTACTTAGCAGTAAATAACTTGGTGTGATGCCCACACAATTGCAATAGTGGCACACAGCCATGGTGGGGAACAAACTGCTCTCAATTTGGCTAACTGATCTCCTCACTGGTATGGGACCCATAGCTGGAGCTGGGAAACAAGTCAGAACCATATCCAAACATAAGCCCACTCTCCAATATCAAGCTACAATCAATTGTGGGCTACAAGAGGGCCTACACCTATTAAATTCTCTATTAAAAAAAAGTAAGAGTTATCTCATTTGTCCTGGTGCTAACTTACTCTCTGTTGGAGAATTTGCTTCTCTTTTTCAGATAGATGTAGATCCTAAGGAGAGAGCCACCCCATCATACCTCAAAAGGGCCCCGGCTGAACCTAAGAAAAATTGGAGAAACAAGCAAGGGGGCTATTTTCCTGATGAACTGGATACCAGCACAAGGGGGAAGGAGATCAGCACAGAGAAAAATCAACTCCTACCAAATCAGAGAGCCAGAGCCTCAGAGGCCCCCAACACCTCATCATTGTGCTCTTTAAAATCTAATTTTAGTGCTAAATTCTCTGCCCTAGAAGCATTACTGTCTGCCGTTTTTACACATGCCAGGTGTGAAGAAGCATTACTTTGAGTGTGCAGTGTGTGAAAAGGTCTGACCTTGAACATGCAGTTTGTGAAGAGACGTGGCCTTGAACATGCAGTATGAGAAGAAGTGTGATTGTGAACATGCAGTATGTAAAGAGGTATGACCTTAAGCATGCAGTGTGTGAAGAAGTATAATTTGAATATTCAGGGTGTGAAGAGGTGTGCATGGCCTTGAACATGCAGGGTGTGAAGAGGCATGCATGGCCTTGTATATGCAGGGTGTGAAGAGGTGTGCATGATCTTGAATATTCAGGGTGTGAAGAGGTGTGCATGACCTTGAACATGCAGGGTGTGAAGAGGTATGCATGGCCTTGATTATGTAGGGTGTGAAGAGGTGTACATGGCCTTGAATATGCAGGGTGTGAAGAGGCATTATCTTCACTGTGCATTGGGTGAAGAAGTGTGAATTTTACATGGAGTGTGTGAAGAAGTATATCCTTGAACAGCACCTACCTAGGAATACCCTGTTTCTACTTGTGATGACAAGTCTCTTCAGTTTTAATGAGTAAATGTCTCACCAACAAAATAGCCTGGCTTGTATGCTTGCTTATAACATTAAGATAAACAATATATGTGAGTCCTCATTGTTCTGCACTCCTTACTTGCTAAAAATATATAATAAAACTCTTTTACCAAAGGACCTTGTTCATGCTAAGTAAGCACTCTACCTCTGAAATACAACACCAACACTCTTTATCTCCTACCTTCTTGTGTTTCCTGGGTCTGTCTTCACCTAATGGGTTAGGCCATTGTGTGTAGTTACAAAATCATGAAGATAAACAGAAAATAGAAACAAATGCTCAAAGGGATATGAAAGTGATAACTAATTGTTTGAAGAATGGAAATAAAATAGTTTTATATTCAACAATACTTTAAAAAATCAATTGGAAATTTTTGAACTCAAAACATAAAATAACTAAAATTAAATATTCAATTTATAAGCAATGAAACTAGATTAGATGCAATGAGAGGCCAGTGTGTAAACTTATAGAACATAGACAGAACAGTGATGTTGAAAAAAATAAAAAGCACAGCATGAGATCATATAAAAGACACAAGAGAAGTCTGACATGCCTTAATTGGTGTCTGAGAGATAAACTGGCAGAAGTGTATGTGAAGAGGTAATGCATGGCAATACCCCACTGCTGACACCAGGAGACCCAAGCAAGACATGAAAACATCTATACATATCAAAGTTGCTGAAAGCCAAAACTGACAAAAAAGAAAAAAACTCTTAAAATAATTTGAAGGTTGAAAAAATTAAAGGGATTACAGCAACAATGAATGAAAACTAAGTTTTTTCTTTCTTTCTTTGGTGTATATAAATGTTTGGTATATGCACATGAGAATGCAAATATCCATGCCTTACACCTACTTGCGCAGAGGTCAGAGGATGTTCTCTGTTGCTCTTTTATCTTATTTCCCTGAGACAGAGACTCTTGCTGAACTTGGAGCTTGTGTCACATGATTGAAATATATTTAACAAATAACAATGAAACTAGAAAAAGAGGAATGACATCTCCTAAATGGTGGCCGAGAATAGTTGCAGACTTAGGGTACTTTGCCCACTAAATATATCCTCAAAAGCATTGTCAAAGAAATCAAAATAACAATAACCTGTACCCTACTGATAGAAGTAAGGGCAATGCCAAGCAGTTTGGATGGAATCCAGAACTACACATGGAACTGAATAGCAATGGAAAGTGGGCATGAAGGGTCAACCCAATATATACCGAAGATGTTAGATGATAAGGGTGATTGTAACTAACAGTGTTTCAAATGTGGGCAATATCAAACTATATCATACTAATAGAATACAGAATAGGGAAGGGAAATTTGAATTAAATGTTCTAGAATACATGCAGCATCTTAGAGAAGATAGCAGTGTTACCTGAAATTTAGTCAGTGAATAATGTGTTCACTGTATTTTCTGACAGTCACAAAAAGAATAACAAAATAATAATATTAGAGGCCAGCCATGGTGGTACATGCCTTTAATCCCAGTACTTGGGAGGCAGAAGTAAGTGGATGACTGTGAGCTCAAGGCCACCTCAAGACTACATATTGAATTCCAGGTCAGCCTGGGCTAGAAAGCAAGATCCTACCTCAAAAGACAATATGTGTGTATAAGGTAGTAAGATAAAATTTTTAAAAATAATCCAAGCAATAGAGATAGATACATGTGAGGGGTAGGAAGAAATAAAACAAAGTTAACATGGTAATTTTAAACCCCAGAATATAACTGACATAGACAAGCAGGCTGAACAGTTTAAAAACACAGTTTTTAGATTAGAGTGGTTGACAAAATGTATATAAAACTCTATAAAGATCAGAAGTGGCACACTTAAATGCTAAAACAGCCCCCCCCCCCAAAAAAAGAAAGGTTCAGAAGAGGGCTTGGAGTGAGGAGGGGGACAAAAGAAGTTAATAGAGGAGAATATGTATGAAAATTGTCAATAAAGAAGTTAAAACTGAAAAACTATGATATAAAGATATTTTTGAAGGCCAATAAGTTTGTTTCTATTTATGTGTGTATGTGTCAGATAAATTATGCTTTAAATACATTCTTAAACATTCTTAGAAACACATTGGAATCATTTTCTTTGGTGGGGGTTAAAATTTCTGATTTACTGTACTTAATCCTATAGCTTAAGAATCTAATAAACCAAGCCAATTGTATGTGGAAATGCAGAAATCAAATTTTATAGCAGGATGTATTAACAACCTCACTCAATAATTGACTGAAAAGACAGAAAAAGTTTCAATATGGAGACAGTAGACTGTGAGATGTGCTCTGATGAAGCACTGACAATGCTCATCTTCTCTAATGGCTACTTAAATTGCTTCCTGGTGATTTGGACATGCTCCCACTGATAAAATATGCCTCAAAAATAAAAGTACTTTTGACATGAGTCACATGGAATATTCAGTGATCATCACTGATTATTTTAACAGTTACATTATTTCTAAATAGTGGCCCAGCTGACATTTTCTTCTTCCTAGTTCTTTTTTTTTTAAATTTTTTTTTTCGTTTATTTTTATTTATTTATTTGAGAGTGACAGACAGAGAGAGAAAGAGGCAGAGAGAGAGAGGGAGAGAGAATGGGCGCGCCAGGGCCTCCAGCCACTGCAAAGGAACTCCAGAAGCGTGCGCCCCCTTGTGCATCTGGCTAATGTGGGTCCTGGGGAATCGAGCCTTGAACTGGGGTCCTTAGGCTTCATAGGCAAGCACTTAACTGCTAAGCCATTTCTCCTGCCCTTCTTCCTAGTTCTTGAGATTCACTATCCTCCTTTCCCAGGTTACTTTCATGTCATACTTCTGTTCCTGATATGATATGAAACATTTTCTTCCTTATTTTCAAATTGGTTTGGCTGCTGTCTTTCTGCCAAAATCTAAAGTAACGACAGCTCCAAGTCCATATTTAGAGTTCATGTAGAGCAATTTTGCATATGGCAATGGTGTGCTTCTAGCCCTCACCTAGTCAGTCACTATAGAAAGTAAACTGGCTGAACTTCACTTCAGAGCTTCAAAGCTATCCTAATCCTGTTAAAGGGATCTTTTAGTCTTGAGCCCCACATAGAATTGAGAGTTATGACTGCACTGCAAATATTTAAAGAGCCAAGAAAACTGTGAAGGGCAAAATCTCAATCTTGTATAATACTCCCTGACACTATGTGATGGTTCGAATAGAATAGATGGCCCCCAACATATTCAGTTGTTTATTTGTTTGCAGTTTGCATCTGCAGCCACCTGGCTGGAGGCAGTGTCGCTGGGTAGATCTTAAGGTGTGGTGGTGGGTTTCAGATTTCAATCTAAAGATATGCAAAGTGTGCCTAGCAGGAGTTCCTGAAGTGTGCTATGGCTTTTGACCTTTTGGCTTGTGCTTCTCTCTCTCTCTCTCTCTCTCTCTCTCTCTCTCTCTGCTTGGGCCTGTGAAGGCAGGCCAGCTTTTTCTGCCATTATGGAACTTCCCCTGGATCTGTAAGCTTCAATAAATATCCCTTCCTCCGTAACTGTGCCTGGTCTGGCAGTTCATCTCAGTGAACCTGAAGCTGTCTGCTACACACTAAAACACCCTTCCAAATAAACACTCAGTTTCTACTTCCTCATCTTCCCACAGCTTGGCACTTAAAGTTATGCATTGCTTATAAGTTAAGATGCTTTTCTTTACCACCTACCCTGACGTTAGCAGCCACAGAGTAAAAGTTGAATCTCTTTTCCCTATGACAGGCCTGCAAGTCCTAGGTGGCCCTGGCCTTGTCTGACTGAAGACATTTTTTTTTCTTTTCATCTGTGGCCTCTGATCTTCTAAAAACAATATGGTATGGTTTTGGGTTCCTCCACATTCTTGGCCATGCTTCTTCTGAGACCCTTCAGTTTACCTAAGTTCCTCTTTACAGGGACTTTTCAAAGCTGCACTAAATGCATCCAGTGGCTCTATCCCTCAAAATGAAATCTCTCTCCTGCAATGTGGTACTTTCTTGAATGACTGTCTGTAAGTCCATCTTCTACCATCCTGTGTTTTGTGAGCCAATGAGAAGGCACTTACATAGTCCTTATGAAACTTTATTTATTTTTATTTTTTGTTTTCTTGAGGTTGGGTTTCAGTCTAGCCCAGGCTGACCTAGAAATAGTCTCATGATGGCCTTTAACTCATGGTGATCCTACTATCTCTGCCTCCCAAGTGCTGGGATTAAAGGAGTGTGCCACCACTCCTAGTTGAACTTTTATTTTGTTCCAGTCTTTTTCAGGTGTTTTTGGATCTGAAGTTTGACCTCTATATTTAAATGTGGAAAAAGTCCAATAAAGAAAAATCAGGTTCAAATATTCCTCAAGCTATCTGTTGGGCACTAGTCTGTGGGCGTTTTTTTTGCTTGGATCTATTCCCCAAATATCACACAGTCTGAATTTTCATAAGGCAAACAATGTCCTTGCCAAATACCTGGATATGGCTCATTAAGTCTCACTGTGCTAAGATGAAGAAGTCATTACTGTTGCCTCTGTTATAGATTATATGCCTGTGGGTTTAATTTCCTTTTCAAAATTTCTATAATTCTCTTATTTAAAAATATTTATTTATTTATTTATTTATTTATTTATTTATTTATTAGGGGAGGGAGGGAGGGAGAGAAAAGGAAGGGCCAGGGCCTCTTACCACTGCAAACTAACTGTAGACACATGCATCACCTTGGGCATCTGCCTTACATGGCTCCTGGGGAATTACATCAGAATCCTTAAGCTTTTCAGGCAAATTCCTTAACCACTAAGCAATCTCTCCAGCCCATATTTTGCTTTTTAGTTTTCTTTCTCTCATTCCCCCTCTTTCCTTCCCTCCACCACCATCAACTTCCCTCTTCACCACCTCCACCATCACTACAACCACCATCATGATGACCATCACCAGACATCTTACTCAAGGCAGAGAGATGCAAGGTATGACCATTTAATGGATTCAAATGCTATTTAAAAACCTTTATTGGGCTGAAGAGATGACTTAGTGGTTGGGGTGCTTGCCTACAAAGCCTAAAGACCCAGGTTTGACTTTCCAGATTCCATGTAAGCCTGATGCACAAGGCAATGCGTGCACACAGTGGCACATGCACACAAGGTGGCACACATGTCTGGAGTTTGTTTGCAGTGGCTAAGGCCCTGGCATACCAATTCTCTCACTGTCGCGCTCTCTCTTGCTGCTCTCTCTCTCCCTCTCATAGTAAAAATAATAAATAAATAAAAGCCTTTGTCACCTATGAAGAAATCACTTCCAGGGATGGTGGTGGTGGTCACCATGATGATGGTGGTGGCAGTTGTGAAAGTGGTGGTGATGGTGGTATTAGTTTTGGTGTTGGTGGTTATGGTTGTGGTGGTGGTGCTGCTGCCGTTGTTGCTGGTACTGATGATACACAAACATACAAACAAAAAAAAAAAAAGGTCTAATTTTGAAATCTATACCTAGAATGGATCTGTTATATTGGAATAACTGTTGATATTCACCTGGCTTCTCAGAGTATAAGGAATTCTACTTAAATCCATGTCAGGATATGATAAGATATAGTAGGGCAGTTGCTAGAGTTAAAAATTAAATTATTGGTAACATGAATATAGCCAAATCTACACTTGGTTACACTGAAGGGTTAGATTCAAGGCTTATGTAAATTATCAAGAAGCACAGTTTCATTGTGCTGTTTTAACTTGTGCATGCATGCGTGTGTGTGTGTGTGTGTGTGAGAGAGAGAGAGAGAGAGAGAGAGAGAGAGAGACTGTGGAATCCCATATGCCATGGTGTGTATGTGGAGGTCAGAGGACAACCTGTGATAACCAGTCCTCACCTTCTACCTCGTTTGAGGCAGGGTTACTTTGTTTTTTTTCATCCAGGCATAGGTAGTGAACTTCTGGGAATTCTCCTCCTTACATCTCACACAGGAGTCCTGGGAAGACAGATATGCATGCCTCTGCATCCAGTTTTATGCAAGTCCTGTGGATTCAAACTCAGATCCACATGCTTGCACAGCAAGTACTTTACTCACTGACCATCTCCCAGGCTGTTTTGCTGCTATTTTTAAATAATTTGTCTTTCTAGAAATAGAGGAGCATTCCTCACATTAAGAGAATCTGAAGTCCTATGAGCACAGAAGTTTGACTCAATTAGAAATCTTTATTAGTGAAAAAATGCAATTTTTAATCCAAAATTCCAATTCAGATCAGTAAGATTGAAACACAGAGAAAGATGTTTACATGCATAGACACACATTGAAGAATCTTATAACTGTTTGAGTCACCAAATGAGAACCTTTACCCCAAGCTAAGCCAGGTCAACAGTCAATCATAAACTTCAGGTGCTCCTACCCTGAGTATTAAAATAAATTTGCTTCTGACTTTAACCTAACTTCTAGCTTCACCTCCAATTCTTGCTTCTCTCAGAGTTTGGCCATTTAGTTTTAGTTTGTTTCTCTTCTGTGGCCTTATGCTTCCCCTTGGGACCTGAAGGCGGATTTATTTCTTCACCTGATGAAACCTTAGCCTCATTGTCAGTGATAATTTCCTTAGTTACCTAACTGCAGGTCCAGAGTCCCCTGAGAACTGTCAGTTCTTGACAGAGAAATATTAGTAGCAGTTGTAGAGGCCTTTGCTTCCCTAATTCTCAGAACATCCTATTCTCGTTTTTAAAAAATACTTCTTGAGTTTACTACATACATTTTTATCCATCTATTTTGGGTCCCACAGTTACAGACAGCATTTCTTCCAAGGAGTAACTTGTTAATTCATTCAAAGGATGCTAGTACACTTGTTATTTTGAGCATTCCTGCCACAGTTCAAGAACAGTCTATAAGTTTGTATACCTTTGCTGGGAGACTGAAAAGTCTTCATGATGCAGGGCCATGGCTCTGCTAGACAGTCTCAACATCCACCCAAGTCCCTCTCACATAATCATTCATTTTCCACCACCTACAACATGTACAAGAAACCTGAATTTACCTCCATAATAATTTATGGGCTGGAAATGTAGCTCTGTAGTACAACATTTGTGTAACATGCATGAGACCCTGAGTACTATTCCCAATAACACAGATAAGTTTATAGTCTCATTTGTTTTTATTTCATATCCATATTTGTATTTCAACGGAAAAAAGTGGTCTATGAATTAAGAATTCCGTTGATCTGCAACTGATTCACAATGATAGTCAAAAATGCATTGTATGTACCCAATGAATATCTGATTAATGGATGAATGGATAGACACTAACACTATACTATGTCAATTAGAATTTCATATTTTTACATTATTTTCACAATAAGTTCATGAGTATGAATTGTTACTCTTATTTACTAGATGAAAAAACAAATCAGAAATGTTGTGAGGATCTAAGAAGTTAAGAAATCCTACTGTAACTTGGAATTATTTTTTTTTAATTTTTTGTTGTTATTTTTATTTATTTGAGAGCGACAGACAGAAAGAGAAAGAGGCAGATAGAGATAGATAGAGAATGGACGCGCCAGGGCCTCCAGCCACTGCAAACGAACTCCAGACGCTTGCGCCCCCTTGTGCATCTGGCTAACGTGGGTCCTGGGGAGTCGAGCCTCGAACCGGGGTCCTTAGGCTTCACAGGCAAGTGCTTAACTGCTAAGCCATCTCTCCAGCCCTGTAACTTGGAATTATATTAGGTAGAGTCACAGTGAAGACATTTATAATCGTATTCCCTAGTATTTATTGAATATTTCTGCTTTCAGTGAGCATTTTTTTCACATTGTTTTATTGTGAGCTCAAGCAATCCTAAATAAGTCATTTATTTATACCCATTATTCCTGTTCTTTACTGTTATACTCGTGTGTCCTAAGAATGTATTACAATCTAAGTGGAGATAACTGATACTATCTTTTCACTGTGTGAATAATACTTCTCTCATTGTGGCCAACTGAGGAAGTAAACACACAAAAAAGTTTCCATTTTCTTGGAAGCAGTGTTACCCAAGCACAATCTCTTTATAACTACATTTGTTCTTCTAGTTCCTCATTACCAGAAGATGAATCACCAAATTGTCATTACTAAATCATTTCAAACCCTTATATGCCATTAGCAAGGGGCTTAGAATCAGTTTACAAGGCCTTCTTTATATTTTCTCTCATATATGTCATCTGAGACAATTAAATGCTTAAACTGGAGTGTTTTATGATAGGCAAGATTAAGAAATAGGTTAATCTATTTTATCACTTCTTATTTAAGTGTAGTATACCAATCAGTTAATATGTTAAATTAATTCTTTTTAGAAATTGATATTTATTTTCTAATTTTCTCTTATTAATCTACACAAACTTAAGTAGACACCATGAACTGAATGAAAGTTGATTCAAGGATGAAGTTTCCTGTGTATTGATACTTATGGCATACACTGTTCTTGTTTAGCCAGGAGTTTCACTATTTCATTTCAAAAAGGAAGCACTTTTGTTACTTTGGCAAAATGCCTAGTATTAGTGGATTTATTCTTAACCAATAAATTCTTAGCCAACCTTGGTGGCACACATCCTCTTTCCTTACGATTGATTAGTCTAAAGATGGGAAAATAACAGTATACATTAGTGCTCTCTCCTTGCCTGGGGATTACTACTGCTTGAAGCCTCAGTTATAGATGCTTCTTACTACAATGGGCAGAGGTTAATGCAGAGGTGCATAGCTGGAAAAATTGCCCCAAATAAGTTACTACTCTGTGTCCACCTTCAAATAGGACATTTAAACCACCTCCTCTAAGGCACAGGAAACACCATCAGAGCTGGGGAAGAAAGATTGTAAGAGCAGAAGTAGGAGAGGGGGCTTGTGAAAAGCTGTCATCTGGGTACAACAGGGCCATTATATTCATGTCCTCATGGCAGCTGTTATTTCCAGTGCAGCATGGAGCCTGTCGATATTTCCTCATCAATAGGGGAAAGATACACGAGACTCTACACTTCCCAGAGTAGTTAAGGGCAGCTAATGGTTTTGGGAGAGGAGGAGTGAGGTTTATCAATAGTGTAACCACTGATAAACTGCCCATTCCACGGTAAATAACTTCTATCCATGACAATGCACAAAAAGAAAAAAAAGATATCTAATAGAGCTGCCCTTTCTTCTTGAAAACTCACTTAAATGGGAATAGTATCTATGGCTTTTTTGTTTGTTTCCTTGGTTGGTTGGTTGGATGGTTGTTTTCTTTGAGGCAAGGTCTCAAGTAGCCAATGCTGACTTTGGACTCATGATTCTTCTGCTTCTACACCCAAGTGTTTCAATTAAATAGGCATGTGTCACTGTGTTCCATAACCCATCTATGGCTTCAACCGTGAAGAAATAAGTCTAAGGACAGGTAGTCAACATGCTGAGACTTGCATCTCAGGTCATTAATGAGCTGACCTCTTTTTGAAATGTTTTATATACCATGATCATAATCCCCTCCCAAGAGTCCCCCCCTCCCCCTCCCAAATCCCCTTTGCACTGAATCCTTTCTATTATGCAGGACTTGTGTAGGTCATGAATATCAAGGCCAATTTTTGTCTGGATGACAGCATTGTAAGTAGTCTTGCCATTCTTAGTCTTTTGCATTCTGTTCACCACTTCTTCCAAAATGGTCCCTGGACCTTGGCAGAGGTGGTGTGTGTAAGAAGCTGATCTTTCATAACAGAGCAATCACAGCACAAAATCCCTACTTGACCACACCCTGTCTAAAAAATTCTCCCAATGGGAGGTACTTTGGTTTAGACACAGCCTTCAAGTCACATTTTATTAAAAATAGTTTCTTTGGGAGTAGGGAAATGGCTTAGCGGTTAAGGCGTTTGCCTGCAAAGCCTAAAGACCCCAACTCGCTTCCCCAGGACCCATGTAAGCCATATGTACAAGGGGATGCATGCATCTGGAGTTTGTTTGCGGTGGCTGGAGGCCCTGGTGTGCCCATTCTCTCTTTCTCTCTGCTGCTGCTGCTGCTTCTTCTTCTTCTTCTTCTTCTTCTTCTTCTTCTTCTTCTTCTTCTCTCTCTATTAAATAAATAATAGTTAAAAAGAAATAGTTTCTTTAAGTTCAAAATAAACCCCAACTCAATTAATGGATTACTAGTTGCAACTGAAGAAAAGAAGGTGCAATTTGCAACCTAAAGAGGCAGCTTGAGAAAACGTTGACACACAGCTCTCTCCACTTGGGCTAGGTACTACACCCAGCTGGGCCATAAGGTCTTCTCGTGAAATCAGAAAGATACTACTGCACTTAAACATGATGAGTGTGACACATATGGCTGATATCTTGCTTGTCAGACAAATGCTAATTTCCATAGAACCATTTCCCACAGTGGATAGATGAAGTATCCTCTGGATAAATGGTGCTTCTTAACCCATTTAAATGAGTTTTCCTGACAGAGGGTATACGGAAAGTAGGAAAATTATATTTCTATGACTAAGTTTCCTTCTTACAGGTTGTGTCCAGTGAATGTGAAGTTGGCAAGTCGTGAGTCTCACACACTTGTTGATATCCAGCATTATGTCAATGCTAATCTTCCTCCCATCTCTTTTGATCCTTTGTCTTATAACTCCAGTCATGAGCACCTCAAACAAAGAAATGAGAACTAAACACTAGCTTTCCCTATGACATTGTGCCTGCAAGCTGATTTCTATTTCCTTTCCATATGTCATTATATTTCCCTATGTCATCTTTCATGTCAAGTCTCTGTCATGTCTTCTTGTTTGTTCTTAATAACACACTGAAGATGCTTCCATTTTATTTCTAGAATTCACATAATTTGAAATCCATAGGCTTCTTTTTTCATGTCTGCATTTTTGCTTCTTACTCTAAGCTATTATAGTATTAGTGGGAATGATGAACAGACAGGAAAGAAGGGAGATGAGAGAAGAGGGCTAAGAGGGAGGAGGCAGAGCTAAGGAAGAGAGACAGGGAATATTACTGCCTCAGAAAGACAGTCCACAGAGAACACTGGGAATCTGGTCTCTTCCCAGGCATGAATTAAGTGGAGGATTCTGGGTTAACAATATTTATATAACTGTTCTCCTTGCATCTTCCTCTCTTCTTTTCCCATACTACAGCATGTACATTAAGTTTGTCCCAGGATATGAAAATAAAAAGCTCTTTCTTTGCAGCAGTTATCTGTGTAAAGGGACAGAGGGACTTGAATTAAACTCTGAGGAGGTCTCCTCAGTCTTAGGATTTTCCAAGGATACATCAGAGTAGAGGAGAGAAGGGTGTGTGGACAGTGATGGGGTGGGTCTATGCTGTCCTGCTGGTCACACTACCATAGGTACAAGGCATGAGAGGAGGCTGCCTAGTTTTGTTGGTAGTGGGGATGTGGCCAGTGGATACAGCACCCACCACACAAGCATCTGGTCAGATGTTCAGACTTCTAGTACACACAAAATTCTAGTGTGTTGGAGGCCAAGACAAAGAATCCCTGGGCAAGAAGGCTATCTTGCTAAATTTACAACCTCTGGGTTTTTGAGAGACCCTACCTGAATAAAATCAGGCAGAGAACAATTAAGGAAAACACACGGCCTCAAACTTTGCCCTCCATATGCACATGTACCCACACATGTACACATACATATGCAGAAAAGAACTATTATAATCACCTTGTCATTAAGTTATGCAATCATATGTTTCAGTATTTGGAGCATTCTAATATCTTCATTGTGGAGTGATTATTTTACTACTACAAAAGATAATAGAAAATTGCCTTGTTTATATTTAATTTTTCCGTTACGTACACTTTTAAAAATAGTATGGACTTTTGATTGTAGTATCCTAAGAAAGATTTTTACCTAAAAATTAGTTCAGGTACCCCTTGTTTTAAAATCTCTTAGTTTGGGAGGCTTTCTTTTGAGTAGGTCACTGTAGTTCTAACAATGGTTGTCATAATGTCAGTTTGGTCTTATCCCTAAAACTTTCTCATGAGAAAGGAACATAATAAACATAAGGAGAGCATCATGATTTACTGGTGAAACAGTATAGATTTCCTCATTAATACCAGAACAAAAGTGAGGATTAATATTCCCACTCCTTGTAATGTCCAGCAGGTTCTATAAGACATGGGGCACACCTGTTCACACAATGGTGAGTTTTTAACAGCAAATACCCTAATCCCATTTTGCTAATAACAAGAAATAGAAAGGGTTAAAGGAGGTAATTACATCAGCTCAGTTCAATGCCCCCTCTTTTGAAAACCAGGTGTTATAGTTTGAAATTAAAATGCCCCTCACTGGCTCATGTATCTGAACACTTGGTCCCCTGCAGATAACACTATTTGAGAAAGTTTTGGAACCCTGAGGCCAAGAGACCTTGCTACAGGACGTGGGTCACTAGGGACAAGCCTTGAGATTTTGTACCTCAGCCCCACTTGTTTGTTGTCTCTCTTCCTAACTGGATGCAATGTGACCAGCCAGCTCTCTGCTCCTGCTGTCATGGATTCTCTACTGTGATGGACACATTCCTTCAAAACCGTGAGCCAGGATAAATCCTTTCCTTCCTTAAATTGTAGCAGCAAAACAATAACTCATAAAAAATGGTGTAGAGAAGTGGGGCAAATGCTGTGAAAATCTTGATCACAAGCCTTTAAAACTAGTTTGTGAAAGGATGTCTTTGGAAGAGTTTAGAATTTTAGGCCAAAAAAGCCCTACAGTGCTGTAAGATACAAAGCTTAGGGAGCCATTCTGAGGTGTTTGGAAGACCAAGATACTGAGAGAAGCATGATCAGTGGTGGCCTGGCTCATCAGGTTTCAGAAAACAAGGACTCTGTTGGGAACTGGACTAGAGGCAGTTTATGTTGTAATCTGGCCATGAATCTGGCTTCGTTCCACCTGTATCCTGGGAACTGAGAGAGATTAGATTAAAAAATTATGGACTAGTTTGTTTGGTAGCATAAGTTGCAAGACAGCCCAGCATTTAGGTTGTGTTGTAGTAACTGCTCCTGTTCTGTTTCAGGTTTGCAGTATTATAGCAACAAGCTGGGCAGAAAGGTGTGAAAAATGTGCATTTGGTGAGGAAAGAAGCAAGTTTGAAAGCTCCCACAATGAGCATGGTGGTACTGAGAAAGCAACTGTACTTGTTATAGAAGTAAAATAATAGACTTGATTAAAGAGAAGCATCACTCTTTTTTTTGAACAATGTTGGGGCTATTAAATACTGTGGGTTACTGAGTGCATTTTGCATCATGAGACAGCCATGAGCTTAAAGAGGCCAGGGGCAGAATGTTGTGGTTTGAATGTAAAATGCCACACCCCCACAGGCTCATGTGTTTAGACACTTGGTCCACAGCTGGTGACACTATTGTGAAAGTGGAGTACTTTTAAGAGGTGGAGCCTTGCTGGGAGAAGTGGCTCATCGAAGGTGGAGTTTTATAGACCTACTTCCTATTCACCCTTTGCTTTCTGATTATTGATACAATACTCCTGCTTCTTACTCGGGCTGCCAATCCTTCTGTGGTGGTTTGATTCTGATATCACCCACAAACTCATGGATTCTGAATGGTTTGTCTCAGGCTGGTGGCAACTTGGGAGTTGGAGCCTTGCTTGAGAAGGTGTGTTGCTGGAAGTGGATCTCGAGGTTTATTAGCCCTAACTTGTCAGTGATTGGCGCACTCTCCTGCTGCTGTCTTTCATATTCTGTGGCAAGGAGGTTATATCCAGCCTTGGCTCATGCCATGCTTCATGAAGCTCCTCCTGAACACTGTAAGCCAAAATAATTTTTCCTTCCACCACCTGCTTTTGACCAAGTGCTTTGTCCCAGCAACAAAAAGGTAACTATAACACCCACCATGATGTGATGTATTCCCTCAAAAGTTTAAACTGGAAAAAACTCTTTCCTTCCTTTAACTACTTCCTGTCCAGTATTTAGTCACAGAAGCAAGTAAAGTGGCTAATACACCAGGCTAAAGGTATTACATGATTTCCCAAATTGTAGTCATCACTCACTCTGAACTTTTTCAATCACTACATTAACATGGTTATTTTAAGGTAAGCATATTTAAGAGAGTCAAATAAATGTAGTAACCAAAACACTCCTTCCCAACCTGATAGCTATCATATCATGCTTCACTCTGTGTATTATCTCCTAGTCTTTGTCTACAGAATAAAGTCCCCTATATCTCTGCTGGTCAAAAAGACACTGTCTGTCTATGCCTCCTACAACTGTCAGTTTTGTCTCCAATAACTCTGAGGTAGGATCTCACTCTAGCTCAGGCTGACCTGCAATTCACTATATAGTCTCAGGATGGCCTCAAACTCACCAACAATTTTTAAGAGATATCTCAGCCCTGGTACTATAATTTTCATTTAATACTCCATGGCTTCTTGGAGCAGTTTTATCCACTCACATAGTGGACCTTTGTTTTAATATTTTTAAAATTTATATTTTAGAATAACTTCTCAGGTCTTAGGTTTCCACATGGATTATTCATATGTCCTTAGTTCTGTTTCATCTTTTCATCATCCCATTTTCTCCCTTTCCTATCCCTGCTTAAATTCGCCTCCATAATTGCCCCCCTCTACATTTGTATCCCATATATTCTACTATCCTTCCACAAAATTTCTTTCAGTACATGGCTCCTTTATAGCTTCCTGGCATCTGCTGACTTTTACTCTAACTTACATACAGATCTAAAAATTTAAAGCTATTGCCTACATATGAGAAAGAGAATGCAGTATTTTTTTTCTTTCTGATCCTGGGTTACCTCACTCGGTATGATCTTTTCTGGTTCCATCAATTTTCCTGCAAATTTCATTTTCTTTTACAGCTGAATAAAACTCCATTATGTAAATATAGTACATATTTATTTTCCATTCACCAGTTGATGGGGATCTAGCTGATTTCATTTCATAGCTATTGTGAATAAAACAGAAATAAACATGGCTGAGCAAACATAACTGAAATAGAGTATAGCATCCTTAGGGTATATGCCCAGGGGTGATATAGCTGGGTGTTGCAGTTGCCTTCATGTTCTTGGAAAAGCATCTAACCACAAGCAGCTTATGGGAGGAAAGGATTTATTTCAGGCTATATGATTCATGGTGAACACCATTCATGGCAGAAGACGCTATCTCACTTCAGCATGCTTGGAAGAAAGAAACCATCAAACCACCAGTAAGCAGTATGCCTATTTCTTGTAATGTACACCCTTTAGTAGTTTCAGGTTTTACACTGAGGTCTTTGATCCATTTGAAGTTGATTTTTTTTTATTTTTTTTATTTTTATTTATTTATTTGAGAGCAACAGACAGACAGAAAGAGGCAGAAAGAGAGAGGATGGGCATGCCAGGGCCTCCAGACACTGTAAATGAACTCTAGACACATGCACCACCTTGTGCATCTGGCTAATGTGGGTCCTGGGGACTCGAACCTCGAACCGGGGTCCTTAGGCTTCACAGGCAAGCACTTAACCACTAAGCCATCTCTCCAGCCCTGAAGTTGATTTTATGCAGGGTGAGAGGAAAAGGTCTAGATTCATTCTTCCCTGTGTGGATATTCAGTTTTTCAGTACTAGTTTTTGACTATCTTCTTCTTCATTGTATATTTTTGGTATCTTGGTCAAACTCAAAATCCTGTGGCCATAGCTGCCTGGACTGATATCCGGTTCCTTGATTCTGTTCCACTGATCTATGTGCCTATATTTGTGCCAGGACCATCCTTTTTAGTGCTATGGTTTCATAGTATAACCTAAAATACAGTACAGTGTGACTTCTAGTAGCATTAGACTCTAAATATCCAAAGCAATTTTGAGAAAAACATATTTTTGCTTTAAGATAGAGTCTTACTATGTAGCCCAGGCTAGACTCAAATTCACAATGATACCTTTACCTCAGTCTCCAGGGTTCTGAGATCACAGGTCTGAACCACTATGTCAGGATCAAATGGAAGTAACTGTTTCTTCATAACATATTATTAGTTCCTGTTTGCTAAATGATTTGTGTGGTACTGTGAAGTAAAGTTCATTAAGTGTTGTGTGAAATCAAGTTCATTTTTCAGCCATGACTGTGGGGTATGGGGATCTGTTATGCTCATGTCTTAAAAGGAACTTGGAAACCGGCCTTCTTTTTCTGGTGGATGCCCTGGAATGACCTAGAACTTACAGAGTCAGAGTGGAGACACCTTGGCTTTGCTGCTTTTCTGGGGAAGGGGCTGCTCTTTGATTTCTCTGTTTTTTTTTTTTCACAGATAACATCTTACACCAATTTGCAGTTGATTTTGATAAATTTTATCTGCCTAAAAAAATATTCATTTTATCTAGCTTTTCAAACTTACTAGCCTAAACTTAAACTTCTTTTCATTTCTTCTGATCCTGTGGATACTCTCATCATTTCCTGTGTGTTTACTTGTGCTGCCCAAATTCCTGATTAAAAGAATAAATGATTCATTTCTGCATCAACAAGGAAGCACACATTTTTATTTTAAATAAAATTTTTTTTAATTTTTTCTGTTGTGGGGGAAACCAACTGCTCTCTAACTGGACTGGAGGCCTGCTCCATGGGAAGGAATACATCCCTGGTACTGAAAATCTGCAACAGGGGTATTCATAGGCCCTAAGATTGTAATGTCTGCTGGCGTCTGGCTAAATGTGTATAGTATGCTCACCAAACTGCCCAGTAAGCACTTCTCTTTTACTGCTACTCTCACTTTTGGTTAGAGAAGCTTCTCTTTTCAGATGGAAGCGACCTTGGGATGACTCGGAAGGCACCATGGTGCTGAGAAGAAGTGACAGAGGAGTGCTCAGCACTGAAATATCTCTATCACATCTTCCAAGGCACAGGGTCCATTGTGGAAGAGGTGGTAGAAAGAATGTAAGAGCCAAAGGAAGGGTAGGACTCCTTACAACTTGCTCCTCCAGACACAAAATGGCCTGGATATCCATGACCTCAAAGTACCTGATACTACCTACAAGATCATCATAATAGGAGGAAAACATGATGACATCAAAATAAAAGAGAGACTGATTGAGAGGTGGAGGGGATATGATGAAGAGTGGAGTTTCAAAGGGAAAAGTGGGGGGAAGGAGAGAATTACCATTGATTATTGTCTGCAATTATGGAAGTTGTCAATAAAAAATAAATTAAAAATAAATAAATAAAAACAAAAAATTAAAAATTAAAATTAATTCTACTGTGGTTTTCCTTCTTTTCAAGTTATTATAAGATTTTATCTTCACTAATCCCAGTCTAACTTCTTGAATTACATGACTGATTTATTTACTTTCATAATATACCAATTCAGGATTTAACAAAGGCTATGAACTTCCTTTGTGCACTGTATCAGTATTTCCTTTAAGTCTTTCTAGCAGCATATTATTGCTTGGTTTCCTATATTTTTCTGGCATCTCTTTTCAATTTCTCCTATGACATAAGAGTTAGTTAAGAAAGATTTTTGTTTAATTTTCATGTGGTAAAGATTCTTTTACATTATCTTATTTTGTACCTAGTTTGGTGCACTGTAACCAGGGAATGCTATTTATATTTTTCTTGGTTTGAAAGTTAATTAGTTATTAGTTTAACTTAATTATAATTAATGTTTTGCAAATGTTTCATGTATGTTTGAAAATACTCACCTTTAAAGGGAGTATACCTATGAATATACTATTTAGGCATTAATTCTTGTTTACTTCTATCTATTTCATCCTAACTTCATATTTTCTAGATAGCCACCAATATTTTATCTCTAGTTTTTCACTACTATAAGTGAATATATCCTAATTCAAAACTAGTCATAACTGCTTTAATATTAATTTCACCAGTAGTATATAACATTCTTTTTATTTAACACCCTGCTTGAAATATATTCTTAAAGTTCTTTCAATCTCTTTGGTATGTTGGTATCTGTTGTAATATTTCATTTTTCTTCTCTATTATTGTTGATTAGAATCTTCTCTTTCTTTTAGTTAATTTTACAAATGGTTTATCCATCTTGTTTATTTTTTTCAAAGAACCAGCTCTCCAATTCATCATTTTAAAAATTGTTTTGTTTGTTTCTAATTAATTAATTTCTGCCCTGATCTTGATCATTTCTTTCCATCTGGTACTTTTTCATTTGAATTGGTCTTGTTTATCCAGTGACTTCAGATGGATAATTAATTATTTGAGATAGCTCTAGTCCCCGTCCCCTCACCACAGAGTAACTGAGATCTTCGTGATCCCAAAGTGAATGTCAATAACCCCACTTAGAAGGGCCCTCAATGGAATGGAGGTGGGAGACAGGCCTTTAAAACAATGAATAACAGCAAAAAAGAGAAAGCTTTAAACAACCCTCTTCCTACAGGCTGAAATCTGAGTAGCTAAGTGTTTTAAAATGTATAATTTTGCTATTGCTGGGTCACATGATTTCTTTGTGCTATGTTATTAATAATAAAAGCAGCAACTTGGAAGGCCATAGGTCCAGTGAGGGCAGAACGTTCCATCTGTACTGTCATTTCAACAATTGAAACAACTAGAAATTAGCTTCCAGTGTTTTCTTTGGATAATATTCATTATTAATTACCTGGACTTCATTGTTACATAACAGGCCCTGTCAATAGTAGAACAGAGTCACAGAGGATACACCAAACAGAAATGCTTCAAAAGAACCTGGGTTTTTCATTCACAGGACTGGCTAGCTGTGTGCTGTGTGTCTCCAGATTCCCTGGACTCCACTATGGCTGCAGAAGGTAACAGACACAACAACGGTGAGCATGTCTCTGTGTGCGAGTCCCAACCTGCAAGGAGGCAAATGGTCCCAGCGCTGTGACGTAGATCGGCTGTGCATCCGTGAATAGCAGGTCTTAGGTGACAATGCCTTCTGTGATCACGTCAGCGAGTTTCAGACATTGACGGAAGGATCGCGCTCAGTCAGTGCTGGGGAGAGGGAGCAGGAAGGGCTGGGAAGATGGCTGCGCTGGCAGAAGCATTGCAAACATGAAGACCTTAAGTAGATCCTCAGTACTCATGTAAAAATCCAGGGATGGCCTCTCATATGCCTATAACTCCAGTGCTAGGAGAGGTGAAGACAGGAGGACCTAACCAAAAGGCAGGGATCATCACATTTAGTGAGAGATTAAGTCTCAGAATTATACTCAGGTAAATATAGCAGAAGATCAATAGAACACCTGTCATCTTCCTATGGCCACACACACACACACACACACACACACACACACACCAGAAAGAAAAAGCAAATAGAAAGATGCAAGACCATCACTGGGTTGTCCCTAATTTGAGGCTATCTGCTGCTTCTGGCTGTTCTTACCATGGCAGAAAGTAAAGGCTTCTAGAGTGAGAATAAAGCACATTATCTACTTTAGTTCATAATTTTCTCTCCAGAAAATGAGAGAGGAATATTTCAGTAGTGCCGCTAAAATGTCTGCTTTGAAATTTGATAAATAGTGATTTTCTAGGGCCTATGGAAACCTTAATCTCCCCAAGGATTTACAGTGTATGTCATTATGCCTGTATGCAAGATACTGGAATAGATACCCAAACTATATGTACCCTGAACACCTATTTAAGAACAGGCATAAGTGGGTACTTGGAGCTTAGACTATGACAGGTGTTTAAGAGAAGGCAAGAGTGGGTACCTGGGGCTTAGACTATTGGGCATTTAAGAGAAAGCTTGAGTGGGTACCTGGGGCTTAGACTATGATGTGTGTTTAAGAAAAGGTATGAATGGGCACTTGGAGCTTAGACTATGATGGCTGTCTATGGGAAGAAGGCATGAGTGGGTACTTGGGGCTTAGACTCTGGCATGTGTTTAAGAGAAAGCATGAGTGGGTACCTGGAGCTTAGATTATTATGGGTGGTGTCTATATGGGGATGTTTTTCTGCAGCACTTATTAATCATCCATTGTTGACAGGTGATGGACAATATAAAAAGATACTTTGAAGTTTTGGGATGAGAAGTTATGTCAAATGTCAAAAAACAAAATATGATTTAAAAAATTTTTTTGTTTATTTTTATTTATTTGAGAGTGACAGAGAGAGAGAATGGGTGCTCCAGGGCTTCCAGCCACTGCAAACGAACTCCAGACACGTGCGCCCCCTTGTGCATCTGGCTAACGTGGATCCTGGGGAATCGAGCCTCAAACCGGGGTCCTTAGGCTTCACAGGCAAGTGCTTAACCGCTAAGCCATCTCTCCAGCCCCAAAATATGATTTTTATATTTCATATAACTGTTTAGGCATTCTACCTTTGAAACTAAGTTATGCAATTCCTAGAAAGCAGGGAGAACTTTGCCCATTTTAAGACTGATTCAGAATCAATAGTATATGAAACCTATTTGCTGTCTTAACATTCCAGCACAGTACTCCATGAAGAGCAAAGAGTTTGTGACAGTATTAAAGGATCAATAGCACTTGATCTCTGCCAACAGCTGCAGTATTACTGTATAATGGACAGTCAGCTTCAGAAGACAGTCTTAAAGAAACCATCCTATGGTTTCTGTACAAGTTTCATTACATATGCATGAGGCCAGCTCTGCTCTTCCACAGCATAGACTCCTTGTGATTACATCAGAGCTATACTTTTCCATATCTCAGTCCCAGCATTTTAAAGATCAACTTGTATCCCCAGCCAAAGAAAGCCTTATAAAACCATCAACAATATCATCCTGGGGTGATGGCTACTCAACTAGGGGACCACTCCCCTTCCCTGAAATTTCTAATCATTTTCTGCTTTTCTTCTTATAAAACTTTCTTCCTATGAATGAAACATCTCTGTTCCAAAACTCACTTTTCACTGTCCATAAATTTCATTCTTTGAATTCATGTGACAAGGATCTCAGGGCCTCTGGCTCAGAGTGGCACTGGTTACCATAGATTTTCTGACAAGGTAACCCTGAGTTAAGTCTACCTAAGGGCTGAGGTAACACTCACTAAGCTCAAAGTGACAGACAGACAGCCAGACACTTTGGCATCTTGCCCTCCTGAAAGTTACCACCAGCACCAAAGTTGATATTGTCATCCTAGCTTATGAATAAAGGGGCATCTGTAGTCATAGTCTGGCTTGATGATAGTCCATCAGAGGGAAACTGAAAATAAGGACACAGTGTTTATGGTTTAAGTTTTAAGGTTGTTCCACACACTTCAAAAATACTATTATTAGAACTTCAGGGTTAAGGTCACATCTCATTTTAAAGATCTAGGAAGAAGTTATACTCTTATGTCTCATGAACTTACATCTTTTTGTTCTTAAGTCCAATTGATATTTGTAAGATGTGTAAACAAGTGCTGTTGGGTTTGAAGACCTTCAGAAATCTCATTTGGGGCTGCTGAAGGCAAACTCTCACCTAGGAAATCCTGTTTCCCACATGGTACCACAGCGTATGTGGAAAACACCCTTCCACTTGGCTGCCTCCAGGCCAGTGTCTTCAGCACAGAGACACCATGTGCATAGGGAGCTCTGCTCAAGAGGAACCTGATAAAGAATAGAAAAAAAATATGATGCAGAAATTTCAGAAGTTTGGCATTTAGAAGAAACTTGAAAAGAGCCCTTCAGTCACCCCTGTGACCACAACTAAGACAGAAAGGAGAGGCTTCTGACTGTCTCAGTTGCATGAAACTGTCAGCCAGATGTCTGGGGGATTATCACTCTCTAGGGGATTCATTTTGAATCCACAACAGATGTATAAGAACCAAGAAGGAGTCAGATTTCCAAGCTATTTCTCATTGCACTGGGTTGTAAATTTGTCCAACAGTTAAGTCTTTCCAACATCTCCTTAGCAAGTGTGTCTATAAGCCAACAATTTCATGTTTTCTTTCTTTCATGCTGTGTCCTAGTTCCAGTTTACAATGACTATACCAAGATGATTTGTTAGAAGGGCAATTTAATATCTACCTACTACAGCTTGAGCTGGCATTGCCTGCCTAAGTTTGTCATTCACCTGCAGAGAAGCATAAGTTTCTTGTCTGCCCACATTAATCTGCTGTGTTATTGGTAAAGGATTCTACTTGTTTAGTAGCAATGAAGAGACTGGGGCAATTCAGGAGTGATGCACTGAATTCACTGTCTAGGCACAGATAACTGGAAGTCTATTACAGATACTGATGCTGCAAGCCTCAGTTCATCAGGGTTAATTATCTTTCAAGGATAACATTTTGTCAACCTCAGAAACCTAAGGCAAAGCCAAAAACAACTTAAAGAATTTACACATGGGCTGAAGATATTGCCCAGTGCTTAAATGCACTTGCTTACAAAGCCTGACAGCCTATGTTCAATTCCCCAGTACTCACGTAAAACCAGATGGACAAAGTGGCCCATGCATCTGGAGTTTGTTTATAGTGACAAGAGGTCCTGGCACAGCCATTCTCTCTCTCTCTCTCTCTCTCTCTCTCTCTCTCTCTCTCTCTCTCCATTTCAAATAAAAAATATTAAAAATAGGGCTGGAGAGATGGTTTGGCAGGTAAGGCATTTGCCTGTGAAGCCAAAGGACTCAGGTCCAATTCTTCAGGACTCAGGTAAGCCAGATGCACAAGGGACACATGCATCTGGAGTACATTTGCAGTGTCTTGAGGCCCTGGCAGGCCCATTCTTTCTCTGTCTGTCTCTCTTCTCTCTCTACCACTCTCTGATTGCAAATAAATAAATAAAATTTAATAAAACTTAAATATTAAAAATAATAATAATTTATGCATGCTCACTTCCCCAAAAGGTCATATAACTAGAAACAATTGAAAAAGAGTAGGTTATTGTAATAAAATACTATGATAACTAGACATAAACCACAGGGGAGAACTAGACATGTTTGTCTGCAATAAACATGGGTTGAAGGATTTTAACATGTCCTCTTACAACTGAACTTTACACAAAACTGGACAGTCCTCTAATTCAGGATACAATGGGAAAAGTCGAAATGTGACCTTACTGGGAGGTTCTTTCAGAACTTTTTTTCTACAAGTAGACTTTGTGGAAGCTATTCCTGTAGCATTTAATAATAAGTTCCTAGCTGTGTGAGCATTCACACTGGGGGAGAATGTTCAAATCAACAAAGTCATGGCAATAATGAAATAATATCTATTAAAAAAAAAACCCACCAACTATGTCATCCCTAAATCACCACCTCTTTTTTTCCAGAGTAAGGTAAACTGCTCCATCAATGAGAAGAAAAAGTCCTGGCACATTTTCAAAGTACTTGGGACTAATTATGGGCGACTGTGGCCACAAGATGTCTATGACCCAATCACTTTCCTTTCCTGAACCCTTGTATGATGTCACCAAAGCTTCCAAACGTACTGATATCACAAATTACTACCAACTAGGTAGCAATAAAGAACAGGGATGTATTCTCTCACATGTCTAGAAGCTAGAGTCTGAACCCAGCATCAGGAATTTGGGGGAGAGTAGAGCATCCTTTGGCTTGAGGAAGCATCTTTTGAATCTCTTCCATTGCCTTTAAATGGTCTTCACTATATATCTTCTTTTATCTAAGAACTCCACCTCAGGGTGACTTAATCTTATTGTCTTTTTCTCAGTAACTCCTACAGAGATCTTACTTCAAATAACACCACATTTTGATGCTCTTGATAACCACATTTGTGGGTGGCCATCATTATCCTCACTTTAGTATACCTAATAACAGCCTGTTTCACACAGGCTGCACAGTAGCTGAAATGGTCTTTTTTGTACCTCCCTGTGGGCAATGAAAGATATCTTTTTTAAAGGACTTTAAAGGATTATGTATTCACAGGAAGCAGCTCCACCCCTTTCAACCTTCCTGGCATCATTGTGGCCTGCTACCTGAGAAGTCTGAGCCTACATGCATCTGGAGTTTGTCTGCACCAGCTGGAGGCCCTGGTGTACCCATTCTCTAGGTCTGTCTATCTATCTATCTATCTATCTATCTATCTATCTATCTATCTATCTATCATCTATCTATCTCAATTCTATCTATTCTCTCTCTCTGCTTGCAAATAAATATTTAAAAATTAAAAAAAATACAGAACCAATTGCAAAGACAATGCAGAGGTTGTGTGCAGTCCACAGGGCCTATGAAAAGCTGGGCACAGTGCTGCACACC
This sequence comes from Dipus sagitta, assembly GCA_036346955.1. Lineage (NCBI taxonomy): Eukaryota > Metazoa > Chordata > Mammalia > Rodentia > Dipodidae > Dipus > Dipus sagitta. The sequence continues at coordinate 46,279,183 of CM070784.1, forward strand.
TGCAATTCCAGCATGTACGAGGTTGAGGCAAGAGAATAAAGAATTCAGTGTCATCCTCGGCTACATAGGGAGTTTGAGACAAGGCTGGACTACATGAAACCTTGTCTCAACACCCCACACACAAAAAAATGGGGCCCATTCGAATACAAGGAAACCAAGCTTCTTTTCCTCACGACAGCCACCTTGTTTACCAGAGTTCAGTACAGTTAAGCAACATCCTTAAGGAAGGAGATAGTTATGAGAATCTTACTGGAACTGTATCTTCCATCTTATATCCTGAGGAAACACTCAGAGATAGCAACTGGAGTAGACAGGACTTAGGTCACAAGGCAATATCCTTATTAACTGAGTGCCAACATTCAGGTCAGGAGAAGGGAAAGCCTGTTGTGACACACACTGAATTAACACAAACAGGACTTGTTATGGAAAATGCAGAGCTGGGTTTTTTTGTTTGTTTGTTTTTACTGGTTTATAAACATTATGCTTGTCAAGGGAGAGAGAAAGAAAGTACTCTCACAGTGGTGTGGCAAACGGAGGGCGGGGGTGCTTTGAAGAGGGTTTGTTCTCCACAAACTCATGCAGAAGTTAAACCCCCAAAGTCATATGTCAAGTGCGCTGAGAGGATGGAAACGTAACCTGATCATAAGGGTGACTTGGAAAGTGATGTAATTAGATGAGACAGTTAGTGGGGAAAACCCATGATGGAACCCTACAGCTTTCTAAAGAGGAGAAAGACCACACAGAGACAAGCATGCTACCTACTTTCCCAGATGTAAGGCAGCTCGGGAGCCGTTTGTGCAGTTTGTGCCATGGTGTTTGTACTTTTAGCCTTTAAAACCAGTAGCCAGAATAAAGCTGCTTTTCTTACACAGCAGCCTGCCTTGGACGGCAAGTGGTTTGGGGCTGAGGTCATGGTACAAAGTACAGGCTACAGATATTTTTTGTCACATGCACCAGGTAGCAGGGGCCAGAAGTTAGCTCAGTGATTAAAGCCACTTGTTCCACAAGTATGCTGACCAGTGTCGGGATCCCCAGCACCCAGGGGAAGCCAAAGGCAATGTGGTGCAGAAGGCAGAGCCAGCAGAACTCTGAAGCTCAAGCACTAGCTAGTCTGGCCTTCCCAGCTGCAAAGAATACCTTGTCTCAAACGAGGTGGAAGGAGAGGACCAGCACCCCAAGGTTTTCCTCTGGCCTCCATAATATGTACTGTGGTACATGCATGTGTACCACGGTGCACACACCATGAAATTAAAATTTTTTTAAAGTCAAAAGAAAACAACAGAAAATATTTATTTTGGGCTCTGTGGAGCCAGATAGTTTCTATTGCAACTAATTAACTTGGCCATTGAAGGATGAAAGTAGTCAGAGACAATGCATAAATGAATGGGTGTATCTGTGTTCCATTAAAATTTTATTTACAAAAACAGGATATGGCTCATTAATACACAATTGGAAGAGTCATTTTTAGTGTTAAAATGGTAATTGGCAATTACATATTAGCAATTGTAAAAACTTTTTAATTTGTATTTTCACAGATGACCAAACCTATTGCTGACCCCAGGATCTGTTTAGTGATACCTCCTCCAGCCAGGTAGCAGGAAATCCAAAACACTTGTTTTAAAAATGACTCTCACCATCCCAGAAATCATCAATTGCCATGACTTACTATGGAAAGTGTGGGACCTCGTGAACCCCTCCACATATATGGTGAAATATTGACAAGCTCACTCATGAGCAGGAACAACATCTGCTGTGAGTTCATGAGTGCAGCAGATTTGTCACATCCAGAAAGCAGTATTTTGCAGCCCCACTATCCATCCTTCTTCTCTTATGTTCTTTCCACCCCTTCTTCTGTGAGGTTTCCAGAGCCTTGGAGTGTGTCTTATAGATGTCAGGGTTAGGGCTAAGCACCTCCTATTCTAATACTTGTCATCTTTACCATCTGTGCATCTATGTCTTCACCTTCTGTGCTCAAGGTTGAAAGTACTGATCTATGGAGCAAAGATATTTAGAAGGAAGTTTGACAATCTGTCTAACTAGGATAACCATAGCTATGGTCCCCACATAAGGGCCTAAATCCCTACCCATAGGCTTTTGGCCAGCTTTACTGCACCAGACATGATTTCCCTTCTGTGGAGCAGGCCTCAAATAGAATCAGACAGCAGTTGGTTACTCCTATAACTTTTCAAAAATTCTTATTTATTTATTTGCAAGCAGAGAGATAGAAAGAGAGAGAGAGAGAGAGAGAGAGAGAGAGAGAATGGGCACACCAGGGCCTCAATTTGCTGCAAACAAACACCAGATGCATGCACCTCTTTGTGCATCTGGCTTTATGTGGATCCTGGGGAATCGAACTTGGGTGGTTAGGCTTTGCAGGCAAGTGCCTTAACCATTGAGCAATCTCTCCAGCCCTCCTCGAAGAACTTTTATGCCACTTGTAGTTCCCTTCTTACTGTTGGGACAAACACCCAACCAGAAGTACCTTATGGGATTAAAAGGATTTATTTTGGCTTACAGTCCCAAATTGCCACCAACTGGGGAGCAAGAATTCATCGAATTTATTGGGGGAGCAAGCATTCATTGAATTAGGAGAAACCTAATTCAAACCATTATACCTGTTGAACCAGTGGGAACAACTTTCTTGCAAGTCAGAGTACACGGGGTCCACAGCTGTGCATGACTATTGATGAATTTCACCCCAGCAGGTTGCATAGCATCTTCTGGCGTGAAGAAAGCTAACTGGTAGAGATGAAGTTCCAGCTCAGCTCCAGATTGGTTTCTTTATGTTCTGCACTGAAGTATGTGTTGTTTTCAGCAATAGGGAATTGCCACCTAGTTTTGGTGGGCAACAAACAGCAGTGAGAATTGCCAATATTATTTGAAGAGATCTCTGTAGCCTTGTTAACCAACAACTGATTGGGCAATAGCTTATCCTGGTGTTTGGAATTTTCTATTAATACCCTATGTCCTCTAGGAGCAGTTTTATCCACCCATGTAGGAGAACATCATTTCAACACTTTTTAAAAAAAATCATATTTGACATTGGTCAAGTGGTAGGTTTCCATATAGCTTCTACACAGATCCTTAATTTTGGCTTATCTTCCAACCACCTCATTTCTCCTTATCTTTCCACCTCTATCTTTGCTTAAACCATTCCCTCTCCCTATTACTCTCCTCTACTTTTGTGTCCCATATATTCTACTATCTTCCTGCATAACTTTTCTTTTCTGCCATCCTGTAGCCCCTTTGTAGCTTCCTGGCCTCTATAGATATTCATTCTGACTTACAACCCCTAATCTAGAAATTCAAAGTCAGGATCCATGTATGAAAGAGAACATGCTGTGATTGTGTTCATGAATCTGGGTTACCTCACTGAGTATGGTCTTTTCAAGTTCCATCCATTTTACTGAAAATTTCATTTTCTTTGCAGCTGAATAAAAACTCCATTGTCTAGATGTACCACAGTTTCAGAATCCGTTCATCACTTGATGCAAGTGTAGGCTGATTCCAGTTCCTAGCTTTTATGAATGGAGTAGCAATAAACTTGCCTGAGAAAGTATGTCAGAAGTAGAGTGGAATTCTCAGTGCATATGCTCAAGAATAGTGTAGATCAGTCATAAGATAATTCTATTTTTATGTTTTTGAGAAACTTCACACTGATTTCCATAATGGCTACACCAGCTTGCTTCCTAAGAGCTTCCTCAAGAATGAATGCATGTTCCTCTTTCCACACATCCTCACCAGCACTTGTTCACATTTATTTTTGATGCTAGTCATTCTGACCAGAGTGAGATGGAATCTCAGGATGGTATCAATTTGCATTGCCTTGATAGCTAGGGAAGATGAATAATTTTTGCATATTATTTAGCCATTTGGATTTCTTCCTTTGAAAACTCTCTGATCAGTTCCATAGCCCACTTTCTGATTGGGTTGTTAATTCTCTGGGTGTTTCATATTTTGGGCTCTTTGTTTATTGTACTCATAATTCCTCTGTCAGATGTATAGCTAGCAAAGATTTTTCTCCCTTTCTATAGGCTGCCCCTTCACTTGTGTGTACAAAACTTTTTCATTTCATGTGGTCCCATTTGTCCATTGTTAATCTATTTCCTGAGGGACTGGAGTCCTATTTAGAAAATCCCTGCCTATCCCTATATCTTCTGGTGTGGTTCCTAATTTTTTCCTTAGCAGTTTCACAGTTTCAGGTTTTACATTGAGTTCTTTGATCCATTTGGAGTTGATTTTTATGCAGGGTAATAAATAGGGATCTAACTTCCTTCTTCTGCATATGGATATCCAGTCTTCTCAGCACCATTTGTTGAAGAAACTGTCTCTTCTCATATATATATATATATATACATATATATATATATATATATATATATATATACTTTTTTTTTTGCTTGTCAAAATTTAGGTGGTTGTAGTTGCAAGGATTGATATTTTGATTCTTAAGTATGTCAGTTTTGGTGCCAGTACCACACTGTTCTTATTATTATTCTATACTATAACTTGAAAACTGGTAATACTTCCATCAGTATATTTTTACTCAGAATTTCTTCAGTTATTTTGGTTCTTTTGTGTTCTGCATAAATTTTAGAATGACTTTTGTTGCATTTTGTGACAAATGATGCTAGAATTTTGACTGGGCATGCATTGAATTTGTAGATTGCTTTTGATAGGATGACTATCAACATGATATTAATTCTTCCAATCCATGAGCATGGGAGGTCTTTTTATCTTCTGGTGTCTTACTCAATTTCTTTCTTTAGTATTTTAAGTTATCACTGTAGAGGTCTTTAATTTCCTAGGTTAGGTTTCTTCCAAGGTATTTTATTTTATTTTTTAATTTATTTTTATTAGTTATGGACATACTTAGTATGTAAACAACACATGTTGGTACCATCCTTTCCCTCATCCCTGCCCCTTTTCTGAAGGAGCCCACCTCATTGGGGATGCAGGTCATCCCCATGGGGGTTGTGGGTCATGCAATGTGGGCGCAACAGTCCATTGTGGGGAACAGGCAATGCCTCTATGCTTAATGTCCCAACTTGTGGCTCTAACAATCTTTCTGCCCCCTCTTTTGCAAGATTCCCTAAGCCATGTTGGGTGTGTTTTAAGTCTACTTCAGTGATAGGCTCTTAGGAGCCTCTGGCTCTCTGCTCTGGTAGGTGTCAAGTGTCCTCAGTGTCTATCTCTTTCACCCTTGTGTTGATATCAGGTTCACCGAGAAAACAGCACTCTTGAGGCTACTGTGAATGGGACTTTTTTCCCATGGTTATCCCTTGTTATATAAAAAAGCTACTGATTTTTGTATGTTAATTTTATTTCCTGCCACTTTGCTGAAAGTGTTTATCAACTCTGGGAGTTCACTGGTGGAGACTTTAGGATCCTTTATGTATAGAACCATACAATCTGCAAATAAAGATACTTTAACTTTACCCTTTACTATTTGCATCTTTTTTGTTTGTTTGTTTGTTGTTTTGTTTTGTTTTGGGGTGTTTTTTTTGGTTTTTTTGAATTTTTTTTTTTCTAGGAAGGGTTTCACTCTAGCCCAGGCTGACCTGCAATTCACCATGTAGTCTCAGGGTGGCCTTGAACTCAAAGCGATCCTCCAACCTCTGTCTCCCAAGTGCTGGGATTAAAGGCGTGTGCCATCACCCCTGGCTACTATTTGTATCTTTTTTATTTACTTTTCTTGTCTTACTGCTGTAGGTAAGACTTCAAGTACTATGTTGAATAGGACTAGAGAGTGGGCACTTTGTCCAGTTTCTGATCTTAGTGGGAATGCTTCTAGTTTTTCTCCGTTTAGTATGATGTTGGCTATAGGTTTGTCAAATAGACCCTTTATAAAGCTGAGATGTGTCCCTTTCTGCCCTAACTTCTACAGAACTTTTATCATGAAGGGAAGTTGGATTTTTGTGTCTATGTTCACCGAGATTGTTCTATAATTTTCTTTTTTGGATATGTCTTCATCTGTTTTGGTATCAGAGTAATACTGGCTTCAAACAAAGAGTTTGAAAGTAATCCTACCCTTTCAATTTTATGGGATATACAGGTGTGGTAGCACAAACCTTTAATCACAGAACTCAGGAGGCAGAAGTAGGAGGATCACCATGAGGCCAGTCAGGGACTACGAGTGAGTTCCAGGTCAGCCTGGGCTAGATTGAAACCCCCACCTGAAAAAAGCAAAAGAAAAACATAACATCCCCCCCTTAACTTTATGAGATAGGTGGAAGAGTACAGGTTTTAGTTCTTTAAAAGTCTGGTAGAGTTCGGCTGTGCAATTGTCTGGATTTGGGCTTTTTTGGTAGGAGATTTTTTTAACTGTTTAAATCTTGCTACTCGGTATAGATCTGTCTATATTATTGATATAATCCTGGTTTAATTTTGGTATATATTGTATATCTAGAAATTCATCTATTTCTTTTAAATTATCTGATTTTGTGGACTACAAATTTTTGCAGTATGTCCATATGATTTATTTTTAAATTTTTGGCATCTGTTGTAATATCTCCTTTTCATCTCTAATTTTATTACTTTCAGTTGTCTCTTTCTTTTGGTCAGTTTAGATAAGAGTTTGCAAATCTTATTTATCTTTTCAAAGAACGAACTTCTCATTTTGTTGATACTTTTCTTGTTTTTTGTTTGTTTTTATTTAATTAATTTTTGTCCTGATTATAATTATTTTTTCCTGTTTACTATTTTGTGGTACAGTTTGTTATTATTTCTTTTCAGTGCTTTCTAGTGCAACATTAGGTTATTTTTATTCATTTGTTTGTGTGTACGTGTATGCCATACCACATGTGTGGAGGTAAGAGGATAACTTTGGAGTGTTTGGGCTCTACCATTTTTGAAGCAGAGTCACTTGCTGCTGCAATGAGTGACTGTCAGACTAGCTGGCCTGCAAGCTTCAGAATCTCTTCACTGTGTCTCTCATTGTGAAACGATGATGATCACAAATGCAACTTTGCATACAGATTTATGCACTTCCGGGGAAATTGAACCCAGGTAGAAAGCGTTTTAAGCAAGTGTCTTTAATCACTGAACAATCTCCTCAGCCCCAATTGTTACTTATTTGAGATCTTTCTGTTTTTATAATGTAAGCACATAGCATTATAAAATTTCTTCTTAGGACTACCCTCTGTATATCCCATGGGTTTTGTAATGTTTTGTTCTACTTTTCATTCAATTCTAGGATTTTTTTATTTCTATCTTGATTTCTTCAGTGACCCATTTATTAAGGAGTTTGTATATTTTCTAGAGTTGTTATTATTGTCGATTACTAGTTTATTTGCATCGTGATATGATAAACTACAAGGAGCTCTTTCAGTTTTACTACATTTGTTGAGACTTGCTTTGTGTGCTAACATGTGATCCATTTTAGAGTTAAGTTCAATGGACTGTTGAGAAGAATGCATATTCTATAGTTTGAGAATGGAATGTTATATAGGTATCTGTTAGGTCTGTTAGCTTTGTGATACCATTTTGCTCCCATATTTTTTGCTATTTCCTGAACAGTATTGTACAGAGGGTGCTATAGGGGTAGTGTGATTTAAGTAATCACACTGGACACTTTGGCAAATTTGAAAGTGGTGGAACCTGGGAGTGTAAGCTTCACAAGTGACTGAGACCACGGAGACCACTCTGAGGCAAAGACGGAAGCTTTTACTCAGGAAAAGCACAAGCTGCCAGGACTGACTCTCAAGAGCAGAGTACAGCCAACCTGAGATTCCACAGATAGTGGGCTTAATAGGGGTCTTCAGTTGGAGGAAGCTGAGGAAGGGAAAAGCTAAAAAAAAAAAAAAAAAAAGTTTTGCCAGGCGTGGTGGCACATGCCTTTAATCCCAGCACTTGGAAGACAGAGGTAGGAGGATCACCATGAGTTCAAGGCCAGCCTGAAACAACATAGTGAATTCCAGGTCAGCCTGAGCTAGAGTAAAACCCTACCTCAACAAAACAAAACAAAAAAAGTTTCTTTATGGGAGATCTAAGTTAGGCAGGGTGTGATACCAGGACAGTGAGTGACCAGGTGACTTATAGGAAATCATGACCTCTGGGGTGGGGGGCACTGTTAGACAGGAAGAGATAATGGCTGGGCAGTTCCTTGAGAAATGTGGACAACCCACTCACTTGTGTCTGTTGCCATCCTCCTGTCTTTGGTGACCTAACAGGGAGCTCCATCTCAGAGGACAGAAGCTTGAAGCCTTAGACCACTGTGCTTTTATTTTTCAGCTTTCAAAGCTCATTAAGTATCAACTGTTAGCTTAGCATAGATTATCATGAGCACTTTCTCACAACAGCATTTGCTATGCTATTTTGAGGCAAAGCAGATGTTTACAGAGAAAGAAGTAAGTTGGCCAGCAGGCTTTATGACCTGCAGCTGCAAGAACAAACTCCTTATCAGCCTGGAAGAAAGAAGTACTGAACTCCCAAATTTGCATCAGTGTATGCTAATTGGCTTTGCCATACCCCACATACCCAGATGCACAGTGACGCAAGTGTGCAATGTCTCACGTGCGCCCAAGGTGGCGCACGCATCTGGCATGCATTCGCAGTTGCTGAAGGCCCTGACGTGACCATTCTCTCTCTCTCTCTCTCTCTCTCTTTCTCTTTCCTCTCTCTCTCTCCAAAAAATAATAATAATAAAAATAAACATTCTTAATTTGAAGTACTTTGCATAGTCAAACTGCTGTTAGCACAGTTTCAGGCAGTGTGGTTATTGAAGGGTTAATGAAGCCCTGAAGTTGCTTAAGTGTTAATAAAATAAAGTTGCTGAGACTAGCCAGCCTGAAAGGTTTGGGAATGAAGGTTAAATTCCTTGGTAATAACATTTTCCCAGACTTTGGGCCCAAAAAAGAAACAAACACCTGTTCAGTGAAAAGCCACCATTCTATACAATTGCATATTCATATCCTGAAGACAATGCAGCTTAATCTTCAATGTTTTAATTGTACAGTCAGCAAGGGAAATGTTCTTGCTCCTATCATGCTTTCTCTGACCCACATCCTTGCTTACTTTTTTCTCACCCCTCATTTGTATAAAAATCTTCTCAGCTGTAAATACGCAACTACAGCCTCAAGCCGAAGAGGTCTTGCAATCACTTTACTGCATGACCTCAACAAAGCAGTCTATACCCATGCTAGTCTGGCTCCATTTCTCATTCACATCGCCCCAGTTAGTTCTAATCCTAACTCAGATATAACAGTTATCTCTGACAGTTTCTCTGTTTATTTTTGTCTGGTTCAATTATGTACTAGAGAGAGTGGTGGTATATTGAAGTCACCTACTATAACTATCTAGGAGCTGATGCATGATTTTATGATTAGTAGTAATTTTTTCTAAACTGGAATTTCCTGTACTTAGCACATATATATTCAGAATTATGAAGTCCTGTTGGTGGAGTGCCCCCTGATCAATGTGAAGTGTCCTTCTTCATCTTTTCTGACTGGTTTTGGTTTGATGTCTATTTTGTCATAACTTCAACTTCTGCTTTTTACTTGGTTCCATTTCTTTGGAAGGCCTTTTTCCATCATTTCACCATAAGTGAGTGTCTTGGAGAATGAGGTGAGTTCTTGAAGATATTGTTGATTCTTATTCTTGAGCATATTGATGGACCCAATTTTCTGATCCAGTCAGATAATCTATGCCTTTTGATTGGGGAATTCAGACCATTAACATTTAGAATTATTGTTTAAAAATATGAGTTAATTCCTGTCATGTTGATAATTTTGTAGTATTTGGTGTCTTCTTTTTTCTTCATTTGTTTGGTAACTTATCTAGCATCAGATTTTCACTCTAACTTCTTGTGTGTCTTTGTCTCTCTCTTAAGTGAGAAGTGATCTTTCTAGTACCTTCTGTAGAAATAGCTTAGTGGTCATTAGTCTCTTTAATTTGCTTTTATTGTGATTTTATTTCTATCTTCATCTACTATGAGAGATAATTTTGCTATAAATAGTAGTTTGGGTTGGCACTTGTGGTTCTGTAATACTTGAAATACATCATTCATCCTTTTCTGGCTTTTGGAGTTTACACTGAAAAACAGATTGTTATTCTGATGGGTCTGTCTTTGTATGGGACTTAGTTTTTCTCTCTTGCAGCTTTCAATATATCCTTTCATTGTTTTGTATGTTTCATGTTTTGCTACAATATGACATGGGGAACTTCTTTTTTTTATTATTTATTTATTTGAGAGTGACAGACAGAGAAAGAGGGAGAGAGAGAGAGAATGGGCACACCAAGGCCTCCAGCCACTGCAAACAAACTCCAGACGTGTGCGCCCACTTGTGCATCTGGCTAACGTGGGTCCTGGCGAATGGAGCCTCGAACCAGGGTCCTTAGGCTTCACAGGCAAGCACTTAACTGCTAAGCCACCTCTCCAGCCCCATGGGGAACTTCTTTTGTAGTCCTGCCTGTTTGGTGATTTGTATGCCTCTTTTGTCTAGATGGGCATTACTTTTCTTATTGTTGGGAAATTTTCTTCTATCATTTCATTGAAAATATTTTCTATTTCTTTGGCTCAAAGCTCTCTGTCTTCTTCCATGCCCAATTTTCATAGATTTTGTCTTTTCATGGCATCCCAAATGTCTTCCACATTTTGCTATTTTGGACTTGTCATTGGTTTTGATGCTCTGATTAATTTCTTCTACACTTCCCTTAAGTGCTTGTTCACACAGTCTGTTCTAGTGGCAAGGCTTTCCTAGGAGCTTTTTATTTGACTTTTTGCATTTTTAAATTCCTTTGGTTTTTCTATCTCTTTTAATATTTTTGGCATTTATATCTCTTTTTCAAGTTCCATTTTCATATCTTGGTTTAACTTTTTTATTTCATGTAAATATTTGGTTTCTCATAGAGTTCAGTCAGGCACTTGTTCATGCTATCTTTAAATTCATTTAGGTAATGAGCTTTATCAGTTGTTTTGAGCTTTCTGATTTCATTCAAGTGTTTACTCATGCCCTGTCCTTAAGTTCATTGTATATTTTTAAAATAATAATTATGCTTTTAAATTCTTTGGAATTTCCTCTAAATAACTCTTTTGCAAGAATTTTATTATGGAACTTGGCATTCTTGGTGGGAGTGTATTTTGTGTGTGTGTGTGTGTGTGTGTGTGTGTGTCCCTTGCTTTGCATTGGTATTTTCCCATTTGGAGATACTCTATTTTTCAGGAATGCTGAGGCTCACACAAAGCGGCAGTGATGTCAGAAGATGAGAATGAGCTTGGATGGAGTGGTGGGACCACACTTGGAGTGCCCATGTAGGCAGCAGGGGAAACATGCTGGTGATGGGACATGTGGTCAAACGATGCAATGTAGCATGAAATGGGATGATGTGGATTCACCCATGGTGAGGTGCATAGCATGCCTGGATGAGTGGGTGGGAAAAGGAAAAGGAGGGTGCCAGGAAGAAGCAGACTCACCTGCCAAATCATAGTGCCACTAAGCAGATGGTAGAGAAGCATGGGCATGGGCACTGGTGGGGCTAAACCAAGGAATGAGGATCTTACCCACATAGGAGTACTGCAACTATAGAGGTATGTATGCAGGTGGCAGAGGGTATATAGGGACTCATCAACAGCTGCATGAGATGCATAGACAGACAGGAGGGACTTGTGGTCACAGGTGCAGGAAGGCACAGAGGGAAGAGGAACTCATCCACTGTGGTGTGGCACTAGTAGGTGGGAGGAACACTTGGCATGTCCATAGCATGGAAAGGCATAGAGGATTGATGAACTTACTTACAACAGTATGGCACTATATAGCAGGTAAGAGGGACTTCCAGCATGGGTACAGGTTGAGGAGAGTGTGGGAAAGGGCCTCACCAGTGCAGGAGCATGTAGAAGAATGTGAATAGGAATAGGGATTTCACCTGAAGCAGTGTAAGGTGAGTATTCTTGAGGGAGAGACTCATGGGTCAGGAAACAGATCAGAGAAGATGTGCAGGAGCAGGGAACTCACCACCAGCAGCATGACACTACTGGGTCGTCAGGAGAGAGAGACTCACTGGACCAGGAGGAGAAGGCACAGAGGAGCAAGAAAGTCACCTGCAGAGTCATAACATTACTAGGCAGCCAGAAATAATAAATAGGTGGGCACAGGTTTTCAAGGTGTGGACAAATGGAGAACCAACCCACAGTGACATGGCACTACTCAGAATATTTCTACAACAACCTATATCTTCTAGGAGTGTCATTATCACACAGAGCATTTTTGTTCAAACATTTTTAAATTATATTTTTAATTAGCTAGCAAAGAAGTAAGTTTCCATTGCTTTTTCATACTTCTTCAGTTTGGGTTAACCATCCTACCACCCCATCCTCTCTTCCAAATGTTCACTCCTACCTGCACTTGAGTGTTTCCACACCAAGTACATTGCCTCTCTACTTTCATACCACATGTGTTCTACTATCCCCTCCTCTTAAGCCCTCTCTCATCCATCCCCTTTCTTACTTCATAGCAATTTATAAGAATCTAAAACTTCAAGGGTGGATCTGCATATGAGAGAGAATGTGATTTTTTTTAACCTCACTTAGTGTGTTTTCCACCTCCAACTATTTTCCTATTAATTTCATAATTTACTTTTTCTTTAAAGATGAACAAAACTCCATTGTGTATATGTACTACATCTTCAATATCCATTCATCAGTTGATGACCATCTAGCCTGATTCTATTTCCTAGCTATTGTGAATAGAGCAGCAACAAACGTGACGCAGCAGCTGTCTCTGTGGTAGGAGGTAGATTCCATAGAGCCTCGGAGTGGTGTACTAGTGCGATCTGCCACTTCTTTTTCCTCCTATTCACCATGCTTTCTTTTTCTTAACCCTCCCTTCTACCTCCTCCTCCCCTCAATCTTCCCACTCCTATTCCCACTTAAAGCTTTCTACCACCAATCTACTATACCTTTTTCTTTAGCCTCCACACTGGCCCATTTCTGAATTCCTGGGCTTTACAGATTATTATTCCAACTTTGATAAAACTCTAACAATTCAAATTAGAATGGCTATATGAGAGAGACCATGTGACATTTATCTTTCTGGGCATGAGTTATCTCATTTTGTATGTTTACAAGATCCATCAAGTTTCCTGCAAATTTTAAATTTTTATTTTTCTTCATAGCTGAAAAAAATGACCAATGTGTATATGTGCTATATATTTATAATCCGTTCATCAGCTGATAGGCATCTAGCTGATTTCACTTCCTAGCCATTATAAGTAGAGCAAAAGCAAACATGGATAGAGTGTAGAGTCCTAAGGGCAGGAGAAGTATAACTTGGTCTTATGGTACTTCTATTTTTAGCTTATTGAGAAAACTCCACACTGATTTCCCTAATGGCTGTACCAGCTTTCACTCCCACCAACAGTGACTTAAGACTTCCTCTCTCCCCACACATCCACAGGCATTTGTTTTCTTAATGATAGTCATCCTGGTCAGGGTGAGATAGAATCTCAAGCTGTTTCAAATTGCATTTTCCTAATGGCTATGGATATTAAAACATTTTGTTTAATATGTATATACCATTTGTATTTCTTCATTCTCTGTTCAATTACATAGCCTGGTTTTTGTTTGAGCTGTTTGATTTCTAGTTGTTTATGTTTCACTTGTTTGTTTATTCTAGATATTACTCTTCTGTCAGGTGTATGGTTGGAAAAGATTATTTTAAATACTTTTTTAGCTTTTATTTATTTACTTGAGAAAAAAACACACAGAGAGAATGGGCTCACCAGGACCTCCAGCTGCTTCAAATGAACTCCAGATGCATGTGCCACCTGTCCATCTGTCTTATGTGGATCCTGGGGGAATCGAACCTGGGTCCTTCAGCTTTGCAGACAAATGCCTTAACAACTAAGCCATCCCTCCAGATTTTTTTTCCCATTCTGTAGGCTACCTTTGTGCTCAATTATAAGTTTTCATTGCTGCACATTTTTTTTCTTTTTTAAATTTCATGAGGTCCTATTTGTTGATGTTATTTCATGGACAACTGGAGTCCTGTTCAGAAAGTCCTTACCTACACCTATATCTTGAGGCATTTCCTTTGCTTTTTCCTCTAGCACTTTCAGTTTCATGTTTTACATTGAGGCCTTTGATTCATTTGGAGTTGATTCTTGTGCATGGAAAGAGATAAAGATCTGTTTTCCTTCTTCTATATGTGTGTATACATATATGTATATGTATATATATATATATACATATACATATACATATACATATATGTATAGTATAATGTCTTTATTATGCTGAGATGCGTTCATTCTATTCCAATTTCTTCAGAGCTTTAATCATGAAGTGTACTTTTGTCAAATGCTTTTTCTGAATCCATTGAAATGATTGTGTGATTTTTGTCTTTCAGACCACTCATGTAGCATATTACATTTATCAGTTTGCATCTCTTGAGCCCTCCCTGCATCTCTGGGATAAGTCCAAAGTGAATGTTCTTTTGGACATGTTTCTGTGTTTGCTTTGCAAGTATGTTGTTGAGAAGTTTTATATCTGTGTTCATCAAGGAGTTTGGTCTACATTTTCTTTTCTTTTTTTGTTGCTGATGTGTCTTTATCTGGTTTTGGTAACATGTCAGTACTGGCTTCACAAAAGGAGTTTAGTAGTGTTCCTTTTTTTTCCTATTTTATGCAGCTGCTTGAGAAATATTGATGTTAGTTCTTTTTTGAAAGTCTGTTAAAATTCCCCCAGTTAACCCATCTGAGTCTGGGCTTTTTATACTTGGGTGATTTTTTTAATAGCTCCTTTGATCTCACTGCTTATGTGTGCTTAAATGGTTTATCTAATTTTGGTTTAATTTTGGTAGATCAAATATGACTAGAAATTTATCAATTTATTTTAGATTTTCCAATTTACTTATATATGTTTTTTAAATATGTCTTTTTGATTTTTTTGAATTTCATTTGCATTGTTGTAATGACTTCCTTTTCATCTCTAACTTTGTTGATCTGGGTCTTTTCTGTTTTTTTTTAGTTTACTTCTCTAAAGATTTATCACTTTTGTTTATTTTCAAAGAGCCAATTTATTGCCTCATGAATTCTTTGTATTTTTTCCAATTTCATTAATTGCTTCATGGATTTTTATCATTTCTTTTGACCTACTGATTTTGGGATTGGTTTGTTCTTCCTTTTCCAAAGCCCTAAGATATAACACTAAGTTATTTATTTGAGATCTGTCTGATTTCTTAATATAGGCATTAAGAGTTTTAACCTTCCCTTTTAAGGTTGCCTTCATTGTATCTCACAGGCTTTGGTATATTGCGTTTTCATTATCATTTGATTCTAGGATTTTTAAAAAATTTCTGCCTGGATTCTTTCAATAAGCCAATCGTCATTCAACAGTATATTACTTAATTTCCATGAGCTTGTTATTTCTATATTCTCTTGCTATTGATTTGTATTTTATTCCATTTTGGTCAGATAGAATAAGAGAAATTATTTCAATTTTCCAATATTTATTGAAATTTGCTTTGTGTCACAATATAGGATCGGTTTTAGAGATTGCTTGATAAGCAAGTGGGAGGAATGAATAATCTGCCTGTGTGGAAGGAATGTGCTGCAGGTGTCTGTTTTGTCCATTTTATCTATGATATCATTTAATCCATCTGCTTCTCTGTTTATTTATTTAACTTTGTGCTGAGATAATCTGTAACTTGCTGAGAATAGGATATTGAAGTCTCCCACTACTGTTGTGCTATGGCTAATCTGTTATTTTACATCTGGTAGTTGGTTGAATGAAATTGAGTGCTTCCATGTTTGGTAATATATGTTTAGAAATATATCTTCTTGCTGGATTGTTCTCTTAGTACACATTAACCTTTTTACCTCTTCCCAGTAATGTTGGTCTGAAATCCATCTTGTCACATATTAGAACAGTGACATCTGCTTGTTAGCTAGCCTTGTTTGCTTAAAATACACAAAGTAGTGTTTATATTTTATAGTGAGGTGATTTTTCTTGGAGGCAAAAATAAATCAAAAATGATACTGCCTTTTAATCCATCTGCTAGTCTGTTTTTAACTGATGAATTAATACCACTTGTATTCAGAGTTATTATTGAAAATGTGTATTAATTCCTGTCATTCTTGTTTATGTTGGAGTGCTTGATGTTTTTCTAATCCTCTCATATAAACTATTAATTAAGCATGGTTATTCTTTTCTATGACCTCATATATGTGTTTTTTTCTTCTCTTCTGCTCAAATAAGTTTTTCAAGTATTTTCTTGTAGACCTGGCTTAGTGGTTATTAATTTCCTTACCTTGTTCCTTTAACTTGCTAGGTTTAGTAGTCCAGGTTGATATTGGTCTTTCAGAATTTGAAATGTATCATTCAAAGATCTCAGGCCTTTGAACACTTCAGGTGAGAAATCTGGCATTATTCTTCCATGCCTGCCCTTTTAAGTAATTTAGTGCTTCTCTCTTGCTGTTTTCAATATATTTCCTTTGGTCAAAATATTTAATAATTTAATTAATTAAAATATAACAGGTGTGGTTCTTTTCTTGTCTTATTTGGTATTCTAAATGCCTCCTCTATCATTACTAACATTTCTTTCCTGAATTTTGTAAAATTTGACTTATTGTGTTTTCAATTTGCAGTATTTTGGATTGGTTTTCATTTATTATCTCTTCACTCATATCTTGTGTCAACCTCTTTATTTCACTCAGCTGATTTCCTGTGGGTTTTTTTTTTTCGAGTTTCTTCAGGAGTTTGTTTTCTTCTTGATTTCTTTGAACATACTTATAATCATTGTTTTGAAATCTCTGGCATTTTGTATAATACATTCTCACTCTGGGCCATTATTGAAGGATTCATAATTTTTTAGAGAGTTTTGTTGTCTTGATATTTTATTTTCCTTATATTACTGTGTTGAGACTTGTGAATTTTGGGCTATTTCATTTCTTGAGTTTTCTGTTTGTCACCTATATTCTCATGTAGTTCAGAAATTACATCCTCAGTCTGGGAGCTCAAAATGCCTGCTGTGTTCTTACATGACTCCCAGAGTAGATTACTAACAGCAGGAATGACCCTAGATGGTGGATATGCATGATATGCAAATGTCATAGCAGAAAATTAACCACATTGGTCCTTTTGACATCAGTCACTGCTGGTGGATAAGCCAGCGAATATGGATGGCATATGCTAGGATTCAGTTTCTTAAACATGTGAAGGTTGCAGGGTGGATTAGGATGAGGAGTATTATTAACTTTAAAAAGATGGAGGTGGCAAAATATCTGGGAGGGAAAAAGTTGGATACTGTTAGCTTTCACAGATTTTAGAAGTGATCAAGGCAATGAAAGTTTTCGTTATGGAATGCAAAGAGGAGGTGCCAAGAAGGTGAGAATGTGGAAAATAGATTTTAATAAAAGGGAAACTATATGAGTTGTACATTGGGAAGAGTAGTAGAGAGATCATAAATAGTATACTGGGTGAAGAAAAACACAAAGCAATCCCTAAATTCAACTGAGCAATATGCCTCTACAAACAAAACTGTAATGAGATATATATTCAGGAGTTAAGATTAATAAAAGTAGCTCTAAAAGATAAACTAGAAAATGACAAAAGTTAACATTGTACAAAGCATCAAAACATCTAAGTGTGTTAAATGCATATCAGTTGTTTTAAAAGAAAGTTCTTTGAACTCACTGCAGTGAGTTCAAAGCCACCCTGAGACTACATAGTTAATTCCAGGTCAGCCTGGGCCAGAGGGAGACCCTACCTCGAAAAAACAAACAAAGAGCAATAACAACAAAACTCTTGTTGTTTCAGGCACTACTGAGATCTAGTGCTGATGTGAAATCATGAGATCATCTTCTGGGGATCTGATTTGGTGACCTATTTCAGAAGTCCATTGAAGAACAGGTGGCAGACAGAATGTAAGAGCCAAAGGAACAGTACCACTCCTTACAATTCAACTGCCCAGACAGAAATTGGCCTCCATGACCTCACTGTGCCTAGCAATACCTTCACAAGACCCTCATAATAGGAGAAAAAGATGATGACATCAAAATAAAAAAGAGACTAATGGAGAGAGGGAGAGGATATTATGGAGACTGCTGTTGCGAAGGAAAGAAGAGGGAGAGGAGGGAAATAACATGGTTTATTATCTAGCGTCTTGGATTTGAACAATGAATTTACAAAAGGAGTCTGTACTACTCGTACTTCTTGGGCCCAAAAGCAAGGAAGTACTCAACTAATTCTGAAAAACTCTCAGAAGGACTCAGGAGACAACCTGAAGGAGATTGAATTTTCTGGATATGAGCCAATTTAAATATCAAAATAAATAATTAATGTAACTTATTGAATAAAATATGAGCATCCATGCTGACATCAGTAAGTAAAAATTTTATAAAACAACTGCACAAAGAAATAAAGAAAGATGATTTTTACAGAATCTAAAAAAAAAAAAAAAAAAAGTTCTTACAGTGGTAAATCATTCTGTCTTGTTTTGAATTCCTTCCTATGATATTTTGCCCTAGGCACTTGCCCTGAAACAGGAGGGCAATTTGCACTTCTAGTTAAGACCTTTAGAACCATATGTGAGGAATAGATAACTCCAGTGTAAAGCAGATCAGTTACATTTTGGAGTGAATTTCTAGTTCACCTGTGCTGGTTTGAGAAGTCAGTTCCCTCCTTGGCTTACTCTCAGCTTGGCTTGGTTCAGCTGGCTACCTGTGATATTGGGGAGGGGCAAGTAGAAACCCTTGTCTTCCAGGCAATTCTGTACTATGAGGGGAGGGGAAGTTGTGACCTGTTGCCTGGTGGTGTTCCCACAAAGCTCAGCAGGTCCCCCATTCCTATCCTTCAGGGTCTTCTGGTCTTGAAGAGCAGAGTCTGTGTGAAAGAGGCATTGGTCCCACAGTTTCCATTAGTCTCACCTTGCAGGTATGTGAGTCAATCCAGGTTGATTTACAGAAATTATCTCCTGCTTCTCCACAGAGATCTCTCCTGGCTTAATAATGAAGTTCCTTTACATATCTTGTCTTTTACAGAAAGAGAATATTGTATATTATCTTGTCTCATTCCTCTTTTTTTTTGGTGAGGTTCCTATTATGTCATCTTATTCAGAAGTCATACTTTAAAAATTTATGGATTTTTTAAAAACTTATTTACTTTATTTGGGCATGTTGGGGGATGCAGTCGGAGTTTTCTGTATTTACCTTCTTTGAGGCATGCTTTTTTCTGCTGCTAATGAGTCTGGCAAGAGTGGCTTAATGTGGTCTTGGAGAATAGAACCCAGTCTGGAGAGCTTTGCTACCAAATGTTTTAACCACTGAAACATCACTCCTGGAATTATCTTTGATTTTAAAAATTGTACACAGCTAATAGTTTAATTTTTTTTCCAGAAAAGCATTCTATATAAATGTTGCTACAAATTTCTACATTAACTTAAAGATATTCATCTGTTCATGTGAATTCCCAATTCAGATGACATTCAAGGTTCCTCTTTCCCATCACAATGTACAACACCTTACAACTTTCTAAAATATTTCCTGAGTGACATCTTAAGGCCATTTAATTTGCTTGCAGTTAGTCATAAAATCCTGGCAGACCTTTAAACTCACCTATTCTCAATTCTATGATCTTCAGCAGTGTTTGCTTTGACTGAGCCACTGGAAACAAAGTGATCTCATCACACAAACTCTTTTTAATATTCATAGTTTTAGATATTTTGAAACTTATTCCCTGATCAATTTCTTATCCCTCTCTCAAACTGTCCCAAAAGAAAAGTGATCCTCACTTTGAATGCCATAGGAGGAAAAGGCCTATATGACATGTCAGAGAAAGTTCTTTTACACAAGACCCATCTTGGAGACAGGCCCAAACAAGTCTCTAACACAACTACTTTTGCTGGTGACTACCAGTGGACAAACATTCCTATTCAAAATTGCCTGAATGATCTTGAAGAACACTCCCATAATATCTGCCAAAGCATCAAACTGGAGGATGAAATTGTTTCAAACTCCTCTATGAATTTTTCATTTTATAAATCATCCAGAATTGCTATCATAAAATTAATAGTTTCTCTGGTAAAACCCAGCATCTCCATTTTATCTCCAACTTTATTCCCCATGGAATGGACATTTTAAGCTTACAAACTCTACAGTTGGTACTAAGTTGAGGAAAGTTACTCTGATTCCCAGTTTGTATGAATTATATAAACCACCCACCAGAAGATATTTAGAAATAACACCCCGGGAAGGCCTTTCACATCTGTCTCACAAATTACCTAGCTGATCTTGAGAAAAAATGGTGAGCAACAGGTAGTGAAACTTATGACCCATTCACACTTCAAAACATGGTTGTTTTCATTTTCTGAGCCACTCAGAAAAATCCATGCATAGAAATGGAGTGACATGAAATGAGAGTTTTTTTCCTATGAAATGCAACTTCAAGCCAAGACGCAAAACCTACCTCAACAAGAGTTTCCTGTTGCTTCCCAGCACACAACTTTCTGAACACATATGCTACAATAGATTTCTTGATGCTATCAGGCCCTCAGATGATTTCCTTTTCATGTCTTGGATCCATTATGATATTAATAAGTGCCTCAAAGGACCACATATTAAAAGCTCAGTCCCAGCCCAAGGTAATGTTATGATATGACTGAACCTTTAGAAGGCGGGACATTGGGACATGATGTTAGACTTAAAGGGAACAGTAACACTCTGCTTCCCCACTCTTTGTTTTCTGGCCGCTGTGAAGAACTCCCATCATGAGATCCTGATCACCATAGGACCAAACAAAATCAAGCTAGCCACCATGGACTGAAGTCTATGAGACTACTAAATGAAAATAAACATTTGTATTTTAAATGTTTCTTTTATCTAGAATTTTGTTGTAGTCATAGAAAACTGACTAATTTGAGAGCCAATTTCTGTAAACTACTTCTGCCTACTTTTCCTTCTACAGTAAGTTCTGGGAGACTCTGTTCCTTCTTAGAACTATGAAATCTCTAGTTATATCAGCTTCAGAGTTTGATGCATCTATTATGTTCATGTTAATCTTTTCCTTTTTAATTAACTTTCATCTTTTCCTTTTTAATTAATTATTTTAATATATTATTTATTTATTTTCAAGCAGAGAGAGAGAGAGATTGAATGCCCATGCTAGGGCCTCTAGTCACAACTGAACTCCAGATGCATGTGCCACTTTGTGAATCTGGCTTTATGTGTATACTGGGAAATAGAACCCAGGTCATTAGGCTTTGCGGGCAAATGCCTTAACCACTGAGTCATCTCTCCAGCTCTATTGGTGAGTTTTAAGTGACCACAGTATCTGTTGCCATCTCCCTAATGCTGGTTGTCAGGTTAGCACTGAGAGCAGTTCTCATGTTAAAATTGCCACTTCCTCTGCAATGTCTCCTAGGCCACTGGCAAATGTGATAGAAACAGTAGAAGTTGTCTATCTTTTTTTGTTGTATTGATGGATGGATCTTGGATCTCTTCAGTATTCTTTACTATCTGTAAAATAAAACAGAATCACCAATCAAACATGAAAGCAGCTTGAATTAAAAGGAATAAACATCATTATTTGAGAGACTTTTGGATGTGCATACCCATTCTTATTACCCAAAGAGCAGTGGGGTGAGTGGGAGCTTCTTTCTGGAGTCTATGAGTTTCCTATCCATGGGATTTTGGCTTGGTTCTATCCCATTGAGCAGGCCTCATATCCAATTTGATGACAGTTGGTTACCCCACAGGGTGTGTGCCACTATTGCATAGGTGTGTACTTCATGTCTGGCTATTTGATTTTGTTGCTTAAAGGATCTCCTGCTTGTTTGTACTGTTGGTGACCTTTCCACTACTATGAGGGCTAGCCAGGAGGAAACTATCTTCCCTCTCAGTTCTAGTGTGTTCTATTTTCTAATGTTCATTCCATGAAAAATGTTTCCTCACATAATTCTGGATATTTTGTAATATTGATGTCTGTTTTACATAGTTTTCCTAAAATTTTTGAAGGTTTAGAAATGTATGCTTCTTTTTCTTAAATTGATAATTTAGACTAAACAAATTGGACACAAATCTATTTTTGTTTGTTTTCTTTTCCAAGGTAGGGTTTCACTCTAGCCCAGGCTGACCTGGAATTCACTATGTAGTCTCAGGATGGCCTTAAACTCATGGTGATCCTCCTATCTCTGCCTCCCGAGTGCTGGAATTAAAGGCGTGCGCCACCACATCCGGCACAAATCTATTTTTATTATTCAAAAAGGAATTCCATTTCCCCTGCTTGGGTTGGAAAGTATTGACTCCTGAGAGATGGTATTTGAGATGAAGGTCCAGGGATGAATCTGGCCAGAGTGTGCAGGTGGTTATATGAATAGAGAAGCATCTTCCTTTTTTTTTATTTTTATTTTTGGTTTTTTGAGGTAGGGTTTCACTCTAGCCCAGGCTGACCTGAGATTCACTATGGAGTCCCAGGGTGGCCTCGAACGCACAGCAATCCTCCTACCTCTGCTTCACGAGTGCTGGGATTAAAGGCGTGCACCACCATGCCCGGCGCATCTTCCATTTTTGATGGCAACCAAATAATTCTAAGAAGCCTTGCCTTTCATCTATGGTATTTATTGCTTCATTTCCAGCTCTAATTCCCAGCTGTCACTCATGGTTTGGCCTTGTCACCAATCTGTTTTACTTTTGGACTGTCCACATTCTCCACAGAATGACCCCTGGTGCCAGGGGAAGTCGTCAAGCAGAGGGAATGTTTCCAAGGAAAGATTTTTACTAATTATCCTGGTAGTTGATTTTTTGCATCTTTGACTTACTTTCACAGTTCTTTGGAGATATTTAGGAATAAAGGTTTTCACATAATGTATCTTTCCTCCAATGTGTTTGAAATACGTTCTTTCAGCTCTGATTCCTTCAGAATTGCAGTCTCCTGAGATTTCTGCTCCAATTATTGCTGCATTTCATATGTTCCCATCACTGTTAGGATTGATTTGATTTAAAAATGCATTTTTGAGTTCCAGAGTAAAATTTGAGACAGAAGAGGAAATATCAGCAAGTGCTGAATCCTCAGACTTAAAGAGAACTTTCCATTTCAAGAGTTTACTGAATCTTGTCAGCAGAAGACAATGTTTGGTGGAGATGCTGGATTTTCTTGGTCATCATCTATGTCTTCATCATGGGTTCACTTTATCATCTTCATTTCTCTCTCCACATGTATATGTATATAACTGTATGCATATGCACATATTTACATCATACATACATATCTTTTCCAAAGTTTAACATAAATCTTTTAAAGTATTACGATCTTTATTTTTATAGATGAAGAATTTCAGTTGAGGCTTCAAGATTTTTGAGTAACTCAATCTAACATAAACTAATTAAGAAATTTGTGGTACAGTTTATCCAGTGTCTGTATACATATATATATGTGTATATATGACTTGCCCCTACTATCCAGGAGCTCTTATTGTTTCATAATGATATTTTATTCTTTTCTGTCATTGGTACCTAACAATGGCTTATATATACAGCATGTATTCAATGAATCTTCAAAACCAATAAGATCTATTTTCAGAGCTTTCATTGTTTCAGTCAGTTCCTACCACCAAAGCAAAATTTGTTTCTGTTGTATGTAGTTCAGACCTCATTCTCTCCCAATGCAATATAAAGAAACTATTATATAATCCTCTCCCTCCAACCTACAATGTCAACTAAAAAATAAGTACTATGGACAACTGTCTCAGCAGTGAGTTCAAGTATCAGGTTTACTCTTTGATTTTTCTAGCCATTTCCTTTAGTGCTCCTCAAGCTTAATATAAAACTTTTCTATGGTAAGTACATATACAAATAGAATGCAAGGTCAGAAGCACCAACCTTGGTAAACACAGTGCCAAGGGCTTTAAACAGGGGTTGCACCAACTACTGGAATTTGCCAGTATGTGATCATGTTTAAAAGACACTGTTTTCACAAATCAATTAGTATTATGGCTGGAAAAAAGACAGCATCTTCAACAAATGGTGCTGGACAAACTGGATAACCATAAGCAGGAAACTGAAACTTGATCCACGCATTCCACCATGCATTACACTCAAGTCCAAATGGAACAAAGACCTCAATATAAAACCAGAAACTCGAATACTACTAGAGAAAAATTTAGGAAGTACTTTCTATGATATAGGAATGGAAAAAGACTTCCTGAACAAAACCCCAGGAGCTCACGATCTTAAACAGTCGCTCAGCCAATGGGATCACATGAAGCTGAAGAGTTTCTTTACAGACAAGCATACAATAAGCAAAGCCAATAGATTACCCACAGAATGGGAGAAAATATTTGCAGGTTATCCAACTGATAGAGGCCTAATCTCCAGAATCTACAAAGAACTCAAAAATCTAAACAGTAAGAAGCCAAACACCCTACTCACAAAATGGGGCAAAGAGCTGAACAGGCAGTTTACAAAGAAATACAAATGGCAAACACACACTTAAGAAAATGTTCATCATCCCTAATCATCAGAGAAATGCAAATTAAAACAACCATGAGATTCCACCTTACCCCAATAAGGATAGCAAACATCAAAAAATCAATTGAAAATAAATGCTGGCAAGGATGTGGAGAAGTAGGAACACTCATCCACTGTTGGTGGGAATGTAGGATGGTACAACCACTTTGGAAAGCAATATGGAGATTTCTGAAAAAGCTGAGTATAGAGATACCAACAGACCCAGTTATTCCCTTACTGGGCATCTACCCTAAAACCTTCAAACCACAGGCTAGAGAGATTTGCTCAACCATGTTTATAGCAGCTCAATTTGTAATAGCTAAGAGCTGGAATCAACCCAGATGTCCATCACTAGAAGAATGGATAACTAAGATGTGGTATATCTACACAATGGAATTCTATACAGCAGTAAGAAAAAATGACACAATGAAATTTGAGGAAAAATGGTTGAACCTGGAACAGATCATTCTCAGTGAACTTACCCAATCACAGAAAAAAAATCACCACATACTCTCACTCATCTACAGCACCTAACCTGAATCTACCCAAGATACGTTACATACCTAGCAAGCATCTCATGGACTAGACACTAGGATGGATGGGGAGGGAAGGGAGGGCATCGAAGGGGTGGGGAACACAAATCTAGACCCAAACGGCAATGGTACCATAAAATTCTGCTTCCTAAAAGGCAGATCAAATGGCTAAACCTTCACCAGGCCCTTATAGGGAACACCTGAACCACAAGACACTGGAGAGGGTAGGGTCAAGACTAACCTTAATCTTCTACATATTCCCTCCCTCTCCCTCCCTCTCTCTCTCTCTCTCTCTCTCTCTCTCTCTCTCTCTCTCTTCTCTCTAACTCTTGTATATTAGTTATCTTTTTCCTCATTTTCTTAGTGGGCACTGACCTGTAACTCCCAGCACCAGCATGGGGCTATCATCCACAATGAGCTTTTGATCAGAGAGACCTACAAGGTTTCCTATAAGACAGACAGATTTCTGTCAGAGTACTTGATGATCCACCAAAGGTTAGTGATAAGACCCTACTGCTGAAGACACCTTATGTGGTTGACATGCAAAATGGAATGGCATGGCTGGAAGTTAGAAGAGAGTCAGTCCCCAGACAGTAAGTGCGTCTAGTGCCAGAAGCTGCTACATGGGCGACTGGGGGAAAATGACCAATATCTGTCCAAGCAACTCATGGTCTAACCTACTTAGCAGCAAATAACTTGTTGTGACGCCCACACAAGTGCAATAGTGGCACACAGCCATGGTGGGGTACCAACTGCTCTTAATTTGGCTAACTGATCTCCTCAGTGGTATGGGACCCATAGTTGGAGCTGGGAAACAAGTCAGAACCAGGTCCAAACATAAGCCCACTCTCCAATATCAAGCTACCATCAATCATGGCCTACAAGAGGGCCTACACCTAGTAAATTCTCTATAAAAAAGTAAGGGTTATCTCATTTGTCCTGGTGCTAACTTACTCTCTGTTGGAGAATCTGCTTCTCTTTTTCAGATAGATGTAGATCCTAAGGAGAGAGCCACCCCATCATACCTCAAAAGGGCCCCAGCTAAAACTAAGAAAAATTGGCAAAACAAGCAAGGGTGTTGTTTTCCTGATGAACCGGATACCAGCACAAGGGGGAAGGAGATCAACACAGAGAGAAAAATCAACTCCTACCAAATCAGAGAGCCAGAGCCTCAGAGGCCCCCAACACCTCATCACTGAAGCAGACCAAAAATGAACCCAACATGGCTCAGGGAAATTTTGCGGAAGAGGGGGCAGAAAGAATGTCAGAGCCACATGTTGGGTCATGATATGCAGAGACATTTAGCTTACCCATAACTGTGGGCTAACTCCACAATGCATGACCCATATACCTCCACAAGGAGGGGCCAGGTCACGGATGAGCCTAATAATGGTACCAAAATGACTGTATTTGCTGAATACAAAACTAATTAATAAAGAAAAAAAGAGAAAAAAAGAATAACACAGAGAGTGCCCTAAACACACTCCTTCTCTGTGCTCAGATCCCATTAACAATCATGGCTCTAGCCCTGTAAATTAGTGCACCAATGACAGGAACCACTGAGAGGTGACACTGTATCCATGGAAACCCTGATGCCTAGCTGGGAACCCAGTGGATCTTTGTAAAGATAGTGGCAGCATTTAACATCTGCAATAGTTCAAGCACAAAGGAGAGTCCCCCATGGGATTCCTCCAGGAGTTTTTGCAGGAAGTAGGCTTCATAGGGAACTATAGTCATCTTCCAAGAGATTAGGGAACGAACCAACATAATTTTAGAGTTAATATTAATGACATCACTTTATCCCCAGCTCTTCAGGAGCTATGACTTCACTTCCTCTGGGTTTTTGTTGTTGTTGTTGTTGTTTTGTTTTGTTTTGTTTTGTTTTTTAAGGTAAGGTTTCACTCTAGCTCAGGCTAACCTGGAATTCACTACGTAGTTTCAGGGTGGCCTCGAATTCATGGTGATCCTCCTTCCTCTGCCTCCCAAGTGCTGGGGTTAAAGGCATGCACCACCACGCCAAGCTTTTTTTTTATTAAGTAGAAATTTTGTATGGACACATCATGTGTTGGTACCATCATTTCCCTCTTTCTTGACCCCACTCCACTGAGGGCCTTCTTTAGTGAAGCAGTGGGTTATGAGTTGTGAGACCAGCAGTCAGTCATTTAGGGGGAAGGAAGGGGCAATACCTCTGGATATTCCAACCTATCCTGTGGCTCTTACATTTTTTGTGCCCCTTCTTCCACAAAATTCCCTGAGCCTTGGTGAGTGTGATTATTTGGCACATTTTGAGTATCTGCAGTGTCTGTCTCTATCACACTGGTGCAGGTTGACAAGCTCACCATGGAAACATTACTCATCTCACCAATTCCTCTGTGGTTTCAATGGGCCTCAGCAGCTATGCTAGGGGTGGTTCATCTCATGTCAGGGAATCAGCTGTCTATTCCTGTCTTGTTGATAGATTTTGGTTGTCCTCAGTTCTCACTGTTTTCTGAAAAAGTAAAACAGATTCTGTAATGAAAGGTGAGATCAGGATAGCTTAAAGAGGATAAGCATTACTAATTTAGAGAGGTGGTATTTTTGTTTGTTTGTTTTTTTGAGATAGGGTTTCATTTTAGTCCAGGCTGACCAGGAACTCACTATGCAGTCTCAGGGTGGCCTCAAACTCACAGCTATGCACCTACCTCTGCCTCCCAAGTGCTGGGATTAAAGGCGAGCACCACCATGCCTGGCTCAATTTAGAGAGATTTTGATGGGTGTAGACTCACTTTTGGCCAAAGACTAGTAGGAGCTTATCACCGGAGTCCATACTCTTGGTCTCCATAGTATTCTGAGTTGGTTCCCAGTTCCAGCTATGGGTTCCTTGCCACTGAGCTCATATCATAATCATGGTATTAGGGAAATGTAAATTAAAGCCCACAATGAGTTACTACTTCACATCCACTAGCTTGGCCATTCAAAGAGGACAAGGGTGGGGGATGAGGAAGAGAGAAAGAAAAGAAGGAAAAGGACAGAGAGGGAGAAGGTGGAGAAAGATTTGAGTGAGGCTACAAGAAATTGAAACCTTGCCGGGCATGGTGGTGCATGCCTTTAATACCAACATTCGGGAGAGAGATGTAGGAGGATCGCCGTGAGTTCAAGGCCACCCTGAGACATAGTGAATTCCAGGTCAGACTGGGCTAGAGTGAAACCCTACCTCGAAAAACCAAATATATATATATATATATATATATATATATATATATATATATATATATTTAAACCTTCCTCTACTGTTAGTGAGAACATAAAATGGATGAACCAAAATGGAAAATTTTAACAACCTAACAGTTCCCCTTCTAGGCATATATCAAAGAGAACTGAAACAGGTTCAACAACAAAGATGTGTATGTGACTGCACAGAGCAGTATTATCCATAAATGCCCAAACTGCCAATAACTTCAATGTCATCAACTGAACAATAATGTGGTGGTTTGATCCAGGTGTCCCCTATAAACTTGTGTTCTGGATGCTAGGTTCCCCAGCTGATGGCAATTGGAAATTAAAACCTCCAGGCGGTGGTGTATTGTTGGAGGTGGGCTTACGGGTGTTATAGCCAGTTTCCCTATGCCAGTGTTTGGCACACTCTCCTGTTGCTATGGTCCACCTGATGTTGTCCAGGAGGTGATGTTCACCCTCTACTCATGTTGTCGTTTTCCCTGACATTGTGGAGCTTCCCCTTGAGTCTATAAGCCAAAATAAATCATTTTTTTCCATAAGCTGCTCTTGATAGGGTGATTTCTGCCAGCAATGCACACCTGACTGCAACAAATAGATTAAACAAAATATAAACTATTCATACAATTGAGTATTTATTATTTGACCATAAAAAGGAATGAAATACAGATAAGGAGGACAACATGGAAAGTCCTTTAAAATGCTACAGAAATAATCATAAACACACTCAACAACAAAAAAAATCACATATGTTTCATGAGTCCATGTTTGTGAAATGTCAAGACTAGACAAACTCAGTGTACAGAGGGATACAGTCTCTGAGATTGATTGCTAGCACCAGTGGGATTTTTTTTAAGTGGTGAAAATATCCTGGAAATACAGAGTAAAGAGTGAAGCTCAATATTGTAAATGTGCCAAAACCATTTATAAACTTTTGACATAGTAAACATAATGTTATGTGAATTGAAATTGTTCTTTTCTTTTTTTATTTATTTATTTTTTTGGTGGGGGGCTTTTGTTTTTCAAGGTAGGGTCTTGCTTCAGGCTGGCCTGGAGTTCACCGTATACTCTCAAGCTGGTCTCATCTCACAGCAACCCTCCTACCTCTGTCTTCTGAGTGCTGGAATTAAAGGTGTGCACCACCAGGGCTGGCAATTAATTGATTTTTAATTGTTTTTAATATATTTTATTTATTTATTTATTTGAGAGAGAGAAAGAGGTAGAGAAAGAGTGAGAGAGAGAGAATGGGCACGCCAGGGCCTCCAGCCACTGAAAACGAACTCCAGATGCATGCGCCTCCTTGTGTATCTGGCTTACATGGGTCCTGGGGAATCAAACCAGGGTCCTTTAGCTTTGCAGACAAATGCCTTAACCACTAAGCCATGTCTCCAGCCCAAAATTGTTCTTAATTCTTCAAAACCTTGGGTTTATGAAATGTTTTCTACCTACAACACCCTCCCCAAAAATAAATAAACTGAAATTCATGAAAAAAATTATTTGAGAGATAATTAAATGTTCTGTGATTAGATTGGTGAATGGCTGCATAACTCCATAGGCATGTAAATTCACTTGAAACTATTGAATGATACAAATAATATCCCCACAAAACTGTAAAATCCAAAAGCACCATGGGGACTATGAGGAAGAGAATAGGGGCAAGATGCAAGGGAAGAGGCAGGAACTCAGCACATGGTTCATCCCAGTCAGCTCAAGGAGGGAGGCCCCAGGTCTCGGGGTGGTGCAAGTGGACAGATATAACCAGACTCAAGAGGTTTGTAGTAGAAAAATCTACAAAGAGCAAGCATGGGGATGAATAACAGTAGTCTATAAATGAACATGGAATAATTTAATGAGCTCTTCAGAGGACAGCTGCCAGATAAGTCTAAGTAAGTCTTGAGAATCTGTTCCTTTGACTAAAATGCAAAGCTCTTCAGTGAGTGTTTTGTATAAAAAGCTACATCTTGGGCTGGAGAAATTATTCAACAGTCAAGGGTGCTGGACAGACCTACACTAGCATGAGGGCCTGAGGATGCCTATGACTTCCTGAGTTCAAATCGCCAGAAGCCATATACACAGCTGGGAGTGTGGTCATGCATGCCTGTAACCCCATCCCATAGCAGAGCAGAGACATGGGAATGACCAAGCTCACAAAGACTAGTCAAGTTCTGGGATCAATAAGAGACTGGATAAAATAAGATTGAGCAAAAAACAGACATGGGATACTCAGCTTTTCATTCAGGTCACCACAGACAAGCACACTATCACAGGTGAGCTCATGGGGCATCACAAAGGCACATACATGCGCATGTGCACCTGCTCGGGAAAAACAAATATTTTGAAAGTTACATATTTCTTAATTGTTCTCATAAATTTTTATATAACTGTACTGTGAAGCAGGAAGTCTTGCTATACCTTCTAAACTCTCTTCCCCAAAGCAGAGTCCTTGCCAGAGGCTTTAGAGGAAGAGCAACAACACAGGTGCTCAGGATGTCTGGCAACCAAAAGAAAACCATTTATGTCAGAGTAAATGCTTAAGACTATTGCATTAATAATGTAAGATGTTTAACAAATGAAGGCTGGTAGCCTAAATTTTTTAGTATTGCTTTTCAGTTTGTTTTCCTTTCATTATGATAGCTAGTAAGAAAGAAAAAAGGGATGTCATGTCTTTCTGAACTGTAAGTTCATTTAGACTAGAGGCTGCTGAATCATGTCTGAAGAATGTCATCTAATCACTTATTCATGGTATGTTTTACCTTTAACCTATCTTTTTTTAAAAAAGTGTGTGTGTATTTCTGGGATGTGTGTGTGTGTGTGTGAGAGAGAGAGAGAGAGAGAGAGAGAGAGAGCAAGCACGCATGCGTGTAAATGCATGTGGAGGCCAGCTGAAAACTTCAGGTATTGTTCTAGTTTTTCTTTGAGCAAGGGTCTCTCATTAGCCCAGAGGTCATCTGTTGGGCTTGACAGCTAGCTAGTAAGCCCCAGGGATATGCCTGTCTCTACCTCTCCAGTACTGGGATTACAAGAGCCTGTTGCCACACCTAACAATTTTACATGGACTCTAGGAATCAAAAATCAGCAGGTTGCAAGGCAGGCACTTTACCAATTGAGATGACTCCTAGCCTTTAGCTCTTAATTCATATTTCATGTGTCAGTGTTAGTTCCATCAGTAAGTCATCCTTGTAATTTATTTTCTAATTATTGCTTTCTTACAATGTACTAAACCTGATTTCTCTACCTGAGATTATCTCATTTGAAACTCATTTAATCAAAACTTATTTAAATATTTGGTTTAGTATGCTAAAGGGAAAGTGCATTGCTAAACTAACAATAAAAATATTATTTTAAAAAATGCTATTCGGGAAAATGAACTTGATATAGGTTACTGAAACTTTTCATTTTACTATGATTGCCCCTGAATTTGATATTCATTGAGGTGACAACCCACGTTCTATTTGATTATTATAAGGAACATGTTATTTTATTTTGTTTAGTACTAATAATTTTGCTAAATTGTGCTAAACTCAATACTAATATCAAAACAAATGTATTTTTATATTTAACATGTATCTTCAGCAACATTAGAATGTAAGGCTTTTAGTGTGGTAAGCTTTGAAAAATGTGTTTAAAATTTTCTGAATATGAAAAGCAGGTTATCTTCAAGACAGATAACTTTTGCTCCAAAACAAAATGTAATGTAACTTACAAAAATATAATGCAGTAGTGTAAATTAAATTCTGGGTAAGGAAAAACCAGTACAAGGGCTTATTAATAAAGTTAGGGAAGCAAAAAAAATTGGTCCTTATAACATATTTTTGCGGAAATTTTTAAAAAATCAAGTATATTGTCATGATTGCTAACACATACATACATTTAAGTAGACTGTAGATATAACCAGGCTGCTATATTGACTGGAGTGAGGCTTATCTGTTTGGATAATAACACTTTGAGTTAAATCCCTCTATATATCTGTTCTTAATAAGCAAAGTAAGTTAGAAGTGAAAGAAAGCATCAACAATCACTTTGTGTTTTTGTGTGGTCCTTAATCCATGAATTGATTTTCAGACATTTAAAGCATCAAAAAGTGCATTTTCCCTCATTTATAGTGTCAGTAATTGTTAAAGCAACAGAGTTAACTCCAAATATGTCAACACAAATTACTACCACAAATAAAAATGCATAGAAAGAGTTGAAGAAGTTTAAGAAATAGAGACGGAAAATGTTTATATCACTAAATATGTTATGAGTAAGCCATATGGAGCCCTGCTTTTATTAGCTAATTAAAAATATAATTCTTAAAAAAGAAAATTTGGGTGTAACTACCCTACATGAGTGGACAATGCTTTGCCAAGGAGCCAT